>JANAVB010021796.1:23023441-24295941 GCA_029216955.1 Iris pallida
CTTTTTCATCTCTACAAAGAACCCTACTTGTGTTCTTCCCCAAACCTTCACAATTCTCATTTCTCCTCCAAATTGGACCAAACCAATTGCATTGGACTCTATTCCTGGTGTGGAGGCTATTGAGGACTAGCTAGCAAGGATACTAGGCCTTGGGATCATTGCAAGTTGGGAAGAAGCTCTCATTTCAAGGCCTTTACATTGAGGTTTCACCCTCAATAGGTAAAACCTATCAAACACCCTTAAATTCCCAATTTCTTTCCATAGATGCATTCATTTAGGTTCCCCTAGGTGTATCCCAAGTTTGGTAAGAAATCGTGTCCATTTAGTGTTCGTATCGGATACGTATCAGTGTTCTTTATTTTTGTTTGATGAAATGCCACAAAGAAACTTTTATTGATAATTTCTAAAACTAATCTCACAGATTTATAGCCCTTTATGTGTGTTTTAATACCCCCACTGACTGAGCACATTTTTGAGTCAGATTCGTGTCCAAAACTGGACACGAACCTGTGCACGAGACTGTGTCTCAGTGCCCTGATGACACACACTGTTTTCTCCACGAATTGGACACGTGGACTCGTGCCACTTGGCACGAGGGTGGGGGCTGACACTGACAGGTCACCCCTAAAGTTTGGGGCGATTTGTGTGTCAGACACAAAAACTCGCCCGTACTGGTCTTATACTGCTGCACCCGCGCGAACAGGGCTCACTGACACGGGCTTCGTGTCCTGTCCTGACACGACTTGGACACGAATCATGGACTTGAAACCTAGCCCTATACCCCCTCTACGTGTGCATGAGCTCGTGGGTATTCGTGCCCTGTATTGTGTGCAATCGTGCGCGACATGCCGCACGAGGCCGTATGTTTCACTGTTTTCTGATACTTATATGTTGTTGGTTTGACACTGTTTTTGCTCGGGTTTTGGACATGAGGACACGTCTATAGGTTGACACAAAATGCTAGACACCTATACACCTTGTTTCAGTATTTTACTACGAATTTGTTGGTTAATTTGGGTTATCAGTTGAAAACTGAGTTGTATGAGAAAAGGGGAATTTGATTGAAAGAATGAAAACTGAATTGGGGATTTTGATTTTGATTTTGATTTTTGTCTTGGTTAATATTTGTATTTCTCACTGTGATATAGGTTGGTTAGTTTCGAATTTGATTACTGATACCTTGGATTGTATTCGAACTTCATTAATGTGTTAACTGAACAGTGATAGTTCATGCCTAAAACTGAGATTCCCTATGTGTCAAAACATGGAAATCAATTGTATTTATGAAAACCTGAGATGATGTATGTATGTAAATAATATTTACTGTGTCATTAGCTATTAATGTATAGATGTATATATATATATGTTATTTTTTACTTACTGATATGAGAACTTGGATTTGAATGTTGAGATAAAACTGAGAACTTGAACTAGATTTTGAAATGATATGAAATCTGATTTTTTTTCCTTCACTTCACAGTTCCTCACTGAAATTCTCCCCCCACTGTCTCACACCCCTATCACTCACTGTTTCACTCACACACACACACATACTCTTTCTTTGCCTTCCCTTTCCCCTTCTATATACATATATATGTTTATATATATATATGTATGTATGTAGGTATATATGTAACATTTTGGTTTGTATTATATTGTATACAATGTATGGGATACATATAATTGCATGAGATATGTATGTATATAGGTAATATATAGATGTGGTTTTTACCTAGATTTGAGGTATATCTATATATATATTTTGACTTGTATGAATATCTATGTATAATACTTTTGATTTGTATACATACTTATATATATATATATTGATTGTATATATATACTATCTATATGGTATTGATATATGGTATTGGTAGAGTATTCGTATAGGCTTGGCTAAACCTAGAGTTGACAACCTAGACTAAATTGGACTAGCTTGGACTAGTAGACCTAGTTTGACTATATAGCTTGACTAGAGTTGACCAAAAGTCAATATTGAGTCAATATGTGACCAATTGACCTAGCTTGACTAGTGTTGACTTAGTCGACCAAGATTGACCTAGCTTGACAAGAGTTTGACCTAGTTGACTAGATTGTTGACCAGAGTTGACTTTGACCTAGATTGACCTAGAAATCATGTAGATGTATTGTACACTTCATTTATAAATCCCTTGTATACATCATGACTTGTGTTGCTCTAAATAGGAGTCAGATACCTCATCTCGGACAGTATATTTTTTTCGAACATTCGATATCACGCGAGTATATTCTCTGACTGTTTCATAGTTGCTAGAATTTATATTCTTGCTCTAGATTACTTTACATGATGCTGTCACATTATTATCATGGATTGGTACCCTATGGATCTTGTCATGCGATGTTATCCCCCTCGGATGCATCAAATATAGTTGTCATGTGCTTTTCATGAACATCTTGTATTTCATGTACACCTCTATTCATATATACTCTTGTGCAATCTTGTACTCTCATGATCACGTGAGCAAACATGATAAAATCTCTTGTACAAGGTAACGTAACTTGACTGGATCCTTGTGTATTGATTGGGAGGGTGAGTAGGAAATGGTTATGTGATCAAAATTCCATCTTGTGAAATCTTGTGAAAATCTTGTATATATCCATTGTACACTCATATGATGGAGTTACCCTTGCATTGTCCTAACCCGTTTATATAACCATCTCATGCTCTAAATCACAGGTTACTTACAGTTCTTACTTATCATGTATATAGATATTTTCAGTTATCAAATCTCTCTCGTTTTTATATATATTTCCTTACAGTCCTATATCTTACTCTTTTGCATGCTTTATATTTCTAACATGATATGAACTGCGTAAGATGTATTGTGCTCGTTCCTGTCCTGACTGGACTTGTTAAAAATATACAGATGATGGTGACTGCCCTACCTTCTATGGGGCATATGAGGGTGACATTCAGGAGCATAAGGAGCATCTAGCTCAGTAAGGGTGCCTATTTAGTCTAGTACTTATAGCTTTCAGTTTGTATCGGATTGTTCCGATTGTTAGTTGAGACTTAGTTATATTCAGGACTTGTATTTATTTGGGTTGGATATCTATATGTGTGTTGTGATGACTTTACTTGTATATTCAGTTCTTTCTTTTTATCTTATTCCATATCGTGCTCTATCTTTCCTAGACTTGTGATTGAGATATAGAGTTGAGATGTTATATTATACCTCCATACGGAGATGACAGGTTTATATATCTTGTTATTAGATGTTAGATGTTATAGATGACCTATACAGCGTTCTACCATCGACACTGCGGCGTAGGCTGGACGTACCCACGTTTCGTGCCTCTAAATAGGTGCAGGTCATGACATATTATGTACCTTGTTAAGTTCCTCTGAGGACCTAGTTTCCTTCTAGGTTGGCTGAGTAGATTTTATTGAGCATCATGCTTGATTGTTGATGATATTCATTTTATTACAGGTATTCAATCTTTCAGAGTTACATGTTTCATTTACTGTTATTTGTATCTGCTTAGTAGCCTAGTATTTATCGACTCATTATTCATTTAGAGTCTATTCGGGCAAGTATGATTATTGGCTGCAGACTAGTATTCATATTTTCTTTCTTATGTTTTTGTTACTTGGATTGAGATATATAATTGATGTAGTAATAGTTATACCATTTCGAACAACTTATACGTATTCTAGTCGGACTAGAGTCTGGTTGAATACATAGCTGGCCAATGCCACGTGTCTCGGTCCCGTATATTTTGGGACTGAAGCATGACAAAATAATATACATAGTAGCAAGTATGATAATTTTAATGCTCATTAGGACTATGCTAAGTTTAAGTATCATACTATAGTGATTGTCACGTCCCGCTCCCGTAGGAGCGATCGTCCTCGCTAAGGCGTGATACCGCGTGAGCCTAGAGTGCACTCACGCAAGGTAGGTCCATAACGACGATTACAGGCTAAGCGACAGGGGTCGTCACATAGAAGTCCCAAGCAGAAACATTGAATAGTCAGTAGCAAAAATTTAAAGCAAAACACAAGTCATGCAAAATACTCTTTTATTGATATTGAACAAAGATTACAATGTGGGCACGAGGCCAAATTATAAGTCTTTCAAGCTTACTTTTCTCTCATATTACAAGTCGCTCTGCTCTCTCTCATTTCTCAATACAAGCTTCAAGGCGACGAGTGGCAGACTCTTCGAAATGGCGATGTCCATACATTATGTCATGTATAAGTTTTGACTCCATACGGCCGTATGCCTCGAAACGCCAAGGAACACCATGCCTCGACGCATCCAAGTGAGCTCCGTGCCATCGAACTTCTACCTATGCCTGCACATGAAAACTGTATGGGTGTCAGTACTCAACTATACTGGTGGAGTGAGTTCCTCGCCCACCCAAACAAAACCGACACATTCAATTACTTTGTGCAACTTAATCCCTTTTGATTGTTTTTAATCTAGCTTTAGGATCAATTTTAGGACAAAGATGCCTGGCCTATACTTGGAAACGCAACGACAGGGTCGTGCTATACTCTATTCGTGACTTCAATACATATTCGAGGTAATGCCTCACCAGGTAGAAACTTATGTAAACTCGGCCGTGCAAGACTTTAACTTGTTTTTATGTGCCTCTAGACCATTCTTGTGCCACGACGTCAAGGGGACGACTCATGCTGTTCGTGCCAATAGACTTGATCGTGCCTTAAGATCGAGGTCGTGTCTCCCAAGGATCAACAGACTTAACTCGGACTGACCAACCCAACTTATGAAACTTGCGTGGACAACTCAAACCCGACGCCTCATTTCTTGCTGAAGCACTTGTCTTTACTATAGCCAACTCTTAGCCTCCAGAATGGTGTTGCAACTATGTACACCTAGCCCGTATCGATTTAAGGATAGTGCTTGCTATAATTATACCATGTTAACCCAACTCGTAACTTTCTAGTACTCGACGCAATCTAAAGGCATACACGCGGATAGCCGCTCTTATGTCGACACATCTATATGAGCGGTTACTAGCAATGTCAAGCTATACTGGATCTTTGCATCCGGTGACCATTCATGTGCGAGGTACGAGCTCCCACCGAATGACCCGTAGCTTATATTATAATGGTTCACTTCAATCGATTCATACCGTCGATGAAGGTCGTACAATATCTGCAATTCCTCCTAGGCCGACACGAACCCGGTACCCCAGGATTGTTTAAGAAATTCCCCTTGCGTGCAAGTTGTCCAATGACCATGCAAGACTCAACTCGATCTACCAAGTACTTCCTTAATCATGACCATGTTTTCCAACTTTTTATCGAGACTCCCAAGTAGCGGGACCGATCTCGACGACAACCAGTCGCGTGGACTTCCTTATCGAGACTCCCAAGTAACGGGACCGATCTCGTGAACTTCCTTATCGAGACTCCCAAGTAGCGGGACCAATCTCGGGGACAACCAGTCGCGTGAACTTATATCGTTTAAAATCCAGGGAACGACTACTAAGTAGTCTTCCATCTTAACTTGAACATAACGTGTTCCTTTGACCGTGGCATGCTTTTCCTTAAACCAACTGTGGCATCATGCCTTAGACAGACCTTGTTAGCTAGACAAAACTATCACTTAAGTCACATACTTTATATGACGAGTCTTGAGATCGTGGGGCTATGTGACTTGACAATCGTAGACAACAGGGGACAGTGCTTGCTACGACTTTGATAGTCAGCCAAACTCTTGTCTAACTTATTCGTGCAACGACTTGACGAACAAAGGCTATGCCAAGCCTCGCATCGTGGAAAAGTGTCGTACATGTGTTCGACTTAAACATCCAAGTTCTTTGGGTGCCTAAACTTAAGCCACAAGCCGTGCAATACGACTTAAACCACGGGACAGGCGAAGGCTATGCCAAGCCTTGGACGATGGGACCGTGCATGCTTATTAAGCATTCATGCGGGCGACGCCTATGACTTAGGCTAATTCTTAACTTCGTGGCAAGTTAAACCAACTTTTCTTCTCCCAGGCCACGGAACGAAGGATCGAGTGTCATTTTAAAAGCACGCTGAGCAAACATCTAAGCCGACCGTGGGATATTTTTTCATGTTCTAACACATTTCGACCCGACTTGGGATTATTCTCTTAGCTATGTTGATGCATCTCTTTATTATCAAGCCTACTTTGCATTTGAAAACTTTTTTTTTATTAGTGAAGTCTAAGCTGAGGCAAGTTCACCAAAGCCACCCACCTGAGCGAGTCTTCGAGCAAGCCGTTGTGTGGCTAAGTCCGAACGCCATCGATATTTCGATTCCTCCGATTGACTGAACGGGATGGGGCACTACATCATACACCACTCAGAAAAAGTTTCGTCCTCGAAACTAACTGAGTACTTACTCATCGACTTATCACTTTATTCAATATTCATAACTCTCGCATATACTACATCTATGTATTTTTTCAATCCAAGCCACGCTCGCTCTACCATCGATCTTTCCTTTAAAACACGATTTCAAAATCTTCGACACTTTTCCATCCTCAAGTCTTACTTGAATTCAACATATCACTTGGTTGGATCGTGCAAATATCCCAGGCGTCCCCAAAATACATGCATTTAGCCAAACCACATGATAGAGAATTATCATTCTCACTCGAGTCGCATCGTACACATATTCAGGCGTCCTTGAAATATATGCATGTCAGTCGAGTCTCGTGAGTGGATATTTCATATTCTTGAACCATTCCATTCATCAATACCATATTCTACCTCAAACATAGACGTCTCGCCTAACTCGCTAGGCCATCTCGCTAGACTAACGTCAATTGTCAGGATTGGAATCATAGTTCTCCAACAATAATGCCAACACTGACCCCAATCCTAGGGTCAAACCAAGTTGATAGTACGGGATTTTCTACCCAAGCTCGCATCTCAGATTTCTAAACATCGAGTATATATATATATATATATATATATATATATATATATATATATATATATATATATCTATTCGTACTTGCAACACTTAGTCCAAGGGGTCCGAGTCATTCAGCAAAGCCATCCTACGTTGAGTTATGTTCAACCATTTCCTCGACATATCAATATCGTTCATCCAACATGCAACTTGCATAGTCAATCTTTTCAAACATATTCGATATAATCCGCCTATCTATTCCTCCCAAGTCAAGCACGCTACGACACGACTTGTCACTAAACTATATTTCTTATTTCATATTCCTTAAGTCATTTATCCCAATTCATGTAATCGATCACAAGGTCGTTTGACTTTAACAATATGTCACGTCTCAATCTCACGCAAGTTTGATTATCTACGGTGGGCAAAAATCACCATGCACGCTCCAGCGGGATAATCATCGTCATCGGACGTAACTCTTACTTGAGTCCAGACTAAATCATTCTCGATATGCAGATTGGATGTCCTCAATCCTCAAGTTTACTCAATCATCAATCACAAGTCTGATCAATCCTCGAATCCACCTTCGCCTCAAACCAAGTCGAAGCAATCTAAATTGCCACATCTTGATTTCCGAGTTCGATCGTTCCCTGACATAAATCACATGTCCGTGCTCACGCGGAACGATCGTCCCCAAATTCGATGATGTATGGACGAGGCTGGAGTTACGCTCGCGTGAGACAAAAGCGTCGACATTATGGTTATCGGCGTAACCATCAAGACACGATCATTTTCATCCAACATTCATTTCATCAAAATCCAAGCATAGTATCCATCTGAACAATAATATTTTGTACGATCGTCATTCTTCGAATTAGAGTACCCCCGAGTTATCGCATATCGATCTTTGATATGCCTCAATACCATCGATGATATACGCAACCTAACGATCTTTATTTGCAACAAATTTTGAGTCGTGAGACTGATGTTATCGTACGAACTGGATAATCTCCTCCACATTCAAGATCAAGTTCAATTATTATCCCTCGAACTAGCTATATGTTCAATTAGTTTAAATCCAAAATCACGTACATTCATTCGACTATTTTAAGTCATCGAACAACGAATTTTATCAATTTGCCTCAATCATTGCTAACTCAAACCATCGAGCAACATCAATTCCAATCCTTAGAGTCATTCTCAAATATTCGAATCACTTTCATGCACATTATCGTCCAATCGTGCTAACTTTTTATATACGATTCATATCGATTTTCTCGATCAAGTCATCCGTTCGTACACCTTAACTTTTTTCGATTCAATCTATCTTTTTCTTTATCACTTACATTTCGCGCTTAATGCAAATTCAATCCCGTGCGCGTCGATTATAATTTCGTTCGAATCAACTCGTCAAAATCTTAAAGATTATAACTTACTCAATGATACTCGATCTAAGGCTTTGCATACATGCGATGCTTGCTGATAGACTCATTGGCACCCGCATCCTCAATCAATCAACATCCTCGAGGCTATCCGATACAGCACTCAGGGATGAAGTCATTCGATAATCCTCAAAATAAGTTTCGAATCATAAATAATTACTTCAAATTTTTGTTCGAGCCATTCCTCAAAAATCGAGCACGATTTGCCTATGTCGCATCGACGATAATATCGTTCGATAGCACTTCTATAGTCATCCCACATTCTATGAATCGAGTCTAACTCATTCTTGTTCGACACAATTTGTATTTCGTACGCGACTTTGCTAAGGTCGTCACGATTCTTAGTGTATATGACCAGTCCGACTTAGCCAACCGTTCTTTACTTGAACTTTTGTTCAACCAAATTTCTTTCGTACAATTTTATAAAATATTTAGACTTATTTTATGGACATACCGTAGGACATTTGAGAGAGAGCGCACCAACGATACCGATTTGTGGAACAACATCAGAGTTTATGGAACATTGGAGTTAAAGAATTCAATCGAAAGTCGAAGGACGTAAAGTCGTGCTCTGATACCATTATGTCATGTCCCGCTCCCGTAGGAGCGATCGTCCTCGCTAAGACGTGATGCCGCATGAGCCTAGATTACGCTCACGTAAGGTAGGTCCATAACGGTCGATTATAGGCTAAGCGTCGGGGTCGTCGCACAGAAGTTCAAGCAGAAATATTGAATAGTTAGCAGCAGAAATTTGAAGCAAAACACAAGTCATGCAAAAGACTCTTTTATTAATATTGAACAAAGATTACAATGTGGGCACGAGGCCAAATTATAAGTCTTTCAAGCTCATTTTTCTCTTATATTACAAGTCGCTCTGCTCTCTCTTATTTCTCAATACAAGCTTCAAGGCGACGAGTGGCAGATTCTTCGGAATGTCGATGTCCATACATTATGTCATGTATAAGTTTTGACTCCATGCGGCCGTACGCCTCGAAATGCCAAGGAACTCCGTACTTCGACGCATCCAAGTGAGCTCCGTGCCATCGAGCTTCTACCTATGCCTGCATATAAAAACTGTGTGGGTGTCAGTACTCAACTATACTGGGGAGTGAGCTCCTCGCCCACCCATACGAAACCGACATGTTCATGTACTTTATGCAGCTTAATCCCTTTTGATTGTTTTTCTAGTCTTGCCTTATGATCAATTTTAGGATAAAGACGCCTTGGTCTATACTTGGCAACGCAATGACAGGGTCGTGCTATACTTTATTTATGACTTCAATACATATTCGAGTTAATGCCTCACCAAGTAGAAACTTATGCAAACTCGGCCGTGCCAAAACTTTCACTTATTTTTATGTGCCTCTAGACCATTCTTGTGCCAACGACGTCAAGGGGACAACTCGTACTGGTCGTGCCAATAGACTTGATCGTGCCTTAAGATCGAGGTCGTGCCTTCCAAGGATCAACCAGACTTAACTCGGACTGACCAACCCAACTTATGAAACTTGCATATACAACTCAAACCCGACGCCTCATTTTGTGCTGAAGCACTTATCTTTACTATAGCCAACTCTTAGGCTTCAGAATGGTGTTGCAACCGTGCACACCTAGCCTGCATTGATTCAAGGATAGCGCTTGCTATAATTATACCTTGTTAACCCAACTCGTAACTTGCTAGTACTCGACGCAATTCAAAGGCATATATACGGATAGCCGCTCTTATGCATACACATCTATATGAGCGGCATTAGCAATATCAAGCTATACTGAATTTTGCATACGGTGACCATTCGCATGCGAGGTACAAGCTCCTACCGAATGACCCGTAGCTTATATTGTAACGGTTCATTTCAATCAAGTCGTACCATCGATAAAGGTCGTATAATATCTGCAATTCCTCCTAGGCCGACATGAACCTGGTGTCCCGGGATCGTTCAAGGAATTCTTCTTGCGCACAAGTTGTCCAATGACCATGCAAGATTCAACTCGATCTACCAAGTCCTTCCTTAATCATGACCATGCTTTCCAACTTTCTATCGAGACTCCCAAGTAGCGGAACCGATCTCGACGACAACCAGTCGTGTGGACTTCCTTATCGAGACTCCCAAGTAGTGGAATCGATCTCGTGAACTTCCTTATTGAGACTCTTAAGTAGCGGGACCGATCTTGGGGACAACAAGTCGCATGAACTTCTATCGTTTGAAATCTAGTGAACGACAACTAAGTAGCCTTCCATCTTAACTTGAACAGAACGTGTTCCTTTGACCGTGGCATGCTTTTCCTTAAACCAACTGTGGCATCGTGCCTTAGACAGACCTTGTTCGCTAGGCGACACTATCGCTTAAGTCACATACTTTATATGACGAGCCTTGAGATCGTGGGTCTATGTGACTTGACAACCGCAGACAACAGGGGACAGTTGTCACTCGTTTCCCGTTATACGTATTTTCATTATACGTGTACGAATTTCTGATATTTGTCAGGTGGATCGTAGTTAGACTTATCTTGCTTAGCCTAATCTTGGTTTAATCTTGCCTTGGTTTATTTGGTTTGGTTCAACATGACTTGGCTTGGCTTGGTTTGGTTTGAGATAAGAAGGGGTTGATATAAAGTCAACTTCTCTCTCTCATCCATAACTTTTATTTACTTCTTCATCTTCTTCATTTACTCCTCCTACCTACACCCAAGCCCTGGGCAAGTGCAACTTGCTTCATGATGGATCTCAAATTTTATTTCTATTGTCTTCCTTATTTGATTCTAAGCCTTTTTAGAACTTGTCATTTTTGGTTTTGATGGATGGATTTTTGTAGATCTAAGTTTTGATCTTTTCTCATTCTTCTTGGTTTTGATCTACTAAAACTTGGTATTTTTGAAAACTAGTTGCTTCATGTTGTAGGAAATTTCGTTCTACCCAATTTTGACCTTTGAAAAGTTAGATTTTAATTTATTTTGAGGAATTATGGACTTTTGAAGTTCATGGGTCCAACCAAGCATTTTTATGCTGGTTGGAGAAGATGAACAGTGGTTGCGCGCACTTTTTAGTGCCGCACCATCAGGTTGCGTGGGTTCTGGCACAACCTAGCGTGCACAAACTAGCTTGGCGCACCCCAGTCAGGCGCAACCCGACCTTGTGCAGCTCAGTCTGGCGCAACCTAGCCCAGCGCCGCCTTTGGCCCTGGCGCAACCTAGCCCAGCGCCCCCTTGGGCCCTGGCGTAACCTGACATGACGCACCCCAGTCGGGCGTAACCCGACCTCGTGCAGCTCAGTCTGGCACAACCTAGCCCAGTGCCGCCTTTGGCCCTGGCGCAACCTAGCCCAGCGCCCCCTTGGGCCCCGGCGCAACCTGACCTGGCGCACCCAAGTGCCTAGCGCACCCCAACATGGCGCAACCTAACTTAAGCGCCCCTGTCCCCTTGGCGCCACCTGTCATTTCCCTGGCGCCACTTGACCAGCGCCACTTGTTGCTATGATACCCCTTTCCCCTTGCCCCATCATGTTATCATAGTTCTCGTTGTATATGCCTGTGATCTTGCATGTGACTTGTACTTGACCTATCTTGTGACGACCCGACTCGATAACTTGTTGAGCATAGCATGACTTGCCAGTATTAATGTTGGCATGGACGTGACATAAAAATCTGGATAGTGGCCCGTCGAGGCGCACTCTTAACAAGCACTCTTGACATGATAAGTAACTTGATATGGCATGTATAATCTTGATAGTGTCCCGTCGAGGTGTACTCCTGGCAAGCAATCTTGACAAGTAACAAGTAACCTGACATGACATGATAATCTTAAACGTTGTTGCAACAGCTACCCTGACTTGCTAAGTAACTCTTGTCTTGACACCGTGGATAATTTTCTGTTTGTGTCTGTATAAGCTACATGTCTCGTCTTGTATCATGTCTAGGACATGGATTCCTAGTTACCACGGTCAGGGATTCATAATGAATCTGACTAGGTTAATGACTAGATTGATCAAGTAGTTCATATAGAGAGATTTTCTCAGTTACTGGCGATCCCGTTATCCTGGCCACACCAGAAGGACTTGTAGCCTGCCGACGAGTAGGGTACATTTCTAGCCCACTGTCAAGTGGGAATTTCTTGAAAACATAAGTACTGAAAGTACACCAGTAAGCTTGATAACTCTCGTAACTCTAATAAATTTCCTCGCCTGGATAACCTGGATAGTCTCCAGGGCTTGTGACTGCGAGAACATCTCAATTGCATCTTGTTAGTAACTAAGCTTGTGATAATCCTAGTTAGCTAACAATAGCAAACCGTATGACTTGATTGGCCGTGCTTGAAAGAATTATCTCATGATTAATATGGGAATTATATTCCACCTCTTGTTCCTCCTACGACAGCTAATGTTTTATGTTAACTCGGTCCCTAATGTTATTTAACTATGCTCTTTTATCAGTTCTTCTTTCATTATATGCTTGTTTTAGTTCCTAACTGAAGCCTCCTTTGTGGCACTTGCTCTTTCTGGGGTCTGACCCAGCTGGTTTTGTATGGCCAGATTTCGGAGTGATACCCGAGGATCTTCCTGCTTATTAGCCAAATAGTGAACACCAGACGTAATCCTGGCAACGAGTGGGTTTCTTTTTGCTCTCCCACTCTATTGTAAATTATTCTTTTGAGGTGTTTAGCCGTCGAGCAAGTGTTAGCTCGTGTTGAAACTTAATTTTGTTTGCCTAAGGGCTGTAACATGATTGACAAATCCTAGGGTTAATCATGTATGACTTAACTCTTGCTAGTCTCGCATTTTGTATGACTAGCTTCATGATCATCTGAATATGTAATATTTGTGACGCCTTATTTTGTATGTCTGATGATCTTATATCTTGTAAAATTATTGCTTGTTGAGATTGAGATACTAGGCTTGTTCATGACCATAAGAGACTATTGGCTTGTAGATAAATCCTCATGCATCTAGACAGCCATAACTGTATATCGAGTGGATTGTACTTCGATGTACGTAGCTGGCTGTGTCTGTCCCCCGCTCTCCAGTATTCTGGTTCTGGAATGTGATACGGTTAAAGTGGTGGCCCATGCAGGTCTTGTAAATCAAGATGTGTGAGGGTTTCACTGAATAGATGTCTCAATCAGCACTCGCCCTTGACCTCTACTCGTGTCTTCTAATCTTTCCGAAATCTTGACCTGATCACATGTTTATATCCTCGATCTATCATGGTCCTTCCTTATTGTTCCTTATGTCGTTTCTTCAGCGACATTATTCCTGGTCCTACCGATCAGCAAGGCGGAGCACCTCCAGTGGACCAGCAGCAACCTGGGGACCAAGCCCAGCACTCTAGACGGCCTCCTGAGTCATATATTCTGGGGATCTAGAGCCCCCAGTTCAGCCTACAGACCCTGATAATGGAACCCTGGTGGGTCTCATCAGGGAATTGCTTGCATCTCAGGATCGTTGGGGCGATGCCCTGCACCAGATAGTACAAGATGCCATGGACAGAGTTGGTTATCAAGGGAATAATACGGCTAACAGCTTCAAGCGTCTGAACCCTCCTTTCTTTGATAGAACTGAAGATGCTATTTCTGCTGATGCATGGCTTACGACACAGAGGTTATCCTGGAAGTAGCTATGATTCTGAGGGTGAGAAGGTGGCCGTCATGCACCTGCAGTTATTAGACTTAGCCCGCAGCTGGTGGGCGATAAAAGCAGTTGGATTGGCGACGACTGTCTTATGGGCGGTATTCAGCGATAAGTTCCAGACGAAGTACTTTAATGCAGTAGCTCGGTATGATTTGCAGACCAGATTCAGAAATCTCAAGCAGATGGAAAGGACGGTTGATGGATATGCGGCCGAGTTTTCTAGGCTTAGTCGATTTGCTCCCACCTTGGTGGTGTCATGCCCCGATCAGGGAAATCGCTCGTCCTCGCTAGATTTTACCCGAATCATCGTCCTCGCTGGGGTGTAATATCGTACGAGCTGGAGTTGCGCTCGCAAGGCAAGATAACAGGTTCATATAGTATTTATCTCAAATTGATAACATAAGCAGCGGAAGGAAACAAAGTGTAACATAAAAATCTCTTTTATTGATAACAAAAGATTACAAAGGCTCTGAATAGCCCAACAAATATGCCAATTGGCTACAACGCTCATGATCTCTCTAGCTCAAAGAATTTCATTTTCCATACATTATACCTCTTTATAGCCACCAAGTAGTCTTCGGCCGAACATCTCCATGTCGCAAGTCCGAACGCCTTGCGGTAGCTCCTCCTGAACGCCAAGGACTCCATGCCTCGGTACGTCCAAGCCAAGCTCCGCCCCGAGCCAAACATACCTGAACCTGCAGGCAAACTAGTGGGGGATTAGTGCTTTCGTCCTCGCTTCGCACTGATCAAGACCCGCTAACACCCAAACCAAACACTAAATATATTTAGTGAAACATGCATCTTAATTTGTGATCTTTCTATTTAGCCTTAGGGTAGTTTATGGCAATACTCATGCATAGCAACTTATTATAAATGTGTCCGATACCGTGTTCCTACGGCAGATACAGTTAGCCATAATATGAATATAAACATAGTGCGTGCTCCTCTCCGTCCCATGTTGCCCAGCCTGCAAGGGTTAGAACTTTACATAAGAAATCATACAACTCACGTAACATTCCAATCATAAACTTAGACAATGCATAAGGGTCGCAGGCCCTGCGCCTGCACCCAACTCTCATCTCAGCCCACCGCCCTATCTATATGAAGGTCACGGTGTTTTGCACCGTAATGGACTTGGCATCTCTTATGTGTAAGCCTATGATCACTTCGATACGGGTTGCGAGCCTAATATCTGAAGGATCCCAAACTTACTGATATTATAGCTATCACAACACTGCCCGGTCGCAAACCGCCCGAATGATGTGCACCATAAATACCACACATAATTTCCTCCTAGGCCGAACGGTCCCGGTGCCCCGGTCGTAACCGTCGAGGGAAGCCGCACCCGTGCACGGGCAATCCGAGTCCATTGACCATGCAATACGCGCCATAGCATACAAGTCATACATTCCAACCAATCTCACGTTCCATAAATATAAACATATCCATCTCTTTCTTAAGTCCCTTCGGCGTTATGCCCCAACATATCCATATTGATGTACGACGCCCAACGGCTTAGACTCCTCGTACTCATACTCAACGCGTTTCATTCATAGTTGTTCACATAACCGTGGTTCTATAGTTACTTAGTCACTTCGTAGCTTTCGTGCACGAGGGCACGCTTAATGCCATAATCAATGTCCTAGACTTAGTGTTAATGTTCTCGGAGCTGTGCACGTAGTGCACATCTCGATATTGTCTTTCAATGTTCTACCACCACCGCCCTACCGCGACCCGTACACTTGGTACATGTTGCTTCAATTGTTCAATGTTCTATCTTAATGTTCAACACATACTAAGACACTTAATCGTCGAGCCACGCTCGCTAACTCAATAGCAACTTACGTATACGATGATATATTTTATTAGACGTGAAAGAGTAGAGAGAGAGAGTCAAGAACCTGCCCACCTTAAGCCGATACGCCTTATCATTTCTGTAACACCCAGTTTTCTAAAATGAGGGTAATTTTGAAATTTTGTAATTTTAATCATTTATTGATTTGACATTTAAATCATGATATGATTTTTGGTAATTTTTAAATATTTTAAAACTATTTAAAATCATGACTTGTGATTTTGATGTTTTGCTAGTGAAACCCTAGAGACTGTTTGACCTAGAGCCTAACCATGTGATTAGGATATTTTAATGTCATTTCTGGCCTAAGAATATTTTGCATTTGACCTCTTTAAATTATTTTGATATTTATTGCGTTGGTGATTGTTGATTTTGACCTTTGATAGGTGTGATTTTATGATGATTTTGTGTCCGTAGCGGACACGTCAGTTTTTATTTACAAATTTGATGTGCCTCAAAGAGATTTTTTATTGCTATTTTTTTTGAAAAGTATTTGAATGAGATTGTTTTCTTCATGTGTTTCCTGTGATTGCTTTGTTTTAATTTCGAGGACAAATTTTTTTTTAAGGTGGATAGATTTGTCATCCCCAGTTTTCAGAAACATGAGTATTTTTGTCATTTTATATTTTTGAATTTTTTTAAAATTTATTTTATTATTTATGATATTATTTTGGGGTTGAAATTTATTTTATTATTTATGATATTGTTTTGGGGCTATTTGAGTCGGGTTCGAATTTCAACTCAATCCGACTTGAAACGGGGACCCGGGGGTAGTTTGACTATAGTGGGACCCACACACTAGTTAGGAATGGCCCACATGATATTAATTTTAGTCCACATGATATTAATTTTAGTTAGTAGTTAGACTAATTATTTACGGATAGGTTTAGTTTAATTAGAGACTTAAAACTAGACTAAATTGACCTCAACCTTTAACCCATTCCTAATTTAAATCAAATAGATTAGTGGAGGGAATTTTGGACATTCAAATAGGGGACACCTCACCCTTTTTGGGCAGCCACTTAGGGGGGGGGGATAAGGAATGAGTCACTCCTTCATTCATTTGTTTTCATCCACTTTCTCTCTCTTGTTCTTCCCCAAATTAATTTAGAGATGAACCTCCATTGATTTTATCTCCAAATTAACCCCTTCTTCCACCAAATCTTCTTTATTCTCTTCTACTCCATGGTTAGAGGGTGCTAGCCAAGTTTGGGAGGATTCGGAGCTCGTTCGTGTCCTTTTGGAATCTCTACGTGTCGGTGCCGTATCAGAAGGCTTTTCCTTTGAATCTCTCTCCCGGAAGGTATAATCTCCTTAATCCATCCCTACATGCATATAGAAATATTTTGAATCCATAGGAATGACCCCCATGGTTGTATCTCCATTTATGTCCATTTCGTGTCCATTTGGAGGTCATAGGAGTGTCCTTTGTGTTGTGGTTGTGTCCATGTGGGAAAACCCCAAATTTGGACACACTATGTGTTGTTGTTATGTATGAATGAATTATTACATGTTAATCTCATATTTTTGTATTGGAGATGTTCTATAGTGTCTCATATATATATATATATTAGTGTAGAGAGTGAGTTCTTGATATTATGTTATATACTTGGTTTCTTTTGTCTCAAACTACCTAAATTCTCATAATTTTTATCCACGTTTTTAGTAGCTAGAGCAACTTAGAAATGCCATAACTTTTAGCTCATAACTCCAATTAACCTTCCATTTTTTAAAAGAAGCGTATCGAAGTTAGCTTTCCAAATATATATTTTAATAAGCCAAATTCGTTCTAAAACTTTCTGTAAAATTATTTGAGTGTCAGCTGTATGAAAGACGAACGCGTTTTGGTGTTTTTGCGATTCCGGGAGCTTCCGGACACGAAAATGCGATCCGTTTAAAGTTTCGGAAATCTAACACAATATATATAACATATTTTAATCCTAGAATTTAGTGAATACACAATTGGTACAGTATTGGTTTTAAGTAGAAGAGTGATTATACGATATGTATTTTGTGTAACCTATGAGCCTATGTAGTATGGATATTAAATGAATATAGAGTATAATGCATGATATGTTAGATGAATGAAATGATATATATATGATGATATATTCTCTTTACATTAATGTATATATATGGTTGAATGCAAGCATGTAGAAATGCAATTAATATAATATATAAGCAATGCATGAATAAAGAATGAATACAATGTATGCATGAAAGTATATATGAATGCTAGATATGAATACAAGATATTATGTAATGATAGATATGAATGCATAATGTATAAATATTGTAATGCAATATATAATGATAACATATGGTAATGTAGAGTATATGATGCAAGCATGAATGAATGGAGGAAATACATGTATATAGTAATATAGAATGTAATATATGAATGCAAGCATGCAAGATAATGTATTGTATCCATATATGATGTATTCAACTTGAAGATAATATAATATATGAAAGGAATGAATGATAATATATAACATGATATGTAAGGTAATGCAAGGTATGAAATATATGATGTGTGCATGTTTGTATGTCTCTATGTTAATGTATGAAATGATATGAATATACAATGTATGCATATGTATAAAACATGTAGGTAATGCATAGATGAATGAAATAAATATTTGCAATATGTTAATATAAATACAAGTATCTAATATGCATGAATGTAAGTATAATATAACAAGTATACATGTATGTATCATGTAAATAATATACATGATATGTATGTATGCATGTATACAAGGTAAGTATGTATGTATGTATTTCTATAAACTGAGTTAACCTATAACCTTTTACACACATGCATTCATACACCCTTTGACATCATGTATCTCATGTCACATACACCTACCTATCACTAAATTTTAGAACATTAACACATATCCTTTCACACACATGCCAAACACACACATACTTACTTACTCTTTTACCTCTCTTTCTCTCTCTATATATATGTATGTGCCTATATATATAGCTTTCCTATATATATATCTATGTATATGAATATGTGAATGTGAATAATATTATATATATATATATTATATGACTAAGTTTGTCTGCCTTGTTAGCTTATGGTTTAGTTTTGTGCTTGGTTTAGCAAGTGACTTAGGCTATGAGTTAGTAGCTATCTTGGATACTTGATTTGCATATACTTAGTTTGTTTAGACCTAGAATAACTTGTTTGACCTAATTTAGACTTGTTAGACCTAGTTTGACCATAGTTGACCTAGGTTTGACTTTCAGGGTTGACCAAGTTGACCAAGAGTTGACTTTGGTCTAGATTGACCTAGAATCATGTAGAATGCATAATAGAACTTCATATTGCCATTTTGGACTTGTTGTGACTTGTGCTGTTCTGATTAGGAGCCAGACACCTCTCCTCGGATATTATATTTACTTTGGACATTCAGACACCAGACGAGTACATTCTCTGATCATTTCATATCCTGCTTAGAATTATTTCCTACATTAAATTACTTTACTTGTTACTGTCACGTTGGTCACACTGATTGGTACTATACGGATCCCTTCTTGAGATGTTATCCTTAGGGAGCATCAGGTACTACATGTTCTGTGCGTTTACTTACATGACGTATCACTATGCTTCACAGGTTCTTTGATCACTTGTGACATATACCCTTATGATCACAGAGTCTCCTAGAATCTCTTATCCCATTTACTGGGTATCCTAGAATCTCCTAGAATCCCCATTTTTGGGACATCCATGTACACCTTCGGGGGCTTTGCGTGGAATCATAACATAACTTGGTTGGATCCTTGTGTACTGATTGGGGGTACGGGGAGTAGAAGTAGACATGTGAATAATACCCAAGTAGTATCTTATCAGAATCTCTTCCATAGTGTCTTATCAGAATCTCTATGCCATTTACATGTCTATATTGTACTCTGTCTCACTAGCCACTGTTAGTCTCTATTTATAGTAGATATTTCTATTAGCTCTCTCTCTGTTTACATACACATTTCTTTCAGTACTTGTATCTTACTTTACTGCATGATTATATTTTCTAACCTGCTATGAACTGTTGAGATGTACTGTACTCGCTCCTGTCCTGGCTGGACCTGTTGAAAATATTATAGAGGACGAGGAGGAGGCCTGTCTGGATACTTTCTACGGGCAGTCTTAGATGATACTTGCGAGCTGGACCTGACCTAGCTCTAGCTGAGGATATCACCCCGATTGCCTAGACTAGATTAGTTAGGCTTATCTTACTTTATGCAGTCTTGAGACATGTTTAGCTAGACTTTATTCTGAGTTCTGAGTTGTATATATTCTTTC
The DNA here is from genome assembly GCA_029216955.1 of Iris pallida. NCBI lineage: Eukaryota > Viridiplantae > Streptophyta > Magnoliopsida > Asparagales > Iridaceae > Iris > Iris pallida. Next base: position 23,043,578 of record JANAVB010021796.1, read on the forward strand.
ATTTCTGTATCTGAGACCATTTACTTCTGGATATTTGCTGGAATTATCTTAGACTACTTTATCACCTATTGTTTCCTTGATTTCTATTTCATATCGTGCTATCTCTTCCTTAGTTGTGATTGATTTTATTACTACTATGTCACCCCCATTCGGGGAGTATAAACTGTTAGATATATATTGTTAGATGTATGTTGACCTAGGACAACGTTCTACCGCCGACACTGCGGCGTAGCTGGACGTACCCACGTCTCGTGCCCTTACTCTAGGGTGCGGGTCGTGACAGTTTCGCCGAGCTGAAGCGGCTCGCTTCTATAACTTTGTCGCATAGCTAACTCTCAGAATTAGCCATTCCTTTACACTACTCGGTTGATTTGGCCGATCGCGCCCATGCCACAATCCGTTGTAAGGCCACCATTTGGTTTTGCGGACACTTTGTTGAATAAGGCAAAATACTGACCTCTTATCGTCCAGCGTAAAAGCATAGCCTGCACACCAGATCAACTAAAAGCAGCACTTGCTCAACGGGACTTATCCTTTGCATCGATTCGATCCATAGGTTCCAATCGATCAAGGCTTACCTTTGGCCAACGTAACACTTGCATCGATTCGCATCGATACCTCATCGGGTCAATGCAACTCTTCGAGTCAACGACTCATCATATTACACCGTGCGGAGCGGGGCATTACATAATATACCACTCAAAACAAGGTTCGTCCTCGAACCGAAACCAACACTTAATCCAAGTGTCTCGCTAGATCGTTTCACGATCTCGTGCTACTACCGTTGGAATCATACAACTTAGTTTGGATCATACACATATTTTAGGCGTCCCACCAATATATGCATTTCAGCCAAGCTCAGTTGTAGGATATCGGAACAACTAACAAGCTCAACTTAAATCTCAAACACCAATCAGTCCGTACTCGACTTAGTCAGACCTTAACACAGATTCTAAAGTCCTGCTCGCAAACATCTTCACATAACTTGATCCAAACCAAACTTCGATCTTATAAGTTTCTCGACGGCCATCTAACGCATGCATTGCATTAAGCCGTTGCGCATCCGATCGCAACAATTTTCTGCAATGCCTACTCGTCCAATCGTTTCCTATCTCTCACATAACTCAAGTCTTTCTTCCAATCATTCATAACATTTGGCCTTAACGACATACTAAGTCCAACATGTCACAAATTCCTTTGCTTACAATCCGTACTAAGTCTTGCACACCACTATCCCAACACGACCCACGTTCTTGAACTGTCTACGCATCGCATCTGGGGCTACCCCCGCTAGTAACTTATCCAGATATCATGCTTAATCTCTTCCGACACAAGAGGTCCACTTGAGTCTACGATGCTCAAGGCAATAATCTTTCTGACCCAAGGTCTCTTACGGTACGTCCACTATTCTCGACCGAGTACGAATCCTTTACTCAATTCTCGAATCAATCCCGACTAGTTCGTTTCGTAATAGACAGCGCGCTCAACGCACATAGCCTAACCGTTACTCAAGCCGACTACGACACAACTCTTAGGGTCGTTCTACTATCCGTCTCTCAAGTATTGCAGGATTCTTGTAATCGCCTTACCGCATCGCTATGCTAAGCACGTTCCTCGACATCTATTCGATCATCGACCAACCAAGTCTACTTACGTACTTATTCGATCGATCATAAATTTTCTTTCCTGACCGTATCGTTCTAGTCGAAGGCTACTCACTAACTTACAAAACACGATACTCACTCGCTTAGACTTATCCTCAACATGCACTACATCATTCTCCTCCTCGATAAAATTTTTATGCGACTTCATTGGGTCATCCTATAGGACTTCAATATTCACTTTATTTGGGGGTCAAGTCTTCTAGGGTCATCTGCCCCGAAACTATGCTCGATAATTGAAGATCATCAACGAGGGACAGTTAAATGAACCATGCTATATCTATCGCGGAGCCAAATCAATTCCTGACACTTCCTATGGGACTTTATCCAATCCGACAAAATTTACCAATCCATAGTTTATCTACCCCCCGCGCAACTGATACGCCGTTACTACTTGAATCACTTACGCACTACCGTCACCAATATCGCAACCTAGCAATATTTGTTCGCCTTTGTACGAGTCTATCCACTCACGGCCCATATCTGATACTTCTAGGCTTATCACACAATCCTCAAATTCACCTTCATATCAAACCACAAGTCGAAACATACAAAGTGCCACGTCCCGATTTTCCGAGTTCAACCATTCCTGCGACATAAATCACCATGTCCGCGCTCACGCAGAACGATCACTCCAAATCGACGTGACGCATGCGAGGACTGGTGTTGCGCTCGCACAAGAAGAACGTCAACATAGTGGTTATCCACAAAGCAATCCAGACACTTTCGTTTTCGTCCAAGTAATATCCATCCACTCTTAAGTTCTTCCGAAGCATTCCTATTGTTATCATCCCAATTGTCATAACTTAACTTGCATCTTATTCATCCAACAATAATGCTCAACACAATTTTCGTTCATTCGATCAGAGTATCCCCGAGTTATTGTATATCGTCTTTGATACGCCTCAATACCATCGTCAATATGCATAACTTGAACATCTTCTTTCTTATAAGCTCCAATTCGTTGCAATCACTGTCATTATCCAAACTCGAATACGAATCAAGTCTTGCACACATCAAGATTCATTCAGCTGTAACTCATCATTGTGATACAATTTCCAATTCACATATCCATTCTCATATTCCTAACTCGCACTTTCAATCGTGCTACCGACTCATCGTGCTAACCCAAATTCGTTCGTACGATTTTTTGTACCTACTCAACACGTTTCGAACAAGCTTCGTACTGACTTAACTCAACGCAAATTCGACCGAGTCAATTATTTCCTCGATGCAATATTTCTCTACTATGCTCAGCTTATCGTTCAACTTATACTTAACGAACTCTCGTCTGACGTATCCTCCGTAGATATGACTTCACACATAATTGTTCGACTCAATTCATCGAAGCATACTTGTATCGACTTCTCTCAAGTCATTCCCACTCAAGTCTCGGTACTACTCCGTCCGTTGATGACAAACCTATCGGAATCAACATAATTGTCTCAACATAATTTATTGCAAGTTACCAAACGGCTTAACATAGCTATCGCTAAGTGGTATCCCATATACCACTCAGGATCGAGCCTATCGTTATCGATACGATGCTTAACTGCACCGATCGCACAAGTGGTATTGCATATACCACTCAAAATGAGTCATTACTCGACTTTACACTCCGTATAGGTCCGACATCTATCTTCCAATAACTATCTGTATGGCGATCTTTCTGATCCCACTCTAGCGTTCTTCTTACTCAAGTTGGCACAACAACTGGACCAATATGCCCTATCTTTCGCTCAAGTTTGACATATATTCCGTCTAACCGTACCTTAGCAATCATATCGATTACACACGCAACATTCGCTTATTTGAAGCTCAACGTGACATTCGGCCAACATACATGTTCGCCTACTCAACTCGACTTAGCGACCAAACTCGACTCGTTACTATCACATTCGTGATTCTTCCAATCTCACTCGTTGCAACTCGTGCAATAACTCATTCTCGATACTTAAGGTCTTTACTCAATCTCATGCACATATCGCTATCCATCCGCATAGCCATACAACACGTATCCTACCATGTTGACTCGTTGTGTCGATGAAACGAACGATTCACGACTTGCTGCACTCCGTGCAACCGAACACATAACCGTTGTATAGCAACATAACACGCATCGCTCACATATCGATCCGTTGCACTTTGTGCAACCAACAACACACATATCTCCTCGCACTTCGTATGACCAACAACATGTATTTCTTTGCACTTCATGCGATCAACAATACGTATATCATTGCACTTCATACAACCAACATCACCATATTCGTTGCACTTCGTGCGACCAACATTCGTGCAACCAATATTCTCCGATGGCACATGGAGATAGCGATAGTCACGACATACTTGTGGCAGACGTACTCACCTAATATAGACTTATTGTGTTGAACATCCAATGTAGCATCGGGCAGATCCATGAGCCATGCGATTGCAGAAACAACTTAGAGTCAACTGAATTTCGATATCGAAGCAACTGAGGGTCAAAGAGATTCATTCACGGTCCAGAGGATGGAACCGCTCTGATACCAACTTGTCACGCCCCGATCCGAGAAATCACTCGTCCTGTTAGATTTTACCCGAATCATCGTCCTCGCTGGGGCGTGATGCTGCACGAGCCTGGAGTTGCGCTCGTACAAGGCAAGATAACATGTTCACATAGTATTTATCTCAAATTGATAACATAAGCAGCGGAAGGAAACAAAGTGTAACATAAAAATCTCTTTTATTGATAACAAATTAAAGATTACAAAGGCTCTGAATAGCCCAACATATATGCCAATTGGCTACAATGCTCATGATCTCTCTAGCTCATAAAGGATTTATTGTTCCATACATTATGCCTCTTTATAGCCACCAAGTAGTCTTCGGCCGAACATCTCCATGTGCAAGTCCGAACGCCTATGCGGTAGCTCCTCTTGAACGCAAGGACTCCATGCCTCGGCACGTCCAAGCAAGCTCCGCCCCGAGCCGAACATACCTAAACCTGCAGGCAAACTAGTGGGGGATTAGTGCTTTCGTCATCACTTCGCACTGATCAAGACCCGCTCACACCCAAACCAAACACTAAATATATTTAGTGAAACATGCATCTTAATTTGTGATCTTTCTATTTAGCCTTAGGATCAGTTTCATGGCAATACTCATGCATAGCAACTTATCATAAATGTGTTCGATACGTGTCCCTACGCAGATACAGTTAGCCATAATATAAATATAAACATAGTGCGTGCTCCTCTCCGTCCCATGTTGCCTAGCCTGCAAGGGTTAGAACTTTACATAAGAAATCATACAACTCACGCAACATTCCAATCATAAACTTAACAATGCATAAGGGTCGCAGGCCCTGCGCCTGCACCCAACTCTCATCTCAGCCCACCGGCCCTATCTATATGAAGGTCACGGTGTTTCGTACCGTAATGGACTTGGCATCTCTTATGTGTAAGCCTATGATCACTTCAATACGGGTTGCGAGCCCAATATCCGAAGGATCCCAAACTTACTGATATCATAGCTTATCACAACATTGGCCGGTCAAACTGCCCAAATGATATGCACCATAAATACCACACATAATTCCCTTCTAGGCCGAACGGTCCCGGTGCCCCGGTCGTAACCGTCCGAGGGAAGCCGCACCCGTGTACGAAAAATCCGAGTCCATTGACCATGCAATATGTGCCATAGCATACAAGTCATACATTCCAACCAATCACGTTCCATAAACATAAACATCCATCTCTTTCTTAAGTCCCTTCGGCGTTATGTCCCAACATATCCATATTGATGTACGACGCCCAACGGCTTAGACTCCTCGTACTCATACTCAATGCATTTCATTCATAGTTGTTCACATAACCTTGGTTCCATAGTTACTTAGTCACTTCGTAGCTTTCGTGCACGAGGGCACGCTTAACCGTAATCAATGTTCTAGACTTAGTGTTCAATATTCTCGGAGCCGTGCACGTGGTGCACATCTCGATATTGTCTTTCAATGTTCTACTACCACCGCCCTACCGCGACCCGTACACTTGGTGTACGTCGCTTCAATTGTTCAATGTTCAATTTCTATCTTAATGTTCAACACATACTTAGACACTTAATCGTCGAGCCACGCTCTCTAACTCAATAGCAACTTACGCATACGATGATATTTTATTAGACGTGAAGGAGTAGGAAGAGAGAGTCAAGAACCCGCCCACCTTAAGCTGATACGCCTTGTCGTTTCGCAGAGCTGAAGCGGCTCGCTTCCATAACTTTGTCGCATAGCTAACTCTCGGACTTAGCCATTCCTTTGCACTACTCAGTTGATTTGGCCGATCGTGCCCATGCCACAATCCATTGCAAGGCCACAATTTGGTTTCGCGGACACTTCATTGAATAAGGCAAAATGTCGACCTCTTATCGTCCAGCGTAAAAGCATAGCTGCACACCAGATCAGCTAAAATCACTTGCTCAACGGGACTTATCCTTTGCATCGATTCGATCCATAGGTTCCAATCGACTCAAGGCTTACCTTTGGCCAACGTAACACTTGCATCGATTCGCATCGATACCTCATCGGGTCAATGAACTCTTTGAGTCAACGACTCATCATAATGCACCGTGTGGAGCGGGGCATTACAGGTGGCGACCGAATTGGACCGAGCACAGCAATTCCAGCAGGGACTCCACCTAGAGATCATTATATCAGTGGAGCAGTTTGAGCACCAGACGTTTTATGGCGTCTTGCGAGCAGCAAAGTGGCATGAGTATACGTCCCAGAGGTTAATAGATCGAACTGGAGGATGGAAGAGGTCTTATGGATAGTTGTCCCAGTCATCAATACAGCCCCGACAGCTAAGGCTTTGACCATTAGAGCTCCTAGGAGGGTGATCACAGTTTCGTTAGTTCAGCACTCGACACCGACGTACCCTTAACAACAGAAGCAGAAGCAGTCTTTCGCGATGGGCTGCACTCATTGTGGGAAACCAGGACACGTAGTCTCAGAGTGTCACAGAGCACAAGAGTTGTGCTTGGCTTGTGGGACACCGGATCACATGATAGGGTCATGTCTGCATAGAGCCAGTTCTCTTCCTCAACCCTAACCAGTCCATCGGTTAGGGGACCAGCACTAGTACTGTAGCACCCAGTTTCTAAAGTGAGGGTAATTTTAAAATTTTGTAATTATAATCATTTAATAATGATATTTAAACTATGTTATAATTTTTGGTGATTTTTAGTTAATTTAAAACTACGACTTGTGATTTTGATGATTGACTAGTGTAACCCTAGAGTTTCGCTAAGCCTAGAGACTAACCATGACCAAGGAAGCCTAGTCATGTGATTAGGATGACTAATTATAACTTTTTAGCCTAAGGATATTTTGGTCATTTTGACAATTTTGTGAAATTGTAAATTATATTAATTAAATATGTGCTAGCTAATTATTTGAGACTTGACCTAGAGGTTTAGCCTAATCTAGGTTAGCCTTGAGTTTAGAATCTTGATTAGGATAACCTAGTAATGACAATATTAATAATATTTAGATATTCTAATAGGATATTTTCTTTAGGATATTTGTGAAAAAGAAAGCCTTAGGACTATTGGACCAATTGGAGGACTTGAAATTTGTTGGACAAATCTTAGCCACACATCTAAAACCCTAACCCTAACTATTCCTACAGCCATCAAGCCCATTCCCTCCCCATTTAATCACATCATCAAAGTTCTTGCCTCTTTCTAAATACCTACTAAGAACCCTACTTGTGTTCTTCCCCAAAACCTTCAAAATTCCGAATTTCTCCACCAAATGGACAAAACAAATTGCGTTGGACTCCCCTACAGTAGTAGAGGCTAGTAGGGGCTTGCTTGCAAGAAGTGGAGCGCGTTTGGACATCGCTCGAGGAAGGCAACTTCTCATTTCGGGAGCCTATTCATTAAGGTTTCACCTTGAAAAGGTAAAACCTATCAAACCCTAATAAATTCCCAATTTCTTTCCATTGATGCATCCATTTAGGGTTCCCCTAGGTGTAGCCCAAGTTTGGTAGAAAATCGTGTCCATTTCGTGTCCGTATCGGACATGTATCGGTATTTTTAAACACGTTCAATGAAATGTCACATAGAATTGAAAATCCGAATTGTGCAAAACTAATTGAACAAAAATGTAGATCTATATGTTTACTTTGAATCCCTCACTGACTGAGCACGATTTGGACTCGTGTTCGTGTCCAAAATGGACACGAACACGCTGCACGACACCCCCGTGCTGTGTCCTGCTACTCGGGTCCCCTATCTACTGTACACGATACTTTGACACAAAAATTTGGTGTGCTCGTGGGGGCCATGACTGTCAGGCCACCCACAAAATTTCAGGTGAAATGATTGAGTATCGAGGGAGTTCTCGATCTCGCACGGATCCTGCACTGTCACACACACACTGTACACTCGCGGAAAATCCGCTCGGATACGTCCTTGTATCTCGAACACGACACCACTTGGCCATGACTCAGGTACTTGGACACGTTCGAGACCTACCTATGTCTGTGCATGTCGTCTTGGGTCGACACCTGTGCACGAGGCTGTGCACTGCACAGTTTTGACACTATTGTTTTGACACCTCTGGACACGATTTTTGGACACGTTACGACACGAATCATTCCCCCAGTATAGACACGCGTGTAGGCATAATAATCCCCAAGTATTTATGTATATATGCATGTATATTTATATGTATCCGAGTATATATATATATATATATATATATATATATATATATATATATATATATATATATATATATATATATATATATATATATAGTGTAATGTATATGTGTGTCTGTGTCAGTTCTTTGGGTTGGTCTGTGTCCTAGGTAGTGTATATATGTCTGTATAATGTATGTATATATGTCTGTATGTATATATAAGTTAATTTTTGTTTTGAATTCAGTTTGGGTTTTGGGTTGGATTCGAAATTGAAAAGGGGTTTGAAGGTTACACTGTTTTCAAAATAAAACTGAGAAATTTGGTTGTTTTATACCTGAATGTTAAAACTGATCTGAGATGTGGGTTGATTTATATAAACTAAGATCATTTCAAACCTGAGTTTTCTTTAAACTGAAAACTGGTATTGGTTTTAATGTTTAACCATATATGTACTGATTTATGAAACCTGAAAATGGGTTTAGATATTAAGGGAAACTGATTATTGGTTTGGTTCGATTATGAGACTTGAATTCAGAATTTGAACATTGATATTAAAAACCCTGAAATCTGAGAATGATATGGACTTATATCTATATATATGTATGTATGTTGGGTTTAGGTATAAGTAAAAATCTGAGAATAAAGTTTAATATAGAAAACTGAGATTTTGTTATATAGAAAACTGAGTTTGGGTGTGATATTAAAACCTGAGATTATGTACTGTTTACCTATGGTTTTCATAAGTTAAAACTTGAGATTGTGAATGGGTTAAATTGTGAATACAAGGCATGTACACCGGAATACAAACTGAGGTTCCATTATATGATTTTGTGAATGGGTTAACTTGAATACAAGGCATGTAAAACTGAGATTTGGTTTATTAGAAAACCTGAGATTGAATGATAGGTAACCTGAGATTATTGTTTAAACTGTAAAACCTGAGATTGGGATAAGGACAGTTGTGTTTGAGTTTTAGCCATACATGAGTGAGTGTGTGTGTCAAGAGTGCTTTAATGTCTGTGTGGCACATAGCCCATGAGTTAGTGGATTAGTTAGTTTGAGAGAGTGTGGGTTAGTGAGGTTAGTTAATATAGGCATCAAGTGTTAGAGAGCATGTTAGCCCCTAAGTTAGGATGTTAGTATCCTAATATGAATGTGTTAGTTAGTGTGATTAGGATATGGGTTAGTGTTTTGAATGGAAATTGAGATGTATATATATATTATATCTATATGCCTTGGGTGATATTGGTTTTAGGCTTGGTTAGGCCTAAGAGTTGACATAGCCTAGATTAGACTAGTTGACCATTATCCAAGGTTTGACCAATATAGAGTCTGACTAGAGGGTTGACCTAGAGTTGACTATGAGTGGACTTTGTAGAAGCATGAAAAAGAAGAGAAAATGATCCATCCGGCCAAGGAGCCGCATGCGGCTCAGGAGTCCCATGCGGCTCAAACACATAGGCAGCTCGAGTGGACTCCATGCGGCCCGCAGAGGGAAGCCACGTGTCTTTTCAGAACAGTTGTACCCAGCGTCATTCAAACACAATTAATGCTCTGACGGCTGACAGCTGACAGCTGATAGCCCAGACGTAAAGTAGTCATGATGACTGACACAAGAGCACTATCTTCCTAGGGAACTGGAGAAAATCCTCACAGCTTCGAGGCAAGTTTATGCGGCCAGACTAGACGAGTTCACGCGGCCAGTGCAGAGAAACCTATGCGGTTCAATCATGAAGGTACCCCATGCGGCTCGGCCATGAAAAACCCATGCGGCTCGGTCATGAAGACTCTCATGCGGCTCGGCCATGAAGACCCCCATGCGACTCGGTCATGAACATATTCATGCGGCTCGGTCATGACAACCTTCATGCGGTTCGAGTATAGAGACTATTCATGCGGCTCGTCATGAAATCTTTATGCGGCTCGATCATGACGACCTTCATGCGGCCCAAATATGAACGCTCCTCATGCGGCTCAACAATGATGATAGGACACTTGTCCTAAAGATAATCAAATTTTGGGTCAGATCCCAATAATTTGGGACACATGGCAAGAGAATGAATTAAATTGATTCATTTAGATTTGCGGACATCAGCAAATCATCATGATGGGGATTTATTACAATCAACATTAATTACAGACATGATATGGCATAATCCTCATTAAGGGCCCAGATCCTTCACGCTCAAGATTAATGGCCCAGATTGATCATTTACCAGGCCGTCGCCACTTAGAGAATGGGCAATCATTGCAAACCCTAATGATGCCTCTCACTATTATAAATAGCAAGGTGCCATTCCCTTGCAAAGGAGAGGCTCCCCCAATAATAATCAGAGAGAAAAAACACAGAGATCAATCCAGAGAGAGAGAAGCCAGAAGAGCAATACGAGGAGAGCAAGAAGAGCATTTCTTCGTCAACGCCAAGCATCTCGTCACAGGAGCCAAAGCTACGTTCGATCGTCCAAGGAGTAAGGCAGAGCTGCCGTCGCTTTGCCGAGCCTCTACCGTCACCCCCAGAATCAAAAATAAACAATTGTACTTAGATTGCTGTACCTAGGTTTTCGTCCCTAGGCTTTCTTTGTACAACGAGTTTGTAACGTGAAGTAAAAGTCTAGTCCTCCCATAAAACTGTTCTGCTCTTTTATATTTCATGGCAAACACGATGGCGACTCTGCTGGGGACAAACTTCTCCACGCTGAGGAGTTGGTGACGCAGTCGGATGCAGCCAAGCTTGGCTCCACGCAACAGAAGATGGTTGTCCATTTGGACCAACAGGAGTTTGAAGAAATGCTCTCCGACAAGAGCGCTGGCCCGGTCCAGAAGCAAGCCCGCACGAAGAAGGCCCGCAAGGAGTGGAGACCCCGATCATCTCCTATGAAGCTCTTGCAGAGATACCCTCTGTTGCTCATGACGGCAGGGAAGACTCTCCTGCGGCCCCACTTCAGACCGTAGACAACTCTGTTGTCCCCAAGTCCGGCAGAAGAAAAAACTATGATGCTGGACTTGCAGGTGCAAAGAGGAACTCTATGCGGTCCAAGCCGCATAAGGGTACTAGCCATGGAGAAAGCTCATGCGGCTACATCCGCCAGCCGCATGAAAAAAGCTCACACGACCACATCTGTCAGCCGCATAGCTTATGCGGCTACAGTTGCCAACCGCATGGATAAAACTTATACGTTACTGAAGTCAATCGCTTGCAGAAAACCCATGCGGCCACAATTGCCAACCGCATGTGGCCAGCCTGTACGGTCGTGACTCCTAGTCGCACAAGAACAACTCATCCGACAGCTAAAGACAGCCGCATGTAGACAGCCTGCACAGTTTCTAATCCTAGCCGCATAGCGTCTGTTCCACGCTTCTCTCGATCAGTCTTCGACCGTCTCTCATGCGGTCCTGAACCTGATGGTTCTCTGGATGATAAGCCAGACTCTGTGGTATCTAACTTGGACTCTTCCTATTACGCATCCGTAAGTGCTAAAAGGAAGAAGTCTAGGACAGCACGGGATCACCAAGCCCAGTCAACTGCCCCAACCTCTGACTATCGGAGCGTCCCGCTGATTATCATGCGGTCCTCTAATGGAAAGTTGTATAAAGCTACTTGTACCCTGCCCCCTACGGCCAATGGACAGGATAGTCATCAAGCATCTCCCAATAACGAACGAAGGCAAGTATACGAGCTACCTTCGAATCAGGGAGCAGGCGAGGCCTACACACTCGCGTGCCCGAAATTCCTGAGCCAGCAAAGCAAGTGACTTGCGTGAGGCCATCCTCCACAAACGCAAGGAAAGAGAAGATGTATCGGGGTGCAAAGAGTCCTCCTACGGACGTCACTGCACCCAAGTCATCGTCAACTGCTGCTGCAATAGCACGACGATACAAGAAGACCGGCAGTCTGTCTTTCAAAGACTGCAACAGCCATCTTCAGAAGACGAGGCACTACCCGTCGTCTCCTGCAACTCTGCTCGGAAAGTCCCCGCTGATGGAAGGGGAAGAAGACGAATGTTCCCAGCCCGAAGATCTCAACCACTGTGACTAAAAGACTGTCGTCTAAGCGGGTGCCCACCACCAGAGTTTTCCAAGGTACTCGCTCTAAAACGAAATCTGCTACAGTGGGGGATTCGTCGTCCATAACGCAGGGGGTTGCTGGGGCTGGGGGTAGCACCCTTCCGAGCCTCCACAGCAACCCAATGTTCCAAGAAGACGAGCCGGGGGAGACAACTCTCCCATCAGATGTAGCAAATCTCAACGTCCCCGAGGACGTCCATAACTCCCATGACGAGGCAAACTCGGAGACTGGGGGTACTGTTCCTTCCGAGTCTGAGTCAGAAGAGAATATACCCACATACCCCGATGACTTCTCGCTACAGGGATACGATTCAGAGGGCACTTCCTCACCGCTCCGTCTATCTCTCCTCATGTGAAGACGGTATTCATGACAGACAGCAACCAAGGTGGTTCCAGTGATCGCCAACGTATCGACACTCTAGAGTCCATACTACATGCCTTGGTCAAGTCTGTAGACGAGATCAAAGCGGCCCTTCCAAATCTCCAAGGAGGGATGCTTGGCCAAGCAAGTGGTCCCACAGTTAATGCGGACTCAAACTCAGCGACACCGAACCCGGGCAACAATCCTTCGGAAACAACGGCCCCCATCGCCGTGGACGAAGCACGCGAAGCGAGAAGAGAGGTCCAGGAGCTCCGAGCCATGTTCCACGCTCGAGAAAACTCTCAAGACCTCAGAATACGACAACCATACTGCATGGAGGGATGTTCCATTCCCACCAAGATATAAGTCGTTCAATATCAATCCTTATGATGGCAAGACCTCAGCAAGTCGGTACATCACTTACTTCGAGGTCACCATCGACCATCTGCCCCATGACGATGCCATTCTACACGATTATTCATCGGGGCATTGGAAGGAGTCGCCTTGACTGGTATCGCAACCTGCCGGACAACTGCATCACTCCTTCGTCGGCTTCAAGCGTATATTTGGAGAGATTCTACGAAGTAGGGCAGGACATCACCATGTCCTCCCTCATGGACGTCGTCCAAGGAGAGAAAGAGCTGACAAGGAACTACATCGAGCGGTTCCGCCAAACTGCCATGAAGTTGCCCTCTGAAATCCAGATCCCTCCTTGATTGAAATTTGCCAAAAGAGACTCCTCCAACAATCTGTCTCTGGATGGACGAAAGTCAATTCAAGGACTGGAAGACGTTCATCATCAGCGCCACAAGCGCCGAAGAACGATTGAAGAAGGCTCGCCAACTGGGATTGCACATCTCGGACGGAGAGAACAAGGGCAAGCGTCCCAACAACGATAATGGGGGTAGCCCCTCCAACAATCGGGACAGCAGGAGAAAGCAGGCTATGGTGGCCGATACAGCACAGAAACCTGAGCCAAAGCCAGCAGACAAACAATGGCCGCAAATCACTTACTCCTTCGAAGATGGTCACGTCAAGCCCATCTTGGATGCTCATACAAGGGGACAGAATTCAGCTTCCTCCACCAAGATGAGAACCGCGGCCGACAGAGATGGAGAACCCAAAGTACTGCCATTATCATCGCTACATCCACCATGTTACACACGACTGCTACCAGCTAAAACGGTACATCCAAAATATCATCGATTCGAACGCTCTGGCTATCGATTTCGAAGAGGTAACCGTGGCAGCCAATATGGTGTCCGTACAATTAGGCAGCTTCCCTCCGACGGAAACTCAAGACGGGGTGGTCCCCATCCCTCTGGCGATAATAGAGATTGCTAATCTTCCACCTCCCCGAGATCAGGCTGCTGGTCTAGTTCCCCTCACCACATCACGAGAGGAGGTCATGTGGATCCATCCAGACTTGGTATCAGAAGTGACTCGGCCCACACCATCTTCCACCTAGAAGAAGAAAAGTGGAAAAGTCAGGACCTGCCACACAATCTCGACAGACATCGAGGAAGCTACAGCCGTCGTCACGCGGTCTGGGGCGCAATCCCAACCTGGGGCTGACAATCCAGCTGAAGATCATCAACCCACTACAACTGATGCTCCGGGACCGGCTCAGCCTCCGACGACCGACAAGCCTAGGCCGAGGGAGGCTCGCTTCGACAAATCCCTCCGAAAAGAGGCAGCCCAAGGGCTGGAGAGGCCCTACAACTTCGACATCTTGGCACAATTGGCCAACACACCTGCCAAGTTGTCATTATACGAGCTCCTGAGACTCTCCAAGGATGTTCGTGCGGCTTTGAGCGATGCACTCCAAAACGCCGACGCATACCTGGCTCAAGTTAACCTCACGGGAGAAAACCCGCCTGCAGATCTCCAAGACAGCGCCTGCATGGGAGCAATGCCCAACATCGTCTTCACTCCGCAGGACATGCTCATCAAAACTAATCTGCACGATCGCCCACTATACTACACTAGATACACCGGCGACGTAAAGGTGGATCGGATGCACATTGATCCTGGCTCTTCCATAAGCATCATCCCGAAGGGCCTGCTACATCATCTCTGCATCCCAATGCACCGCCTGACGCCTACAAGCACCGCCATCAGCGGTTTCAATTCGGGCAGGAGCTACCCTATTGGGAAGATTCATCTGAAGTGTCAAATTGGCGACCTCCAATCCGAAGTCACCTGCTACGTCATAGATGCAGACACTTCTTGTAACATCCTCTTGGGGCGCCCGTGGATACACGATTATATGATCGTGCCTTCCACGCTGTACCAGTGCTTCAAATATATTGACAAAATACGGCTTCGTGAGGACAAAATTTGCTGATATCGATCCCTTTAAAGGGGTCGAATCTTACTACTCAGACTCCTGCTGTACAAAAAATCGAAGAAGCATCTTGGTGAAGGAGATGTACAAGCTAGTACCGAGACAGCCACAGGATCAGAAGAGCCTCTGACGATCCACCTCCAAGCTCGTAAATCACAGGTCTGCACCCCTTACCGCACTCTGCGTAAGGACGCAATCAGCCTCTCGGCACAAGAAGAGCAGATGATAATCCGGCTGCCAAGGTCTGGCCAAGTGCCAAGATCCACAACGGGGCTACTAACAATCAGACTGCCGAGAGTCGGTCAGCCCCAAGCGGAGAAGCTCAATCCCTCCGACAAGCCACTGACGATACGCCTTCCTAAGAAGGGTATCACCCCGATGCAAGGTCTGACCTTCTAGCGAACCAGCCACTCCTCGCCCCACATCGAGTATCAAACTGGGGGTCGCTAGTCTACCAACAACTCCACGCTCAGCTCCATCAACTGAACCGCTGACGATCAAGCTCCCCAGGTCGTCCTTCGGTCTTCATTCACACAGGGGTAGCCGAAGAGGAACCGGAGCTAGCCAAATATGTGGCTGCCCACACTGATGTTCCCTTCGCAGATGATGTAATCCCCTAGAAAAGATACGTTACTTCATCAATAAAGGCTATCTTTGAACTACCTCGAGCTTAATAAGCTTTGTACAATGTACGCTATGGAACACGGTATAGGCAGTCACCTACACACACAGGTGAAAAATGTCTACACCACAATCCAGCTTACTCCAGCAGAAGACGCTTACCGAATAATCGAGGGAGGGGACCATCCAATCATCTTCGGCCGGAAGGACGATCCGCTTTACCGTAGAAGAAGTCGACCTTGGATCGGATGCCGGAAGACTACCTCTGTATCTTTATAGCCCCCAATCTAAATATCTCATGCAGAAACAGGGGTATGATCTGGAAACGACACCGGGTTTGAACTACGGTACTGGACGACGATTACCTTTGAAGCCCCCGGTCCCGGCTGGCAAACCACGGGACTACTATAGCAAGCCTCGATGTGGATTAGGGTATGTGACACCCACGACGACCCCTGAAAGTTCAGATGAAGAATGTGACTGGCATTCACATTCGATCGGGTCACCAACTTCTGACTGGATACCAGCATCGGAGACGTATTCAGACAAGTCCTGTCAGTCAACATGGCATTCGCCGACGCTTATGAAGAAGATAAAGACATTCCGAAAATCCTTGAGCTAGAGCCGTGGGCCCAACAGCTAGATGAACAATAGGAAAGGCGTTTGAGCAAAGAGAACCTCCTACTGAAGATGAGGTCATACAAGTTAATCTTGGTGATGAAGCCTCCTGAAACCAATCTTCATCAGCCAGAGTCTGACAGATGAAGAGCGAGAGTCGCTGCTCCAACTCGTCAAGGAGTATATCGATGTGTTTGCCTGGAGCTATAAAGATATGCCAGGATTGGACCCCAAGATCGCACTCCACAAACTCAATAATCGTCCGGATGTAAAACCTGTCAAGCAACAGCAACGACAGTTTCGCCCTGATGTCATGAATGCTATTGAAGCCGAGGTCAACAAACTGATAGCCAGCAGCTTCATTCGAAGAGCATCCAGACTGGGTAGCCAACATCGTACCAGTTCTCAAGAAGAACGAAAAGATCCGAATATGCATTGACTTTCGGAATCTGAATGAGGCATGCCCTAAAGATGAATTCCTCTCCCTATCACAGATATTATGATCGACAACACCTGCGGCTTCGAACGTATGTCCTTCATGGATGGCTTCTCAGGATACAACCAGATCAAAATATTCCCTGACGACGAGAAGCACACATCATTCCAAACACCGATTGGTACATATTGCTACACCGCTATGCCTTTCAGTTTAAGGAATGCTGGCGCTACTTACCAGAGAGCTATGAGCATCCTTTAGAGACCACTTGCGCAAGACAGTGGAATGCTACGTCGACGATATCGCCGTCAAAAGCCGTTCGAAGAAGATCATCTGCAAGATCTCAGGACAATGTTCGACCTAATGCGAGCACACAACTTAAAGATGAACCCTACGAAATCATTCTTGGGAGTCTCCAGCGGGATAGAGTTTTGAATTTTCTGGAATTGAATGAGCAGCCAGAAAATAGCTAAAGCTTGTCCTTTGACCAATTTCTGAGGAATATAGTGCATATCATACTGAGCAAGTAAGATTCCTCAATTAGCCAGTCGAGAATTTAAAACACTGGGTTTCTTATTATAACCCGTATAGGATTGATCCTGGAGATGACATGAATGGTCTGGCCAATGATATAGTGTCGTGTCTTTTGGACAGCGAATATCAGGGCTAGACATTCTTTTTCGACCGGTAATATCGAGGTTCAGCTCCGGTCATAGTACGACTGAGATAGTAAATGGCTTGTTCATGACCATTTTTATTCTTTTGAGCAAGTAATGCACCCAATGAATGACTCATTGCTCGAGTATATAGGAGGAATGGTATTCCTGAGACAGGAGGTACCAATACTGGAGGGCTCATCAGATATTGTTTTATATCATCGAATGCTTTCTGACATTCATCATTCCAGACAAAAGAAATACCTTTCTTCATAAGTTTGTTGAATGGTCTACAGCGTCCTGAAAGATTAGAGATGAATCCTGATATAAGCGATCCTTCCTTGAAATCCTCGTAGCTCTTTTAAGGTACGTGGAGGACGCATCTCGGATGGCTTTGATCTTCTCGGGATCCACGTGTATACCTTTCGAGGTAATGACGAAGCCGAGAAATTTACCACTAGAGACGCCTAAGAAGGACTTAGTAGGGTTCATCTTTAATTGATGCTTACGCATTAGATAAAAAATAGTCTTCAAATCTTGGATGTGATCCTCCTTTTGTTGACTTTTGACTGCAATATATCAACGTAGCATTCGACTGTCTTTCGCAAATGTTCACGGAATATAGTGCTCATGGCTCGTTGATAAGTTGCTCCTGCATTCTTGAGACCGAATGGCATAACTGTATAACAGTATGTACCGATCGCGTTCTGAAAGAAGTGTTTCTCGTCATCTGAAAACATTTTAATCTGATTGTATCCAGAATACCCGTCCATGAATGACATCCGTTCAAATCCACAGGTATTATCGATCATGACATCAGTAATTGGTAGAGGGAATTCGTCTTTAGGACATGCCGCATTGAGATCGCGAAAGTCTATGCAAACTCTGATCTTGCCAGTCTTTTTAAGAACAGAAACTATATTAGCCACCCAATCGGGATGTTCCTCTCTAATAAACCCAGAGGCCATGAGTTTATTGACTTCAGCTTCAATTGCATCCATAATGTCTGGACGAAATGTCGCTGTTGTTGTTTGACCGGTTTAGCATTCGGCATGATATTGAGTTTAAGTTGCGATTTGTGGATCAAGTCCTGGCATATCTTCATAACTCCAAGCGAAGATATCGATGTATTCACGAATGAGTTTGATCATATCTTGCTTATCAGTTTCTGAAAGACTTTCACTAATGAATATTGGTTTGGGGGATCCCTCTTCACCAACATCTATTTGAACAAGTTTGTCTTCAGTCGGAGGTTCTTTTTGCTCGAATCGGAACTCCCATTGATTATCTAACCTTTGGGCCCATTGTTCTGATTCGGGTGAGATTTCAAACCGTCTTCATCTTCATCACTTTCTTCAGAACGGTCAATGGAGACCATGTTGGAAGACAGAATATTGTAGTAGAAGTCACCGATACTTGTATCAGAATCCAAGAGGTAGTACTAGAAGAATCAGATCTCTTATCTTCATCAATTCGGGATCTTCATGAACAATATTGACAAAAGGAGTAGGAGCAATGTAACCCAATCCGCATTTTGTTCTCCCATATTTCAGAGGAGGAATTCGGACAGGCATTTTTCTTCCTTTTCACTATTAAGGCCAGTTCTGAAGTCATAGCCCATGTTTTTAATGATGTCTTTAGATTGCTGACTATATCGACGTAGTTGTAGTCTTCCAGTATCATCGTTTTTGTCATCATCTTCTAAATCAGAAGATTCTGGGGCCCTTTATAGAAGAATATTGGAATGTCTCCTGGCTTTCTGCTGGGAACTAGAAAGTATGAAGTTTGTACTGATTCTAGAGACACATCTGTATGGAAAGTCTATACAACTCCTATTGTTATTGTTCTCAAGTCATCTAACAAATGTAAGTAACTATGAACATGATTACACACATCAACATACTGCAAAGATGGAGACTTTTCATTAAATTTAAAAGCAGCAATATTTACATTGGAAGAAGGCTGAGCCTTAGAAATTTTAGCCAAATCAATGACTAAAGGGGGAGAAGAAGAACGAGAGGAAGTTTTGTTTCGATTAAGATCGATAACAAACGGCTCAGAAGAGGTGAGCTCCCTTGAAACCTGAGATGGAAGAGTAGTCCGCCCTCCAACAGGGATTACCAAAGTATCTATTTTATATGTGAAGATATAGGAACTGTAGTACGTCCACTGACAGGAATGATCAGTGTATCTTGAGTAGACAACTGAGGTAATAGAGAGATCCGTCCACTTACTGGAATGATGAAAGAACCTTCTCCAGAGGGTTTGAGAGATTGTTGCTGAGTAGTTCGACCTTTAACAGGGATTATTAAAGTCTCACTTTGTGAATCCTCTTTCTCCATAGCTATCACCCTTATATCTTCTTTGTACATCCGGGAATCATTGAAATAAGCTTCAACCCCATGGAAAGGATTTATATCAGCGACTTCCTTTTGTACTCTTCCGTTGCTGTCAATGTATTTAAAACACTGATGAAGAGTAGAAGGCACCACATTATTTTCATGAAGAAATGGCCTCCCCAGAAGAAGATTATAAGATCCCACGATCTCGATCACATAGAAAGTGACTTTGGATCTGAAATCGCCTATCTGAAGTTTCAGATGAATCTTTCCCAAAGGCTCGCTTCGGCTCTGATTGAATCCCAGAATAGTAGTAACCGTCTTGGAAAGCTTGTGAAGAGGGATTTTTAGTTCATCCAACAAACTCTTTGGCATTATGCTTATAGCAGACCCTGGATCAATGAGGATACGATCTATCTTCATCGTATCGATATAACCGGTGTAGTAGAGAGGCCGATCATGTCGATTATCCTCCAGTAGCATGTCGTCTTGTGTAAAGGTGATATTTGGGATAATCTCCAATACACTATTGCAATGCAAGCAAGTGGCAGGTTCTTCATTTGGCTTCTTTAATTGTGCAAGACAAGAGTCAGCTTGAAGAAGCCTCACTTAACGTCTCCCGAGTCTCTTTGGAAAGACGTAGAAGTTCAAAGAGGGACATTCTAGCTGGAGTATTAGCAAGTTGAGCTAGAATGTCGAAGTTATAAGGTTTCTGAAGCCCAGAGAGGAGGGGACTTCTTGATGGGCTTATCAAATCGAACCTGTTTTGCCTTTCTCAAGAGCTGTGGGCTTGAAAGGAGCAGGTTCAACCGGTGCAATTGAAGGAACATGTACAGTGGATGATTCTTCTTCAAGAGGATTAGGAACATCTTTATCAGCAGGAGGGATATCAGAGTATCCTCAGGATTCTTGGAATAATCCTTTAGATAAGGTTTCCTGTTCTAGTAGCACCAGCAAGTGCTTCTTCCTTATCTTTCGGCTCTTGGAAGTGGATCCGATAGAAGTCATATGACATGACTTAGTTTTCCCAGCCTTCTTAGATTTTTGGGAAGTAGTCTTTTGAAGAGGAGGAGATTCAAAATCTGTCACTAGATCAGGATGAATCCATATGATTTCTCCTGTTTTCATAGTGATTGGTACTAATCCTTCAGACTGTGGAGGAGGAATATTCACTATCTCAAGAGTTTCCTTGGGAATAGGAACGATCCCGCTTTCAAGGAGTGAGGAGGGAAATCTCCGAATTGCATAGAGACGACGTTTGAGGTGACGGTCTTCTCTTTCGGAGTAAGAGAGATAGCTCCAGATTTAATCATTTCTTGGATCTTTCCTTTCAGTACATAACATGTACGAATTGTGTGACCCAACATTCTGTGGTATGGACAGTATTTAGGATGATCCGTCTTACCAGCTTCATCAGGTTTCTTGATTTCAGTAATTGTATTTTATTACCTTTCAGCAGACATTCAAAGATACCAAGGACATCATGTCATCAAAAGAGTATTCTTCTTTGGGGCGAGGTGCTCTTGGTTGTTGAGTTGTAGAGGCAGGAGGAGTTTGAACAGTCGATGCATCTTTACTCTGAAGATTAACTTCAAGGGTTTCTTTTCCCTTGCGACTATTGGATTTAGCATTATTGTTATTACTTTGACCTGTTTTTTTTGGAGTCATCTGTACTCCTAAGCCTTTGAAAGTTTCAGCACTTTTGTGGCTTTGGCACTAACTATGAAGGAAGGCCAATCTTGAAATTGAGTAGATCCTGTCCACATGCTGATGATTGGCAACAAATTTGATTTGCATGTGTCGATGGTGACAGCATCAGGAGTTCCAAGAGGCATCTTCAGAGCTTCTCTTCGAAACCGTTCAATGAATTCCTCTGTAGTTTTATTATTTTTCTTTTGATTCTTATAAGAGCAGACATAGTCATGTCATTGAGCCCTTCATAGAATCGTTCAAGAAACATTTGTTTGAAACCGGCAAATGAGGTAATACACCCATCCGGAGACTTCTATACCATCATAGGCCGTTCCTTTGAGACATCCGACAAACACCCGAGTAAGGAGGGCGTCACTTGGTTGCAGCTGGTCAGTCATCACTTCAAAGTGATTAATAAATTGACTTGGAGAAGTGGTTCCATCATAGAATGAGATAGTAAGAGGCTTGTATTTAGGAGGATACGATACTTGCTTCCATTCTATCGGATAAGGTTGCTTGATGCCTAACCTTTGTAAACCATCCTTCTGTTTGAATGCCTCGAATTGAGTACGGAGATTCCTCAATTCTTCAGTAACAACTCGAGGATTGTGAGTTGTAGCTTGTAGAGAATAGTTGGGAGAGGAACACATTATAAGCACTACCCCCAGCTCCAGAGAGACTAGGATTTGGTGGAGCTTGCCCAGGAGTATTGGATTGTACTGCTGGAGGAACATGTACTGGACTTACACCAGTGTCAATTGGTATAGCATCTGGTACAGTCTGTCGATTTTGCATCTGGGTTGCCATGAGTTCATACATCGACTTCAATGTCAGCCTAGATTTCATTTGCTGTTCAAAGAAGCAATTCTTTGTTCTTGAGGAGTCATGGAAGAAGAAGGTTCATCAGTATTCCCATCGACCATATAAGTCGTGACTGTACGAGGATTATTGATGAACTGGTGGATGTTGTTTGTTCTGAATCATTACTTTGTGTATCAAAGTCATTTGTAGGAGAACTACCCCCAATAGGAAGAGGTGGGAAATTAGATTCTCCAAGGAATTCAGAATAGTCTTCAGAAATAGAAGTTCTTTGACTAGAAGCCAGGACTCTTGCTCTAGTGCCTCTGTATACTCCATCTGGACTATCAGTTCTACCCCCAGTATCCCGAGAGGTCATTGACAGAAGCAAACAAAGGTTCATCTTCATCAGGCATAGGTTCACTGAATCCGATTGAAAACAGATTGTCGTTTAGTTTGACATCTACATTGCATTATGACTCTCGGCTGAAAATTACATTCATATTAGCATGGTCCTGATCCATTGATTGACATCTGCATTGAATTATGACTTTTGGCTGGAAGTCACATTCAGCATGGTCAAGATCCATTGACACAGAATTATTCCTTTTCTTCTGTTGAAGATGTTCTCGTAAATCTGTCTGTGAAGATTGGGGTATATCAGAGAACATTCTTTGTGTATTTTTAGGAATATATTTCGGTTCTTGGGTCTTGATGGCTCTTGATTATATAGAGAGTGATTAATCTGGGCCACATAATTTCTAGCATACTGCATCTGGATCTCTTGCTTTTGTTCCCGATTGGTATGGTTTTTTGACACCAGAAGTGCTTCCCAAACGGGTTTGATTAAGTTTTGTTCTTAGATCAGTTGGAGGTAACACTGGTTTTTTAAACTTGGAGTTTTCCTTCCGTTGATCTGGATATTTGCAGAGAAGGAAGAGTTGAACCACTCCTTGATTAGGATTTGGTAACAGACCCTCTTTTATAGACAAATTCTGTGCCCAATTCGAAGAAGTCGTAGAAGAAGACATTAAGGAATGTTTCTTCTTAGACTTATTCAATTTTTGAGACATAGAATGTCCAGAAGGAAGAGTAGTCAAAAGACTATCTCCTTTTCTTTGACTAACAAAATTGTCAGTCAAAGCTGTTCCTGAAGTAAACACTACAGGAGCAGAAGAAACAACTAAAGAGTTATTTCTTTTCGAAGGGACTTTGTGTGGAGGAGTTCTAGCAAGACCACCCCCAGTTCTGTAGAACTTGGCAAAGAAGAAGAGATAGCTAAAGAGCTATTCTTCTTTGAGTATGCTGGTGACAATTTGGCTAAGGAGCCAGTATTGTCAGCGTATAAAGTCTTGACTAAAGAGCCAGATTTTGGTACGCACACTGAGTCAGGAAGAATTGACTTGGAAATACACGCTGGAACAGTTCTGGCTAAGGAGCCAGTTGTTAGCGTGACTTTTGAATTTAGAAATACACGCTGGGACAGATTTGGCTAAGGAGCCAGTGCTGCCAGCGTGACTATTGGGATTGAGATTACACGCTGGAACAGGCTTGGCTAAGGAGCCAGTGCTGCCAGCGTGACTTTTGACTTTGAGATTGAACGCTGGAACAGGATTGACTAAGGAGTCAGCTGTCAGCGTGACTTTTGACTTTGAGATTGCACGCTGGAACAGGCTTGGCTAAAGAGCCAGTGCTGTCAGCGTGACTTTTGACTGCTGTCGTTTTCGAGCACACAAGAGTGTGCATGCTTAAAGCAGAGTCCTTGCCAGTGTTAGGAGTAGACACTGTGGCAGAAACTTACCCTTGGTGCCAACAGATTCTTAGGGACATAGACAGATCGTCCTTCGACTTGGCAGTGGTGATGGAGGCTGAAGTGGGCTTGCCACCCTTAGCCCGCTGCATTTCTTCGTAGGCGAGTTGATCGAATTGGATCGATATCACCTTCTTCGTCGAGCCGACTGACGAAGTGTCGCATTGAGTTGTTGCCATCTCAGAAGAGGAGATGGTTTTCTCCAGCAGAGTCGCCAATTTGTTTTCCATAAATAAATTCACTTTATTTATTGTGTTTCTGGGAAAATTATAACTGTAGGAATCCTATCTAGAAGACGATCGCTTTATCCCTTGGACGATGCGAAGAAGAAAAGCTCTCAAAATTTTGACAGTAATTTAGATAATTATGTATCTGTACCATGAATGAGAAAAGAACCCTTATTTATAGAGTCAAAAATAATTGAAAGGATAACTGTCTTCACAACCTGTGCCTAGTTGAAAATACGCAGGATCTAACATACGCAAGGTTATGAGCAGTTACTGGACGTGGCCTGTAACTGTTGGACACATGGCAATCATGAGTGTGTGCAAGTTACAGGACACGCAGGCGAGAGATCAGTGGCATGGCTGCCACGTACTCCAATTTGATGAAATCTACGCAGACTTGTTGAAGACGAAATCCACGCAGACTTGGGTCAGAAAGCTTCAAAATCTACGCAGACTTGGGGCAAGAAGCTTCAGAATCCACGCAGACTTGGGGCAAAAAGCTTCAGAATCCACGCAGACTTGGGTCAGAAAGCTTCAAAATCCACGCAGACGTGGGGCAGGAAGCTTCAGAATCCACGTAAACTTGAGACAGAAAGCTCAAAATACACGCAGACTTGATGAAGGAACATAGAAGTTCAAAATACACGCAGACTTGAGCCAGGACTGCCAGCTGTCTTGAATCGACGTGCCTCGACTGACACAAAATCTCTGACAGTGATTGCCTTGTCAGTCGCATTAAATGACAATAAGCTCTTTTGGTACGCCAACTTGGTGAAGGCTGAGTCTTATTGAAGAAGATTTCAAAAGTCACGTAATAGTCGGCTGTGATCTCTCGAGTTCCGTGCATACGTGGCATACAAGGAGACTTTCTTCGACTATCGTGCTGTCAGTCATAATGACACTCTGACAAATGATGAGCTGTCTCCCAGCGTAACTTTTAAATATTGTCCTGATCAACTCAGCGTGACTTTTGGACTCTGTCTTGATCAACTCAGCGTGACTTTTGGACTTTGTCCTGATCAACTCAGCGTGACTTTCATTTTTAAGGTCTACAGCAGCAACCTTCTTGGGAGCCATAGGTGCTTGGGAGCGAAAGGAGTTAGAACAACGAAAGATCGAAGAGAGCAAAAAAATTTCCCATAACGAAAGTGTTCCTATTTATATACAAAGAAGGAACGCCTCAATCCGCGTGCAACATGATAACCGACTCTTCGGTCATCGAGGCAAAACGGCTGAATAATAGCCTGACTCTTGGGATCCTGGCCCAAAAAGCGGCTCTTAAAATCTGACAGCAAATCAAGAGCATTAAATGCAGAAGATTTATAAAAGATTTGCACACGTGGCAGGAAGACGTGGCAAGAAGCTCATGCGGCCAAAACAGCCCATGCGGCTCAGAGAGTTATGCGGTGAGGTAATCATGCGGCTGGATAAATCCATGCGGCTAGGACAGAATACATCCATGCGGCTCTGGCATAACCATGCTTCTTATTCAAAGTATTTCAATTTTGCAAATTGAAAACTTTGAAGGGGGTCTTGTAGAAGCATGAAAAAGAAGAGAAAAATGATCCATACGGCAAGGAGCCGCATGCGGCTCAGGAGTCCCATGCGACTCAAACACAGGCAGCTCGAGTGGACTCCATGCGGCCCTCAGAAGGAAGCCACATGCCTTTTCAGAACAGCTGTACCCAGCGTCATTCAAACACAATTAATGCTCTGACGGCTGACAGCTGACAGCTGACAGCCCGAACGTAAAGTAGTCATGATGACTGACATAAGAGCACTATCTTCCTAGGAAACTAGAGAAAATTCTCACAGCGGTTCAATCATGAAGGTCCCCCATGCGGCTCGGCCATGAAGAAACCCATGTGGCTCGGTCATGAAGACTCTCATGCGGCTCAGCCATGAAGACCCCCATGCGGCTCGGTCATGAACATAGTCATGCGGCTCGGTCATGACAACCTTCATGCGGTTCGAATATAGAGACTATTCATGCGGCTCGGTCATGAAATCTTTCATACGGCTCGGTCATGACGACCTTCATGCGGCCCAAATATGAACGCTCCTCATGCGACTCAACAATGATGACAGGACACGTGTCCTAAAGTTAATCAAATTTTGGGTCAGATCCCAATAATTTGGGACACGTGGCAAGAGAATGAATTAAATTGATTCATTTAGATTTGCGGACATCAGTAAATCATCATGATGGAGATTTATTGCAATCAACATTAATTACTGACATGATATGGCATAGTCCTCATTAAGGGCCGAGATCCTTCACGCTCAAGATTATTGGTCCAGATTGATCATTTACCAGGCCGCCGCCACTTAGAGAATGGGCAATCATTGTAAACCCTAATAATGCCCCTCACTATTATAAATAGCAAGGTGCCATTCCCTTGCAAAGGAGAGGCTCCCCCAATAATCAGAGAGAAAAAAATACACAGAGATCAATCCAGAGAGAGAGAAGCCAGAAGAGCAATACGAGGAGAGCAAGAAGAGCATTTCTTCGTCAATGCCAAGCATCTCGTCACAGGAGCCAAAACTACGTCCGATCGTCCAAGGAGTAAGGCAGAGCTGCCGTCGCTTTCCCGAGCCTCTACCGTCATCCCCCAGAATCAAAAATAAACAATTGTACTTAGATTGATGTACCTAGGTTTTCGTCCCTAGGCTTTCTTTGTACAAGCGAGTTTGTAACGTGAAGTAAAAGTCCAGTCCTCCCATAAAACTGTTCTGCTCTTTTATATTTCATGGCAAACAGACTTGACCTAGAAATAGACACACTAGACATATTTAGACTTGTAGACTATAGTTTGACTCTTGGTTGACCAAGGCTTGACCAAAATTGACCAAGAGTTGACTTTGACCTAATTTGACTAGAAATTGACCAAACCCTAAGCAGTTGACCTAGTTTGACCTAGACAGTTGACCAAAATTGACCAAGAATTGACTTTGACCTAGTTGACTTAGAATCATGTAGTTTGTATTGCAGATTTCCATTATTTCAATTTGAGTACTTAAATAACATGTTTTACTATAAATAGGACTCTGTGACACCATTCAGACATCTATTTTTATCAGTCATTCAGTGTGACAGGCGAGTACATTCTCTAATCATTTCATACTTGTTAGGATTTATATTCTTACTCTAGATTACTTTATATGATGCTGTCATGTTATTATCACGGATTGATACTATATGGATCTTGTCATGCGATGTTATCTCCCTCGGGGTGCATCAGATACAGTTATCATGTGCTTTTCATGAACATCTTGTATTTTATGTACACCGCTTTCATGTATACTCTTGTACAATCTTGTACTCTCATGATCACGTGAGCAAACATGATAAAAACCTCTTGTACAAGGTAACGTAACTTGACTGGATCCTTGTGTTTTGATTGGGGAGGGTGAGTAGGAAATGGTTATGTGATCAAATCCCATCTTGTATAATCTTGTGAACCCTTGTGAAATCTTGTATATGTCCTAAACCGTTTATATAACCATCTCATGCTCTAAATCACAGGTTACTTACAGTTCTTACTTATCATGTATATAGATATTTCCAGTTATCAAATCTCTCTCATTTATATATATATTTCTTTACAGTCCATGTATCTTACTCTTTGCATGCTTTATATTTTCCAACATGATATGAACTGCGTGAGATGTATTGTGCTCGCTCCTGTCCTGACTAGACCTGTTGAAAATATTACAGATGATGATGGTGACTGTCCTACCTTCTATGAGGCACATGAGGGTGACCTTCAGGACCCCGAGTAGCATTTAGCTCAGTAGAGGGTGCCTAGTCTAGTCTAGTATTTATAGTTTTCAGTTTGTATCGGATTGTTCCGATTGTTAGTTGAGACTTAGTTATATGTTAGGACTTGTATTTATTTGTGTTGAACATCTATTTTGTGTGGTGTGATAACTCTATTTATATTCAGTTTTTTTCTTTTATCTGATTCCATATCGTGCTATATCTTCCTTAGACTTGTGATTGAGAGTTGAGATGTTATATTATACCTCCGTACGGAGATGATATGTTTATATCATATTGATGTTAGATGTTATATATTATAGACGAACTATACAGCGTTCTACCGCCGACACTGCGGCGTAGACTGGATGTGCCCACGTCCTCGTGTCCTTCCTCAGGGTGCGGGTCATGACAAGTACAGCAGCAGCACCAGCCTCCGAGGCTATTGTCGCCTCAGGCTCAAGCTTTCCAACAGCAGAGGCCGCAACAGTATGCTCAGTGTAGTGCCCAGTCCCGTTCAGTCAATCGAAGGAATAGGAACGCCGATGGCGTTCGGACTTAGCCTTACAACGGCTACTCGAAGACATCGCTCGGTCGAGGCGACCACTCGCTCAGGTAGGGTAGTTTCGGTGAACTTGCCTCATCTTAGCCTTCATATAATAAATCGCATGTTTTCAACTTGCACAAGTAGGCTTGATAATAAAAGAGATGAATCCACATAGCGAAAGAGAATAATCCCGACGGGTCGAATTGAGTTAGAATATGGAAAGGTCCAACGGTCGGCTTAGAGTTGGTGCACGGTGTGCTTTGAAAATGACACTCGATCCTTCGTCCCGTGGCTTGGGAGAAGAAAAGTTGGTTGAGTAGACGAAGTTATAATGTAGCCTAAGTCATAGGCGTCGCCCGCATAAATGCTTCATAAAGCATGCATGGTCCTATCGTCTAAGGCTTGGCATAGCCTTGGCTTGCCCCATGAGTTAAGTCGTGTTGCATGGCTTATGATATAAGTCTAGGCACCCAAATGACTTGGTCGTTCAGAAGTCGAACGAATGCGCAGCACGTTTTCGTAATGCGAGGCTTGACGCAGCCCTTGCTCGTCGAGTCGTTATACGTTTAAGTCAGACAAGTTATGTTAGGCTATCGGAGTGGTAGCAAGCACGGTCCTATGAGTTCTACGATTGGGTATAACCACATAGTCTTACGGTCTCAAGGCCCGTCATATAAAGTATGATTTGGGCGATAGCATCGCGTAGATCAGAAGTCGGGTTGAGGGACGATACACGGACTTAGTGTTTAAGGCAAGAACCATGGTTGATTGAATGAGTTTTAGAAAAAGGACTATCGAATAGGCATTGAGTTGAATGAAATGATATGGTAACATGGAAAGAATGCTCGCGACCGTGGGTCGTCGAGGGGTCTCAATGATAGAAAGAAAGCTCGCGACCGTGGGTCGTCGAGGGGTCTCAAATGATAGAAGTCTTGATATTGGTTTGAACGAGATGGTAACATTGGAAGAGGAATGACTGTGTGAGACGTCAGTTTGTGTCGAGTCTTGCATGGTCATTGGACAACTTGTCGACAAGGAAGAGTTTCCACGAGCGACAACCCTGGGCGCCATGGGACCGCTTCGTTTCGGAGGGAAATAAGTATAGCCGTAGCTGGATTAACCGCTCGGGTCATTCGAGAACTTTCAGCGGGGCTAGCTACTTGCGTTGAAAGGGTCGCCGAATGACAAGGCTATAGTCCAGGATAGCTTGTGATGTTAGTGACCAATTCATATAGATGGGTCGACACTGGCGACAATCCGCATGTGTGACTTTGGATAGAGTCTAATTGAATGTGCGTATGTTCAGAACATAATATTTGGTTCTAAGATTTGGCATCAACATAGGCGACGTGCTACGGTACGAGATGCGGCGTCGATCTTAAGTTGTTGGCATATAAGTTGCATAAGTTATGGGTTGAGTTGTCTTGAGTTTAAGTCAGGAATACCGCAAGGCAAATTCAGTCGAGTGGCACTTAGGTCACAAGTCTTGATTTGGGTCAGTTGGTGATCAAAGTAGTAAGGGCCGCGAGGCGGCGATATGATTGAGTCTCATGATTTGAGTTACGAGGTACGGCCTCAGCAAGGGTTTGAATCATGGTCACACGGAAATGGATTCTCATCGCGTAGTTGCGTCTCTGATTATGGCCGTAAGGCAAACACGACTTGATAGGTTAACGTTGTTGGCACAAGAAAGGTCTAGAAGTGAAATATAAGTTAACATTGTTGACACAAGCACGGGATGGTCTAGCAACACAGAATATGCCAAGGCGTCTGTCCTAAAACCGATCCTAAGGCAAGAATAGAAAGATAATTGATAACAAGGGACTATGTTGCACAAAGTAAATCAAACATGTTGGTTTTGTATGGGTGGGCGAGGAGCTCATTCCACCAGTACAGTTGAGTACTGACACCCACATAGTTTACATGTGCAGGCACAGGTAGAAGCTCGTGGCGCGGAGCTCGTTTGGATGCGTCGAAGCACGGAGTTCCTTGGCAATTCGAAGCGCACGTCCGCATGGAGTAAAGACTTATACAGGACATAATGTATGGACGTCGCCTTCCGAAGCATCCGCTGGCTCGAGACGTGTATTGAGAGATGAGAGAGAGCTGAGTGACATGTAATGTGAGATGAGTGAGCTTGAGAGACTTGTAATCTTGGCCTTGTGCCCCAATGTAACCGTTGTTTCAATATCAATAAAGACTTCTTTTGAATAACTTGTGTTTTGTTCTAATTTCTGCTGCTATTATTCAATGTCTCTACATGGGACTTCTATGCGACGACCCCATCGCAGCCGCTAAAATCGGCCGTTATAGAACCCGCCTTGTACGAGCGCAACCTAGGCTCGTGCGGCATCACGCCTTAGCGAGGACGATCGCTCCTATGGGAGCGGGGCGTGACATAATGGTATCAGAGCACGACTTTACGTCCTTTGACTATCGATTGAATTCTTTAACTTCGTTGTATCCGCGAACTCTGAATGTTGCTTTCGCATATTGATATCGTTGGTGCGCTCTCTCTCAATTGTCCCACGGGATGTCTATACAATAAGTCTATCTATTTTACAAAACGTAGGAGAACAGTTTTTGACAACAAAATAAAAAGATGGTTCGCGTAAGCACGGTTGGCTAAGTCGGGCTGGGCATTTACACTAAAGTTGCGTCGACCTTAAAAAAGTCGAGTGCGGGAATTAAATAGTGTCGAGCAAGAATGAGTTGAACTCGATTGAGTAAAGTGAGTCGACTATCGATAGGGATGCTATCGAGCAATGATAACGTCGATGCGATATAGATGAGCATGCTCGGAATATGAGGAATGGTTCGAACGAAAAATTTGAAGAAGACGATTTTGATTCGAATGATAAGTTGAGGATTTGTTGAATAACTTCATCCCTGAGTGGTGTATGCGATAGCCTCAGGGATTTCGATCGATTGATAAAGGAATGATACGAATTGAGGAAATACTTTGGTCGATGACTTAAGATAAACGGATGAACGATACGTGAATTTGGTTTGAGGAAAATCGATGTTGTGAATGATTCGAGGGATAATGATCAAACTTGAATTTGAATGTCAAGAAGATTATCCAGTTGGACGATAGCATCATTCGCACGACTCAAAATTTGGTTACAAAGGAAGATCGTCAGGTTACGCATATCGTCGATGGTATTGAGGCATATCAAAGATCGATGTACGATAACTCGAGGGTACTCTGACTCGGCGAATGACGAGCGTACAAGTGTTATTGTTCAGTTGGATGCTATACTTAGGATTTTAATTAAGATGAATGTTGGATGAAAATGATCGTGTCTTGATGGTTATGTTGATAGCCACAACGTCGACGATCTTGTCTTGCGCGAGTGCAACTCTAGCCTCGCACATGTGTTGCGTCGGGTTTGGGGCGATCGTTCCGCGTGAGCGCTGACATGGTGATTCATGTCGCGGGAATGATCGAACTCAGAAAATCAGTATGTGGCAACTTTGATTGTCTCGATTTGTCGGTTTGATACGAAGGAAAATTTGAGGATGTTAGGACTTGCGATTGATGAATGAAATAAACTTGAGGATTGAGTAGGTCCAATCCGCGCATCGAAAATGAATTAGTTTAGACACAAAACAAGAGTTACGTACCGATGAGAATGATTATCTCGCGGGAGCGTGCATGATGATTCGTACCCACCGTGGATAATCTGACTCGCATGAGATCGGGGCACAACATATTGTTAAGTCGGACGACCTTGTTATCGATTACGTGAATTGGGATGAACGACTTAGGGACTATAAAATGTGAATTATGGATTAGCATTGAATTATGTCTTAGCGTGCTTGATTTGAGAAAGATTGATAGGCGATCTACGTCGAACGTGTTCAAAGAGATAGACTATACAAAATGTCTTGATGAACGAGTGATGTCGATACGTCAAGGAATTAGTTGAAATGTGAGTTATCGTAGGATGGCTTTGCTGAATGACTCGGACCCCGTGCGACGAAATGTTGGGATGTGTGTAGGGAATCGATGCTCGATGTTTAGAAATCAGAGTGATGCGAGCTTGGGTAGAAAACCCCGTACTATCAACTTGGTTTGACCTTAGGATGGGGTCAGTGTTGATATCGTTGTTTGGGAACTATGATTCCAATACTGACGGAAAGACATAGCCTAGCGGTTATACAGACATCCGAGTACGAAGTGGTAGGATTATGGAGGCACCACTCACGAGTATCGGTTGACATGCATGTATATCAAGGACGCTTGAATATGTGCACGATCCGACTCGAGTGGTAATGGCAAAAATTGCTATCACAAGGCTTGGCTGAAATGCATATATTTCGGGGACGCCTGGAATGTGTGCACGATTCAACCAAGTGATACGTTGAATTCAAGTGAGATTTGAGGAACGAGAAAGTGTCGAGGATTTTGAGATCGTAAGTTTTGAAGAAAGGATTGAGGGTAGCACGAGCGTGGCTCAGATTTGATAAATGCATAGGAAAAAGTGTGTGCGAGAGTCCGTGAATGTTGAATAAGTGATAAGTCGATGAGTAAGTACTCAGTTAGTTTCGAGGACAAAACTTTTTCTGAGTGATGTATGATGTAGTGCCCCGTCTCGCTCAGTCAATCGGAGGAATAGGTACGCCAACGGCGTTCGGACTTAGCCTTGCAACGGCTACGCGAAGACATCGCTCGGTCGAGGCAACCGCTCGCTCAGGTGGGGTAGTTTCGGTAAACTTGCCTCATCTTAGCCTTCACATAATATATCACATGTTTTCAACTTGCACAAGTAGGCTTGATAATAAAAGAGACGAATCCACATAGCTAAAGGGAATAATCCCGACGGGTCGAATTGAGTTAGAATATGGAAAGGTCCAACGGTCGGCTTAGAGTTGGTGCACAGTGTGCTTTGAAAATGACACTCGATCCTTCGTCCCGTTGCTTGGGAGAAGGAAAGTTGGTTGAGTAGGCAAAGTTATGAACGTAGCCTAAGTCATAGGCGTCGCCCGCATAAATGCTTCATAAAGCATGCACGGTCCTATCGTCCAAGACTTGGCATAGCCTTGGCTTGCCCCATGAGTTAAGTCGCGTTGTACGGCTTATGATATAAGTCTAGACACCCAAATGACTTGGTCGTTCAGAAGTCGAACGCATGTGCGACACATTTCCGCAATGCGAGGCTTGACGCAGCCCTTGCTCGTTGAGTCGTTATACGTTTAAGTCAGGCAAGTTATATTAGGCTATCGGAGTGGTAGCAAGCACGGTCCTATGAGTTATACGGTTGGGTATAACCACATAGTCTTACGGTCTCAAGGCCCGTCATATAAAGTATGACTTGGGCGATAGCGTCGCGTAGATCAGAAGTCAGGTTGAGGGACGATGCACGGACTTAGTGTTTAAGACAAGAACCACGGTTGATTGAATGAGTTTTGGAAAAATGACTATCGAATAGGCATTGAGTTGAATGAAATGATATGGTAACATGGAAAGAATGCTCGCGACCGTGGGTCGTCGAGGGGTCTCAATGATAGAAAGAAAGCTCGCGACCGTAGGTCGTCGAGGGGTCTCAAATGATAGAAGTCTTGATATTGGTTTGAAAGAGATGGTAATATTGGAAGAAGAATGACTGTGTGAGACATCAGTTTGTGTCGAGTCTTGCATGGTCATTGGACAACTTGTTGACAATGAGGAGTGTCCATGAGCGGCAACCCTGGGCGCCATAGGACTGCGTCGTTCCGGAGGAAAATAGGTATAGCCGTAGCTGGACGAATCGCTCGGGTCATTCGGGAACTTTCAGCGGGGCTAGCTACTTGCGTTGAAAGGGTCGCCGAATGGCAAGACTATAGTCCAGGATAGCTTGTGATGTTAGTAACCAATTCATATAGATGGATCGGCACGGGCGACAATCCGTATGTGTGCCTTTGGATTGAGTCTAGTTGAATATGCGTATGTTTGGAACACAATGTTTGGTCCTAAGATTTGGCATCAATATAGGCGATGTGCTACGGCATGAGATGCTGCGTCGGTCTTAAGTTGTTGGCATATAAGTTGCATAAGTTATGGGTTGAGTTTTCTTGAGTTTAAGTCAGGAATGTCGCAAGGCAAAGTCAGTCGAGTGACACTTAGCCAACAAGTCTTGATTTGGGTCAGTTGGTGATCAAAGTAGCAAGGGCCGCGAGGCGGCGATATGATTGAGTCTCATGATTTGAGTTGCAAGGCACGGCCTCAACAAGGGTTTGAAGCACGATCACACGGAAATGGAGCCTCATCGCGTAGTTGCTTCTCTGATTATGGTCGTAAGGCAAACACGACTTGATAGATTAACATTGTTGGCACAAGAAAGGTCTAGAAGTGAAATATGAGTTAACATTGTTGACGCAAGCACGGGATGGTCTAGCGACACAGACTAGGCCAAGGCGTATGTCCTAAAACCGATCCTAAGGCAAGAGTAGAAAGACAATTGATAACAAGGGACTATGTTGCACAAAGTAAATCAAACGTGCTGGTTTTGTATGGGTGGGCGAGGAGCTCATTCCACCAGTACAGTTGATTACTGACACCCACATAGTTTACAGGTGTAGGCACAGGTAGAAGCTCGTGGCACAGAGCTCGCTTGAATGCGTCGAGGCACAGAGTTCCTTGGAAATTCGAAGCACACGGCCGCATGGAGTAAAGCCTTATACAGGACATAATGTATGGACGTCGCCTTCCGAAGCATCCGCTGGCTCGAGACGTGTATTAAGAGATGAGAAAGAGCTGAGTGACATGTAATGTGAGATGAGTGAGCTTGAGAGACTTGTAATCTTGGCCTTGCGCCCCAATGTAACCGTTGTTTCAATATCAATGAAGAGCTTCTTTTGAATAACTTGTGTTTTGTTCTAATTTCCGCTGCTATTATTCAATGTCTCTGTATGGGACTTCTGTGCGACGACCCCATCGCAGCCGCTGAAATCGGCCGTTATGGAACCCGCCTTGTACGAGCGCAACCTAGGCTCGTGCGGCATCACGCCTTAGCGAGGATGGTCGCTCCTACGGGAGCGGGGCGTGACACTCATGCCGAAGCTCAGATTCAGAACAGGCAGAGAGGTCACCAACAAAGGGGACCAGTACCGAGAGGACAAGGTTAAGCTATGGCTGTGACCGTGGTAGAAGAATTGGCATCAGGTGAGGTGGTGGCAGGTACCATTCTCGTCAACTCTTTTCCAGCATCAATATTATTTGATTCGGGTGCATCGTATTCATTTATGTCTGTACGATTCGCTACGCGAATAGGTCTGGAGCCCGAGTCATTATCAATAAGGCTCAATATACTTACTGGTAATGGTCTTGTGGGAGTAGATATAGTCTTTTCCTCGTGTCAAATCGTAGTTAGCGGTAGAGAGTTTTTCGCTAGATTGATAGAATTCTCGATGGCCGACTATGATGTGGTCCTAGGAATGGATTGGTTGAAGGATCAATACGCAAGAATAGACTGCCATATTGACAGGATTATTTTTGGTATTTTCGGCGAAGAAGAGTTTTCGTTTTCCAGAGGCACAGTAGAACCTTCTCCACCAGTCTTGCGGATGGCAGTGGCAGAAGTAGTTCAGTTTTCCAGAGTGGTAGAAAAATTTCCTGATGTGTTTCCCGAAGAGCTTCCAGGCATGCCCCCAGAGAGAGAGAGATAGAGTTCACCATTGATTTGCTTCCAGGGACGGCACCAGTGTCAGAGAGAGTCTACAGAATGGCACCATCAGAGTTGGAGAACCTGTACAAGATGATTGAAGAACTCAGAACCAAGGGATTCATTCGTGCTAGTGGATCACCTTGGAAAGCCCCGATGCTTCTTGTGAAAAAGAAGGATGGTACGTCAAGATTATGTGTTGATTATCGTACCTTGAATTCTGAAACAATCAAGAACAGATATCCTCTACCAAGGATAGATGACTTATTCGATCAACTCAGTGGGGCAACAGTATTCTCGAAGATTGACTTACGATCGGGGTACCATCAGATCAGAGTCAGAGAGCAAGACATTCCGAAGACAGCATTCAGATCTAGGTATGGACATTGGGAGTTTCTCGTTATGCCATTCGGAGCGACCAATGTGCCAGCAGTATTCATGGATCTCATGAATCGCATATTTGTAACCCCTCTTCCCGCAATTTTAAGAATATATTTTACTATTATTTACTTTATTTGAATGAATATTATTATATAATATTATTTTGAGTATGTATATATAAAATATATATGTATATTATATGTGAATGTGTACGTATACATACAGGTGTATTTGTGCATATAATTATATATATAGGTACATATAAGTGTATACGTGTATATATATAAAATTATACACATCTAAATATATGTATGTGTATATATAGTATTATGTAAGTATATACATATAAATGTGTATATACGAGTATATTATATGTGTGTATATATAGATAAATGTAAGGGTAAATATATGTGATTATATTTTATATATATATATATATATATATATATATATATATATATATATATATATATATATATATATATATATATATAAATAGATGTATATACATATATACGAATGATAATAAGAAAAAGAATGAAAAGAAAATCAACTAAATCAATCCCAGCCCAAGCCAAGCTCGGGCCAGGCCCATCCCCCGATCTAAACCCCAAAGGAAGCAGCCCAGGAGCAATCCCGAGCCCTCTTATAAAAACCCACCGCCGAACACTAATCCGAGCCCTGTTTAAACACACGCGTATAAATACACTCGAAACAGAGAGGGATATCGAGAGGAGATCGTCAAATCCTAACCCCGACCCCAGCGCGGACCTCGCCAGTGCATGGGCGGCCACCCGTGACCGTCATGCGCCGCCGCCGGTCGGCCGGGTCCGCGCGAAGACAGAGCGCGCACAGGCAGAGCCAGCAGAGCAGCCGACTCAAACGCCAATCTTTGAGGTCGCGTTTCTCCCTCCTCGGTCGACGAAATTTTGTTTCGATTGTGCAAGTACGATCACAACCCAACCAGCTCTGATCCCTTTCAATTAGTTCGAATCGAAGTTGCTTGTATTAGATGGGAAATCGAACAAAAGTTCGGTAAAAATCTGTCCCGAAACAGGACCAATAACAGTCCAATCATCTACGTTTGAAGATCGATTCTGATCGATCTAGTGCCAGAATAGTAATTCTACTTGAACACAGTTATAGACAACATGTAGGGCTCCATAACCTAATTTGTAGGAGTCGATTTTATCGACTATGCGCCGAGAAATCGGATTCCAAAGTTTGACAAAAACCTGTTTTTAAAATCAAGAAATCCTTCGATACAACGTGCGTCCCGCCAATCTGGGCGACGTGGTCGCGAACCAAAAGCATCGAAAGGTGCGTAACGGCTTCGTGGTCGTGTGAGCTTTGACGAAATTCAAATTGGTCGCGTGTGCGCGACGAATTTGATACGTATCCGTCAAACCGTATCGGCCCCTTTGCACAAACTCCAATTACTTTGTGCAAGCTCGTCAGATTGAGACGAAACTTGCGCCAGCAGGACCGTATCATTTTTCTGATCTTGTATGCCAGGTTTGGTCCAATTCTGAGACAGTTGAATCGGATGTCGTTTTGCGGGCCCCACGGTCCGACTCAACGGACGATTTTGTGCACGGCCCGCCGAAATCCAACTTAGGATATACGGTTAGGTTCGTATCAGAAAACTGGATCCATAGACATATAGTTTGACGACT
The DNA here is from genome assembly GCA_029216955.1 of Iris pallida. NCBI lineage: Eukaryota > Viridiplantae > Streptophyta > Magnoliopsida > Asparagales > Iridaceae > Iris > Iris pallida. Next base: position 23,081,902 of record JANAVB010021796.1, read on the forward strand.
TTAGACTCTGGCATGCTTTTCGGTGCAAAGCGGGTCCAACGGCGGACACCGTTTTGGCCCGAAATTATCGTTTTACCCCTGTGTCCAGAATTGGACTTAAGGACATGCAATCTTAGCTAATTTGACTATTTTGATAACATTGATAATGTTTATTTCAGCTTCCGGGGACTGTTGCACGGGTTTTGACTATTGCGACACACCGAGTAGTTCGGATTGTCGGTTTCACCAGCAAAGGACCACATGCGAGTACAGTTTATTGTTTGTTTTCAGTATTGATCTTTACTATACATCAGTGCTAGTTTATAGATGTGTGATTTTAGTTTTATATTGATTTTGTTCCTTGTTGTGTCGGGAGGTGAAGTACCAATGATGTCTGATCTGACCTTAGACCGTGTAGACCGTGATTTATTCTTGCTTTATACAGTATAGACAGTATTTTATTATTGCTTTATACAATGTAGACCGTGTAACATCATACTGTGTAGATCGTGATTATTATTTTGTAGACAGTGTTTCTTTATTGCAATATTTTCTGTAGACCGTGTAACTGTAGACCGTATAACTATAGACCGTGTAAATTTAGACCGTGTAGACCGTGTCGCATAATTGTCCCGAGACCGATCACATATCAAAGGTACTTCAGTGGGTCAGTTGGTGAGTATTTTATTGCATTTCATTTTCTGTTATTATTATTCAGTTTTATTGTCTTTCTTTATTTTATTTTATGAATCATATGTCTAAAGGCTAACCCCTGTTATATAGTCATTTTCATATATTGGAACTGCATTCAGTGAATTGTACTCGTTTCATTCCTGACTGGAAACTAATATTTTTCAGGTTAGCCGTGGATTCACTTAGCATGGGAGGTACGGGGGTACTTGCAGACAAAGGCCTAGAGACTAGCTAGATAGTGGAGTTGTAGCCATTCAAATATTTGTACAAATTTATATTTTTCAGCAAATGTAAAACTTGTGAATATTGTAAGTTAAATTAATTATGTGAATGAGCATTATTTGTGATTTTGATCTTCATGGCCGTGACAGCGTTCTACCGTCGACACTGCGGCGTAGGCTGGCTTGGACACATCTCGTATCCGTTTAAAAAAAACGGGTGCGGGTCGTGACAAGTTTTTGTAGTGGCCCATGCAGGTCAGATTTTGCAAATCATGCGAACTCGTGATAGTACTTAAGTTAGTCGTACTATTGCGAGCCTGCCTAGGAAATGCTTATTCACAAGTTAAGGTTAATTTAATTTAAGAGAATGACTAGGATTAGGAGTCCCTTATACAAATTTACCGATGGGTAGTCTAGGCCATGCAATGTAAATGAGGAGTTATTAATTTTGATCGTTTGTCAGATCCCCATAGGTACACTATTACCTCTTGATAGGACGATATGATCCAATGTGGATAGATTATTCACTTGGTGAGACATGGCTTCGTAGAATTAATGATCTAACCTTGATGAAATGTCCAATTCCTTCTCATTGTCTCTTTAGATAGCAACCGCATGTCTTAGTCCGAATTGCATGTTTAGCTCCTATTTTACCCTAAGGATTATTTTTATATAATTTCTAAATTTTTGTTATCCATATACGGACCTCGAGTTAGTTTCGATTTAGAGTTTTTCCTCTAGGGTTTGAATACACATGAAATAGATATTAGAATGTTTGTATTCCTTTAGTCTTCAGTTATTCCTACCTGTTAAATCTTTTATTTTAAAGGGTTGTGAACGATAGGACAAATACTTACGCTCCATTTTATAGTTAACTTGTTTGAATCTTGTCACGACCCGCACCCTAGAATAAGGGCACGAGAAGTGGGTACGTCCAGCCTACGCCGCAGTGTCGGTGGTAGAACGCTGTCCTAGGTCTCAATGCATCTAACAGTATAAGACTAAACAGTTTATACTCCCCGAATGGGGGTGACATAGCAGAATGTAAACTCAGTCACAACTAAGGAAAAAGAAGTACGATAAGATATAAAACTCAAATAAAATATAGAAGATCAGAAGAGACTAAGTGTCTAAGATACAAACTCAGAATACATCTCAGAACTCAAATACAATAATCCATAAATACAACTCAAGACGACTGAAAATAAACTATAAGTAAAACCCTAGCTACCTATACAACCTCTACTGTCTCCTCTAGGCTAGCAGGCAACCTCCAGGCTATCTATAAAATTTATCAACGGGTCCAGTCAGGACTGGAGCGAGCACAGTACATCTCAACAGATCATAGCAGGTTAGAAAATATAATCATGCAGTAAAGTAAGATGCAGGATCTGAAGGAAATACAGTATGTAAATAGAGAAAGAGAACTGTAATAGAAATATCTACTATAAGTAGAGAGCTAACAGTGGCTAGTGAGTCAGAGTATAATATAAACATGTGAATGGCATAGGAGATTCTGGGAACTATACTATGGAGTGATTCTGGGAACTGCACTACTTGGATATTATTCACATATTTACTTCTACTCTCCCGTACCCCCAATCAATACACAAGGATCCAACCAGGTTATGTTATGATACCATGCAAATGCCCACAAGGGGTGATACATGGATAGCCCATAAATGGGTGATTCTGGGAATGCCCATAATGGGGTGATTCTGGGAATGCCCATAAATGGGTGATTCTGGGAAGACTCTGTGATCATGAGAGTACATGTCATAAGTGATCGAAGAATCGTGAAGAATAGTGATACACCATGTAAGTGAAACGCACAGAACATGTAGTATACGATACTCCCTGAGGGGATAACATCTCAAGAAAGGATCCATATAGTACTAATCTGTGTTACCAACGTGACAGCATCAAGTATAGTAATCTAAAGCAGGAAAATAATTCTAACAGTATATGAAATGATCAGAGAATGTACTCGCCTGATAACCTGAACAGCTGATAGGTAAAGGGGTCCAACTGAAGCCACAGAGTCCTATTTAAAGCAACACAGGTTACAAGGTGTTCAAGTTGTAATAAATGAAACTCTACAAACAATCTATTTTATTCTAGGTTCTTCTAAGTCAAAACAACTCTAGGTCAACTCCGATCAATAATCTAGTCAAACTAGGTCAAGTGTTGACTTACAGTTGACTTTGGGTCAACTGGTCAACTCTGGTCAAATAGGGTCAATTCTAGTCTAATTATTAAAGATATAAAGTGTACTTCGTTATTCGTACGTCGAAACTTACGACATGCAAATCGAGATGAGATGATCAATGGTAAAGTTGATAATCTTATTATAGTGATCCATGTGTCCATCTTGTCAATTTTAGCGATGTAAGATCACTGGAATTGACTGAGCTCAGTTTCGTTGTACTAATCCCGAAATACGAACATTATAAGAATTAATTATTAATAGATTATAAAATAAGTTAAACTCAGAGAAACTATCAACAAATATTGTCGGACGATGAAATAAATATCGCCAACGTGTCCAGAATGGTCAAATTAGCTAGGATAGCCTACCCATCGGTCCAATTTGGACACAAGGGCAAAAAGGTAATTTCGGGTCAAAACGGTATCCGTGCAGAGCCGTTTTGCACCGAAAAATGTGCAAAAAAATAAGTCTATAAAATATAACAAATTATATGTCCACGAAACCAGAATGACGATACGAACCCAACGGTATCTCCAGAATTGGATTCCGTTGACCCGATCATAATTTGGTCCGTTAACCAGAACTTAGAATTCTGGTTTGTACGAAAATGCGTGCCGGAGCCAAAGTTCTCAAAACTCAGCAAACTATATGTCAACGAGTCCAGAATGATGATACGAACTCAACAGTATCTCCGGAATTGGATTCCGATGAGCCGATCTCAAAATGACTCGTTGACCCGGATATTGGTATCCGACTTGCACCGAAATGCGTGCCGAATCCAATGTCCACCAAAACCTAGCAAATTATATGTCAACGAGTCCATAATGACAATACGAACTCAATGGTATCTCCAGAATTGGATTCCGATGAGCCGACGTCAAAAATTCCCGTTGACCCAGAATGTGGGACCCACTTTGCACCGAAAAATGTGTCAGGGCCCACGTTCTCCAAATCTAACAAATTTTATATGAAAACATGCCAGAACGACGCCATGAGTCTAATGATGGTGTCAGAAATGAAATCTGGAGTCCCGTGTTCAAAAATGGAATTTTACAAGTTGAAAATTATGAATTCGGACGGCCAACTTTGGCGTCGAATTCAACCAATCAAACAAGCTCACAATGAAACGAAACTGGAGGGGTAGCAAGAGGGTTATACCAGCTTCGCACAGGAACTAGTAGCACGCCAAACAGAGCTGTGGTGGAGGAGATACAAGCTGACAAAGTTGGCCCCGCGAAACTGTCCAAATTTAATACAATTTAAACGGTCAATTTGGTGGCCGGTTTTGATGTATCAAACGATAAAATTAATGGACAAAAATTAACAGGAATGAAGGTGGATATACCGAAATTGTGACGGAGCGAAGAAATTGCCGATCCAACGGTCGGATTCCTGGAAAAACGTGTACGAAGTTGCTGCGATGGGGCGCCAAAACGAACTTGGTTTCGCGCGCATCACGACGGGACTTCGTGCAAAACGCACGAATCGCCTCGACAGCACGTCCCGGAGGACGGTGGCCGTCAGGGAACTGTGCGTCGGGGTGGGGTGCATGACCAGGGGGCCACGGCGGCCCATGCAGCGGCACGACGACGCACGGCGGTACGACGGCGCACGACAGCGGCCCGAGCGCGCGCGCGTGTGCGCGCCTGTACGCATGCAGCAGCTGCTGTTGTGCTCTGATGGTGGCGCGGCCTGGCTGGCCGACGAGGTATGGCGGCGCACTGTCGAGCTTGGCCTGGCGAGGCCAGGGGTGGCACGGCCAAGGGTGGCGGCACGACTGGACGGAGGGGGGTGGTGGTGTTGGCTTGGATGATGATGGTGGTGGTACGGTTTGATGAGGTGGAGGAGGAGATGGGCTGCGTGCTGTCTTGGCCAGGTGGCCGACGGCGAGGCCACACCGGAGGGGGAGGTGGTCGGGTGTGGCCAGGAGAAGAGGCTGCTGTTGTGGTGTTGTTGTTGTATTTTGTTGTGTGGAAATTAGAATAGGTGAGAGAGAGAGAAAGAGATGAGTTGTTAAATGAGAGAAAGAGAGAAAAAAAGTATTCTTGGGGTTAGGGCCGGCCATGCATGGGGTGTGTGGGGATGTTGGCTGCTAAGGATGTGGAGGAAAATTAATGGTGAGGATTTATTTGGAGAAATCAAGTGGCTAAGGTTAAAAGTAGGGAAATTGGCCATTCCAGGGGTTTTTAATAAATAGAAATTCTAATAAATAGTGAAATAGGATTCAATATTACTTTTGGACGAGGAAAGTGAGGGTGTCATGATGGAGGGTAACATGGAGCTGGACTGGACGGTGGAGCCGGATTGGATCAAAACCTGACATTGTGCAAAAATCGAATTAAAATTAGGTATTGATGATCATGGATAAATAAGTAGCACATGGGGATTCCAATAAATGGAACACAAGTGTCGGACGGATAGTAGGCTCAATGTGGGCCATGTCCATAATTGGGGCTGACAGGTTTTGGTCGACATGGGACCCGCAAATCAAGTTGGAAAATAAATGTGACACCGTGGGGTGAAATAAAATCGGGTCACGTGTCAGAAAAGTTGTGCGAAGCAATTGGAGCACAAAAAGGCGTGTCTGAGTGGGACACGAAGGTCATGGATGACGAGCGTCTCGAGTAGATCATGCATGATGAGTTGATTTCAAGAAACTGACTGGTCTTGCGCTCTCAAATTAAAAGTCACGGTAACGTGCTAATAATAATCAAGGAAAAGAGTGGGAAAATAAATTAATGATCAAATGGTCTAAATCGACCCGAAGTTTTGCGAAGCAAAAAGAACACAAAGGAACAAGTTTGAGTGGGACACTATATACCATCATAAAGGTAATTCTGTCCACTTCAAAACTCGTGAAGAAGATTTCCAGAGTTGAACATCCCTGACACTCCAAATATCGATGGCACGGAAAAGTACACTTAAGGAAAAATAACAGAATAAATTATTTATCGAAACCAATTAATCAAAAAAAAAAGTCAACCCGAAATTCAGGGTGCTCACAAATCTCTAGAAGCTCATGAATTTTTACAGATATAAGGAATGTTAGTCAACTCATAATGGCAGGACAGCAGCGCACTGTCGCCATTGGTTTGAATTTTGGAGACTATGGATTCACTGCAGCCAGCAGCGCACTGGCGATGCATGACCCATAGAGTTGAAATTATTTCACGGAATCGTAGGTTATGGAACATTACTAAAACCGTATCTACGTTGACCTCTTTAGACCTTGTGTCAATATAAGGTAGAGTATCTGATAGCATATCACATCTGAATCACGGAACCAAGGGTTTACCATCGTCCGAGTATACGGACGAGGCATAATCCTCGGTAAAATGATTTCAGATAAGATTACAAGTTTAGGATACTATAGATGATAGAAAAATGCCCTGTATGTCCCATAAGTTCCAAAGCCAATACTAGTAGAAGTTCTGCAAGTTGGACAGCATGTCTCCCAACCTAGGAATCCGTGGTCCTTGTGATCTATTGACGAGGAAATTGACTGACACTAATAGGTTTACCTAGAATATGGAATTCAGAAGTCTATAAGCCATTATTCGACCAAGGCCTTATAGATAAGAAGATAGTAGGATGACCATATAAGCAAGAACACCAGGTGAGTTTTGATTCTCACAAAACTCGAACTAATTGTGCCTTCTTTCAAAAATCTCGCACACTTATATTTTGACTATCTTAGCCAATGCTGCTATTACAGCCTAGTTTTGCAAGCTCACTCCATTCTCGAGCTTGATTCAAGACATATGTTAGTGGGGACGCCTACCAATATATTGTCTAATCAGAATCGATATATTACGGTCTGATCAACCATAGTGCACTCGGTTCGCTCTCCTTCTGATTAACTTACGTGGATTGAGATGTAGATGTCTCTAGGATCTCATCCGCGACTGTATTGACAATTTTTCTTGAATTATACATTCGCCTTTGAATCACGTAATTGTATTCAGTAACATCTCCCTTGAACTCTATTGTTTTTGTCTTTCACTGATTTGGAAAGACGAAAGCCCATAATTGGTAGAGAGATACGGAGTATCCCCATGGCCATAATAGTGGTATACACAAGTACAACTACAATTGGCCAGCCATGTGATTGAGTTATTTGTTCTTCCCTCAACCCCTAAACTGCTATTGGGACCTTCTAGCCGTCTGAATTGGAGAATGAGTAAGGTTTTTTACCCTTAGTCAAAATGCCAACCCAGGAGACCATCTATTCTCAAGGAACCAGTTGTTGTGAGTTTCTAATTAGTTGCTTGAAGCTTGCTTTAACTAGCAACCCATCCCGAGATTGGTTCCCAACAAATACTACCCTAGTCATGTAAATTTTATTATTAAGACCTAACTAGTATGGGAACCCCACAGTCACTAGCTTAGACAATACCATAGCTTAAATACCCTGTCATATTATGATCTACCAGTTGCCAACAGCAATGCATGATCACTACAACTCTTGTAAAAATAGTCTGACGGCCTGAGACAAATAGAAATTCATGACTCAGTTGTTAGAATCTTTTCATAAGATGTGCATTAGAGTTGGTTACCCGTCGATAACTCTTGTATAATGTGGACGAGTAGGTCATTCTATTTTATCGATCATGTGTCATTGTATACACTCGTTCTCCATTTATTGAGGAACGATCCTTGACTTGACTTATATCTACCGTATTCCGTTACGCCGTGCCTTATTCTTTATTAACAAGAGTCAAGGTACGATATCGGACTTTGAAATTCTTCTGACCTCATTATTCCTAGGACCATGTCCTAGCTTCTGAGTAGACTGTAAGCCTCCTAAAATTTTGGAATATACGAGGATTATCGATTGATCAGAATAATTTCCATTATGATGACAATTAGTGCCCATGGACTCCCACTTTCCATTTAGATCATTTTGTGTCCCCGGTCGTGTCATTAATACTCGGAGTACGAGACCAGCTATTTCCTTCTAACAAATTTCATATGCAAGATCTAGACGAGTCCACCTTCATCTAGGTATATCATGTCCCACTCAAACACGTCCCCTTGTACTCTATTTTTATGGTACGACTTTCAGGTCAAAAAGACTAGCTATAATTCTTACCATAATCCCCGTATACTTCCCGACTACGACTAGAGACTCAACTTCGACTCGAACCCTTTGACCCAATATATGCTTGTGATCGACTCGAAGCCAACTACGTACATGCCACCAGTATGCCACTCAATTGTGTCTTCTTGTGCTACTTAAACACAAAAGTCATGGAAGGTGCATCTTGAGCTTAGGAACCTAGCTAACCAACCCGACCGGCAACTAGCTCAACCACTTGGGTGGGACTTATTCCAGGTTACCCTAACCAAGTAGAAATAGTTTTATCACTGGAATTTTGTCCAGTCAATATAGATTGAAGTCCAAGGTTCATCCAACCGACGACTGATGTCAAATTGGGGAACTCAGTAAGACCCAGTAATACCCATTCATGTATACAACCATAGTTGGACTATAAAACCGAACTTTCTGAAATAGGTACCTATACCCATTATGTTGTCTCCCCTTCTTAGAATGTGAAGTCATTCGTAACCCTTATCCCATCTACCTGGAAGTCGCGATACGATTTTGTATTATACTTATATTCCTTGCTCGTGTGTTTAAATAACCACGGAAAGGATCACAAACCTGATTTCCTAAATTTTGTTCTATTATGGAACCTTGTTTAGATTAATTTCGAGAATGAAATTTTTGTATTGCATAGAGTGCAAGCCCTCTAAGAAACGAAGGGTTCTTGATTTAGCAAGTGACTGGACTAGAGTAGCCTAATCTAGCAAAATAGGTCAATGGCTCATAAACTTTCCTTCAGTCTGTACCATTGGATACCCTCTACCGCTCTAGAAACTTCTTATTCGCCTTTGATTATTTTTCCTTATCTTTTTGTCCTTCCCATTGTAGAGTGACGAATGGTCACGCTTAGTAGAATTTAGCAATATTTTTTAGCTACTTGTGTAAATTTGTTGCTTGTTAGATTTTGGGTTGTTTGATAGATAGAGAAGGATTATAGAGGCCATAAGCAGTAGATATCTATTTGTAGAAATTTTAGCAAGTAGTTGGATGATTATAAAGTTTTAGTGACATAGCGTTGAGGGAGTGATGTGACCAAAGGTGGGTAGAAGTCCTCAGAGTTTTGTAGTTACAAAATGGTTAGGAGACGGATATAAACTATTTTTGAGGAATTAAAAATTTGAGGAGATTAAGGTAATGGTAGAGTTCTTTTTGATTTAAGGAATACTTATGAATTAGAATTTCGAGGATGAAATTATTTTAAGGTGGGTGGATTTGTAACCCCTCTTCCCGAAATTTTAAGAATATATTTTATTATTATTTACTTTATTTGAATGAATATTATTATATAATATTATTTTTTTATTATTCGCTATATTATTTGGTCAAATAAAATATTATAGTATAAGTGTGCATGCTTAGGTAGGAAGGCCCTACACTAGTTGGCAAAAAGTATTGGGGTATTCGGATTTTATGCAGATCGTCAAATAAGGAATATGTGAATATATATATATATATATATATATATATATATATATATATATATATATATATATATATATATATATATATATATATATATATGTATGTATGTATGTATGTATATATGTAAATATATAAATGTTATACACGAGAGTATGTATATATAAAATATATATGTATATTATATGTGAATGTGTACGTATACATAAAGGTGTATTTGGGCATATAATTATATATATAGATACATATAAGTGTATACGTGTATGTATATAAAATTATACACATCTAAATATATGTATGTGTATATATAGTATTATGTAAGTATATACATATAAATGTGTATATATGAGTATATTATATATGTGTGTATATATAGATAAATATAAGGGTAAATATATGTGTTTATATATATATATATATATATATATATATATAGATATATATGTATAAATATTTAAAAAATATAGATATATATGTATAAATAGATGTATATACATATATACGAATGATAATAAGAAAAAGAATGAAAATAAAATCAACTAAATCAATCCCAACCCAAGCCAAGCTCGGGCCAGGCCCATCCCACGATCTAAACCCCAAAGGAAGCAGCCCAGGAGCAATCCCGAGCCCTCTTACAAAAACCCACCGCCGAACACTAATCCGAGCCCTGTGTAAATACACGCGTATAAATACACTCGAAACAGAGAGGGAGATCGAGAGGAGATCGTCAAACCCTAACCTCGACCCCAGCGCAGACCTCGCCAGTGCATGGGCGGCCACCCAAGACCGCCGTGCGCCGCCGCCGGTCGGCCGGGTCCGCGCGAAGACAGAGCGCGCGCAGGCAGAGCCAGCAGAGCAGCGACTCAAATGCCAATCTTTGAGGTCGCGTTTCTCCCTCCTCGGTCGACGAAATTTCGTTCCAATTGTACAGGTACGATCACAACCCAACCAGCTCTGATCCCTGTCAATTAGTTCGAATCGAAGTCGCTTGTATTAGATGGGAAATCGAACAAAAGTTTGATAAAAATTTGTCCCGAAACAGGACCAATAACAGTCCAATCATCTACGTTTGAAGATCGATTTCAATCGATCTAGTGCCAGAATAGTAATTCTACTTGAACATAGTTATAGACAACATGTAGGGCTCCACAACCCAATTTGCAGGAGTCGATTTTATCGACTACGTGCCGAGAAATCGGATTCCAAAGTTTGACAAAAATCTGTTTTTAAAATCAAGAAATCCTTCGATACGACGTACGTCCCGCCAATTCGGGCGACAAGGTCGCGAACCAAAAGCATCGAAAGGTGCGTAATGGCTTCGTGGTCGTGTGGGCTTTGACGGAATTCAAATTGGTCGCGTGTGCGTGACAAATTTGATGCGTATCCGTCAAAATTCACCGTATCGGTCCCTTTGCACAAACTCTAATTAGTTTGTGCACGCTCATCAGATCGAGACAAAACTTATGCCAACAAGACCGTATCATTTTTCTGGTCCTGTATGCCAAGTTTGGTCGAATTCTGAGACAGTTGAATCAGATGCCGTTTTGCGGGCCCCACGGTCCGACTCAACGGGCGATTTTGTGTACGGCCTGCCAAAATCCAACTTAGGATATGCGGTTGGGTTTGTATCGAAAAACTGGATCCATAGACATATAGTTTGATGACTTTAGAGACCATTAACTCTGGCACGCTTTTCGGTGCAAAGCGGGTCCAACGGCGGACACCGTTTTGGCCCGAAATTACCGTTTTATCCCTGTGTCCAGAATTGGACTTAAGGACAAGCAATCCTAGCTAATTTGACTATTCTGAGAACATTGGTAATGTTTATTTTAGCTTCCGGGGACTGTTGTACGTGTTTTGACTATTGCGGCACACCGAGTTGTTCGGATTGTCGGTTTCACCGGCAAAGGACCACAGGCGAGTACAGTTTATTATTTGTTTTCAGTATTGATCTTTACTATACATCAGTGCTAGTCGATAGATATGTGATTTTAGTTTTATATTAATTTTGTTCCTTGTTGTGTCGGAAGGTGAAGTACCAACGATGTGTGATCTGACCTTAGACCGTGTAGACCGCGATTTATTCTTGTATTAGACCGTGTAGACCGTGATTTATTCTTGTTTTATGTAGTGTAGACAGTATTTCATTATTGCTTTATACAATGTAGACCGTGTAATATCATACTGTGTAGATCGTGATTATTATTTTATAGACAGTATTTCTTTATTGCAATATTTTTTGTAGACCGTGTAACTGTAGACCGTGTAACTGTATACCGTGTAACTTTAGATATTATAGACCGTGTCGCATAATTGTCCCGAGATCGATCACATATCAAAGGTACTTCAGTGGGTCAGTTGGTGAGTATTTATTGTATTTTATTTTTTGTTATTATTATTCAGTTTTATTGTCTTTCTTCATTTTATTTTATGAATCATAAGTCTAAAGGCTAACCCCTGTTATATAGTCATTTTCATATATTGGAACTGCATTCAGTGAATTGTACTTGTTCTATTCCTGACTGGAAACCAATATTTTTTAGGTTAGCCGTGGATTCACTTAGCATGGGAGGTAAGGGGGTACTTGCAGACAAAGGCCTAGAGACTAGCTAGATAGTGGAGTTGTAGCCATTCAAATATTTGTACAAGTTTATATTTTTTAGCAAATATAAAACATGTGAATATTGTAAGTTAAATTAATTATGTGAATGAGCATTATTTGTGATTTTGATCTTCATGGCCGTGACAGCGTTCTACCGCCGACACTGCGGCGTAGGCTGGCTTAGACACGTCTCGTATCCGTTTAAAAAAAATGGGTGCGGGTCGTGACAATATTCATGCCCTATTTGGATTAGTTCGTGATAGTGTTCATAGACGACATCTTAGTCTATAGTAAGAATGAAGCAGAGCAGAAGCAGCATCTCCGAATAGTCCTACAGATTCTCAAAGAGCACCAGTTGTACGCGAAGTTCAGTAAGTATGAATTTTGGCTTCATCGCATTTCGTACTTAGGTCACATCATCATCCGAGGTAGAGTGGAAGTGGACCCCCAGAAGATAGTTGTCATAGAAATATGGCCAGTTCCCAGCACCGTCGCAGAAGTTCGCAGTTTCCTAGGATTGGCCGGCTATTATCGACGATTTGTGTCAAACTTTGCTCGAATTTTGGCACCATTGACGCAGTTGACACACATGGATGTCAGTTTGCTTGAACAGCATAGTATCAGAGTTCATTCGAGAAGTTGAAGCGAGGATTGATGACGGCACCCATTCTCACACTTCCAGATGGGACTGGAGGATTTTCAGTTTATTGTGACGCTTCCGGCAGAGGATTGGAATGTGTCTTAATGCAGTATGGTAAGGTAGTAGCTTATGCATCACGTCAGCTTCGTGAACATGAGAGAAATTATCCAACCCATGACTTGGAGTTAGCAGCGGTGGTCTTCGTACTTATTGTGGATGCATTACTTGTACGAAGATCGGATAGAGATTTTCACCGACCACAAGAGTCTTAAGTATGTGTTTACTCAGAAGGATCTTAACATGCGTCAGAGGAGATGGCTAGAGCTACTTGTGGATTACAACATCAACTTACAGTATCATCTTGGAAAGGCCAACGTAGTTGCAGATGCGTTGAGTAGAAGAGTAGGAGCTTATTTTCTAACAGCACAGCCAGAGTTATTAGCAGATCTTAAGAAGATTTGAATTGAGATAGTTCTCTCTACCAATGTGGCATTGATGGCTAGTATGCAAGTTCAGTCTAGTATAGTTGAGAGGATCAAGATAGCTCAATCAACAGATTCTAAGCTTCAGCGGCTTAGGGCGGAATGTGAAGCAGGAAGGAGAACAAAGTTATGTATTCATGAAGACGGTACTCTCCGATATGGAAGGCATCTTTGTGTACCCAATGGTGATATCAGACAGGAGATCATGGCAGAGGCTTACAGTTCTCAGTATGCAATTCATCCCGGTGGCACGAAGATGTACCGAGACATCCGTCAACATTTCTGGTGGAATGGCATGAGGAGGGAGATAGCCCGGTTTGTCTCTCATTGTTTAGTTTGCCAACAAGTTAAAACTGAACATCAGAGACCAGCCAAACTTCTTCAGCCTTTACCAATCCCAGAATGGAAATGGAAGCATATTACCATGGATTTTGTAACTTGATTACCTAAATCTCCAGCTGGGAGAGATGCTATCTGGGTTATAGTTGACCAGCTCACGAAGGTAGCTCATTTTATCCCTTTCAGAATTGGCCAGTCAACAGATCAGCTTGCAGAGATGTATCCTCAACAGATAGTCAGATTACATGGAGTGCCAGTCAGTATCGTGTCAGACAGAGATTCAAGATTCATATCGCACTTTTGGCAGAGTCTTCAAGAGAGTTTGGGGACTCGTCTCAAGTTTAATTTAGCTTATCATTCGCAGACAGATGGTCAGTCGGAGTGCACGATTCAAACTCTTGAAGATATGTTGCGATCATGTACACTTAACTTTGGTGGTTCGTAGAAAGATCACCTGTACTTGGTGGATTTCTCCTACAATAATAGTTTTCAGGCCAGTATCCAGATGGCACTGTTTGAGGCACTGTATGGCAGAAAGTACAGATCACCTTTAGCCTGGGACGATGTAGGCGAGAGGCAAATGTTTGGTCCAGAAATGGTTACTCGGACTATCGAGGTGGTCAGAAAAGTTAGAGATCATCTTCGAGTTGCACAAGATCGTCAGCATCATTGGGCCGATTCTCATCGGCGTCCTCTTGAGTTTTCTATCGGCGACCACGTATTTCTTAGGATCTTGCTACCCATGGCGTCATTCGATTCGACGTACGGGAAAAGCTTAGTCCTAGGTATATAGGTCCCTTTGACATCCTCGAGCGAGTAGGCGATGTGTCCTATCGTCTCGCTCTTCCACCGTTGTTATATGAGGTACATGACGTATTCCATGTATCCCAATTGCGATAGTATATCCCAGATCCGAGCCATATCCTTGATCATTCAGAATTGGTTGTTGGTACCAATCTTTCGTATGAGAAAAGGCCTGTATCCATATTGGACCGAAGAGAGAAGGTACTCAAGAACAAGACTATTAAGTTAGTCTGTGTTGCTTGGGATCATCACTCTTTGGGTGAGTCAACTTGGGAACGTGAGGATGATATCCGATCACGATATCCACACATATTTGACTCATGAGGTATAATATCTTTGTAACGTCCCAGTCCCAAAATACTTAGGACCAAGTACGTAGACATGCCAGCTGCATATATACAAGGAATACTCCAATATGTGGAATCCTAGTATATATACATAAGCTGTAATAAAATAATCATAGGCCCGAACATCAATAAACTATATCTCATCTACAGCAATACAGAAGATAAAATGAGTCCAAATAGAATAAATGAGTGAGTCAAAAGATAGTCGGGTGGACATGCCCGCACCAAACAGCTATAAAAATATAATCTCTAATAGAGTAGATGTCCACTATGAGTCTCAAAGAACAACATGAATCTAGATATCAGCGGGAGACGCCTCGTCATCAAGGTTTGAAGGATCCAGTGCCGAGTCATACTCCTGCGGGAAATCGTCTATACTTGGAGAGATCACCAGGTCCTCAGAGGGATGTAACAAGATACAGAAAGAACATACCATATGAACTGAATATAAATGCACCACAAAATAAAGATAAAGTAAAAGTGTCCAAACCATAACACGGCTCAATATCCCATCATCGAAACAGTAGGCTACCCTACAACCAAACAAGGACAATGGGTAACTTACTATTCCGCGATGCGATATTTTTCCATGCCATGATTGGAACATGAAATTTGCTAAGGTCTCCTAACCTTTCTAGTAGGCAATTTAGAAGACATCTCGATGTATGGGCAGGTGAAGGCTGACTTCCCCAGGATAAGGTAACAACTCATAACACTCACACGTCAAGTACCAATACTATCAGCCGACATAACTCGAGGCTAGCGACCCACGTGACCCATCAGTCCACATAGCTCGAGGCTAGTGACCCTCGCGCACACACGACTACCGTAGTATGCAGTTACTACAGTTGTTGGATTTGGGGTAGCCCATACATTTAATTGTCTTCTCCCTTCCAAGGACATTAACAAAAGGTAGTTCGCTAAGACTAGGTCCATATGCATACAAAAGACAAGAAAAAAAAATAACTGAAGGAAAAATAAAATGAACTAAAAATAGCAAGTAATAGATCCAACTGAGAACATATAATAAATATGCAGTAAATAAATAAATAAAGGTGCATATAATTATAACAGTAAATAAGGCAAGGTATCTTGCCTGAGGGTGGCGCGAGAAGCAGCAAAATCCAACAATCAGTATCGTCAGCACGAAAGTCAAAATCCACAAGGAGCTCCGGTTGCTGAAACAAACATCACGAACGTGTTTGGTATAAAAAATATGTCTAGGAAATGCCTGTCCAAAAGTTAAATTCTGGAACAGGGGCAAAATCGTAATTTTGGGTCAAAACGATGTCCGCCGTTGGACCCGTTTTGCACCAAAATGCATGCCAATGTCTACGGTCTCTAAAGTCGTCAAACTATATGTCTACGGATCAGGTTTGAGTAGACAAACCCAACGGTATGTCCAATTTTGGATTCCGATGAGCCGTGCACAAAATCGCTCGTTGGGTCGGGTTGTGGGCCTGCCAATTTGGCATTCTAATCAACCTTCTCAGAATCAGACCAAACTTGGCATACAGGACCAAAAAAATAATACGGTCCTGCTGGCGCAAGTTTTGCGTCGATCCGACGAACGTGCACAAAGTTATGGTCAAGTTTGCAAAACATCGATACGGGGGTATCTCGATGGATACGGACTGATTTCGTCGCGCACACATGACGAAACTGAGTTCCGTCAGTTCCCACACATCGGCAACGTCCATACGCGCCTTTCGATGCATATAGTATGCGACCACGTCGCCCGGTTTGTCGGGACGCACGCCGTATCGGTTGGTTTTTACGAAATTTCATTGTTTGAGAACTAAGTTTTTCCTAAACTTGGGAAACCGATTTCTCGGTGCACAGTTGTCGAATTTGACTTCTGTAAAATGGCTTTTCTAGTCCTATAGGTTAACTCAAACTTTGTTTAATTAGATTTTGAAACTTTATAAAATCCTGACCAAACCTGGTTTTCAAATCAGTGGTTCAACTCTGAAATTATTCCTGTTTTGAACAAAAATTTTATCGATTGTTTTATTCGTTTTCTGTCAAATTGGTTTCGATTCTATTCAAACCACCTGATGGATATTCTAGAGGGTTAAGTAGGCTTTCCAAATTAGTTTACGAAACTAAAAACGATGAAGCGTAGGCAGAGAAATTTGGATGACAAGATGGGTACCTCGCAGTCGTTCGTCTGAACAGGGGGTCCTGTTCTCGTCGGGTTGGGCCGTGCTCCGGCGGTGCGGCGGCTGTCGACTGAGCGCAGACGATCAGGGTGGTTCGCCTGAGCGTGGGGGTCGTGCTGGGGTCGTCGG
This sequence comes from Iris pallida, assembly GCA_029216955.1. Taxonomy (NCBI): domain Eukaryota; kingdom Viridiplantae; phylum Streptophyta; class Magnoliopsida; order Asparagales; family Iridaceae; genus Iris; species Iris pallida. The sequence goes on from JANAVB010021796.1 coordinate 23,099,035, forward strand.
GTTTCGGTTGGGAGGAAGTTTCGCAGAGAAATTTTAAGTTTTTTTTCTTCTTCGAAGTTACTACGAACCTAATATATGTTTGTTTCAAGATTTACCAGGATTTAAAATTCGAATTTTGACTTGGATTCAAACATGGATTCAATCCAATCTGAGGAGAATTTGATTAGGATTTAAAGGAAAAAAATTAAACAAAAACGATAAAGATTCGGATGAGTTTGAAATTTCGGATGGCAAGGAGTTGAACCACAGCCGTGTGCTCGGCTTTGATGTGGGCACTGTTCATTTGAACAGTGCTGACGTCAGCATGACGTCAGCAACTCTTTTTTTTCATTGAGTTGCACTTACAGGGGGGTCGGGTTCCACTTTGGAACAATGCGTAGCATTGTTCCGAGTTTCCTTTCTTTTCTTTTTTTTGTTATTATTAAAAACAAAGTAATACATATGTATATATATATATATATATATATATATATATATATATATATATATATATATATATATATATATATATATATATAGTATTTAATAATTATGACCAAATAAGATATACAAAAATCCTAATAATTTAACTAAATCTTATAAAACATTTTAAAGACATTATAAGACAAGTAGATCCAAAGAAAGGTATTTACACGGGCTTTTGATTTAAATAATCAAAACTTTCTATATCTAGCTATTTACTAAATAATTTGATTAGTGCAATATATCACAAAAATATTTTGAATAAAATCTAAATTTTTTCTAAAATCCAGTAATCACTAGAAAATATATTTCGAGTGAGATTGTGAATGAATACTAATAGTAGCATTTGTGTTGCTAATTTGCTATAAAAATATTACAAAATTAAATACCAAACTTGTTATAAAATATAAAATAATTCAACACAACATGTATAATCAGCTATATAAAAAAATAATTCTCCAAAATTTTGGGGGATTACAGTCTTCCTTATGCCTTATGCTTTAACTCCTTGCTTGCATGAATGACTGCTTGATTAATTGCTATTCATAGATTGCATGTGGTTAGTGTAACTTGTCCCGACATCTCTAGCCTCTTGATTAAATTTTGAGGATGAAATTCTTTTAAGGTGGGTAGAGTTGTCACTTCCGTTTCCCGTTATACGTATTTTTATTATACGTGTACGGATTTCTGACATTTGTCAGGTGGATCGTAGTTAGACTTGTCTTGCTTAGCCTAGTCTTGGTTTAATCTTGCCTTGGTTTATTTGGTTTGGTTCAACATGACTTGGCTTGGCTTGGTTTGGTTTGAGATGAGAAGGGGTTGATATATAAGTCAACTTCTCTCACTTTCTCCTTCATAACTTTTATTTACTTCTTCATCTTCTTCATTTACTCCTCCCACCTACACCCAAGCCCTAGGCAAGTGCAACTTGCTTCATGATGGATCTCAAATTTTACTTTTCCATTGTCTTCCTTACTTGATTCTAAGCCTCTTTAGAACTTGTCATTTTTGGTTTTAATGGATGGATTTTTGTAGATCTAAGTTTTGATCTTTTCTCATTCTTCTTGGTTTTGATCTACTAAAACTTGGTATTTTCAAAAACTAGTTGCTTCATGTTGTAGGAAATTTCGTTCTACCCAATTTTGACCTTTGAAAAGTTAGATTTCGATTTATTTTGAGGGAATTATGGACTTTTGTAGTTCATAGGTCCAACCAAGCATTTTTATGCTGGTTGGAGAAGATGAACAGTGGTTGCGCGCACTTTTTAGTGCCGTACAATCAGGTTGTGCGGGTTCTGGCGCAACCTAGCATGCACAAACTAGCTTGGCGCACCCCAGTCAGGCGCAACACGACCTCGTACAGCTCAGTCTGGCGCAACCTAGCCCAGCGCCGCCTTTGTCCCTGGCGCAACCTAGCCCAGCGCCCCCTTGTGCCTCGGTACAACCTGACATGGCGCACCCCAGTCAGGCACAACCCGACCTCGCGCAGCTCAGTCTAGCGCAACCTAGTCCAGCGCCGCCTTTAGCCTTGGCGCAACCTAGCCCAGCGCCCCCTTGGGCCCCGGTGCAACCTGACCTGGCGCACCCCAGTGCCTGGCGCACCCCAGTGCCTAGCGCACCCCAACATGGCGCAACCTAACTTAGGCGCCCCCGTCCCCATTGGCACCACCTGTCATTTCCCTGGCGTCACTTGTTGCCATGATACCCCTTTTCCCTTACCCTATGCATGTTATCCTAGTTCTTGTTGTATATGCACATGATCTTGCATGTGACTTGTACTTGACCTATCTTGTGACGACCCGACTCGATAACTTGTTGAGCATAGCATGACTTGCCAGTATTGATGTTGGCATGAACGCGACAAAAAAATCTGGATAATGGCCCGTCGAGGCGCACTCTTGACAAGCACTCTTGACATGATAAGTAGATATGACATATATAATCTTGATAGTGGCCCGTCGAGGCGCACAACTGGCAAGCAATCTTGACAAGTAATAAATAACCTGACATGACATGATAATCTTGAACGCTGTTGCGACAACTATCCTGACTTGGTAAGTAACTCTTGTCTTGACACCATGGTTGATTTTCTTGATTGTGCCTGTATAAGCTACCTGTCTCGTCTTGTATCATGTCTAGGACATGGATTCCTGGTTACCATGGTCAGGGATTCATAATGAATCTGACTAGGTTAATGACTAGATTGATCAAGTAGTTCATATAGAGAGATTTTTCCAATTACAGGCGATCCCGTTATCCCGGCCACACCAAAAGGACTTGTAGCCTGCCGACGAGTAGGGCACATTTCCAGCCCACTGTCATGTGGGGAACTTCTTGAAAACATAAGTACTGAAAGTACACCAGTAAGCTTGATAACTGTCACGCCTCGCTCCCGTATGAGCGATCGTCCTCGCTAAGGCGTGTAAGCCCCTGATTTTCAAAAATTTTTAAACTAGTGTTTATTAATTATTAAATGTCATTATTGGTTTTAAAATAATTTAATATGATTTTAGGAATTTTCTAGAATTTTTTAAATGAATTTTAAATGAGTTTTAAATACAAAAAAATATCATTTTGTAATTTTCTTAAATGTTTTAATAGCATTTTGTAATTTTCTGAATTGTTTTAATAGTGATTTATAATTATTAGAATTGTTAGTATATCAATTTGTAATTTATTAGAATGTTTTAAATGCTTTTGCAATTATTCTAATTCTTTTAAAACCATCCTGCAATATTCCAAATGTTTGTGCAAATTTAAAATTGCACAGTGCTCAGCGGGGGAGCTTTATGCAAATTAAATATTGCATTCCCTAAGGCGGTGGTGTGTTTTTGTAAATCTATATTTTAGGGGGGGTTTTCTGCAAAACCACCACCCGACCGCCGACTTCGGCCGTCATCTTCCTCGGCGATTAACGCCTAAACCCTAACCCTAACCCTAATCGAAACCCTAATTCGACCGACCCCAAACCCTATAAATAGCCCCCCGACTCGACCCTAACCCTAGACTTCATCACAGCCGCCCTAGCCACCGCTCTGCACCCATCTTCCCCGACGAACGCCGCCGGAACCCTAGATCTAGGATTCCAGCCGCCCTAGGCCACGTCCCGACGAGCCACCACCACCAATCGACTCGCCGGAGCAAGGCGACTCAGCCCAAATTTTCTCCGACGACCCCGACGCCCCCAGCCGCCGATCGCCCCTTCGACAGCAGCTCGACGCCGGACACGTACGTGTCTCTTTGTGCTCGTGTTGACTCACGTCTCGTGTACACGGACACAGACTCGCCTGGACACGACGAACCTACTGGTAGGGTTGGACACGCGAGCTAGGACTCGTGCGTGTCGTGCTAAGCCTAAGACACAGACTCATGTGTCCCTAACTGTCAGAACACAGGACTGTGTTTTATTTTTTTTATTATTTAATCACTTAGTACCTAAATAAAATTAACTAAAACCTAACTCTAACAAACTTAGCGGGCTGACCCCCTGGCCAGCCCGACAGAGCCTAAGACCCCCCCCCCCCCCCCCCCCCCCCGCGCGCTTCTCTGGCATGGGTTCGAGTCCCCCCCTGCTGCTGTCTTTCCTTTTCTTTTTCTTTTCTTTTTTCCTTTTTCTTTTTTCTATTATATATATATCTATTTATATATATATATGTATATACATATATTTGTATATATATATATATGTATTAATATATATACTATATTTAGGTATATATATTTGCTGTTTTTTATATATATATATATATATGTATACTTCATTATTTTATGTATGTATATATATATATATGTATTATGTATACATATATATTTATGTATATATATTTCCTTATGTATATATATTATTATATACATACTATTATATGTATATGTATACATTAATTTTGTATATATATATATATTATATAGATAAGTATTTTCTTATATGTATGTATATATCCATATATTTGTATATATATATAATATATAGTTGAGCATTTTCCTATATATATAAATATCCCTATATTTATATATATATATTATTTCCTATATGTATTTTACTTAGCTTAGTATAAATTATTTATATAAAATAATGTTCATACTTTTGTAGTTACTATGTAAAACTTTACCTTATTAAAATAATAATATTTATTTTGACTATTACCAAATTGTATTTTTATCATATTTAAATTACTACAACCATTTGGTGTCCAAGCCTAGCATGGGTATTTGGGCTCAAATGTGTTTTCACACATTCAAGACCTGTACAAGTCATATTGGACTTGATTCATGGCCTTGGGTCCTGTATTTGAACTTTGGTTCAAATTATATACATGGACAAAATACGCAGATAATTAATTATTATGTACAATGCTGTTTTTGATTTTCTAAAAATACTTAAAGTATTGCTAAAATTATGGAAAAATAGTTTTTAGATACTTTGTTAAGTTAGCTAATTTAGTATAATTTTTGTAGTATTTAAATTACTGTTTTGCCACTAGTTTGGCATATGAAACCAAAACTCACTTTCTGTATACTTAGGAAAACTGATTTTTATAAAAAATTTGTACTGGTTAATAAATTCCAGAAAAATTATAATAAATTTCTATAGTTAGCAAGGATCGTTTTGGTACTTTGTTTTATGCAAAGCTAGGCTTTTTGTCTATCTCTAAAATTGTTGGAACACAATGATCTTTTGATTTATTTATTGGTTAATTACGACTTGTAGCTTTTTGTGTTATTTGGAGTTTTAGTCGTGTTAAACCCCATCCCTCACTAGTGTAAAAATCCTAGAAAGTTAGTTAACATAGTGTGTCATCCCACATTGGTCTCCTATGCCAAGTCATCATTTTGGCTAGGTGCCCAGTCACAAGTCGTGTCGCACCAATTAGTGTCCTAGTGTTTTAGCTTAGTGTAAAAGCTAAGTTATTGCATTTATTTCTACAGTGACGAGTTACCAGACATCCATAGCACTTTTATCGCAGCTTGTTTTGCTAGAGGCAAGTACATCTACATACTCATTTACTGTCTTTTAATGCTAGAACATGTATTAACCCTGTTAAAAGACTGATCCTTGAGGTAGCAAGTTATGTCTTCACATGTTGTATCACTTTCAGTACCGGCCATGTTTAGTACAGCTCTTATATCTTCACATGCTTCTTACGGGTTCTCAGTACAAGTTTCACTATGCCTTAGACTGCTCTGAGTATTCACATGTTTTATACTGCTCCCAGTACCTGTCATGCTTATACTGCTCTCGTATCTCCCACATGTTAAATAACGGGTTAAGGGGAAACTGTTAGTAGTATACGTGATCATGACCCCCTTCTCCGTATGTATTTACCGAGCACCGTTACATTCTATATGTATCTGTGTCGTATGTCTGATCTCGCGTTTGTGTATGGATATACACCGATGCCGTAAAGTGTACGTATGTACACTTCAGAAATTGCCATGTACCACAGTACATACTGATTACCTATTGACTGATCACTCACCTACTACAGTTTTAAACTTTAAAACGAATATGTATTGCCATGATGAAATGTATCTAAAACTGGATAAATCAAGATATGTCATGTTCCCTATGTTTCTATGATACTATGATCCCAATTGTACCATGAGGCCATGTTTCCAGTATTTGCAATTTTATAGACTTATCACACCATGTTTCTTATTGTACATCTCTTTCATTATATGTTCAGTACTTTAGTTGTAGAGGTTGTACTTGCTCCCGTCCTGACAGGATAACGTTGTAGGTATACTTACTGAGGAGGAGTTGCTCTGTGATTCGTATTATGGAGTCACTGCCGGGGACCCGGTTTTGCCATACGAGGATGTTCCTGCGGGGAGACTCGTCTAGTTTGCGTAGCTGCTTGGGATACTTAGTGTAGTCATGTATTAGACTATACCATTTTGTAACTGGACATGTATCCAGTTTTACATTTCAGTTCACTTGTACTTGGATATTTCACTATATACGACAACTTTTGTGTTTGGAGCATTTATGATTCTTCTTCACTTATAGAACTGTTAGCATATTTAGTCTTGTCTTGTTATCTCTAGAACAGCTTACTGCGCTTTATCTTAAGCGTAGGCTGGACATGGCTCGGCCCGGCCCAACAATTTGGGTAACGGGTCGTGACATATTTTTTTTGGCGGCCCATGCAGGTCCTAACTAAATTGTTTGGTTACGTTATTGTACCAAGCATGCCTGCAATTAGGAACTTAAGGTAATTAGACAACATTAGGAAAGACGCTTAGAACACCTAGAGGAATGCTAGGATTGCAACATAGGAAATACATCACATGTTTGCTATTATAATTAGATTTTCTTGCATATAATTACTCGCTTTAAATAAGTCCTTATAAGTCTTTTATGTGTAATTTAGATGGTGCTTACTCGCTCGTCCCAGTATATCACCCCCGAAAATGGGGCCCTCCATGTCCAGTCAGCTGACCAGTCGACTGATACACCTCCACCTACCACATTCCCCCACTCCACAGATCCACAGACCCAGATACCACCTTCCACATCCCAATCCCAGCAGGCTCCGATACTTCCACCACCCCCTATCACTATACCCACCCAGGCTTCCGTCACACTCGATGGGAACCAGCTGCTCACACTGATTCAGGGGTTCCTAACAACCCATCAGGAGCAGACTACCCTACTCCGTCAGAGCATGGAGCGTTCTGAGGGACGTCCCGTAGTCCCACCACATGTAGAGCCACGGCAGAAAGCGGGGACGGTCAAGGACTTCATGGGTCTAAATCCCAAGGAGTTCTCAGGGACTGAGGGCATAGTAGTAGCTGATGACTGGCTAGATTCTGTAGAGAGGAAGCTTCTGGGAGTTAGGATGCCGGATGACCTTCAGGTCGAGGCAGCAGGATTTCTGCTGATAGACTTAGCCGGAGTCTGGTTCAGGAATGAGCCGTTGTTCGCGAGAGGTAGAGCCACCTGGGACCAGTTCAAGACCCAGTTCAAGAAGAAATTCTTCTCGACCACTGCTAGAGTAGCCATGGGGCTACGATTCCAGAACATCCATCAGGGGAACCGTTCTGTTGATGACTATGCGGGAGAGTTTAGTCGCTTGAGCCGTTTTGCTTCTAGTCTGGTTGCTGATCCAGAGGAGATGACCCGTAGGTTTTGCCATGGTCTAGTTCCAGACATTGGCATTCTTATAGTGGCGAACGGTACGACTGACTATTACCAGAGCCTAGAGTTAGCCCGGAGCATCGAGGAGCGTCTTCTATCTAGCAAGAGGCCGGCTTCTGTACACCATGAGGGACCGTCCAAGCGTCAGGCTTTCCAGCAGAGAGCGCCGACGCCACCCCAGCAGACTTACCATCCCCCTACATCACATCACCCGACCCAGCCAGTTAGAGCCCCGGGACCCCGACAGCAGCAGCAGCAGAAGGGAACTTTTTGTGCATTCTGCAAGAAGGTAGGCCACAACGTTTCCATCTGCAGGAAGAGGTTAGGGCAGTGTTTAGCTTGTGGGTCTGCCATCCATCAGATTCGGGACTGCCCAGTAGCCAAGGGACCCCAGGGGAAGACTTATAGCCTAGTCCTTGAGCCAGAGCCGAAACAGGTTTCGGGAGGTTAGTTTTGATCGCAGCCTTAGTCATTTTGTTGCATTGCTTGCTATGATAGAATATTGTAGGGTCTTCAATCCCTGTGAATTTCGAGGACGAAATTTTTCAAGGAGGGAAGACTTGTAAGCCCCTGATTTTCAAAATTTTTTAAACTAGTGTTAATTAATTATTAAATGTCATTATTGGTTTTAAAATAATTTAATATGATTTTAGGAATTTTCTAGAATTTTTTAAATGAATTTTAAATGAGTTTTAAATACAAAAAATATTATTTTGTAATTTTCTTAAATATTTTAATAGCATTTTGTAATTTTTTGAATTATTTTAATAGTGATTTGCAATTATTAGAATTGTTAGTATATCAATTTGTAATTTATTAGAATGTTTTAAATGCTTTTGCAATTATTCTAATTGTTTTAAAACCATCCTGCAATATTCCAAATGTTTGTGCAAATTTAAAATTGTACAGTGCTCAGCGGGGGAGCTTTATGCAAATTAAATATTGCATTCCCTAAGGCGGTGGTGTGTTTTTGTAAATCTATATTTTAGGGGGGGTTTTCTGCAAAACCACCACCCGACCGCCGACTTCGGCCGTCATCTTCCTCGGCGATTAACGCCTAAACCCTAACCCTAACCCTAATCGAAACCCTAATTTGACCGACCCCAAACCCTATAAATAGCCCCCCGACTCGACCCTAACCCTAGACTTCATCACAGCCGCCCTAGCCACCGCTCTGCACCCATCTTCCCCGACGAATGCCGCCGGAACCCTAGATCTAGGATTCCAGCCGCCCTAGGCCACGTCCCGACGAGCCACCACCACCAATCGACTCGCCGGAGCAAGGTGACTCAGCCCAAATTTTCTCCGACGACCCCGACGCCCCCAGCCGCCGATCGCCCCTTCAACAGCAGCTCGACGCCGGACACGTACGTGTCTCTTTGTGCTCGTGTTGACTCACGTCTCGTGTACACGGACACAGACTTGCCTGGACACGACGAACCTACTGGTAGGGTTGGACACGCGAGCTAGGACTCGTGCGTGTCGTGCTAAGCCTAAGACACAGACTCCTGTGTCCCTAACTGTCAGGACACAGGACTGTGTTTTATTTTTTTTTATTATTTAATCACTTAGTACCTAAATAAAATTAACTAAAACCTAACTCTAACAAACTTAGCGGGCTGACCCCCTGGCCAGCCCGACAGAGCCTAAGACCCCCCCCCCCCCCCCCCCCCCGCGCGCTTCTCTGGCATGGGTTCGAGTCCCCCCCTGCTGCTGTCTTTCCTTTTCTTTTTCTTTTCTTTTTTCCTTTTTCTTTTTTCTATTATATATATATCTATTTATATATATATGTATATACATATATTTGTATATATATATATATATATGTATTAATATATATACTATATTTAGGTATATATATTTGCTGTTTTTTATATATATATATATGTATACTTCATTATTTTATGTATGTGTATATATATATGTATTATGTATACATATATATTTATGTATATATATTTCCTTATGTATATATATTATTATATACATACTATTATATGTATATGTATACATTAATTTTGTATATATATATATATTATATAGATAAGTATTTTCTTATATGTATGTATATATCCATATATTTGTATATATATATAATATATAGTTGAGCATTTTCCTATATATATAAATATCCCTATATTTATATATATATATTATTTCCTATACGTATTTTACTTAGCTTAGTATAAATTATTTATATAAAATAATGTTCATACTTTTGTAGTTACTATGTAAAACTTTACCTTATTAAAATAATAATATTTATTTTGACTATTACCAAATTGTATTTTTATCATATTTAAATTACTGCAACCATTTGGTGTCCAAGCCTAGCATGGGTATTTGGGCTCAAATGTGTTTTCACACATTCAAGACCTGTACAAGTCATATTGGACTTGATTCATGGCCTTGGGTCCTGTATTTGAACTTTGGTTCAAATTATATACATGGACAAAATACGCAGATAATTAATTATTATGTACAATGCTGTTTTTGATTTTCTAAAAATACTTAAAGTATTGCTAAAATTATGGAAAAATAGTTTTTAGATACTTTGTTAAGTTAGCTAATTTAGTATAATTTTTGTAGTATTTAAATTACTGTTTTGCCACTAGTTTGGCATATGAAACCAAAACTCACTTTCTGTATACTTAGGAAAACTGATTTTTATAAAATATTTGTACTGGTTAATAAATTTCAGAAAAATTATAATAAATTTCTATAGTTAGCAAGGATCGTTTTGGTACTTTGTTTTATGCAAAGCTAGGCTTTTTGTCTATCTCTAAAATTGTTGGAACACAATGATCTTTTGATTTATTTATTGGTTAATTACGACTTGTAGCTTTTTGTGTTATTTGGAGTTTTAGTCGTGTTAAACCCCATCCCTCACTAGTGTAAAAATCCTAGAAAGTTAGTTAACATAGTGTGTCACCCCACATTGGTCTCCTATGCCAAGTCATCATTTTGGCTAGGTGCCCAGTCACAAGTCGTGTCGCACCAATTAGTGTCCTAGTGTTTTAGCTTAGTGTAAAAGCTATGTGACGAGTTACCAGACATCCATAGCACTTTTATCGCAGCTTGTTTTGCTAGAGGCAAGTACATCTACATACTCATTTACTGTCTTTTAATGCTAGAACATGTATTAACCCTGTTAAAAAACTGATCCTTGAGGTAGCAAGTTATGTCTTCACATGTTGTATCACTTTCAGTACCGGCCATGTTTAGTACAGCTCTTATATCTTCACATGCTTCTTACGGGTTCTCAGTACAAGTTTCACTATGCCTTAGACTGCTCTGAGTATTCACATGTTTTATACTGCTCCCAGTACCTGTCATGCTTATACTGCTCTCGTATCTCCCACATGTTAAATAACGGGTTAAGGGGAAACTGTTAGTAGTGTACGTGATCATGACCCCCTTCTCTGTATGTATTTACCGAGCACCGTTACATTCTATATGTATCTGTGTCGTATGTCTGATCTCGCGTTTGTGTATGGATATACACCGATGCCGTAAAGTGTACGTATGTACACTTCAGAAATTGCCATGTACCACAGTACATACTGATTACCTATTGACTGATCACTCACCTACTACAGTTTTAAACTTTAAAACGAATATGTATTGCCATGATGAAATGTATCTAAAACTGGATAAATCAAGATATGTCATGTTCCCTATGTTTCTATGATACTATGATCCCAATTGTACCATGAGGCCATGTTTCCAGTATTTGCAATTTTATAGACTTATCACACCATGTTTCTTATTGTACATCTCTTTCATTATATGTTCAGTACTTTAGTTGTAGAGGTTGTACTTGCTCCCGTCCTGACAGGATAACGTTGTAGGTATACTTACTGAGGAGGAGTTGCTCTGTGATTCGTATTATGGAGTCACTGCCGGGGACCCGGTTTTGCCATACGAGGATGTTCCTGCGGGGAGACTCGTCTAGTTTGCGTAGCTGCTTGGGATACTTAGTGTAGTCATGTATTAGACTATACCATTTTGTAACTGGACATGTATCCAGTTTTACATTTTAGTTCACTTGTACTTGGATATTTCACTATATACGACGACTTTTATGTTTGGAGCATTTATGATTCTTCTTCACTTATAGAACTGTTAGCACATTTAGTCTTGTCTTGTTATCTCTAGAACAGCTTACTGCGCTTTATCTTAAGCGTAGGCTGGACATGGCTCGGCCCGGCCCAACAATTTGGGTAACGGGTCGTGACAAGGCGTGATGCCGCACGAGCCTAGATTGCACTCGTGCAAGGCGGTTTCCATAACGACCGATTATAGCGGCTGCGACGGGGTCGTCGCACAGAAGTCCCAAGCAGAGACATTGAATAATAGCAGCAGAAATTTAGAACAAAACACAAGTCATTCAAACGATACATTTTATTGATATTGAAATGAAGGTTACAATTGGACGCAAGGCCAAGATTATAAGTCACTCAAGCTCACTCTTTTCACATTACAAATCTCTCAGCTCTCTCACTTTCTCGATACAATGCTTGAGCCAGCGGAAGCTTCGAAAGGCGATGTCCATACATTATGTCCCGTATAAGTCTTGACTCTACGCGATCGCACGCTTCGAATCGCCAAGGAACTCCATGCCTCGACGCATCCAAGCGAGCTCCGCACCACGAGCTTCTACCTGCGCCTGCACATGAAAACTATGTGGGTGTCAGTACTCAACTGTACTGGTAGAATGAGCTCCTCGCCCACCCATACAAAACCAACACATTAATTTACTTTTGTGCAACGTATTCCTTTTACGATTTTTTATTCTTGCCTTAGGATCAGTTTTAGGACCGACGCATTGGCCTATTTGTGTCTCTAGACCACCACCGTACTATCGTAACGATATCTTCCTCACCCTTGCCTCTAGACCTTTCTCGTGCTTGCATTGTCAATGTACCGACTCATACTTGTCTTTCGTGTATACTCTGGGACGTAACGACTCGGTCGTGCCATGAACTCGACTCGTGCTTTAATATCTCTTAGGCAGTGCCTCCTCGCTAAGTCTTGCCTATACTTGTGTTAGGACGACGCGGCCGTGCCTCAAATTTCGAGGTCGTGCCCAGCAACTTAATATAACTTAACCAAACTTGTCTTACGGCCCTTCTCGACTTAACTCGCAACGTCTAACCCAACTTGTGGAACCGGTGTTGAGAGCTCAAACACAACGCCGCATCGTATGCCGAAGCATGTGTCTTACGCATAGCCAAATCTTAGGCCTCATAATACTTTTGGGTGCAACCAAGCACACATTTTATAACTCAAGTCATACCGTGCTTACACTTCCTTTGTTACGACCGACGCCATGCATACGGATTCGCCGCTTAGCACGCCAATTATCTATATGAAAGGTCACTGGCACGATAAGCCATCGTAGACATAGCCTGGCAATCGGGACCCTTGTACCGCAGGTTGCGATCCCCGATATAAGTCTCCGAACTACCATTGCCTATTACCCAGCTCGGCTATACCGTGTTTCTTCCTAGGACGAGTCGGTCCTGTGGCCCCGGGTTGCCGCTCGAAGAAACAAACGCCCTTGTCGACAAGTTGTCCATGACCACGCACCTACGAGACATCTAGACTCACGTAAATGCATGACCTAATTTGTTGGTACGACTGGAACTATATTTAGCAACTCGTGCTCTGAACCACACTTTACATAACGTGCATCGGGACCATGAGACTCCCAACCGAGGGACCACCTCATACTTCTTAACGTGCATAGGAACGCGAGACTCCCAACCGAGGGACCACCTCATACATCTTAACGTGTATAGGAACGTGAGACTCCCAACCGAGGGACCGCCTCATACTCTATGTGACGAGTCTTAAAACCGTGGGAACAAATGGCTATATGCAACCGTAGAACCGTGGGACTGAGCATGCGCTCAACTTGAACAACCAAGGCTTTGGGTACCTAAACTCATGCCATAAGTTGTGCGATACAACTTAGCTCGTGGGACGATCAAGGCTACGCCGAGCCTTGCTTCGAGAAAATGTGCATGCTTTATCGAGCATTTACGCGGGCGACGCCTATGACTTAGGCTAACTCTTAGCTTGTGACGAAGACCAACTTTTCTTTCTCCCAAGCCACGGGACGAAGGACCGAGTGTCATTTTCAAAGCACACCGTGCAATAATTCTAAGCCGACCGTGGGACGTTTTCCATGTTCTAAACTCGATTCGATCCGTCGAGATTATTCCCTTAGCTATGTGGATTCGTCTCTTTTATTATTAAGCCTACTTGTGCAAGTTGAAAACATGCAATTTATTATGTGAAGGCTAAGATGAGGCAAGTTTACCGAAACTATCCCACCTGAGCGAGCGGTCGCCTTGACAGAGCGATGTCTTCGAGCAGCCGTTGCAAGGCTAAGTCCGAACGCCGTTGGCGTTTCGATTCCACCAATTGACTGAGCGGGACGGGGCACTACAATAACTCTCGTAACTCTAATAAATCTCCTCGCCTGGATAACCTGGATAGTCTGCAGGACTTGTGACTGCGAGAACATCTCAATTGTATCTTCTTAGTAACTAAGCTTGTGATAATCCTAGTTAGCTAACAATAGCAAGCCGTAGGACTTGATTGGCCGTGCTTGAATGAATTATCTCATGATTAACATGGGAATTATATTCCACCTCTTGTTCCTCCTACGGCAGCTAATGTTTTATGTTAACTCGGTCCCTCATGTTATTTAACTATGCTCTTTTATCAGTTCTTCTTTCATTATATGCTGGTTTTAGTTCCTATGTGAATCCTCCCTTGTGGCACTTGCTCTTTCTGGGGTCTGACCCAACTGGTTTTGTATGGCCAGATTTCGGAGTGATACTCGAGGATCTTTCTGCTTATCAGCCAGATGGTGAACACTAGACGTAATCCTGGCAACGAGTGGGTTTCTTATTTTGCTCTCCCACTCTATTATAAATTATTCTTTTGAGGCGTTTAGCCACTGAGCAAGTGTTAGCTCGTGTTGAAACTTAATTTTTGTTTGCCTAAGGGCTGTAACATGATTGACAAATCTTAGGGTTGATCATGTATAACTTAACTCTTGCTAGTCTCGTATTTTGTATGACTAGCTTCATGATCATCTGAATATGTAATATTTGGGACGCCTTATTTTGTATGTCTGATGATCTTATATCTTGTAACAATTACTTGCTTGTTGAGATTGAGATACTAGGCTTGTTCATGACCATAAGAGACTATTGGCTTGTAGATAAACCCTCATGCATCTAGACAGTCGTGACTGTATATCGAGGTGGATTGTACTTCGATGTACGTAGCTGGCTGTGTCTGTCCCCCGCTCTCCAGTATACTGGTTCTGGGACGTGACAACAGTGCTTGCTATGACTTCGATAGTTCAGCCAAACTCTTGTCTAACTTATTCGTGCAATAACTTGACGAGCAAAGGCTATGCCAAGCCTCACATCGTGGAAACGTGCCGTGCACGCGTTCGACTTGAACAACCAAGTTCTTTGGGTGCCTAGACTTAAGCCACAAGTCGTGTAATACGACCTAAACTACGGGACAGGCGAAGGCTATGCCAAGCCTTGGACGACGGGACCGTGCATGCTTCTTAAGCATTCATGCGGTCGACTCCTATGACTTAGACTAATTCTTAATTTCATGGCAACTTAAACCAACTTTTCTTCTCCCAAACCACAAGACAAAGGATCGAGTGTCATTTTAAAAGCACGCTGAGCAAACATCTAAGCCGACCGTGGGATTTTTTTCCATGTTCTAGCACATTCCGACCCGACTTGGGATTATTCCCTTAGCTATGTGGATGAATCTCTTTTATTATCAAGCCTACTTGTGCATTTGGAAACTTTTGTTTTATTAGTATGAAGGCCATGCTGAGGCAAGTTCACCGAAGCTACCCATCTGAGTGAGTCTTCGAGCAAGCCGTTACATGGCTAAGTCTGAACGCCGTCGGCGTTTCGATTCCTTCGATTGATTGAGCGGGACGGGGCACTACAGTGATAGCATAAATATTAGTGATATCATAATGTTAAACTTAATCGAATAACCATACTAAAAAACATAGTTAGATTATTGGGCTAACACGAACAAATTGACTGTTGGTAAGAATAATTGTTAAGTAACATGATTATGTTTTCTTGCTTTCACTTTGTATTCTTGATTATAAACTAACAACATACCATAGTCCAAATAGAAATATCACTTTAATAAATTATATGTTCACATGATTACTATATCGATTTAGGTGAGTTGGGTTGGTATCACTCACAAGTGCATTTTCCAATATACTGACCTCCTTCCTCCATAGATTTTGGGAACGATACGAGTGCACAAAGACAATATGAGACTCGAAAGACAACTTAAAGTTCTTCATAGTTCGAATATTTTGATGCTCGTTTCCTTTTAAGTCATTTTGATTTCAATATACTAAAGGGGCATGATGTATGGAACAATGATATTATTTTATGACTTCTTGTTGTTGGAGTTGGGTGGGGTTTCCAACCTATGTGAAGAATACCCCGGAGAGCGACGGGTACCATCTATGTGTCAGAGAAGCTAGGATAATGCAATATCTTTGTATATTGAAACATATATAGTAAGCAATTATGGTTGGATTTTTATTAATATATATATTGAACTTTCCATATATATATTGGACTTCCATATATATATATATATATATATATATATATATATATATATATATATATATATATATATATATATATATATATATATATATATATATATACGGTAACCCTAATCCATGCAAGCATTTAGAAAAGTTTGATGCATGCAAGCTGATGAATAATAATATCAAGGGTTATAACTTTTGAGAGAGAGAAAGGATGTTGAAGGCTATTGTGAAGGGAGATCGTTTCGGGTAATTATTTTTGACGTCTTTTGGTATTCAGAGTCTCTAATTGGGTTTTCTTCTTTCAAGTAGTTGTGGCGATCCATTCTGGATATGTGAGAAGCTTGTAAGGAGTCAGTGTAATTTTTTATTCCATTAATAGAGGCTTTTCAGGTTTTGACTTCGATCAACTTGTGGTTTTTCTCATATGTATTTTCTACGTAAAAATTGCTTGTGTCTGCGTTTGATTTTTCTGTGTGATTTTGGCATTTAGTTTTGTGTGATTTTCTTCGGTTCTCTCACAGCTTTTTGGTTTGGGGTAACAGTTTTCGCATTTCGTTCATAATACTTGTTAGTCGTTTTGTTTATTTCATGTAATATAAGATGAGACGATATTTCAATTGTATCAAGATCTTGTACTCCGTTTCAAACTTATAATGAAAAAGCTATTTTTTTTCCTTCTATCATGACTTCAACTTTTTGCTGCTATGTTATTTTAACCTTATATTCGAATAAATTATCATACGTGCACGTTCTTGCCTGGTACACGTATAATTTAGGCATGTACAACATAACGCATAGTGACGACTTATTGATTAAGTAGAATCGGGACATGACATCAAAAGTCCCCTACATTTGAGAAAAAGCTATAAGAAGAATAAGAGAAGTTTTTTTTTTTAAACCTTGATTGTGAAAGAGTCTTGGTGTGTGCCATCTTTGTTTAGGGTTCGAGGAGGAAGAGAAAGATGGAAGAAGAAAGTAGGAAGAGGAAGAGGAAGAGTAAGAGGAAGATAGGGGTGTTCTGTTAGAGAATGAGAAAGTGATGTTGTCCCTTAGAAAATATTATGTTAGTCCATAACAAAATTCTAACTTTGTGTGATGTCCCCCTAGCCTAGGATGACCCATAGCAAAATATGTAGTGCCTTCATCAACGGTCTAGATTTACTAGAAGATTTGTCCCAAACCTATTTATATATAGTCCAATAAACATATTAAATCTTAGAAACCTCTAGTAACTATTTAGTGGATCATCTCCTTTCTTTTAGTTAATTAGTTTTGTAAACGTACTAACGTGAAAAGTGAATTCAACAAGGCCTTTCATGCTTGAAGCTAATTTGCAATATAGTTCACGCTTTTGTCCTGCCTCTATTACTCCTTCGTATTGCTAGTCTAGGGTTCAGACTTATAATTCTAGGGATCCTATATGTATAAGTTCGAGTAAAGACTATATAAAAATAACAAAATCCTCATAATTCATATATTATACTCTATAATTTGTGTTTTGTAGATTTATGCCAAAGACTTTCTATGATTTTGAAAACCTTACCGGGTTTCGGATCCTACAAGAACCAATATGGACCCGCACCGCAAGTGTGGATCATATAAAGCCTTCCATCCCTCCCCGTTCTCAAAAATCATATCCTCCCCTCCAAAAACAGCTCACCCGATGGCCATCGCCACGTCTCTCCACCTCTTCCGGCCCCACCACCTCCTCCTGCGGCCCCGTCTCCGTCCGGCCGGAGTCCTCCGCCTTCTACTCTCATCCGCCCCCGCCGCCTCTGCCGGCAGCCTCACCGCCGCCTCGCCGGCGGCGGAGGTCATCGACTTGAACCCGCCGAGGGGGACGAGGGACTTCCCTCCGGAGGAGATGAGGCTGAGGAACTGGCTCTTCAGCAACTTTAGGGAGGTTAGACAGGAACTCAAGTTTAGCGTTTTGGGTTTTATTGCATGCATGCTGCTTGATGAATTGCCGCAACGGTTTTGTAGGTGTCCAGGACGATGTCGTTCGAGGAGGTCGACTTCCCGGTGCTCGAATCGGAGGCTCTCTTCATCCGGAAAGCCGGGGAAGAGATCACACAGCAGGCACGTGTTTTTTCTTTGAATTGTGGCCCTTATATTTCGTTCATATTGAATTGGCGAAGAATTTCGAGTATTTGGCTCAAAGTTTGAATATTTAGTGAGAATATGCAATGTCTTGTTTGAAAGTTTGGGAATTTGATGATAAGTGTTTGATTTATGGTAAGGGAAATATGCAATGTTAGATAAGTGGTTGAATTGATCATGCAGCATGTTCAAGGTTTTATGTGATTTTTTGCATTAAAAATTGTGATGTGTATGTTTCATTGTTATCCACTCGATAAAGAACCTAGATTAGTTGGATGAAAGTTTGATACTTTAGTATGATTAATTCTGGATGTCTAGGAACCTTGGACCAAATTTAGCCAAAACCCATTACTCTATGTTGCACGGAGACAGATGAGTCATGATAATACAGACACAGGAACACAGACACCACATTGATTTTGGTGTGTTTTAACGTATTTTGGGGCTGTATGCTTGTGTCCAACATGCACAACACGAAGACGACTATCTTCATCTAGAAAACCACAGAAGAGATAACACAACACATTCGTTCACATCCAATTCAAAGCAACTGCTTGCTTGACCTCTTTGCCCGATTGCTCACTTGGCTTTCCAGCATAGTTTGGATCCGAGTGCCTATCCTTCATTCATCTGAATCCAAGTGTCCTATCGCTTCCCTTTTTGTTTTGTATGAATCATTTAAGGAAGTGAGTGGTTGCCGTCCCTTTTTTTATCCCCAACAAAAGTACATGATAATTGTGTCAATTACATTTTAAAGCAAATTAAAGCTTGAATAGGGAATGTGGAGATTTTTCGGAAAGACCCGGCCGACCTGCCCATGGCTCGAGGGCGAGCCATACGAGAGTGAGTCGAATCTGTTTCTGGGTTTTAATTCCATCCTTCTTGAGTTGAGAAATAATTTAGAAGATTTGGCTGAATGTTAGAAACTCTAGTAAGGTCGACTTTGGAAGTGTACCAAATTTGAACAACATTGAGTTCCGACATATTTTTAACTCAAATCCTTGATCGAATGTAACAAGAGAACCTGAATGGATTTCATCTCGGGTTCGAGTACAAAATTAGAAACCGAAATATTTCTAGGTTGGGCTTGGTTTTACATGAATCAAACCCAAAACTGACCAAATAGCATCCTTAACACTACGAGATATTAATTTTGTTGAGTTCGGCAACAATATAGAATATGTGGGACAAAAGTTTGAAAGTTTATTAAAAGGTGGTGTGAACCTAAACCTATGTTGCACAAGTATGGAGTACGGGCATGGATAAGGACACGATAGGGATACAAGATACGAACATTTTCAAATAAGTACAAGGTACTCGCCTATGTTGCACGAATACGGGTACAGAGATCGGTATGGAAGCAACACAGCTTTCCTGTGTCCTTGTAACATAGGCCTAACTTTATGCTATATTAGTTCAAGCACACCCAGAGCCAATTTGACCTAAATTAAATCTTTTAAGTTGTAAATACATGTAAAACAACAACCTAAAAAGAGCACGTGGTGCCTTAAGGCTCTTGCTAATGCAGGCTTGGAGAGGTCCAAGACGTGTGCAGTCAAGTGCATCTGACATTTAGGATGCAAGCTCCAAATGTTCGCGCCAAGTTGTGCCCTAAAAAAAGCACCTAAGAAATGTTTAACAGTCAACATTTAGCATGCAACTAAACTCGGGAACATGATTTACTGTAATTATTGAAGAAACTGCCAATCTCCCTGGTTTCTCACATGTTCGTATTTGACTTGTATAATATCATACAATCACTGCATCTGACATTTAACCTACATTTTCTGGTGAATGCCACAAGCTGAATATATATGTAGAATGGAATAAAATAGATGATATCTTTATTGAAGAGAGACTACACATATATATAGGAGAGGCTAGCCTCCTCTCCTATTACTCTAAGCAATGTGGGACTAAAGCCCAATAACTAATAACTCTAATATAATACTTAACACCCTCCCTGAAGCTGGAGCATAGATGTCAATCATGCCCAGCTTGTTACATAAAAATTGAATCCGGGGACCCAGAAGAGGCTTTGTGAAGATATTAGCTATCTGGTTGTCGGTCCGCATATGTTGAAAATTTATCACTCCTTTTGTATATTCATCACGAACAAAATTGATGTCAATTTCAATATGCTTCGTCCGTTCATGAAATACTGGATTGGTGGCAATGTGAATAGCAGATTGGTTATCACACAATAGGTCTGCCACTTGAGATCCTGCGTCTTCTCCCAGTTCTTGTAGGAGATGCTTCATATATAATATCTCTGACGTGCCATGAGCAATAGCTCGATATTCTGCTTCCGAGCTTGAGCGTGCTATCACACTTTGTTTCTTGCTTTTCCATGATACTAGATTTTCGCCAACAAATACTGAGTAGCCAGATGTAGACCGTCTATCTGTCAAACTTGCCCCCCAGTCAGCATCAGTAAAACACTCGATGCGAGTGTGTGCATTATTCTCCATTCGAATTTCTTTCCCTGGATTCTTTACTAGATAACACAAAATTCTGAGAACTACCTGCCAGTGTGGAACTCTTGGAGAAGCCATGAATCTACTTGTGACGCTTACTGCAAAAGAAATATCCGGACGCGTCATGACTGCCAAGTAGTTGAGTTTTCCAACCACTCGACGATACTGATCTGGATTGGTCATCAGGACCCCTTCGTCTGGGAGT
This sequence comes from Iris pallida, assembly GCA_029216955.1. NCBI lineage: Eukaryota > Viridiplantae > Streptophyta > Magnoliopsida > Asparagales > Iridaceae > Iris > Iris pallida. Next base: position 23,120,060 of record JANAVB010021796.1, read on the forward strand.
AATTTTGCCCCTGGATCCATAGGTGAGTTTGCTCCCTTTGCTTGCATCATTTAGTATATCAAGTACATATTTTCTTTGAGACATTACAATGTCCCGCTTACCCCGTGTGACTTCAATGTCCAAAAAATAGTTCAAGGATCCCATATCCCTGGTTTGAAATTGTTCTCCAAGAAACTTCTTGAGACTTGCAATACCCTGGCTGTCATCTCCCGTGATTATAATATCATCAACGTAGACACCAAGAAGTATTCTTCCAGCAGATGTGTGTCGATAGAAGATTGAATGGTCCTTCTTCGACTGACACATTCCAAATTGAGTTACCACCTGTGTAAATCTACCAAACCATGCACGAGGTGATTGTTTCAGGCCATAGAGGGCTTCCTTAGACGACACACCTTACCCTCCCTTGCAACGAACCCGGGAGGTTGCATCACATATACTTCTTCATCAAGATCCCCGTGGAGGAAAGCATTTTTTATATCGAGTTGAAGTAAAGGCCAGTCATAGCGAATGGCCAAGGCCATGAGGACACGAACGGACGTCATTTTGGCCACATAAGAAAAAGTTTCGAAGTAATCCTCACCATAGGTTTGAGAGTAACCTTTGGCCACCAGACGAGCTTTCAATCGGTCAAGAGTGCCATCCGGTTTTACCTTAATCGTGAACACCCATTTGCAGCCGACTGCCTGTTTACCATGAGGTAGATCGATTAAGTCCCAGGTATGATTCTCCTGGAGAGCCTTCATCTCCTCGTGCATAGCAGCACGCCAACCAGGATGTCGGAGAGCCTCCTCAGCGGTCTTGGGGATCTGAATCCCATTAATAGTAGCTACCAGAAACTGAGTGTGACTGGTAAGTCCTTTGTAGTTGTTAACATACAAGGGATGATCTCGACATGCACGACGAGGACGTTCTGGAGGCGGAATCGTCGGAGCTGCTGGCAGAATTTGTAAAGCTGCTGGAGGGACAGATAGAGGCAACTCACTGGAGCCGGAGCTGCTGGTGGAACCAGAGGAGGAAGATTCTGTGGTTGATGTCGTTAATGGCTGAATCGGTGTATGTGGACCATCATCCTGGGAGACTGGCTCGGTAAGGAAGGGCACCCGTACGGGGGGTTGTTGTGTTTGAGGAGGAAACAACAAAAAATCTTCTTCGGGATAGATCAGGGGAGCTGGACCTTTTGATTGAGGGAACGGAGGAAATTTTGTTTCGACAAAGGTAACATCCCGAGTGAAAAAATATCGCTTTAAGACAGGAGAGAAACACCGATACCCTTTCTGATCTTTAGGATACCCAAGAAAAATACATTTATAGCCTTAGGATCCAATTTAGAAAGGGTTGGTCGGGTATCCCGAACATAGCATAAGCAACCAAAGATGCGGAGAGGCAGAGGAAACGGCTCTCTTCTAGGAAAGAGCCTAGAGAAGGGAGTGCTACCATGGAGAACTGACGACGGCATGCGATTAATAAGATAACAAGCTGTAAGGACCGCATCCGACCAAAATCTCTTGGGAGTACGTGCTTGAAACATAAGAACACGTGTTGTTTCCAATAAATAACGATTCTTGCGTTCGGCTACACCATTTTGTTGTGGTGTGTACGCACAAGAGGTTTGGTGGATGATGCCGTTGCTGGCCAGATGTTTATCATGATCACGAGATAAATACTCACGACCATTGTCACTCCGAAAGGTTTTGATTGGAAGACCAAATTGTGTAGTTATCTCGGCATGAAAGTTACACCAGATGTTAAATAATTCAGCGCGACTTTTTATTAAATAAATAAAAGTAACACATGAGTAATCTTCGACAAACGTGACAAAGTACTTAAAATCCATTACAGATTCAGTCGGACAATGTCCCCATATATCAGAATGCACTAACTCAAAAGGAGCGGTTACAAGATTATTTGGACTCACCGGATAAGAAATTCGATGATGCTTAGCTAAACTACATGGCTCACAATGAAAAAAAGAGGGAATAACTAAATATAGGTACATTTTTTGGAGAACTGGAGACGACGGATGACCTAACCGACAATGTAACTCGACCGAATCAAGTTTCATGCTTGCACAAACAATAGAAGGAGTTGCGTCAAACAGGTACAAGCCTCCAGCCACATGCCCCTTACCAATAGTCTTTCCAGTTGTCAGGTCCTAAGAAACACAATTATCAGGAAAAAAGGTTACCGAGCAATGAAGTTCACGAGTAAGTTGGCTGATAGAAAGTAAATTGAACGGGTTTCCAGGAGTAAGTAGAACAGAGGTAACTGACAGTCCGGAAGAAAGAGTGGCACTTCCACGACCGCGGACTGCCAGAGAACTGCTATTGGCAACAGTAATGCCAGAAGCACGACGGACAGGTACATAATCATGTATCATACCTGCGTCACCAGTCATGTGTAATGATGCACCAGAGTCAATTACCCACTGCTTGGGTTTTACTATGCATGCTACGGAATATCCGGCTGTGGAACCAAACGTTGATGCTTCACCACGACGTTGAGCCTGGAACTCAAGAAATTTCGCGTAAGAATCGTCGCTCATCTGAACCGAACGAACGCTATTATCAGTAGCTGTCACGTCCCACTTCCCAAATGGAATGGTGACGTCATACACATCCCCAGGCTACGCGCCGAAAATCCGCGATTGTCGCCCGTAAACATCAGCAAAAATGGAAAATGCCAGAGATTACATCTTATTATACATATGGAAATTGTTATACAGGACTTCATCAACAATACTTCTACAAACTTATTACAAAAGAAATAACTAGCAAGTTGTCCAGACGATTAATCCTCGTTGTACTGCGGCGTTACTTCGGCGGAGACGTCCTCTTCTTCACCTAGTGAACAATACTAGGTCGTTTTAGAAAACGACAAGCAAGTCCTCGGTCAAGGACGGTAAAGTATGCAAAGAAAGATGCAGTTTTTCAAAAGAAAGAAATATGCCAACTAGCACTATTATATGTGTTTACTTCACAAAATCAAGGAAATGTAAATGACATCCTACTCCATAGATTGTAAGATATTCTGAGCTTCCCTTGAGCTCTCAATTAGGATTTTGCTTCCCTTGAGCAACCAAGAAACTACCCACCTTTGATAGGTGGAATTATTTGCTGGAGTAAGATGAAATTTAGTAGACTAAATGCAATGCAATTTTGAGAACAGTACTCTGAATTAATTCCCTAAATAATTCCCGTGAACAATCCCGTTAACCTGGGATCAGGCTGTGATTTCGGAGCCTCCCTTGGGCTAAAACCAATCTATTCGATGTTACTGTCGGAATAGAAGTAGCAGGACAGGAGCCTCTCTTGGGCTAGTACTTATATAGAAGTACTCATCAGGATATTCAGAAATCGCTGATCAGCTTTTTATGGTTATTATGTTACGGGATATCTAGGGATATTCAGTTGTCCTCCCCACCCAATGATTCTAAAATTTCCGAAAATCAGAAATTTGTCTATCTCCTAAATTTTTCAAAAATTTCGGCAGAGTCTCCTTTGTATTTAGGAGCTCCGACAATTTACAAAACATGATATAAAGAAATATATGGGCTCGCCGACCCCTTCGGTGGAGCAACTCTCAACACCGGAACCATGCATTTAATATCCGGGTACGCCGACCCCTTCGGTGGAGCAACTCTCAACACCGGAACCACGCAGTTGTATAATGTGTATACTTAATTAAAGGAACCTTTACCTTGGCAAGCAAGCAAGCAAGCAAACAATTTTACCTTAGCAGGCAACGCTTAGTAATTTAAAACGAGCAAGCAAGTTTCCGAGAATATTGCGGTCTGCTAAGTATATAACCAACAATCAAAATAGAGTCATTAGTGTTACAAAATGATATCTATTCTAGCCTCCAAGAGTCATGATTAGCAATAGGGTTAGACTTCTTGTAAGATTGACTTGATGTGTAAAAGAGTTGAACTTTCATAGATGCAAAGTTACCACGGTGTATAGGAACTTGTAATTACTTAACTAATCAACCATACCAAGGTATGTTATTCTGATATATTTAATAATTTGGACAAAATTGATGTCATATTCAATTGAATTCCAGTTTCAAAAAAAACTCTACTTGTTACATAAATCATTTTATTATATATAGATATATACATATAAATAGAGTCAAATGTCCATTCGTTGTGTCCTATAATTTGTGTCCAAAATATGCGTGCAACCATCACTTGTCCCTACTGTATCCAATATTGTGTTCCACCGTATAATCAATTGAATTGTGACATGCCCACAATGATGTGTCGAAAGTATATTGTTTAAGGCGTGATGTGTCCGATAGATTGTGTCCAGAAATATAGGGTGTTGTGTCCATGTCATGTACTATATCCCTACAAAATAAAAGTTTTGCCATGAGTTCTATAATCCCTAGAATATAACTAATGCCATATTTATTCCAGAAAATTTGCAACCATTGGCTTGGAGGAAAATTTTCAAAAAAGAGGGAAGAGAGAAGAGGACTTGCCTTGGGTTGGAGACGACCTAGACTTTTCTTCCACAACTCCTAAATTAAACCCCACAACAAGAGAGTTTTGTTAGCAACTCTAACCTAGGTTTAAGTTAGAGAAGAAAAAAAATAGAGATTGGGGAAGAAGAATAGGGATTTCGAATTTTTACCTAGGTTTTTTTGGATTTGGAAGTGGAAGAGGAGGAAGATGATGAAGATGGAGTGGAGATGAAGTGGAGGAGGAGGAGGAGTGGAGAGGAGGTTGCCGGAGGGGCTGGCGACGCCGACGGCGGCGGGCGGCGGCGCTGGCGGCGGCGGGCGGCGGCGCTGGCGGCGGCGGGCGGCTGAGCAGCAGCGGCAGCAGCAGCAAAGGAGCTTGGGGGGGGTCGGGTGGTGTGTAGGGGTGTGTGTGAGTTTTTTTTTTTTTTTCCTTTTCTTTTTCTTTTTGGTTATGAAGTGTGTGTGTGTATATATATAGGGATTGGGTTGTGGTGAGGTGTCCCCCTCCCCATCCCTTGTAGGGACACCTTGCACCCCCCCTAGGGCTAGGGTTATGGGTAGGGTGTAGGGCTAGGGTTAGGGTTATGGGTAGGGTGTAGGGCTAGGGTTAGGGTTATGGTTAGGGGTAGGGTGTAGGGACACAAAATGACGAAAAAATCTAATCCACAAGATAAGTTAAGACAATAATAAATAATAATAATAATAATAATATTTTGAGTGTGACAAGTCTACCCTCCTTAGAAAAATTCCGTCCTCGGAATTTGAAATAATTAGACTAGCAATATGGTTACTGACCTGTCTTAGGGAATAAATACGGGTATTGCTTCCGCATGTCTTCTTCCTTCTCTCAAGTTGAATCTCCAAGAGAATCCCTGCTCCACGCAACTCGTACTAACGGAATGACCCGATTGCGGAGTATCTTATCTCTTCGATCCAAGATCCCAACGGGTCTCTGTTCTATCCGGAGTGTAGGCCCGATGGTGATTTCTGAATGATCGAGTATATGGCTCGTGTCCGGCACATATCTTCGTAGCTGGGAAACATGGAATACATTGTGAACTCCTTCTAGTGCTGGCGGCAAGGCGAGTCGATATGACACATTCCCAACTTTCTCCAGGATGTCGAATGGTCCAATATATCTGGGACTTAGCTTTCCTCTGGTCCCGAATCTGATGGTTCCCTTAGTTGGTGAAATTTTCAGAAATACATGTTCTCCGGGTTGAAACTCCAATATTCTTCGGTGCTTATCCGCCCACATCTTCTGCCTGTCCTGAGCTGCTTGCAGGTGACTTCTTATTGCTTTGATGATATCCACAGTTTGCGTTACTAATTCTGGCCCCAACAATTGTCTTTCTCCTACGTCGGTCCAGCATACCGGCGATCTGCACTTCCTACCATATAGTGCTTCAAAAGGAGCCATTTTGATACTATCATGATAACTGTTGTTATATGAAAATTCTACCAAATGTAGATGATCATCCCATGCTCCTCCAAAATCTAAAGTACACGCTCTCAGCATGTCTTCTAAGGTCTGAATGGTTCTTTCAGACTGGCCGTCTGTTTGGGGATGGTAGGCGGAGCTAAATTTCAATTTAGTGCCAAGACTTTCTTGCAAGCTTTTCCAGAAATGTGAAGTGAATCTGGTATCTCTATCCGATACTATACTCACTGGCACTCCATGCTGACTGACAATCTGTCTCACGTACATTTCAGCCAGGACCTCCGTTGACTGTCCAACTCGAAAGGGCAGAAAACGAGCGGACTTGGTAAGTCTGTCTACAATGACCTAAATAGCATTATTACCCCTTTGGGTCCTAGGCAATCCTGTCACGAAATCCATGGTGAGGTGCTCCTATTTCCATTCGGGTATGGGTAACGGCTGGAGAAGTCCTGCTGTCCTTTGATGCTCCGCCTTCACTTGCTGACAGACAAGACATCTTGATACAAATCTGGCGACTTCTCTCTTCATCCCGTGCCACCAAAATGTTTGTCTCAAATCTTTGTACATCTTAGTGCTGCCCGGATGAATGGAATATTGTGAGTTGTGGGCTTCTGACATAACCTCTGTTCTTAAATCTCCACTGGGCATGCATAATCGATCTCCGAATCTTAATGATCCGTCCGGATGCTTCCTTATCCCGGTCTGGAGTCCCTCTTCTGTTTGTTTCCAAATTTTCTGAAGTTTTGAATCATTCTGTTGAGCTTCCTTAATTCTATCTATTAAGGAGGACTGTACTTGCAAGTTTTGCCACATTCCTTCGGTTAGTGGGCGTATCACTTCAATTCCCATTTTTCTCAAATCCTCAAGGATTTCTTTGGGTGTATTCATGAAGAAAGCTTCGGGTCTTCTACTTAAGGCATCAGCCACCTTATTAGCTTTGCCCGGATGATAGGTCAGCTCCATGTCAAAATCCTTCAGTAACTCCAACCATCTTCTCTGTCTCATATTAATCTCCTTTTGTGTGAAGACATATTTTAAGCTCTTGTGGTCTGTGTATATTTTGATTCTTTCTCCATATAAATAGTGTCTCCACAACTTGAGTGCGAATACTACCGCTGCAAGTTCGAGATCATGAGTTGGGTAATTCCTTTCATGTGTCTTTAATTGTCGGGATGCATAGGCTATGACTCTCCCGTGCTGCATCAGTACACATCCTAAACCCTTACCTGATGCATCACTATATATCTCATATCCACCTGAACCAGAGGGTAATGCTAGTATTGGAGCTGTAATTAATCTCTTCTTCAGCTCGTCAAATGCTGCTTGACATTTCTCCGTCCAATTAAATTTCTCTTCCTTCCGAGTAAGACGGGTTAAAGGTTCTGCAATTCTTGAAAAGTTTTCTACAAATCTCCGATAATAGCCAGCCAATCCTAAGAAGCTTCTGATTTCTGCTACTGACTTAGGTGTTGGCCAAGACTTAACTGCTTCTACTTTTTTTGGATCTACCGAGATGCCTTCTCCACTGACAATATGTCCTAGAAATGGTATTTGGTCCAACCAAAACTCACATTTACTAAGCTTAGCATACAATTGTTCTTCCCGCAGAGTTTGCAATACTATCCTCAAATGTCTTTCATGCTCCTCTTCACTTTTGGAGTATACAAGGATGTCATCAATAAATACAATCACAAATTTATCCAGATATTGATAAAATATTCGATTCATCAGGTCCATAAATATAGCGGGTGCATTTGTCAACCCGAATGGCATAACTAAGAATTCGTAATGCCCATACCGAGTTCTAAATGCAGTCTTTGGGATGTCTTCCTTTTTCACCTTTACCTGATGATATCCGGATCTCAAATCAATTTTTGAAAATACCCTTGCCTCTCCTAACTGATCAAACAGTTGATCGATCCTAGGTAAGGGATATTTATTCTTGATGGTAACCTCATTCAAAGCCCTATAGTCAATCACCAGGCGTAGGGTACTATCTTTCTTTTTCACAAATAATACTGGTGCACCCCATGGTGAAGCGCTAGGCTGAATAAACCCTTTTGACAATAACTCCTTTATCTGTTTATTTAACTCAACTAGCTCCTCTTTGTTCATTGGGTATATCTTCTTGGCTATGGGTGCAGCCCCCGGTATTAAATCTATAGAAAATTCCACATACATACATGCTTGAGGATCTAAATCCACATCTTCCTGATGTTGTGCACTATTGCGTTTGGATGAGTTTGCAGCCATTCTTCCAAGGTACCATTGCGATCAGTCTTTGGGCCTTTGGTGGGTTCTGCCTTTATCAGGACATAATAATGTACCGAGTTGTAATATTCCTTCCTTTCATCATCTATGTCTGACACTATTGGATACTTCAATTCGTAGTGTACTCCATAGGCTTCGATCATTCCTTTACGCGCTACGTGCCACATCTTCTTTACAAATGCATAATACTCGTCTAGGCTGTGACTATCATTTCCTAGTCTTGCGAAGGGTGCAAACCGAGGCATGACCTAGATTGAAAAGAAAAAAAAAATATTTCTTCCTTAGGTTAGTTACTCCTTAGTAGGATTTAAGATCTAGACAGGAAAGAGGAATTTGTAAGGAAAATGCTACCAACTATTTATCTACCTTACTTAAGGATTTCTAAGATATGATTGGAAATCAAAATTTTCTATCTGAGTTTAAAACCTACGTCTAGACCTAAGGTACGTTCTGGATTTTCCATTTTCGCTGACCTGCATGGACCACCACTAAAAGACGTGTCACGTCCCACTTCCCAAATGGAATGGTGACGTCATACACATCCCCAGGCTACGCGCCGAAAATCCGCGATTGTCGTCCGTAAACATCAGCAAAAATGGAAAATGCCAGAGATTACATCTTATTATACATATGGAAATTGTTATACAGGACTTCATCAACAATACTTCTACAAACTTATTACAAAAGAAATAACTAGCAAGTTGTCCAGACGATTAATCCTCGTTGTACTGCGGCGTTACTTCGGCGGAGACGTCCTCTTCTTCACCTAGTGAACAATACTAGGTCGTTTTAGAAAACGACAAGCAAGTCCTCGGTCAAGGACGGTAAAGTATGCAAAGAAAGATGCAGTTTTTCAAAAGAAAGAAATATGCCAACTAGCACTATTATATGTGTTTACTTCACAAAATCAAGAAAATGTAAATGACATCCTACTCCATAGATTGTAAGATATTCTGAGCTTCCCTTGAGCTCTCAATTAGGATTTTGCTTCCCTTGAGCAACCAAGAAACTACCCACCTTTGATAGGTGGAATTATTTGCTGGAGTAAGATGAAATTTAGTAGACTAAATGCAATGCAATTTTGAGAACAGTACTCTGAATTAATTCCCTAAATAATTCCCGTGAACAATCCCGTTAACCTGGGATCAGGCTGTGATTTCGGAGCCTCCCTTGGGCTAAAACCAATCTATTCGATGTTACTGTCGGAATAGAAGTAGCAGGACAGGAGCCTCTCTTGGGCTAGTACTTATATAGAAGTACTCATCAGGATATTCAGGAATCGCTGATCAGCTTTTTATGGTTATTATGTTACGGGATATCTAGGGATATTCAGTTGTCCTCCCCACCCAATGATTCTAAAATTTCCGAAAATCAGAAATTTGTCTATCTCCTAAATTTTTCAAAAATTTCGGCAGAGTCTCCTTTGTATTTAGGAGCTCCGACAATTTACAAAACATGATATAAAGAAATATATGGGCTCGCCGACCCCTTCGGTGGAGCAACTCTCAACACCGGAACCACGCATTTAATATCCGGGTACGCCGACCCCTTCGGTGGAGCAACTCTCAACACCGGAACCACGCAGTTGTATAATGTGTATACTTAATTAAAGGAACCTTTACCTTGGCAAGCAAGCAAGCAAGCAAACAATTTTACCTTAGCAGGCAACGCTTAGTAATTTAAAACGAGCAAGCAAGTTTCCGAGAATATTGCGGTCTGCTAAGTATATAACCAACAATCAAAATAGAGTCATTAGTGTTACAAAATGATATCTATTCTAGCCTCCAAGAGTCATGATTAGCAATAGGGTTAGACTTCTTGTAAGATTGACTTGATGTGTAAAAGAGTTGAACTTTCATAGATGCAAAGTTACCACGGTGTATAGGAACTTGTAATTACTTAACTAATCAACCATACCAAGGTATGTTATTCTGATATATTTAATAATTTGGACAAAATTGATGTCATATTCAATTGAATTCCAGTTTCAAAAAAAAATCTACTTGTTACATAAATCATTTTATTATATATAGATATATACATATAAATAGAGTCAAATGTCCATTCGTTGTGTCCTATAATTTGTGTCCAAAATATGCGTGCAACCATCACTTGTCCCTACTGTATCCAATATTGTGTTCCACCGTATAATCAATTGAATTGTGACATGCCCACAATGATGTGTCGAAAGTATATTGTTTAAAGCGTGATGTGTCCGATAGATTGTGTCCAGAAATATAGGGTGTTGTGTCCATGTCATGTACTATATCCCTACAAAATAAAAGTTTTGCCATGAGTTCTATAATCCCTAGAATATAACTAATGCCATATTTATTCCAGAAAATTTGCAACCATTGGCTTGGAGGAAAATTTTCAAAAAAGAGGGAAGAGAGAAGAGGACTTGCCTTGGGTTGGAGACGACCTAGACTTTTCTTCCACAACTCCTAAATTAAACCCCACAACAAGAGAGTTTTGTTAGCAACTCTAACCTAGGTTTAAGTTAGAGAAGAAAAAAATAGAGATTGGGGAAGAAGAATAGGGATTTAGAATTTTTACCTAGGTTTTCTTTGGATTTGGAAGTGGAAGAGGAGGAAGATGATGAAGATGGAGTGGAGATGAAGTGGTGGAGGAGGAGTGGAGAGGAGGTTGTCGGAGGGGCTGGCGACGCCGGCGGCGGCGGGCGGCGGCGCTGGCGGCGGCGGGCGGCTGAGCAGCAGCGGCAGCAGCAGCAAAGGAGCTTGGGGGGGGGGTCGGGTGGTGTGTAGGGGTGTGTGTGAGTTTTTTTTTTTTTTTTTTTCCTTTTCTTTTTCTTTTTGGTTATGAAGTGTGTGTGTGTATATATATAGGGATTGGGTTGTGGTGAGGTGTCCCCCTCCCCATCCCTTGTAGGGACACCTTGCACCCCCCCTAGGGCTAGGGTTATGGGTAGGGTGTAGGGCTAGGGTTAGGGTTATGGGTAGGGTGTAGGGCTAGGGTTAGGGTTATGGTTAGGGGTAGGGTGTAGGGACACAAAATGACGAAAAAATCTAATCCACAAGATAAGTTAAGACAATAATAAATAATAATAATAATAATAATAATAATATTTTGAGTGTGACAGTAGCATCCGAAGTAATATTGGCAACATGAGCTTCAGGGCACTGCCACTGCAAATGTCCCTGTTGGCCACAGTGGAAGCATGTTCGTAGTCGTCCCCCATCACGACCACCATTGTCGCGTCCGCCATCGCGACCATAAGTCCGACCACCTCGTCGTCCACTACGTCCACCACGAACGTCAGGACGAGCAACGCTACCAAGGGCAGATCGATCAGCAGGAGTATCTTCCGGAGTGGTCTCAACCACCTTTGCGGTCCGAAGAACACGGAAGTGGGCCTCCATCAAAGATAGAACATCAGATCCAGCAATGATCTGGGATCGAGCCGAGTCCGCATCAGGACGGAGAGATGCAAGATATGCAATAACATGAAGCTGCTCGCGTTGAGTCCGAGCTTCATTGATATCCGCCGTCAGAGGAAGAACACGATCAATTTCATCCACCATAGCCTTGAAGGATCGGAAGTGGTCCTTATGAGACTTGTCTCCTTGAGTTGCTCGATAAACGCCAACAACCGAGTCGTATATGCGAGACAAGTCGCGTTTTCCATCAAACGTCGTTGCTAGGACCTCCCATAGCTCCTTGACCGTGTCCGTGTTTTGAACCATGTCCTCGACGGACGGTTCCATGGAGTTCATCAACTGTGTAAACAGTCGACTATCATCCGTCTCCCATTGTTCAAATGTGGGATCAGTCGTCGCCGGAGGGCTGTCAGTCAAATGTTTAGATAGCCGCATCCCACGAAGTGTTTTCTCAACTTTCTTCCGCCATGTTGAGTAACCATCTGGACCGTCCAATCGACGGTCGACAAGTCGAGTCGAAGAGATCGTCGTGCCAGTGCTCGTCGTGTTGCTGACACCGTTACCATCATCTGTCTTCGAATCTGTCATCCTGAAATGGAAGCAACCGTCGCGAGTTCTTTCCAACCCCAAAAATTACACCAACTTTACGAATGTGCTATAAACGTGGTCAACACCGTCGCGCACATAGAAAGTAAACACGTCAGGACACAGGAGAAAACACGATCATTCTCTGTATAGATTTGGATATAAAGATTAGGGTAGGAAAATCATTTGTTAAGTCCAAACGGCTTAATTTAGGAATAAAGCATTGGACCACTGACTCTCTTTTTTTCCTTCTTTTTTTTCTTTTTTTATTTTTTTCTTCCTTTTTTTTTAAACTAGGGTTCGGAGGGTGTGTGGTGGCTGATGGAAAATGTTAGGATTTTGAGCCATCGTGAGTGATCCGGGTGTCTGCACAGCAGATCCGGGACGTGGGGGGATCCGGGTGTCTGCACAGCAGATCCGGGGTATGGGGGAGCCGGGTGTCTGCACAGTAGATCCGGGAAGGGGGAGAGAACCGTGGGTCTGCACAGCAGTTCCGGGCAGGGGGGCTGGATCGGGGGGGGTCGGCGAAGGGGGGGCAGCAGGGGGGGTCGGCGAAGGGGGGGTTGACTGGGGGGGGGGGGGGGGGGGGGGGCGGTGCTGGACAACAAGGGGGGGGGGTCGGCGAAGGCGAAGGGGGGGGGGGGGTAGCAAGGGGGGGGGGGGTCGGCGAAGGCGAAGGGGGGGGGGATTTTTTTGTTGTGGAATTTTTTTTTTCTTCCTTCTATGGCTATGATACCATGTAGAATGGAATAAAATAGATGATATCTTTATTGAAGAGAGACTACACATATATATAGGAGAGGCTAGCCTCCTTTCCTATTACTCTAAGCAATGTGGGACTAAAGCCCAATAACTAATAACTCTAATATAACACTTAACAATATACATAATGCCTGCAGATAATTTTTGCTCATAAGATTTTTTTTGACACTTACCTTGTAGATAATCTTGTATTTGGAAAATAATCTCCCCACGATTGTAGAAATAACCCAAAAGAAAGAAAATGTAACAACGTAAATATAATTGGAAATTGGTTTGCATTAAGCGTTTAGCTGAAAATAGTAAAACTTGTTCAGTACTTGGCACAGTTTTTCCACATCTTGCATATAACTTCCATCCAGTAATACTTGCCCAATTATCATCAAGCTGTAACAAACTTTTGAGGAAAGCGATGATCCCAATATCATGAATGGAACCTATCATATTTTGGAGATTTTTCTGGACTTTTTTCCTTTAGTTATATGCAATGGCGGTACATATTCACTCTTCGTTTTAGTATGTTTGCTGAATTGCAGTATCTTTATTGTGTTACTGAATGAACTAGTAATGTGTATAGGAACTAATTTATTGACTCAATGTATTTTCTATTGCCAGCTTTACAATTTTGAGGATAAAGGTGGCCGTCGTGTTGTTTTGAGGCCTGAAATTACACCTTCACTGGCAAGACTTGTGATAAAGCAGGGGTATTTAATACACTTCAATTTGTTTTCTTTGAGTAAATTTACCTTCTCTATTATTTTTCTTACAAATCTCATTTTGTTTTGGACTTAGCCTGACACTTGATGCCTATTGCTGTTTTGAAACCTCTCTAGATCTGCATAGTGATTTTCTATATAACTTTGTGCAAATTTGACATGTCTTCTTTTCTGTCTAGAAAATCTGTCTCCCTTCCGTTAAAATGGTTTACTATAGGACAGTGTTGGCGTTATGAACGTATGACAAGAGGAAGGCGTAGAGAGCATTATCAATGGAACATGGATATATTTGGTGTCTCCAAAGTTCGAGTACGTCCTGTGTGAGCTTCTGTGCACTGCCATGTGACCAAGTATTTACTGTGAAGTTTTCTACAACACTATTGGTTGTTCATGGCTGTATGATTAACATTTTTCTTGTATTTAATTGGGTTGGGTCGGATTGGATTCAGGTTGGCCTGTTATTGCTAAATCCGTACCTGACCAATTTATGTACTAACCATTTAGGTCGACCTGAACCTGGCCCATATTTAAACGAGTCAACCTGACCTGTTTAACTACATTGGCCATATGGTTTGTGCCGCTGGATGCATAGGTCGACCAGTTAATGATGAAAATTGATTCTGTTAATTCACACTTCTAATTGGACTGGGTTTGACGTCTATTAATAATGAGCAATATAGGGAATATTGATACTTGAACAAAAATAGAAAATCATACGAATACTCGACGTAAATTCCAAATGCCAACAAAACATTATTACATTTCTTTGTTACATATTGTACTCATTATACAATTAAGCAAAAAGACAAATCTAAATTACATAAATATTCCCAAATGAAGAAGAGCCAATGATGCAAATAGCCCAAATGCTCAAAGCTAAATCATCAATCAAATTATAGCAGACGTGGTGGTCGAGGTGATAAGATAGGATGTGGGTAGTGGTGAATCTGGTGGTGGGTGGAGGGATATGTGATGAATATGGTGATGAGCCAATGATGTGGTTGGAGGATATATTGGTGGAGCGAGGAAGAAGAGTAAATGAGAAAGGAGATTATGTGGGTTCAGACATCAAGTGAGGCTTTGTGGTTTCAAAACTTCCGGAAAGGAGGAAGCAGAAGAGTAGAGGACCCTAAAGCCCCTGATGAGGACAATTCAAAAAGATGCTGTCGAAGCTGATCTTTAAAGTTGAAATAGGGTTAGGGACCTAGGGTTTATAAAAGGAGACTGAACTCGCAATAATCTCAACTTTGAAGAATCGAGAGGAAGGGTCATAAGACTCATAACAATCGGTTGTGGTATCGCAATCAGTACAGACTCTTCTTAATCGGCAGTTTTTGGACGGTGTCAGTGAGTTTCAGTGGTTTTGAGTTGGTTGGTTTTGGTAGCAGTAGTTTTTGTACCGGTTTCGGTTGATATTGTGAACTATGATTATAACTTGTATTTTATATACGGGTATTGACTATTGAGTTTCAATCTTGGGCCGTCTACTTAACCCAATCTATTCATTAAACAAGTCAAACTGGGTCCAATGGATCAACACCCTAGACCCGACCCCAACCCGACCTGTGGGTTATACAGATTGACGGGTTTATGTCCGAACCAGTTTAGCCCTGACCCAAACCTGCTTAACAAGACGGGTTGGTGGGTTAGTTTGGCTGGTCTGACCCAAATTGCCACCCATAATAGAACCTGACCATCTATATAATCTATACTTTTTAATGAAAAAATACCTGTTACATTTTAAGAATCAGACTAAACCGAATCAAAATTCTGGTGTAATGGAAATCCGTGTTATCATATGTTTGTTTCCCTGCCCGTGCCCATGCAGCATAGAGGCAACACCTACAAATGGAGTAAGCATTGGCGGATTAGTAACTATGTCGTCAAGTAGAGAAAATAGACTATAAGAGAAGCCTAGGTAATGGGTGGTGATGGTTTTGGTACATCCAGGATGGCAATGAAGGCCGTACTTACTAATTTGCTGCATGGTGATGTAGTAGTCTTTCTTTGATAACCTCTATGGGAAGCTGTAATCTCTCTCAGGCTTGTTAAAGCACCCGCTCATGGCCTTAGATAGCCACCTTGGTGTTTTAGATAGAATGACTATTGGACAACAATCATTTAGGCACCAAGTATTGAGGCAGCTGCCTTGGGCCCTTGACATGAGAGGCATGGGCATCACGCCGTCTCGCGCCTCCTCAACCTTCCTAGCCCCCCTTCGACATGAAATACAAACCCGATCCAGGCCCATTGATCATTGAAGTGGGAACTAGGGGCGACGCCCAATAAACTATAGATATAAAGAGGGTAAAGTGCATTTAAACCCTCCCTAGATTTGCCTCGTTCGCAAAATAAGACCTTTTAGAAAACTTAAACAGTATGGACCTCCCTAGATTCTGCTTTTGCTCAGAATGGCCCTTTCCGTCAAGTGGCCGTTAGTCACATTTTTTTTCAAAAAAAAAATAAAAATAATTACTAAACTACCCCCCAGCCCCCCTACCCCTCCCCTACCCCCCGACCCCCACCCCTCTCCTCCTCCGCCGGCGAGCGCCCGACCCTCCCCCCCCCTCCTCCCTCCGCCGGCGCCCGCCCGCCTCCACCACCGGAGAGAGAGAGAGAGGCGCCCCCCCTCCTCCCATCGCCGGCGAGCGCCCCCCCCCCCCCCCCCCCCCCCCCCCCCGCCCCCCCTCCTCCCTTCGCCGGCGTCCATCCGCCCCCACCACCGGAGAGAGGGGGGCGCCCCCCCTCCTCCCATCGCCGGCGAGTGCCCCCCCCCCCCCCCCCACCGAACCACCCCCTCCTCCCTTCGCCGACGTCCGCCCGTCCCCACCACCGGAGAGAGAGGGGGGCGCCCCCCTCCTCCCGTCGCCGACGAACGCCCGCCCCTCCGACCCCCCCTCCTCCCTCCGCCGGTGCCCGCCCGCCCCCACCACCGTTGAGAGAGGGGGGCGCCCCCCTCCTCTCGTCGCCGACGAACGCCCGCCCCTCCGACCCCCCCCCCCCCTCCTCCCTCCGCCGGCGTCCGCCCGCCCCCACCACCCGAGAGAGAGGGGGGAGTGAGGGAGGGGTAAAATCGTCTTTTTAGGCCATTTTAACAGTTATTAACAGCGGGAGAGGTGAATTGAGCAAAATTGAAACAACGTGGATTTTTAAATCAGGGAGTCTTTAATTGCGTTTTTGTGACATCTAAGGAGGGTTTAAATGCACTTTACCCATATAAAGATGAAAAGTGGCTGCTGCCTAAACCTCACTTGATTCCCTCTCCTGCTTCTGCAGTCTTCCATAAATTGCCTCCCAGTCAACCATATCGATGATCAGATGGACAATTTCGCATCTCTCCATTGAACATGTGTTTCTCCTACTCTTCCTTTTTTGTTCTTTTCTTTTTCCTCTGCTATGGCCAGGGAACCTGTTTCCGAGTCTCGAGTCAAGTAGAAAGATAGTATTAGAGTCCGACAATACAAAGTCTCAGCCATAAACCACAAGTTTGTCTCAACTTACCTACCGGACAACCTTAACTTTAGTCTTGAGACCTTGCCTCGCCTTCTTGAACATCCACCTAGGCCTTTCCGTCTCTGCCGCCTTAAAAAGCTTGATTTCTGTGTTCTGGTGAGGACTTTAGAATTATGTGGTCTTTTAGTGGAGGATTCAGTTCTTCATTCAAATCTTCCCTCAAAGACTGATTTGCTCATGGATGAAATGCCCAAGAGAGAATTCTGATACCAATTTATGTGACTGTTTTTCACAAATTTAACTTCACTTACCTGAGAAATAGAGGTTGGAGAAGATCAATGTAATAAAATGGAAAATAATCTTTGTCCTATCGAGGATACTTAGTGGAGTTCTATGGTTTTTATATTTTAGTTACCAAAGAACAACACTCCCTTCCCCTCCATACCCTCAACCACCACCAGCTCCAGCACTCTCCCAAGCAGAAGTCCGAACCTAAGATACACATTACACACATAAAAGGAACCTTTAAGTAGAAGTAAAACTACTAAATCTAACTTGATTAGACCCTACACAGTGTTGCACTTTGGATTTTCATGTCACAGGTTAAAATCGTCATGTTAGCATTCGGCTTTTGGCATTTATCAGCATATCAAAAGAAAAAAAAAAGTTAGGACGATGAGATAGTGCTAGTGCTACAGGACCAGCAACTCTTGGAGATTTTTGGCTGAACTTGTTATACATCATATCCTTCACACAGTGCTGTCCTTTGGACTTCCATGGTTGAAACAGTTAACCAGTTTATCTTGTTATTTGTATATTCATAGTAGAATCTGGAAGATGTGCATTAGCATTAAAAAGCAAGAATGTGACTGAGCTATGCTGACTGTAAATCATCTTTACTTATATCTTAGACCATGCTTTGGCAATTCTTGATATCAAAAGTATATGGAACGTTTCCCTAGGAAACCGGTCTGTTTCTAAGATTTAGACAGGTGAGTGTTGGGTGCCAGAACCAGTTTAGATGCACTGGTCTTATAATATTTGACTCTTTTGACAATAGTGAAACATGCTAACTGACAAACTGACTTAACTTTTGAGAACCCATTTTTCTTGGTAGTACTTTTTTCCC
This sequence comes from Iris pallida, assembly GCA_029216955.1. Classification (NCBI taxonomy): domain Eukaryota; kingdom Viridiplantae; phylum Streptophyta; class Magnoliopsida; order Asparagales; family Iridaceae; genus Iris; species Iris pallida. The sequence continues at coordinate 23,138,276 of JANAVB010021796.1, forward strand.
AGAGCTGTGCTCTAAATGTCAAAACACAATTGGGATACCTAATTTTCTTAGCTTTTTAACATTGACAAACTTATGATTGCAATCTAAAGCTTTTATATACTGTAAAATTGCTTTCCATCTGTTCTTTGTCATGTTAGTTATAAAACTTCTCCTTTTTAGGCTTCTGCATTTAGTTCTTCTCATGATTTAGATTGGTAGCCTTATGGCCTGTAAGCTTGACTTGGAATGGCGCTAGGGAAGCGTAGATGGAGACCAGAAGAGAACAGGAGTCACTGAAACTGTATTTATTTTATTATAACCATGTGCTAGTATGTTGCTTGCCACAACAAGATTGTCTTTTTGGTTAGCTAAGGAGATAAAGAATAAGGTGGAAATATGATTCTTGCTCAACGCGAAGCTGTCATCTTTGATCTTTACTTGCGCACATAATGCAAAATAACTTGATGGTTGAAAACTTTTCTTAATTACTTGTATAAGTTGTTAGTTTTTTTTTTTTCTTTTTTTTGGAAGTGCTCATGCTATCACTTACCTGGTACAGGGTGAGGCTGAACTTATTCATGCTATTGTCCTATTATTTGAGCGTCTTGGGATCACATCCTTGGATGTGGGGATCAGAGTTTCTAGCAGAAAGGTTCGTATTAATATCATGTGTTATGTGAAAAAAAATCATGTGTTATGTGAGTTAAGAAATTTGCGAGTGTAACTGTTTTCTGAGTTTCTTATAGGTTCCATAGTACTTTTGTCTATTACACTTTAGGCTCATTGGATTACTCACTTAAACATGAAGCTTTAGCCATTGCAGTAATTGACAGTTTTGTAGAAAATGTGAAAAGTAACTGATATTTCGCTTTGATGGTGAATAATACTCTTGAGCTTGTAGAGAATCTTTTACTGTAATCTTAGATCTGGTTTTCCTACTCTGTTTTTGTTTGATATATATTTGGCAGCCTTTATTATTTCATTTTCTCGTTTAAGAGCATTTTACTTTTTGGTCTTCTAATCTTTTAAGCTGGCAGAAACCCTTTCATTCTATCACTGGTTCCCGTGAATATTCAGCTTGGTTACTCCCACTGCTCGTCAATTAGAAGATTGAGCTTTACAAAATTATGGGCTATTCAGAGACATCGGCCAATTAACTCAAACTGCTCATGATCAGGAATTAATGCATGTTTTAGGTTAAGCAGAACTGTTCTTTTTTAATAATACAAGTATTCACATATTTCTGATAAACTTTGCTCATCTGGAGTGATGTGTAAGGTTGCCATCTAATTTAAGTTTTCTGGAGAACTTGCGTGATTTGTATTATACTTACCTGAGCCATTTGAATTTTCCTCTAAAAAGAGTCTATTTTCGCCCACAAATGTCATCGAATATGATATTTTTATCTCATTAATATATCTATAATTAGAATCTTATATCTCTAATTAGAATCTTCTGATTGAGATGGGATTATGGGAAATGATTATGCTTGAGCGAATTGCAAGATGCTAGATGTTCATTTACACTTTGACATTTTTGTGGCACGACTCAAATGCAGATTGGGAAATTATGTGCTAGGGAGGATAAGGTGAAAGTTATTCTAGGATGCCGGCTAATATGCCCAGAGGATATGTTCAAAGTTGTTACTGAAATAATATATTTGGCTGGGCTTTTGGTTAACAAATACATATGACAATGATTATACGTAGTGTTCAAGTCTTTTACCGAAGTACTAAGGACTACTCATGCTAACACAAAAGCAAGGTTCTAAACGGCGGTAGGTGGGTGTGCAGCTGAAAGGGTCCCGCCTGACGCCTAGGCCGCCTGAAATATTTTGGCCACTTTTCACCATTTTACCCTTTTTGTGTGCATAATATGCACATTTCAGCGGTTCAGAGCATCTGTTTTGATTTGGAATAGACTCCATGACTCATGATGCATCAGTAAAATTGGAAGGATCCAAATAAATCCTTGTGGAGCTCTTGTTTTGTTGAAGCAATACTATTGCATGCTGTTAGTCCATATAGTTTGGAATATCAACACAAGATTCAGTAGAGGTCTTAAGCAGCACATCATTCACTTTCTCCTTCATTTTTTTTTAACTAAAATCTGACAACAGTCCAAGATAGGCGCCCGCCTACGCCGCCTCACCTCTGCCTATCCCGCCAATCCTACTCTGGCCACCGACTATGGCAAAAGAGCGCGCGGGGGGGGGGGGGGGGGGGGGGGGGGTGGTTTGCCAACACTACACAAAAGTGATTGAAATTACTAAAAGCTGATGCTTCTTGGATACATCTTACATAAAGTATATTGGTTTCATGAATAAACAATTAAACAAAGGAACAACAACACTTTGGGAAAAGTGGTTTGGACGCTGCTGAGACATGTTCAGAATTTGTGAAGTCCTAAAATGAATTCTCTGTATATATATGGTTATGGCATGGTCTACAATAGAAATTTACTGAAATAATAACACAATGGAACCTCAGCTTTGGTATGATTTTTGGGCCATTGATCATAATCAATTAGTCCCCTGTACCTAGAACAAGATCAGTCATGGGGATCAACCATTTGATGTTCTTAGAAACTTAAAACTTAATTAAGAATACATTTTTTTTTCCTTTAAAGCACGGGAGTAGTTACTAACAGTGAGGACAATCAAACTAGTTATGGTCCCCACTAAACCAGTAGCCTACAGATTCTCTTTTGTTAATGGCAGTCACGACTGTTGTGATTGATAATATTTTTCTAATTTGTCAATATGTATGCATTATTAGTATATCATGTACCCATTTATTCTTACTATAATACACAACAAAATTCCAAATTATTAGTGTCCAAACATATTTTCATATTACACACATATACACAAATATACACATACTCGCAAAACTACAATGTACTTTTTCGTTTGTCCGTTATTTACTGAAATTTCTATGGAAGTTACAAAAGCATTACGAAAGCACTATCAAGTCCCTGCCAATGCACAAAAACACTTGAGCGGTGGTGAGGTTAATATTTATATTATTCTAACAGACCCCCGCAGGTCGAAGGCCGATTTCATGGTCCAGAGATGGATTCACGCAGCAGTATAATTTTTTTAAATCCGCTTAAAATGCACCAGAAAAGTTTCAATGGGTTGCTTTGATACCATGTTAAAGTCCCTTCCACTACACCAAAACTCTAGACCGTTGGTGAGGGGGTTAATATTTATATTATTCTAAAGTACAAGGACCTAAAAAAGTTAAAATAACTTGGTATATCTTCGTCCAAACATAATAGCTCATCATATTTTCCTTTATGCTCTCCAGTTCAGCTTGATGTGGAACTATAAATGTTTTCTAAAGATAATTTGAGAGATCACATAAATTCCAGTTTAAGATATGATAATGGATTTAAATTTGATAGAAATTCGAACATTTATAATGGGGTGACATGAATCATGCTTATTTAGCTTAGCATGATCAGTTTTGGATGTTACAAGAATTAAACTTCTAACTGCCTGCTTTTAGGGGCATCAGATCGGAGATTAGTCATCACTGTTTTTGGACCCACTACTACGATTTCGTTGGTTGTATCCATATATTTTAGTTGGAGTTCATTGCCTATAGAGTTCTTTGCTATGCTTCAATTTCTATACCAGGATTTCTGCTCGTCTACTTTGTTTCTTTCAAGTTTCAAGAACTTGAATTCAAACACTATCTCTATCTGTAGGCACATGGACTTTTGCTTTATCTTTTCTTCGGAGGATGCTCATGATTGATTTCATATATTGCCTGTAAATACTTTTACTTGGTCAAAGTTACTAGTTGGTTTTCAAGTTTTTCAGTGTATGTAATTTAAGATCTTTAGATATTTCAAAGAAAGAACTTTTAGATACTAATATATCCCGTTGATGTCTCAAAAAGCTTAAATGACCTTAAAGACCAATACATCGCTATAGCCTATAGTAAGAGATCTTATGCTCTTGATCCAGTGCCAGTTATTGATCATTGGATTACACAATAGATTTAGTTGCAATTATGCAGCTTCCTGGAAATTGTACTCAACTGGTTGACCAGTAATCTAAGTAATCACTAATCCATTTTTTTGGGAACCATATCTCTATTCTACTTCTACACGATTTCCTAGATATTAATACATATTAATGATCTTGATGGATTTCTACCTCTTAGTGATATTCTGAAGGTGCTCAATTTAAGCCGTACTTCCAAGTAATTTTTAAAAAAAATTTCTTCGGATTTTATATAAAGGATGATTTTATTGTGTTAAAGCATTTGCATTGTGATGCTTCACGTGACTTCTTGTGAGGTGATCCTCTTATGACTGAATGTAAATTTTGTTTAGCTTTTACCTCCACACTTTCTTCTAAGCCATATTTCTATCCAGTAGTATTTTGCCTATTTCTCCCAATGTGATTTATCAAGTTACATTATCTAACATCTGACATGCATCCTCTAGTCCTTTAAGTTTACATCCTTGATTGATCCCCTTGGCAAGAACATGGTTGGTAATTTTGAGTAGTTTCTAGTATGGTCTTACTATTACCTGGGATGACTAATTGGCACTCAAGTTGATACTTAATCCCCTCATAAGAATATTATATTATAATAGTTTATAAATAGGCTAAATTGCAACTAAATGCCCTAAACTATCACGTTTTTTTCAACTAAATACCATAAACTTTGTTTATTATCAACTAAATAGTAAATACCCTGAACTTTGTTGCTTGCAACTTCTCAGTGGACCACCATTTTTCCGCCACTAATGACATGTCCTTTTTATGACCATTTTGTCCTCATAAGGTATTTATATTTATCCCTTCTATAGAAAGCCATATATTTCTCCCCTTCATTTTAGAATTGGGGGCTCCAGGTAAACCCTAGATTCTCCCCGTTTGTTTTCTTCAAATATCTAGCCTAACCAAAATAGTTATATGGAACCCCCTTTTATTTAGCTTTTTTCTGTTTAATGTTTTTAGTCAGTAACTGTATAAATTTGCTTTTCAATGTCTCTAAATTTAAGAAATTTAACTTCCTACTCGAAGAAGATGGAAGATGGATTGAGATGTTGTCTGAGGAAGAATTTTCAGTTTGGGTAGGAAGGATTTCGGCTTAATTGATGGGTGATTTAAGTGAGGAAGAATTTCACTTTTATGGTTTTTGAGGTTAAACATTTCATTTAACCGTTTAAATCAAATTTAGGAAGAATTTCATTTTGAAGGTTAAATCCCAGCTTAGGCTAAAATTTAATTAAATGGGAGGGGGTCTTTGTGCTAATAGTCCAGGACATGGATGATCATTAATGACTGACCTTATCTCGAAAACATTTTGTTTGAAGCATGAACAATATTGTCTTTTTATAGTCTCTGTTAACATCATAAGTTTGTATTTAATAGAAAGAAAGTTTAGGTTATTTAGTTTCTACTTTCTATAAACAAATTGAGTGATTCACTCTTGCCTAGTGTTGGTTGGATCTTGGAAACATGACATTGCTAAGAGTCGAGAACCGTCAATGCCACTGTGAGATAATTAGGATTTCAGTGATCACCATAGTGATTTTGATCCTGGAAGCTTGAAATAGAACCAAACTCTTTCACATCTTATTATCTATGTTGTTATTATCTTAAATACATGATACATATCTTACATTACGATATGATATACTACCATTTCGATACATACCGGTTGATGCGATACTATACATATAGGATGACGGATAATATCGTTCTTCTTACATGAGTCATGTAATGTATACTTAAGAATCTGGATTCTGGAACTAGATAGACTTGTAAAAATAAAACCAAAAAAAGTTTATGAGAACATTATATTAGATCATATTCCTATATGGATTTAGAAGTATAGATCTAAACTCTTATAGTTACTGTATCATACGATACGCGGTACAATACACAAGCAAATGGGTATGCGAGTTGACAATCTACCTTAATCATATCTTAAACTAACCTTATTCCAGAGTTATGCCAAACCATATTAGCTTAGCATAACTGAATTTGGACGCCATGTGAATTCCAATTTTATATTGCCCAACAACTTCCTAAATTTTGGACTTAGGCTGGGATCTGTATGGCTTATTTTACCTGCTTCTGTTTTTTTTTTTCCTGAATAAAGCAGCAGCAAAAGTTGTTTGGTAACAACTGCTTATGCTTTTTTTTTAATGAACCAATTATTTTTTTGGGTAGCTTAGAGTGGGAGGCTGCTAGCCTGCTTTCAGAAGCTGCTTCTGCTTTTTAAAAAGCAGTAGCAATGCGAAACCAGGCCGTAGTGTTTTGTTATGTGAGTTAGAGGAAAAGCAATGCCTGTTTGATGTGTTAAGTGGTGTTTGTTAGATTTCTCATTGGTGCCTGGCTTGTTACTAAATCTTCAGGGTGTCACCTTTGTAAAATCCCTTGTACTCTAATCTCCATGAAATTTTGTTTGCTATCCATATTATTTGTCTTACATTTCTCCTTACAGTTGATCTAAGCATTGTTGTAACTAAACATGATTATAATTCTATTTGCTGTTTCTGAGCTGCTGATATTTTTTCCCTCACAGGTTCTGCAGGCTGTTCTTCAGAAGTATTCTGTACCGGAACATTTATTTACTCAAGTCTGCATTATTGTAGACAAAGTTAGTTCCTTCTGCTTTAGTACTTATTGATTTTACATTCTGCAGTGAGTTGGGATGTGTAGTAGGCACTTTGACATTCTTATTAGGCTTTTGTTCTTGACATGTTTGCAGTTGCTGTTCTCCATATGGACATGCTAGTTCAACATGCATATAATATTTAAATTTCTAGTTTACTTTGCCTGTTGCATATCTTGATACATATCATGACATCAATACTTTGTATTATGTGATGAGGTGTCCTTACTGAATCGTGACAACCGGGAGAAGAATGATAAAAATTTAAAAGAGGGCAGGGAGAGAACATGGTCATAACTGGATCCATGTAGTTAACTCTTCTTGCTATTATTGTACACGAGCTGCATCTTCTTAGTAAAATACGTGGAAATATCTTAGTCAACAAGTATCAATTGAAACCATATAAAATGCATGAATACTACCAAGTACTAAAGTAATACCAACTCTGGAAGAAGATTGCTTGTATAACCTGCCGTGGTTTCTTTGTAGTTGACTGTATTTTCTCATTTTTGAGGATAGCCTCACAAGGTAGATCTCTCAATAAATATCTTAGTCAACAGTGGTTTCTATGTGTGCACAATAAACTAGATATGGCAAAGGGAAAATGATCAAATCAAACCAATAAGATTTCCAAATGCTAACATATGAAAGAGCCGCGGAAGAATGGAAAAAAAGGGTGGTAACTAAGTAGAAGTGAGAGGTTAGAGACTTCATTTGTTGTTGTTGCCTTATAATGTTGTTGATGTTTTTGTTGCCCACTGTTGTTACCATTTTGTTGTTCGAGAACCAAAGGAAGTACGAGAGGGATGCCAGACGAGGGAGTAGGAGGATGCCATAGGAGGAAGATGATGTTAACCCAATGATTCATTTGAGTATTTTGGTTATAGTTAATTGATTAAGTTTCTTATTATGAAATCACTAATGACCATGCAATCATTATATTGTTAATACTTAAACTTAACATAGTCCTAGTGTGCACTAATCTTATCATGATTGCTACTATGTATTTTGCTTTATTCGTCTACTGTTTATTTTGCAGAAAATCAACTTGGATATTTTGAAACAAGATTAATCATAGACTTACTCAAATGAAGAAATCATGATGGGTCAAAGATACCATTAGCCTAATAACTCCTGAACCCTCCAAATCAGATTTCCAGATCTGGTTTACTTAGGACAATGACCATCATAATGAACAAAGTTGAAGAAGCCAAACAATCAAGTATTCGAGCTCAGTGTAATCTTGCTTTATATTTATACTCTAGGAATGATTATAACTCAATAGGTAAAGACAAACAAAAGCTTCAAAACCTTAGTCATTTGAGCCATATTTTCAACCTAGCAGTATACCAACGGTATATCGCCATAATACTATTAGACCCAGTTTTGGCCAAATTCATTTCCAGAAAGCTACTAACTTGAAAAACAATATACCGTTCTTCGCTGCCAGTATATACCGCAAGTAAATTGTTAGACCCAAAATTTGTTTTCCATAATTTTTTTTTGTCAAACAACACACATTTTTGCCTTGGCAGTGAACCGACGGATAGTGTCTGGGTCAAAAATTTCAGCATTAATGATGTAACGACTATATTTATATGTGTTGGCAGTATAACAGTGGTATACCGCTTGCATAATAACGGCTCTACGTTGAGAGGTTGTTTTGTGTACTATATATGAACTCTTTTAGCCTCATTATTACCACTTCTTTGGGCCTCAAATTTTCATCTACCATATACAAACCTCTTCTCATACAAGAGATTTCACTTGCCAAATTTATTTGGGGTATAGTTTGAAATTGAGTTGTAAATTGCTAGCTTCAAATAGTTCATAGTTGTAAGAAAATCATTATCTTTCTTGTAAGAGGTTGAAGTCCGCAAGCCTTCAGATCAAAACTTGTGTAAAAGTCTGCGAGCCCTATGAATCAAAGTTCGTGTGTATGAAGTTGACGAGGCCTTCGGATCAAAGCTCGCATATGTAACTATTTTCGTAACAATGGATTAAAGCTGGAGAGAATTCCGGAACTTGGGTACCTCATGAAGGATACTATGATACGTTGGGTGTTTGTGTTCTTGCCTTATTTCAAACACTAATTTTAATTTTCCTATTATCATTTTTAATGGTGCTTAATTATTCGTTAAACCATGTTAACCCTCCTCCCCCACCCCACCCCCGCACACCCGCGTAGGGTGCTTTCAGAGGAGAGTGAGGGATGATGTGGAGCTGCTAGTCTAGGAGGAAGGGCCGAAGGTTGAAGAGTCACCAGAGAAATACAAAGAAAAGAGGAACAAAAGAAACATGGATTAGGGTTGTGAAGTATTGGGATTTGGGTTGGTGCAAATAGTGTTGGCTTTTGATAATTTTTTGTAGTCAGCACTCTACATGTTTTACTTGAGTTCTGAGGTTTGGGACAGTGAGAGGATTGGGATTGTATAAAGAAATGGTGCTGGCTTTTGATGATTTTTCATAATCAGCATTGTACATGTTTAACTTAAGTTAAATGATTTGGGCATTTTAGTGGCTTTCACATTAATATCTAACTTGTAATTGTGCGGCCCATTTAACTAAAATTACACATGTATTTTGTTTTAGTTGACTTCCCATTTCATACTGATATGATTTGGCTTCTTCGTCGAAACAATTTTCATAGCCATTTCTGGAGTTGTTTCCAAAATTAACTATGGATCAACGTTATTCACTGCCTATTGAGATTGATTTTGGTGACTGATAATGTGGCAACCGTATTCGAAACTAATCCGACTGTATCTTATGTGTTTTTATTATCAAGTTTGTATCAGATAGTACAAGGAGACAAATGGTCCTATCTTTGCATCACAAGCTTTGATAGAGTAATACAAAGCAACTCTTCTGCACGGTTAGCTAAACTGTTCTTCAGTCAAAATTTATGGTGGACCTGGTCAAGCCTATATGTAAATCATCAAATTATGAATATCACTTGTTAAATTACCATCAATTAGAGGGTAAATGACAAAAAAAAACCTCGTTAGATACTCGACTTTTGCAAATTAAGACCTATTAGTCATTTTTAGCAATTCGTCCCTCCTTAGATTACAAATACTCTCAATAAGGCCCCTCCAGCCAAAATTAAAATTTGTAATCCCGAAAATGCCCCTATCCCCCTCTTCCCTCCGGTGGCGGCGGCGACCCCCCAGCCCCGTCCGACCCCCTGCCCTCCCCTCGCCGGCCCTGCCCCCCTGCCCTTCCTCTGCCCAACGCCCCTGCCCTCCCCCCGTCGGCGAGCTCCCAGCCCCGCCCGTCCCCCGCGAGCCTACCCCCCCCCCCCCCCCCGACCTCGCCCCCCCTGCCCTCCCCCAGCCGGCCCTCCCCTCACCCGACCCCCCTTGCCCTCCCCCCACCGGCCCTCCCCTCACCCGACCCCCCCCCCCCCCCCCCCCCGCCTGCCCTCCCCCCGGCGGTGAGACCCTAGCCCCGTCCGTCCCCCGTGAGCCTCCCCCCGACCTCGCCTGCCCCGAACGGCCCTCCCCCACACTCGCCGGCCCCCCGCGGCCCTCCCCGTGGCATCGCCGGCCACCTAGCCCCTCCACCAACGGCCGAGGAAGGAGGGGGGGGAGAGGTAAAATTGTCATTTGGGGGTTTTTTGCAACAAAAAATAACTAGTGAAAAATTTAAGAGCATGGGGTCTTTTTTTTTTGCGAAAATGGCCAATCTAGGAAGGGTTTTTTTGTCAATTACCCTCAATTAGATGTTACAGAAAACTTGTAAGCTTAGAATAGTTTCAAGACTATGATTTGACATTGTGCTTTTATACCTCCCAGTTATCTTTTCTTTTTTAAGGTGTTATACCTGCTTTTGTTAATTGACATAATTGTTAAGAGTGTTTTAGAGTTTCTTGATTATGTAATTGATTTCCAATGTTACCTGAGGTGATATTTTCACATTAATCAGCTGCTCTAAGCTATTATCTTGCTAGCTAACCACTAGACTACTGCTTCCTATCTCTGCTTTATGATGCTCCATTTGACCTGGGCCACTAAAGCATTTTATAATGCAGTTCGGCAAGTTAACTCGAGAAGAGATTGAGAAAGAGTTAAAGACCGCTGGGGTATCATCAGAGGCTATCAGTGGAATAATCGATGTTTTATCTCTCAAGTCATTGCCAAAACTTGAAGGTTCTGTATATGATAAGAACTTCTTTATCAATATACAATTCAGATCACTGCCTTCTTTCTTGTGGTATTGTGTATTATGCAAAGTACTTACATGATTAACATTCACATATTTACTGATTTCCTGTTAGCTCTCTCCACTTGCAGATTAGTTCTCAATTTTTCACCATTTGGAAGTTATATTTTAGAATTATGATGTGCAGCTTAATTTTTTGTTAGGGTTCATTCTGTTCTGTGCAAGTAAAGTGTGAATAATCTAATGATGACTTTGTAGATTCTAATTATATACTTCTATTGTGCTTTTGTAGAGGTGCTAGGTTCTGATGGGGAAGCTGTTGCTGATTTGAAGGAACTATTTTCACTTGCTGAAGACTATGGTTATTCTGAATGGATAAATTTTGATGCATCTGTAGTTCGAGGACTTGCTTATTACACTGGAATAGTCTTTGAGGTAATATTTGGCTTCAGATATCTTATTTTAACCATTTATGCAGCTATCAAATTTTGGAATGAATCAAGTAGGAAGATAAAGCAATATATGTTTGCAAACCATGTGTACAACTTGTTGGAAAATGAAATGTCGCGTGGGAGCTTGATTAGTAGGTGTTGGACTAGAAACAGGTTTTAAATTTGTAATACACCTGAAAGTTTGGGTGGTAGTGACTAATATTATAGGACACATATTTTGAACTATCGGAGGATAATTGATGGAGAACTGAAAAGATGGTATTGCATGTATCCTAAAGACCCAGAAGAATCATAGGTGCAGTATTTTCTAAGAAGGATTTGCGAAAGTGACCAGTGAATAACAAGAATGAATTATTGGTAAACCTGATCACGGGGAGGTTAGAGAGATTATTTACTATGTCTAATGAGAAGCTGGAGGATGTGAAAGTAAGAATGAAGAAAGATACAAATTTGACGGGTCCTAACTGGTTGTCGTCTCTTTCCACTTAAAGGATGGAGGATATGCTGACCTAAATTATCTCTGTTCTAAAAGACGTCCGCCTAGGCCGCCTAGGCACTAGGTGCCGGGTGTCCGTCCGATGCCTGCTTAGGCTCATGCCTAGTCCACCCGACACCCGACTATGCATGTTTTGGGATTTTATGGATTTTTCCTGCAATTTTTACTATATTTTTTTGAATTCTTTTTTTTTTCTCCCTGAACTGCCTAGATCTAGGTGGCCACCTAGGCACTCGCCTAGGCGTGCTAGGCACTAGGCGGTAGGTACCCGCCTGCTAGCGCCTAGTGCTTTTCATAACCTTGGAAATTATATCAATCATATCTTGACAAACTGGGGAAAGTTGTTGTTAACCATGTGCCTTGGCAGTTGTCTGAATTACGTGATAAATATCAATAGCTTGTCAATCTAAATAGTTTGAGATAGATTAAAATGGAGTGGATAAATTTGGTTTGTACTTTGTATAGATTGAAAGTCAATCCCATACTTTGTCTTAACTGTACCATAGTCTCATAATAGCATGGATTAATCCCAATCGTAACTGTTCTAGGAAGGACGTTGCTCATAAGTCATAATTTTATCACAGTTCATAGTTTTCCTGAAACGAGTATGCATCCATCATATTGTTTGCATTTTGGTAATGACTGATCTGATCCGAGATATTGGTCCTCACCAGTTCCTTGAATATTTTAGAAATTGCTGATCAGCAACTAAATAAGTTTAGCCCTTCATAGGAAAGGAAGGTATTCCCAATTACTCCTAATTTAAGGCTACAAATCTTGTAAACAACTATGTTTTTATTGTATTCTCTTGAGGAGACACAATAACTTTAAATTTCCACAACAAAACATGAAGCAGAACCGAGTTGCCTGATTAATGTAATTGGGTTTGAATCAAGGTTCGGAGTATTGGCCGATACAGATACATATCGACCATATCTTATATTTTGACCTGTCCTAATTGGATACTAACCCTCACTAATAACAGCCAATCTGGCCGTACCGTCATTTGGGGCTCTTTTTCCTGGTCAATTCACCAAAGAAAAGTTAAAAGAAAAAGAGAGTAGGGAAAAAAAATTCAATGCCTTCTGTCATGTCGAAGACCGGCATGCTATATTGTGTTGATAACAATTATTATAGACACGTTGTAACCATTACCATATCGATGTTATATATTTATAAAGTTCACAACATTCACCGATGATACTTATTCCAATCAAAACTATTTATTGCACATGTACTTGTTTAAAATCGAGTAATAAAAAACATTATCTATTGTATGGATTCAAAAATAACATAAAATAACAAGTAGTACATAAAATAATGCCTAAATGTATCAAATAGTTTTATATTTTCTTAATATTTTCTTATTATTTGGCTTTCCGAAACCAAGAATTCCGAAATTTCGTCCAAAACCACCCAAACTAGTGGTCCGAAACCAATCCCAATACTGATCAAAACTATTTATCGCACATGTACTTGTTAAAACCGAGTAATAAAAAACAATGTCTATTGTATGTAAAGGATTCAACAATGTTTTATATTATCCAATTCAAAGATAACATAAAATAACAAATAGTACATAAAATAATGCCTAAATGTATCAAGTAGTTTTATATTTTCTTAAATTTTTATTATTATTTGGCTTTCCCAAACCAAGAATTCCGAAATTTCGATCCGAAACCACCCAAACTAGTGATAACGATGCTCATAAGAACGGTCGGAAACCAATCCCAATACCAATAGTGCTAACTTTGGTTGGAAACTATCTTGACACCATAAAAAAGAAAATGCATGAGCATGAGGGGAGGGAGATGGATAGGGGGAAGATGGAAGTTTATGCATCTGTATTTCAAAATTGAACTTTTAAAAAAAAAGAGAAAAACCTTTAACAACCAGTAAACCTGACTCGACTCTTGAGAGAAACCACTGGGGACCCTTGAATTGCTGAAACTAACCCTACTAAAGAGGGGAATCAGACTGAGACCGATACCAAAGAGTTTTAGAATCATGACCTTTCTACTTCTGTCAGAATATAATTGATGAACACTAGGAAGTCAAGACATGATTAAGCCTGATTCTGTGTTTGATGATGGAAATGGAAGTGATACGAGGAACGTAAACTTTATCCTTTAAAATTTAGAGCAAGGAGTTCATCTGAAAAATTGCAGTCAGACTTCTATTGAAGGCTGTATGATTTAATGATCATTGATTATTTTACAACTATATATGGGCGTCCTAGAGATGAATGCAATTCCCTATAAATAGTCTAGGGGAACTTAGAGGGCTACTTAATTGCATGAGCTTAAACTACATATTCAAAAGGTAGGTTTACCTACCTCCCAATTGGTCACTTAGGTTTTATGGCATGATGCCCTCATGCTCATAACTACTTTAGCTAATAATTTAGTACTAAAATAGAGGATTGACATTAGGTCGATAACCAGTCATTAAAACTTTTCAAATCTTTTATAGAGCTTTCTTATGCTCCTTATAACCCCGTTATGATAAAGCGATGGCTCGGATGATAATGATGATAAGTTTACAACTATGAGTACATTATATGTGAAGTTATGAAACGGTGGTTCATCTGCAATCATTTATATGATGAGAGAAGGCTTGGACGATAATAATGATAATGATACAACTATTGAGTACGTTGTATTTGGAGTTGTGAAATGGTGGTTCATCTGTAGTCATTTATGATGAGAGAAGGCTTGGATGATAATGTTACAACTATGAGTACATTATATTTGAAGTTATGAAATGGTGGTTCATCTATAGTGAACTATTAGATTTTGCATAGTTACAGCTTATAAGATATCTATATGATTTCAGTAACTTGCTTGTTAGAGTGCCACTGAATTTATTTTCTCACTAATAATTCTATAGCTAGTGGTAAGTTGCTAGTAGAAGCTGATTTAAATGTACATTGCACGAATCTTCTTCCTCCCTTCCCTACCTTGTCCTGATCTGTTTTGTTGTTTCTCCAGGCCTTTGATAGAGAGGGTAAGTTGCGGGCGATTTGCGGTGGTGGAAGATATGACCAGCTACTTTCGACCTTTGGAAGTGAGGATATTCCAGCTTGTGGCTTTGGGTTTGGAGATGCTGTCATAATGGAAGTAAGAAAATGCTGATTGCCTTTCTGAAAGTGTACTTAAACTTATGACTATTAGAATGATGAGCTTCTTCTGAGAAACTACATAGTTGAGGTAATGCCCTTCTCCTTGGCACTTACATCCTTGAGGATGCAGGTTCAAGTTGTGGAAACAACTCCCGATAATATGGGGGTAAGGCTGTCTTACATCTTTGACCCTTCCCAGTCTTTTGCGTTAGCAGGGCCTCGTGGCTCTGGGACGCACTTGCTTTCCTTGTTTGCTGTCAAATACATGTCTATTGGTGCTTTAATCTCCTTGACAAATTACCCTATACAGTTGAAAAGCTCCATTCCACTAATTTGCAAGTTCTCTCCTTTACAATTGCTATTTGCTGTTTTCTAACATATGGAGAGATGGAACTGTGCAGTTGTTACAGGAAAAGGGACTTGTTCCTGATCTTTCCCGGCAAGTAGATGACATAGTTTTCCTACTGGATAACGAGCTTGGTGGACCAGCTTCCAAGGTTGTATCTTCTCTTAGACGGAAAGGTCGAAGTGTTGACCTCATAGAAGATAAACGCCTTAAATGGTAATGCAAAGAACCATCTGTAGAAGTATACATTAAGAACAATTCTTATATGCTGAGTTCACAGCTGATCATACTATTTCCTTTGAGAAGTTATTGTTAAGATCTTTTTCGTTCTTTCATTAATTCTCTTCACTTATGTCGTAGGGTGTTTAAACATGTTGAAAGGATCAATGCAGAAAGGCTCATCTTGGTTGGAAAATCCGAATGGGAGCAAGGGAAGGTTCGTGTGAAGAACCTATCTACTAGAGAGGAATGTGATGTCGACATCAACGAGCTTGTTTAACTGTTATAGTTAGTGTTTTTTTTTCTTCTGTAATCATTTTTTGATTATTATTGATGAGGGTTCCCCCCACACCCAAATGCTTTGCAATCCCATCGTTAAGTTTCCTTTAGGGGTTGGTTGGTTGTTTGGTTGTCCGTAAATGGAAGTACCATGCAAAACATCCATTGTTGTAAGTGGTACCACAAATAGTGTTTGATTAATGATTGGTTGTCAACGATGTCTACTTGTTGCTTGCTATAGAGGCCTTGACAGAACTCTAATGTATGTATAGGCCGTGCACATCGACGACTAATTGTTTGGTAGCATTAAACTGCGTTGTTCAGAAGGGAAACAGTAGGTGCTTTGGTCTGACAAGGAAAAAAATGGTGACATCTGACAGTGCAAATATTTCTTGATAAATCTAAGAGTAGGGGAGGTTCTTCCTCGACGGCATTCTTTGAAATGAGAGCACGAGTGACCACGTTTGGTTTGCGGAATGAGGGCCTTGGGAAATGAAAGTCATTTGTTTCCTGTGTTTGAATGCTAAAGGAAAGGTGCATCAAAGGAAAATGGAAATAGTTCCAAAAAGAAAAATATGAGGAAAAATGGTTCTCCCACCATCTCTAGGATTCACTTTATCTCCCAATTTCCCTAGCATTTCCAAATACCCAAAAAAAAATTGACGGGAATTTGAGAAAGAAAAGAGCTAAGAATTGATTTCCCTTCCTTTCGCTAGCAAGTACCAACATCGATTGACAGGGGGACTCCTATCGCAGTCAAAGGTGCTAAAAATGGCTTCTTCAGCCTGTAAAATGTTAGTGTATCATCACATAAACTCAATGTAAGTGCATTCAGAACTCTCTTTCTTCGTTTGTACTTCATCTCAGTTCTAATGATTAGTTGGTATGTTGTTTTTCTTCTAAAAGATGTGGATACACTTAACATAATAGTGTGGAGTTGGTCAAATTTAGAATTACAGTAATGTGAATAGGCAAGATATCTATGTTAAAGTGGATATCATAAGAGTATAAATAAAGACGGAACAAGAAACTGGAGAATTATGAACACAATATGGAACTGGATTTTATACATCATCTGCTGACACTGAACATATTAGTAGATTATCAACATACACTGAGCCTTTATTTCACACCATTATTCGGCATTAGGAAACATACACACACAACAGGTCTTTCAAGACTTATTGAGAAACACAGGACACTGATAACATACTTCCTATCATGCACAAGAACACAAGTTCTTCTCCTTCTCTTGTATCCCTCTAGTTCTGCACATAGGTACCGACATAGCCAAGTCCCATGACGAAGAACGCTCCAGCTTGGATGAACAGGTAGATGAAGAAGTGGTCGCGGCCATAGAAGATGTCGAAGACCCCACAGTAGCAGAGGTACATTCCAACCAGGAGCTCGGTGATATGGACCCTGTTAATAGAAACAAAGAGCAAATAATTAGTTAAGTCGTTCTGGAGTATGTTTTGGGGATTAACTAGATTTCGTCTTGGTCATTTTTTCATAATATACCTGTCCAAGCGTAGATATTTCCTCCATCCACCAGTCAGACCACCAGTCAGTCCACCGCTCTTCTGCCTCTGAGCATTTCCTAATTTCTCAGTCACGACCCACTCGTTGACACGGCTCGTCTCCAGAAGTCCGATAATTGTAGCTTTTGCCCGGTGCATTGACATCACGTTCTCAAAGAGGATCCAGAAGATGAGCAGATGGAAAGACCTATTTGGTAACAAGAGTTAATCACTATGTAACCAAAGTCATAGTACTAAATTAGCCATCAGCCGTATATATTGTTCTAGCACTAAGTTCTTGCAAACAAGCATATGATGACACTAATAATTCACTAGTAAATTTAGTATATTTTATCGTATACCTTGGAGTGCATATGGCATTGAGAATGGTGATTGTGGACGGAATGTAAACAGCGATGAACTTGTGGAGGCGAATTTCTGGGACGAGCACGGTCGCTGGAAGGACGATGCAGTAGAAGAAGAAGGTGACGAAGTGTGCGATTATCTTCCTCACGAAGAAGAAGGCGTATATCACATGAAACTTCTTCCACGCTGAGACCCTCTGCATAACCGATGAAAAATATGGTAAGACCAACTATATGTTGATGGAAAGTGCAGATACCTCGCAGAAACCATACCTTGCAGAAGACGATCTCCAGAAACATTTTCCTGAACAGATTTGCAGGGCCGCAAGACCACCTATGCTGCTGGAACCGGTACGCTTTGTATGTACTCGGCAGTTCATTCTTCACCTGTTATAATGTGTTTGGTATCACAATTCCTATATATGTTACTACTGAAAGTGAAATATATAGAGTTCATAATTGGTATCTTCTTTTTGTGTAACAATTACTTACTGATAAATCCCCCACAAAGACAAACTTCCAACCCTTCAGACTTGCTCTCACAGCCAGATCCATATCTTCGACAGTTGTCCTATCTTTCCATCCACCTGCGTCGAAGAGTGCACGCAACCTCCAGACTCCAGCGGTACCTACAAACAATATTTATAGCACCATTTTGTATGCATGCACTGTTGTTAGAAGTAAACATCTAGCAAGAGTCTGCAAGCTGTCACCATTGAAGCCGAAGAACGAGTATGTCGAGGATCCCACTTCTTGCTCCACGCTAAAATGATAGTCTAGGGACATCTCTTGCAGACGAGTCATGACACACTCATCGGCATTAACTGCATTTGCTCTCATATTATTAAGATCATTCAAGCACCAAAATCCTTGAGTATCATATATATGAAACTAAAATTATTGATAACAAGACATTTATTGAGTGCAAGACTGAAACGAACATGTACGCTTAAGAAGAAAAAATTCGAATGATAACGATTTTCCATCATTGATCAAAAATAAATATAATATATTATATGCGCTCACCGAACTTCCATCGTGCTTGGACAAGAGCAAGTTCCTTGTTACTGAGAAGGAACGGTATTGTCCTCCACAAGTAGTCCGGCTCGGGTTGGAAATCAGCATCAAATATCGCGACATAGTCACAGTCATTGACGTATTCCTTCTTTAACCCTTCGCGCAAAGCTCCTGCCTTGTATCCATTCCTGTTAGACCTGATCTCGTATTTGATGTTCACCCTCTCTGCTGCCCATTTCCTGCACTCAATCTGCACTAGTTCCTGTTTTCTCACAAGGTAGCATAGAATTAGTTCAACAGTCAATATCTGAGTAAACCAAGATAAGGATTATCATTAATTGGATGCATTAATACCTTAATTGCCGGATCAGTGGAATCGTCCAGAACTTGGACTATGAGCTTATTTGACGGCCAATTAAGTCGGCAAGCGGCCCCGATTGACAACTTATACACCTATTATGCATGCAAGAACAATTAGTTTTCCCATCGGTTTTCACCTTTTTTTTATTGACCAACTATGATTTTACTATTGGATGTCTTAAAATTTGACTTAAGATATCCTTTCTGAATATGTGCGATGAGTCTTGTTACTGATATATAATTGAACACATGGAAATAAAGCTAAGATAATTTATACCAAAAATATTTAGTTTACTTATAAAGACCATTTGGGTTTATATAAGTAATCGTATACTTTGAGCAACATCTTATTATAGACTAATTGTGAACCACCAGTCTGTAGAACTGGGTAGGTTCAACTATCATATTGTTGTGAGCCCAATCTTATGCTGACAGAAAACCAAAATTGACAACTTCTCCCATGGTGTTTTATTGGTAACACTTGTATGTTGATTAGATCATTATAAACATAAAATCATTGTAATAAAAAAGGGAAGCTATTTCATACCAAAAAATAAACATTAGAATAAAATAAGCAGAAAGATTGCAAAGAAGAATAAAGTATTGGCAGTAAACAAGAAATGTTTCTATTAGACTATTATAATCTATTCTATATATTCTCCTATAGGAAAGTATCTCTAACAATTTTCATTTATCCTAATTACGACTTACAAATGTTTTTTCAATAAATACTAGAATTTAGTTTCCTTAAATCAAGAAGTAGTGCAAATGACATTGTTTACATGTCTACTATTTGGCACATGTTTGTGTTCGGTGACTAGAAATCAAAACAATCCAAGACTCGAACAAAAAGATCATTATGAGAAAAGAAGATTTTATTTCTATAAAAGGGAAGAAAATCAAGAGGTATTTATGAACTGCAAGAAAAATGGTCTAAAAGACCCAATTTATATCAACTGTATTAAGAATTGCGAAAGAAATTTGCCCATATAAAAGAGAATAGAAGCCTACGAATATCATTAGACAACTTCAACATTATTTTTGTTCACATAAATTGTGAATTGCTCAAGATTATACCTCCTTTTCATTGTACATCGGAATTTGCACCAGAACTGTAGGATGAGCGTTGGTCGTCTCTAACTCTCTCTGCATGGCCTCCAATTTGTACTTGGTATACCTTTTCCTCCTCAAAAGTTTCACAATGGATATCACGAGCGCCATATAAACACGCTCCACAAACAGCATGATTGACATCACAGCACAGATGACAACAGCAATCTTAAGAAGCGGGACGAGGATGGGAGTGCGGATTCGTTGCCATAGTAGCCAAACATTTTCTTTGATCCCTTCATCGGAACCCACAACAGATTCTTCAAGCCGTATGAACCTCATTGTGGCTCGACTCCTAGATAAACTATATCTGAGTGGTAGAGAGAGAGAGAGAGAGAGAGAGAGAGAGAGAGAGAGAGAGAGAGAATACCCCACAAGTGGGTATCAGGTCTCACTGAGGTGTGCTACTCCAGAGACCCATGGCCAGGATTATATAGAGGAAGACTTAAACGGTGGAGGCGGAGGGAGGTATGATGTGGAAGAGAATGGCAAGGGGTAAAAAAAGTAGAGCATCAGAAAGGAGACACATTGGAACATGCATATTTGGAAGCACGCAAGAGTCATTGATGTCCATAATCTTCAATTGTAGCCAATTTCACTTAGACAACCTACTTATCCGAGAGGTTCCCTCGGTAACTAGAAGTCATGGATACTCCAAAATTGGTGTCATATCATGTTATATTCGTGTCGGATACATACTGTGACACAATACATACACTCAACAATAGACTAGGACACACAAAATCATTTCGCATTTGTATCCATACTTCGTACTTTAGCCAATTTTAGTTTGCCAGCCTACTTATCTAAGAAGTGTTCCTTAGTAGCTAGGAATAATGGATACTCCAAAATTGGAGCCATATTGCATCATATTCGTGTCGGATATAAATCATAGCATGACACGAAACTCAAAAATACACCAGGACACCCCAAAAACAATGTCGTATTTGTATCACCGTGTTCCTATCATATTCTATCAAATTCGTGTCTGTGAAACATAGCATGATAGTTTCCTCTATACACCAAGTAATCTGTTGCCGAGCAAAAACTCACATTAGGTAAGAAGTTATGAACCTCTATCTAGAATCATTAATTACCGAGCACCGCTAATTCAGATAATACAGATAGGTGCCTTGTCGTGGTTAGCGTGGTTAGGGCTTTCAAGCTGTCAACATTGTCGTATGTATTACTAACTTTAAATTCTTGTAGACGCATCTGCGGATATTTCTATACAATGTTGAGTACAGCTCATGGATAAAACACGCAAAAAAAAAAAAAAAAAAAAAAAAAAGAAAAAGAAAAAGAAAAGGAAATATGTTCCTTTCCTTTTGCACAAGTACCAACTAAAGTAGGTTACATTTTTAGTAGATCATCATTAATAGAGTAAAACACATCTAATATTTTCAGTGAGCTAACTTCAATTCTTAATGATGGTTTAGTACATCTGACCCATCTGACAAACATACATTCTCCAACTATTTACATGTCTTTATTGTTTGATGATCCTTTGATTTCATGGAAACATGTTTGTGTCAAACTATGTGACTAAACCAAGCTAGTTAAGGCAGCTCGAGCCGACAAAGCCCCGAAAGATCAAGACTAAAACTTTGGGTTGTTCAATACGTAACTTAACACAAACAAACATGTAGTTTATAATTGAGATTATGTGTTGTGTGACTTTTACTTGATGTGATCTTTTGTTAACCTTTTTGGAGACTGGGATATGAGTTTATCTTCTTCTTTTTGGATAGACTTCTCTCTTTTCTATTCTATTTCATGTGGTTGGACTTGGGCCTGAGGTCGAGCCTGAGAATGTTTTTCCTTAATATGTGGGTTGAGTTCAACTTTGAGGTGGAATAAGCATTGTTCCGAGTATCAACCTCTTTAATCGATATATCGGTTTTGAAGCAAAACCGTTACGATACGGGAGAGACAGTTCAAAAACCGGAGTCAAAATATATCGTCTGGTTTGACTGGTATACCAACATATCTTTGACCAATATACCGACCAATTTGACTGATATAAAGGTTAAGCTTGCGGGGTTAACCCAATAGAAAATTATCCATTTTACTTTATTTGCGGGTTCAACTTTAAACCTGATAAGGAAAACAAATTTCTCTTATCTGTGATTTCTTTTGAGATGATTTTAAATATTATGTTTGGTGAACTTTATGGAGAAGAATTTTGTTTAATTATTAGTTTGAATGATGGTTTTGAGTTGTTTATACTGGAATTATTTTGAGGATCCTTGTTAGATTTATATTCATACTTTAATTCTGTTATGCATAACATATATGAAGGGAATTATTGTTTACTAGTATATTGTCCGATATGTCAGGTATGTTGCATGATTTTCAGTATGACAAACTCCCGATGTCCGATATGATCATTATGCCTAAATCCTTGTTGACTAGGCTCTAATATGTGCAGGACGCATAGGCAGCTGCTTTTTAAAAGCTTGGTCTAAACAATTTGAGTTCATATGTTGAGAAAACAAAAGGATCATAGGCTTGAATTCTTGACAAAGTATATATATAGTTTATTGTGAGAGAGAAAGGGAAGTTCTTTAGGGGACTTTGTGGTAAGAAGTTTGTAAGATTTAGAAAGATTTTTATTAACTCTTTAATTGAAGCGAGCGGGATATGTTCATTTATGTGTTATTCTTGTCATCTGTTGCTTCTAGCACAACAAACTAATACAAGAGCTAGGTGGTTTCCTAGGTCACCAAGTAATGTATACTAAGCTTACACGTATGAAGTTTTGAGGGGATGAAGTTTCAGAAGATGACTCATTTTGGCCTTAATAGGTGGTGAAGATTTGAATCCTACTTATTCAATAGAGTTTCAAAGGTGCTGTAGAGGTAAATCAAGCATCAATCTTAGAAGAATCCATAAAGTTTGATTGAGGAAGAAAATATTGCTCATTAGTCTTCAGTGGGTAAGCTTCTCAAATGTCCTTGGTTATATCTAAACAACACTATTCGAAGACACAGTATACACCGAGCATGTTCTTGAATTCAAGAACAAAGTTTGGGACCACCGGTTCCAGTGATCCACTCTAAATTGAATTTTATTGAATAGTTTGTATTTCGGATCTAGGGATTAGAAGCTAAATTGGTTCATGGGAGAAACTTTGGAATTTATGGGGTTTCAAATTAGTAGGACGAAAAGCGACTATATGAAATGTAACATAAACATGTCAAAGAGATTGAATGAGCATATATATGGACAAGAGATACCTAGTAGTGGTTGTTTCTGATATTTAGGATCGATTCATTATCATGGAGAGGTTGAGAAGAATGGTGTGCAAATAATCAAAATATGATGGTTGAATGGGAAAATATGGTTGAATGGAGGAGTGCTTCTGGAGTACTTTGTGATCGCACGACAGTGATGAAGTTAAATTATATATATGTAGATACTTTCGACGGACTTGAAGCCCAAAGTGACTAAGTTGAGAGATATAATTATCCGGTTAGTTGTACGAGGCGGAGTTCGATTCCCGTGGGGAGCAGTAGTAAACTATATATATATATATGGAAACGGAATATGAGCCAATGACACATTGCCATGTTGGACCAATAAGAGATGAGCTTAAAAGTGGAAAACAATATTGCATGTTGGACCATGTTTAAATTTCTCTCTTGTTGGTCCAACATGGCATGACTCATTCTACAATATGAACTATTAGTTCATATCCCGTATTTGATATATATATATATATATATATATATATATATATATATATATATAGAGAGAGAGAATAAGGGAGGTAGGGTGGCACCTCATGGGAGGGTGTCTACTTGTCATCCCCCCATGCTATCATCAAGCACATGGGTGCATGATGATAGCATGTGGGGGGTGACAAGTAAACACCCTCCATAGGGTGGCACCTCACCTCCCTCATCCTCTATATATATATATATATATATATATATATATATATATATTTTGGAAGAGGGTAATTATATTGATAATAACTAGTTACATCTCATCCCTTTTAGTTGGGGGTCAAATTAGGGATCAACCCTTTTACATCAAACTCAATGTTATGCAAAACCCCAGTGGGCAAGGTATTAAGCCCAGCGAAGATCCTGTTGTTCCTTTTCTTCCAGATATGCCAGACGGTCGCGACCAGACGAGTACAAGCCTCCTTGAACCACAACAAATCTCGTCGTCGAACCCCTAATACGTTTTCAATGATCTCTGTGTTTTGCATAGAACTAGTAATCCTCAACTTCAGCACCCTTCTTTGTGCCTGCCAGACTTACCATGAGTACTGGCACTCAAAGAAGATATGTTTCATAGACTCCGGTCGTTGGCCAGATAACACACAACTAAGGTCTGGAGGAAGAACCTTGAATCGGTGGAGGCGGTCTCGGGTAAGGAGTTCACCCATCAGTAGCTTATACATGCAGTATTAAAACTTTCTCGCAATACCTTTTTGCCATACGATATCTGCATACTCCTACATGGCAAAATGCTATAGAGTCTGATCATATACAAGCTTGAAGCCAAACTCTCCCGTATGACTTTCTTCCTACCTCCAGATATCCCGATCTACATCCCCAGAAATCGGGATATGGCGGATGCGACTAGTGAGATCAACCGGGATACGAAGGTCCGTCAACTGCCACACACCCATCCTGATGATACGGCTAACCGGGCCCTGCCAAGGAAAAGGAGCCCTTCCCTGGACACCCATCCATTCTAGGATGCTCCGGTGGTCGATCCAAGGATCTCCGCAAAGGCTCGTCTCCTTACCATTAGCTATAACTCGAGTGGTACTTTGTTTCACCCCCCCCCCCCCCCCCCGGCTGTCGGAGAATTTGCTTGAAAACAACCGATTCATTGTTGTTACATCGATACTCCCAGAACGATTTCTGACGAAGATATCAATTCCTCATCCAGTCCGTCTACAACGTGTCTCCCTGAATGAATTTCCAAGCCAACCTCAGACTAGCAACCTTCCGTAGAGTCAGAAGAGGCCTGAGCCCCACTCTCCCCTCTTCCCTGGGACGACAGAGACTCTCCCAAGAGATCACATTGATACCTCCCCGCCATATGAAGTTGGAACATAACTTCTCAATCTTCCGGATGACAGCAGTTGGTAGGAGGATTGATTGCAACCAAAACATCACTACGGATGAAATCACAGATCGAACTAGTTCAATTCTGCTACCAAAAGCAAGGCTTTGCACCTGCCACCCTTCAACCCGCTGCTGAGTAAATTCCACCAAGCTTTGACACTCCAGATTGGTAGAATAATTACTGGGGAGAGGAACGCCAAGATATTTAACCGGGAGAGTACCCTGGTTAATCCCCAAGACAGCAGCCTTCTCATCCTTATCCTGGCACGTTCGGCTGAAGTACACCTTACTCTTCTCCTGATAGTCGCTCAATGGAAAACATAATATCAGAGATCGCTCTCAAGCCAGATCTGGACGGTTTCAGGAACAAGAGCAAATCATCAGCATAAATCAAATGGGTTATATGAGGGGTCACTTGCTTGAACAAAGGCGTGATCTCTTGACGGTAGCTCACAACATCTATAAGACAAGTGAGATACTTCATCACAATGGTGAATAAATAGGGAGATGAGGGGTCCCCTTGTCGAAGCCCCCGATTACTGTCGAAAAATCCATGTGGTTGCCCCCTTATAAGAACCGAGAACGTAAGCGTAGTGATGCACTCCCGGACCCGATCCACCCAGGTAGGACTGAACCCCATATTCAGAAGAATATATCAGACGAATTTCCTGTTGACCATGTCATAAGCCTTCCGAAGATCCAATTTGTGCAAGTCTTCTCTCCTCCCGCCTTATTGAAACCTCGCACCATCTCATGTGCCAGTAAGCAGTGATCCACGATACTCCTCCCACGAATGAAGGCAACCTGATTTGGAAAAATCAGTCCTGGCATAATATCCTGTAAGCCCCTGAATTTAGGGCTTATTTTTTTTTTAATTTTAATAATCAATTAATTAGAATATTATTATTTGATTTAATGCTCTTTACTATGACTTGGAATTCTAGAGCATCAGGGATGCCAGTCTCTGGAAACTTCCTTCTTGGAGTTTGTAGTAGACGAGGTTATCTTCATTTTGATATATCCTGTCCCACTCGAACTTGTTCCCTTGTACTCTTTTTGCTTCGTACAAGTTCGGGTCAAATTAGACCATTTAAATTATTAATTGATTTCCCACTCTTTTTCTTGATCCCCATAAGCACGTTACCGTGGCTTTTAATTTAGGAGCACCAGACCAGTCATTCTCTCGAAACCAACTTGTCATGCCTGATCTACTCGAGACGCTCTTCACCCCTGACCTTCGTGTCCCACTCAGACACTCCATTTTGTGCTCCATTTCCTTCGCACAACTTTCGGTTCAAATTAGGCCAATTAAATATCTGCCGTAAAACCTGATTTAATTTTCCATTTAATTTCGGGACCCGACATCGACCCAACCTAGTCGACCCCAAATATGGACATGGTCCACACGAAGCCTACTACCCACATGAAACTTGTGTCCCATTTATTGGAGTCCCCGTATATTATTTATTTACCCATGATTAGAAATCCCTATTTTTTTTTAATTCGAATATTGCCTCTTGTCCGATTTTGGCCCGACCCGGCTCGACCGGACCCGAGCCCAAGCTCCACATTGTTCTTTCATGACTGCCCAAATACTCTACATAATTTTCCTATTTTTCCTATTTTAAATATCTATTTATTCTCTCTCTACTTTATAAATATCTCCTATATATATATATATATATACACACATATATATATATATATATATATAAGCAAATATCTTTCTCTCTCTTTTTACTAACACCTACACCCCCCTTGGCAGCCGACCTTCCCCACCCTCTCTCCAAAATATCATCCTCTCTCTAAAAGTATCTCTAATTTTCTCTCTTGTAGATATATATATATACACACACACATATATATATAACACTCACCCTCTCTCTCCATATTCAAATATCTCTTTCTCACTCTCCTCTCCCCACGTGAGCACACCCACACACCCCATGCTGGTACAGCCCCCCCTTCCCCTCTACATCATCATTTCTCTCTCTTCCATTTAATATCAACTCTCTCTCTCTCTCTCTTTTCTATATGATACTATATCCCTCTCTCTCTTCTCTAACAAACACACACCACCACCATGAGCAACACCACCACAGCCCCTCATGGCCGACACCCTCTCCTCCTTCTCCAGAGCCACCACCCTCACGTACACTCCCACAACCTCCTCCATCTTCTTCTCCTCCTCCTCCTCCATTATCAACATCATCTTCATCATCACCACCACCTCCACTCTTCACCAAAGTCGCAGCCGCCGTCGTCGTGCTCAGGCCTGGCCCGCCCCGACGCTCGCGCGAGCGCACGCAGCCGCAGCTGCAGCAGACAGCAGCCGCAGCGCAGCATGTGCGCGCGGCCACGCGTGCCGGCACCGCCGCCGCCGGCCGTGGTCGCCGTG
Source organism: Iris pallida (assembly GCA_029216955.1). NCBI lineage: Eukaryota > Viridiplantae > Streptophyta > Magnoliopsida > Asparagales > Iridaceae > Iris > Iris pallida. The sequence goes on from JANAVB010021796.1 coordinate 23,165,839, forward strand.
GCCGGCCCCCCATGGCCGGACGACCTCGGGCGAGGCCCCCCTTGCCGCCTCCGTCGTCCCCGACGCGGGAAAACGGGCGATTCGTGCGTTTTGCACGGGATCCCGCCGTGACGCGCGATTTCGAAATTCAGAAAGTTCGCTTCGGAGCAGCAACTTCGCGTCGATTTTCTGGACAATCCGACCGTTGGATCGGCGATTTCTTCGCTCCGTCTCAATCTCGGTATATACCCCTTCATCCCTCTCAAATTTGAACCGTTAATTTCGTCGTTTGATACATCAAAACCGGCCACCAAGTTGACGTTTTAAATTGAACTATTTTTGGACAGTTTTGCGACGCCAACTTCGCGGGTTCGTATCTTCGTCGTCGCAGCTCCGTTTTGCGCGCCACCAGTTCCGGTGCACAACTGGTATAACCCTCTTCCTGCCCCCTTTAGATTTCATTTCAGTTTGAGCTTGTTAGGTCGGTCGAATTCGACGCCAAAGTTGGCCGTTCGAATTCTTTAATTTGCACTAGTTAAATTCCATTTTTGAACCCGGGACTCCGGATTCAAATTCTGACACCACCAGTAGACTCGTGGCGTCGTTCTGGCATGTTTTCATATAAAGTTTGCCTGATTTGGAGAACGTGGGCCCTGGCACGCATTTCGGTGCAAAGCGGGTCCTACTTTCTGAGTCAACGGGACTTTTTGACGCCGGCTCATCGGAATCCAATTTCGGATATACCGTTGAGTTCGTATCGTCATTCTGGACTCGTTGACATATAATTTGCTAGGTTTTAGTGGACATTGGTTCCGGCACGCATTTCGATGCAAGTCGGATACCAATATCCGGGCCAACGGGTCAATTTGAGATCGGCTCATCGGAATCCAATTCCGGATATACCGTTGAGTTCGTATCGTCATTCTGGACTCGTTGACATATAATTTGCTGAGTTTTGAGGACATTGGCTCCGACACGCTTTTCCGTGCAAATCGGTTTCCAATGTCCGGATCAACGGACCAATTTGAGATCGGGTCAACGGAATCCAATTCTGGATATACCGTTGGGTTCGCATCGTCATTCTGGATTCGTGGACATATAATTTGTTAGGTTTTGTGCACTTTTATTTTGACACGTTTTTCGGTGCAAAGTGTGTCCAACGGCGGACATTATTTTGGGTCCGAAATTACTTTTTTGCCCCTGTGTCCAAATTGGACTTTTGGACAGGCTATCCTAGCTGATTTGACCATTCTGGACACGTTGGTGATGTTAGTTTCATCATCCGACAATATCTGTAGGTTTTCACCTTATCATTATAATCTTTCTCCTTTTGTGGTATTTGAGATCCATCGATTCCAGTGATTTCACAATCACCGAAATGCATAAGTTGACCTTGTAGATGGTTATAGAGACTAGCTTGACCATGGTTGACTACTTTGACTAGATGTCGAAGTAGAGTCAATATTTGACCTAGGTTTGACCAGATTTGATAAACGTTGACTTTTTGACCAAAGTCAACTATAGGTCAACCTTTGACCTATTTAACCTAGATTAGACTTAGAGTTGACCAGAGTTGACCAGTTGACCAAAGTCAGCTGTACGTCAATCTTAACCCAGTTTGTCTTAGTTTGACTTAGTTTGACCTAGATGTTTAGTATGTCTTTTGACCCTGATCAGCTCTTGTATTATTTTATCTTTAGGTCTGTGGTTTTACTCTGAACCCTGATTCATATTGACAGCAGGAACCCAGGCGAGTACATTCTCTGATAATATTTCTGTTTTATGATATCGTCTATGTTTCTTGTATTTAGTGTAGATATGCTTGTTCTCGACACATTGGTCACACGGATTGGTATTCATGGATCCCGATGAGAGATGTTTCTCCTTCTTAGGTTGGGATGTATTGTGCAAGCACCCTTGTAGCTCTTGCTCGATATGTGGTCACTAATTCTAGAGAAGGTTCGCGACCTTCTCATTAGAATCCCGTGCAGTGACGTGTCCTGTTTGGATCCACTCTACCAGTCGGGGACGGGGAGTATTAGTGTAGATGTGTGGTCATTATCCACCTTGTTTATTCTTGTAGACCTTGAATGCTACCAATCCTACACTCCACGCAGGATTGGCTGATCATAACCTTGTGCAGACCCAAGCCGGCCACATATTGTAGCTAGTACTCACACACTTAGATAGATGATTCTTGATTCTTGTACATGCCATGATCAGTTTTACTTGCCTTGTTCTAGCTCTAGATTTACAGCTTACCTTGCCATGATACTCACATGTACATTTCATGATTTCTCGTATATTCTCTCTATTTACTGCTACATGTTCAATATCGTATAACTAGAACTGTTATTTGAGATTTGTGCTCGTTCCATCCTGACTGGATATGTTGACAAAATTTTAGGAGTAGTTGTGCCTCAGTATTTGGACTTCATGATGTTGCTAGCTGAGGTGGATCTCACTGTTCCTCTATGTGAGTTGCCTGGTAGTTATTCCTTAGTTAGTCTTGTTGTTCCTTCATTATCTTCCTATCTTATGATCATTGTAGATTCTAGTTGTTCTAGTGATATTGTTATTAATTCTTGTCTTATCTTCCTTAGTTTTCGTGATGTGACATGAGTACATTTCTAGTTATGGATTCTTAGATGTTGTAGTTAGTATAGTATACTTGACAGCGTTCTACCGCCGATACCGCGGCGTAGGCTGGGCGTGGTCCACGTATTCGTACCCGTATATCCGGGTGCGGGTCGTGACATATCCTTCATACGATTGCACATGAGATGCGTGATAAGCTTGGAGATGAAATTGCAGTAGGCTATAGGCCGAAAGTCAACAAAATTAGTCGTACCTTCCTTCTTCAACACCAGGGTCAGAAAAGTATGGTTGATCTTCAGCAAGAGTCTACCATGAGTAAAGAAATTCCGAATGACATCTACCACTTGATTTTTCACATCATCCCAATGAGTTTTAAAGAACTTGTTGCTAAATCCATCCGGACCAGGGGCTTTGTTGGGATCCACATCTTTATTAATACCCTTTACTTCCATCTCCGTCACAAGGGCCAGAAGAATCTCATTAGCTCTCACAGTGACCAACTTTTTACAAGTTAAACCAGAAAACACATTAGCATAATCAGATTAATTGTATAGATCGGAGTAAAACCTGACTGCTTTATCCTGGATAGCTTGTTGAGATCGGACTTCCGAGCCGTCCTCAGCAATAAGACGATATATGGAATTTCGGTGTTGCCGCGTGCGGACCGCATCATAAAATCACTTGGTGCACCTCTCCATCCCTCAGCCAGTTACACTTAGCTCGCTGTGATAGTTGGATTTCCTCCTGCAGGCGAAGAGACCCCACCGCCCAAACTAGCAGCCTCTCACATCTCGCAATATCTTCATTAAAAATGTCAGACTGAAGGGCCTGCTGAATCCCCTGGAGTTCTTTCTCTTTTTGCACCAGAGACAGGGGGCAGATTTGTTCCAAAGCTTCAGCTCTTCTTTCACTCTCTTCATGGTTTGGACCAATCTATACTGCTTGTTCCCAGAAGTTTGGCTAGCAAACCAACAGGCCACCGCCTCCTGATACTCAACAACAAGAGGCCACTTGTTGTTGTATCTAAAAGAACGAGCTTTTACCCGTACAGGTTGTAGAAGATTTATCCGAATGGAGCAATGGTCACTAGTACCTGCTTCTCCTCCAGCAACAACCGTCAGAATGGAGGTCAGCCACCTACTATTTTCCACCACTCTGTCAAGTTGACAAGCCACCATACTTTACAAAGCCTTGTTATTCTAAGTCCAAATATAGCCAGAACGAGCAAGAGGCTGCAATACCGAACTCAAAAGGTAGTTCTGGAAGTCCTGAAGGATAGTATCACGGACCGGACGACCACCCACTTTCTCGTTGGTATAAAGCAGAGCATTAAAATCCCCCAAGCACAAAAGAGGTAAGTTGAGATTGGACTTGACAGAGTCACTGAGAGAAATAAGGTCCTCCCAGAGCTTGCCCCTCTCCCGACGATCATTGTGCCCATAAACCACACCAAGGACAAACTTAAGTCCACCCTTATTTTGAAAATTAATGGATATCAACTGATCAGTAACAGATATGACCTGACCATTCCAAACCGTGCCATCCCACCTAATCCAAATCCTCGCCATACTACCCAGATGAAGGTTATGAACATGCCTCCAATGGGGTGGAGTACGACGATCTAGAATCTCAGGCACCCGAATTTTCGTCTCCAGCAATGCAGTAATAGAGTACTTCTCCTTCGCAAACATATCTCTAATCTCCTTCCACCGAGTTATAGAGCAAGCCTCCCGTACATTCCCGGCAATTATTGATATTGGGAAGGAAGGTCCCCTAGAATATCACTGCGAGTACCACCCGTATGAAGTGGTACCGCTTCCTGCACTGAGATATCTTCCTCTATGCTCCCATGGTGTTCATGCCTCCCTATAAGGAGGAGCCTACTCCATTCTGAGTTTTAATGCACAAGACCTTTCTGCTCCCTTGGTCTGCAAGCTCATGCTGTAGAGTATCCTCCTTAGTACGAGCCCGCCTTTTCCTGCTATATGTTACATTAGGCAATCTATCAACATTACCTCCTTTGTGACCCTTTTCAGCCGTAGATGGCTTCTTCCGAATAGCCCCTCCGCTCCTACCTGCTGTACTGCTGAAGATCATAGCGCCCTCTACCAGAGTCTAGGAAACAGTTATAGCTAAATCTTTTACCTTAGTCTGTCCCGTCTGCATTTGCTGACTACACGTCATCTGGCGGGCCCCTGGGGCTTGGCTGATCACCAACTGACGATCAAGAACGGGCACAGTTGTGTCACCCTCGTCCATAGTCTGAGAGTCCACCTGTTCGTCAACTCGCCCTTCCTCCATCACAACCATCTCTACACCAGCTGGATTCCCCGAAGTACCTTCTTCCAGCCATATCTCCAATTCCAGGGGCCACTTATATCTCGTATGCCCAAAACAGCGACATTGCTTGCAAACTGGGGAAACCCACTCATAATGCACTCTTTGCACAAAGACATCTACAGAGAGAACCTCACATTCCAACTGAGACGGGAGCACTTTATTGGCCTCAATCTCCATAAATACCCGGACATACATAAGCCTATCTTTCCTTAACATGGCCTCATCAGCTTTAATCGGCTTGCCAATGAGACTAGCCAGCTTCATTAACATAGACATTGTTTCACTTAACAAAATGCCTAAAAATTAGCTTTTGAAATAAAACGAGAAAAAGTACCAAAGTACAAGTTGTTCTGGAAAGTATTGCTATGGAAGTCTGATCTGAGAGCGATCACTTTGTTCCTTGGACAATACGATGATGATGAAGAAAACTGCTTGAAGAAGACGAACAATCGGAAGAACTAAGTCACCGGAAAGGTATCGAGCAACGACACTGATGGCACAGTCGAATGCTTTCTTGCTTTGCTTCACCCTATTCTTGAGAAAAAGTTGAAGAAATGCTTCTGGGAATATCACTCTGGAAGTATGAGTTTTCTCAGAATCTCCTCTCATGTCTCTCTGTTGATCTCGTTCAAAGACAGCAGGGAGATCCGAGGATGCTTTGGACTTAGGATTCCAAACTTTTCGCGCCTTCCGCGATTTCTGAACATTGGAGCAGCGAGTACTACCCCCAGTTCGGAGTATTTCTTCGTAGGCAGTCTGGTCGAAGTGCACAACCAGAGTCTTCTTTGTCGATCCGACCGACACATCATCATATTGAGCAATTGCCTTCTCGTCAGAGGAGAAGGTCGTCCCCAGCAGAGTCGCCTTTTTGTTTCACTTAACAAAATGCCTAAAAATTGGCTTTTGAAATAAAACGAGAAAAAGTACCAAAGTACAAGTTGTTCTGGGAAGTATTGCTATGGAAGTCTGATCTGAGAGCGATCACTTTGTTCCTTGGACTATACGATAATGATGAAGAAAACTGCTTGAAAAGACGAACAATCGAAAGAACTAAGTCACCGGAAAGGTATCGAGCAACGGCACTGATGACACAGTCGAATGCTTTCTTGCTTTGCTTCACCCTGTTCTTGAGAAAAAGTTGAAGAAATGCTTATGGGAATATCACTCTGGAAGTATGAGTTTTCTCAGAATCTCCTCTCCTGTCTCTCTGTTGATCTCTTGATGATGTATATGTGAAAATAAGTCTATTTATAGACTTGACCCTTTGTGCGTAAAAAACAACAAAATTGGGTCTCTAAGCGAGTAACTGTCACCCACGATGTAAATCATCCTCTACGCACGTTGACACGTGTCCCATGTAGAGTTTTGATCTCTACGCATGGTGACACGTATCCCTCTACTTCAACAAAATGGGGAGAGCACGTACACACGTTCCTCGATAAGTGTGGCATAAAAGCCACGTAAGCAAACCACGTTCTCATGTAGTCATGAAAGCTCGGGCGTAAAAATGACCCAAAATACCCTCCCTGCGTAAAGTAGCAGACTGGGCGTAAAATAGCTCAAAATAGACTTCCAGCGTAAAGTGGCTTAAAATAGCCTTGAGCGTAAAATTAGCTCAAATAAACTTTACGTACACAATAGCCTTGAGCGTAAAAGCTCGAATAGCTATCGTGCGTAAAAGAAGCAGTTTATTGAGCGTAAAGTAGCCCATCTGCAAACTAAACGACAGTATTGGGTTTAGTGTAAATCTAATCCTCTCGGCTTCTATGCAATCCTGCTGTCAGATTAAATCACTCGCATTAAATGCGGCCTGACAGTTTGTCACCCACGCGTAAAAGTGGAGGATAACTCTCGCGTAAAGTAGCTCGCGTAGAGAGTAGCTCGCGTACAGAATAGCTCGCGTAGAGAGTAGCTCGCGTAAAGTTCTTAACTTCTTTGACTAAGTCCATGAAGCACTTTTTACGCTCCTACAGACATGCAATACTTAGGCGATAACCCCGAAAAATGGACCTAGATGGGAATGGTGTGAAGGACTTCCCGCTCACACACTGATTCCTGTGTCCACTCCTTCAGAATAATCAGACGGCCGTCAAAAGTCCAGGGACCACCTTGAAGAATACGCTCAACGTCCTCGTGAAGGCCAAACTTCACAAAGTAGAATCCATCCTCCCGTGCGTAAAACTCCATAAGGCCCTTAGGCCTCTATACATGATGGGCAAATGCATGTATCTCACATAAAAAGGCTTATCCCTAAGCACATAGAGAATAAAAGTATTACGCCAATACTCCATGTCTCCGCCAATTCCTCTTCTGTGAAAGTCGTCCGGACGCCGCCTTCCACCCTCTTAGGAGCAATGTAATGCATTGCCCCTTCTCCTTGGTAGCTTCCAGAACGACAAGTGTCCGCATAAGACTTTCCACCACCATCCCCCGTACATAGGACCCCCCCTCCGGTACTAGAGCGCACATGAGGCGGAGCATACCCTCCAGTTCTGGACATAGATCCATCCGGCCAACGGGTACCGCCTCCTGACGCCAAAGGAGGCTGTGAGACACAACTTCGAACCTCCCTCATTATAGCAGGACGCCGGCCATGCCCTGCACCCAACACCGGAGGACATGGAGCACCTCCCAATCCTCGCAACGGCAGATTCAGATTCGTCGACCTAGTGACCCAGCCCACACGGCGACGCCGACCAACCCTAGTCTAGCCACCTCCTTCCTTCCGGCCACCAACTACTCCAGATGCCGCTGACACCGCGCCAACCCCACTCCCATATGGGCTCGCCGTCGCCGAGGCAGCCTGCGCACTACATCGGCATTACTGCCTTGACCGCCACCGGCCAAGGTTATAAACGGCGGTAGTTGGGTGCGCGGCGGAGAGAGTCCGCCTACCGCCTAGGCGCCGCCTAGGCGGTTGATACATTTTTTACTATTTTACCACTGTTTTTTGCATAATATGCATATTTTAAGGGTGTTCCATGCATAACTAAGTTGTAGAACAAAGATTTATAAAGTTTTAGTGTTGTTACGTCCATAATGTTAAAAAAACCTTTTTGGCCAAAATATTTTGTAAAGTATTTATCCGCCTAAGCGCTCGCCTATACTACCTCACCTCCGCCTATGCCGCCAACCTCCATTGGTCGCCTACTCCACCGCCTATAGCAAAGCGGTGAGGAGAGGGACCGCCTACCGCCTAGGCGGCCTAGGCGGACGCCATTTAGAACACTGCCACCGGCACCACCGTGCCCATCCAGGCTGCCATGGCCTCCAATGCCAACGCCGCTGTGGCCGCCGCCTCCAGGCCCGACGTAGCCGCCGCCAGCGCCACCGTAGGATGAGCCACCGCCCGCAACTCCTCGTGCGGGCCTTTGCGCGACTGGCCGCCCGCCTGGCTTGCCCAAGCCGGCGGCAGCCCCCGCCTCCGGCCTCTTCAGCACGCTGTCGTCACTTGCATCCGCACCGGCCGGCCTCTTCGACGAGCCCGGATCCCAGGCGAACGCCAGGGAACCAAGCCCTAGGTTCGCGTGGGGATCGCCCTCTACCGTCGCATATATATATATATATATATATATATATATATATATATATATATATATATATATGTCCGGATCGGGAGCCACGTGGAAGTTTCGCCCGCCCCGCGTCCGTTGGATCGAGCGCCACCCCCCCCTCCCCCCGATCTGATGGTGCGGGAGGGGGCTTTGGCGGCGCTCCGCGGGCGGAGCTTTTGATCTGTATATATATATATATATATATATATATATATTGGAATAAGGGTGAATTTATTCCTCGCAAATAGCGGAAAAGGTATTAAAGTACAACATCTCAACTCTCCATGCCCCAAATAATAATATTATGGGGCCATTACAGATACATCGAATTCTATATTATGTAGAATTCCAATAGGGGGGGTAGTCAAGCCCTCAAAGATACGTCTATTCCGTTCCTTCCAGATGTGCCAAACAGACGCAGCAAGACAAACTCTGGCTTTTCTAGCCCACTCCGAATCCCGGCCTCTGTGATCTCGGATCCAGCTGAGAATGCTCTGGATGTCTCGGTCCACCCCAACTCCCCCTCTCAGCTGTGCACACTACTCAGTCCAGATGTGCCAGGTCACCGGACGACCAAAGAAGAGATGCGCCATAGATTCATCTTCCTCATTACATAGCACGCATTTGGCATCCGGGATCTGCATCCCAAACCGGAGGAGTCTATCTCTCGTCATCAGTCGACCCCGGAGAACACGATATGCACATAGTTGCATTTTCCGTGCAACGCCCTTGCCCCAAATGAAGTCCACCTCCTCAGCCTGGTCATGGTGATTCCGAACCAAATCGTAGCAGCTACGAAAGCAGAATAGACCTGACCCGCCCCCCGTACCTGGGCTGACCCAGCTCCATGTATCCTCCGCCTGGCTAGCGTCGATATTAATAAGGCGAATCTCCTCGGCTAGTGGAGCAGTATACGTATATCCCTCTGGCCTCCAAACTCCATCTCTGATGATCCGACTACATGTGATCCCCCTGCCCGCTTCTCTGTCCAGCTGCCCTCCCAGAAGTTCGAGCAAGGATCTGCAACCCAACCAAGGGTCCAGCCAGAGGTCGGTAGTCGTCCCATCCTTCATGTGCCTGCAGATAGCGGACTGAAGCACCGGTCTACACCTAAGGATGGCCTTGAACGTGACCGATAAATTGTTGTCTATCCTGCAAGCCCAGAAGTTGGTCCTCCTCAGGTATCTGTTCGCCATCCAGTCTGCCCATAGCGACCCCCCTTGATGAATCTCCAGGCCATCTTCACACAAGCTGCCCTCCTGATCGTATGGAGAGGCCTCAACCCCACTCCTCCTTCCTCCCGAGGCCGACATAACTGGTCCCAGGATATCGCATGCATCCCTCCCCTCCAGATAAAGTCAGCACAAATGGCCTCCACTTTAGGAATAGTAGCCGTGGAGATCTGGATGGACTGGAACCAGAACATCGTGATGCCTGCAATAACCGAACGCACTAACTCTATCCGGCCGCCGAAAGATAGACCCGCAGCTTGCCAGCCTTCCACCCTCCTCTGAGCAAAGTCCACCAAGCTATGACAATCCTGCTCTCTGGCATAGTTGACCGTCAGCGGAACCCCCAGGTATTTCACAGGGAGCTCGCCTCTGTCCACCCCTAAGGCGAAGGCTCTCTCCTCCTGCTGTGTGCACCGGGAGCTAAAATAGACTCTACTCTTCTCCTTGTTTAACTGGAGCCCAGAAAGCCGCCCGAACTCCTCCATAATGTCAGAGAGCGCTCTCATTCCCCGCAAGGAAGGCTGGAGAAGCACCAATAAATCGTCAGCATAGATCAAGTGGAAAACAACCGGGCTTACCAACCGAAAAAGGGGAACGATCCTCTCGCTATGCACAGCCATATCCATCATGCAGGTAAAGTACTCCATCACCAACGTAAATAGATACGGGGAGAGGGGGTCACCCTGTCTCAACCCCCTGTTGCTATTGAAGTAGCCATGCGGCGTGCCCTGGATGAGTACTGAGAAAGTAGGGGAGCAAATGCACTCCCTCACCCTCGCAACCCACCTTTCGTCGAATCCCATGGCAAGCATCAAGTGGCACAGAAAGTCCCTGTTGACCGTATCATAAGCTTTCCTGAGATCAAGCTTCACACAAGCCTTCATCCCCCCAGGTTTGCTGAACTCTCACACCATCTCATGAGCTAGCAGGCTGTGCTCCGCTATCGACCGGTCCTTAATGAACGCTGCTTGATTCTGGGACACCAATCCCTGCATAATCCCCTCCATACGCCTGCACATAAGATGAGTGATAATCTTGTAAAGAAAATTACAGCAAACAATGGGCCGGAAATCCGCAAGTGAGGTTGCTCCCTCCTTTTTAGGAACCAGCGTCAAGAAAGTGTGGTTCATCTCCTTCAGAAGCCTGCCCTCCACAAAGAACTCCTGAACCGCCGCCAGAACATGGGTCTTAAGCACACCCCAGTGTCGCTTAAAGAACCCTGAAGAGAACCCATCAGGTCCGGGAGCTTTGTTGGGATTGGCCTTCATAACAATATCCTCCACCTCCTCCATCCTCACAGGTGCCAGAAGCAGACTGTTCCCATGTCGGGACACCAGTCTCTTTGTGACAAGTACAGGAAACGTGCTAGGGTAGTCTGTCTGCTGATAAAGGGCCGTGTAGAATCTGACTGCCTCCTCCTGAATCTCCGCCGGGTCCCCAACAAGACGTCCCTCAGCATTCAGAAGTCTGGGGATGCTGTTCCGGTGCTGGCGGGTGCGGATCACATCGTAGAAGAATTTGGTGCAGCGGTCTCCATCTTTAAGCCAGGTACATTTAGCCCTCTGTGCCGCACTAATCTCCTCCTGCTGGCGCATGATGCTTACCTCCTCAATAAGGAGCTTCTCCTTGGCCGCCAGCTCCCCGTTCAGAATGTCAGCTTGGAGGGCCACCTAGGTGTCCCGAAGCTCGGCTTCCTTATCTGCCAGAGAAGTCCGTGGTATCGTCTTCAGCCACCCCCTGATCGCCCGCTTGAGCTGTTTTAGTTTGTGAACCATGCGGAACTGAGCCGTGCCCTCCCGGAAGTGATGCATCTCTCCCGTAACCACCTCCTTATATCCGGCCGACAGATACCAGCTATTATTATACCGAAAAGGTCTCGCCCTCAGAATAGGTCTCTCACCGAAGCCAACCCGGATAGGAGAATGGTCGCTAGTACCCGCCGCCAGACCTTCCGCCACCGAGTTCGAAAAGCACCTGAACCACTCACTATTGCCCAAGGCCCGATCCAACTGACAAGCAATTATTTATATATATATATATATATATATATATATATATATATATATATATAAGATTTTTGAGGGACTAACTACCCCTACTTTAGGAATTTTATACAATATTGATTTTGATGTATCTGCTTTGAAGAGACCTACTGAGCCTTGAAAGTGTGGAAGTTGTACTTGACATTTTGATTATATGAAATTTACCTTTTTTTCAAAAAAATATGGAAAAGGTAATTTTCTAATTAACTATTACATCTCTTCCCAACTTTTATAACATGTCATTTACATCAAACTCTATATTGTGCGCAGGATTTCCACTTGGGATGTACTCATCCCTTCAAATATGCGACGATCCTGCTCTCTCCATATATTCCACACGATTGTTGATAGCTTGACGTGAGCTAGTCTGAACCACCTTTGAATTGACACCTCCATATTCCTCGACGCAGCAGCTCGGATATTTATTTTATTGAAATTGCTCCTTCCAGATATCCCATGTAAATCCACACTGAAAATATAAATGGTTGTATGATTCATCGAACTGCTGGCATAATTTACATCCTTGTCCCTATGTTTGTATCCCAAACCTGACAAACCTATCCAAGGTTAATAAGCGGCCTCGTAATGCTTCGTACATATTAAATTGCATCTTGTTAGCAAGGCCTTTCTGTTGGGCGCGTGCGGAAGCGTTTGCCAACCCAATTACATCTTGCTAGCAAGGCCTTTCTGTTGGGCGCCGAGGCAGCCCCAGCCAGGCCGCCGCCTGACCCCCTCCCATCCTTGGTTCCGGGGTCCCACGGAGGGGACCCTCGCTGGTTCGCCCGCGGAAACCCTAGGTCGCCCGTGCGATCGCCCGCTCCCATTAGAATATATATATATATTTTTTTTTTTTTTTTGGAATAAGGGTGAATTTATTCCTCGCATATAGCGGAAAAGGTATTACAATACATAATATCACAATATCACAACTTCTCAAGCCCCAAATTATAGTATTATGGGACCATTACTGATACATCGAATTCTATGTTATGTAGAATTCCAATAGGGGGGTAGTCAAGCCCTCGAAAATACGTCTGTTCCGCTCCTTCCAGATGTGCCAAACGGACGCGGCGAAACGAACTCTTGATCTTCTGGCCCACCCCGGATCCCGGCCTCTGTAATCTCGGATCCAGCTGAGAATGTTCCGGATATCTCTATCCACCCCCACTCCTCCTCTCAGCTGTGCGCACTGCTCAGTCCAAATGTGTCAGGTCACCGGGCATACAAAGAAGAGATGCCCCATAGATTCATCATCTTCATTACATAGCACACATTTGGCATCCGGGATCTGCATCCCAAACCTGAGGAGTCTGTCTCTCGTCATCAGTCTACCCCGTAGAAGTCGGTATGCACAAAGTTACATTTTTCGGGCAACCCCCTTGTCCCAAATGAAATCCATCTCCTCAGCCCGGTCGTGGTGGGTCCGAACCAACTCGTAGCAGCTACGACTTGGAATAGGCCTGACCCATCTCCCGTACCTGGGCCAGCCCAGCTCTAGGAATCCGCATGCTGGCTAGCGTCAATAGTAATAAGGCGAATCTCCTCGGCAAGCTGAGCAGTATATGGATATCCTTCTGGCCTCCAAACTCTATCTCTGATGATCCGACTGCATGTGAGCCCCCTGCCCGCTTCTCTGTCCAGCTGTCCTCCCAATAGCTCGAGCAAGGATCTGGAACCCAACCAAGGGTCTAGCCAGAGGTCGGTAGTCGTCTCATCCTTCATGTTCCTGCAGATAGCGGTCTGAAGCACCGGTCGACACCTCAGAATGGCCTTAAACGTGACCGAGAAATTGTTGTCTGTCCTGCAGGCCCAGAAGTTAGTCCTCTTTAGGTATCTGTTCGCCATTCATTCCGCCATATATATATATATATATATATATATATATATATAAAACAACAAATAACGTATATTTGATATGCTTTTTGTTAGTGTCCCTAACCTAACGCTGACAAAATAGAATAAATTAAACAACAATATAACATGTCTTAACCTTAACACCTAAAAAACATAAATTGAAGCTGTGAAGAAGCATATGCTTTTTGTTACTGTTAGAGGACATAATCTTAACAGAGCTGACGGGAAGAAAAGGACCCAAAGACCACTAAAATTTGGGAAAAAGGTTTTGTTGTTTGTTGTATTGAATAGTCTGTATCTCATGAGTCTTACACAAAAGAATAATAATTCCCTATTTTTAACCCTCCAGTTGACGGACTATAGCAAAGCTCAGTTGACAATCATAGTCCTCTGGGTCAACTACTTGAAATAGGGTTCATATAGGAAATTTGATGCCCAAGGATGCTGGCGTAATGAAAATTGTGCATCATCTTTATAGCAAAAAAATTACACCCCAAGTCCAAAGGCCTGACTTATTTGCATCAGTAAAAAAGATACGTTATGAACAGAGAAGAGGAGGAAAGACTCCAAAGAAACAAAACAAATACTCCCAAGCACCTCAATGCATAATTGCGGAAAAGAGAGAAACTACCGATTCCCTAAGCACCTCGGAGCATATACGGGCATGCCACAGCTTTCAGTACCAGAAACAAGGCAAAAGCTCAGATAGATAATGAAGTCCGGGAAAACCAAAAAATTGTCAGCACCATTTGCAATGGGTACTCTGGCTTAGTTTGAATTGTAGTTTTGGGGATTCACGTTTGCTCAAATGCCCATTTCCAGAAAGCTCGTTGGGCTAATGTCTAGGAAGCAGTCATTTGAACCCCAAATGAATGGGCCGGCATGCTGGGCTGGATGGAAACAGAGGGCCAGACAAAGAGCTAGACCATGACACCACTAAAACTAGAAAAAGAACCAACAACCTATAAACCACCATACGGGTTCCAGTTAACTAAAACTTTATAGTTTACATTTTAGACAAATCAGATAATAGAAAAAAAAGCTTATCAAGTGTATGCTTAATCAATGACCCTCGTCAAACCAACAGTTAGCAATAGCATGAGAAACAACGCATCATATAGAGGCCAAGACCTTAATAGGAAGTTAGTCATCTCCAATGTTATTAAAGGATCTAGGAAGTTAGTCATCTCTAGTTATTAAAGGCGCCGCCCAGGCGCGTCTAGGCGCCCAAAAGGTGAGAGGCGGTGTTTCACTGCCTAATTCAAAGGCAGGAGAGATATTTTCTTAGGCAACGTCTAGGATAAAGGCGCCAAAGACGAGATTAGACGAATTGGTAATTAGCCGAGCCTAGGCGCACATCTACTTGTGTTAGGTGTTTTATGCAACTTTTTGGGGCTCTGTTTGGGTCTTTTTATAAGTTTTATGTGTTTGTTTTGTTTTATTGGATTTTAAAGTTGCAGGCTTAAGTTTTAAAGGTCCAAATAGATTTTTTTTTATCACTATAAGTTGCTAACTAAAATAACATAAATAAAAAAAGAACAGAGGAGATTGAGTAGGATGAATATTTCATTTTCGATGATGATAATGTTCATGACGATCTCTTAGATCTTAGATGAGGAAGATGAATAATGGATGATTGAGTAGGAAGAAGAAGGATTGTTTAAGTCATTTAGAAATGTAGAACATCGACTCGTTGATTATCTTATGTTTGTTTTTCCATTTGAACAACTTGTTTTCTATCGTAATCACTTATGTGTGATATTATTGTTTTGCACTTAATTTTGTGTTTCATAGACTATTTTGTGATCTTGTTAAGTTACTTTGTTGTTTTATATTGTTTATTTGGAATTGTTTTTTACTCTTTTCTTTAGTTTATTGTCTTAAAATTCAAGTTTGATGAGTTTTAGGGATATATGACATATTTGGATAACCTAACATGCTCTATAAAAGTGACAAAAGGTGTTATGAGAAGGGAGTTTAAGAAGCTGTCCATGTGGCACTTTTTTTCCTCCGGGCAAGGCTAGGCACGCCTAGGCGCTCCCAAGCGATGAGGCAGCCTAGGCAACTCGCCTAGGAGCTCCTCTCTCTCTCTCTCAAAATTATCACAGAAATAATGAAAAAAAGAAGTAAAGAGATTAACAAGGCTTAATCAATGTGGCTCAAGTCCGAGAATAACCGACGCCAATTTCAACGTTGATAGACTGTTACTGTCTTACAGAAACATTGTGTAATACAACACAATGTTTATAGAATACAGAAAAGAAATCCTAACACCAAGAAACTACAAAATTACCCAGAGACCACAAGCCTTCAATTTTTGGTTTTGTTGTTCAGTAATCCTTTGTACTAACTCCTTTAGGCTTAAGTACATCAGGTTACACATACAACCCTCTCCACATAACTCGTCAGATGAACAACTTAAAGCATATTTAGCACATGGAACATAAAAATAAACCTTCTGATGTAATGGAGAGTTATTTTTCAAAAAACAATTCTCAAAATTCCAAAGTATTATGACAACTCTTACCCATTTGTTTCTTCACCAGGAAAAAAAACTCCAAATATCCTTTGGAGAAGGACCTGGGTTTTGAGCCCCAAAAATGCTTCCTATCTACCCATACAAATGAACCATTTTTTCCATAAGTAACATGAACACAATAGTTTCTCCAAAAAGAAGAAGTAGAAAAGACTCGTGGATTATCTGTTGGTCTCGATGCATTCACACAAAGTGGAAACACAACATTTTGTCTTCAAAGCTCTTTGCATTATAAGAATCTCAGAAATCATGAACATTTCCTTTTTCACTCTTTGGCTTAATATGCGGTAGAGATGAATAAAATTAATTGCTTCAGCCTATTGTTGGTGTCAAGGAACCACATTTCATCACTTGTTTGGAATAAACACAAACAATTCTCCATGAACCGTGTATGCACGAAACCACGAGTACGTTGACAAATTGTGACCGGTAATGCGAAGAGATAACGATCATACCAAGCAGAGTATACAAAGATAAACTAGAAAACCCATAGAGAAAACTCACAAAGGATAAAATTCATTTGTAGAACTATACCACTACTGTCACGTCCCGCTCCCGTAGGAGCGATCGTCCTCGCTAAGGCGTGATGCCGCACGAGCCTAGATTGCGTTCGTGCAAGGCGGGTTCCATAACGGCCGATTTCAGCGGCTGCGACGGGGTCGTCGCACAGAAGTCCCAAGCAGAGACATTGAATAATAGCAGCAGAAATTTGAACCAACACACAAGTTATTCAAAAGAAGCTCTTTATTGATATTGAAACCAAGGATTACAATGGGACGCAAGGCCAAGATTACAATCACTCAAGCTCACTCCTCATACATTACAAGTCACTCAGCTCTCTCTCATCTCTCAGTACAAGTCTTGAACTAGCGGATGCTTCGGAATGCGACGTCCATACATTATCTCCCGTATAAGTCTTGACTCCATGCGGCCGCACGCTTCGAATCGCCAAGGAACTCCGTGCCTCGACGCATCCAAGAGAGCTTCGCGCCACGAGCTTCTACCTGAGCCTGTACACGAAAACTATGTGGGTGTCAGTACTCAACTGCACTGGTGGAATGAGCTCCTTGTCCACCCATACAAAACCAACACGTTTGATTTACTTTGTGCAACATAGTCCCTTCTTTATCAATTGTCTTTCTAATCCTGTCTTAGGATCAGTTTTATGACATACGCCTTGGCATATTTGTGTCTGAGGACCATCCCGTGCTTGCAACAGCAACGTCCACTCAACAACGTTAACCTATCAAGTCGTGCTTGCCTTACGGCTATAATCAGAGACGCAACTACACGATAGACTTCATTTCCGTGTGACCGTGCTACCTCCTTCATTGTGCCGTGCCTCGCAACTCAGTGAGACTTAACCGCATCGCCGCCTCGCGGCCCTGGCTACTTTGATCTCCGACTGAACAAATCGAGACTTGAGAACTTAGTGTCACTTGACCGACTTTGCCTTCCAGCATTTCCTGACTTAAACTCAAGACAACTTACCCGTACTTGTGTTATGACAGCGCAGTCGTGCCTCATATTTGAGGTCGTGTCCAGCAACTCAACGTAACTTCACCCAACTTGTCCTACGGCCATTCTCGACTTAACTCGCAACAACCCAAGTCTAACTAATGCAACTCAACGCCAACGACTTAACACACGACGCCACATCCCGTGCCGAAGTACGTCGCCTTCGTTGTAGCCAAATCTTAGGCCCAGACATTGAGTTCTAACTGCACACACATTCAACTCGACTCCATCCAAAGGCACACACACGGATTGCCGTCCGTGCCGACCCATCTATATGAATGGTCATTGGCATTAACTAGCCATCGTGGACATAGCCTGGCAAACGGGATCCTTGCATCGCAAGTAGCGATCTCCGATACAAGTCCCCGAACTACCAATTGCCTATTACCAAGCTCGGCTATTACCGTGTTTTTTCCTAGGCCGAGTCGGTCCCGTGGCCCCGGGGTGCCGCTCGAAGAAACAATCGCCCTTGTCGACAAGTTGTCCATGACCGCGCACCTACGCTAACTTCTAGACTTAACGTAACTGCATGGTCTCATCATCGTCATTTAGTTCCTTTGCTTTACTTCTTCCACTTTTCATACTTCTTTTGCAGAGCCCAAACCAGGGTTGCCTCGGCGACTGACCTACAGTCCCGACTTATTTCCCCTCGGCGACTAACCATCGCTTAGACTTAACATTCTTTTGAATCCAGGGAACGGCTACTGCATAGCCTTCTCACTTAACTTGAACATAACGTGTTCCTTAAGTATCGACAGACCGTGGCTAACTTTCCACTAAACCAACTGTGGCTCGTGCCTTAAACCAACTCGTGTTCTACGCAACGCTATCGCCCAAGTCATACCTCATATGACGGGCCTTGGGATCGTGGGACTATTTAACTTGACAACCGCAGAAAGAGCGGAACAACACTTGGAATGACTTAGGTCGACCGGCATAACTTTGCCTAACTTAATCGAGCCTACAACTTAACTTGAGGGACGAACAAAGGCTATGCCAAGCCTTGCATCGAGGAAACACGCACGCTTTATTGAACATTTACGCGGGCGACGCCTATGACTTAGGCTAATTCATGGTTTGTATCAAAGACCAACTTTCCTTCTCCCAAGCCGCGGGACGAAGGACCGAGTGTCATTTTCAAAGCATGCCGTGCACCAACTGTAAGCCGACCGTTGGACCTTTCCATATTCTAACTCAATTCGACCCGTCGGAATTATTCCCTTTAGTTATGTGGATTCGTCTCTTTTATTATTAAGCCTACTTGTGCAAGTTGAAAACATGTGATTTATTATGTGAAGGCAAAGATAAGGCGAGTTCACCGAAACTATCCCACCTGAGCGAACGGTCGCCTCGACCGAGCGATGTCTCTGAGCAGCCGTTGCAAGGCTAAGTTCGAACACCGTCGGCGTTTCGATTCCTCCGATTGACTGAGCGGGATGGGGCACTACATCATACACCACTCAGAAAAAGTTTCGTCATCGAAACTAACTGAGTACTCACTCATTTACTTATCACTCGAACGTTCAACGACTCTCGCACACATTTCTCCTATCCATTTCCCAAATCCGAGCCACGCACGTTCTACTATCAATCTTTTCTTTAGTACGATTTCAAAATTCTCGACACTTTTCCATTCCTCTAGTCTCACTTGATTCAACGTATCACTTAGTTGGATCGGGCACGTATTCTAGACGTCCCCAAAATACATGCATTTTAGCCAAGCCTCGTGATAGGGAATCCGCCATCACCACTCGAGTCGGATCGTGCACATATTCGGACGTTCCTGATATACGTGCATGTCAACCGAGACTCGCGAGTGGTACCTCCACAATTTCTACCCCTTCGTACTTGGACGTCTGCCTAACCGCTAGGCTATGTCTTTCCGTCAGTATTGGAATCATAGTTTCCAAACAACGATATCAACACTGACCCCATCCTAAGGTCAAACCAAGTTAATAGTACGGAATTTTTCTACCCAAGTTCGCATCATTCCGATTTCTAAACATCGAGCATAGATTTTCTACACACATCCCGACATTCGTCGCACGGGGTCCGAGTCATTCAGTAAAGCCATCCTATGACAACTAACGTTCAACTAATCTTCGACAAGAACATATCGCTCGTTCATCAAGCCATTTCGTATAGTCTATCTCTTCGAACATGTTCGACATAATCCTCCTTTCAATCCTTCCAAGTCAAGCACGCTACGACACGATTCATCGCTAACCAAAATTTCACATTCCATATTCCTTAAGTCATCTATTCCAATTCACGTAATCGATCACAAGATCGTCTGACTTAACAATATGCCACGCTCCGATCTCACGTGAGTCCGATTACCCACGGTGGGCATGAAATTACCATGCAACGCTCCCGCGGAATAATCATTCTCATCGAGGCGTAACTCTTGTTTTGAGTCTAGACTAATTCATTTTCGATACGCAGATCGGATCTATTCAATCCTCGAGTTTACTCAATCGTCAATCACAAGTCCAAACATCCTCGAATTTTTCCTTCGCATCAATCCAACAAGACGAGACAATCAAAGTTGTCGCGTCCTGATTTTCCGAGATCGATCATTCCCGCGACATGAATCACCATGTCAGCGCTCACGCGGAACGATAGCCCCAAATCCGACGCGACGCATGTGCGAGGCTAGAGTTGCGCTCGCGCAAGACAAGAATGTCGACGCTGTCATTGTCCGCGTAACCATCAAGACACAATCATTTTCATTCAACATTTATCTCAATCAAAATCCTAAGTATAGCATCCAACCGAACAATAACACTTGCACGATCGTCATCCGCCGAGTCAGAGTACCCCCGAGTTATTGCATATCGATCTTTGATACGTCTCAATACCATCGACGATATGCGTAACCTGACGATCTTCCTTTGCAACCAATTTCGAGTCGTGCGAATAATGTTATCGTCCGACTGGATAATCTCCTCGACATTCTAATTCAGGTTCGTTCATTATCCCTCGAATCTTTCACCACATCAATTTCCTCAAACCCATATTTGCGTATTGTTCATCCGTCTATCTTCAGTCATCGACCAACGTTTTTCTTCAAATCAACCCATTCCTTTGCTAACTCAAATCATCGAGCAACATCCATTCCAATCCTCAGAGTCATTTTCAAACATTCGAATCAAACTTTTCATGTACGCTATCTTTCCGTCGTGCTAACTTTTTCATACACGATCCGTATCAATTTCCTCGATCAAGTTATCCATTCGCTACACCTTAACTTTTTTTCGATTCGATTTCACCTACTCAATCGTTCTCGCATTTCATACTCGCGCAATCCTCAATCCTGTGCACGTTCCGTGCGCATCAATTTTTAGGTTGTTCGAATCAACTCATCAAACTTCAAAATTAAAACTTATTCAACGATACTCAATCTACGGCTTTGCATAACATGATACTTGCTGATAGACTCACCGACACTCCGCATCCTCAATCGATCGATCGACATTCCTGAGGCTATCGCATACACCACTCATGAATGAAGTCATTCAGCAAATCCCCAAAACTATCATTCGAATCAAAATCGACTTCTTCGAATCCCGTTCGAACCATTTCTCGAAATCCAAGCACGCTCATCTATATCGCATCGACGTTATCATCACTCGATAGCACCCCTATTGATAGTCATCTCACTTTACTCAACCGAGTTCGACTCATTCTTGTTCGACACTATTCAATTCCCGCACTCGACTTTTCTAAGGTCGACACAACTTTTGGTGTATATGCCCAGCCCGACTTGGCCAACCGTGCTTACGTGAACCATCTTTTTTGTTTCTCGTCAAAACTGTTCTCCTATATTTTGCAAAATAGATAGACTTATTGTATGGACATCCCGTGGGACATTAGAGAGAGCGCACAAACGATATCAACTTTGCGGAAGCAACAATTCAGAGTTTGCGGAAACAACGGAATTAAAGAATTCAATCGATAGTCCAAGGACGTAAAATCGTGCTCTGATACCATTATGTCACGCCGCTCCCGTAGGAGCGATCGTCCTCGCTAAGGCGTGATGGCGCACGAGCCTAGATTGCGCTCGTGCAAGGCGGGTTCCATAACAGCCAATTTCAGCGGCTGCGACTGGGTCGTCGCACAGAAGTCTCAAGCAGAGACATTGAATAATAGCAGCGGAAATTTGAACCAACACACAAGTTATTCAAAAGAAGCTCTTTATTGATATTGAAACCAAGGATTACAATGGGACGCAAGGCCAAGATTACAATCACTCAAGCTCACTCCTCTTACATTACAAGTCACTCAGCTCTCTCTCATCTCTCAGTACAAGCCTTGAACCAGCGGATGCTTCGGAAGGCGACGTCCATACATTATGTCCCGTATAAGTCTTGACTCCATGTGGCCGCACGCTTCGAATCGCCAAGGAACTCCGTGCCTCGACGCATCCAAGCGAGCTCCGCGCCACGAGCTTCTACCTGAGCCTGCACACGAAAACTATGTGGGTGTCAGTACTCAACTGTACTGGTGGAATGAGCTCCTCGTCCACCCATACAAAACCAACACGTTTGATTTACTTTGTGCAACATAGTCCCTTCTTTATCAATTGTCTTTCTAGTCCTGTCTTAGGATCAGTTTTATGACAAATGCCTTGGCATATTTGTGTCTGAGGACCATCCCGTGCTTGCAATAGCAACGTCCACTCAACAACGTTAACCTATCAAGTCGTGCTTGCCTTACGGCTATAATCAGAGACGCAACTACACGATAGACTTCATTTTCGTGTGACCGTGCTACCTCCTTCATTGTGCCGTGCCTCGCAACTCAGTGAGACTTAACCGCATCGCCGCCTCGCAGCCCTGGCTACTTTGATCTCCGACTGAACCAATCGAGACTTGAGAACTTAGTGTCACTTGACCGACTTTGTCTTCCGGCATTTCCTGACTTAAACTCAAGACAACTTACCCATACTTGTGTTATGACAGCGCAGCCGTGCCTCATATTTGAGGTCGTACCCAGCAACTCAACGTAACTTCACCCAACTTGCCCTACGGCCCTTCTCGACTTAACTCGCAACAGCCCAAGTCTAACTAATGCAACTCAACGCCAACGACTTAACACGCGACGCAACATCTCGTGCCGAAGCACGTCGCCTTCGTTGTAGCCAAATCTTAGGCTCAGACATTGAGTTCTAACTGCACACACATTCAACTCGACTCCATCCAAAGACATACACGCGGATTGCCGCCCGTGCCGACCCATCTATATGAATGGTCACTGGCATTAACTAGCCATCGTGGACATAGTCCGGCAAACGGGATCCTTGCACCGCAAGTAGCGATCTCCGATGCAAGTCCCCGAACTACCAATTGCCTATTACCCAGCTCGGCTATTACCGTGTTTCTTCCTAGGCCGAGTCGGTCCCGTGGCCCCGGGGTACCGCTCGAAGAAACAATCGCCCTTGTCGACAAGTTGTCCATGACCGCGCACCTACGCTAACTTCTAGACTTAACGTAACTGCATGGTCTCATCATCGTCATTTAGTTCCTTTGCTTTACTTCTTCCACTTTTCATACTTCTTTTGCAGAGCCCAAACCAGGGTTGCCTCGGCAACTGACCTACAGTCCCGACTTATTTCCCCTCGGCGACTAACCATCGCTTGACTTAACATTCTTTTGAATTCAGGAAACGGCTACTGCATAGCCTTCTCACTTAACTTAAACATAACGTGTTCCTTAAGTATCGACAGATCGTGGCTAACTTTCCACTAAACCAACTGTGGCTCGTGCCTTAAACCAACTCGTGTTCTACACAACGCTATCGCCCAAGTCATACCTCATATGACGGACCTTGGGATCGTGAGACTATTTAACTTGACAACCGCAGAAAGAGCGGGACAACACTTGGAATGACTTAGGTCGACCGGCATAACTTTGCCTAACTTAATCGAGCCTACAACTTAACTTGAGGGACGAGCAAAGGCTATGCCAAACCTTGTATCGAGAAAACGCGCACGCTTTATCGAACATTTACGCGGGCAACGCCTATGACTTAGGCTAATTCATGGTTTGTATCAAAGACCAACTTCCCTTCTCCCAAGCCGCGGGACGAAGGACCGAATGTCATTTTCAAAGCACGCCATGCACCAACTCTAAGCTGACCGTTGGACCTTTCCATATTCTAACTCAATTCGACCCGTCGGGATTATTCCCTTTAGCTATGTGGATTCATCTCTTTTATTATTAAGTCTACTTGTGCAAGTTGAAAACTTGCGATTTATTATATGAAGGCAAAGATGAGACGAGTTCACCGAAACTACCCCACCTGAGCGAGCGGTCGCCTCGACCGAGCGATGTCTCTGAGCAGCCGTTGCAAGGCTAAGTCCGAACGCCGTCGGCGTTTTGATTCCTCCTATTGACTGAGCGGGACGGGGCACTACAACTACTAAACAAGATTTGTTAAGGATTTTAAAACCCGTTACAATTTTACACAGTCCCCGATCCTAGATATATACAGATAGGTCCTAAGAAAGTCCTAGAGATTTCACCTGGAAAGTGTAGTGCCCCGCTCCTGGCGATGGCTAAGTGTTGACTTGTTGCTAGTATAACCCAGTTGGATATGGGTTAATTTGGAAAACCTTTCGGCATCTAATCTATCAGGACAAATACATTGAGATCATATTCTATTCATGGATTGATTTCTGTTGGAATAAGTCAAAAATGCAGTTAATTGTGTCTTGGAGAATTAACTCTATATAAGAGTCTCTTCCAATACCTTTTCATTGTTATTTTCGTGGACATTTTGTTATTTGGTTTTGATGAATGTGTTTTCGTGTTGTTTTCGATAAATATTTTCATAGTTCACTTTCATCGATTTATGTATTCATTTTGTAAATTTTGAGGGAAAAGAGAAAAGAGAAAAGAAAGATAGAATAACCGTACTGATCCGATGTTTGCGTCATTCTAGGAGGACGCATAATAAAGGCTTCATCGTTATGAACTAATCATCCTCACGAAAATTCTCTAATCGGTGCGTGGTTTTGACCATTCTTTCCTTTACCTTCACGTTTTAATAAAAGAATTATCTTTGTTCCTTACAACGTCCTTGCGATCATAATGTCGTAGTAAAAGTAAAACAAAAAAACAAAAGAAGCCAGATATATATACTGTTATTGCTAATGATTGATACAATGGAACTGTAAACTATTAGTACACCTATGCACGAGAATAATATATTATGAGCTTTCGTATGGAAATCGGTATGGATATGGTTTGGGACCAATGGATTGCCAATTGTGATAACCCTGAATGGGAAGTGAGACTACGAGCATAGACTCGAGGAATGATATGTACAAGTAGAGATTTGCATTTGCATTTACTTTCGGTTTCTATTACCATACATAATATTATTTTATAGCCAAGTTGCTTATACATTTGCATGGTCATGAACAATTTATGCACAAAGTTTGGTATTTTTTCAAAAGGTATTCGAGACACTGAGACCGTATCGACCTAGGAGGAAATTATTCGAACGTGCTAATAGGTACGAAGTATTACGGGACCTTTATTGAAGCTAGCTACCTCCTCTGAAAGGACGCGACGCAATACCCTGTAAAACTAATTTATGGTGCTAAAATCATCTGTGACCATCATGTATACATGATGCATTGCTAATGAGTATTTTGAAGGAAGGGTAAGTGTTAATCCTTGTTTTGCAAGGATGGACAAGTCAACCATGGGTAAGATATTACTGTACAAGCGATAAATTTTATGTTATGTTTTGTATTCTTGATTTTGCGCTGTTAATAGTGTCTAAAATATAAAGATTATTTTAATAATTGTATGCTTCATATATATACTGTATTGGGTTGGGTGAGTCGAGTTGGTACCGCTCACCATTGCATTATGTACTGAACCCCTCCTCAACATGTGTTGGAAACAACGCGGATGTATGGAACGATCAAATACTCGTGAAGCATTTTAAAGCTCTTTATGTTCAAAGTATTTGAAGTCCTTTTCTTTTGAATGCATTTTAAAGCTCTTATAGATAACGAACCAAACCCATACCAAATCAAATTAGGTTTAGAATTAACTGTAATATGCAACTAACACTTATCTCTTCTCCTTGACTTATGGCTATCTTAGAGTGCGCTCCTTTGGTTGTACGAACGTGTAAACTGCATATCAAAAGTAGGTCCAAGTATCTTGTAACTGGCATCTAGTGCATGCTCCTCTCATGCTCATAAGCTCGTATTAATAAGAATAAGAAATGTATGTGTATGACATGAGATGATTCTACATTAAAAACACCATTTCTACAAAGTTCCCTATAAAAACTGTTGTACTTCTCAGTGGTGATATTTAACTAAAGAGTGACATGGAGCAACTCCTGAAGAATTGAAATAACCTTGACAGTAAGAATTTGTACTAGTAGTATTGTAGCAACAGAGAGAGAGAGAGAGAGAGAGAGGTCACTTACCATAATGGAATTTTCTTCTTCATCATCTTACACAACTGGTCAATAGGCTAAACTGGAAAAATGTTACCCCTCTAAAGCTAAAACTCCCCTGATAGGCCCAGTCTGGGAGCAAGGTTGCTTAAAATAGAGTGGGGTTTATTTTTGGTTATGGGAGTTTTGAAACCAGGTTTACCAAAGATGAAACCCTGTCAAGAAAATTAAAATTAAAGACTTATTTAAATTAGGGAGCATGAAGGAAGTCTTGGAGTTTTACGGAAAGAAGGGGGTACAGATTTGCCACCAGGGAATGACCCAGTGATAGGGGCTGGTGAGGGATAGAGAGGAGGTCCTGGGTTCGAGCCCACACCTACAAAAAGATACATATTTAGGATTGAGTTTCAGAAAACACAAAAGGAGCATTCCACTAAAACAAATATCACAGTGTAGGAAAACCGATAAACCCAATTTATCCTCTCTCTTTTTTTCCTTCTTCCTAAAGCTCTCTTTTTCTGTAAGTTGTCTCTCATTGTTGATGGCTATCAACACCCTCTTGTATTGGGAATTCTCTATAATTGGATCTAGAGGTAGACCCAATTCATGACTTGAGGAAACCATGTCACCCTAATTAGAGACGATAATGAGCCAAGTCGCGACAAAAAAATCGTCTAATAGAGCCTTAGCTCAATTAACCTCATCTTTTTAGTTCAGATCCAGCTTCCAGTCATGTATTGTATACTTCGACTAAAACCAGGACAAATGAACACTACCTAGCTCACTTTCCCTATTTAAAATCTCTAAACATAAAGAAAATCCAACATTGCAAATCGAGTAATGTCTTCACTTAAAAGATGACACTTGTGTTAGGCCCACAAATAAGCACTCCAAATTGCAGTTGATTAATTTAGATCTGAAGCTCCTCCATTTGGAATTACTCTGGTAACAATCCAACATGTCCGTTGACTCGATGTTTCTTGCAATTCGAGTGTTGCATACCACATTGAAATCTTGCTGACCACTCTGTACCTGCCATATGATCAGACCTATTGTGTTTGATTGGGACGGGGTAGGGACGTAGGTCTAATCCCAAAAAGCATCAGGTTCACTCAATTTCTTTCCATCCGGTCCTGACGAGGGGGGCCTGTCCCCTAGCTTATATGGTTAAGGCTTAGTCTTGGTTTGGGATTGCTTCTGCTTTTCAAGAAGTGGTAGCGAAGCAGTTTTTGACATCAACCTCCCATATGTTTTCAGAAGATGCTCCCAATGATACGCTACTTTTAATGAAACAGCTTTTGGGGCCACTTATCCGAGGAAGAAATAAAATAAGCGGAAGCAGCCATGATAGCCAATCCCAAACCTAGTCACAGTCATGGTAGTCAAAGGCGTGTCTCGGAGCAAGGCACAGCATATGTGCCTCACACTTCACTAAGCAAGGCGCATTTCTCCGGGCGCACCCAAGGCGCGCCTTAGGTGCACCTTTCAGTAAGGCGCAATAAAGAAATGGTGCGCCTTATGTATTCTTTATTTTTTACAATAAAAAAAGAGACATGGAGATAACCCTTACCTCATACAAGTGGTAAGGATGTGGCCATTTCCATGGTTGCCAAAGTTGGCTATAGTTGAACTCGAAAAACTAAAATTTACTAAAAGCATGGTAGAAAAAAAATACAAATTTTTGTTAGTTTTGTTGAGTGTTATTGTTGCTATGGTTCACTTGGTTATGTTATAATATTTTTGTGTTATTTGATTTTATTTCTTCGTTACTAATTCATTTATGTATATATTTTTTATTTTTTTATTTTGCGCCTCACTTCACTCAGACATGCGCCTTAAGTGCACCTTGCGTCTCGGGCGATATAAACCCTTTGTGCCTCGAGTGCGCCTTGCGCCTTTGACTACCTTGGCCTCAGTCACTCTGTAGTAGGGGTGACGGTTCCAGGTCTAACACGTTAGGAGCCCTAAATAGTTTTCTCCAAGAAGAAAAATAGTAGAAAAGAGTCGTGGATCATCAGTTGGTCTTGATGCATTCACACAGAGAGGAGAGACAAAGCTTTTCGAGCTCATAGCTAGTCCTATGGGAACTCGGAAGGGCACTCCTTGGTTACAAGAGCTTAAAGTGCATATCCAAAAGATAGGTCTAAGATACTCATGAAATGAGCGAGTAGGTTGGCCTCGTTTGGTTCGCAGAAAGGGAAGGAAAGGAAATCAATTCTTTTACTCTTTCATTTTCTTTGGAGAATTGCAATTTCCATCTATTTTCATTTTCGGTGTGGAAAGGCCATAAAAATTGGGAGGGAAAGTGAATTTGAGGTGGGTCCCCACCCACCCACATTTCTTTTTTATTTGGAAATTATTTTTCTTTCTTGCTACTTTCCTTTCCCAAGACCCTAATTCTGCGAACCAAAGGTTGCCTTGAGTAATAAGTTTGCCTTAACAATAATAATAAAAGTGTTGGCTCATTTAATAACTGCCGTGTGACTGTGAGCGGCTGGCATAAGATGATTCTACATCTAAGATTGTTTGATGAGTTTTACTCTAGGATTTTTTTTTATATTCTACATAAGAAACAACCATTTGTACAAAGTTTGCAGTAAAATATCGTTGACATGGAATGGACCAAGTACTGAAAAATTGAAACAACGTCGACAGTAAGGGTTTGTACAACTAGCTAGCTAGCTAGTGTCTGTAAGCAATAGGAGAGAGAGAGAGAGAGAGAGAGAGAGAGAGAGAGAGAAGCCACTGACTAACCTAAGTTGTCTTTACAGCTTGGAATATCTTCTTCTTCTTCTTCTTCTTCTTCTTCTTCATTTTACACCAAAATGGATGAACTTGAAAGAATGGTACCCCTCATGATGTTAACTCCCCATTGTTTTTGTAATTTAAACCCCTTTGGGACAATTTGGGAGCAAAGTATGTTAAAATACATTTGGGTTAAATTGGAGTCGGGTGTTGCTTGGGCTTCAATATGATGTAGAAGAAGTAGGCAAATGTTAAAGGCCACCCCTTTTTTACTAAGGGCCACCAACTTAAAATTTTAAAAAAAATTACAAGTTTGCCATTTTGAAAACACTAAGGGCCACCCGTTCCTGTCAATTGAGGACTGCAGGCCTTGCCTGCAGTCCTCGATTGACAATTTTTTCTTTTTTTTTTACCTACAGTGACTGCAGGGCTTGCCTGCAGTCCAAAGTGAAGACAGGACTGCAGGCAAGGCCTGCAGTCCGCCTTCCCCACCCCAGGTGCCAGCCCTTGCTCCTTTCGGGACGCGTTTGGGTTCGGATCTCGCGAGGAGACGTAGCCGGAGATGCAGGAAGGCGGCGGCAGGTGCAGCCGGGCGCTGCAGGGGCTGGGGTTCCTGGCGAACGAGCTCTCGTTGAACACGAGGAACTGGCCCTGGGTCGGGATTGCGCCGGACAGGTTGTTGTACGAGAGGTCGAGAGTGGTCAGGCTCTGCATCTTCTGCATGTCCGCCGGGA
This sequence comes from Iris pallida, assembly GCA_029216955.1. Classification (NCBI taxonomy): domain Eukaryota; kingdom Viridiplantae; phylum Streptophyta; class Magnoliopsida; order Asparagales; family Iridaceae; genus Iris; species Iris pallida. Next base: position 23,195,398 of record JANAVB010021796.1, read on the forward strand.
TCTCGCCGACGAACCGGTTCCTCGACAGGTTGAGCGAGCTGAGTATATGCAGCTGTGTATCTCGTCGCTTATTTCCTCGGCCAGGCCTTTGCGACTGAGATCGAGCAGCTCGAGCGACTGGCACCGGGCGAGGTTGAGCGGGATTTCTCCGGTCAGTTTGTTCCCGCTCAGGTTGAGCTTGGACAGCTGCTTCAAGTCGCCGATCTCCGGCGGGATCTCCCCCGACAACTGGTTCGACTCGAGCGACGACGTCTGCAGCGCGCGCAGCTCCTCCCCGAAGCAGTCCCCTTGGTGGCCCCTAGTAAACTTGTGAACTTTAGGTTGCTCTTAGTAAAAAAAAATACAAAGGCATGGTTGCCCTTAGTAGATGGGTTGCCCTTAGTAAAAAGGGGGTGGCCTTTAACATTTGCCAAGAAGTAAGGTAATGTTTGGTCGGCGGAATTAGAACATTTAAAAAAAAATTTATTCATTTCTTGTATTTTTATACCCAAAAAAATGAACATGAAAAAAAATGGTTCAAGAAAGAAAAACTAAAGAGAAAATAGTTTCATCCATCCAAGATTCATTTCCCTCTCAATTTTCTGTATTTATTATAAAAATTTAGGGCTATTCAAAAATGTATACGTGACCTTTTCAAACACCAGAAAGAAGTCTGTGGATTGGGGCCTAGTGGTAGCAACGGGACCCCGGCGCGAAAAATGCAGGTTTGAATCTCCCCTTGACATTTGCCAAGCCGAAAAAAAAGAACACATAAAAAAACACCAGAAAGAAAAATTAATAGAAAATACAATTTTCCAAAAAATGGAATAAGCAAAGAATTGTTCTTTCCGCGAACAAAACGAGGCATAAATGTTTATTTATTTATTATTTATAATAGAGACATGGAGGAATAAATGTGAGTGCGGGTGGGTGGATGAAGATACCCGCCCGCGGAGCCCCGTCCCCCTACACCATCGGATCGAGCGGGACCCAGGTGATGTCGCACGATCCGACGACTAAGGGGACGCGAGGCTTCGACGGGGGTCCAAAAACAGGGGTCTCGATTCAGACCCTATATATATATAAGCGTGGTTAGAATAAGGCACATCCTCCCAAGAGGTTGCAGGTTCGAGCAACGGGAGAAGCACATTTACTTCCATGTGGAGGAATAAATGTGAGTGCGGAACGGATGCGGTGAGATACAAGTGCTGGTGCGGGCTTTCGGGTCGAGCCTGATGCAGTGAGATACAAGTATGGGTGCAGGCCTTCGGGCCCAGTTTGGTAGGCCTTCGGACCAGGAGTTGTTGGTGTTTTTGCCTTTGGACTAGAAAAGATAGTCCCACATCGGCTACACCAAATGGTGAGTATCTCAATATAATGTATTGCTTGTGTTGAGGTGTGCACATGAGGTGTGGTGGGGCACAAGTGTGTGTCATGTGAGAGTATTTTTCTAGAAGGAAAAAGGATTAATTCCAACAAGGATGCAAGTTGATTTTTGTTGTGCGGACTCGGACACGGACTCCAGGTTGTCTCGTGCATGCACGGGAGTGTTCGGGGGGTAGGCGTGGACTGGCACACTACTATGCTGATTGTGGGATGATCTAAAATATCAAACTCTATTTTTGAGTATTGGTATTTTAGTCCCACATCGGATAGGAGAAGAGGTGAAGTCTCACTCCACTCTATAAATAGAGCCCCTTGGCCTCCTTTGAAAGATGCACCAAGAAGAGAGTTAAGGGAGTCTGTAAAGTCCAAGAAGCCCGTTCAAGTCTCAAATATTGACTTACGAGCGTTCAAGAAGTTCTTCGTGAACTTGCTGGTTCCTGAAAGCAGATCGTGTTGGGACGAATCTTGCTTTGAGCAACGGTGATCTTAATCACCCCAGCAAGAACCTTTCCTCTTCTTCTTTCTTCTTTCTTCTCCTTCTTCTAAGTTGTAACTCAGTTCTGTCCGTCAGCAACTGCGATTGCGAGGAAGAACGTGAGATTTATTTTTTGAACTCAGTTCTGTCCGTCAGCAACTGCGATTGCGAGGAAGAACGTGAGATTTATTTTCTGATTATTGTTGCTTTTGTAATCAGATTCATACTATACTGTTCCTCTTGGATCTCGAGAATTATCAGAAAGTGAAACGTTTGTATGAACCTCTGATCTCGACATCGAGTCTACCATCTTTGATCAAGCCCCGGGACTAACAATCTCAAAGCAAGATCCTTGTAGATGGAAAACTCTCATGCTTCTCTCATCGATTCAAGCTTTAACAAGTTGGAAAAATTCGACGGAGAACATTTCTAAATCTGGAAGAGAAAGGTCACCATTAATCTTCAACTCGTGGACGCAGACCATGTGTTGATTGAGGATGAACCGACAATTCCAGAAGGAGGAACTGCCGATGCTATTGCTGCTGCACTCGTCAAGCAGAGCAAATGGAAGAGAGAAAACAGCGTCTATAAACTGCTGATTCTCAATTCTATGGAAGACTCTCTGGCATAGTCATATTCCAAGAAGGTGAAGGCCAAAGAGATCTGGGATTCTTTGGGTAAGCTGTAAACCCCCTAAATTTCTATTACGATTTTTTTATAATTTCTTTTATTTTTGTACTTCGTATTTACACGTTGCATACGAGTTCGCATTTTTGCGTAGCATGCGAGATTTGTATTTCGTATTGCTCGACAAGTGCGAATATGTGTCGAGCTACATATTTTAGAAAAATATATTTTATTATAAATTTTATTTTAATAGGAAGGTACATTTTCAAATAATGGGATAAATAATTTCTTTGGTATAAAAGTTATTTTGGTCGTCGTTTAAAAATAAGTAGTAATTTGAAAATTCTGGTTTATATGGAATGTTTCCAAATGTTTTGCGAAATGTGAAATTTGTTTATTAATAAATTTTGTTATTTATAAAAGCTAGTTTATGATTCAATATTTAAGTATTTATCGTAATTTTCGAAATTAATTTATTAATATTTTATATTATTTATAAAAAGACATATTTAAAATAGTTTGATTTAACGTTTGATTATTATGGCAATTTAAATTTGAGTTATCTTTATTTAAAGTAGTTCTAAATTAAAGTTGTGGTTTAAAATTGGATTTGGATTTGGTTGAATTGACTTTAAATCTATTTAATTAAATGATAAATTATCTATTGGGGGATTTAAATAAATTCCAATCCCTATCCAACTGGAAATTCCCACCTCCTATAAAAGGAGAGGTACTCCTCCAGAAATTTTTCCATCCACAGATGTGCATTGTGTCTGTGTCCACCGTTCTTATTCCATATTATACATTTACATTTTTCTCCGTGTCGAACACATCCCCGACACAATTAAAACCTAGACCCTAATCCGAATCATCACCGCCACCCGTCTTCATCACCTCAGCATAACCCCCGACACCATCGGCCAACTCCGGCAGCCCCTTTGCAACAACAACCACCACCACTGTCATCGTCGAACCGCCAATCCCCTGGCCTCGGCCATGCCCGACTTCCTCCCCACATCACAGCCGCTCTCCACCTGACAAACACTGCCTCCTCTCCGATCGTTCCCCCAAGCATCGCCCATCCCCCGACCAACGCTAACACCATCACCACCAGCAACCTCACCTAAACCACCAGCTCCGACCTTCCCAAACACCACAAACCACCACAATAGGAAAAGAAAGAGAAAACCCAAACCTGAGCCGATCCGCCGTGTCCCCCGCTCCAGCGCGCCACCACTGACAGGGCGCCGCCGCCGAGGATCAGATCCGCGCCCGGCTTCTCCGCCTGTCACGCCCCAGAACCAGAATACTGGAGAGCGGGGGCGAACATAGCCAGCTACGTATATTGAAATGAAGTCCATCTCGCTATACGGTCACGGCTGTCTGGGTATGAGGGTTTACTACAAGCCAACAGTCTCTTAAGGTCAAGCCTACTGTCTCAATCTCAAGCAAATAATATAATTACAAGATGTTTGACCACCAAATATACAATAAAAGGCGTCCCATGATATTACATATCAGCTGATCATGAAGCTAGTCGTACAAAATGCTAGGACTAGCAAGAGTTAAGTCATACATGATCAATCCTAGGATTTGTTAATCATGTTTACAGCCCGTAGGCAGACAGTAAGTAAAAGTGCATCGAGCTAACAGGTGCTCGTCGGCTAAACGCCTCAAAAGAATAATTTTACAATAGAGTGAGCGAAACAAAATAGAAAACCCACTCGTAGCCCGGGTTCCTTCTAGTCGCCACCATCGGGCTGGAGGTTCGGTAGATCCTCGGGTGCTGCTCCGAAATCTGGCCACACAAAACCAGCTGGGTCAAACCCCAGAAAGAGCAAGTGCCACAAAGGAGGCCACGAAATAAGAACAAAAGCCAGCATATCAGAACATAAGAAAATGAAAGAAAAGTACAAGTAATAAAGAGCACGTCAGGACAATAAACAACTAGGGACGTGGAACCATTCGGAAAACCAGGTTACAACCCATAAACCAAACAAGGACCGGGGTTGTAACCTTTCGCCTGAATAGCTCCTTGTCTTTACCCAATTATTGTTGAAGCAAGTAAAACAATCATGTTCAGGGGTACCAGGGTACAGGGACTAGACAAGACTTAGACAGGGCTAGACATCATCCATTCACAAGCGGCCAAGCAATTACTACGGCTTACTACTTTAACTAACTAGGGTTGTCACAAGCCTAATCACTGACAAGATGCAAGTGAGAATTTCCCAGTCCCAAGCCCTGCAGACCATCCAGTTATCCTTTCGCGGGTTGAGAGTATGGTTGGGTACATCGCCCCGGAGACGATATACCCTTAGGTGACTTAGAGGGTGCAACACATGACAGTGCGCTGGAAATGTGCTCTACTCGTCGGCAAGCTACAAATCCAATTAAGAGCGCCCAGATAACGAGATTGCCTGTGACTGGAAATTCTCCATGAACTATAGTTTGATCTAGTCATTAGCCTAATCCATATTCAGTATGAATCCCTGACCGTGGGAACCAGGGAGTCACGTCCTAGACATGATGCAAGCCAAGACAAGTGGATTGCACAAGTAAGCAAGCAGGAACACCCACGGTGTCAAGTTGATTATACGAGTCAAGTTAGCTGTCGCAACAGTATCAAGTCAAGTCAAGTTACAAGTTACAAGTCAAGTCAAGTCAGGAGTGCGCCGCCACGGGCCACTATCAAGTTATCAAGGTAAATCATGTCAGGGTACTTGTCAGGAGTGTGCCACGACGGGCCACTATCATGTCAGGTTGGTCATGTCAGGAGTGCACCACTACGGGTCACTGTCGTGTTATGCTAGTTCTTTGTCATACCATGCCATGTACAATAGTCATTCCAAACATGTTAAGTAAAATCAAGTTCATGACAAAAGGCATAAGGATATAAAATGGGCGTAAAATATCTAATAAAATATCAATATACAGGGCTATAGAAGAGCCAAGCTTAGAGAAATAAAACCAAAACTCCAAGAGCCAATGGATTGCGCAAGGGGTCAGGGGGTTGGATTGCGCAGGTGTCAGCTGCGCAGGGTGCCAAGTGCGCAGGGGCACAGGACGCAGGGGCAGATGGTGCATGGGTCAGATTGCGCATGAACAGACTGCGCAGGAGTGAACTGCGCAGGGTAAAGTGCGCAGGAATGGTTGGCGCATGGGGCTGAGCGCAGTTCACCATAGGGCAAGCTGCGCGGTCGGCACTGCGCTAAAGAGCGCAGGCCGAGAGGGGCTGCGCAGTCCAGCACTGCGCTAAAGAGCGCAGGCTGCAGGCTGCTACTCCAGGCCGAGAAGAACACCAAGAACCCCAAGAATTCAAATTTTCATATCTTTGTCAAATCAAAGCCAAATCTAGATTTTCAAATTTCTAACTCGAGTAAAATTGAATTCTCTTCCACATGGGAGCATCAAAATCCACAAAAATCCAACCAAAATAGATCAAAACCATGTAAATCCGAAAATAGTTAAAACCTAGATCTAGAACAATGGAGACTCCAAATCATAAAATGTCAAGTTCTAATGTTGATCACCATGGCCTAATCTAGCTAATAAACAAATAAAATCTGGTTCTCATGTGGTGGCAAGGTGCACTTGCCTATGGGTGTTGGTGAGTTGTGTAGAGGAAGGAAGAAGAAGGAGATGGAGAAGTAAATGAAAAATAAAGAGGAGAGAGAAAAGTTAGGTGGGATTTAATGAGGGTGAGTTGTGTTGGAATGAGGGTTGAACATAGGCTAAGGTGTTCCAATGCATGTTAAACCAAACCAAACCAAATCAAACCAATTCTCCTCCACAAAATAAACCAAGCCAGGTAAAACCCAATTACGAGAACCAAAATCTGCAGGTCAAGCCAATTACAAGTACATGCCAAAATTCGGGAAAATAAAATACAGGTCTGAAATACATGCAAGCTTGACAAAATACGTATTCAGAATGTGGGTGTTACAACTCTACCCACCTTAAAAGAATTCCGTCCTCGGAATTTAATTAAGAGGCTAGAGAGACAAGGACAAGTTATATTAATCACATGCAAGCTATAACCAGGCAAGCAATCAGACAATCATACATGCAAGCAAGGGATGGAAAACATAAGGCATAAGGAAGACATTATACCTTACGAGTTAAACAAGTAGGGATATCGCGATCGGATATCATCCTCACGCTCCCACGTTGACTCACCTAGAGAGTGATGACCCCAAGCAACACGGACTAAACTAATAGTCTTGTTCTTGAGTATCTTCTCTCTCCGGTCCAATATAGACACGGGCCTCTCCTCATACGAAAGGTTGGTACCAACAACCAATTCTGAATGGTCTAGGATATGGCTCGGGTCCGGGATATACCGTCGTAATTGGGACACATGGAATACATCATGCACCTCACTTAGCGACGACGGAAGAGCAAGACGATAGGATACATCTCCTACTCGCTCCAGGATGTCGAATGGTCCTATATACCTAGGACTAAGCTTTCCCCGTACGCCAAAGCGAATGACGTCGCGGTTAGGCGAGATCCTAAGGAATACATGGTCGCCGATAGCAAACTCCAAGGGACGTCGATGAGCATCGGCCCAATGCCGCTGGCGATCTTGGGCAACTCGAAGACGATCTCTGATCCTTCTGACCACTTCAACTGTCTGGGCAATCATTTCTGGATCGAGCATCTGCCTCTCTCCAACATCATCCTATGCTAGCGGGGATCTGCACTTCCTACCGTACAGAGCCTCGAACGGAGCCATCTGGATACTTGCCTGGAAACTATTGTTGTACGAGAATTCCACAAGATGTAGGTGATCCTCCCACGAACCACCGAAGTCGAGCGTACAAGATCTCAGCATGTCTTCAAGAGTCTGGATTGTGCGTTCTGACTGACCATCTGTCTGCGGATGATATGCCGAACTGAACTGGAGACGAGTTCCCAAACTCTCTTGCAAGCTACGCCAAAAGTGTGACGTAAACCTTGAATCTCGGTCCGAGGTGATACTGACGGGCACACCGTGAAGCCTGACAATCTGCCTGAGGTACATCTCTGCTAGCTGAGCCGTAGACTGCCCAACTCTGAATGGGAGAAAATGAGCCACCTTCGTGAGCCGGTCAACTATAACCCAAATAGCATCTCGACCGGCTGGGATCTAGGCAATCCAGTCACAAAATCCATGGTCACATGCTCCCACTTCCATTCTGGAATCGGCAAGGGCTGAAGAAGTCCAGCGGGCCTCTGATGTTCAGCTTTAACCTGCTGGCAAACCAAACACCGAGAGACAAATCGGGCTATCTTCCTCTCCATCTTCCACCGTCGCCGTGCCCTCACGATCTCCGGCCATCGCCGCCCTTCACGCGCTGATGTCCGCCCTCACTCGAGCGTCGGAACCTCCGCGCCCTCCGAGAACGTCGCCTCGGTCCCTCCGACCGCCTCCGCCGTGGTTCCACGGGCATCGACGCGCCACCACTCGCCGTCGGTGAGAACCCCTTCACTTCCTCTCCAGCTCCTCCTTCCTCCGCCGCGGCCTCCTCCAGCCGCGGGCGCCGCCGATCCACCGCGCTTCTCCGCGACTCGCGTCGCCGCCACCTCCTCAGGCGCCGCTGGGCCGAGCGCCGCCCCTCCAGTAAGTTTCCCTTCCGAACTCCCTCTCTCACTCTCTGTGAATTTAATTAGGGGTTGAAGAATGAGTTTTATTAAGGATTTTCTTATTTAATAGTATTATCATTCTTTTTTATTATTATTAATATTGTTGTCATTTCTATTATTATTATTATTATTATTATTATTATTATTATTATTATTATATTATTAGGAAAAGCTGTATGTTTTGATTATAACTATTATTATTATTATTATCATTATTATCATTATTATATTATTATTAGTATTATTATTAAGATTATTATTACTGTTATTATCTATTAATTTTTATTATTATTATTATTATTATTATTATTATTATTATTTTGTTTTAAAAAAAGAGAGGGTGTTTTGATTCATATAAAAAAACATATGTATACATAGTTTTGATCTAAAATATTATATTTACAAAAATTAGAGTTTTAGTATAGATGATTTTTATATTTCAAAAAAAAAATAGTTTGAGTAACAAGAAAACAAAATATATAAATAAATAAAATAAAATAATATAGTTATAAAATATTAATATTTTTAAAATAGTCTATGGACGTATATTCCAATAATTCTCCCCGATTAACATCATTTATCTTTACTAAATCATTAGGGGTGCAACTCGGGCGGGTTGGGTCGGGTTTCAGGTCAATCCGAGCCCAACCCGATAGATCATAAGCCTAGCCCAAGCCCAAGCCCGACCCGACTTCGGGTTCAACATATGAAGCCCAAGACCAAGTTCGGAGGATCGGGTTGGGTCGGGTCCATCGGGTTTATCGGACTCTAATATGATATTTGAAATAATCTTAAACAAGAGTAATATTAAATGCATAATCAAATAGCAATCAAGCCTCAATCATTACAAAATAAAACTGAAATGAGATTTAGGACAAGGAATTGAAGAGTTTGGGTGAAAAAAATTATAGTTTAAACTTTTTATTTAAGTAGTATGAAACAATATATATATATATAAATTATATGTATGTCGGGTTTCGGGTTCTTCGGGTTACCCAACACATGAACCCAAGCCCAACCATATTTTTGATCGGGTTCAAATATTTTAACCCGAACCCAAGCCCGAACCCGAATATCTTCAACCCTAACCCAACCCATTAATGGGTTTATCCGATCGGGTTCGGGTTTAGCCCGCCCGAGTTGCACCCCTATAAATCATGCCTCATATTTTCTTGTGGATTCGTATCTTTACTCATTGATCATAGCTATTGGACAACCAGGACTTGTCGGAACATCGCACCACCAGGCAAGATACCTTGCCATTATACTGTTTATTTTTAGTTTGCATTTTATTACATATCATTGTTCATTTATTTTTAGTTCTTGATTTACTGCCTGCTCAGTGATATTAGATGTACTTTGTTATTTATCCTTTGATTGCATATGGACCTAGAGTTAAAGGACTACCGTTGTAGTGTATTGCATATACCTTAACACAGCTGTACCACGAGGATGTGTGAGATGAGTAGCATGTAGAGATTCTTGCGTGTGGGCTAATCCCCCATGTGCATGCGTTAGGGCTAACTGCTAATAGAGGCGTGTTAGGAGACTTAGCAGTTAGTAGAGGTACGTGGTCGTGGATGCGACTTGACAGGTACATTGGATGGGGAGAACATTTTCTTGTCGTATGGGCTTCGATTGCACTTCCCTTTTAACCCGGAAGCTCCGCTAGAGATACGGGTATGAGCCTCTCAGGTTGGCCACTGTCGTTTTTGAACGTCATGCTCTTAGGTCACTGGTGCCCAAGTGGGGACTATACCAGATCCCATTTACAGCCAGGACTCATGCGACGAAAGGTTTGTTCTTAATTGCATGTTCACTTTAGTTTGGTTAGATTACCTTATTATGTCTTGTCACTTTCTTTGATTGTGGCATATTTTATATTCAGTATTTATATGGTATGTTTATTGTATCTTGTTACGTCCCTCTGAGGACCTGGTTATCTCGCTAGGTGTGTGTTCTTGTCTTTCGCAGGTGTTCTAGCCGTGGCCATGATTGTCACTAATTCTTCGAGGATGATTGCGCTTTGATCGTCTTCGCTTTGCCCGCCAAACACATTGTATTTTTCCATGTATTTTTCCTTCCTTGTTGGTAGTAGATTTGTCTCCGCCCAACGATTGTATACATGACAAATTCAAGGTTGCTTTTATATCGTATATATCTTTGTGGATGAGATTTAGTACCTTGGTTACTGTATTTTACAGCTTATGTATATATACGAGGGTCCATATACTTCGTATGTATACAGCTGGCATGATTACGTTTTAGTCCTACATATTTTGGGACTGGGACGTTACATATTTTTGTGGTGGCCCATGCAGGTCAATTTTGTCGTTTTGGTTACATGACTGTACCGAACGGGCCTGCAATATAGGATTAGAGTTTAGAATCTCATCCACATATTTGACTTTCTTTCTTGACTTCAAATTCCGAACTCTTGTTCGACCTCCTTGAATTGCATCTTGCTTGACTCCTTCTACCGTAAATTCTTAGTTTCGTGTTTAGTAAGATGACTACACTAGTATATGCCCATAGGTTAAACACATGGCTAGATGGATTGCATTGACAATTAATATGCATTGAGATTTTATTTATAAAGGCATTTATTTTTCGTAGAAATATGATCTTAAGGATTAGTTAATTCCAAGTTGGGTAGTAGCATTTTTTTTTTGCTTTCAAAAGATAGTTGGAGTTTTATTTTGCTATTACAAGGTGGTATACACAAGAGGACCGAAAACAAATTTATTATTTATAATTTTTGGAAATAGCGAAATAGTTTATGATTTATTTGGGATATGAAACCGAATTAAGTAACGTCTTTAAATTGTGACCCATGATTTACGGTTAAGTTCAAATTTGGATTGTAACATGTTAAAGTTTATCTTGAAATTTATTAGAGAGAGTTTTAAATTATAAGTTATGATTTCATAAACGATTAGAGAATATGGAGGGTTTATGATTTATGGGTTATTTGAGAGCTTGAGATTTTTAAATTGAGTCATACGATTTATAATTTTATTTAATTTTGAGTTTGAAGGGGTGATGGTAAAAAGTTTTGTTTAAAATATTTTGGAAGCTATGAATTCGACTTTAAAGGAAAATCTAAAATTTAACTTGTGTCCGATGATCAATGATTTATAAAGTTATTTAGATTTCGAGTTTAAAGGCTTGATTATGGATATTTTAAATTTTGGTGAAAAAAGAAGAAGAGAGAATTACTTTTGAAGAGTAGTTGTGACTTATTGGAATCTAGATATACACATTTGAAGGATATATGATTAAATTTGAGAGTTATTTAAATGTTCCATTTTGTAGTATGAAATTCGGTTGATAAATTTATTAAATGATGAGTTTAAGGTTTGGAGAAAAAATGATAATAATTATTCGATTTGCGATATACAAGGGTTATTTCGAGATTGACTAGAGATTTAAAAAAAAAATTGATTAAAGTTGACAGTCTAAGATAATTGAAATTTTGGCGAAGTATCTTGAAAATTTTATTGAGAAACTTTCGAGGAACTTGAAATTTTAGAACATATATTGGTAGAGGGCGAAGAAGCAAGTAAAGGTCACCCTAGTGAGATAGAAGTATTCTACGTTAGAATGCCGTGCCACCTATGATTATGTTATTGCATATACACAAGTATAGTTAGTCATCGACCAAACCGATGAACATATCTTTGACTTACTCGACCTTCCCTCAAATCTAGATCCTTATTCGTGACATCTAATTGTTTGAATTTTTGAAATGGTTGGAATCATTCCCTTGACCATACCCTTATCTATGAGACTATCTTTCTTCTAGAAACTGTGCCTCTAACTTATCGTAACTTGATCTACGAGATTTCCTAAACTACCTTTATTTCGTGCTTTAACCTTTTATTTTTGTGCATTAATTAGTACCTTATGAAAACCCACTTTCTATTTTGATCATTTGGCATTCCCTATCGTGACTTCAATATTTGGAGCACAACACTAGACTTTTCCTTCCAACAAATTTTACATGCAAGACCTAGACGAGCTCACCTTCATGTAGGTATATCATGTTCCACTAAAACACGTCCCCTTGTACTCTATTTTTATGGTACGACTTTCGGGCCATAAAAACTCAAACATAACCCCTACCATGGTACCGATATGGACTCCACCTCGACTCAATTTTTTGACCTAATATGTGATTGCAATCTATTAAATGCTTAACCTTGTGTTTTATCTTGACTGCTTAACCCTTGTTATTTTATTTTCTTGTATTATCTTGATTTACTTAGACCCATAACACCTTTTACTCTTCATGCAATATTAGCAACACTTACTTTTCTCCCTTCCAATTAAATTGCTTTCTCATATTTCACTATGATTTCTCCATTGTTTATGCAACCTTGTTCCTTGTATGATTTCCTTATGCAAAATAAAAATTCGATCATGACAATCTTGGGTTAGTAGAGGTTAGATTGGAGAACCCCACAGTATGGATAAATAATGTAGTTGGATAAGATAACTACGAGATTATGAGCTATCGGTGGGAAATAAATAGAAATGTGCAATCCGAATCAATGAAGTAAGGAAGGATATATTATGTTTTGATGAAACAACTCAAGAGTGAATAGACTTCTCGAATTTCAAAAGCTTGTTTTGAGGTAACTAAATATCGAGTAAAGAATCTTCTAAAGTGTTGGTGGTTTAAGAACCAAATTTATATATTAAATTTATGGATGCAAATTTTTGATAAGGACAATGTTGACGATTGCCTTCGGTAGCATAGAGTGTTATGATGATATTAGCTTTCAAGGATGACCAATTGTTGAAGAAAGAGACCCTTACATTTTTTGATTAAGTTCTAAGATGATTATGAATATGAAGTTAAGATGAGTTTCATTTCTACCATCAAAAGATGAGATTGTTGAATTCAAATTTTTGAGAGAGAGACTAATAAATATTTTAGAAAATTGTCAATTGTGATCGAGTTATGAAAGTATATTGTTAGTTTTTGAAATTTATCAAACATTGAAGACGGACTTTATCTTGGTACCTAAGGATGCATTGTACATTGACCAATAAATACGAATTTACAGTAAAGAGATTTTTAATTTCTACTTGGGCCAAAATTGGTTGAAGGTTTGAAATTTTTAATTTTAGAGGAAATTTTAACTTGGAAATATATATATAAGGTAAGCTAGTGTAATGGAGATTATGGAATTCAAATTTGAGACTATTTGAAAATTTATGACGAGATAGAGGAAATTAGAGTACATTTATAATCATATTGGTTTTGTTTAAGGGGACGTGGAACGGAAGTAATTTTTGGAAAGAACGATTCATGATAAGAGAGATTACATGAATATTGATGATATCAAAGGATTAAGGAGTTATTACCTACTTATGAGGTTGTCCTTTTTTTTTAAAGGTTAATGTTAAGGTTGATTGAGCTTAGTCATTGATTGGTTGTCATATACATAATCGTAAACTAAATTGAAACTATCAAAATTTTGTTCTAGTCGATCGAATGACACATTGTCATTGAAGTGTCACTCGCCTCCTCGCAGAATATTTTGTTTGCATTCTCGTCCCAAGAAGATCTCGTACATCTATTCGAATATACTGCTTCTACCTCCTTCACCCTACCTACCCTAATTATCCCTAAATTTCGAGGACGAAATTCTTTTAAGTTGGGTAGGATGTAAACCCCCTAAATTTCTACTACAATTTTTTTTATATTTTCTTTTATTTTTGTACTTCGTATTTACACGTTGCATACGAGTTCGCATTTTTGCGTAGCATGCGAGATTTGCATTTCGTATTGCTCGACAAGTGCGAATATGTGTCGAGCTACATATTTTAGAAAAATATATTTTATTATAAATTTTATTTTAATAGGAAGGTACATTTTCAAATAATGGGATAAATAATTTCTTTGGTATAAAAGTTATTTTGGTCGTCGTTTAAAAATAAGTAGTAATTTAAAAATTCTGGTTTATATGGAATGTTTCCAAATGTTTTGCGAAATGTGAAATTTGTTTATTAATAAATTTTGTTATTTATAAAAGCTAGTTTATGATTCAATATTTATCATAATTTTTGAAATTAATTTATTAATATTTTATATTATTTATAAAAAGACATATTTAAAATAGTTTGATTTAATGTTTGATTATTATGGCAATTTAAATTTGAGTTATCTTTATTTAAAGTAGTTCTAAATTAAAGTTGTGGTTTAAAATTGGATTTGGATTTGGTTGAATTGACTTTAAATCTATTTAATTAAATGATAAATTATCTATTGGGGGATTTAAATAAATTACAATCCCTATCCAACTGGGAATTTCCACCTCCTATAAAAGGAGAGGTACTCCTCTAGAAATTTTTCCATCCACAGATGTGCATTGTGTCTGTGTCCACCGTTCTTATTCCATATTATACATTTACATTTTTCTCCGTGTCGAACACATCCCCGACACAATTAAAACCTAGACCCTAATTCGAATCATCACCGCCACCCGTCTTCATCACCTTAGCATCACCGCCGACACCATCGGCCAACTCCAGCAGCCCCCTTGCAACAACAACCACCACCACTGTCATCGTCAAACCGCCAATCCCCTGGCCTCGGCCATGCCCGACTTCCTCCCCACATCACAGCTGCTCTCCACCTGACAAACACTGCCTCCTCTCCGATCGTTTCCCCAAGCATCGTCCATCCCCCGACCAACGCTAACACCATCACCACCAGCAACCTCACCTAAACCACCAGCTCCGACCTTCCCAAACACCACAAACCACCACAATAGGAAAGGAAAGAGAAAACCCAAACCTGAGCCGATCCGCCGTATCCCCCGCTCCAGCGCGCCACCACTGACAGGGCGCCGCCGCCGAGGCTCAGATCCGCGCCCGGCTTCTCCGCCCCCCGCTCCATCTTCCACCGCCGCCGTGCCCTCACGATCTCCGGCCATCGCCGCCCTTCACGCGCTGATGTCCGCCCTCACTCGAGCGCCGGAACCTCCGCGCCCTCCGAGAACGCCGTCTCGGTCCCTCCGACCGCCTCCGCCGTGGTTCCACGGGCATCGACGCGCCACCACTCGCCGTCGGTGAGAACCCCTTCACTTCCTCTCCAGCTCCTCCTTCCTTCGCCGCGGCCTCCTCCAGCCGCGGGCGCCGCCGATCCACCGCGCTTCTCCGCGACCCGCGTCGCCGCTACCTCCTCAGGCGCCGCTGGGCCGAGCGCCGCCCCTCCAGTAAGTTTCCCTTCCGAACTCCCTCTCTCACTCTCTGTGAATTTAATTAGGGGTTGAAGAATGAGTTTTATTAAGGATTTTCTTATTTAATAGTATTATCATTCTTTTTTATTATTATTAATATTATTATCATTTCTGTTATTATTATTATTATTATTATTATTATTATTATTATTATTATTAGAAAAAGCTGTATGTTTTGATTATAACTATTACTATTATTATTATCATTATTATCATTATTATATTATTATTAGTATTATTATTAAGATTATTATTATTGTTATTATCTATTAATTTTTATTATTATTATTATTATTATTTTGTTTTAAAGAAAAAAAGGGTGTTTTGATTCATAAAAATAGTTTTGATCTAAATATTATATTTACAAAAATTAGAGTTTTAGTATAGATGATTTTTATATTTCAAAAAAAATAAATTAGTTTGAGTAACAAGAAAAAAATATATAAATAAATAAAATAAAATAATATAGTTATAAAATATTAATATTTTTAAAATAGTCTATGGACGTATATTCCAATAATTCTCCCCGATTAACATCATTTATCGTTACTAAATCATGCCTCCTATTTTCTTGTGGATTCATATCTTTACTCATTGATCATAGCTATTGGACAACCAGGACTTGTCAGAACATCGCACCACCAGGCGACGCACCAGGCAAGATACCTTGCCATTATACTGTTTATTTTTAGTTTGCATTTTATTACATATCATTGTTCATTTATTTTTAGTTCTTGATTTACTGTCTACTCAGTGATATTAGATGTACTTTGTTATTTATCCTTTGATTGCATATGGACCTAGAGTTAAGGGACTACCGTTGTAGTGTATTGCATATACCTTAACACAGTTGTACCACGAGGATGTGTGAGATGAGTAGCATGTAGACGTTCTTGCGTGTGGGCTAATCCCCCATGTGCATGCGTTAGGGCTAACTGCTAATAGAGGCGTGTTAGAAGACTTAGCAATTAGTAGAGGTACATGGTCGTGGATGCGACTTGACAGGTACATTGGATGTGGAGAACATTTTCTTGTCGTATGGGCTTCGATTGCACTTTCCTTTTAACCTGGAAGCTCCGCTGGAGATACGGGTATGAGCCTCTCAGGTTGGCCACTGTCGTTTTTGAACGTCATGCTCTTAGGTCACTGGTGTCCAAGTGGGGACTATACCAGATCCCATTTATAGCCAGGGCTCATGCGACGAAAGGTTTGTTCTTAATTGCATGTTCACTTTAGTTTGGTTAGATTACCTTATTATGTCTTGTCACTTTCTTTGATTGTGGCATATTTTATATTCAGTATTTATATGGCATGTTTATTGTATCTTGTTACGTCCCTCTGAGGACCTGATTATCTCGCTAGGTGTGTGTTCTTGTCTTTCGCAGGTGTTCTAGCCGTGGCCATGATTGTCACTAATTCTTCGAGGATGATTGTGCTTTGATCATCTTCGCTTCCCCCGCCAAACACATTGTATTTTTCCATGTATTTTTCCTTCCTTGTTGGTAGTGGATTTGTCTCCGCCCAACGATTGTATACATGACAAATTCAAGGTTGCTTTTATATCGTATTTATCTTTGTGGATGAGATTTAGTACCTTGGTTACTGCATTATACAGCTTATGTATATATACGAGGGTCCATATACTTCATATGTATACAACTGGCATGATTACGTTTTAGTCCTACGTATTTTGGGACTGGGACGTTACATAAGCTATATGAAGATGATGAGAACAGGTCCAAAATCTTCATCGTCGAGAAGTACCACAAGTGGCTCTTCGAAGACGAGATGGCGATGCTACCTCAAGTGAAGGAATTCATGAAGTTGCGCCAGAAGTTAGATGACAAGAAGATGCCCCTTATTTGCAAAAACAAAAAGTGTCTTATCACAAACTTTAGAAAAGAGTACAATAGTACAATTTGAATTCTGGGAAAGTATAACTGTAGGAATCTGATCAGAAGACGATCACTTTATCCCTTGGACTATGTAAACTTGAAGACTAGAGCCTCTGGAGAATGCATCAGCAATTTTGCAAGAGTACTTGATCTCTGTCATGCTTTGATAATGATTGGAAACTCTATTTATAGAGCTCTGGAAATAACTGTTTTAGCAGTTATTCTGATATGCGCAAAGCTGGATTGCGCCACATTGGGTTGTGCCAACCTTATGTTGCACCAATTTTCATTCAGTTATCCAATTGTGTTCTAACTGTATTTAGATGCGTGGCATCATGTGATTGAGATGCGCGTGGTCGTGTACAAAATAGTGGACACGTTTTGAGAGATTAATGGCATGTGCGCCACGTCATCCTGCTTTAGAAATGAAAATTGTTTCAACTTTATCTTGTTGCGCGAGTTTCAGTCAACAACTTTATCCAGATTGCGCCTAGGCACGTGGTAACTTTTGAGAAGAAGTTGTTCAGATTGCGCCTAGACGCAACTAAGGAATTTGTTTAGATTGCGCCTAGGCGCAACTCACAAGATGTGCAGGACAGCTGTCAATTAAATCTCCTCGAGCGGCACATTTTAAGGAATTCGAAGAGATTTTCTTCGTTTACTGTGCTGTCAACTGTCAGTGTTGTCAGGCAATGATGGCAATTAAATGTCAGATGCCACGTAGGCTTAGGCGCAATGTAGATTGGGCGCAGTCTGATGTCAGGCGCAACCTAATCAGTGGCGCAGCTTGATCTTTGGGGCGCAACTTGATTGCTGGGTGATAAAATCATGGCGCAACTTGATTTTTAGGCTCTAGAAGACCCCCTTCAAAGTTTTCGAAACTTAAGAATACTTTCAAAGTTTTGAAATACTTTGAACTATGATAATTTTGTTGTTTAGACTGCGCCAGTCAATGCTCAACCGCCACAATAATAAAAATTTTCTCGAAAACATTCGATCTCCTCTTCGTCTTCCCGAGTTTCATTGATGATTTTCGGTTTTCCATGAGGAATATGAAGAGTTAGTTTGGTTATATATATAGGGGCTGGTCCTTATACTTATTTTTCACTTCTGTACTTCGATGGCACCTAAGAAGAAGGAGATGGAGACCAATGCTGACACTGAAATCAAGTCCCCTGAAGCAAAACCTGATGTCACGCCTACGACTTATTTGTTGGAGGCTGACCCGTTACCGAGGGCGGTGAACTTCTTAGACTGTTTGGTTTAAATCCAACAGTCTTCAATCACTCGAGTGGTAGGCCATCACTTTCCTCTGAAGAGCGCGGCGATTCGGAGGGATTCCTTAATCTGATGCGTCGCTTGGGGATCCGCAACATGCAAGAATTGGACGCTGTCCTTCGTCAGACCAATGAAGACGAGAAAAAAATAATGTTAAGCGTGCCAGCTTTTTTATTTTCTTTTCATGTGTCCTTTCCTACTTGTCTGTAGGGGTCTACCCCTCTTTATGAAATGAAATTTATAATTTCTGACATCTTTATTGTGTGGCTGTGATTTCAAGTGGCATATGTAAATATGCTCCTTTGACTAATTCAATGCTTACTGTTTCATTGAGAGACACATGGCAGCTATCATGTGGTTTTAAGCACCTATTGTTTAGCTCTTTTCCGAAATAAACTCCTAGAACAACGTATTGTTCACATCTTCAACGCTTTTTAAAGGATAGCCAAAATGAAAGAGACATTCATACTTTCTCAACTCACAAGGTCCCACTATCCAGCAAAAATCCATCATCCACAAGTTCGCTTGCGCCACTTCAACCTGATGCTATTCTTTTGCATGCCGTGCCTTCGGAAGTTGGTAAGTCCCAACAAAGAACCAGTGGTTTTCGCACATGAGCGTTTTACTTTGTGCCATTTTTTACTAAGACAGTTTTGAAGATAGGTGCTGACTTGTAGAAATGAATCGCATATTGTAGATGCGCGCCTGAAATTCTGAGAAGAGGCGCGCACTGCGGTCCAATGCCTGACTTCGGTCAGAGGCGCACATTATTGATATGCGCCTGTTGATATGAGAATATGCGCACACTGCAATCCAGTGCCTAACTTCGGTTAGAGACGCACACTGTTGATATGCGCCTGTTGTTCTAAGAATGGGCGCACACTGCAACTGCAACCCAGTATCTGACTTCGGTCAGAGGCGCATACTGTTGATATGCACCTATTGATCAATGGCGCAAAGTTTTGATAGATTTTACAACTTTTCTTTCTTTGTTAATATTTGCAAAAGTTTGGTTGGCAAGCTTCTTCAAAACTGGCATCGGTGACCTGGATGCTATGAAGAGCATTCTTCTGACACCCACATCAGACAGCTCATGTGATTCTGACACTCAAATCAGACAGCTCAGGACTCTCTGTGTTCCAGAAGGGTCTTCTTCAGATGGTAGGAAGAGCCTTTATACACGAGAGTTGGATGGTGGAGAGACAGAATTAGGAATCGTATCACAAGAGTGATCTCATTCCTAGTTCTCATGACGGATCGTCTTTTCTCCACAAGTTGTATTGACAGCAGCTTATCTTTGAGCTGTTGTACTCTGTGGTTCTCCTCTCGTTTTCTGAGAGAGAAGACCAGAGTTGATTCCGTTGTCTTGCTCGCTGCTTCAAGTCGAGATGACAAGGAACTGGCATCAAATAAGAAGATCCAAAGATGTAATAAGGCTATTTTTGTAACTATCATATTTTTATTAATCCTCCACTCACTCAAAACCTCCAATCCAAGCAAGAGTTATTAAATAACCCCCACTTAACTCTCCCTCCAATCCAAACAAGGTTCTATGTATTGACTCTACTCCTCCTCACTCTACTCCTCCCCATTTAATCCCACTTAACTTGCTTATTTTTTCCCCCTCAATCCAAGCAGACCCTAAAAGATATCCGGCTGAAATATACTTTCACTTCTGAATTTCTTTCTCCTTAAA
Organism: Iris pallida; assembly: GCA_029216955.1. Classification (NCBI taxonomy): domain Eukaryota; kingdom Viridiplantae; phylum Streptophyta; class Magnoliopsida; order Asparagales; family Iridaceae; genus Iris; species Iris pallida. The sequence continues at coordinate 23,215,615 of JANAVB010021796.1, forward strand.
AATTTAAATCTCTCCTTTTAAAAAACAAACATATCTCTATCTTAAAAAACTAAGGCTTACTATCTATTTATTTTAGGCTTAATTGCTACTTGATACCCTCAACTATTACGCTTTTTCAAGTTGATACCCTAAACTTTTTTTTGTAACAACTTGATACCCAGATAATTTTTTGGACAATAATGCCCTTACCCAAATTTTAAAACTACCACTCACCCCCCCTACTCCAGGCCACCCCCCCCCCCCCCTCCCCTCCCCTCCCCCCCCCCCTCCCGCCCCGCCTCGCCTCGCCTGCACCCTCCCCCTCCGCCGCCCCGCCTGCACCCTCCCCCTCCCCCCCGCTCCCCTCCACCCTCCGGCAACCCGCACCCCCTCCCCCCTCCCTCTCTCGCTGCCCTCCTCTCCTTTCCCGACTCTACCATCGCCGGAGAGGGGGGGGGGGAGGTGGTCGCCGGAGAGGGAGGGGGGTGGAGGTGGTCACCGGAATGGGAGGGGGGGGAGGGGGGTTGCATGGGAGAGAGAAAGCCAGGGGCATTTTTGGGATTTTTTGTGTTTTAGGTATTAAGTTGAAAATTGAGGGTATCGAGTTGTTGAGTAAAAAAGTTTAGGGTATTAAGTTGAAAAACTGAAATAGTTGAGGGTATCAAAGTGCAATTAAGCCTTTATTTTAAAACAATGAGAGATTAATTTTTTAAAAAAAATAGAGATAGATAAATTATTTTATTTTTAAAATAGAGAGAGATTTTTTTTAAAAAACAATCTATCTTTAGAAATAAATATACCTTTAAAAATTATATTTTAAATATTGATTTTAATGTTAATCTTAATATTAATGCTGATATTAATTTCAATTTTTAATTTTAACAGTAATTTTAATTTTAATGTTAAAGTTAATCTTAGTGTTAATGTTAATGTTAATATTAATGTTAATATTAATTTAAATTTGAATTTAAATATAAATATTAATTTTATATTAATTTTATTTTAATATTAATTTTAATATAAGATTTTGAATGTTAATGTTAATGTTAAAATTAACATTAATGTTAAAATTAAAATTAATATCAACAATAATATTGACACCAAAAAATTAACGTTTAAAATAATATTAAAATTAAGATTAAGATTAATATTAATATTTTTAAATGTATATTTAAAAAAAAATCATCTCTATTATAAAAAATATATAAAATTAACTTATCTATCTCTATTTTTTTAACATAGATAAATAAATTTCTCACTATTTAAAAATGAATAGACTTATCTTTAAGATAAAGATAGCGTTGATTTTCAAAGGAGAGATTTAATTTATTTATTTATTCAAGTTAAAGAGATTAGAAGAGAGCCATACGTGTATTTTCTCATCCAGTAAGTTTGTCCCGTAAGTTGTTCCCGTAGGAGAAGCTTTATATATATATATATATATATATATATATATATATATATATGGTCGGTTCGGTTCGGTATTTTTGGTATGGTATTACACTATAACCGTTACCACTACCATTATACTATATTTTAGTCGGTTCGGCAATTCGGTATCGGTATATAATTTTGGTTCGATTTTTCAGAATATTTTTAATCGGTATTTAGTCGGTATTTGCTCTCCCCTAGCTTCTATGGAGTTGGTCTCCTACACACACGAGTATAACTCAACTCTAAATGATATGTGAATCGGTATATAATTTTGGTTCAGTATTTTTGGTACGGTATTACACTATAACCGTTACCACTATCATTATATTATATTTTAGTCGGTTCGTCAATTCAGTATCAGCATATAATTTTGGTTTGATTTCTCAGAATATTTTTAATCGGTATATAGTCGGTATTTGCTCACCCCTAGCTTCTATGGAGTTGGTCTCATACACACACTGAGTATAATATTCAACAACACTTTTCCAATCTCCATTATACCAACATGTCTTTTTCTCCTAGCATGGCTCTTTATATCTTGAATTTTTAGCCTTTTTTTTTCTTCCTTTTGAATGTTAAAATTTGCGGCTAACGCTGAATTAACGAATTGTTAATATTGTTCAACTAAATATGGCCATAAGATTACATTGTAGTGTTTATTTTGGTGCTATGCACTTTGCGATCAAGTATAGTTTTTGAAAACTTATGGTTATGTTAAACTGATTGGAGTTAATGCACACCCTGAAACAAGATCTAATCTTGGCATCCAAGTAAAGATAGCCTAATATAAGTTTTCTCAAAGGTCCATCCTTCCATGGAAACTTAGTTTAAGCTTCAAATAGGAAATCATGTGAGAGCTAATAACTTGGGTCCAAAGTATTGATTTTAGAGCTATAGTTCCTTTGTCTATGATTTTACGTGAGGACATGATGTGAACCACATCTATTTTGATCTAACGGAGTTTAATTTAATACTCAGACTAAATAAGGAGATCTATTTCAAGGTGATGGGTGGGCCGGTCTGGGCCGGCCCGGCCCCAGGTCAAATCAGGTTTGACCGGGCCCGGTTCGGGCCGGGCTCAGACCGTAAGTGAGAGCGGACCGGCCCAGGCTAATCCGGAGAGGGGGTGGCTGAACCCAGCCCGGACCCGGGGTCCGGTTTGGTCAGGCCGGACTGAATCGGGCCTGGGCCGGGCCAGTTTAGCTCTTGACCGGTCGGTCCGGTTTGAGTGAGAAAAACCCTTTTTTTTTTCTTCTTCATAAAAACAGAAATTTCAAGTCTAATAAAATGTAAGAGGTATAAACTGAAATTTTTTATTAATCTCAACATAAATTAATATACAATTTTGGGCAAATTTTGATTTTTGGACAACTAAATTTTATCATAAATTTATTAATGTCAACAAAATTGTAAAAAAATGTACAAGTTCTTTTTTTTGGGTCTTCCGTCGTCCTTCGTCTGTCTCTATTGCTCAGCTGCTCCTTCATTGTTGTCCTCCAAAGTAAGAGACTCAAACTCTAGTTCACTGATGTCAACATTTTCATCTCTTGAGTCTTGGGTTCGTTCTTCCGCACGACCTCAGTCTTGAACACACACGCATGCTTCCAAGATATCCGGCAGCATCATGCTCCTCTTCTTGCTTAGTATCTTTGAACGTGTACTAAAATAAGATTTCGATGATACCGTGGACACCGGGATCATTAGTATATCGCGTGCTATAGAAGAAAATATAGGGTACGTTTTTTTCGTGTCTTTTCCACCATTCTAAAATGGAAAAATGAGTTGGAGTTTCATCATATTCTTCATAAGAATTTAAATATAACGACAATTCCTGAGTTGGTAGGAAAGATTGTTTTTTTTTCTTCCTTTGTAGTACGTTGGCGGAATGTGATAATTTAGCCATAAGACCGGAGCTACTGCTACCAACTTGAAATGTTGTACCGGGTCGGACCGATACAACTCGTTCTTCATACGTATGAAGTAATTAAAGAATCTAAAACATCTTTAATCTATAATTTTAAGTTAGTTACATCTACATTCATATTTTCATGAAAATCATCTAGCAAAATGAATACGCCATCTAATTTGAACTTCGGATAAAAAATCGAAGTCAAACAATACAAAAGAGGTATTTTACTCCAATATTTTCGAAATTTTGTTTCCATTTCGAAACAACATAATCAAAACCGGGAACATTTCTATATTTAAAAAATAAATGAGACATGTCAAAAATTTCTGTTAACGCTAGTGAAGAAGTTGGATAATAAACGCCAGATAAAGTACATGTACCATTGTAAAATAATTCTAAAAATCCATAAATAGAAATAGCAACTAACCAATCATTTTCAATAACTTGATAATCAAAACTTGGATTAACATTACAATAATGAGTAATAACATCTTTAAATCTAGTGTAATATTTCAACATTAAATATGTAGAATTCTATCTATGCGGTGCATCCTTAACAAATCTTCTAAAAGTTATACCATATTATGCACATAAAATTTTGAAAGCTTGTTGTCTATTTGCAGATTGATTTAAACTTTGTAGACACAATCTAAGAGTTTCTAAATTTGTATGAAAAAATTGAAGACATTCTTGTACAACTAAATTAATAATATGACAAACACATCTAACATGAAACAGTCGTCATTCTACTATAGGTAAAAATTGTGAACTTAAAATACTAATACAAGAAGTGTTATTACAAGCATTATCAAGAGAAATGGAAAAAATATATATATTGTGACTATCGTATTCACGTAAAATTTGCATGATGGCTCCACCAATTACAGAACCGGTACGTGAAAATTCCAAATGCCGTAGACAAATAATACGTTTTTGCAACATCCACTTTGGATTTATATAATGTGTCGTGATACAAATAAAAGCATAGTTTTATTTTGCAGTCCATAAATCAAAAGTTAGAGAAAACTTACTAACATTTACGAAACTTTGCTTCAAAGTTGTCATTTCCTTTTGAAAGAGTTTGATAGCCTCCGCTCTATTAGTCGATCTAGAAACTTTACTAAAACATGGGTTAAGAGAACCACTAGCATACTTATAATACCAATCACTCTTCCCGAATGTGAAAGGTAGTTCAACACAAATAAGAAATTTTGTTAGCTCGATTTTGTTACGAGCATCAAAATAAATAAAATTACCAACAGAAGATCCTTGTGGATCGATGCTTACCTGTGACTGCCTGGCTTGCAGTGTGTCTTTACCATGACAAGCGTCATAGTGTCTTTTCAATGTGCTCGTGTCATCGTTCCTTTTCCACTTAAATATTTTTCTACATTTCTTACATTGTGCACATTTAGGAATTGGTTTTGATTTTTGGGATCTAAAATCGGTGCGCCCTCACTATCAGTATATTTTTTCATAATATTGTCATAAAACTGATTTCTCCCTAATTACAACATTTGTAGCCATGCTCCTTACTTCAGGAGGTGACATTTGTGTCTGTGGTATAGAATCTCGAATATGATTGTTTTTAAATAAATTATTATAATAAACAAAATTTTGTTGTGAATCATTTCCGTAAGGGAGGTTAGAACCAGTAGCATCCATGAAATTTAGTTTTGCAGAAAATTTTATCTACCAAAAAGAGAGAGAGAGAGAGAGAGAGAGAGAGAGAGAGAGAGAAGAAAGAGTCCCAAAAAAACTCAAAAATTACCCCAAAAAAGTGAAAAAATTTCTCTAAATTAAAATTACTTGGAAGGTACACTTCGGAAAGAGAGGTGAAACTCCAAAAAATTTCGCAGAATTTGAAAGCCGAAAAACACTGCACTTAGGCCTCCAGAAAGTTGCACTTCAAAGCCAGAAACTTATTATTCAATTTTTATAGAATTCCTTAGCTTCAATATTTTGTAAGATGGAAGAAATTGTTGTGTATATTTTTTGTAAAATTTGGTGTATGACCTATTTTAGCCCCCAAAAAGAGTGGTTATAAGAATATTTGGTCATTTTCAGTAAATGACCAAAATACCAAATGACCAAATATCCTTGTAACGTTCAGAAAACAGTCACTAAATATTTTGGTCTTTTGTGCCCCCCAACGGTTAGAAAGGAAAAATAAAATAAAATTTCAAATTCAAATGTACCTAACCGGGCCAATCAGACTTGGACAGAGCCGATCCGGTCAGGCTTGGGGGGTTTGACCGGCCCGGACCCGCGTTCAATCCGGGTCGGACCGGTCCGGGCTAGTGGGTCGGGGAGGAAGACCCAGCCCGGACGAACTTGGGGGCAGTTCGGGTCGGGCCGGTCCGGATCGTTGCCCCGGCTCGGGCCGCCCGGCCCACCCAACACCTTGAGATCTACTAGATCCATTATGCAGCAACAAACTCTAGAAAGAGTTCCAAGAGCAGTGAAAAAGTCGATGATAATAACCATAGGCACAAACATTTTTAACTTGGTACAGTTACTACTCTACAAAATTCCACATCGCATCATTTCACCTGGGAGAACCTGACCAAGAAAAATCTAGTGGTGCACAGTACACAAATCAGCAGTTAACCAATATCAGAAGTCAGAGTTGTATAAGCATAGCCGCAAACATTTTAACTTGGTATGATTAATACTCTCTACAAATTACCACATAGTTTCACCTGAGAGAACCTGACACAAACATATATAGTAGCTGCAAAATACACACATCAAGACTTCAGAACTTCAGTTCACCTACAATAGCATGCCCAATACATGTCAGTCATTTAACCACCCCCCTGAGCCTCCTTGGGGCGGAAATGGATGCCTAGGTCCAGGGGCAAAGAACGAGTCAGATGGCACATCCCTCGTCGGTCCATGGAGTGGTACATTTGGCCCGGGATTTCCAGGCCCCATGGCATAGTTTGTCTCGTCAAGCCGCGGAGCATATCTCTGCATTGCAGACGACCCTATTGCAGAACTTGACAGCCCGTAGGAGGATGACGAGTAAATAGATGTATGTCCTGGCGCAGAGCCAAAATCTCCCAATGAATACCTGCTTCTCGGCAAGGGATCCTCGTGTTCTTGTAAACTGTAAGGCCTGGCTTGCTGCGCATCAAGAGGCGCCCCATAACCACTCCTGAAGGTCCTTGCAAAAGAGTCAGAATGACTGTAACCTGCATACCTATCTTCTGAATGCTGACTCCCAAGATCACGACCAACAATGTCATTATTGGACCAGGGATGTGAACTGCCAGTATACAAGCCATCTCTAGTTGGGAGGCTAGAATACCTCATGGCAATATCTTTGACGCTCTCATCACGGCCGATAGTAGCTGAGGGTCCTCCAGCAATCCGTTCAAAGTCCAATCCTGACATCTGGTTGCTTGGTCTCTCTATGTTAGTCACAGGCATCGCTCTGAAATTTACAGATGTCTCCTCTTCGTTACGACTCCTAGATGGCTCCCTAGCAGCGTCACTTGCATGTGGAGGTGAAATGCTCATATCGGAGAGCTGAGCTTCATTTTTTACTTGCTCTACCCCGTTCCTTTCCAATGTCTCTTGCTGCTTACTCTTTAATTTCCTTTTCTTAGCACGCTTACTAGCAGACCTACTCCTCTTACCTTCAGGGGAGTTCCTTTTCTTGCTATTCTCTCCATTTCTATTACCCTCTCTTCCAGTCTCTTCTGCACAGATAACTTCACTCTTTTCCCATTTTTCTTCTCTTTTACTCTCCTCTGTACTGACAGCTTCTCTCTGAACCCGTCTTTCTTCAACATTTTCCTCCATAGGAAGAGCATCCATTGTATTTCTCACTCGAGATCCATCTTTGGAAGTGTCATCGCAATCTTTGGGTACATGGTCGTGCTTCGAAGCTATACTCATGTGCTTTGATGTCCAGTCTCGGCGGCTCCACAAGTATAGTGGAGGTGGTTTATTATTCCACTGATCCATTTGCTTGTCGTTTTCATCAACAGATCCAGGCAAGTAGAACGACTGAAAAGATGGAAAGGAGAAATTTAGAGCAATAAGTGAAGAACCCTATCACGTGTAAATAGGAAAAATTCAGTTCTGATACCTTGCCTGAAAGGAATTCACCGTCCTCCCAGATTAAATCATACGGCGGTTTTTTCCTATCTAGCCTGGATATGAGAAATATAATGAGAAACAGAACAGTAGTCAACTCTCGTGCATGGGAAATATAACTACTAATATGTATTACATTCTCCTGACTATAACTGCCCAGTGTGTCCGTGAGTCCAAGATACAGACTTGGATACACATCAATTCGTGTAATACTTGCTATGACAATCACGTACCACTTTAAATTCACAAAATACAGGGATAAAAATAAAGTGCCTCCCCATATATGGATATAAGAAAATATTGATTTACGCATTATTTTAATTAAAAAAATTTGAAGCATGTATAAGTATATATTCTGAATTTCCGGTCTGTAGAATCAACACATGCTAATATTACCTTTCAGTCTCCTCGGGAACAATAAGAATTACGAGTTTTGGCTTGAACGACAAGGCTTTGTCAATAAACTTGTTTGCTAGCGATGCTTGAACCCCAAAAGGAGGATTCAGACCCATAATCTGTTTTTAACAATGTCAATAATTGTTATTGAAAGCTGCAGTCAAATTATGCAAATCAGCACAATATTATACCTACCCGCAGAGCCCAATTCATAAAGAGGCGAAGAATTAACAAATATACACTTACAAGATAATTCTAAATTCTTACCAGTTGTGACCCAGTGGGTAATTCGTCCGGCTGCACCTTCATCCAATCTCTCCTTTCAAAGTTGAAATCATTCTGCAAAATAACACTTATCATCCTCCCAAGTAAAGTCCAAATCTGCATTGTATGTCACATGCCTTGCATATTTCCTCACATTCAAGAAGCAATGTTCACATCTCAACATTAACCCAGAATCCATCATGATGATAGGCATTTGATCATGATGATGAGAACAATAAATTTTTGCCTCAAACGATATCCTATGCTTTAGCTCCAAATGTAAAATCAGTAAATGAAATTTAGCACAATAGAACCCTAGAGAGCCAAGGAAGATTGCTAAAATTCAATTGATGACACTATTGAAAGGGAAGATTCCACGAATGGGAAGATTTCAGGATAAACTAAAAGAACCCTAAGGTTTTAGGAAAGCGAAAATGCAAATTAAGATAACAAGTTAAAAGGTGTCCCTCCAATACCAAAAGTTGTCCAAGATAAATTTGCAGGTTTCAGTAGTAATACAAAGACACTAGTTGGTTTTATTGTGCACAACTATACTAGCAAATAGCAGAAAGATCAACTAGCTAATGGAAATGTTGGAATATGATTGTCACATGCCAACAACCATATTAGTACAACATATTAACTATTTATTATGTAAGGTACGGTCACACACCCAACAAGTTAGAAAAGCCGAAACCTTCTGTAGTTGATTCACATATCATGTCAAAGAAATGCATGAAACAAAGTGCTGAAACATAAAACAGACAATTAAAAAAAGTTACAGATAGATATGCACATAAATGCAAATGCATAAACATAATTTTGTTTAGCAACAAGAAACTGGGGACACATCACACTAACTAAACCTCATAAAAGTATGTAATATAAAAGTTTTACAGAGCACGTAACCATAATGAGCAAGTAATTATATTATCAAATTGTGTGTAACCTACAAAGCTTGCTTGAAAGGAAGACAGATAAATATTGATCTATTTAACGATTCAGAAAATTTTATTCTGTGAGTCAAAATCCACACGAAGACTTGCTAGAGAAGGAAACCCACCTTACAAATCGGGCACATACTACTATAGTTGTAAAAAATTTATTCAAAACTCAGAAATAAAGTAGTTTTAGAGGAATTAATTTATGTGGAATAACATTTATATATTAAATTATTAATTATATACCAACTTTTAGAACATTTTTGAGAAGAAAAAAGCCTTTGCTTTCCCAATGGTTTTGAACCAGACATACTGTAGAAAGTAAGATGATTACCAGGCCAGATGAAGTGAAATGCAGTATAATCAATTCTACATATCTACTTGGTAAAAATAATAGCAGCAAAAAAAACCTTGTGTATCAACAAACGATTCAAGCTGGGACCAGACAGGAAAAATAGAAGTGCTAATGTGATACCAGAAAAATGTTAAAGTAGGTGCAGTATATATATATATATATATATATATATATATATATATATATATATATGGACCGATCTCTCTTTTGTATCACAAAGGGTCAACCCCGAACATCTTTGTGGGGTGGATCTATCTCCCACCCATTTGCTTTTCAGTAAAGGGCCAAAAGTCCCCACCAACCAGGAGGTTATATATATATATATATAGAGAGAGAGAGAGAGAGGGAGATGTTAGGTTTCAGACCGGTTCACGGCCCTGCCTTTCATTCTATGATTTGCGTCCAAAATGAAGATCCATGACATGTGCTTTTCAGTAAAGGGCCAAAAGCCCCCACCAACCAGGAGGTTATATATATATATATATATATATATATATATATATATATATATATATATAGAGAGAGAGAGAGAGAGAGAGATGTTAGGTTTCAGACCGGTTCACAGCCCTGCCTTTCATTCTATGATTTGCGTCCAAAATGAAGATCCATGACATGCATCCTTGTATTCATAGTCTCATTTCTAAAGCATGCATTCTTTTAATTTCATGCAACTTAAAAAGCTCCAACTCTAATGGTCTAATCTGTTCTATTGTCAAAAACCGTTGAAGTGGGATTCAATTGATCAATGGATTAAAGATATTCAAATTGCGTAAAATTTCTAATTCAAAACATGGATCGCACAGTAGAGGATATGTACCTTCAATTCTATGCAAATCATAGGGTCAAAGGCAAGATCTGCAGCCTACCAACCAACACACATCCATGCACACAAAAACATATATAGGGGATGGGGTGTTGTTCCTACCCTCACCATACGGGTAGTATTCGAGGATTCAAGTTGCACGTTCCGGAACGTGGAACCAGTGTTCTAAATTTCGCTAGACGAAATCTGTACGGCGGAGGGCCGCCTAACGCCTAGGCGGCCGAACAATTTTTCTTTTTATTTGAAATTTGAAATCCATTATACAAATTTGAAATCCAAACATGTTCCAACTTCTAAATCCATAATACAATTCAAAAAAAAAAAAAAAATTTAAAAATTAAAATAGTTGAAATTTGAAATTTCAATGTTCTAAAATCCAAATCCAATCTTAAAACCCAAACAACATATCCACAATATAACTAAGCATAAAAAAAACCCAAAAAAAGAAATTCAGCACAGGGCCAAATAGGCCCACGTAGGCGCTGAGCTAGGCAGAACAGGGGGTTTCCGGTGCGGCGGGCGGCTGCCTAGACCGACATTTAGAATACCGCGCAGAATGCTGACAAATTAGAACTTGGAAATAAATGTTCCAATAAACAAACACATCATATACTTGGATTTCCAACAAAGTTTTTAAAGGGAAGAAGATCCAACTTTTTCCGCTAAAATAATTTAGAGGCCAAAAGTTGTTACTTTTATTTTAAAAGACATCATTGTTTAAATTATTTGGAACTTACACCCACCCACCGTTTGCTCGTTTTTGTAACATATGGGGCGTTCCAGACCATGACATAACATTGAAAAGCTGTTGCAGAGAGCGAAGACAAGTGATTTAGGGAGGATTGCCCCTACAAAATGGAATTTATGAGGGTGGTGCTGCCAAAAAACAGAAAAGACCGTCTTGCCATAAAACCAAGTAGTCTAGTTAGCATGTAGGTAGATCTAGCTTTACAGTCATGCAGTTTAAGCTATTGCGGCGAAGGAGTACCCTCCAAGTTCCCCTATTTACCAGAAGAGAGTTTAGACGAAGAGGTAAATGATACAATTTGCTATAAGGAATTACATTCATGTCTACACCACAAGGAAAAAGCAACAGAGTGAAAAAATAATGACTTCCGACCAAGCATGAGTGTGTTTATCAAAAGGAAATAAAAAACAAAACCAGGAGAGAGCACTCTTTAAAAATAATAATAACATGAATATTGTGCAGAAAATGAAACATCATTCTTATACTCCTATTACAGGCATTGGGCCAACGATTTCGTGTTCTGTTGAACATCGGCTCCCTCTTGATTGTGTATTTTCCTTTTTAGCCTACCTCAACTTACCCCGTACACAATCAACTTGGATTTCCAACAAAGTTTTTAAAGGGAAGAAGATCTAACTTTTTCCGCTAAAATAATTTAGAGGCCAAAACTGTTGCTTCTTTTTTTTGAAAAGACATCATTGTTTAAATTATTTGGAACTTATGAATCTTTTTTATTTTTGGATTTTTATGACAAGTATATGGTTAACTTTGAATTATATATATATATATATATATATATATATATATATATATATATATATATTACATATTTGTTCATTAAAAATGTTCGACGTTCCAGAATAAACATATTGTGTTCTGAAGAAGCCTACCTCAACTTACCCCATACTATAATATGCCCCCCACCCACACCGTTTTCTCTGTTTGTAACATTTGGAGCGTTCCAGACCATGACATAACATTGAAAGGCTGTTGCAGAGAACGAAGACAAGTGATTTAGGGAGGATTACCCCTACAAAATGGAATTTATGAGGGTGGTGCTGCCAAAAAAAACAGAAAAGACTGTCTTGCCATAAAACCAAGTAGTGTAGTTAACATGTAGGTAGATCTAGCTTTACAGTCATGCAGTTTAAGCTATTGCGGCGAAGGAGCACCCTCCAAGTTCCCCTACTTACCAGAAAAGAGTTTAGACGAAGAGGTAAATGATACAATTTGCTATAAGGAATTACATTCATGTCTACACCACAGAGTGAAAAATAATGACTTCCGACCAAGCATGAGTGTGTTTCTCAAGAGGAAATAAAAAAAACAAAACCAGGAGAGAGAGCACTCTTTAAAAATAATAATAACATGAATATTGTGCAGAAAATGAAACAAAACTGAACTAACTCATGAAATCACAAAAAACCAGCAAACTAATCTTACCTTTGGTTGAATGACATCATAATTCTTAAATAAACACTTCTTCCCAGATGCATCAAGTGTTTCTTTCATCAGTTGACTGAAATCATTAGCACCACAGCAGAAATCAACTATCTGAAAAAGGAAAATACACAATCAAGAGGGAGCCGATGTTAAAAAGAACACGAAATCATTGGCCCAATGCCTGTAATAGGAGTATAAGAATGATGTTAGATAGAAAAGGGGAAAGCTATCAAATTGCCCACTGTGATGAAGTAGCTCAACATTGAATGGAGGTAGTTTGTAACTTTGCAAGAGAGATTGATTTTAAACATAATGTACAGTAGTCAACTCTTCCACTAAAAGATTGGTGCTCATCTTCTGTATCTCACGTGCTCATTGAACAAATTGGATCTTTTACCTTCTATATTAGTGATAGAATTATTTGTTTTATTCACTTTCTAGGAATTACAATATAACAAGACAAAATCTAGACCTCATTGCATCTTCAATCAGACCAATGGGTCTATGGATATTGTGTGTAGCACTTGAACTTTACTTTTCTTTTTTGCAATGCTTTGAATACAAAAGAGCAGGCTAAAAACAAGGATGTAAAATTGTTAGCCAAAACGAGAATAAGAGAGAAGAAAATAACTAAATTGAGGATGTAAGCTATGATGATGTTTTAAAGCTGCAGTGGAGGGCCAACACTTCTGAGTAACACACAAAGCCGCGAGAAGGGTACGGAGAAAAACTGTCTAAACCAATATAGTATAAGCAAGTTTCACAATATCAATCGATACCAATTTGTAACGCCCATATCGTATCATTTTTGGTCTGTCCCGATCTATACTGACCGCTACTGATACATTCTGACATTGGGACTTTCTTTGTCGAACAATTCAGCAAAAGGAAAAAACTACAAGGAAAAATGAGAGATGGAATGGCAGTTTTGACACAATGATACGGCGTGTAGAAGACCTACTAGCTATAGCATGTTGACAAGATTCCTTATCGACAGTGTAAACATTCCATTTGTCAAAGTTGTATATTTCTAGATTCACAACGTCCATCAATATTAATATAAATTAATTCAAAGCTAACAAGAAATAGCAAATAACAAAGCCAGCAAACTATACCCCAACCAATAGTCACATATATCGACATTATCCAACACGTTTGCAATTTCTCGTTCCCATTCGTTTCTCAATCATCCAACTATCTTACAGCCATTCTTAAATCTCATGAAGCAAGGGTCGAGTAGTTCATTCCATTCAATCCGACAATTCATGTATCAACTAACCATTCTCTATGCAACACAAATATTCAGGGTTGCTACTTGTTACTTTTCTAGTACAATTCAATTCCTCAGCATACATGCACATATGCAACGATTATCCTTTGGTGATCAAGATGGATTAACATCTATTACACCTTAGGGTCAAGGTACATATCTCTAATTTTCCTTTGGTTCACCGACAATATTTTCAAAACATTCAGCTTAGCAACCAACTTTGTATTAGCCACATATGATTTGCATCCAACCAATCGAAGTCAACATTCAGATGTTTTAAGCCACAACACTCTCTAGCCAAATCCATTTACCCATAGCATACTGACTTTACTAGATGTGTTTATATTAGAGTTATTGGGCTTTAGTCCCACATTGCTTAGAATAATAGGAGAGGAGACTAGCCTCTCCTATATATATATATATGTAATCTCTCCCTCAATAATAATCATCCATTTTCCATTCTACATACTATCAGAGCCAAAACCCTAGCCGTCACCCACCACTCTCCTTCCCTCCACAAAACCCTAATCTCCTATCCCCCCCCCCCCCCGCTGCTACAAGTACCCCCCCCCCCCCCCCCCCCCCCCCCCCCCCCCCCCCCCCCCCGCTGCTACAGTACCCGGCGCCCCCACTGCTAAAGTACCCGACCCCCTGCTACAGTGCCCGCCCCCGCATACTGACTTTACTAGATGTGTTTATATTAGAGTTATTGGGCTTTAGTCCCACATTGCTTAGAATAATAGGAGAGGAGACTAGCCTCTCCTATATATATATATATATGTAATCTCTCCCTCAATAATAATCATCCATTTTCCATTCTACATGCTATCAGAGCCAAAATCCTAGCCGTCACCCACCACTCTCCTTCCCTCCACAAAACCCTAATCTCCTATCCCCCCCCCCCCCCCGCTGCTACAGTACCCGGCGCCCCCACTGCTAAAGTACCCGACCCCCTGCTACAGTGCCCGCCCCCGCATACTGACTTTACTAGATGTGTTTATATTAGAGTTATTTGGCTTTAGTCCCACATTGCTTAGAATAATAGGAGAGGAGACTAGCCTCTCCTATATATATATGTAATCTCTCCCTCAATAATAATCATCCATTTTTCATTCTACATGCTATCAGAGCCAAAATCCTAGCCGTCACCCACCACTCTCCTTCCCTCCACAAAACCCTAATCTCCTATCCCCCCCCCCCCCACTGCTACAGTACCCCCCCCCCCCCGCCCCGCTGCTACAGTCCCCGGCGCCCCCACTGCTAAAGTACCCGACCCCCTGCTACACTGCCCACCCCCGCTGCTACAGTACCCCGCCCTGCCCCCTGCCCCCCCCCCCGATGCCGACAATACCTAACCCTAACCCTCTACTTCCATCAGCCGCCACACACTCCCTCCAAACCCTAGTTTAGGGTAAAAAAAAATAAAAATTAAAAAAAATTGTTGGAAATCTCAGAGGGAAAACACTTGTATGAACCTCTGCCCTTTAATGTTGAAAATTTAACAAAGAGCACACATATGGTTTGTTGTGCATGAATCTTTGTTTCTTTCCTTGATCTCCATACCAGGATTTAACAGAGGATACCATGGGCTATCTCTCTGTCCTGGCTTGTGTCCACACTCTCTGCTTTTTATGCGCGTGTGCCGGTTCTAGGCTCCGTTTTTAGCGCATTTGCAGAGTTGCTGTGTTTTTCAAGAGTAAAGAACAAATCGACAGTCAAATCTCTGATAAATGGCAGACTCTACGGCAAATAGCAGCGCCACAGATACTAGTGTCATCAACACACTAGCAGGCACTAGCACAACAATTTCCTCCATTCGACTTGTCGATCGACAGTTGGAAGGGCCAGAGGGCTACTCCACATGGAGAAAGAAGGTCGAAAAGACACTTCGAGGAATACGATTGTCCAAACATCTGAGTGACAACCCTCCAGCAGAAGATGATCCCATCTTTGAGCAATGGGAGACGGATGACAGTAGACTGTTTACACAATTGATGAATTCCATGGAACCATCAGTGGAAGACATGGTTCAAAATACGGACTCCGTGAAGGAGTTATGGGAGGTACTGGCGACGGCATTTGATGGTAAATGCGATTTGTCTCGTACCTATGACTCGGTCGTTGGTGTATACCTATGACTCATGTCATGGCTTATCTTGCCTCACTCCGTCCCGATGCGGACTCTGCTCGATCTCAGATTATTGTTGGATCTGATGTATCGTCACTGTTAGAAGCACACTATCGTGTCCTTCGGGCTGTCAAAATAGTTGAAACCACTCCGGGTGATCCTCCTGTTGACCGTTCTGCTCTCGGGACCGCACGTACGAGATTTCGTGGTGGTCGTGGCGGCCGACGTGGTGGCCGCAATACTGGTTGTGATGGAGGACGGGGCAATGGCGGTCGTGATGGAGGACGACCGCGCACATGCTTTAACTGTGGTCAGCTTGGCCATTTCTATTGGCAATGCACTAAATCACCTGTTGCTAATATCACCACTGATGCCCATGATGATGGTGTACGATCTATTCAGATGACTTCGGACTCATATACAGAGTTTCTTGATTTTCAGGCTCAACGTCGTGGTGAAGCATCCACGTCAGGTTCCACAGCTGGAGACTCAGCAGCGTGCATAGTGAAACCCAAGCAGTGGGTAATTGAATCTGGTGCATCCTCTCACATGACTGGAGACGCAGGTATGATACATGATTATGTACCTGTACGTCGTGCTTCTGGCATTACTGTTGCCAATGGAGGTTCCCTAGCAGTTCGAGAACATGGAAGTGCCATTCTTTCTACCGGACTGTCCCTCAACTCTGTGCTACTTACTCCTGGAAACCCGTTCAGTTTACTTTCTATTAGTCAAATTACTCGTGAACTACATTGCTCGATAACATTTTTTTCTGATGGTTGTGTTTTTCAGGACCTGAAAACTGGAATGACTATCGGTAAGGGACATTTGGCTGGAGGCTTGTACATGTTTGACGCAACTGCTTCTGTTGTCTGTGCCGGCATGAAACTCGATCATGTAGAGTTATATTGTCGGTTAGGCCAACCATCGTCCCAAGCTCTCCAGAAAATATACCCAAATTTAGATATTCCCTCTTCTTTTCATTGTGAGACATGTAGTTTAGCTAAGCATCACCGGGTTCCTTATCCGGTGAGTCCAAACAAAATTGCTTCCGCTCCTTTCGAGTTGGTGCATTCTAATATATGGGGACCTTGTCCGACTGAATCTGTCATGGGCTTTAAGTACTTTGTTACTTTTGTCGATGATTACTCACGTGTCACCTTTATTTATTTGATGAAAAATCGCTCTGAATTATTTAACATTTGGTGCAACTTTCATGCCGAAATAAAAACACAATTTGGTCTACCTATCAAAAATTTTCGGAGTGACAATGGCCGTGAGTATTTATCTTATGATCTCGATAAACATCTGGCCCGCAACGGCATCATCCACCAAACCTCTTGTGCGTACACACCACAACAAAATGGTGTGGCCGAACGCAAGAACAGTCATTTATTGGAAACAACACGTGCTCTTATGTTTCAAGCACGTACTCCCAAGAGATTTTGGTCGGATGCGGTTCTTACTGCTTGTTATCTTATTAACCGCATGCCATCGGCCGTTTTCGATGGTAACTCCTTTTTCTAGACTTTTTCCTGGACGAGAGCCATTTTCTCTGCCTCTCCGAATTTTTGGCTGCTTATGCTATATTCGGGATATCCGACCAACCCTTTCTAAATTAGATCCTAAGGCAATACAATGTATTTTTCTTGGGTATCCTAATGATCAGAAAGGGTATCGGTGTTTCTCCCCTGTCTTAAAGCGATATTTTTTCACTCGGAATGTTACCTTTGTAGAAACTGAATTTCCACCACTCCCACAATCAAATGGTCCGGCTCCTCTGGTCTATCAAGAAGATGATCTTTTGTTCTTTCCTCCTCAAACACAACCGCCTCCCGTACGGGTGCCCTCCCTTACCGAGCCAATCTCCCAGTCAGATGGTCCACATACACCGATTCAGCCATTGTCAATATCGCCCACAGATTCATCCTCCTTTGGTTCCATCAGCAGTTCCGGCTCAAATGAGTTGCCTCCTGTTCCACCAGCAGCTCCACCAGTTCCACCAGCAACTCCAACTGTCCCGCCTACAGAACGTCCTCGTTGTGCCTGTCGTGATCATCCCTTATATGTTGACAGCTACAAAGGTCTTACCAGTCACACTCAGTCTTTGGTGGCTACTATTGATGGAATTCAGATCCCCAAGACCGCTGAGGAGGGTCTCAGACATCCTGGTTAGCGTGCTGCTATGAACGAGGAGATGAAAGCTCTCCAGGAGAATCATACATGGGACTTAGTCGACTTACCTACTGGTAAACAGGCAGTCGGCTACAAGGCTGCAAATGAGTGTTCACGACTAAGGTCAAACCGGATGGCACTCTTGATCGACTGAAGGCTCGGCTAGTGGCCAAAGGATACTCTCAAACCTATGGTGAGGATTACTTCGAGACATTCTCTCCTGTGGCCAAAATGACATCCGTTCGTGTCCTCGTGACCTTGGCCATCCGATATGATTGACCGTTACTCCAGCTTGATATAAAGAATGCTTACCTCCACGGGGATCTTGATGAAGAAGTATATGTGATGCAACCTCCCGGGTTCGTTACAAGGGAGGGTAAAGTGTCATCTGAGGAAGGCCCTCTATGGTCTGAAACAATCACCCCGTGCATGGTTTGGTAGATTTACACAGGTTGTTACTCAATTTGGAATGTGTCAATCGAAGGACCATTCAATCTTCTATCGACACACATCTGCTGGCAGAATACTTCTTGGTGTCTACGTTGATGATATTGTAATCACGGAAGATGACAGCCAGGGTATTGTAAGTATCAAGAAGTTTCTTGGAGAACAATTTCAAACTAAGGATATGGGATCCTTGAACTATTTCTTGGACATTAAGGTCACAGGCGGTAAGCGGGACATTGTAATGTCTCAAAGAAAGTATGTGCTGGACATACTAAATGATGCAGACATGATGCAAGCAAAGGGAGCAACCTCACCTATAGATCCAGGGGCGAAGTTACTTCCAGACGAAGGGGTCCTGATGACCAATCCAGATCAGTATCGTCGAGTAGTTGGAAAACTCAACTACTTAGCAGTCATGACGCGTCCGGACATTTCTTTTGCAGTGAGCGTTGCAAGTAGATTTATGGCTTCTCCAAGAGTTCCACACTGGCAGGCAGTTCTCAGAATTCTGTGTTATTTAGTAAAGAATCCAGGAAAAGGAATTCGAATGGAAAATAATGGACATACTCGCATTGAGTGTTTTACTGATGCTGACTGGGAGCAAGCCTGACAGATAGACGGTCTACATCTGGCTACTCAGTATTTATTGGCAAAAATCTAGTAGCATGGAAAAGCAAAAAACAAAGTGCGATAGCACGCTCAAGCTCAGAAGCAGAATATCGAGCTATTGCTCATGGCACGTCAGAGATATTATATATGAAGCATCTCCTACAAGAACTGGGAGAAGACGCAGGATCTCAAGTGGTAGATCTATGGTGTGAATACCAATCTGCTATTCACATTGCCACCAACCCAGTATTTCATGAACGGACAAAACATATTGAAATTGACATTCATTTTGTTCGTGATCAATATACAAAGGGAGTGATACAGTTTCAACATGTGAGGACCGGCGACCAGATAGTTGATATCTTCACAAAGTCTCTTCTGGGTCCTCGGGTTCAATTTTTATGTAACAAGCTGGGCATGATTGACATCTATGCTCCAGCTTGAGAGAGGGTGTTAAGTGTTATATTAGAGTTATTGGGCTTTAGTCCCACATTGCTTAGAATAATAGGAGAGGAGGCTAGCCTCTCCTATATATATATGTAATCTCTCCCTCAGTAATAATCATCCATTTTCCATTCTACAAATATTAATATAAATTAATTCAAAGCTAACAAGAAATAGCAAATAACTTCAATATATGGATCTTTTTTCATTTTTTAAATAATATTTTTTATTATTTTTGACTTTCTGAAACATAGAACTCCGAAACTCTGACCCCGAAACCATCAATATTGATACTCTAAGGGTCCGAAACTGATTAAAATACTGCGAACCAAGCTGACATATATCATACATATTACATGGTTGCAGCTCCAAAGTATTGAGATGCCAAGTAAACAATGGGCCAAGAAAGCATCGGAATAACAAATCACATATAATCTCAGTTCTCTAACAATGAAAACTAAAAGGCTCAATAGAATACAAGTTCACATACCTAATAGATTACATGACTAGACTAACAAGCAACATTGACCTGCTAAGTGATTCATGGACCAACAACCATCAGCGTAATCACATGATCACATCTAAAACCCAGCTCTGTAACAACAAAAACTAAAAAGGGAGTGAAATGATATGAGAATTGGGAAATACACTTATATGGCAAATAGTTCAAATGTAATTTCTAAAAACTCAAGCCTTTTATACTCAAAGGTGATGAATAGGCAGAGGGATGAAACCGAGAAAACAGCATCATAACATGGAAGAAGCCTAATGTGCACATATGATGACAAAAGAGAGGGTTATGGAGGAAGCAACGGTAGAATGAAATTATTGTGGATAACAGCTCGAAAAAGAGTAGGAATGATGCTGATGAAGTCCTAACATGCATATTTTCTTTAAAATCCACTACTCTTTCAAACCAAACCGACTCAAGTTCCACAACAAGACTTTCAAACAAACGAGTTGAAGTAATGATCGCAACACCACATACTTGATAAACTCACGTGCATAAGAATTGGTACCAAGGAAAGGAGTCAACTTTTAAGTAGTCAGTACAAAAATAATTAGAAATTAAAGAAGTGTCTTCGTACTAGAACAAAGAACAAATGACATGAGAGTTTACACAGTTAAAAATACCACTACATATCATTGAAAGAGAAGATCAGCTACTGGCATTGGAGATTTCCCCTTAATATTACTTAACGACAATTTAGAAAGTGCCACCACCTAATTTAAAGTGTTAGGATTAGAGGAGATGGTCAAAGTGAGTTCCGCTTTAGTGTTTTGGATTATACTTTTCCCTTATAATTCGACATAATTGCTTATAAATGGTACTAGTGTAGGCATGAGACCCCTACAGGGTACCAGCAATATAAGTAGCATCAGCTATTTAGATTTAAAAAGTGTTAAATTTGTTAATATAAGAAATAAAAATTGTCAAGAGTCTTTGCCACTTTAACAACGATATATATATATATATATATATATATATATATATATATATATATATATATATATATATGTTGCATGCTGAACTATGCAATTATCAAATTGCGAATTTACAAAAATCATGTACATATTTCATAGAAAACTAACATAAAAATATCCAAATATCTCATGAATTATGTTCAAACTTCAAAGCTCATCCAAGCCTTCTCCCATCATAATGGGGTTGGCTATGGAGCATAAAAAAACTCCATACAAGATTTGACAGTTTTACAACCGACTGTCGACTTGATGCCAACCCTCTATGTCGATACCAAATTCCTACCTAAGATAGCTATGAGCCTGAGAGGGTCATGCCATAAAACCTATGTGGTCAGTTGGCAGGTAGGTGTGCCTACCTTTTGGGTTGCAGTTTAAGCTCATGCAACCATGGAGCACCCTCCAAGTTCCCCTAGACTATAAACAATTTAAACGATGAAGTAAGATGATACAATTTGCTATAGGAAAATGCATTCATCTATATAACACACTCTTTATAGCAAATTATATCATGTACCTCTTCCCTTTAAAGGGTCCAATAACAAACCGCTAAAAAAGAGAAAAAAGATGGGTCATCAAAATAGCTCTCTATTGCGAGATAATAGAGATAATAGGTTTCAGGTCGAACATCAGATGTGCGCCATCTTATAAGGAACTTCTTTCCAACAAATCCAATTTTATTAGACATCCTCATCAATTTGTTTATGGGATCAGAAAAAACGAGCAATGTGTTCCAAGCCTCCAACAAATCCAAGTTGATTACACCTCGTCCCCGTACGGGTTAAAGATTAATTATATAAAAGAAAGGTTAACGAAAGTTTCTATCTAATGATTTAGCATATAACTTCCTTGTCATGTTACAAATAGAGATACACTCATGGCGTGCCCGGCGAGGCACGACACGCTTTACCTGTGTTGTCGGCACGCAAAGGCCTCCGATGGCTGTCGGCACGTAGAGGCCTCCGCTGGCACGACCACCGAAATTTTCGTGCCATGTTGTGTCGTGAATGATTTATACAAACTGCACCGACGGCCTCCCATACCAGCACCGGCACATGAGTATCGTGTCGTACCTGCCATGGGGTCACCGGGGCTGGAGGGGAGGGGTCGCGGGGGATCGCCGCCGCAGCGCGCAGCGGCGGTGTGGAAGGGGAATTTCGTCTATAAAAAAACTTAACGTTTGGGATGACGAAAGGTACCAAATTGAAAATATTAGTTGAAGGAGGGTATTAAGTTAGTACCTATCAAAGTTGAGCGTATCAAGTTGAAAAACGGGAATAGTTGAGGGTATCAAGTTGTAATTTAGCCTAAGACAAAAATAAATCCAGCATCGAGAAACTTAAGATCCAACTTGCAAACCTCTCTCCAGCCAAACAAGCAACCAGTTAAAACTCGAAAGATGTTGAACAGATTACATTTTGGACAAAGAACCTCCACATGCATCCAATGTGACAAAACGAAATCAAGTGGAATATATAACGATTCATGAAATAAAAGGCCCTGATATTTGTCAGACGTGAACAGATGGTGCAGCTTGTCTTAACCCATTATGTGTATGGCAGTACAAAGATACCAGCTTAAATATATCATGTGTTTGAGAAAAAGACCAAACGCATTAGACATGACAAAAACAAATGACAATTTTAGATTAAAGGGTCTCTGACATAGTGGCGTGTCAATAATGACAAAATAATAATCAGTACTTGAATATATTCTTCTTTCCCAGTATCTGGATCAGCCAAATTAACAATAACAGAATTGATATTTATTTCTATTTTCGACGCTATCATGCATTATAAGGGATTCAATGGGTTCTCATTGCTTTCAATTTCAACTTCAAAACACACTTGATGGTGGATAGTTTAAGACGAATATGTTAAAACTATTCTAGACAGGCAATATTGAAACCAGTGGTGGAACCAGGCATCTATAACATTTGGAGGGTCGAATTCTATATAGAGCAGGAAAAAAAATCATCGCATAACCATAAAATTTGTGCTCCCCAAACAAAAGCACATCTAGCATCAATATTAATATAATAATTCAAACATAAAATTTTAAGAATATATGGACAAACATGAATCAATGTCGATCATGTTGACAGTCAATAATTGTTTTCTTCATAAAAGCATAGGTTGGTATAGATCATATAGAAATAAACTTAAAACGGAAGCACATATATATTCTAATTGTTAATTTGTTTGGATTAGATTTATTCTGGAAATTTTAATTATTGACTTTTGATGGATTAAATAATTAGATCATATTTTACACTATATTTTATCAGACAAAGTAGTTAGATGCCAAATTGTTATTAGATTTAATTAAGTTTTATAAGAATCGATCTTAAATTGATTTCTACCAACAAAAGATTTGGAGCAGATCATAATGGAATTTAGGGAGAGATAGAACAGGAACAAAACTGAAATTATGGATGAAAGATTCATACGAATGACAACAGGAAACAAACTGAGACTGGAATTAAGGTATTTTCTTTTATAAAAAACAGAGAACTTACCATGTCACCATTTTGTACATACCATTGAAGCTTATCTACAATCTGCAAAACTCAAGGTCACGGCTAATAAGAAAATAAAATCCGATACAAGTAGCAGCAGCTATAAATAATAATAAGGAAAAACTACCATAAGAAGAGATCTTCCTCTTGAGAAGAAAACATTACTTAATAGAAGGAAACACAAAAAGTTGAACAGTTTAATTACTCATGCATTCACTACAAATTGCCACGTTATATATTAATGTCAATCTACTCTATTCTACCCAACTAAGCAAGTATTTCCATAAACTTGTGACCATTCCTATCTATCTACATTGAACTTTCTATGAGAGTGCATGATTGAATCGGTGTTTGTCTATTATCATATTAAACATGCTTTGATATGAGTAATGAAGGATTGCACAGCACATGAATTAATAAGCCTTCAATTTACTGAGAAGCCAAAGAATAACATAATTCATTTCTTGCGCGTCTAGAGAACTTAAGAAGGACCAGCCCGTCATGCACATAGACAAATCGCAACTGAAGAAATTAAGTACCATAATTAACGATAGCAAATTATATGCAGGCTTTCTTGCTGCATAAGAACGTTTTGAACTTGCGGAAGTATTGATGGAAGTTGAACCAGCATGGCCCAACAAGCTCATATTTCGGGCCTGGCAGATGTAGGCTAGCATCTACAGCCGTAAAAGAGCTTAATCAATTATGATGTGGTATATATTAATTATGACCTATTATTGCTTTCTTCCTCATTCTTGATCCTCATCATTCCTAGGCAATCATAACTCAGAAAAGCAGGTTTGTTCCTCTCACACTCTTCACCTGCAAATCCCCCAATAATGGAAGCTATCATTGCCACACTTCCTCGTGTGCACCTGCAGGCTTCGTTGGGTCTCACATCTCCATCTCTCTAAAACGTCATGGCAAAAGTCATCAACCTCGACATCAGCAAATGTTGGTTGACGAATCCCTTAAAACTTGCCAGAGAATAAAGGGTGGTGAATGATGCAGCCGAACGACACAAGCCTTATTCATGATGTTCTTCATGCCATAGAAAGTGTGGATTATATTCATGTGGTTCGAAACTTCCAACCATGGATAAGGTTCTATAGAATTTTATATTGTTATTTCTAATGTTCAGAAAAGTTGATTGAAATTCATTTGATTGTTAGAATGATAGGTTAGAAATCTCCATACTGACGTCCACATGCATTTTAGAGCATAGGGACTGTCCTTCCTTTTTACTCATTGGCTAAATGTATCATAGCGATTAATATAATTCCATATAGCAAATTGTATCATCTTATCGTTTCAACTTGGACTCCTCATAATCTACAGGAACTTGGAGAATGCTCCTTTGCCTTCTCATGATCATCTACCTTGGTAGGGATTGCGCACCAATATAGAGGCTTGACGTGTCAAGTCCACAGTTGGTCATAAAAGCTACAAGCGTTTCCCGGAACGGGATGTCCACGAACCTAAACCAAACTTCCAGGTGTATAGAGATTAATACAATTCCGTATAGAAAATTGCTATGTTGTGAAAAGCGCGTTTAAGTGCCGCTTAAGCGAAATTTTGAATTTAGGCACCTCGCTTAGGGAAATCTCGCCCCAGAAAAACAATCGTCGCTTAGACGCGCTTAGGTTGCGCTTAATAGCGTCTCGCCTAGTGTTAGGCGCTGGAAAAAGCGTCTTGGATCAAAAAAAATGAACAAAACAAAAATTAACCCTAAAAAATAGGAACTTTGGAGACTTAACTTTTATGTTTGATGGTATTTTGATGACTATGTAGTATGTATACATTCTGTGGCTTGTTGACTATTTTGACCATGGTATTTTGATGACTTCGTATTTTGATTATAGTATTTATGTTGTTACTTTGTTTGATTGATAATTGGTATTGTTATTCATGCATATACTAATAGGACTGTATGAAAAATTATTGATATTTATGTGTATTTTACATGTAGGAGGCTCCGTAGGTAAAAATGGGTGAAGTGTTAACTAAGCGCCGCTTAAGCACCGGTTAAGCGTCGCTTAAGCGAGGAGCCAGCTTCGTCGCCTCGCCTCGCCTCGCCTCACGCTTAATATAACATAGGCAAATTGTATCGTCTTTTCATCTTGGACCCTTCATAGTCTACGGGAACTTGGAGTGCTCATTGGCCTTCTCATGCTCATTTATCTTGGTTGGGGTTTCGCACCAATATAGAGGGTTGACGTCAACTGCTCAGTTGGTCAAAAAGCTACATGTATTTCCCGGACCAAACTTTCAGGCACCCGGTTGTGTTGAACCAGCTCATAGAAGCCCAAGCCTTGCCCGAACACACCCCTCTAACCATGGCTTAGTCCTAATTAATCGCCGAAATGGCCCAAGTCTTCTCCAATTTTGTAGCTATAGTAGACGCCTTTCGTTGATGGCTTTATATCCCTTATATTTATAAGGGAGACTCGTGGATCACAACGAATACAACATATGAACCTTCTAATTTCTTGCTTTTCAAGGAGCATTTAAAAGTGCATCGCTATATCAGAATTTACTTTCTTTCGAGACCATAACACCAACTGTGATATTATTGTCCTAAAGATACGAAGTCCAACGTCCTCGTGTTTCAACTGTTAGTATTATGGGATAAACCATAGTTTAACTCTTCAATATTATATTCTTCTAAATTATGAGTTGATTTCTATATGCTACATACATATATGTTACATCTAGGATTGCCATTCCTTCACTCTTTGCCGTAATGTGGCATAGAGATAGATGCAATTCTCTATAACAAATTGTATCATCTTACCTCTTCGTCTAGACTTTTATAGTCTAGGGGAACTTGAAGGGTGCTCATCGGTTGAATGAGCTTAAAATGCAGTCCAAAAGGTATGCCTACCTATCTGCCAACTGACCACTTAGGTTTTATATCATCACCCTCTCATACTTATAGCTATCATGGCCATATATTCGCAAGGTTCTAAATGGCATTAGGCGGGTGCGCGGCAGAGAGAGTCCGTCCACCGCTTAGGCGTCGCTTATGCGGTCGATACAATTTGAACATGTTTTACTATTTTACCACTATTTTTTTGCATAATATGCATATTAAGGATGTTTCATGCATAACTAAGTTGTAGAACAAAGATTTAAGTTTTAGTTTGTAAAAGTGAACCATAGGCTCATAATGCATACAAAACTTTTTTGGCCAAAATATCTTGTTAGGTTCCGCCTAGGAGTCCGTCTATGCCGTCTCACATCCGCCTATGCCGTCAACCTCCGTTGGCCGCCTACTCCACCGCCTACCAAAATGCGGTGCGGAGAGAGAGCGCCTACCGCCTAGACGGCCACCATTTAGAACTTTGTGTATTCGGCCCACCAACATAGAGAGTTGACACCAGGTCGACAACTGGTCATAAGACTTTGTCAAATCTTGTATGGAGTTTTCTTATCCTCTATAGTCGACCACATCTGATGAGAGAAGGCTTGAATGATGATGATGATGGCATAAATACATGGTACATGATAGTTGTACTAAATAAGATTTTGTTTCCTAATTTACTACAAGTATTGCTTAGGTTGTAAATTAAAATTCAAGGAAAGCTAGGCTACCCAATGTGCTAGTTCAAAAAAATAACATCAAGAATGGTGGAAGCAACTCCTTAACTTCTTAGTGGAAGAGGTCAAAATGGTTCTAAGCTTGACAGCATATTTTCGAATAGGATGTCATTAAAGGTGTTGTTCACTCAAAGACAAATGCACAGTTTAACCAAATAATATCAAGAACTACAACAATTTAAGGAACAAATTTTAGGAATTTGGCAAAGGATATGTGAGCAGACACTACTATAGGCCACTCGTGTCATATGATGTGTATATTGTAGTCAATGTCAGCCTCCATTTGGAACTATTTTTACAATGTTGCAAAACATTTTTTTGTTGAACAATGTGACACAAATGGACTAATGCCCTCCCAACGGAGGTTGCACCGCACTTTAGCCAGGTTGGCACCTTGCTTTTGTTGTGGATCTAATAGAAGAATCCAATATACTATGGACAACAAAATAGAGTTCAAATGAATTTGAAGCTTCCCTATTTTGTTGTGAACAAATGTGACCTGGAATAGAGCCAATGAGCCATTGTTCTAAAAGGCGGTCTAGGCGGCACCTAGGTGCTAGGTCCCTGGTGCCCGTACGATGTTCGCCTAGGCGTCCGCCTAAACCCCCCGAGATAGGGATAGCAACGGGGCGGGTAGGGGCCGGGGACCATATTCTCCGTCCCCATCCCCGAGTAGTATTTGAATTCCTATCCCCATCCCCGTTCTCCGTCGGGTTCAATTTTTTACTTCCATCCCCGTCCCCATTAAACAATGCATTTTTCGTCCCCGAAGAGTACTATACCCATACCCGTCGGGTTCAATTTTTTCGTCTCTTGTTCAGTTAACAATTTTTTATGTACATTATAAGCTTAAAAAATTACTTAACCGGGGCGGAGAGTACTATACCCATACCCGTCCCCGAACCCGATCGGAGAATTATCTTAATCCCCATCCCCTCCTCCATCCCTATTTTTAAATTCCCAAACTCGTCCCCATCGGGTAAAAAAATCGGGTCCCAGTCGAATTCGGGGGACATTGCCATCCCTACCCCCCGACATCCGACTATACATGTTTTGGGATTTTGTGGTCTTTTTCTGCAATTTCAGTAGATTTTTTTTTATTTATTTCGGGTCCCAGTCGAATTCGGGGGACATTGCCATCCCTACCCCCCCGACATCCGACTATGTATGTTTTGGGATTTTGTGGTCTTTTTCTGCAATTTCAGTAGATTTTTTTGATTTATTTATTTATTTTTGAACCGCCTAGATTTAGGCGGCTGCCTAGGCAAGCTAGGCGCTAGGTAACAGGTTCCCGCCACCTTGAATAGAGCAATACGTAACAATCTCGATTTCAAGGACCTATGTTCTTATTTGTATATACATGTGCCTTGCTTTGACCAGGCACGTTGCTCGCTTTTCTGCTTTTTGCCTATGACCAAAGAACCATAGTACCAAGTGCGCTTTTCGCCTGTGGATACTATGCTTCATATTCAAACTGATGTGACCTTGACTACAAGAAGATCCAAAATGGAAATTCATAACAAAATCACAAGAAGGTTTGTTACTAATAATCATAGACATGAATCACATGATTCTAACAGAGAGTATATTTCACTAGTGCTGACAATATATTGGCTTACATTATGCTTATATTTCAAAAGATTAGCTTCTTTGCCTTCAGTTGAACCTAATTAACTGCTTGGCTTCCAGACTTTGAATGGGCCAATGTCCTCAATTATAAACCAGTACTATACCCATACCCGTCCCCGAACCCGATCGGAGAATTATCTTAATCCCCATCTCCGCCTCCATCTCCATTTTTAAATTCCCAAACCCGTCCCCATCGGATAAAAAAATCGGGTCCCCGTCGGATTTGGGGGACATTGCCATCCCTACTCCCCCGACATCCGACTATGCATGTTTTGGGATTTTGTGGTCTTTTTCTGCAATTTCAGTAGATTTTATTTATTTATTTATTTATTTTTGAACCGCCTAGATTTAGGCGGCTGCCTAGGCAGGCTAGGCGCTAGGTGACAGGTTCCCGCCACCTTGAATAGAGCAATACGTAACAATCTCGATTTCAAGGGCCTATGTTCTTATTTGTATATACATGTGCCTTGCTTTGACCAGGCACGTTGCTCGCTTTTCTGCTTTTTGCCTATGACCAAAGAACCATATTACCAAGTGCTCTTTTCGCCTGTGGATACTATGCTTCATATTCAAACTGATGTGACCTTGACTACAAGAAGATCCAAAATGGAAATTCATAACAAAATCACAAGAAGGTTTGTTACTAATAATCATAGACATGATTCTAACAGAGTATATTTCACTAGTGCTGACAATATATTGACTTACATTATGCTTATATTTCAAAAGATTAGCTTCTTTGCCTTCAGTTAAACCTAATTAACTGCTTGGTCTCCAGACTTTGAATGGGCCAATGTCCTCAATTATAAACCAGTGCGTCCACCACAAGCATTAGGCACTATATTTATTTGTAATTGAAACAATTCAGCATTCAGTCTAAGTGTTCAGAACCGTTATCCAAGACATGATAATAACAAATGTGCACATCTGCGAGTAATCAGCCATTTCTTATGAAATCAAGTGACTAGCTTTATGCCTGCAAATATGAAGATCAAATACCTCCTTAAGCTTATCCTTTTTTGTAAAATGACGCCCATATGACGTGTAGCGCATGCCATGGAGAAAAGGTGCAAGATAAACTTTAAGTTTTCTCTGCAAAGAAAGAACTCATCTCAGTTACATTAAGCCAATTTATAATAAATCAAAACTATTTAGCAGATAGATGTAAACTACTTAAAATCTCAAAGTGACGAAATGGACGTAGGGGCATATCAGCAAATGAAAAAATTAAGCAGATCATCTAAATTTAGCACCAAATTAATACAAAAAGTGCATAATTTGGAATTAGAATGAACAATCACAATCACTTAAAGCCTAGAGCTTAGGAAGCATGGGTAGCTAGCAGGCAGCTCTGAAGCATGGAAGCGTACAAACATTTGATACTCTGTTGATGCATGTTGGATACACCTTATGTGTTCTAATTTTCAAAACCATACTAGGAAGCATAGACACTCCAAATATCAGCAGCACGTTCGTTCGAAACATATCCAACACGGCCCAGACACCAAAATACACTAGCGCATATCCAAATAGAAGTTGTATTCGTGATATCCTGTCCATATAATATGGTTTAGTATTCATGTATGCAAGAGAATCCAAGAGTATCTGACACTTGTATTTTACTTCGTCAAACAGAGAAGAAGGCGTATAGATGCTAGACTAATAAGATCCATAATTTCCTATGGTATTGGATGCATTTCTTTTTCAAATTGTACATTTTTCATCTAACACATGAATCGGGTATGTGATACATACATACATACATAAGAACATGTAGGTATGTGATACATACATAACAAATTAGGACTATGTTTGTCCAACACAAAATCTTAAAAGAACAGGTGGATAGATACATAAAACACCAACTATCACCATTGTCACCATCTTCATCCATCCAAATATTTTCCCAGAAGAATAGGATCAGCTCTGGTGCATAAGATCTCCATAAAAGAATTGTAGAAATTGTATCGCAGACTTCCAACCTGTCATCACATCAACTCCTTCTGCTGGTGCCAAATCTTTAGCCATGTTCTATGAGCAAGAGAGCATTTCTTTAAAATCTATAAAGAAGTCGGCAGGTAGGTAAAAATCCTTTTTTTTTCCATTTATTTTAAGCTCATGCAGCCAAGTAGCACCCTCCAACTTAATTAAAAAAGGAGTCAAAGATAAAGAGGTACAATGATACGATTTTGCAATAGGGAATTGCCTTCATCTCAATTGTGCATTAAGCAAAGAGTACAAAAAATGGCATTTCCAATGTGTTCCAATAAAGAACCATTTGGAGCCAACAAATTAATTATGGTTACAATGGAAGAGTGCTCTAGAGTGCTTTTTGACAGCAAGATACCTTTGAAATTGAAAGAAATTTTTTTATAGGATAGATAACATATGCCCTACGTCATAGATCAAAGTGTTGGACAATTAAAATCCAACAAATCAAATGAGTGTGTAGATCAAATGATATTGCTACAATGGAGAGTGGAAATACATTGAACGATAGGTTAAGAAATTAGTATGTTCCTAGAAAGTTGAGGTGGCGTCAATCAAGGATAAAATGAGAGAAAATCATCTCAAGGTGGTTTGACATCTGCATCGCATACCAATAGATGCTCCAGTTAG
This sequence comes from Iris pallida, assembly GCA_029216955.1. Classification (NCBI taxonomy): domain Eukaryota; kingdom Viridiplantae; phylum Streptophyta; class Magnoliopsida; order Asparagales; family Iridaceae; genus Iris; species Iris pallida. Next base: position 23,246,935 of record JANAVB010021796.1, read on the forward strand.
AGATGCAATTAAATATTAGTCAACAGAACTACTATAATTAGCGGTAGGCCAAAACAAATGTGGACTGAGGTTATAACAAGTTTTTGCCAATGTTACAGAGGACATGGCCCTTAACAGAGCTGAATGGAAGAAAAGGATTCAAATAACCAAGCCAAATCCATGAAAGACATGGTCCAACCTGTTCAAACTGATTCCAAAGTGTAGAGATTAGGAAGACAAATCAGTCTTATATTGATTGGCATAGCACTCACAGCTATTATGGTCTACAAAATTAAAAAAATTCTCTTTGCCCAAATGAATAAGATCCATACAAAGTGATTTAAAGCTAATTCGACATAAGGATTTGGCTAATAGTTTGCTAAGTTGCACTTAATACCCTGAAATATCACACTTTTGCACTTAAATAGCTTGTGCAATTTTTCTAGACACATCCCTGAACAATAACACTATAAGTTGTTACCCGCCCGCCTTTAGTCTCTCCCCCAATTAACAGTCACATGTAAAGCACTTGACTATATAGGACTTTCTTGCCCCAAAACAATCAGAACACAACGGAAGAGGCGTGTGTGTGTGGGGGTGGTGGTTGGGGGGGGGGGGGGGGGGGGGGGGGGGGATGTTACGCAGGCAGTAGGTTACAGCAGTGATCTTATGGGGTTAGTGGTTTGGTGTTACAAATTGCTCCTGTAATGTTTATAGAAGTTTTTATTTGCATGAAGTTGTCATAACAGGCTATCTTAGCATACAACAACATCCACTGTGATATCAGAGAAGATATCTGAAATGTTAGTTTTATGTATATATGCAGCCAACAGGAGGTGCATGGGGGTGGTTGCGGACCGGAGGGCTGGTTTGTAGCAAGAGGGGGTGAGTCGTGGCGGCTAGGATTAGGTTGATGGAGGAAAATGACGGATTCTTTTAGATAGGAGATAAATTGTACTTTCACACTAGCCATGGTACTAACTTGAGAAAGAGTAATATTTCGAGGTATAATATGATATAACATAGTTTAGGTATTCAGCTGACTATTAATTGTACATGATATTTAATAGTTGAACGTATATTGGTGTGAATTAGCCTAAATAGTTTACCTATATCGTTTATGCAAAATATGTATGGTGCAAACTCATAGCCCAAATAGTGGAGAGAGAGAGAGAGAGAGATATTAAAGTCCTGAATATAAGTCAAGGAAGATTACAACATTCTTAAACGGCTGAAGAAATACTTTTTATAGTATCTTCTGAATCACAGTAAAAGATATCACGGAAAGCATCCCTTAGAAGCCAATTTAGATAAGATTTTAGCAACTGTATTAAAAATGATTTTTACTAGGAATAAGATTCTCTTATCAAGAAGTTAATCTAAGATTTATTATACCCTAAATTATCCTAATGTTTGTCCTTTTTACCCAAATCTTTCTTAAGTATAGATTGAAGAAATTACCAGAAACCACAAGTACTAATTAAACAAAGAAATACAAAATTCAGACAGCTGGTCTTTAATATGTTCCGAAAGCCACCCCTCCTATCGGAAATTATTTAAGGGTTCTCGGTGTTGGGAGATTACTGCTATAGCCATGTAGGAATTGGGTTTAGAAGAAAATTTAACATAATGCGGTTATGGCAGGTCATTGTTAAGGAACTCATTGATAAGTCTCACTTCTCATGACAAGTATGTAACTTTCAGTGCAGCACTCGTTTTCTCAACCTTTTAGCATTTTGGAAGTCATTTCTTCAGTGTTGCTACTACATTTAATCCAAAGATCAAGATGAAGAAAATGAAAGATTCAAAAAAAAATTATTAAGATGCCACTGCACCATTTTGTCCCCGCTGTCACTTCATACTTTTACCAACTCAAGAGTTTAGAACTTGAAGAAATTATTGGCAGCTTGAAATGTCCATTTTTTCCATTCAAAAGAATTAGGAGAGGAAAGAATAAAAACAAGACTAGAACTGGAGATATATCTAATATCCTAGTTTCTCATCTCTAGTGTCTTTGATATCATAGTGTACGTTTTCTAATCCACAAGAAGAAAAAACGTGAGTTAACATCAAATATAATCTATCCATAAGTAAAAAAACAATGAAAGCATTCAACATTCATCATCATAACAATCCAAGCCTTCTCCCATCACCATCAGAATCATAATGGTTATGGAGCACAGAAATCTGCACCAAAAATAATGTATTTGACAGGCTGTCAACCTAATCGTAATCCTCGTATGTTGGTGCCAAATTCCTCACCTATGTTCTTAGAAGGCTAGTGGGTGGGTGAATAACCAAACCTACCTTTTTGCCATGAAGTGTAAAGAGCAAGGAGCAGCCCCCATATCAACCTAGACTAGAAAAGAGTCTATAAGAGGTAAAGTTGCACATTTCAGGGATTTACTTCCATCTCTATTGCACACTAAAAGGAATGTCCTTCCAATATGAATATCTCAAAAATCAAATATGATTATCTCAAAAATAGAAAATAAGATGATTGTCAAATCAGCATATGTAGCCAATACTGTTTTTGGTATTATTGTGGGTATATTTTAGGATTATTAGGTTATTTGGGTTTTTACTTGATATAATCAAAAACTCATATTTATAGACTGAATCAAGAGTCTCCCTTTCCATGTAAGTATTCTCGAGGAAGAAAATCTAGTATGTTGGTTATTCCCAAAAAATTAATCATCTCCATCAGTAGGCTTAGTTAGCTTTTGGAATAAATACGTTTCTTAGTATGTTGGTTATTTTGAGAATAACCAACATACTAAGAATTTCTTCCTATCAGAAACTTAATTAAGAGGAAGAAGATCCATCAAACTTAATTAAGAGGAAGAAGTAACAAAGATTCAAAGAAAAATTAAGAAAATTTACATCTGTAAACTCTTCTGCGGAGATCACAAAGGCTGTCATCAAGTCAGAGCATCATTCTTTACAACGATGAGGAGTTTTCTCTCTCTCTCTCTCTCTCTCTCTCTCTCTCTCTCTCTCTCTCTCTCTCTCTATTAGTTCATAAAGAGAAAAGGTGGAAGTGGCACGTAGCAGTAAGGAAAAGATGAAGGAGACATGACGGAGTAGGAAGGACGAAGGAGGCATGGCAACTACAGATATTGAAGGACGGAAAAGCGAAAGAGTGGAAGATAAGCCTTTCTAAGAAAAAGGGTTTTTGGTTTCAACTTTTCACCAAACCACAAGGAACCATTTGGTCCGGATAAATAAAAATAAACATGGAAGACTCTCATCCAACTCCAAGTACATGATTTAATTATCTTTCTAATCAGGAATATAACTCAAGTGACAAGTTTCTTATGCTCAAAAGGATGGCAAGCTCTAGAAGCCCATATGAGAAAGCTCGGTATACATAGAAAAGTATATTAATTTTCCATGTAATATAGATGTCCAACAAGCTATTTTCCTATTTACCAATTAGCATAGTATAAATAACGGTAGACAAAGTCTTTTTAAAATTAAAACAGGCTTTCCATAAATAGAAATTGATAAACTTAAACTGGACAAACCTATATCCGATTTGGATAGAGTTCGTATCAGAAAGGTCATGTGGATATTTGTGGTTTGGCACTACAGATTCTGAGTAGCTGATAATCTGGTTCATTCAAGGTCAGGGTTACATATTTCGTATAGAGAATTTTGCATGATATATCTATGGATGTCCGTATAAGGCACCAATAATATACCCCATATATATTTGGATCCCCCTCAGCATTTTATGCGCTTAAATGTTAAAGGGGAGAGAAACGGAAAATTAGGTAGCTGCTTATTTGGAGCCGACCTGGTGAAGTGATCTACCCAGGTAGAGGGATGGTCGGTCCGAGTAGAGCATGAAATAGAGCGGCCTGAGTGGATGATATAGAAAGGATGCATCAGCCACAGTAATTGAGGATGTGCGTGCATAGAACAAGACCCAAGCCTAGGCCAGGGAGATGTAAAAAGACAGTCTTAGCCCGGGATATGTAACACAATTAACCAGCTGCATATAAATAAATAATATGTGTGTATGTCAAAAGATGTAAGGATCATAGATCATCATACAAGCAAAAATTGTACGAGGCTTATTCACAATAAGGCATTAATACTATAATTTATTATGCTTGTTTGTCAATTAATGTGGTGCATCATATTATAAACAAAAGTGCATTAAATCAGAGGGTAGAAAGCTAACTGTTAACAGCTATTGATGTTCATTACAATTCACTGGGTGCACTAATAAGTATGAAATGAGATCGTCTGGTGACTTAACTACCAAGAGCTTTTTGTCATTGAGCCATCTAGGTACAGAAAATAAAGAAAACTTAAGACGACAAATACCGATAGACTGATAAAGGAACAATGCAATTAAATCAAAATTTTATTTCAGCTCTCTACAGAATTTTAAAAAAAAAACTAACACTATCATTGAGAATTATGATAAACAACCTGCATATGCATTCAGTATGCCTCCAGTCCACAAAAAAAAGGAAAAGAACTTAGCTAGAACCAAATGGCTGAGGATGGTGTAGAATGTGTGAACATTACATCACCGAAATTTAAGATAAAACTATGATGAAACAAGAAAATAAACACATACATTCCACTTTTGTAATTGCCTAAGAATGTCAGGCTCACAGACAGCTTTGGCATCCTCCACACTGCCATTAGCGTCTAACTTTTGCAAAGCAGTTTTCAAGGCCTGTAGATGAATACAGAATATCAAGTGTAATAACACACAGAAGAAAAGCATATTCTACATAATATCGAAATTTCAGTTTAAACTTGCCCTTGAAATAGAAGATATACCCCTACGGAGCGCTCAACCTTGCCCAGTGTAATGCTTTTGTCTACATTCCTTGAAGTGTGGGCATGAGTTGATGGCATTGCACGCTTCTTTATAATATCTTCCAATGTCAATGAAGATGATGCCTTCTGTACTAGAGAAGATATTCTGCATTGCACCGTATTATAAATTTTGAGTTATAATTAATGTTCCATACACTTCAGCAAAATTTACAACTCAAGGGCCCACCGAAGAACAATAATTAATATCTTTATTAGAGAATCATAGATGCAGATTTCTGACATAGCACTTTTTCATTTTCAGAATGATAATAAAGAAAAACAAAATATAATGAACAAACTATTTTTAAGTCGAGTTAAAATGTAATTCTTATAATCTAAATATCAAGAACAGTCGAGCAAAACAGTCTCCACATACATATTGGCAGGCATAATACAGTAGCATCAAACTTGTCCAGGACACTCATCCAACAGTTTATAACAAGATGACGGCTAAAGTCAGCATAATTACCATTAAGCTAACTCAAGCAACTAAGGGGTTCCTTTTTAAATACACAGAAGCTGACAAGGAAATGAAAGGCGAGTCATCTTACTTTTTCTCTGTTTCACCATCAATCTTAGGATGAGAACTGATGAATTTTTTCCCAAAAGATGCTTCAGAACCAGCGGGTTTTGAAGCTTTATTGTTCTCTTTTGAAGTTCTCTTATTGTCCATCACACTTGATCCATCAATTTTTCGTTTGTCAGCAAGTGCAGTATCCTTCAAAGGCTTCAACTGCTTCTGAAAATCAAGAACTTGACTCATAACACTTCTACCAGTTCTTACCACTGGTTGACTATCTTCAGAACTAGAAATTCTTTCAGATGACTTTACTGGCTTTCCCCTATCTTGCACCAAGCCAGCAGAAGACTCATATTTCTTCTTCACAAGAACCTTCGGTTTGGTTTTCTGCCCATATAAAACCTTTTTCTTTTCAGGATCTTCAGGTTCTTCAGCGAATATTATATGGTTTCTTATAGGAGTTCCCAAGTCATCATCAATCCTATGCTTCCTGTGCAACAAAAGTTAACAGGGAATCTTAAAAAAAGAGGATCCAAGGGTTATCAAGAAAACCAAAAGTCACTAAAAACCAAGAACTCACAAGCAGTATATCAAGATGCGATTTGGAAGTAGATCATCCCAGGCCCTCTGTATAACTCCTTCTTCTTCGATATCCTCAAAGGCTATTTTCCTGAGAAAAACAGTGCATAGGACAATGTAATAATGATATTAAGTATTTAATTCTCTAACTGCATGAAAGGAAGTTGATTAAAGGCCAGACTGGATTGCAGTTATGTTTCATCCGGGACTCCATTTCGTGCCAAATGCATGACACAAGACAAACGGTTTCCATTCCAGACGAATGTTTTTTCAAACGTGCCATTCATTTTAGGGCTGAAATGGCGCATTTCCGAATTGCTAGCCCAACCAGCATTCAAAAATTGGGCATTTGAGTAAATGGGATGAAACGTAACTACAATCCAAGCTAGCGCAAGTATTTATAACTACCTAGGCAAACACTTCCTATGGTATGCCTTTGGGCAACGTCTACACACTGCAAACTGCAAGTCTCTTTCCTGCTTGTTTTCTACTTGTTTACAAACACAACATTTGTGGACAGGGCATGTAAATGATTGTCCATCAGCAATCTTTTTCCGACATTCTAATGCTTCAGTTTCATTGTTGGGAAACAGTATGTCAGCAGCACATTTCGGATGGTAGAAGTGACCACAAGTGGCACTAGCACATTGGAACACCTACAAGAAGAGAATCAAACAGCATATTCAGAAACAGAAGCCAAATAAGAAATAGGTGAAGCTAAAACCAAACCACCAAAGACTATAAGTATAACAACACAATTTTGCAGTGGTTTAATGGGTCAACATGTGCCGTCTAAGCAAGTGGAGCAACCTTGTGTGCTTCATATATGTTGAATAATATGAATATTAACCCTCAATCCTCCCCAACACTCTCGTGTTTTGGAGCAAGTGGCAAGGAATTTTATATGGTATCAGAGATCTTCTTTGACGCGCATTTTAAGTAAAGTGTATACATATTGTTGTTGCGTGAACCCAGCTTCGGACCAAAAGAAAAACGGGATTCGACCAGCAGGGACGTGTTGTTAACCTCACCAACACTCTAGAAATTTGGTGCAATCGTAGGGAGTAACAAGATGCACCTCAAAAGTAGGCACGAGTACGAGCCTACGTTATGGTCCTAACATCATAGAAAACAAGACGCGAGAGTGAGCCTCGAGCCTCATGTGCACCTAGGCGAAGTTGTGAATAACCCGTGAATAGGGAACCTCAGCGAGTATACACACCAACAATTTGTTAGTACGCGAATACTCAATAAAATTTGCTAATCATTCACCACTTCGCAAATAAAATGGAACTATTCGCCTTTAATTTCAAAAGCCAACCCATAATGCAGGCAACAAGCAGACTCAAGTGTCAAGCTCACGCACTCTATACTAACAAAGGATCTTGCCTCCCTTCTATAACCAATGCTGACCAACTCTTCCCATTTCCAATCACGGACTAAACAGAGCGCCAATTCTTTAACAGAAACCCTCGAACAAAATAAATTATTCATAAAAACTCCCTGTTTTTTGATGTATTAGCAAAGAAACCCTCAATAATAGGGGGAAAATGACTTATGCTCTAAACGATTTTTCTCAACTATGCCTACTAAAGCCCCATTCCTTCCCAGAAAAAAGTAATGCAGTTTTTGGTATAGTGTTAATATAAGAGATAAGTGTAGTGGTACTAGCAAATTTCCTATGGACATGAATTTGACAAACCTCCTTTCCTTCAAATATTTTCCATCAATCTTTGTATGTGAAACATAGTATATTTATTTGCCAAAAACTTTGTTATGCAAACAAATATTGCATGGAAAAAGTTCTATTATTTGGTTCTGGAAATTGCTGAGAAACCCAATTTCGGGGTGGGCTTTTATGAAATGCCCACCCGCTGCATAAGTTTTATGAAATACCCAGAATTAAGTATTTTCACGTTAAATATTCCAAGATTCCCTTTTAGATGCCACCCGCTGGGAAATGCTATTTTTATAATACCGAAACTACCCCTCTGCGCGAATTGGTCATCTATATGTATTTGAATTCAAAAAACTCAGATCTGGATTGCGATTTTCGTCTTCTTCTTCACGAAAAATCTGAATTCCATTGCTCTCATATTCAGCAGAGATTGCAAAAATCGTTCGTAGTTCGGTGTGTTTTTCTTCAGTCGAACTCAGATCATCGCTCGTCATCATCATCACCATCATCATCATCTTCATCGTGGAGACATTTGAAGTTTTTCGACGATTAGGTCAATTGTGGAGAGAAGATCTTTCTTCTTCTTTTCCATAAGAATTATCATCGTTTTGAAAGAAGAACGAAACTCTTTATTCATGAAAAAACTAAATTAACGTTTTAACACTGTAAATGACCATTCTCCATGTAAACTAACACGGAGAATACCATTCTCCGTTTTATTTAAAACGGAGAATGCCGTTCTCCGTGTTTCTAACACGGAGAATGACCATTCTTCTGCGTTTTAACACTGGAATGACCATTCTCCGTCTTAATTAGGACGGAGAATGACCATTCTCCGTCTTATTTAACACGGAGAATGCCATTCTCCGTTTTATTTAACACGGAGAATGACATTCTCCGTTTTATTTAACACTGAGAATGGCATTCTCCGTGTTTCTAACACGGAGAATGGTCATTCTCCTGCGTTTTAACACTGGTATGACCATTCTCCGTGATAAATTACACGGAGAATGGCATTCTCCGTGTAAATTAAGACGGAGAATGGTCATTCTCCGTTTAATTTAGCACGGAGAATGGCCATTCTCCGTCTTAATTAGGACGGAGAATGCCATTCTCCGTTTTATTTAACACGGAGAATGACATTCTCTATTTTATTTAACACGGAGAATGACATTCTCCGTGTTTCTAACACGGAGAATGACATTCTCCGTGTTTCTAACACGGAGAATGTCATTCTCCTGCGTTTTAACACTGGAATGACCATTCTCCGTGTAAATTAAGACGGAGAATGTCATTCTCCGTGTTACTAACACGGAGAATGGTCATTCTCCGTGTAAATTAAGACGGAGAATGCCATTCTCCGTGTTACTAATACGGAGAATGACCACCCTCATGCGAAAATTAACATTTTTCGTGTTCTAAACGGAGAATGGCCATTCTCCTGCATTTTATGGTCAGCTGAAACTTTGGAGGGCCATAACTTTTGACTGGGAGGTCGAAACGAGGTCCCGTTTGTCGCAAAATGAGCGTATCGTCGAGGAGACTGAAAGTAACAGCTTCACCGTTAGACGGCCTTTCGAAATTTTAGAATCGCAAAAAAATGATGTTTGGACCTCCGTTTTAGCACTTTTGCCGTTCGTCCCGGTCTTTCCGAAATTTTCCGACGAGTTTTTAAAGATTTTTGAGGAGAAAACCTAGATTCGAAAGTGAGCAGCGTATGGAAGAAGATGGAGTATTGAAACATTTTTTTTAAGATCAGTTTTGTGGGTGTTTCCAATAAATTAAAAGGAAGGGCAAAAGGGTCATTTGGAACCCGCTTTGGATAAGTTTCTCTAATTCTGGGCACGCGATGAAAGTTTTTTTAGCGGTGGGTTTTACATAAAACTTTTTTAGTTTTTGGGCATTTCATAAATCTTCCCTATTTGGTTTTATTCATCAATCATCCTCCCATCAGAATGGGATCGTGGAGCATAAGAAAGCTCCATAAAAGTATTGACAAAGAACTATTATCGATTGCTGACCTGAAGTTATAGTAGGTCCCAAATTCCTGACCAGATAGCTATGAGCATGATAAGGTGATGCCATAAAACTTGGGAGCAATTTAAGCCCCTGAGTTTGAGGGTAGGTAGACCAACATTTTAGCCATGCAGATTGAGATCATACAACAAAAGGAGCACCCTCCATTCTCCTATACTTTAATAGAGTCAATAGACTAGAGGGAGGTAAATTTATAGGAAATTTCATTGTTTTACTGGTAGGAACAAATAAATGTGGTCACTAGTATGAGTGAGTTCTCCATTCCAGTCCTGATGATTATATACATTAAAGAAATTCATAGGACGAAAATAACATAATGAAACCTAACAGGACTGGTCCCTGCCATAAAAGGGTTGCCTACACTGGGTATTATGGCTATTCAAAAGGGTGTATGAAGAAGAATCCAACTTTAATTTTTAAAAAATTGAAGCTGTTTATTCTTTTTCCAATTACTTCACTTCTAATAACTCGATTAAAAATTTAACAGTATTGTCATGTTCGTCTTATATTCATGTTCTATTCTCTAGAAGAACTGCCATATCCATAGCATAGTTTGCAGTATCGGCCGAGATCCGATACGGTCGATATCGATGCGGTTTGGAATGTCCTGACCCGATACCGACCGCTACGTTCTATTCTCTAGAACTGCCATATACATAGCATAGTTTGCAGTATCAGCCGAGATCCGATACGGTCGATATCGATGCGGTTTGGAATGTCCTGATCCGATACCGACCACTACCGATACTTACTGATATCAAAATAGGGGGCTCTCTTTTCCAGTCAATTCGGTAGAGAATTGAATGAAAAAAACCAATCAACAAGGGTGTAAAAGCATAGTACATTTGTAAAAACATGTAAATGATGAAAATTTATTTATTGCAGGTAAACCAATTAGGAAGGGTGACTATTTTTTCATTCAATTCAAAACTACTAAGAAACAACACAAAAAATATTTAAAATTATGACTATGTATAAAATATTTAAAAGTATCCATATATGTATAAAATATTTTTTCTAAATTCTTAAAAATGTGTTAATAATTATTTGTTTTCGGATACCAAATAATCCGATACTCTGATCCGATATTGTCGATACCGTCGATCATGATACTCATAGGAAGGGTCCGACACTGATTCCGATATTGTGAACCTTGATCTACAGTTGTCCTTGTCCGTATTCGTACAAGTGTGGACATGATCAAATGCTAAATTTACCCAAAACGTTACTGTGGTAAAAAAAAACAGAACAAAGAAATAAGGCCATAATGTTGGTAGGACACAGCTTCAGCTCATACCCATGCTTCACAAGAGGAATAACATGGAGAATAAAATGTATTAGAAGTAATTGCAGGTACTTGGCCTGTCAAGGGTAACGATAAAACGTTAATCCAACTCAAATTCTAACTAAAAAATCGGGTTTGGGCGTTAAAAAAAATGAAAGAACTTCATACTGGGTTCGTGTAGAACTTATGAAACCCAAATATTTTCAGGACGGTTTGGATTTTGATTAAATATGATAAATCCTCTCTTTCTATATGCAACCAGTTAACCAAACCCATTGTTTTAATATAAAAAAACAGGTCTGGATGTTAAAAACGGAACCCAAACAAAATCCGGTACATTTCGTGTACAAATTTTAAAAGCGATAAAATTTTGGGCCAGATTTGGGTTTTACACGAATCCAATTTGAATGTGACCGATTTGCAGCCTAGGTCAAAGGTAAAAGAAGTTCACCACGTGCAGTACTTATTGTGGTTACCCTTCAGTAGCAAACTTGAAAAGGGAGAAAAACAAGAACTAAATAAAACATATACTTGTATCATAGCATAAAAATAATATTTTGAAATGTAAATGAGGAAGAATGATGAACTAGATAATGCTGACGGGCATTCTAATCCATTAGAATGTTGAGATAATCAACTTATTCCCTATCGAGTCAGCTTATAAGATGTTCCAAAAACAGAAGAATAAAGCCACAATGGCAGTTTCAAGTAAAAGAAACCAAACCTCAGCACCAGCCGATTTATCAGAAGATCCCAGTTTCCCACAGGCGAAACATTGATGCCGTTTGAGCTTACAATTCCTGCACAAAAAGTTTTGGATTGCCTGCAAGGAAACAAATATTTGTTTTCAGTGATGTGCTTAAGAGAATAATTCATCAGCTAAGGGAAAACTCAAGAAAATTAACATTGGAACATCCTTGAGAATATACCTCAACTTGAGTCCTAGTGTACCCAAGGGACTTGCAATCTGAATCCTCACCGGCCCTCCTGGTTGCATGGAAGGACCTCAAGCATGTACCCTCACAGCTGCATTGAAAATATAATAATGTAAGAAGAAGCAATTGACAAAGGACATCCTAGATGCTGCTCACTATTCTTGCCAGAACAAGATGCAGATAAAATACAGGTGATGTTCACCATTCATGCTATTTGAATACATGGAAGTGATACTTAATTCGTTATATTTAAAACACCATGACAAGACAAGGAGAAAGTGGTGTTAAAAAACTTCGAAAACATTATATTTAAATTTTAGCTTCGTCTAAAAATTGTTTATACTATGATATCCAAACATGAACCTGAAATCACAAACTTGCCTAAACAGGTCTCTACAATTATCCAAATCCCCGCATCGCCCTACCTTAGTTAGATAAGGTCCCCTCTCCCGACAAAGAAGCTGATTAACTTCTAACAACAATGAAGCCTTCATCCAAAACGTTTGGGGTCAGGTACATGATGTAATGTCATGTCCCGCTCAGTTCAACCGGAGGAATCGAAACGCAAAGACGTTTGGACTTAGCCATGCAACGGCTTGTTCGAAGTCCCGCTCAATCGAGGCAACTCCTCGCTAAAGTTGGTAGCTTCGATGAACTTGCCTCAACTTGTCCTTCACACTAATAAATGAATGTTTTCAATTGCACTGACTAAGTATGCTAATAAAAGAGACGAACACACATAGCTAAAGAGAATAATCCCGCTTTGAGTCAAATGTATATAGAACATGAAAAATGGTTAACTTGTTGCCTAGATATCACTTCACGATGGCTTTCAAAGTTGGCACTTGGTCCTTCGATCCCATGGCTTGGGTAAAGAAAAGACGACTTGGACAAAATAGGTTACATTTATACTAGCACATAAACTATCGACTTGAGGTCATGGTCTAGATGTTTCTACGGTCGCATTGCTTATCATAGCACGCGCGCCCCACGATTTCAATGAGGACCATACGGTTTATGGCACGAGTTAAGGCACCCAAAGAACACGGTTGTTCAAGTTGAGCACGTGCACGTCCCCACGGTATCAAGGCCCATCATATAGAGTATGACAGTTTACGGGACACTTCAAGGGAACACGACTTGTTCAAGTTGAACAGGAGGGCTATCAAAATAGTCGTTTCTGGGTGTGAGTCAGAAGGTATGGTAACATGGAAAGTTCACGCGACCGTTTGTCGCCGAGGCGGTCCCTTATTTGGGAGTCTCCGATGAAGTATGGAAAGTATGGTTTATGAGCAAGGAAGAACACTTGTTTGAGTTATATGGTGAGTTAGGTAGGAACCATTGTATGATCATTGGACAACTTGTCGACAAGGTTTCACATCCTCGAACGGCAACCTGGGGCCACAGGACCGATCCGGCCCAGGAGGAAAGCAAGATAGCTGAGCAGGATTGTACCGCTCAGGTGATTCAAAGCTTTCGACGGGGCTCGCACCTGGGACCACAGGACCGATCCGGCCCAGGAGGAAAGCAAGATAGCTGAGCAGGATTGTACCGCTCAGGTGATTCAAAGCTTTCGACGGGGCTCGCTACCCGCGTCGAACGACCTTGTCTACACCAAACTATAAAGTCCAGATATGCCAGGGGGCCGTGATCTTTCATATAGATGAGTTGGTATGCTGAGCGGCAATCTGCATGCACGGTATCGCTCTGAATCACAAGAAGTGTAAGCACGGTACAAATGAGTCAAGAAAGGTGTGCACGTTATGCAACACAATTTCGAAGCCTAAGATTTGGCTATAACAAAAATACGTGCTTCGGCACGAGATGCGACGTCGTGTTTTGAGTTGTTGACATAGAATTTGCATATACTTTAGGATTGAGTCATTTGAGTTGAATAGAAAATGTTGTATGGCAAGGTATGGTTAAGTCGCACAGAATTACGAGACACGATCTTGATGTTGTTGCACGACTGAGTTTATGGCACGACCACTGAGTTGCGAGGCACGACCTCGATGTAGAATCACGAAGGAGTTTCATGGCACGATTGTCTCGTCGCATCACAAAATAGGCCAGGAGTCTATGTCCTAAAACTGATCCTAAGACAAGATTAGAAAGACCACAAAAGAATAAGTTACACTCACTAAAATGAACGTGTTGGTTTTGTATGGGTGGACGAGAGGCTCACTCACCAATACGATTGTGTACTGATACCCTACCACTCTTCATGTGCAGGTGCAGGTATCAGCACGCTCGGGACGGAGCTCGCTTGGACGCGCTAAGGCATGGAGTTCCTTGGCACTTCTAGGCGTGCGGTCGCGTTGGAGACTTCACATATACGGACATAATGTATAGACTATGGACATTGACTTCTGAAGCATCCGCAAGTGTCAAGCCTTGGACCTTTGTATTGAGAGATGAGAGAGAGAGCTGAGTGATTGTATTCAAAGAGAGTGAGCTTGAGTGATTGTAATCTTGGCTTCGTGCCTTTGTAATCTTAATTTTATTATCAATAAAAAGACTTGATTTGTTCGAATACTTATGTTTTTTGGCTTATTCAATGCTTCTGCTTTGAAATTTCTGTGCGACGACCCCGTCACTTAGCCTGTAATAGGCCATTATGGAAATCGTCTTGCGCGGGTGCAACCTAGGCTCGCGCAGCATCACGTCCTAGCGAGGACGATCGGTTCTGCAGAACCGGGACGTGCCACATGAACCTTTAATAAAGGTTGTAAAAATCGCTAGTTGGTTCGTGGGGACTAGAAATTAATCGGATTAATCGGAAGACTAGTCGGATTAATCGGTTTGATATATATATATATATATATATATATATATATATATATGTCATCAAAGTATTAACTTAAGTACCAAAATATATATACACAACATATGTCCTTGGTATGCACCTTTTTTGAAACTTCTTTTCCTTCTCTTCTTTCTCCTTCTCTGTCAGTTGCTTTTAGGTTGTTGAAAGAACTGAATTTCGGATCGGATTTTCATCTTTTGTACCCCTTTTTTTTTGGAACCAAGACCTAGTCGGCCGAGTAGCCCCGACTAGCCGCCTAGTCAGCTGCCTAGGTCCGATTATTGCTTAAGCCTATTTTTTTGTCGACTAGCCCCATAGTCGAGTCGGCGAAGGCCGACTACCGACTAGTCGGGGACTAGTCGAATTTTTACATCAGTGCTTTAATTGCATTGTCCCTTATCCTTTCTAAACCTCTACATCATAATAAATTCTAAAACTCCACATCATAATAAATTCTAAACCTCTACATCATAATGAATGATTGATCCTAATTATTGAAAAATATTGTTCTCAAGTATCTCTTGGCGTCAATATGAACGACAATTCAATTAGTCTTGAACTCTTGCTGAAGTACATTTTATATTTTATTTTTGTTCTACAAATTCTAAATCATGTATATCACAAAGTACTCCCACATTGGAAGAATACAATATACATGTAAAATCGATATCATGCATGTGACCTACACAACAAAGACACGCTAAAATTGGTGTCATATATAGGTCGTAGTGTCTATAGGACATGTTGTATCCATGTCTCTATGTGCAACATAGCTCCCCACCATAACACAATATCATCCTATGTTGTTAATCTCCTAGAATACATGGTAGGTATCGTAAGATATAAAACAAAAGGCTTTCGATATGAATCGTATAGGTGTACCAGGTGGGACAAAAAATGTATGATACGTTTTCATATCGCCCGATACGATACGTCCAATACCATACAACGATACGATACGTCCAATACCATACAACGATACGATACATTTTTGTTTTTTGTTTTAAACTTTTTATCTTATTTTATTTTTTGTCCACTTATTGAGCTTATCCTTTGATTTTAGATTTTACTACTAGTTGAATTATGGACCTTATGGTGTTGAATAGATAAATTTATCTATGTTAGGAACTTATGATGGTTATCTAGGTTATCTAGGATTGTATAATGATGGTCATTTATATGCTTAGTGATACTCTATGTTGTGAGCATAGATTCGGATACGACATGACATATTTCAGACACGACGACACGGATTTGGCACCTATTTTGGTTTGTCCTATTGTATTTTGAAGTGTCCATTGCATGTCCGATACGTGTGTCAACACGACACGAATACGGAATAAAATTTGGTGTCAGGGCCTTTTAGGGGATACTCTTTATATTGTCGTCTCGTGTGTTCAACTTTATCCATATAAATTATATTAATTTGCTAATATATTTAATGTATCTTATAGTACATGATACAATAATCAAGCATACCGATGACAACCTAGACAACATCAGCTACAACACATTTCACATATCCAACATTAAAAGGTATCTCCAAGTCCGTTTGTAAAGGATGATACAATTCTATCTAGTTAGAGCTGGTCCAAAATGATGGAATCCAAGTCGATAACACCAAGTGTAATGTCTCGCTCCCAGCGGTGGCATAACTATTTTCAGATAAGTGGACATGACTTCACTTTTTGATTCTTTCACAATTAGTAATAAACCATAAAGAATGGATATATGATTTGCTGCTAAGAATAGAATTGTGATCACTAGAATGATAATTACATGAAATCTGTATGCCCTTAATAAGAGAATGGTATTGATTAAGTTATAAACTATGAATACAATTGAAAGAACTATTGTTTTACTTGTTAAAGAAAGAAAGAAAGAATGATTGCATGTTCCTTTATTGTAAGATGTTAAAAGAGAAAATTTGCATATTTGTGTTATAGACTGTGAATACAATTGAAAGAACTGTTTTTATGCTTGTTAAAGAAAGAATGAATGATTGCATGTTCCTTATCGTAAGTTGTTAAAAGAGAATAATTGGATGCTTGTGTTATCTACTGTGAATACAATTGAAAGAACTTTTGCTATACTTATTAACGAAAGAAAGAATGATTTCATAGACAGTATCATATGTTGTTAAAAGAAAAGAATTGTATGCTTAAGTTATAGATCGTTTATAGAATTGACAAAGTTCTAAACGGCGGTAGACGGGTACACAATGGAGGAGGTCCGCCTACCTCCTAGGCCACCTAGGGGCTCGATACATTTTAAAAAAAATTTACTATTTTATCATTGTTCCTTTTACATAATATGCATATTTTAAGGGTGTTTTATGCATAACTAAATTGTAGAAAGATTTGTGAAATTTCATTATTGTAAAAGTGAATCATAGATCCATAATGCTTGCAAAATTGTTTTGCCAAAACATCTAGTCAAGTATTGCTCCGCATAGATGCCCGCCTACTGTAGTGTCCCGCTCCCGTTGGGATGAAGCACTATGTAATAGGCTCGTGGCAAGTCAGACACGGTCGGGAACATAGATGGCTAGTCTGACTCAGCAACGAGTTTGGTATACGAAAATCTTTGGACATCAATAAAATCGATTTAGACAAATGATATGAGAATTCCAACTAATGGATCGGCTTCTGTTGGAATAAGTCCTAGATGCAACGAATTGTGTCTTGGCGAATGAGCTCTAAATAAGAGTCCATTCGACGAGACCGGTCTGTTGTTGGTTTTGTTGATTATCTGGATGTTTTGCTGCTTGGTGTTGATGAGTGTGCTTTCGCGTTAATTTCTGAATGCGCCTTTAGGAATTTCGAAAGGGAAGGATTGAATAAGGAATTCTACTATGATGTTCGTGCCATTGCAGGAGTTCGTGTAATTGACGCTTGACCGTTGCAAAACGATCTCCTACTCTCGACGCATTTATTTTAGGTGGTTGGTTCGGCCCCTTCTTTTCTACTCCTTTCCGTCAACAAATCTCCAAGTTCAACGTTTAAATCGATGATGCTGGTTGAATATATATATTGTGCCACTGAGATAAATAACATGGGATAACTGTAACATATCTCGAATAAATAGGCCTGGAGACATTAACTTAGCGCCTCGCTTCGAGGCGAGAAGTTTGGCTCAAAACCAAGAAAACTGTTGAAAGGAAGGACATTGAAACATCGATTGGTAGCGCGGCGCCTCGTGGTATTTGGTGCCCACGGATAGCCAAATCAGAACATACGGTTTTGAGGCAAGAAATGAACTGTTGAGCGAGTGATGGGTTATATAGCTTAATTCTGTTTATGTCATGCATTTGCTGCATCGATAAAAATGTTCACGCATTCGCAGGGTCATGGACAACTTGTGCACAGGGTTAGCTTTCCTCGAAACAGTATCAGGGGCGCTGGAACCGAATCGGCCTACGAGAAAATTATGAAATCGTGCTTCGACGCAAGACATTGCAAGACCTCCAGTCGGACTTGCAACTCGGGCTGATAGGACGCGTCGCAATGCTACGTAATTGTCCTTCATGGTGTCGATATCACCAATGACCGTACATAAGATAGATTGCATCCTCACCTATTGTCTTGTGCAGGTGGTAAGTATTATATCTATTTTATGCAGGAAATGAGCACGGTTGTGGTAAAATAAATTAAAAATGGTTATGTTGTTTACTGCTTTAAAACTATGCCTTCGATATGAACTGCAACTCATTTAGTTCTAAACAGAAAGATCACTTCGAATGCTTGAAATCCTTAATAAGCATTGTCGGTTTATACGAGTGGGTTCGTTCCGCTCACTAGCAAGTGTGTTAACCCCCAACTCCCCAGGTGACGAATGCGTTGCAGGAGCACGAGACTAAGCTGAAGCTGAAGAACGAAAGGCGGCTCGAAGCTCTCCTATTTTGAAGTATTTTGAAGCCCATTTCAAATCGAAGGCTTTTTGTTCAAATGTATAAAGGGACATGAATGTATGAAATGGCAAGGATTATTTCATGGCAGCTTGTTGAAAGTTTTTTTTTTGTTTCAAAGAATGTAGCCGCAACAGCATATGTAATGTAAGAATGATTTTGCACATACTTTGCAAGATTTATCAATGAAAAGCTCATTTTCTTCCTATACTGCATCTTCAACTCTCTACACTATTAAGTTTCAACTTGTTGTCGCAAAAGAATTAGATAATGCACATACATGTCTTGTACAAGTCCAAATTAGGCTTATACGACATCACGTTCCAGCGAGGACGATCGATTTGCCTTGAATCGATGCGAGGACGAACGATTCGGCTAATCGGGACGTGACACCTATACCGTCTCACCTCCGTCTATGTCGCCAAACCACTGTTGGCTGCCTACTCCACCGCAAAACGACAAAAGCAGTACAGAAAGCGGCCGCCTAGCACCCAGGCGTCGCCTCGACGGCCATTTAGAACACTGAGAGTTGAAATAATTGTATTTTGTTGCATAGAAAAATGGAAATTGGATAATTGAAATGTACGTTTTATATAGAGAGATGAATAAGAAACAGAATTGTTAAATGAAATTGTGCTGAGATAATATATTTGTGTAAAAGAAAGGAAGAACATGACATGACGTCAGAATAAAAGAAAGGAAGAGTTGAGCTACCGCTCTATGATATGAAAGAAATAAAGAAATGTTTATTTAGCATTTAGTTAATGTATCGTATTATTTTATTTAATAAAAGTTGCATATCATGCATTAGTCTTTGACAACTTGTGCACAAAGTTTAGTCTCTCGAACGATTGTTGGGACATCGGAATCGTATTCGCTTGGAGAGATGGGACACCATGAGGCTTGTACGTCCTCACGATCAGGGGTGTGTCATATCTATGAGAGAGATGGGCTTATACGTCCCAACTTCTAATTATAGAGACATAGTTGGACACTCATATAGTTAGGTCGCATGCTAATGAAATTTATTTTGCAAGCCTAACAGTTAATGCAAGGACGAATTTCTGATACCTATAAATATGAGTTCTAATGTTAGTTTGCAAGAATATAATTCGTCTTTTTATCGTTTAACTATGGATAAGTTATGAATGTTTTCTAACACCGAAATGTTGTTATCATGTTAATAAGAACGAATTTGGTTCAAGTGTAATGCTGACATCATATCCCTAAGAATGAATATGGTTTAAGAATAATGTTGTGTTCAGTAAAAGTAGAAAGGAATGGATATTGTTCATGAAATCTCTAATGCTTGAATAAATGAAAGAAGAAAGTATGTTTTTTATTAAGTATCGAAATGAAGTATGGCTTTTGATTAAGTATTGATATGAAATGGAAGTATGTAAAAGATAGAAAGACCACCTTATTAAAAGTAATGTTTTCTCACAGGACTATTTAGTGTATGCTTTCAGATAAGTGTAGTTTTGTCGATCACTAATGCATTCCCCAAAGTACTTACCGACCTCCACCTCCACCTCCACAAGTGCTGGATTTTTGTTGGACTTTCTGAGGCGATAGAAGACGCTCACCCTTTGGAAATTGGAGATCTGAAGGCGCATTGTTGTTTTTGTATAAAAGAATATAATACATGGTAGTCAAAGGCGCGCCTCACAGAAAGGCACAACAGTTGCGCCTCACACCTCAATAGGCGAGACGCTTTTATTCGGACGCGCCTAAGGTACGCCTTTCAGCAAGACGCGACCAAAAAAGGCACACCTTATGATTTTTTTGTTCTGATATATATATATATATATATATATATATATATATATATAATTTGAGGCATGCAGATGGCCCTTACCCCATACAAGTGGGAGAGAGGTAGCCATTTTCACGGTTACCAAGTTGGTTACAATTGAACTGAAAAAACTAAAACTTACTAAAAGCGTGCTAGGAAGAATACACTCTTGTTAGTTTTGTTGACTGTTATTGCTAGTGATGCTCTGCTAGTTCACTTGGTTATGGTTTAGCATATATTGGTTTTATTTTTTTATTTTTTATGTATATTTTTATTATTTATTATTTTTGTGCCATGCTTCGCTTGGGCACGCATCTTAAATGCGCCTTGCGCCTCGGACGATATAGACCTTTTGTGTCTCGAGTACGTCTTGCGCCTTTGAATACCTTGATATAATGTGTGGAACGAAGTCGTTGTACTTCTTTTCAGTTAAAAAAGATGTAAACCAAGTTTGACATTTTGAGTTGGCCAGTAAGATCTTTTTGTAATTCCGTTGCAAGTATCAATAAAAGAAGTTATTTTGAATTATTCATTGTTGTTATTTGGTTTTCTGCATTAAAGTTCCGTTGCTTCACTCTCAAAATCATTTTATTTTGTTGATGTGCAAGTTTGTGTGTTGTACAAGTACAAATTAGGCTTGTATGACATCACGTCTAGTGGCGACTTTTTGGTCCTCCAGGATCGGGGTGTGTGACACTAAGAAGCCCAATATTTCAACATTATGTAAGGGTCCAGGTCAGACCAATTCATAATGGAAACTGGATCCTAGTAAAATCTGGACACATCAGCATAATTTTATTACCAAAAGCTCACTTTCTAACACAGACATCAAAGAAACTCAGCTCCACAAAAGTCGATCTGCTGAAAAACACCCTAAAAGGTCATGACTTCTAAAGTAAACTCAAGAGACAACACACTAATTTTGTAAGTAAGGAACAAACAACATAGTACAAGTACAACATGGAAAAAAACAATATTTCTACCCAAAGATAGGTTCAAAAAATGGTTGAGAATATTAATGAGCTGAATAACATACCACAAAAGTTCACCTCCATTATCACAAATGGCACAAACATAATCAAACAAATCTGTTTCTTCCTCAGACTCATTTCCATCATCATCCACATCATCATCAACAATAAATGGCTTCTTTGAATCAGAATCATTTTCAAGATCCTGGTAAAAAACATTCCAAGTGTTCAAATGGCATCCAACTCTATATCTGAACTATGATAACGGGCAACAGCTTCATGTGAAACATAAAAGAACTTGCAGGCTTGAACTTAAGTATCAGAAATCAGCTCTAACCTCACTAGAAGTTTTCTTTGTGGGCTTGTCCGATAGAAACGTCATTAACAACTGCTCAAGCAAAAATCCATCAGATATACAACTATGTGACCAGAAGACAGGAATATCAATAAAAGAAAGTAAATTACAACAAATAAAATATTAAGGTGTCAAGAAAACTACAACTTCAAGTCAAATAGTCCAAGTAGCATCTTATAATCAACTAAGAGTAAGAAGTATTATATTTGTTTACAAAATAAGACTAAAATGGCTATCCATTATAAATTGCTTAGATACTATGATATGACTAGAAAATCTGGTAGTGACATGTAGGTTCGCTAGAGAGAGATTAACATAAATTTAATGTGACGTAATTAGTCATTACAATTCAAGATAAAGGTTACTTTTAATATTTAAATGACTTGTCAAATCATGTTCAAGAGTGTGTGTATATAACCACTAAACAATAGTTGTTGTGTATTCAGTATTATATATGAAATTTATGAATGCTAGACTTCTTGAACAAATGAATGAGTAAGCATTGACACTCTGATCCATCGGGGACTTAAAATTATGGAAGAGCATAAACTATAAAGCTTATTCAAATTAGTCACGTTCATGTGCGTTGCACGTGTTCTTTATGCAAGTAATTTCCGTCAAGTCTCTTGTTTTTTAGACAATATGATCAGTACTAAATAAAAAATATAAATTCCTCTGATATTATTGAAAAATTAGATAGCAATTTAAATTATATTAAAAAAAGTTTAAATATGATTTGAATATATTTTAATAAGGATTTGTTATAGATGTGTTTTTACGACTTTGGATATATGTTTAGTTAGATAACATCAAAATAGTTTAGATACAATTCGAGTATATTTTAATTAGGATTGTTATAGATATGTTTTTACTTTTTAGGACTTTGGATATATGTTTAATTAGATAATACCACGTAGTTAGATAATACCAGGATTTGAGGATTTCATACACGTTTGTTAAGGTCTAAAAATTAATTAGAATTTTCTTTCTTTCTTAATTATGCAATGATATACAAACATACGGCTTATACAGCTCTTTTGAGCCGTTTTCAAGCCTCAATATGATAGTATTCAAATAACATTACATATCCATACATATTTACATATATTAAAAAAAAATCCAAATCGTATAAAGCAGGACATATACACTTACCTATTGGAAGCTCCCAAAAGACGCCTTACTATGTAGCCTAGATTTGAGAACATTATGGACATGTTTGATAACCAAAAGTGGGAGGACAATGTGCTCTTATGCCTAGTTATTGGCTGACTTCATCAACTTAAAGCATTTGGTTCGTCCCAGAAATGCACCAAAATACTTTTCCATGATGATATTAATGTTACATTTGTTCCCCTTGTCCCCTAAGAACTAGGATTTCCACATCTAGGTTTTCTCTACGAAGGGAGTTGAGAAGTGCTCCAAGTGTTCCTAAATTATTCTTTATTGAGGTTATCTCTTTGTCCAGATCCTCTACACTTTTGTTGGTTTCCACTTCTTCTATGGTACCACTTCCACCCTTCAACCAAATAAAAACCATACTATAAATAGTACTTCTCACGAGACAAAAAAACACCCAACCACGCCAAGAAGTGCAGACACGTTTGTCACTTTCATTTCTAGTTACCACCTCTCTCACTTCTGACTAAGTTTCAGGTTTTCAGCTTTCAACCATAATCTGAATAATTTTCCCAGTTTTATTATCTACAGGAATTAGGATACTACAACGCGAATGTTACCCACAATGGACCACAATACATAAAAAGAGACATTAGTCAGACAATTTCCTAAAGGTAGCTACGAAACTGGCTTCGGAATGCATGAAGGCATAGTGGCAATTTACTCCAAAGTCCAAACATAAAACACAAATTGGTACAAATCTAATGTTTTCCTATGAAAGTTAATACTTCAGTAAAACCAACTCTGAGGGTCTGTTTGGTATGAAAGAGGTACTAGAGGTGGCAAGTTTTGGAAATCTTGGCCAACTTCCTCCACCTTCTTCGTTTGGTTGAGCGAACTTGGGGAAATTTGGATGATAATCATGACTTTCCAAATCATATATCCCTATTTTCCCTCATCCCACATCCACTTTTGAAGAGAGTATATCGGTTGGAACTTCTTCTTTTTATAAATAAAAATAAATTCTTAGCTAATTAAGAACATTCATAGATAAACAATCATTGTTTATATCACTAATTAGTAATTAAGATAATAATAACAAAGTGATTACTAATACTTAATTATTAATAAGTAATTAAAATAATTAACTAATCTTCAAAAACTAACAATAAATAGTGTTGAATAACTAGTAGTACTTAATTATCATAAATAAGTAATAAAGATAAATTAATATGAAATTAGTAATTTAAATTAATATTAAGTAATTAGTATTCGTAATATATAAACAATTAAGATAATTAAGCTAGTTAATTACTAAAAGTAAGTAGTTAAGATGATCAATGAATATTATGTACTCAACAATGTTGAAGTATTGCTATTCCATGATTATGTTAGAATATTAAGCATAATTGAATCAACTTGGATATTTCTCCAGTATCTATTTACCGCCTCTCACTCTATCACTTCCGACTAAGTTCCAACTTCCAACCATAATATTTTAAAAGAAATAGGTCCTACACTGTGAATGTTACACACAATGGACCACAAGGCATAAAAGAGAAATTAATTTTAGACAAATTCCTAAAAGTAGTCATGAAACTTGCTTTGGAATGGCATGAAGGGAAAATTGCAATATACTCCGAACATAAAACACGAATAGGTACAAAACTGAAGTTTTTTTCCATGAAAGTCAATACTTCAGCAAAATCAACTATGAGGGTCCGCTTGGTATGAAACAGGTACGAGGGAAGTGGCGAGTTTTGGAGATCTTGGCCAACTTCCTCCACCTCCTTCGTTTGGTTGGGAGGGAACTTGGGAAATTTGGATGAGAATCATGACTTTTCAAGTCATGTCCCACTATTTTCCTTCATCAGCATACCACTTGGAACTTCTTCTGTTTTTATAAAATAAAAATAATACTTAGCTAATTAAGAATATTCATAGACAAACAATTAAGGGAAGATTTATGAAATGCCCAAAAACTAAAAAAGTTTTATGTAAAACCCACCGCTAAAAAAACTTTCATCGCGTGCCCAGAATTAGAGAAACTTATCCAAAGCGGGTTCCAAATGACCCTTTTGTCCTTCCTTTTAATTTATTGGAAACACCCACAAAACTGCTCTTAAAAAAACGTTTCAATACTCCATCTTCTTCCATACGCTGCTCACTTTCGAATCTAGGTTTTCTCCTCAAAAATCTTCAAAAACTCGTCGAAAAATTTCGGAAAGACCGGGACGAACGACAAAAGTGCTAAAACGGAGGTCCAAACATCATTTTTTTGCGAATCTAAAATTTCGGAAGGCCGTCTAACGGTGAAGCTGTTACTTTCAGTCTCCTCGATGATACGCTCATTTTGCGACAAACGGGACCTCGTTTCGACCTCCCAGTCAAAAGTTATGGCCCTCCAAAGTTTCAGCTAACCATAAAATGCAGGAGAATGGCATTCTCCGTCTTAATTTACACGGAGAATGACCATTCTCCGTCTTAATTAGGACGGAGAATGACATTCTCCGTCTTAATTTACACGGAGAATGATCATTCCAGTGTTAAAACGCAGGAGAATGACCATTCTCCGTGTTAGAAATACGGAGAATGCCATTCTCCGTGTTAAATGAAACGGAGAATGTCATTCTCCGTCCTAATTAAGACGGAGAATGGCCATTCTCCGTGCTAAATTAAACGGAGAATGACCATTCTCCGTCTTAATTAGGACGGAGAATGCCATTCTCCGTGTAATTTATCACGGAGAATGGTCATTCTAGTGTTAAAATGCAGGAGAATGACCATTCTCCGTGTTAGAAACACGGAGAATGCCATTCTCCGTGTTAGAAACACGGAGAATGCCATTCTCCGTGTTAATTAGGACGGAGATTGCCATTCTCCGTCTTAAATAAAACGGAGAATGCCATTCTCCGTCCTAATTAAGACGGAGAATGACATTCTCCGTCTTAATTAGGACGGAAACGGAGAATGTCATTCTCCGTGTTAATTAGGACGGAGAATGGCATTCTCCGTCTTAAATAAAACGGAGAATGGCATTCTCCGTCCTAATTAAGACGGAGAATGCCATTCTCCGTCCTAATTAAGACGGAGAATGGTCATTTCCAATGTTAAACCGTGTAATTTAGTTTTTTCAGGAATAAAGAGTTTCGTTCTTCTTTCAAAGCGATGATAATTCTTATGGAAAAGAAGAAGAAAGATCTTCTCTCCATAATTGAAGATCTGAGTTCAAATGTCTCCACGATGAAGATGATGATGATGGTGATGATGATGACGAGCGATGATCTGAGTTCGACTGAAGAAAAACACACCGAACTACGAACGATCTTTGCGATCTCTGCTGAATATGAGAGCAATGGAATTCAGATTTCCCGTGAAGAAGAAGACGAAAATCGCAATCCAGATCTGAGTTTTTTTAATTCAAATACATATAGATGACCAATTCACGCGGAGGGGTAGTTTCGGTATTATAAAAATAGCAGTTTCTAGCGGGTGACATCTAAAAGGGAATCTTGGAATATTTAACGTGAAAATACTTAATTCTGGGTATTTCATAAAACTTATCCAGCGGGTGGGCATTTCATAAAAGCCCACCCCGAAATTGGGTTTCTCAGCAATTTCCAGAACAATTAATGTTTATATCAGTAAATAGTAATTAAGATATAATTAACATTAATTGACTAATACTTAATTATTAATAAGTAATTAAAATAGTTAACTGATATTCATAAACAAACAATAAAGTGTTGAATAATTAATTAGTACTTGATCATAAATAAGTAATAAAGATAAAATTAATGTTAACTAATAAGTAATTTTAATTAAAATTAAGTAATTAGACATTTTAATTAATATTAAGTAATGAGACATTTTAACTACTAAGTAATAGAAATTTTAATTAAATTAATTAATTAGTATTTTTAATATTAATTAATTCGTATTCGTAATATTAAGTAATTCGTATTCGTAATACTAAGTAATAACCTCTTTAGTAATGCCCATTTTTTATTCACCCCATCAAAAAGCATGGATAAAGAAGTACTACAATGATGTTTTCTTAGTCAATATCCCACGTCTGTAGAAACCTTTACCAAGAATTCAAGAAATAAAGAATCACATGAATTCATAAGATTTCTTACCAAAATGAAATTTACAAGATTAACACATGGGCATATCGAAACAAACTAAATCAGAAAAGTCCAACACTTAAATACCATGTATTCACTACATAGATAATATCATTTGTCTTGTTCTCAATATTTTTACCAAGTTTAAGTTGAAGACAGAATATATTCACTAGGTCACTCTAGCCGAAACTAAAAAGAAATGAAGCTGCAAAAGAGGATCACAATACACACAATATCTATCACATTTGGGATATATATACAAGGGAAAATAATTGAAATGGTATAAAAAAAACTAATATTTTGTTAAAACCTGCGATTTTGATAAAGCGTCATCCTTCTCAACAAACTTCTGAATTAGTGGATAATGACCAATAAGGTCATTTACAGAAGGTCTATCCTCTAAAGAACTGCAGGAAGTACAGTATTAGAAATTAAGCAAAGTACAATAGCATCTTATTGATACAGACAAAGAAACAGTCAACTGCAGGTCACCTGAAAACTTTGCGTAAATGACCCCAGAGGTTCTTCTCTGACGATTCTGGCTTTCTCCTCAAAAAGTGTAACAGTTGTATTGTAATCAATATCTTCCTGATACATACCTCATAGCTCTTCCTTGGTTTCAGAAGCTTAATCCATTTGCTATCCCTTGAAAGCACATATACCTCAGGCTGGTCATCTTTGAGCTCCACTTTCCATCCAGTGACCTGTTTATACACTTTCTGAAGGCCACCATCGCCATTTCCGTGCAAGAATACTTGCTCCTCTGAAGCAGCTGGCTTCTCGGCCTCATCAAACAGGACAGGCAAAACAGAGAATGAAATGGGTTCATCTTCTTTTCCTTCTAGAAAGTAATAATTAGTGACGGACTGCAGAACCGTGTCATCCTCATCGTCCGAAGAAGCCATGATACACACTCAACAGTCTGAAACAAGAATATTCAAGGCTATAAAAACAAAGGACTCGGGCTCATCCACAGACCAACTTGGCATCATGAAGATAAAGCATGAGTTAGGAAGAATTATACAAGGCTGCATTAGGATGTTTGTTAGAGCAACATTTTCTTACTTTCGCGCTCCTCTTCAATAAGAAAACCTGCAATTTCAGTATGTAGGTAGCTAGTCTCTATTGTATTTTGCTCTTAGTTTTAGTCCCACTTTCAAAAGGCATAAAGAGGGGTGTTCCCTTCCCTATAAATATGTAATACCCACTTCTAGTTGAGTCCATTGAGTTGAGCAACTTCTAAACATGGTATCAAGAACATGGTTCTTTCATTGGAGCTAGCTTTTCTACTTGCCCAAATTTTTAAACCCTAGCCACCACCATCACTTTTCCACCCAAAACTCTAATGTCCCCGAATTTAGAAACCCTAACCACCAGTTCACATCGTCTATTTCCCACCCATACACAAATTTCTCCACTAAACCCCTAATTTTCTAAAATCCGTCCACCACATTCCAAAA
The DNA here is from genome assembly GCA_029216955.1 of Iris pallida. Lineage (NCBI taxonomy): Eukaryota > Viridiplantae > Streptophyta > Magnoliopsida > Asparagales > Iridaceae > Iris > Iris pallida. The sequence continues at coordinate 23,275,327 of JANAVB010021796.1, forward strand.
CCCTAGCATCACAAACCCTAATCTTCCCATCCTAGTCCCCGCCCTAGCATCACAAACCTTAATCTTACCATCCAGCCGCCGCCTAGCCCAGCACCCTCACATACAACCAGCCACTCGAGAGCCCGATCTCTACATCAACAACCTTCCCGAGGCTCACCCTCTCAACCCATCGACGACGACCTTCTTGCGACCCTCCAGAACCATCGTCAGTTCACCAGACATCAATGACCCGTCGACGACCCTCGTGCTTCCTTCTAGCACCCTCAAGGGCTCTCGCTCTCAATAAGCTTCTTCCTCCGAGATCTAGCCTCGGGGCACTTGCTTCGGCCACTTTCTTCCCTCCACAACGATTTTTGAATGTCGGAGATGATTGCAACCCTCTCTAGAGCCTCTAGTTAGGGTTTCACTTTGTTTCGATATTGTTGCTTAGACTTGTCTTGTCTTGGTGCGGATTGCTATGGTGTTGGTGATTTAGTACTGGTACCCTAGTGATTTGGGGATGTGCGACTTATGGCGACTCCTCCCGACTTCTTCGATTTCTTCCACTTCTACATCAAGGCCCTCCTCTTCTATCGTGTCATCCTTCTATGAGCACAAGGGTGACCTTCGTCTTGCAATTATTACACTCAGCGGCAATACTAATTATCTTATGTAGGCTCATTATATTTGCCATTCACTTTGGAGTCGGGGACTCTAGCACCACTTGACTATGGATCCTCCGACTTATTCTTCTAAGGAGGCCTAGCTACGTGATGGTGATTGTGCCCAGTCTTAGATGTTAAATGCTATGGAGTCTCAATGTTATCTTAATGTTCTTTATCTATTTACTATGAAGGAGATGTAGGAAGAGCACACGTCTCTATATTCTACACAGGATAGTCTTGAACATCCATATCATGGTAGTCAAAGACACAATGCCCATTCGATGTGTAAAGAGTCCATATTGTCCGAGGCGCAAGGCACATTTAAGGTGCGCGTCCATGCAAAGCGACGCACAAAATAAAAAATAATAATAATATACATTAATAGATAAATAAATTAGTAATGTAAGAAATAAAATCAAATAACATAATAAAACCAACAAAATGTGATATAACCAAGTGAACTAGCATAGTAGCAGTCAACAGAAGTAATAAAAATTATGTTCTCCAATAAGAAGCAACTAAATGAAATAAACACAAATTTAAAATAAAAGCAGAACCAATAGAACAATCATGCATCTTCATCAAACTTCATGAAATCATCGTCACAACCAATCCTATCAGTATCATTTTCTGACAAGTGAACCCACAGAGCCAAAATAAAGAGAAAATACAAAAGACGCATCTTTACTTGATGGTGCCTTGCTGTTCGGCGCACCTGGAGAAAGACGTCTCGCCTAGTGAGGTGTGAGGTGCAGCTAGTGCGCCTTGCTGCAAGGCAAGGCCTTGAACGTGTCTTAGACTACATTGGTCTAAATAATATATTACGAGAATTCAATTCTACAGTCCCGTAGGTTGTGACATAATTTATTTTGTGGCTTGGTATCGGGCATGACCTTACTTGAGGCGTTAATTTTCAACCTTTTGATCCGGATATATATGTTCAGTGACCCCAGTAAGAGGCCTTACTTGGAGCGATGATTTTAGCTCGTGTTCCATCATATCTCGATAACATTCGCTCCAACATTCTATCTTCAAGCAGCAATCCCTCCCTCTACAATGTATTCTCATCGGTGGGACGAGTTTTTCTCCTATGGAGCATATGGTTTATACCACGACAGCATACTCTTGGATCTCGCCCTCTTGTTTATGGTCATGGAAGTGCTCATAGTACTACCGGATTTCGTAAAGGGAGGACCGAAAGAGGTGTAGCCATGGTCAGGGTACTCTTCGAGTTCATTCTTATAGTGGACGCAAGGTAGTCAAAGGCGCAAGACGCACTTGAGGCGCAAAGGGTCCATATCGCCTGAGGAGCAAGGCGCACTTAAAAGACGTGCCCGGAAGAAGCAAGACGCAAAAATAATAAATAATATAAATATAAATACATAAATAAATTAGTAATATAAGAAATCAAATCAAATATCATACTAAAACCAACATAACATATTAAAACATAACCAAGTGAACTAGCAGAGCAATAATAGTAGTAGTAGTCAACAGAATTAACAAGAGTATGTATTCTCCCTACCACGTTTTTAGTAAAAAAAAAATTTTTAGAGTTCAACTGCAACCAACTTTGGTAACCATGTAAAGTCATCTCCCTTCCACTTGTATGTGGAAAGGGTTATTTTTATGCCTCCAAGTTTTTCGTGTAAATATAAAAAAAACATAAGGCGCGCTTTATCTTAGTTGTGTCGCGCTGAAAGGCGCACCTTAGGCACGCCTTGCGTACGCCCAGAGAATAGTGAGGTGCGAGGTGTAGCTGTTGCGCCTTTCTGCGAGGCGTGCCTTTCACTACCATGAGTGGACATCCTAACCATGTCGAAACCATATGCTAGAAGAAGCACGACTACCCCGGGAGCAGTCTTCCACGTCGCAAACCTCTACTTCACGTTCACTGTATGTGCCTATTGTGGTTGTTCATGCTACTTACTCTTCTTTCACCTATTGCTCGCTCTACATTAGATGAGATGCAGAGCTTACGAGACGAGTTATAGAGTAACATGGTATTGTCTATGTCCTTTGGCCATCTCTGTTCTGCTTTGAGCACATGTATATTATTCATTATTCATAGTTCTTCTTGGATTGTTGACTCCAGTACTACCAATTATGTTACTCCCCGGTACAAATGATACATTCCCTAAAGTTCATTACGGTAGCCTATGGAGGCACTATCCCAATTCACGAATATGGAATAGTGCCTCTTATTCCCACTCTTAATCAGTATTTTTTGGTTAATGTTCATGAATTGCATTTTAATCTTGTCTCTATTAGTCGTCTTACTCGTGATTATAACTGCGCCATAACATTTTTTCCTTTGTGATTCAGTATCTCCATACGTAGAACCTTATTAGTAGGGGGCAGGAAGCCAATGGTTTATATCTTCTTAGCATCCCACCACCAATTCTGATGAGAGCTTGTTCTGTTGATTGGCGTCGACATTTAGGCCATCCTCCACTACCATCTTAAGAGAGATGCTACCAAAATTTCTTTTTCCCGAGTATTCTTGTGACACATGCATTTTCAGGAAACAACATTGCTCTACTTCTCATCCTTCTTTTTCTATAAGCTATGCTCCTTTTTCTTTAATGCACAGATAGTTTGAGGCTTATAAAATTGTTAGTTTATTTGGTTTTCAATATTTTGATACCTTTATGATGATCATTCTCGCATGAGTTAATTGTATTTACTTCGGGATCGATCTAAAATCTTACACATTTTTCGTTCCTTTGAGGTTGAGACTAGAAAACAGTTTTCCACCATTACTAAAATCATTGAGACTGATAATACTTATTAATATATGAGTGTCGATTTTCAAGATACATGTGCATCGCATGTTACAAATTTATAATTCATTAAACTTCCTGACAAAATTGGTATAGCAGAACGTAAAAATGTCTTCTCAAGGTTGCAAGTTCTCTAGTATTCCAGATGCATGTTTCGAAAGCTTATTCGAACTTTGTTGTTACCATTGTTTGTTACCCCAACGTAGTCAAAGGTGCAAGGTGCACTCGAGGCGCAAAGGGTCCATATCATCCGAGGTGCAAGGCGCACTTAAGGCGCGCACCCGAATGAAGCTAGATGGAAAAATAAAAATATACATAAATAAATAAATAAATTAGTAATGTAAGAAATAAAATCAAATAACATATTAAAACCAACAAAAATATGTTAAAACATAACCAAATGAACTACCAAAGCAACACTAGCAATCAACAACTAACAAGAATTTGTATTTTTCTATCACGTTTTTAGTAAATTTTAGTTTTTCTAGTTCAAATGTAGCCAACTTTGACAACCGCGGAAAGGGCTACCTCCCTCTTACTTGTATGTGACAAGGATGTCTTCCTGCTTCAAAAGTTTTTGAAAAAAAAAAATACACACAAGGCGCACCTTTCCTTGGTTACGCCTTGCTAAAAGGAACGTCTTAGGTGCGCCCGGAGATATGTGCCTCGCCTAGTAAGGTGTGAAGTGCAGTTGTTGTACCTTGTTGCGAGGCACGTCTTAGGCGCGTCCGAGACGCGCCTTAGACTACCATGCCTCATTAATTGTATGCTCTCCCTTGTTCTCAACCATCAATCTCCATACATTATTCTCTTTCCTTGCTTGAAACCTTTTTCGATGATTCCTCGAGTTTTTTTGTATATTTGCTTTGGTTCACCGTTTGATAAATTGGCACCCGTGAGGCCGTGTTTATATTTGTTGGCTATTTTCGTACTCAAAAAGGTAATATCTGTTATTCCCTCCTGAACGGAAACTTGTCAGTTCAGATGATGTTACCTTTCTTGAAGATTAGTCTTTATTCCCTCGACCACCTTCCACTCCACTCCACCAACAAAATCTCTTTGTCCAATTGTTTTCATTAATAGACCATCTATCCTACTACACCATCCACTACATCACCAATACCACATACTTCCTCCATTTCACCACCACTACATGAGGCTGTAACTAGTGGACTCATCATGATGCTACAGGTCTATCTTCCCCTACTCATGTCGTGTCTGCCATTGATGATCTTTCCATTGCTCTTCGTAAGAAACAACGTACGTGTACTATGCATCCTATTTCTAATTTTGTTTCTTACTATCGTTTAACTCCTCCACTACGCAAGTTTGACTGTTTTCTTCTGTTTCCACACCTTCTGTAAAGGAGGCACTCCAACATCCGAGAAGACGTGCCACCATAGATGAAGAAATACATACCCTTTAAGTCTAATGGTACTTGGTCATTCTCATGTTAGCTCCCAGTAGTATTTATAATCAAGCATAATCCAAATGGTTTTGTTGAGCACTTGAAGGCATGTATTGTTGCACGGGATTTTACTCAATGGTATGGGATTTATTATGAGAAGATTTTCTCTCCTATTACCAAACTTAACACTTGTCTTTGTGTTGATTTCTCTAGTGGTACAACATGGATGGTCTTCAAATCAGCTACATATCAAAAATGCTTTTATTAATGATGATTTAACTAATACCATATATATGCAACAGCCTCATGGTTATGAGTGTAGGGATCTCTTGTTTGTCATTTACGCAAATCGCTTTATGGCCTCAAGTAGTCTTCTCGTGCTTGGTTTGATTCGGTCAGGTGGCTCAAACGATTTGGTTTACTCAGAGCATTGTTGACTTATTTATTTACCTAGCGCCGACCATAGGGGATAGTGATCTTTTGGTTTATGTTGATGACGTTCTTATTACTGGTGATGATACTGTTGTGGTTTCTATGATTATAGAACAACTATCCTCTTATTTTCATAGCAAGGATTTAGGTCTTCTTCGTTATTGTCTAGTGATTGAGATTGCTCAACGGTATGGTGCAACTCAGGCGGACTAAACCCAAGCCCGCTCAGGTAAACCCGTTATGAGTTGGATTAGGGTTGAAGATACTGGAGCTTGGTTTCGGGTTAAAATATTTGAACCCAATCAAAAATCGAGTTGGGCTCGGGTTCATGTGTCGGGTTACCTAAATAACCCGAAACCCGATATACATATGATTTATATATAAATTTATGTATACATTGTTTCATACCTTTTAAATAAAAAGTTTAAATCCTAAATTTTTCAACCCATACTCTTCAACTCTTTTGATAAATTTCATTTCGTTTTGTATTGCTTGATTGCTATTTGATTATATGTTTAATATTAATCTTGTTTAAAATTATTTCAAATAACATATTAGAGCTCGATGGAACCGATCCAACCCAAGCTTCCTCCGGGCTGGGTCCTGGGCTTCATATGTTGAACCCATGGTCGAGTTAGGCTCGGACTCGGGCTACGCTTATGATTCATCGGGTTGGGCTCAAGTTGAGCTCAAGCCTGACCCAAGCCGCCCGAGTTGCACCCCTACTCAACGGGGTGAGTCCCTTATTCTATCTCAACGGAAGTATTTAATCGATCATCTGCATTATGCTGACTATTTAGGGTGTCATCCAAGTGATACTCATATGGGTGTAAACTTTGAGCTCTCCTCTCTTGGTTATGCATCCGACTCTTTGTTACCTAATCTCGATTACTATTGATAAATCATGGAGAAGTTGATATATTTAACTATAACTCGTCCAAACATTTCATTTATTGTGAGTATTATGAGCCAGTGCATGCATTCTCCTTGAACTGTCTCATCTCCAGGTTGTTGAGCTTAGTTCTATTTAAAGAAATCTCATGGACATGACCTCATCAACCAGCGTTCCTCTCTCTCCACGACCGCTTACGCAGATGTTGATAATGCAAATTTAGTAGACAATCGTCGTTAGACAAGTGCTTACGTACTTATTTTGGTGGCAACATTGTTACTTGGCGGACCAATAAATGGATTGTTGTCTGCTTTTTTGCCAATGTCGAGTATCGCTCGATGGTCAATGGGATTTCTCAGTTTACATGGTTTGAAGTGTTTACTTACATATATTGGTATTGATATCTTCTCTTGTTGTTCTCTATTGTGATAACCATGCAAGTATTCGTATCGATGAAAAACCAATTTACCATGAGCGCACCAAACACATTGAGTTTGATTGTCACTTCATTTTGAAGTTGTCTAAATAACAAAATAGGCCAAAAGATCTAGACAACTTAAAATTAGGAAGCACGCACACTCAAAATGGGTCTCATTCTTGTGACAGTCCATGTCAGACGTACCAACACGTACCAGGCGCAAATGGACACTCCAAAACAAGCTAGGACACGTCGAAATAACCATGCTGGCTGGGTATGTATCCAGTTGTATTTTTGAGAGTGCAACTTAGAAATATATTTCTTCCATTCAAGAAAATGAATTCATCATTATAAACTTATTTCCTGTCACTACGCAACTCCGGAAAGCACTTCAATTGTCAGACAATGCGATCAAGTTCACATATTTTAAAATAAGAAAACCCGCATTCACAAAAGGAAAAGGAAAATAAATCTAACGGCTTCAGTCCATTAGGAACTACAAAAATTTGCGTTTATCAGCAAAGTTGGATCATTTTTTCAGAATTATAGAATATTCAGTGTTCAGTAAAAAATCAATATTTTGCAAACACCGGTAGGCTTCTGCTCGGTCTAAAAAGTAACTAAAAACTGATATTTTTGCGCAAAATTGGATCATTCAGCGACTTTCGAGCTAATTAAATAAACAAGTAGCCAAGTTCTGCGAAACCCTAACGAATGGAAGAGATTGCATAGGAACAAACAAAAGCAACGTCTTCTGTACGAAAATAACTGGAAAAATTGAAGCTTTTCAATAAAGCATCAATTTCTAACCACAGAAGTTCGATTAAACGACGATTATTGGGGAAACATCCCTCTAAATCATAATGTTACAGCGAGCTGCATAAAATCAACAATATATCGTTAAATCAGTTTCGATTTAGATTATTATTCAGTAAATGACAAGAAAATGAATGGAGAAATTGGGGGAAAAAAGACAGGAGGGAAAAAGAGAGAGGAACCCTAACCTGGAGTGAATGAAGAGAGAGGAATCGTCAATAGAAACAAAGGATGAGAGAGATGTAATATAGACATGTGGATGCGGGTCGGGTTAGACATATAATACCCGAAACTATCCCATAATTACTTGGGATCCCCCTCAAGCCACTGTTTTAAAGGTCGGTCTCGTACCAAAATCAGCTGACTCTTGTGGTAAGCAAGAAAAGATATAATCTCTTGGTTAGACAGACGATCTCGAAATATAACCACAAAAGAAGTGTGGGCATTATATCATGCATCGCAAAATATCAGTCTCGCCGTCTTTTGTGTTTAGGTTTCTATTTCATCTTGTGAAATTTTTACAACTTGTTGATAGATGGAAATTTTTCTACCATATTTGTTTTTTACTATAAATTTTATTTTTTAATATTTTATGTTGGTGCTCTTGCTCCTTGACATGAAAAGAGCTTGCTCTCAACATGCCTAATAAAGTTTAGTCCCAAACGGAAAGTGCACCATGAGTTATCTTAACATATATACTTGTATGTGTTGTTGGGATATGCACATGGGATGGTGACCCTAAGGAGGGAACCATGTGGGTGATTTTACTAGGAGGTAAGGATAAGGCTCCAAGTAAAGCATTTATGCTTTTTGCTCTTGGAAAATTAATTTTCATTGGGGCTAAGCCCCGTAGGGGCTTAGCGACTCGGACTCGGACTTAGGCTCATGAGGCGTAATGTGGCGTTTTGTTGGCGCACTTTGCACATAGCACATCAGCATCGTCGCTAGGCGCATAGTGCGCTTAGGTTGCGCTCGTTGCGCGAGCCCAGTTGCGCTGGGTTGCGCAAGTGCGCGAGCGCGCTGGTTGCGCCAGCTCGCGCAGGTTGCGCTGCCCAGTTGCGCTGGGTTGCGCAAGTGCGCGAGCGCGCTGGTTGCGCCAGCTCGCGCAGGTTGCGCCAGTTGTGCCTGCTCGCACTGGTTGCGCCGCGTGCGCAGTGTGACTGTTTGCGCTGATGGCGCGCGCGCAACCCGTTCAATAGGCACAACACGCGTAGATTGTGGTTGTCCACGTTCTGACTAATTCGTAACGTGCGATAACTGATCCTGAAATTTCGGATCTGACATCAAGTCGTTGCGCACTTCTTGGATCTGGGCGGTTACAGCAGTGGCTATATAATCAGAGCCTCTATTCTCTCTCAAGAGACTTCTTATACTTCAGAAAAAATATTTTCGGAGAGAAAAGCGAGAGCTGCTGCGCACCTTGTTCCTCCTCGCGCAACTGGAGTTCTGTCCTTGTCCTTCTGAGCAGTTCGTCTTAGAGCAGATAACCAGAGCGTTCCAGAGTTCTTTCGAACTTGCTGGTTCCTGGAAGCTAACCGAGTGGGCGGATCTAGCTTTGAGCACTAGTGTTCTTGACACCCAGCAGGCCACCTTTTTCTATATTTTGCCAGTCATCTTCGCTGCTGCCTTTAGCATTTTGATTAGTACCTTCTGTTTAGAAGTACTACTATCGTTTGCTACGTTTACAAAATTTTTTTAGATTTTCGTATTCCATAATCCTCCTAGGATCTCTGTTACGCACCTTCCTTGAAGCGTTGCGTTGGAACGTTGTTTTTTACAACTGTTTCATTCTCTCAGTTTTTCATTGAAAATTGTGCCCCGAAAATAACATTCACAAAGCTAGACCAGCACAATGGAAAACTCTCGTGCCTCTCTCCTCGATACCAGCTTTAACAAACTGGAGAAGTTCGACGGAGAACACTTTTAAATCTGGAAGAGAAAAATCATCCTCAATCTTCAACTAGTAGACGTCGATCATGTGTTGATCGAGGCTGAACCAACGATTCCAGAAGATCGACGACTCCAGAAGGTGGTACAGCAGATGTCATTGCTACTGCACAAGTCAAACTGACCAAATGGAGAAGGGATAATAGTCTCTATAGGCTATTGATTCTGAATTCAATGGAGGACTCTCTGGCAGAGTCATACTCTAAGAATACTTCTGCCAGGGACACCTGGGAGTCCTTGGAAAAGTTGTATGAAGACGACAACAATATATCAAAAATCTTCATCGTCGAGAAGTACCACAAGTGGCTCTTCGAAGACGAGAAGGCAATGTTGCCTCAGGTAAAAGAGTTCTTGAAGTTGCGCCAGAAGCTAGAAGATGAGAAAATGCCCCTCGTCGACAAGTTTGTTGTTGGAGGGATTGTCTCTAAACTTCCTGCTGGATGGAGCACATTTTATGCAAGAATACATCGGAAGAAGCTGGATATTAGCTTGGAAGATCTCCTTCAAGAGATCCATGTTGAGGACGAGATGCGTTCTCAACATAAGATGGACACTCTGTCCAAACAGTTGGCTAAGGCCAATCTGGTGCGGACGAGAGAGCCCAAGAGGAAGCATGTGGCTTCTCATCACAAAAAGAATGATTCTACTAATCTAAAAATGAAGGGTCCTTCATTCAAGCAACAGAAGTCCAAGTCCCACGTGACTTGCTTCAATTGTGGCAAGAAAGGTCACTACAAGAGTGAATGCAGATCCAAGCCCAAACAATCAGAGAAAGGTGAGCCTAGTAAGGTTTCTTTGGTTTCTAACATTGTTGCCATGATCGCTCAGGTCACAACTGTGGGGGCTGAATCTGACTGGTGGATAGACACCGGTGCAACGTGCCATGTCTGTTCTGGCAAAGAATCGTTTGTCACGTACCAGCCAACGTCTGAAAAAGTTGTCATGGCAAACCAGGCCCAAGCTGAAGTTCTGGGGATCAGAACTGTGGAGCTAAAACTCACTTCCGCACGGTGCATTACGCTGAAGCGTTGACTCAACGAGTCGCGTTGAGGAAATGAAATGTATCGATACGAGAGTTACGTTGTCCCGAGCAACGCATCAAACTAAGTCGATGCGAAGAGTTGCCTTGTCCCGAAAGAATGCATCGAGTTGAATCGATGCGAAGTGCCGCGTTGCCCCGAAGGATGAGTGCGTTGAATCGGTTCGAAGATTCTAAGAAATTGAATCGACCAAGGCGCAAGTCCGAATCGATGCAAGTATTGATTTTAGTTGGTTTCGTGTGCAGGTTATACTTTGACGGGAAAATATTAGAGGTCAATCTTTTGCAATATTTAGTAAGGGGCCCGCGAAATCAAATTGTCACCTTGTGACGGGCTGAGACTTGGGCACGCTAAGGCAAATCAGACGTATGATTCAAATGAAGCACGAAGTGCTCGAATGGCTAAGTCAGGAGAGTGGCCGTGCAACAAAATTATGAAATCGAGCCGTATCGGCTCGACAAAACGACAATGGCGTATCGACTCAAGGTGGGAGAATTGACTTCTTTTTACTCCTTCATTCGATAAGTCAAATATATCATTGTGTGCTAAAAGTTAACCTATCGACGCCACGGGCGTGGTTCGATCGGAGATAAATCATAGTGTGAGTCGAACACTAAGTTAGAACAATTGAAAAGAAACGTGTATCAATATGCACGAGTCGCTATGGGACATTGGATATCGCATAGGCGAGCGCCTCGGTGCGCAAGCCGTAAGAACATGGGATAACTGTACTCGGTGAGTGTTTTAGTGCACAAACTATACCGTGCCTTTGCTGCACGAGTTAGACGGCTAGAACATTGAAAGACAATAGGCGAGCGCCCTAGCGCGCAAGCCCCGAACATTGAATGCTAAGTTATAGAAACATGGGGATACGGTCGAAACGTGCCTACGTGCACGGGATAACAAAAGATGGCTTCGTTGCGAGAGAATATAGTTGTGGCATGAATGTGGCAGAACTGTCGGATATGACATGGTGCCTCGAAAGGTGTTCAAGACCTTCGGGTCGTTCGGTTGACGAGCATTGAGTTGAGGCACGATGCCATTGAATCATTGAAATGAAGTATGAAATGTAAGAACACAGAAAGCTAACGAAAGAGATGCGAGATGATAAGTCTGAGTCTCGGACTCAAGACTATGTTTGGTTGTTTGAAGTTAATTGCTTGAATGATAAGGGTGTTGCATGGTCGAATGGAATGGACGAGAGATAAAATGTGATATCGCCCGTACACGGGTGTTTCCCCCAAACGGTTAAATGTCGGATGCACCCCGGAACCGCTTGGCCTAGGAGGGAATCGAATAATCTTTGTAGGCGCACATCCTTAAACAATATGAGAAAAGCCGCAAATAATGGTATGCATCGGAAATATTTCGGTTGTTGGGATGTGACCCAACCCGTGAAACGCAGGGCAGCCCGACCAAATATTGAGAGAAAAGAAGAAGAGAAAAGAAAGGAACTCCTTTAGTCCATTCCGGCGCAGATACGCCAACGACCCTCATATAGTTAAGGAACGATGGGTTGAAAGTGTAGGCGCGTATGCGTCCCGCATAGAGATCCTGCTTAGAAATGCACATATAACATGACAGGGAAGGAATGCGGCGTATTCACCTTGCGTCGGTGCAAGGGCGAGTGCGTCGACTTGGTAAGTCATGCCACGAATCAAACACGAGATTGCTTGTTTGCTTGTCTATTCAATTCGATAACATGCTGCTATGATAACATGCTTTACGCTTTCAAAGATGCCATGAAATTGACCCTAAGGAGAACATAGCAAGATCATAAGCTAAGTTGCATGATTCAACATAAATATTAAAATGTTGGCTTGGAAAGATGATCTTTGCTTAAGTACATGCGAGGACGAACGTACTGATCCCCCACCAGCTTCATGCAGGGTACAGAAAATGGATTGCTCGCGGTGAAGCGTGCTTGAACGCGTTAAGGCTTGGAATGCCGAAGCGCATTGAAGCGTGCGATCGCATTGACGCTCGGACTACGCAGCTGGATTGATGCGGGCGAGATATAGAAGGCATGATGTATGTAACGGTGAAATCCTTTATGGACAAGAGAGAACCTGAGTGTTGTAGCCAATCTGGCATATATTGTTAGGCTATCGAAAGCCATTGTAATCTCAGTTTCGAATATCAATAAAGAGAATTATTTCGCATACTCTGTTTTCCTATCATTGTTAATATCGAATCAAAAGATAACCATTTGAGAACTTGTCATATTGCCTTGCACGAGCACAAATCCAGGCTCGTACGGCATCACGTCCCCTGCGAGGACGATGATTCGGGTAATTCCGGGTCGGGGCGTGACACTCTCTCTCTGAAACATAAAAGGTGTGCCAAGTGGCTTACAAGATGGAATGATTCATGGCGATGTTCCGATATATTATGTCATGTATACGGTGCTTCAGCTTCTTGCAACGCTCCAAGGCTCCAGAGCTAGCTCCGCGTCTTAGCACGTTCGAGGGAAGCTCCACACCCGGCGACGTCTCCTGCATCCTGCAAGCAGACTGTAGGGTTATCAGTACATTGTTATGCACTGGTGGGGAGGCTAGCTCGTCCACAATGCTATCATTACCAAACACGTTCGATTTACTTCTGTGCACCGTCTATCATTCATTGTCTTTCTAATCTTTTTTTAGGGTCAGTTTCATGACATATTTTATAACCTATCTCGTGTTGCCAAATTCAAGTGTTTGCATGGAAATACATGCACGAGTTACCCATACTTACCGTCCGGCCTCCCCTGTCCAAAGTAAACCAAGTTAGTCAACAATTCATAAGGAATAACTTAACGTGTCTCATGTAAACTTTTAATATCAAGGGCGTGTCCCTGCCTCGGGGCCTAGTACGTCGTAGGCGTGTATTCTAACTCATTTGTATGAAGTACTCCTTATCATTTGATGTGTTACATTTCAAGCCTGTTCAGAAGGCGCTTCATTCAGTTAACTTAGACTACTTTGTTTCAATACAAGGACTTGCACGTGGATTGCCACCAGCAAAGCCCACTTAATCTATATGCACCGGTCGCTGGCACCACAAGCCATTTTGGACATCTTCTCCTTTGGTAATTTCTCACCTATCATAGTGTGCGGCTGGTACACATCTGATAGTCTTTTGAAATACCCCGCACTTATGTCTCCTGGGTGGCCAAGCCCGCACCCAGGTAGCCTCCGTAAGCCATTTTGATTTCTGTCCGGACCGATCACGTCCCCCCTTTGACCGTGCTGCTGGAAATCCCTTATTCCGTCTCCCTCCCGTATACGATGGGATTGTCCACGACCATTTCGTATTGTTTTGTCATTTTAACTTAACGGCTGTCTCTGAGCCGTAGGCTAACCCTTAGTCATAATACGTTATCGACTAGGTTGGCGGCGGCGTCCGTGCAGTGCGGGTAGCGAGCCCCGATGCACGTCCCCGTCATACCTGTCGCTAACCATTCCTTTCTTTTTTATCTTTTATTCATTCTTGCTTTTCTTTCTTTTCACTTGTCCGTTCGTTCATTGATTCATTCACACATTCATTCATTCATTCGTTGATTCATTCATTCACTTATTTGTTCATTCTTTCATTCATACATTATGCAACTCCCCGTGCGGGAGTCGCCTTGGTGACCCATCAGTCCCGAAGTCTTTCAATGTTGCTATACTCTACTCAGAACGACTATATCGATAGTCTTCCATTTCATTATTGTAAACCATTCATTGTTTCATTGTTGAACGCATAAGGGACTTGAACGTAAGCTTGTGCCTTAGCACGAGCGTGGAGCGCGGTGCGAGAGTTCTCACATTTTCTATGTTCTTTTCCATATTCTACACAAGCATACAAGATGGGATTATTCCCTTAGCTTGGTACGTTGGGTCATTTATTACCATGTGCGGTGTTATTGCCTAGCGATTCTAGCATTAGTGTCCGTATTGTTATGTGTCTAGGCTAAGCAAAGACGGGTTCATCGGAGCCACCCATCTTAGCGATGTTCGTATCGGCCGAGCGATACTCCGAGCGCGCCTTTGAAAGTCTAAGTCGGGATTCATCTTTGACGGACCAATGTAAGCCTTATATCGATTCTTCATCAGGTCGATGCCAACTATTCAGGTCGACGGCTCGTTTGAGTCGTTGCACTTACCATTTGAATCGGTGTTCCGCTAGGACGGAGCGGGTCATTACATAATACAACACTCAAAACAAGTCTCGTCCTCGAGACTTCCTGAGTGCAGGTCATCCTATCGTTCCCTAACTCATGTCGTGTGCGTATCTTAGACAATCCCTACCGAATGACATTATCGCTTGATGGCACCGATCTACACGTGATACCTTTCCAAGTTCCATGTCGCATACGTTTGGTCGATTTTATTGAATAACTTTCGCTCATTTTAGAGTTGATGGTACTTATTCAATTATCGTATTTCTTCGACTTGGTTGTTATTTCTTCGTGTCATGGGACTGAAATAGTCGCACGAGGTACATTATAATTTATCTAACTCGAGAGTCGTAAGCTGAGGCAAACTCACTTTCGTTTATGCGCATCTTAACACCCACTTGCAGCTGCATTCGAGTTCATCATATCGCTGAGTGGGGACTGTGCACGTATTCAAGGTGTCCCCCGAATACATATATTTCAACCAAGCTTAGCGATTAGCGAAGTCGGACAAGCTACTCGTGATATTTTTGATTTGTCGATCGTTTCACTAACTTTGATTTAAAAACGAACTCGCGTGCATCTCACTATCGTTTATCTTGATCCTCGAGATGATCCGATTCATTTCTCAAGCGTTCTTGTCTACGAAATCAATACGATTTCTTCTTCTTAGCGGAGTCGACCAAGTCTTAAGTACTTTCCGTCCAATTCAAGACCAAGTATTGCACTATCATCGAGTATGTCTTCCTATCAATGATTCAATTCGTTATCCCAACTTTACTTGCACATCATCCATTCCTATCATTCGTTTTGTTTGGGACCAATCTCGTCGTCGTTCACGCACACTCCCTGTTTCCCGTCCTACTCTAAGTCTTGCTGCCCCAAGTCTATCGTCCGTCCAGACGATACTGTAAGGTCAATCGCACAAGTTCAATCACTCGACATAGGGTCGTCCGTCTATCCGCTAGGTCATCTCACAGGGTCATAGTTACAAGTCAAGTCCGTGGCTTATCGTGCAAGGACGCTGCATGAAGCTCGCCCCAAATCCTATGGTCAAACCATTTGTTCGTTTGTACAGGAGTTTCTACCCAAGTTCGTTTCGCTCAAATTTCTAAACATCAAGCAGCGTTCACCCTATTCGCATCAACACATTCTCTGCTCCAAGTTCGAGCTCGTTTAGGAAAGTCATCCTACGATAGGTTGTCCTCAATCAAATCCTTGACATGTCAATATCGTGCGTCCGCAATAACAATTATCGTAGTCTATATCTTCAAGTATGTTTGATACAATCTACATATCCATCCTATCCAATTCACGTAGTCGATCACAAGGTCGTCTAGCCTTGCAATATGTCGTGCTCCGATCTCACGCAAGTCTGATTATCCACGGCGGACACGAATTACCCTGTCAACATTTCCGCGGAATAATCGTCCTCATCGGGACGTAACTCTTTGCGTTGAGTCTAGCCTTTACTCATTTTCAATAGCGGATTGGGCCTACTCAATCCTCAACTTTGCTTCATCGTCCATCATAAGTCCGATCAATCCTCAAATTCGCCTTTGCTTCAAACCACAAGTCGTAACAATCAAAATTGTCATGTCAAGGTATTTCGAGTCCGATCATTCCCGCTGGACATGAATCACCATGCCAACGCTCACGCGGAACGATTGTCCCAAATCCGACGTGACGCATGCGCGAGGCTGGAGTTGCACTCGCACAAGACAAGATCGTTGTCGTTGTGGTTATCACCGAACAATCAAGTCATTTCTCTTCTTCATCCAAACATTCATTATATCAAATCCCCAATATTGCATCCTTCAAAGCAATAACTTCTAACACGATCATTATTCATCGAATCAGAGTATCCTCGAGTTATCGTACATCGATCTTTGAGACGCCTCAATACCATCGATGATGGATATAACCTGACGATCTTCCTTTTGCAACGAATTCTGAGTCGTGCAACTTAATTCCTCTATTCGCATTTCCTCGTGCTAACTCGTCATAAAGTGTCACGATCCGCACCCGCTTTTCGGATACAAAACGTGTCCAAGCCCAGCCTACGCCGCAGTGTCGGCGGTAGTACGCTGTCTATACACAAGTCAAGGCAATCTAGAATCACGTGGTAAACTATATCTCATCCACAGAATAATCATGTCACAATCAAGATCAATAAAAAAGACAAGAACTGAACAATAATGAATATAACTGAAAATCAAGAATCAATGTCTCGTCCGGTGGACACAAATCCACTACCAATAGACGGAAAGAGAAAAGTACATGAAATATACTAACTGAATACAACCTGCTAACCAAGGCAATCCCAACTGTAAACACCGCGATCTGGTGCTAACTCAATCCACTCGTCTGCTCCTGACTCAACTCGGCTAACCTGAGGAGATCATCAGGTCCTCAGAGGACATAGCAAGATACATAATATACATGCCTATCTAGCAGTTTTATCATGTACAAGAAATAAACAAGAAAGAACAAGACAAATGACCACGAATACTAACACAAATACGAACACGAACACTAACACTAGAACAACTACGTATAAATGAACTGCCGGATGAACGATAATCACGAGATCAATGGAAGAAACCAAACCCTCATTCCGAGTGTGGACTCTCTGGTTTGAACTAAGCACTAACCCTCGTCCCGAGTGTGGACTCTCTGGTTAGCTCACGGCAAGACACCCTCGTCCCGTGTGTGGACTCTCTGGTGTAATTGGTCAACCCTTGTCCCGAGTGTGGACTCTCTGGTGCCAATGATCACGACAAACACCCTCGTCCCGAGTGTAGACTCTCTGGTGCACCAAACAACCCTCGTCCCGAGTGTGGACTCTCTGGTTGTGCAAAACGATAATCAAGGCTATGGCAGTTCACTACACGCACTCGTTACATGACACGACTCAAGCAAGGTACTGGTAAGAACTCCAAGCATGAAACACGAGACCAAACATGAACACGGCTATAAATAATAAAAACAACTCAAAAGAATATGGTACGAAAAGCACATGTCCATAAACAATCAAATTACTGAAAGATGAAAGGAAATGCATGTAAGTAAAACTGTAGAGGAAGGCAAGGTATACTTGCCTTAGGTCCTGAGCTGCGAGTACGATACAAAGCACTGATTCAAATCCAATTAACCTGTTTATAAGTTTTCTATGTCAATAAATAAATAAAACAAGGGAATATTTTATCTAAGTGAGGTTTCAGTCTTTGGTCTTTGTTGAGTTTGGTTTCCCTATGGTTTAACCTTGTTCCTATGCCCTCTTCTAGACATGTCAAGCTACATCTTATTTACAAGCTTATTGAATTGAGTGACAACACTGATGATAGTTAAGTATTCCTATCCTTCTATTTCTCCTCACCATATGTATACCCAAGCTGGACTGAACTATTAGGACTGCACATCTAGGTGGCCTATTTATACCCTTTCCTGGTGTGGTTTGATTCACCATTATCATGTACTTGGTTGACCTATTAACTTGTATTCATATCTCTCTAAATGTATTCATAGTCCTGAGTATACCCTAACTGATCCCAACCACTCATGTACATCTAATGGTCCTATGTGGCTAGTCATGGTGACCTCTACTCATGTACATCTCAGGTACCCACATTCATATGTATTGGAAACATGTTGTTCCTAAAGCCATTACACAGGACTGTTTTACATTTGAGACTACCCATATAAACTTAACATGCCCCTCATGTTCTCTGTACACAATTCTACACTTTGGGGTTACCACTAGTTAGCAGTTATTTCATAATACCCAGTATTTCCTACCCCATTTATCAAAATGACAGCTTAGCCTTCCCTGTATACCCTTCCTGGCACCAATACATTGCTTATAAGAATCTGATGCCTACTAATAGGGCCTTCAGTCCTTAATGAAAACTAAATCAAAGCTTCATTCACAATACCCAACCTAAGTTACAGGAAAACAATGTCAGAGCCCATAACTTATACCTGTGTTACTGGTAATCAGTTTAGCCCCACGATCCAATCTATACTAGCAAGGCAATATATATATACCAGTCGATTTAGTCCAGGGACTGCATGGGAATAACAGTGTATGTGGTTTAAGGAGATTGGAAACTCCATGACAATACAGTAAAAACCAAGGGTAGGTATCACTGGTACCAGTAGGTATCAGTCAGGATTGACCAACTCTGAAATCTGTGACAGAGCAATTACTTCGTAGTGCCCTGCCTAACCATCACACCTTGCCTAATATTCAATTTACCTGGCTAAACCTGATATTCCATACATGACTGCATATGCGTTCATATTACAAAATCAGAGCTTTATGTCCTGTATGCTACCATTGCTCAATTTACCAATGGTCCTTAAAAGTAGGTATCCAACTCTTGCTACAGCCCCTTTCCGATGTTTGTTGGGCATTGCCCTGTTACCAGGGATTAAGTCCTATACAATTACCAAGGACTGAACATGAATGCTTGTTAGGACTGAAAGAGGAACAACGTGTGTAGAGCATAAATGGCCACATTGATAATCAAATATGTGGGCATTTGCTTACTAACTGGCAGGCTTGCTGCAGGTGTTTCTTCTGAATTTAGACAGATATTTGCTAGTGATGAAGATGCAACAGGTGAAAGTTGAAATTCGATTCGGCTATGAGCTGTATGCTAGATAGTGAACCTTTGATACAAACCTACTGCTATTCCCGTATTTGGTCTGATACCATATTGGTATATCTGCTACCCCGATTAAGAATCCCTACTCGAATTTGTATCTCCATCAACACTGAACGCAAAATGTCTTTAATTGGTACTAGCATATACATGTCGATCTTCCCTAACTTCCTATTACACTTTTAACTTATTAGAAAAATGAAGGCAGTACACACTTGGAACTCTGATACACAATTTCTCTTGGGAAAAGACAAACAACTAGTTTACTATTAGAACATGATAAACTAAAGGAATCACATGATCTGGAAATCGGGGAAAAAAATTTACCTTTCGAACAATTCAAAGGTTCTCTTCTCAATCCCCCTGCTCCTTGCGATCTTGCGGCTGAACTAGGGTTTCGAAGAATTCGGAGGCTGATGGGTGGTGCGTGGGAAAACAATCGAGAATTTGAATTTATATATACCTCTGCACAATCCAAAGGAGATAAGAAGAGGGGATTTAAATCGGGTTTGAAACAGGATTAGGTGTATCTTTCTATTTAAAGGTGAGTAAGGAGGAATTTGATTTGGCCGAACAAGCAAGTTCATATTTGAATTTGAGTTGTTCTCTGAGGTCAGCTCTTGGGTTCGAAGGTTAGTAGGATTTGGAGGAAAATCAGTTTGAATCCTGATTTGAATTCATCTGAGGGTTTTGGGTGGAAGATAATCTCACATTTGAATTTACTTATGGCCATATATACATCAGGAGGTTTATGGATATGGTAAAAATCTATCAGAGCTTGTTTAAATCCTTGGTTTGGTTTAAAGGGATTTGAATCACAGTCTGTTGTTCGATTTCCTGGAGGAGAATCGAAAGGAGTTGATCTCATCTTAGTTGATGAGAGTTATCCACAACTTATATGGGATTCGAACACAGGGTCCTGTGTCTTGGTTTTTAAAATAGAATTTGAATAGGGATATTCATTATGGTCCCTAACAATACACTTATTATCCTTTGGGTCCTCTGTTGACATTTATTGCAAGAGAAAGAAAAAGAATCTAACACATAGGTATGAGATAATAATATATGAGATAAATAAGAATGTGTTCAATTTAATAAACTCGAGAAAAGAGAGAGAAAAAAAATATCTGGTCAAGGGGTTGACATGAAGCAACATCCATTCCAAATCCTTAGTCATTCTCGTATCTCCAAATCAACGTTTCCTATGCACGCTATCTTCCGATCGTGCTATCTTCGATCTCGTCCATGAGTATTTCACCTTAACTCAAGTTTCAATCCATTCGACTAAATTCAAAATCGTATGCACGATCCACTACGTTTTCCTCGACCAAGACCTCCATTCATTTCATCTTTCCGACTCTCCATTCAACTTGTTTCATAATTCGCACTACACATTCTTAATTCGTCCGAACGATATATCGTTTGAGACTGTCGAAGTCAAAACCAACTAAGCGTTACTCGTTCTAAAGCGTTGCGCGATATCATCGCTTGCCGACATACTCGTTCTATCCGTAAATCCTTTAGTTTCGCTCGAACAATTTCTATAACGTCCATACACCACTCAGGGTTCGAGCCACTCGACTAGTCGTCGACACTCACTCTTATTCTTCTTCGAAGCTATCACATACACCACTCGGGGTCAAGTCATTCTACAATTCCTCAAAAGGTTATTTGATTCCCAATCGATATATATTCAATTGCACGTTCGCCCGTTCCTCAAAGTCTAAGAACCATTTCCCGCGTTCGTTTTGACGTTGGTCAAGTAGCGTCTCTATCAACATACGTTCTAAGTCTCACTTATTCTCGTCCGAGCGATAGTCGATCTCGCTCGCAAACTCGTTTGTACCAAAAGGTCTAGGTGCGCGACACTCGGCACAACTTAGCCAAAAGGCTGCGTGCATAATCATCCCGTTCGAACTATACTTCGGTCTCGTGTACTTGTTTGCTATTGTCAGCGTAAGGTTATTCAAGCACGTCTTGCGTTTGCTAACTCTTTGCATCGGTTCCTTCCAACTCAAGTACGTCGTGGTTCGGCACAAAGGCCTTCGCCTATCGATCCCGTTCAGCCGAGTACTTGTACGAGCTTTTGAAAATATTAGACTTATTATATGGAACATCGCGACGCACAATGAGAGAGAGCATATACTTCTTTTGTTTCAACGAGCTTTCGAAACTGAGAGAATCGAAATGAAGTCCAAGGACGTAAAGTCGTGCTCTGATACCAATCTGTCACGCCCCGCTCCCGCAGGAGCGATCGTCCTCGCTAAGGCGTGGTGCCTCACGGGCCTAGGTTGCGTCCGTGCAAGGCTAAGTCTATAAACGGCCGATTTGAGCTAGGCCACAGAGTCACACAGAGTGTCCCCATTTGCAGCGGAAAGTAAATGAACACGAGTTGAAGCAAATTCAAACTCTTTATTGATTTCCAAGAAGTTTACAAGCGGCGCTAGGCCGAGTTTACAAGTCGCTCAAGCTCTCTCTCTCTGAAATATAAAAGGCGTGCCAAGTGGCTTACAAGATGGAATGATTCATGGCGATGTTCCGATACATTATGTCCTGTATACAGTGCTTCAGCTTCTTGCAACGCTCCAAGGCTCCAGAGCTAGCTTCGCGTCTTAGCACGTTCGAGGGAAGCTCCGTACCCGGCGACGTCTCCTGCATCCTGTAAGCAGACTGTGGGGTTATCAGTATATTGTTATGCAATGGTGGGGAGGCTAGCTCGCCCACAATGCTATGATTACCAAACACGTTCGATTTACTTCTGTGCACCGTCTATCATTTATTGTCTTTCTAATCTTTCCTTAGGGTCAGTTTCATGGCATATTTCATAACCTATCTCGTGTTGCCAAATTCAAGTGTTTGCATGGAAATACATGCACGACTTACCTATACTTACTGTCCGACCTTCCCTGTCCAAAGTAAACCAAGTTAGTCAACAATTCATAAGGAATAACTTAACGTGTCTCATGTAAACTTTCAATATCAAGGGCGTGTCCCTGCCTCGGGGCCTAGCGTATCGTAGGCGTGTATTCTAACTCATTTGTATGAAGTACTCCTTATCATTTGATGTGTTACATTTCAAGCCTGTTCAGAAGGCGCTTCATTCAGTTAACTTAGACTACTTTGTTTCAATGCAAGGACTTGCACGTGGATTACCACCAGCAAAGCCCACTTAATCTATATGCACCGGTCGCTGACACCACAAGCCATTTTGGACATCTTCTCCTTTGGTAATTTTTCACCTATCATAGCGTGCGACTGGTACACATCTGATAGTCTTTTGAAATACCCCGCACTTACGTCTCCTGGATGGCCAAGCCCGTACCCAGGTAGCCTCCGTAAGCCATTTTGATTTCCGTTCGGACCGACCACGTCCCCCCTTTGACCGTGTCGCTGGAAATCCCTTATTCCGCCTCCCTCCCATATACGATGGGATTGTCCACGACCATTTCGTATTGTTTTGTCATTTTAACTTAACGGCTGTCTCTGAGCCGTAGGCTAACCCTTAGCCATAATACGTTATCGACCAGGTTGGCGGCGACGTCCGTGCAGTGCGGGTAGCGAGCCCCGATGCACGTCCCCATCATACCTGTCGCTAACCATTCCTTTCTTTCTTATCTTTTATTCATTCTTTCTTTTCTTTCTTTTTACTTGTCCGTTCGTTCATTGATTCATTCACACATTCATTCATTCATTCGTTGATTCATTCATTCACTTATTTGTTCATTCTTTCATTCATACATTATGCAACTCTCCGTACGGGAGTCGTCTTGGCGACCCATCAGTTCCGAAGTCTTTCAATGTTATACTCTACTAGGAACGACTATGTCGATAGTCTTCCATTTCATTGTTGTAAACCATTCATTATTTCATTGTTGAACGCATAAGGGACTTGAACATAAGCTTGTGCCTTAGCACGAGCGTGGAGCGCGGTGCGAGAGTTCTCACATTTTCCATGTTCTTTTCCATATTCTATACAAGCATACAAGATGAGATTATTCCCTTAGCTAGGTGCGTTGAGTTATTTATTAGCATGCGCGGTGTTATCGCCTAGTGATTCTAGCATTAGTGTTCGTATTGTTATGTGTCTAGGCTAAGCAAAGACGGGTTCATCGGAGCCACCCACCTTAGCGATGTTCGCATCGGCCGAGCGATACTCCGAGCGCGCCTTTGAAAGTCTAAGTCGGGATTCATCTTTGACGGGCCAATGTAAGCCTTGCATCGATTCTTTATCAGGTCGATGCCAACTCTTCAGGTCGACGGCTCGTTTGAGTCGTTGCACTTACCGTTTGAATCGGCGTTCCTCTAGGGCGGAGCGGATTATTACACCAGTAGTCCACCACCTTTCATCTATCACATGTCATCTTCGCTGCTGCCTTTAGCATTTCGATTAGTACCTTCTATTTAGAAGTACTGCTGTCGTTTGCTACTACTGTTGCGAAATCTTTATAGATTATCATAACTCAGAATCCTCTATGGATCTCTGTTACGCAACTTCCTTGAAGTGTTGCGTTGAAACGTTGTTTTTACAATTGTTTTATTCTCTCAGTTTTCCATCGAAAATTGTGTCCCGGTACTAACAATTTATTCATATATAATTAGTTATTTTATTATCGAATATACTTACCTCATGCAAAAAAAGACTATATTTTTCTACAAAAAAATAATTTATAAAATAAAAACCATTACATTTACAGTAGAGATACTTTAATTCGCATGTGAGATATAAAGGGTTTTAAACTACTATTATGAAAATAGTTACACTTGCGAGTTTGCATCCGAATATCTCGTCAACTTCATACACACGAGCTTTGATTCAAATGGCTTATCGACTTCTGCACAAGCTCTGATACAATTAAGATAATGTTCTTCTTATAACAATTTGAAGATGCAATTTATAACTCAATTTAAGCTCTATCTCAAATAGAGTTTGGCAAGTAAAAGCTATTGAACGTGGAGAGGTTTGGAGTAAATGAGTTTTCAAGTGTATGATTAAGAATTTTAGACTATAAGAAGTTGTGGAAGAAATAGCTTCAAGTGCTTTAAATATTACATACAAGCAACTAATCAAAATAGAATCGTTACTATGCACAGGTATACTGCCAGCACAATAAGGACTATAAAACTAGTCGTTACAATATTTAATGCTGAATCGTTTAGAACAGACAATATATTGAAAGTATACTGTCGTTATGCTGCCAAGGCAAAAACATATACTGATGAATAAAGAACTTGCTCTGTGGAAACAAATTTGAAATAATTTGGGTATAATGATATATCGACAATATACCGCTAGCAAAATAGTATACTGCTGAATAGGTCAGGGGCTTTCTAGATTTTCTGATTTGGCCAAAACTGGGTATAAAAGTATATTGTTGGTACAACGATATATTGTCATGTTGATTTTTGGCCCAAAAGGGTAATATTTTGGTAGCTTTCGTTTTTCTTGCCTATTGAGTACAATTTTTCTAGAGGACACCTTACAAATATAAAGAAATATTGCATTAGACCCAAATACTTAATTCTCCAAATAATTTGCCTTCTTCAATAGAGTCCATCTTTAATAGTACTTTGACTATATATATATATATATATATATATATATATATATATATATATATATATATATATATATATATATATATATATATATATATATAAATTTTATTCCAAAATCAGACAATACTCATACAACATATTGACATGATGGTCGCCCACCCGTCAGTCGACCATTTCTTTACATCAAACTCCAAATTATGGAGGATACCAACCAGAGGGGTGATAAGTCCCTCGAAAATATGCCGATTCCTCTCCCGCCAAACATGTCAGACAGCGGCTGCCAGCCGAAACCTAGCAGACTTGAACCAGACCATGCCTCGCCCTCTGCAATCTCGAATAGCCGTGATGATGGCCCCCATCGACCTGCCAGAAATACCTCCACCCAGCATACGGTTTTGCTCAGACCATATGGACCAGGAAACTCCACATTCAAAAAATAGATGGGTCATCGATTCCTCCTCCAAATCACAGAGAGCACACTTCGGATTGGGGACCTGGATCCCAAAAGAGATGAGTCTGTCCCTGGTCAGAAGACGACCAAGGAGCAGACGATACATACACAGCTGCATTTTTCTGGCCAGATCCTTGCACCAAATAAAGTCATAATCACCAATTGGGGGATTGACACTACGCATAAGGTTGTAGCCACTCTGGAAGGTGAACTCCCCCGAGGTAGTACCTCCAATCTCGCAACGCACTTAGTAGAATGTTCGAAGTAAAAAATATATAAAACCTTTCCTTTTGCGATAAACTTTGTGCACACTACATTACATATTATTTGGACATAATGCTCCCAACTTTTACATACACACCCACACCTCCCCGCCAGTTCGATCCCGAGACTGTTCATCTAGCCAAGAAGGTTATACCACTCCTCGCTGACCCCAAGAGCCAGCTGAGTTCAGTTATCTAAAACCTTGTTCACAGAACGAACGGGGGGAGGGGTGTGTGTGTGTGTGTGGGTGGGGGGGGGGGGGGGGGGGGGGGGGGGGTGGAGGACTTCAAAGAAATCATTGGGCTAGTATCTTTGACTATCATGATTTTTTTTTTATCTGTACATGTCCATGATTAATCTTGCTCAAAATATCAGAATTATATTTTTTTGCAAAATAAACACGAATAAAACAATATATAATAGTAAGGATGATAAGAATAGTGCACACTGGAGCTATGCCAAGTTTAATTATTAACAATATACTGATTATATGACTATCATTAATTTTATAATAAGAAACATAATCGTTAACCATAATCAAAATACTCAAATTATTTTTTGGACTAATAAGATATCATTCATGACTTTGCCTCATGGAAAAATACATCAATTTAGAAAAGATTTTTTTTTAAAAAAAATACTTTTTTTCTGCAATAACAAAATAATTTATAAAATAAACCAAAATATAATTCGTCCTGCCGGATTCGAACCAGCAGGGGAAAAAATTCCGACCTGCCGGATTCGAACCAGCGACCTAAGGATGTCTAATGAATGCCAACTACAGTCCTCCGCTCTACCAACTGAGCTAAGGTCGGTTTGTGTTTGATTCGTGCATATCAACTAAACTAATCCATATCCAAATTTGCATTTTTGGAATTTCAGTTGAGGCATATCTGGATCCGGATCTTTCTCGCCTTCACATCGAGTGTAAATGCCACTTTGAATGCATAAAAAATGTCAAAATTTTCACGTGTGTGTTGTTACGCCCAAGGTTTTCGTCCACCGAGATGGATCTGCATAATCATCTACGAACTAAAATTTTGGTAGAAACTTATAGGGTCTTCAAGAATATAGTGGAATATGGTGGAGTCTTCTTGATGATTCATGAAGCCTCCACAACTTTCTAGATATTCTAGAAGCTTCCTTGGAAATATCTAGATCCGATAATATTTCATAGAATAATTCCTGGAATATGCTACTTCCAGAAACTTCATATAAGCCCTTTGAGGCCTTATAAATAAGTGAGAGGCTCATTTGTTTCTCACCACCCAAGAAGTTTTGTACTCCCTCTAGTATATCTCTAGTATACTGAAGTTTTCAATTTTCCAATATCTCTTTTGCTCCACATTGTTCTCATATTTGTCTTAGCGATCAACTAACTGTTTGGAGAAGACTGCCACGAGTCTTCGAGTAGAAAATTTGTGCGTCGCACGGGTTAAAGTGTAATAAAAAACATAAAGTCCATGACAGTGTGCTACAATTTTCGTGTGTGTACTTCGTAGCTGACCACATTCTTAAGGAGAAGGATCAGTGATGGCAGAAATTATGATAGGAGAAGGCTTGGACGGAGCCGGTACTTGTGTTCAAGAGCAGCCAATAATCAAACTACACTAGGGCTTAGGACTTATCATGACCATAGGCAGAAGTTGGCAGTGGTTTGCTAGCTAATCAGAAATTTGCAACATACATAGAATTAAGAAGTTGACAGTAATTTTATTTGTTTTAGGTAAACCTTGAAATTCCCAGCAGATAAACAAACTATAGTCTGCTTAATGCTCGATGCACATAGTACCATACCATATTGATAACCATATACAGCAATGGATAATAGCTAGCTTTCCCCTTAATTTCTGTCTTAAATAATATACTGTGATAAAATGAGGAAAATTCATTTCCATTTTCGCCTTCCAAGTAAGCAAATGAACATACATATGTATATGAGTCAGTGCATTCCAATTAACCTTTTTTGCTTACAAATGTTCACAAAAAGGACAATTATCTTTTTCTTCCAGGAGTTTCTTTCAGAAACTGCTGGTATATGCCACCCAACATGGCCATCTGCTTGGGAGAGTGGTCGGATTATGTTTATTCCAATGCTCCTCTCGTTGCAAGTTCTCTTTTTCCCTCCCTCATCAAGTATGGCGAACAAACTTGCTGCGGCTAAACCTCGAAGAATGTGGATGACGTCAGAAGCAATCATTCATTATTGACTTCTGAAAATGATCCGGGGCAGAACTTCTGAGACAACTTTGTGGCAGCTGATTCTACTCTGGTCTGGTCCTGAAGCAAATATCAGCAGTAAGTACATATTGACAATCTATGTACATAACAACTACTCAAAAATGCTAAGTTTACAACCATTGGACATACAACCCTCTTACAACCGCCTAGGTGGCAGTTGCTAATTGGGTCCCCTCTCCCCTCACTATCAACAGTTACTACTATGCTGCTAATGTATGAGAGACGAATATGATATAGCTTCTAATATCGTGCCAAAAAGCGGGCATAATAGATAAAGTGTCTCGATTTTACCTTTCCGATGAAACTTATAATGAGAGGTCCAACTCTAGACTTGCGATGGCAATCTGCAATTGCAAAATAGAATTTCTCAAAATTTGATATAGGTAATCCTGCAGTATTCTGATGGCCAGCCGGTTGAAAATAAATGTGATATTTGCTGTCTTCTCATTTCTAGCAACTATAAACTTAAGATGTAAACAGTCTTACTAATATGTATATCAGGAAATTCAAAGCGCAAGTTTGATATACTCTCAGCAGTCTCAACCTGCATAGCATGGAAGGGTAAAAAATAATAAGGCATAGCATAAGAATCTAACTTACAGGAAAACCTCAGTTATAAAATTTAATCCAGTTCATGCTGAGACTTAACGTTCAGGCAATTGCATCTAATAATTGCTGACTGGAGGAGCTAAGCATACTTCAAATGAACAGCTCGAGGATTATGAAAGTAAATGAAAAATTGACCAAGCTGCAGTTTTTAACCATGAAGAAAAGCTGATCCAGTCTTCGCACACTATCATCCTTCAAAATCTCGCAACATGACAACCTTAAGCAGATCAATCTGGAGTACCACGCGAGGGAGAATGCTTGTGGGTCTTGTTTGCAAGTGGTAGAAAAGATGACAAACACTAGCTCTCTAACCCAATTTCCAATTTCATGCAAACACCCTTACACTCTTGATTTGCTTATATAAGGCCTCTTTTCATTGCAATGTTGCAGACAAGAATTGTCGAAATAGATATCAGTTGACTGGCAAAGAGTTTTCACAAACGAATATATAGTTGAATACTGTCTGGTTTCTACCCAGCTTTACAAGACTATAATACATTTATTACTAAAAACAGGATCAACGTATGCATATTTAGGCTATAGCCATAAAAGGCTAAAAAAATATTAAAACAACAAAGATAACTATGTATTTTGTGCAAGTTAAATCTGGTATCTGGTGAGTGTATCTTAAAGAAACATTTACTAATCCCAGAGGCATTTGTAGCATAAATTATTGCAAATAATTAGCACAGCATGATATACCAAATTCACAATGAAAACCTCATTCACAAAACTATAGGAGTTAAGGATCAGGAGATACATCAGAAAGCATGGTACTAAGATGCATTGATATGTATGGCGCCATGATCACAAAAGGGGTGTTTGGTAATTCTATAAGACAATCCCACTGCAGTTCCAGTTCAGAAACATTTGTTGCAGACAAAACAATCACATTTTGGCATTTGATCTGCAAAAGAAAGGGAATAGATGCTTAGACAGAAAATTACTGCTCAATAACTGCACATGGCTAAAAACCTAGTTACTTGCCAAATATTAAGCATATACATCCATTGATATTAAACATAAAAGCTGAAAGATGCGGACATCAAATATTTTTGGCATATAAGAAGTTAAAAGAAACAACTAATCACTCCACTATATACGTTACTGTAAATTATTTGCACATAATTTTGCAAATTAATAAGCATCCAACAAAAATGGCTAATACCTAATCCATATAATATATGGCATAAAAGGACTTGTACGCAAGGTTTTCCTAATAGATGTAATATTGAGTTTCTTTTCTTGGAAGAGGTCACTGATTATTTAAAAGCAATTATCAGAGTTACCTGGATTTTGAGAATCTGCAAATATAGTAACACATGTCAGCACCTGTATGGTACCAACTGCTCAAACAGTCTTTTGAAAGGAGAACACAATTCTACTAAAAAGAAGCATATCATCCTAATGAAATTTTCAACTCAACAACTTCTTGCTACTATCCTTCTAGCCAAAGATGTAGCAATAGCCATCAGGTCTCGGCCAACTATTTGAACTTGGCATAATGAATCCTTTGAGAAATCGTACTAAGAGATCCAGTGTCATAGCAAACTTGTCAAATCCTTTCTCATGGCTTCAATCCAAGACTTACACCTTGACCACCACTTTTACAACTGTTCATAATAAATCCAAGCATCTTTCTTACCAGGGCTGTTAAACTCTTCACTGTATCTCTATACTGTAGTCTTTTCCAGCTGTCTGTTTCTCCATTCTTATAACTCTAAAACTTCCCAAAATACAAAGATTACGCAACATCCTTGATTGTGTCTCATATGTACGACATTATTGGTTTTGCTCAGACAACATTTTCTGGCCACCCATTTCAAATTGAACTGTTCAACATTACATCTTACTGTCATTCTTAAGAAAATGCCAAGGCTTGCATCAATCACTAAAACTATCGCCTAGCGATCATCCATGATACTCTTGTACAATACAAAACATAACAAAGAAATCAACTGAATTGTTTATTACTTGGCATATGGATGAAGCCTTAATGAGTTATTACACTGCCAATAACATTGAAGATACATTCCTACTACAAACCCTCCCTTATCCTCCAATGCATTCTCTCCAAAGATTTGAACGATGTCTTTGTTGCAGCCACCAAGGCATGCCTTTACATTAACACTATATGATCTACAATCAAATAAAATCCTTTCTGAATATCAGCCATAAGTACATCCAAACAAGTCTAAGGCAAATTTACTTACTATCAAACAAAGTTAATGGATGATCAACAACTAGGAGTCACTATACCTTAATTCTGAGGCTTGAATCTTTTTTTTTTGGCTTACAGTGAAATGTGAATGTACAGTTTGATGAATGTATTATGTTCATAAGATGTATTCCTTCATAGGATAGATTTTTTATTTGCAACTCATATTGATGATTCATGAGGTATCTACTTTTCTCTCTCTCATGGTTTGCACTTTAACCTGCTCTAACTCAAGATCACTAGAGTTCCTTGTATCATGTGTACCACAAATATATGAGATAGTTGCATTCATAAAAGTTCAGTTATATATATAACACCACCTCATGCACACATAGTCGCATTACAATACACCAAGGAAGATTTGAACCTATATTCTGCCAGTCTAAACTTTACAATGATATCCAGGTTCAAAATCAACACTTGTTAGTCATTAGCAGTTCTTAAAAAAAAAGAGACATCCAGCTTTGAAGGTACCTTACATAGAGCATTGTGGGGTAGCAACATGGACAGTGTTCAATAGCAAACTGCACACCTTGTGAGAGCCATTTTGGTGGAATTTGTTACACTCAGAGCATACACTCAACAGTTATGTTCATGGTATTTATGAAGAGGAACTAGTAGTGCCTGGGCAGATGAAGTTGCGATGGCTAACAAGTGTTTTAATGTACTTGTTTTCGTTCAAAATCCGAAAAACAAAATCACATAGCAGGAGCAACATGCTATTCCTCAAAAATGCAGCATTCCAAAATTTATAAACTTTAGCAATGGGGGAGAAAAGGATTCAAATGACAAAAGAAATATAAGTATACACCATACTCTGGGTGTCGTTGACTATATCGTTGAAAGAAAGATTGTCAAACAGTTACCAATGAAACAATTATTTACAATCAAAACTTCCAGTTAGGTTTGAGACTGCTGCTGTTTTTCAAAAAGTGGCAGCAGCAGTTCTTTACAACAGCCTTCCAACTGCTTTCAAAAGCTGCCCCAAATTGAACAGGTTTTCCAAAAGTTTTATGATAAGCAACACCAAACAGCTCTTGGGATTGCATTTGGAAAAAAATAAGCAGAAGCAGCCATGATAAGCAACCCCACACCCAGCCTTAGTAGTTTACTGTCAGATACCTTTCCAGGGAACATCGAGGGTGCTCTTTGTTGCATGAGCCAAAACTGCACGAGTAAAAAAGTTGGGTCCATGCACTGACCTACTGGTTTTCAGACGAGGCTCTTGCTCGCCAGGAACTTGGCACCATTATTTAGGGTTGACATCAAGTTGACAGCTGGTCCTGAAAGCTTCTTCAATGCTTCTGTGGAGTTTCCTTGTGCTCTAGGTCCGGACCCATACATATGGTCCACCTCTCATTATATTTTTCCATTTAGTTTATGACTTCTTACTTCTTTATGTAAGGTTCCTGAGTTCCCTCCATTATTTCATCAAGGGTTAAAAGTTTGATATGGTAGTTCAAGACTGTAAACAATTACTTACTGTGCCTCAGAGAAATGTGAACCATATAGCAAGTCCATTGACTTGGCCTTCCTTAAATATGTGATTTGGTGGACATTTCATTCATAAGCTTGAACTGCTTCACCAAAAGGTTAGCTTCACCTAGGTACCAATAGCTTTCCGATTTTATGGCAAGGCCCTATCTTCCTCATAGTTTCCTTGGCCAGGAATTTAGCATTGATTCAAAGAGAACTAACACCAGCTTGACAGCGAGCGTAAGGCTGGGTTTGGCATTCTTATCATGGCTGCTTTTTTTTTGTGAGCATGTGTGAAAAGCATCCCAAGCTGTATGGTAACAGCAGCTTATCAAAATAATTTTTGAAAAGCTAGTTCAATTTTGGGTCAGCTTTTGAAAGCAGGTGGGAGGCTGCTTTCAAAGCTGCTTCTGCTTCCTAAAAAGCAGTGGCAATGCCAAACCAGGGCTTAAAGACTTGATATCTTGGTGGAAATTGTCATTATTGCATCATGCTCGACAACCGAGCCCATTTTGGCCCTATTCTGGCCCCATTCTGATGCAAGCATTGATGCTGATAGCTGATAAAATAAAGCTAGAGTGCATACTTTAGAGGAAGTTCTACACATGGTACACCTTATAATTAAGTATGAAGCGCGATACTTGTTTAAGATGGCATGGATATATGTTACCGAAGATTTAAGGTAATAAATGAAACGACTGTAAGATGAAAAGTATTGAGGCAGAAGGCAAAGATAAAGAGGAAGTGAATTGTAACAAAATGGACATAGTTGTGCTTGTAGCCCTGAGAACAAATGAACAGCAAGAAAGGGTTCACCATGCTGATAATGCATTTGTGTTAAAGTTCATGGTGGACAACGGCAAACAGATTCCTGTGTCATGACTATCACTTTATATTATAAGTATCATAAATACTTACAAGTTTTGCAGTCATATAAAAGTAGGGCTCTCCATTTTTTTTGGCACACGTGTAATCAGTTCACTCCTGATTCACATTTTTATTATCTGAAGACAGCTACTGTTGATTCTCATATACATAAAATGTATTAACTATTAAGTTTCGTCAAAGTCACAAGAAGAAGAAGACAGCTGCAGATTGCATCTAAGAAAATTCAAAATATCCAGGTGATGAACATACCAACGGCACATGCAACTTCTCATGGTGCAACAATTCCGTTATTCCTTCAGGCAACAAAGCCATCTGAAAAGGAAAGCAAGTGATCAGTAGCTAATTCAGATACCTTGCAGCAGCACAATAGTTACAAATTAAACTAAAAATTCATTAGAATATATTTTAAAAAAGAGCTACAGAAGACTTGTTAAGGAGACATGTAGAATAAGGACATGGATATTTTCAATAGATGTGAATTGGCATATCCTAAACAAGATCCACTGTAATAATTTAACTTTTGGAGAAAAATATGACTACAACACATGGCTGAATCCTTTCAAACTTTGGTTCCCGCATCCGCAACCAAGTTATCTCTACAACCCTGGCATACCCCCTTAACCTGTGCTATTCCAGTTTGCACATCACTAAATTCAGAATAGTAAGAAAATGCACATTTAGCATGATAATGATTCTTACATATGAAATTGCTTACAGCAATCTACTGATAAAGACTCTGTCTATTTAGTACAAAAAAAAGGGAGCAAATGAAGGTCATGAATAATGTTGTCAATTTATATATAGAAAAGAGGAAATCATTCAGCTCAAACTAGTGCAACTATAATTCTTCTTTTTGCAGTAGTTTCTCGATGAACTTTAAAAGAAATCAGAAATATTTCACCACCTATTTTTTGTAATTATTTTTGAAGGGTAGAAATAAAAATACCACAAGTCAACGGAATGTCTCAAGAAATACATTACCCTATAAGAGATTTGCAAAGAGAAAAACAAAGCACAATGATTAAAAGAAACTATGCAAAAATATGTTCTTTCTTGCATGGATAATCATAGTACTTCAAGATATCTGCATATGAATCAAAATACACTTCACACCTTACGGTAATGCAGCTCCCAATGGAAAATCTTATCTTCCCACTTCATTTAGAGTCAATATCAAGGCTCCTCTTAAGTTGGATGGCTTAAAATACATGGTATGGTAGGCCTTTTTGTTTTCCCCCGACAAGTCATGTAAGATACTGGTTATCCAATATTTTACCCAGTTCCCTTAGCTAAGAAATTTGCTCTCTTTGCCTGTGCTAGTTCATTATTACTGCAATAAATCCTATATTTTAAGATTCTGGTGATCCTATGCTAGTTCATGAGCACTACAATAAATTTGCTCTCTTCCCTCGACAGGTCATTAAGATTCTGGTGATCCAATATTTTATCCAGTTTCCTAGCTGAGAAATTTGCTTTCTTTGCCTATGCTAGTTCATTAGCACTCGAATAAATCCTGCAACGGTAAGAACACATGTTTAGCGTGATATTCTTATATATGTAGTTATGTATAACAAACCTAGTGACAGAATATTTTAAGATATGATGAGAAATATGTGGCTAATAAAGGTTTGGTCTATGTTCCCAATATTCATATAAAAAAGAAAAATTGATAAGGAAACAGATCAAACTTCTGTGGCTACAGTTCTTCTATTCAAATATCATTTTTTTTTATATTTCTACGTTTCCATTAGGCACTGGAAAACACTAGCAGCCTATTATTTAAAAAAAGTATCTTGCAAGAATTTAAATGGACTAGTAAGAATTTAAATGGACTAGTTAACTGAATGTGTCAACAAACGCAATATCTTATTAAACGATGCGACTGCAAAATATAAAGTGACAATAAGGACTAAAAGAAAATATGCATAAACATGTATTTTCCTTCATATTGTGCCGTAGAGATGAATGCAGCTCCCTGTGGAAAAATATTATGATCCTCTCACTTCATTAGAGAAATCTCAATAAATTTTGGAGGCCCTCTTTGGTTACATGATCTTAAAACTTGGTATAACAGGCTTTGTGCCCCCAACGGGTCCTCAAAGTGTGCTGGCAATTACGTAGTTTTCTAATTCTCCCTAGCTGAGAACATGGCACACACTCAGATGGATGATGAGAAAGTTAATGGCTAATCAAGATACATTTTTGGAGTTACATTTCAATCTAGAGGTGTACTCCAGAAGAGCCCATTTTATTGGGAGAAAGACTCAGACAAAGACAGACTCCAAATATATATAGTTACAAGTCTTGGAGTAACATGAAATGGAGAAGTATTATTATTACCAACAGGCAATTTATATTCCTGCTAAGGTCTCCTTGATCCTCAATATTAAGAGCTAATGAAACAGTACGTCTAATTCAATAAGGGCTCTGAATTGATTCTAATCTCAGAACAATTCACAAGCAAAATATTTGAAAGAATGAATGATCATTTTAAACAAGTGCAGTCGTCCAGAAATTGATAATTTAGCAAAAGAACAATATCAACAACAAAATACTAAATTAAACACGTGTTATACTACAGATTCTTTTACGAACTAAATATATATGATGAAAATACTCAAATATAGACAAAAGACATGCATAAGTTAAGCATCGCTCCACCTCGTTTCGATCACCAATGCAATGGTTTCCTATAAGATGCCTCAGATGTTCCTCAAACTCTTCATCTGGAGCCTAGATTTAAAACAATTAACACATGAAGAACAATGTTAAACTAACAGCTAAGTAGATGTTTCAAAACTTTTAATTCTTCCCTTTGTACATACTGTTTCTTCTAAAACATAATAGTAATACTCACAATAAGAAAGTATACAGATTGTAAACTGGAGAGCAAGATTCATAAATGGAAACAATTATCCAATCAACGGCATTACCATATGCATGCTGATCGTTAGCCTATAGACTCTTAATTCCCAAAATCATCATGTTATTGAGCATAAGTTACATACACA
The DNA here is from genome assembly GCA_029216955.1 of Iris pallida. NCBI lineage: Eukaryota > Viridiplantae > Streptophyta > Magnoliopsida > Asparagales > Iridaceae > Iris > Iris pallida. Next base: position 23,311,229 of record JANAVB010021796.1, read on the forward strand.
AACTACGGAGGGCAACTGGTTATGTAAGAGGTATATTTATAGCAGACATGATGGAGAGAAGGATTCTAGAAGAAAAAAAAGGAAGGTGGTTTAATAAGGCAGATAGAATAATTTTCCTGCCATCTATAGACATAAAATACCATCAATGTTCTAAATGTCGTCCATGTTGGAAGATGCAATTTAGGATGTTAGGCTGTTAGCCACCATAACTTGGCAAAGAAGACAGTTACGTCATTCTAGACCAAGTTGGCCACAAGTAAGCATATATACTTCAAAATTGGTGTTGTATTATATCATGTCTGCGTCAGCTACGTATTGGTTCTATTGGACACTGTACTGACACTCCAAATGCACTAGGAAATGCCGAACCTAGAGCCATGTCCATGTCGCCGTATTCGTACCGTGCCATATGCTCAACATTTTCAACAGACAGCAGTGAAATAACATGTTGGCCACTTGGCCAATGAGCCAGGGATAGGTTGGGTCATTCAATCTAGTGATTTTCCTTGGATACTAACGTAAAATGCAATATATAAAGAGAGTTGAAACAGTGAGAAGGAGAAATGGATGGTCATCATGAGATGGCCCAATCTAGCCATCCAAATCATGATTGGCACTGTTGCTCATGATCTATGTGTTCTCAACAATATACAAATGAAAAACAAATAGTTTCCATATGTACAATCCATGCATGAAGTTGAATCGAAGGACAATTTTATGATGCCTCCAATCCGTCTATTTCATCGAACACACACTTGACTTTATACTTCTATATATGGTTAAGTCTTGAAGACATAAGAATCTGGAAAACCGGGTTGTAGGCTCGAACCTTCTTGGGTGCGTTACGCCCTTAATTAAAAGGAGAAAGAATCACGATATTCGGATAACGACTGATTGAGAGTCGGATCTGGAGGAACAATCTACCCTACACGAGGATCATCATGCTGACAGTAAGTCGGAATGAAGCGCGTGAAGGAGATTGGCCCGAGTAGTGGATCAAGAAAGGATGCAACGTAAGCAAAATCGAGAATCAACATGCAAGAAACTAGAAGAACTAGATCCAAACATAGTCGGGGAAGATTAATGTAATAAAGACCAAAGTTTAAGTTGGACAATAGTGTAAACTTACCATTTCAAATATATATAATATGTGTTCAATAATGGAAAGTTTGAATTATGTAATGTTTACCCCATCATAGTCTTAGTTGGCAAACTCGTCAAAAATACATACATTGTTAAAAATTTATAAAAAATTAAAAAGTAAATAGTGTGTTCAATAATTGAAAGTGTTTTGGCATTAGCTCTAAACCAATTCCTATAGAACGATTGAATAATAATATTGTGATATTAATATATCATGATGATGATGATCATCATCATCCAAGTCTTCTTCCGTTAGAATGGGGTTGGCTATGGAGCATAAGAAAGCTCCACAAGTTATTTGACAAAATTCTTTTCAACGACTATGTACTTGACGTCAACCCACCATGTGAGTCCCAAATTTCTAGCCAAGGTAGCATGAGTATGAGAGTCATGCCATAAAATCGAGGTGACCATTTGGTATGTAGCTAGACCTACCTTTTGGATAAGCAATAATATACTTTAACACAAAGGCCATATTATAAGTTGTAGTTATGATGTTCATTGTGATAGAAAAACATATACATAATATAGAGTTTAATTGTTGCTAGCTTCTAACGTAGCATCGACAATATTGATAAATCATAACTAATCTAATTACCCTAGTTCACTCTCCATAGACACGATCATTGGTTCACCGTGGATTTAGGATATAAATTATAACCCGTGTGATCATATTACCATAATTGCTTGTTAGATAATTATAATTTTTCCAACAAATAACCAAAGGTGAGGGTGTCCCCTGGCGTGACGATAAGACTTGCTTATTGCATTTTAGTTTCACTAAATTAATTTATCAAAGAAAGCCGATTGATTATTATATATTGCATACCATATGAAGCCCCTTTCATAGAACCTACTAGGGTGCCTTGCAGTCCCTACTTTTCTTTTTTCTTTTTCAAAATTACCTTATTGCACGGAAGTGAAGTTGTGTATAGATATAGTGTTTAGTGGAAGGATCCTTGTTTATATTAAAAATCTCTAGATTGTTGCATAACACAAGTTTTAAACCATACGAGGTAGTAAGCTGTTGTTGTTGATGATGTATCTAATCTCCTAAATTTACTTTTGCATGTACTTAACAAACTCTTCAGAAGGCTGATTAAACTATTTTTCTAATAGAATAATCTAACAGATCCAAGTTAGAATAAAATAGACAAATATATTTCTATTACCGTTAAGAACAATATGGCTGAAGCCCAAAACGTTAAGCTATGTTCACCTTGAGTCTCTTCAATACAAATTGTGCTTGGGTCCCATAACAAACACCTAAGCTGACTGCGCCGTCTGAGTTGCAATGTTGTTTGACAGAAATGCTTAAATTAGATACAAACTCTTAGACTTGGACATAAATGATGGTTAAAAATTCTCTTTGCTTCTATATAACTTTTATTTCGGTTTATATCAGCAAGGCACGATTCACGTAAACATGATATCAAGACAAACTTCTCCAAAGTTTAATTTCAGCAAGATAACAGAGAAACAAAGTCTAATATTATCCCTTACATAGCATATTTCCCGGAGGATTTCTCGACGATAGGAATATAAGATCCTGAGTATACTCTGACAGGAAGGCTTCTCAAGCACACATTTGGCCATGGATTGTGCTAGGAGTCATGCCTAATTTTCACGTGTTATAGTTGGTAATAATGGAAGATGATTATAGGTTTTTGAAACAGTTGTGCAAGTACTTTATGAAGTGCACCTGGCCAAAGTAGATATTATTAATGAAAACTTAACAACTGAAATAGAATTCTAAATCAACATTCATTATTCATTCATGTATTGCAGCCATCAACTTGTAATGCTTTTTCACCTTATCCTTACCGTTTCTAACAACTTTCAATACTTTGATCCCAAGTCCTTTTGGTATCAGCAGCAGCATCTTCTTCCAAGCCTTTTCGCATCAAAATTGGGTCAGCTATGGAGCATAAGAAAGCTCCATAAAAAACTTGACAATTTTTTTTAATGATCAGTTGCAACCTGATGTCAGCCCTATATGATGGTGCCTAGTTCCTGACAAAAATAGCTATGAGCATGAGAGGACATGCCATAAAACCGAAATGGCCACCAGGAGGTAGGTAGTCCTACCTTTTGGTTAGCAGTTTAAGCACATGCAACCCAAAGCCTCTCCAAGTCCCCACTAGACTATAAAGAGTCTAGACGGAGACGTAAGATGATACAATTTGTCATAGGGAATTGCATTCATCTCTATGACACACTAAGCAAAATAGTGAAGAGGAATGACCTATCCCATGATCTTTACAGTGAGTAGCTATTGATAATAGTTGGTGCATATTCTTTATGGTAGCCTTTAGTCTTTTATATTTTATGTAACAATCATGGTAGCTTTTGATCTACTGTTCTTCAATATTTAGGCCTTTCCAAATCAAAATTGGAGAGTCTGAAAGTATTCAAACCAACTGAATCAAAACCGCCGAAACTTTTTGAACCTTGACCCAAGCTAAATAAGGCTAACATAATCTATAATTAGCTTATATATTTTCTTTAGTTGGTCCCAAGATGAAATCTGCAGATAAGGTTTGACTCAGTTTACAACCTTGACTTGATTTAAATAGCTTGCAGTTGCTAGTTATGGAAGTTTTTGGACCGATCAACAAAATATTCCAAAATCACTTTAAAAGCTTTAGTAACTCTTTCTTTCTGAGAATAAGACCAGTCTTTGACTCTCCCCCATGAGAATTGATCTCGGACCTCCTCTCTCCTCCCCTTCTCAAACACTTGGTTGCCTAACCTTTGGTTATAATCCATATCTGTTGCGAATAGTTTGGCTTTCGAATAAAATTATTAGATCTTTTGAGACGATCTACTTGTTCTAATTTGCTTTGGCTAAAAAAATCATGAGCCAATTTCTTCCTTTCAGAATCGTTCTATGAACCAAATAGATTACACTTTCACAATGTTTGAAGTTGTTGACTAATTATAAGTTCGTTTTCAAACAGATAAAGAGAATTTAAGAATAATTTAGACTCGTAAACAAAAATGGACATCTACAACCTAATTACTGCAGGGATATCTAGATAATCGAAAACCCTACTAATCTTTGCCTACTAAAGGAGTCTTGTTACAACTGAAAGAGAAAAGAAGATGGGATAAAAACCTAATTAAGACAGGAAACCGACTAATAAAATCTGCAGTTTCGTTGCATAGGTTGACTGTGATAGTCATTCACACAAACTAGAGCCGCATGCTCACAGGAATTGTCAGTCGACAAAAAGGTCGATACAGTTCTTCCATTAGTTTCAATCCTTTCCACCTCCAAACTATTCAGTCTATGGATTCTCGTCTATTCTATGCACACTCCATGAGTCCATCACTTCACTGGGAAGAGGCATGTGACTCTCACCTCAGTCATGGTTATAGATAACTTTCTAAGACATTTCTGTCAGACAAAGCAGTGCAATGAATCCCCATTGTAAAGCACGCAAAGCTAAGTAGGAGACAGCTGAGTTCTCGTGTAAAGAAAGTGAGAGCAAACCATCTCAAGCTTGCAAAGAATGCTCCCGAGTTAGCATTATGCTTGATATCTTCCTGCTCTAACATACATAGTGAAGGAGACAAAGGAACGATCTCATTCCTATCCTACCAGCTTTATTATCAAATGGGATTCTATATACAAGAAAAGTACTTTAAAAGAAGACAATAAATCATAATTCACACATATATAGCAACAAGAAAGGATATAAGAAAAGGAAGGCAAAAAGCGTATAAATAAACCTATTAAGCGCATCGTAAAAGAATGTTCTCAGTATGCAGCATTTCTCTGCAAAAATAGCATTAAAGTCACGCACCACACGAACTCCAAAGGCTTTGGCAACACCTGCTACTGAAACATCTGAATGCAAAGGTCCAACTCCTCCAAACAATATTACCTGTAACACATATAAAGTTCAGTTATGCAAAAGCTAAAGTACAGAGGAATAAAATCACCAAACACTTGAAATATTGATTACAAAGGACGCTCTTAAGCTAGCAACACAATCCTAACCATGTCATCTGTAGATTTCCGCCGTTCAATTTCTTCTGCCACACAATCAATCTGTACCAAACAAATAAGAAAACATTTCATACATATTAACCTTTTACATATAAACATCTGCTGCTAATAAATTTGGACGACAAAAAGAAACGAACAGCATAAAATGGTAATGAACAGTAGAATCAGATGATACTATTAGACCTCCGGCCAGTATACATACAAGGGTCACCAGAGGAGGGGTTGCCTCATATCTGATATGGGACTAAAGTATCTCTAACAGAACAAGTATCTTCGTATCCTCTAATGAACTAACCACATGGTATCATGGAAAGAAAGTTTTTTAAGAAGTCCAGATATCATCTTACATCATTCCGAACAACTGCGACATGCACAACCATCCAACCTATGCTATGAAGCTTTTTGCACAATGCCGCTGCTAATTTGTCCTCAATGGTTCCAAAGCTGAGAATGTAAAGAAATGAAAAAGATTCATAAGTTACCTGAAACTTAATTAAAAAATGATTTTTTTTTCATAGGATGCACATGATAGGACGTCAGAAATTATAGAAATAGCAGTGAGAGTGGGTGGAGTAATGGACACTGCTCTATAGAAGAAAATGAATCTGGACAATTCGTACTGAGATCAAGATTCTTGAGGGAATTCATTGCTACCATCATCGGTCACTCGACCATCAATTGTAAAATAATTTTGGTAACTCCAAATCAAGATTCGATCTATAGATATGAGAACTATCGGAACCGGTTTTAGACCCTTCCTTTTTAAAACTTGAAAAGAATTTGGTGCATTTAGGAATAAGCTTTTTTATATGTCGTTTCCCGCTAGTTTTGAATGGAATAATATTCAAATTGTTGAATTCTTTATCCTCGATAGATATTGTTTATTTCTTGCTTTTAGACAAGTACCCAAAACGATAGATAATTTTGAAGGGAATAATATTAAGATGTATGGGCATTTTGATCTTTGGCACAATCAAATAATTGTGTTGACATCGTCTCTTGCCATACTTCTCTTTATTATTTTTTTTGTTTTTTTGTTTTTCAATTAATCACGAGGAGAGCCACAATTTATGTATCGGAGGTTCGGGAGGGGGGGGGGGGGGGGGGGGGGGTTGGTAAAGTATTGATCGGACAAGCAAAAAAATGATACGATACGGCTGATACGCATCGGTATCCGTCGATGTTGCGTACCTTGCTTTCTATTTTAGGTAAAATAAGCCTCCAGGAAGAAAGAATAGTCTTTGATAAACAACAATGAAACAAATGTAACATTTATGCAGAGAATAAATAAATTTATTTAGTTTCTTGATGGCCAAGCTTACTAGCTAACCACTTTTGTCTTTGTAAGCTCCATATATTGTAAGGCCTTGAGCCATAATAAAATCATCCAATTTAGTCAAAATGTACTTCTTTATTTTGGTATCACAGCAGGGGCAATCATGACCCTTGCTCTACATTCAATCAATCTTAGCCCTTCATCTAAAATCCTATTTTTGTTCTTTCCCCAATTCATAGCCTAGTAGCCTCTTTTCTCTATTACTATCTTCTTCCCCAAATTCCTCCAGAAATCCTAGCCTTAGCATTTAATCTTCCTCACAAATGAAAAGAGAGAAAGAGAGAGCCTACTCCCAAATCCCTCTTTCCTCTCTCTTCACTTCTTCCCCACATGAACACGAACCTCCTCTTCCAGCCGCCGCCACCACCACCACTATTCTTTTTAAAATTTGAAAAGAATTTGGTGCATTTAGGAATAAGCTTGTTTTATTTGTTGTTTCTTTGAATGGAATAATATTCAAATTTGTTGAATTCTTTATACTTGATTTCTAGCTTTTAGACAAGTACCCAAAATGCTAGATAATTTCGAATGGAATAATATTAAGATGTATGAGCATTTTGATCTTTGGCACGACCGAATAATTGTGTTGACATTGTCTTTTGCGATACTTCTCTTTATTTTAATTTAAAAATTTTTTTTTCCAGTTAATCTTGAAGGAGCACCACAATTTAGGTATCGATGGTACAAGTAAGGGGGTGACTACATTATTGAATCCGACAAGCAAAAATTGATACGATACGAATCATACGTACCGACATTCGTCGATATTGCGTACTCTTGCTTTCTATTTTAGGTAAAATAAGGTCCAGGAAGAAAGAAAAGTCTTTGATAAACAACAATGAAACAAAGGTAACATTTCTATAGAAAATAAAATAAGTTTATTTAGTTTCTTGATGGCCAGGCTTACTAGCTAGTCACTTTTATTTTTTGTAAGCTCTATATATTGTAAGGCCTTGAGCCACAATAAAATAATCCAATTTAGTCAAAATGTAACTTCTTTATTTTGGTATCATAGCAGGAATAATCCTGACTGTTGCTCTCTACATTCATCAATCTTAGCCCTTCATCGAAAACCCTATTTTTCTTCTTTCCCCAAGTCATAGCCTAGCACATTAATAACTTTATTACCATTTTCTTCCCCAAATTCCTCCACAAACCCTAGCTTTAGCATTTAATCTTCCTAACAAATGAAAAGAGAGGAGAGCTCCTACACTTAAAACCCTCTTTCCTCTCTCTTCACTTCTTCCCCACAAGAACACAAAACTCCTCTTCCTCCCTGATACGAACCGGGAGCCACCACCACCACCATCTTTCCGTAGGCTTCCCTCACCGCGTGCGCCTGAGTTGCATTGACTCCCTCCTTCGCACAGACGCCCAAGAGATCACCAAGCTATCTTGTGCTCCACCAGCCTTGACGACCACACACCGCCCCGATGACCACAGGTCACCTCAATGAATACCTCCATTTGTAGTGCCGACAAGTCTCCAATCCATATCAGATACCTACTTTATCCCTGACCTCGTTCTTGTCACCAGCCAAGTCCTAGCAAGTTCCCATCTCTCAACCTTCAAAGTGAACTTTTCTTCCCCCTCCGGCGTAGAAATCTCATCTAGACCTTCCATGTTTTGTAGACAAGGAGGTCCCATGTTTTGATCACTCCTCAGTCTCGCCTTCGATTTCAGTAACGAACATTTGTTATATGTTTCTCGTCAATCTACGACTTCCAGTTAGATCAGTCTCGAGCGACTTGTCATCTTTCTCTTAACTCTATTCCCTGTTTTGTATCAGATCGAATTGACGAGATCTGAACTCCTGGTCTTTCTCATCAACATCGACTACAAACCTATATCTTGGATCAATGATTATCTCCAACTACAACGACAAGTTCTTCCTACTCCGACGTCGACCATTTCGATGCAAATTGTCATCTGTCCGGCAATTGCCTGCCTATCTGTGAAATTGATTGTGTCCACGTGATTGTAATTTGAGACAAATGTCGAGGGGATCATCTTCTGTGGACCAACATTATAGTGTGGACACAGTATCTAGTTTCCAGCAATGTGTTCGTGTTCAGATCTGCTCGTATCCAGTTCTCTCGACAAATTGTCATCTCTTCTCCGCCAATGATGGTTTTTTGCATCCTCCTCACTACTTTCAGACTAAGTTGCCATCTTCAAGACTTCCAGCCATGAGGTGGTGGAAGGCAGGCTTGGGCCACGAGTCCGATTACCAGCTTGGGTTCCCATCCCTTGTTTTGGGCCTTTGTTCGACCTACCTTGGTGTTTATTATTTGTACTAGTGTTGTTTATATCACTGATTTGTTTGCTATTTTGAAAGAAAAAAATTGGAGACAAGCCCTCGAACCCAAGTAGGGGTGAACAGTTTACGGTTTTTAAACCGTAAACCGAACCGACCCAACCCGTATTTGAAGTTCGGATCGGGTTTGGTGAGAACAAGTCGAGTCTCGGTTCCAAAATATAAAAAATACGGTTAACGGGTCGGTTAACGAGTTTTCTATTCGGATGTAGACCCGAACCGTAAACCGTTCAGTTGTCTACTATAAAAGAAAAAAAAACCCTAAATCTATCTACACTCTCTCACCGACTCACTCTCACACAGTCTCACTCGCCGCCGCTCTCTCATAGTCTCACTCGCCGCTCTTGTCTCTGTCGGAGAAAACCCTAATCGAGAACGAGAGAGCTCTGCCTCTGGCTCGTCTCCGAGCTCCCTAGTTTCTTGCTCTCACACCTACAAGACTGAGAAGACTCTATCTCTCTAGTCTCTTCTCACCTCTTGATTCTCTTCAAGAATTCATCTCTTGATTATGTTCAAGAATTCATCTCTGGACTTTGGAAGTCTGCAGTCTCTCTCAGTCTCTTGATTTTCCATTGAAAGTGAGTCTTGAAGCTCGGATATGTTGCTCCTAACCTAGATATGTCGAGATCTAATCTATATATGGTAATTTCTAACCTAGATTTGGTAATTTCTAACCTAACTTTGTAGATCCAAATTTTTATTTCTTTAATAATTTTTTTCTTGCTTCAGTTAGAAATTACCTAGATCTAACCTAGATCACTTGAGATCTAACTTAGATCTAATAATTTCTAACCTAACTCTGTCGATCCAAAATTTATTTATATAATAATTTTTTTCTAATTAATTTTTTTTCTTCTTCTTGCATTTGCATGAATCATGGAAGGAGTACAATCTTCGGAGAACAACCTTCAGTTCTCTTGCATATTACTGTCTCACTGTAAGTCCAACTCTTGAAATATTGAATATTGTTTGATATATAGAATATGCAGGGTGTTCAGTGTTGCTGCTGCTCTGCTGCAAAAGAAAAAAAATTACTGCAAAAAAATGCTACAAAATTGCAAGTCGTGCTCACTGTTTCCAGTGTGCTGCAGATGCAAAACTGCCAATTGTGCTTACTGTGTTGTGCTCAATTGTGCTCACTTACTGTCATAATGTCATTGTCATAGTAAATTCAGAATTATTTGGGACTGTTTGTGCTTATATGATGCTTAATCCAATTATCTTAGTTAAATTCAAAGTGTGCTTAATTGTCATAGTTAATTTGGGACTGCTGATATCAATGATATATTGATATGTTGCTTAATTAAGTTAATTGTACATCTATTGACTAGAAATTATATGTTTCCTAGTAGTGTTAGGTAGCTTAGGTTACTCTTTAATTATGTGATGTTTAATAGGTAGCACCAATCAATGGCTGCAGTAGGGAGGTACTCTATTCATATTTTCGTTTAATAATCAAGAATATTACTAAATTATTTCATAAGAATGGACGATGATGATTTGGCTAACTGCAGCCAATAGCAAGGCACTCGCTGCAGCCATTGGCGTGTCATACACCGCATCTTTAATGATGCATAACAAGCCATTCTGAGCCTCCTTTTAGTTTTTTTTTAAAACATGCAGGCTTGAGTCTCGACATGAGGTGGGAATCTAGATATTGGATCAGGATGATACAGAGCAACCGGGAGATTGGAATTTGTATATTTGTTCTTTCACTACAACCATTTCTTATTGATTGTAATTTGTGTACTTGTAAATTGTAATTTGTTCATTCACTACAAGTTGTAATTTTGTTATTTGTTCTGTTTGCTTTTGGAGATTAGGAATTCTGGACTTGTATATTGTTTTGTTAGGAATTCTGAAATTTGTATTTTGTTAAATATTTGGATTCTGAACTTGAATTCTGGGATTTGTATATTGTTCGTGCAGGCCGTTAGGAATTTTGAACTTATATTTGAATTTGTTAAATATGTGGAATTAATTACTGCAGCCTTGCCCGTTGGCATGTTAAATTAATTTTACCCAATATTGGTGCTTTAGAAAATCCGGCCCGGCCCAGTGGTCCAATGTTATAAATTTCGCTAGGCGGAATCGGTGCGCCGGAGGGCCGCCTAGCGCCTAGGCCGCCTAGGCGCCAAATTAATCTTTTTCTTTCTAATATGTATGATTGTATTCATATACATATTATGTATGTTAAATTATAACATATAAACTTATGTGCTCTTGTGGTTAGTCGGTTGTGCTTAAGTTACAGTGGTGTTTACTGATGTGGGGTCATGAGTTCGAATCCCCCAAACGTTTTCAGTTTTTTTTCACACCTGACCCAATAAAAGGGGAGGAGAGAGACTCATCTGAGTCATCTCCAATTTTTTTCCACCAAACCCTCTCCTCCCCTCTCCTCTCCTCTCCTCCTCAAGGTTGCGGCAGCAGCAGCAGCAGCAGCGCAACACAACAGACAGCAGCAGGTGGCAGCGGCAGGAGGAGGAGGCGGCGGCAGCAGCAGCAACAACAAAAACATGAAGTACGTAATTTTTTGAACTTTTTTTGAATTCTGAAATTTCAGTTCTGATTTTTGTTGATTTTTTTCAAATTTCAAACCAAAATCGGCCGCCTAGGGTCGCCTAGGCGCCGCCGAAACCCGTCTAGGGCCGAAATCTGCCTAGGAGCGCTGCTTAGGGGGTTTCCGGTGCGGTCGGCGGCCGCCTGGCGCCTAGGCGCTGCCTAGACCGAAATTTAGAACACTGCCGAAAACCAAACCGTTTATTTTTGGTTCGGTTTTGTTCGGTTTTTGATATAACCGGTTCGGTTTTCGGTTTTACTCGGGTCGGTTTATGGATCAGGTCGGTTTTTTTGAAAACGGTTCGATTTGAACCGAACCGATCCAATGCTCACCCCTAAACCCAAGTCCACTTAGCGGCGAGCAATATTGTCATATGACTTTACGATCCCTTTTCTCCTGGCCGCAACTCACTTGATTTGGCATCTCACTCGCAACTCACTCGTTGGTATCACTCTTTGTTGTGCTACTCTTTGTTCCAAGTTGTGACATTCTTGACATGTCCAACTTGAGGGGGAGCTTTTAGACTCTACCCGTCTCTCTTTCTCTCGGCATAGTTCCCATTCGCGATGACTTGTTGTTTTGACTACTATCTTGGTTGAGAGTCTGCATATACTGGTTCTTGTCGAGCACTCATGTGTTGACAACTCTAATGGTCGAGCGTTTAATGTGTCAGCTCTTGTCGAGCCCCCACGTGCCAATAACTCTTTTTCGTGTGCCCTAGATGGCCGCAATTCGGACCCTTACATGACCTTTTTGGATGTTTCATCTGAAATTTGTTAAAAGTTATGAAGTTCGACTCTCTTTTGACTTATTTCCGGATTTTTTTTTCCTTATGTCCCGACTTTCTTTCTACTCCTTCTGAGATTTCTTCAGTTTTCAAGCCGCAGCTTGCTTTCGTGAGATCTCTCTCATGTTCCTTTGAATTTCTTGGGTTTGAGTCCCGTCAGACGATTTCCAGTTTCTCTTTTAGAACAGTGTAGGTCGAAGGCCCAATTGGCCAAAGAGTTGGCTTCACGCTGTGGTATAACTTATATAAAAATTTAGGCAGTGCCAAAGGAGATTCAAACTTGGGTTTGCTTTGATACCATGTTACAGGCTCTGTAACTACACCAAAATTTCAAAGTTGTCCCAATGGTCGAGGGTTAAATTTATTCCATCAGTAGTGCATGTCAATATAAAAGTTTCTCTTCATATAGACTCCATTCTTTGAAAAAAGCATACAGAAAAAAAAAATCAAATTCACTAACTACTTCTAAGTTTTAACAACAGGCATCCCATTTAGCTTATCTGGTCAGTTGATAAGAGGTCACCAGATTAGTATCGTCCCATTGGATTATTTAATATATGTTTAGATCATGTTCATGCCCCAGTAACCGAAATGACAGAAAAAATATTTTTAATCAAGTAGCATATATGACGTTGAGGGAGTTATGTACAGTACAAGAAAAAAAAAACGTTTTCTCTAACAATAAAAAGAGTCTTCTTCCAATAAAGCAAAGGCATAAAGATGAAATGACTTACAGAATTTCATCTCCTACACAGATGATTGATGCTGTCAAAGAGCTGGTCCGATGTGGATCTACATTGTTTAGGCCATTGCTTATTTCAGAAGCACTTCCACATTCTGAGGTGAACTTTTTTGCTCTGCCAGCTCTTTCTAGTCTTCCATCAGCAAGTAGGTATGCAGGCTTAAAATTTTCATTACTGTCTGGAGAATGTCCAGTGCACAATAATGAATTCGGGACAGTGTCATAAATGCTTCCAATGGAAGTATACCTAAACAATCAAAAGCATTAGCACCTATATTGATGTAAATTGCTAGCTCAAAAGTACATGGACGTTTTCCTTATTTCCATTTTTTTTGTATTTGACATAAAAGTGCAATCCTCTAAGGGATGTATTTTAATATGGAGAGTAAAAACTGCTAGTACAACTTAATCACACGCATCAAATTCCAATGTATCTGCTAAGATCTGGATTGCTATTTCAAAGCATATTCCATAAAAACGTTACTTCTGAAACTTATTATAAGTCTGTCGTTCTTTTCGAAATTGCATTTTTCAAAATGTTATTTAGTTTGTGAAATCACGTTTTCATAACACGACTTCAGTTAAAATCGTGTTTGGGTGGACTTGAAATCTCATTTTTGAAAACATAATTTCATTAAAGAATCTTGTTTAGCAACAACATTACAAGTTTAGAAATGCAATTTGGAAATAACAGTAGTTCAGTATTAAATTTCACAAGTACCTTTCTTATGGAACATTTTTTTAGAAACAACATTATTTTAGTCAACAAGTTCCTTGTATCCTGTGTCATAACAATACTGATAAAGCAATCATCAATATAAGCTTTTATGCACATGATGCAGCATCACATAAATATTTCCTGAAACCATACATAGCAAAATCTCTAAGGGACTATATTACCCTTTATCATATAGACTGCAGTATCGAACCTTACAGGTCAACAAGAAAGCCCACACATCCCTGCGAGAGAAAAAGAGAGTCATAGACTCACAGTTAGGGGGAATTTTTGTCCAGTACAGACAGAAAATTCAGTGATTCAACTTGTAGAATGAAGAATATGGCCAATAACCTGTATGACCAATCCAAAATAGGATTGACCCTCATAAAAGGAGGCCATCCTGGTGAACTAGGGGAGAACTGCTCTTGACCAACCTGCAAACTTAGTATATTATTACATTGGATTATTAAAGCTAAAGCATATTATGCACATTAACATCATAAATGAAGACAATTAATCAGGGTATACTCATAGAACTAGTGTTATACCGCATTAGGATCACCAATTCGAGTACCAAGGAAGATAGCTTTGGTAGGTTTTTCCTTCATCAAAGCCTCTAAACCAGACTTAAAATCCAGGCGGATAATATCAAGTTGCAAGTCATATCTGCTCGGAAAGAACAATAAAGTGAGATGTGAATGGCATAGACTATTCTGGATTGTGTATAACATTATGAGAAAATGTTTCATGCTGAAACTAAATTCAAAAGGATGAAAGAGGATGCTCACGTAGTGGCAGTCTCATAAGTGAATGAGTTGATCTCTGGAAAGGCAGAAGGGCTTTCAAAATAGATGGTTCGAATTGGACACTTCAGCTTGCCATCAAGTTGGTTTTTGTAGGACTGATCTGCTTTCTCTTTATGCAGATAATAACCTGCCCGTAACAAATGCAGCAAAACCTGCATGAGCATTTACATCACAAACTATTGATATTGTCCGACCTATCGATTGGATGAAAGCAGAAAACAGAAATAGACATTTAGAGAACTTACAGTTGAATCTTTCCCCCCGTTAAAGCTGAAGGCTACCTCTTCGAACCTGCATGCAACATTTTCCAATAATTATTACTTTATCAGTGATTTCTAAGACTGGCATGTTCCAAATTCTACGCAAATCCAATCCAATTTCCTTCATTTAGGAAGAAACCACCCAATAGAAGCCTAAATTTTAGCAAAAGACAGTTCAATTTCCTTCATTTGGGAAAGAACCCAATTGAGAAAACTCCAAACTCTACCAAATACAATCCAATATACTTCAGAACTGAGTTGAGAAAACTGACTCAACCCCCAGAAATCCCAAACCAATCCAAAAACCATAATAGTCCAAAGTCCAAACAAGTGCCAATCCAATTAAAAGTTCAAATTCTACCAAAATCCAATGAAATTTCCTTCATTTGAGGAAGAACCCAGTTGAAAAAATAAGAAGCCAAATCATAGCAAAATCCAATCCAATTTCCTCTTTTGAGGGGGAACCCACCAAAAAGAAATCCATAAAACACCCAAAACCCCAATTAGAAACTACTCTTACTTTTGCTATTAGCATATTAGAAGTGAATAGAGTTCAAATTCTTCCAACTCCAATGCAACTTGCTTAATTCCTGGGAAGAGCCCACTTGAGATTACTCCAAATTCTACCAAAATCCAATACAAACCAATTTTGAGAACCCACCAATTGGAAATCAGTGGCATTGTTGCTTCTTTATAAGTGGATAAAGTTATAATTGTACCAAAAAAACCTAATGCGATTTCCTTCATTTGGGGAAGAACCTAAGTTATAATTGTACCAAAATCCAGTCCAATTCCCGTCGTTTGGCAAAACCTAAGTTGAGAAAACTCCAAATTCCACCAAAATCAAATCCAATTCCGTCCCAAATTCTGCCAAAACCCGATCCAATCTCCTTCAAGAACCCAAAAGAAGTCCAATAAAATACCCAAAACTCCAATTTTGAAAAGCCCTCAATCACCAAAATCCAATGTAGTTGAGAGGACTCCAAGTTATACCAAAATGCAATCAACATGGGGAAAAAAATGCAATTTTGAAAAGCCACCAATTAGAAATCAACGGCACTGTTGCTATTTATAACTGAATATACTGCAAATTCGTCCAAATCCCAATCCAAATTACTCCAATCCAGGAATAGAAAAAAGGTCCCCCAGCAGCTCGGAAGCACGAAGAAATCGAAGCCGTGTCCGTGTCGGACACGATACAGCACTCCAAAGAAATATAGTAGGACGCAAAGAGGAATAGAGCTTACTGGTAGAGGGCGAAGGCGCGCTCGATGACGTAGGTGGCGTTCCTGTACTTGGTCCGGAGCCTCTGATCGCTGCTCCCCGTTATAGCTCTGTCGATCTCCATTGGACTTCGAGAAGAAGAAAAAAAAAATACTACTGAAGAAGAAAAAGAAGAAATGATAATTGGTTGGCTATGGAGAGAAGGGGTGAATATAGAGGAGGATGTTCTTTTGTCTTCTCTTCTCCTCCTCCTCTCCTCTCCTCTCCTCCTCCTCAAACCCCCCCACCTCCCCCAATTGCAAGAAAAATATTCTATTCTTTACAAAAGTATGTATTTGTATTTATGAGTCACGTGATCAAATTCCAAGACAAAATATTGCATCTCAACTCTTGTCTTTTTTAATTTTCTTGCTTTTTGTTTTTCTTATGTATGGTATAACATGGGAATATATATATATATATATATATATATATATATATATATATATATATATATATATATATATATATATATATATATTTGGAAGAAAGGTAAATTTTATTCCAAAGCAACTCAGTAATCGTACAACATACAATCAGAGTGGGACTCCCACTCCTCAAGACCTCATAACATTTACATCAAATTCGATGTTATGAAGCATGCCCACCAGAGGTGTAACCAGTCCCTCGAATATCCGACGGTTTCGTTCCCGCCAAACATGCCAGACCGAAGCAGCCAGACGAACCCTGGCAGTCCGGAACCAGTCCGCCCCTCTACCTCTACCATCGCGGATCACCGTAATGATGTCCCCAATACTCTGCCCGGAGTCACATCCTCCTAATAATCTGCTCTGCTCTTTCCAGATCTGTCAAGCCAGGTCACACTCAAAGAAGATGTGACTGATAGATTCTTGCTCCAGACAGCATAACACACACTTGGGATCTGGTATCGGCACTCCAAAAGAACTCAACCGATCTCTAGTAAGAAGTCGACCCAGTAGGAGCTTGTAAATACAGAGCTGCATCTTCCTGGCCAGACCCTTGCACCATACAAACTCGTAATCATGACTCTGAGAAAAAGCACGCCGGATGAGATTGTAGCAACTCTGGAAAAGGAACTCCCCAGTACCCGTGGACACACCCGGTGGCTCCTAGATCCACCGATCTGCAGGCAAGTCCGGATCAATAGAAATAGAGCTAATGATCTCTCCCAGCTCCGCGGTAAATCGATAGGACTCCGGACTCCACTCCCCATCGCGGATAATCCGACTACACGTCAGGCCCCGCCTGTCCTCCTGGTGAGTCTGAGCCCCCCTGATGTCCAATAACGAGCACCGAACTATCCAGGGATCTCGCCAGAGGTCCGTTCCAGATCCATCCTTCATGACCCTCCTGATAGCAGACTTAAGAACCCCCTATATCTCAGGACATTCTTGAACGTGACTGAATGATTGTTGTCAGTAGTACACGTCCAAAAATTGCTCTGCTTCACATACCTGCTATGCATCCAGACATCCCAGAGAGACCTCCCGTTTATGAATTTCCATGCCATCTTAAGCACGGAGGCCTCCCGAATCTCCAGCAACGGCCTAAGCCCCACTCCACCCTCCTTTCTGGGTCGACAGAGCTGTTCCCAAGAAATCGCATGCATCCCCCCTCTCCAAATGAAGTCTGCACAGATCCGATCCACTTTTCTAACAGTGGCGATAGGAAGAAGGATGGATTATAGCCAGAAATGAGCTATAGCTGTAATCACAGACCGTACCAGCTCAATGCGTCCTCCAAAGGACAATCCCGAGGTTTGCCAACCTTCCACTCTCCTCTGGATGTACTCCACCAAGCTATGGCAATCCTGATCCCGTGCATAGTTGATCGTGAGGGGCACTCCTAAATAGCACACTGGAAGATCACTCCTCTCAATACCCAGTACGTCAGCCTTCTCCTCCTTCTGGGAACATGAGGAACTGAAGTAAACCCAACTTTTCTTCCTGTTCAGCTGAAGACCCGAGAGGGAATACAACTGTCACTCCCTGATTCCGGTATACGTATTTTTAGTACGTATACTGCTTATTTGTATTTACGTATATTTATACGATATTTATTTTGTTGTATTTCTTCATGTATATCCCAAATTATTTGACAAAATAATATTTCGTAATTTATTTTCTGTGATTTTAGTTTACAGTTTTGGCTCTAATTGGGTGACATGTTCTCGGTTCACTTGAACCCGTTGGGTCATCATGAACCAACTTGGTTTAGGCTTTTATATAAAACCCCATTCCTTTTCTCTCCCCTCATTCATTCCTCATAACTCCTCTCATTTACTTCCTTCACCCAACCAAAGGCAAGTATCAACTTGCACAAGGGAGAGATCCATCATTTTCATTTTTACTTCAAAATTTTTACCAAAACTTGTTCTTCTCCTCATTCTCTACTAGATTAGAACTCGGAATTTTCTGATTGGAAGCTTTAATTTTTGTAGATCTAAGTTTTAAACATTTTTGGTTTTCCTTGGCTTTGATCTACTAAACTCCATCATTTTCAAGTTTTAATGGTTCTATGTTGTAGAGAATTGAATTTTACTCAAGATTGAACTTTGAAAATCGAAATTTGGTTAAGATTTGACTTAGTTATGATTTTTGGAGTTTTTTTTAGGGTTCATGGTTCTTCCCTCTCAGTTGAGGGGAAGAAGATGAACAGTGCCCTGTGTCCGCGCCCTCCGCGCGCGCGCATCCCGCGCCGCGCTTATGGGAGGTCCCGCGCCCCTGTGTCCGCGCCCTCCGCGCGCGCGCATCCCGCGCCGCGCTTATGGGAGGTCCCGCGCCCCTGTGTCCGCGCCCTCCGCGCGCGCGCATCCCGCGCCGCGCTTATGGGAGGTCCCGCGCCCCTGTGTCCGCGCCCTCCGCGCGCGCGCATCCCGCGCCGCGCTTATGGGAGGACGCGCCCCTGCGCCCTGCGTGGTGCCTGCGCCCGCGTGGTCTCCCGCGCTGCGTGGTTCTAGCACCAGTCCGCGCCCTCGCGTGTCCGCGCCCTGCGTGGTCCGCGCCCCTGCGCCCTGCGTGGTGCCTGCGCCCGCGTGGTCTCCCGCGCCGCGTGGTTCCAGCACGCGTGGTCTCCTGCGCCCTGCGTGGTGCCCGCGTGGTCTCCTGCGCCCTGCGTGGTGCCCGCGCCCGCGTGGTCTCCTGCGCCCTGCGTGGTGCCTGCGCCCTGCGTGGTCCGCGCCCCTGCGCCCGCGTGGTCTCCCGTGCCCTGCGTGGTCGTCATGCGCCCGGCCGTTTTTCCCGCGCCCGTGTGGCCGTCCGCGCTCATGACCGCGCCCTCGCCCGCCACGCGCCCGCGCCATGGAGGTGACGCGCCCGCGTTGGTTGGCCGACCTTGCCTTAGTACCTAGTCAGCCTGTCCCTGGTTTTCCATTTTTTCATGCTACCTTGGCTTATATACGTGTATATGTATTGGTTTGTGTATACGATATATCCTTACGCCTTTTGTCCTGAGCATGAATCTGACCCTGGAGAACAAAGTGTTCCTACTCGCTACATGTGCCTGAATGTCCCGGTTCTCGTTCATGCTTGACAAATGACTCGTAATCCTACGTGGCGCATTGCAATGTTGTAATACACTAAGGAGGGTAGAACATGTTGACATACTGATCGGCATGGATCCTCACTTGGGGTACTCGTACTACGGTACGACATTCTAGGAGGATGATCATGCAGGCCACAGCATGAGGATCCAAGGTTTCACCTAGGGCTAAATTAGGCAACTAAATATACTAGATGCATGGGAAGGGCAAATCCCGAGATCGTGTTACACCAGCCGCCTTGAGATATTGTCTTGACGCGCCGGCTGGTCTCCACGGATACTGTGTCATCTGCAACGAGTGGATGACTGTATCCGATTAATTCCTGCTACATATTATATGTTTTAGCAAGGTAGCCTTACGAGGGACCTGTGCTCAAATCATACCTGTCTACGCGAACCCCTGGGTTGGCTAGCCTTGCTGGAAAGATACGATCTGAGGACTCTGATAATTAATGCGAGGATAACCTCGCCATACTAGAAACTCGTAGACTTGACTGGCCGTGAAAATGACTTGCTTGTATTTTTCTTTTACCTTCCGCGAGTAACTGAGGAAAGCGGACTGTTATGGTGCGTGATCCAACCCATGTTCTTGTTTGATTGTTGGGTTGGTTATCGTACTATGACAGGCTGCGGACCGAAGTTACGAACGAAAGCCTTAATTTGATTGTGATGTGTTACTCCTGTGAATGACTAAGGAACATGGCCCACCGCGGTACGTGATCCAACCCATGTTCTTGTTTGATTGTTGGGTTGGTTATCGTGCTGCGATGGTCTGTCGACCGAAGTCACGACCAGGAGATCTTCTTACTTATATCTGTAAACTTATGTGAAGGTCATAGAGTGCGACGCGTCCCGGCTCCATGTGGCACCTTTTGTCCTTGTTTGGTTGTAAGGGTGCCAGATGGGTCCGACGATGTAGCGCTACCCTATAGCCGCAGCATAAGCTTTATTCTTATCATTATAACTGGGTTTTATCTTAACTCTTGTGCCCCTTTGGCGGTACTTGCTATTCGGGGCTGACCCCGCTGGTTTTGTTTGGCCAGATTCCGTAGCAGAGCCTGAGGACACGATCTTCCTCCCTGACATCCATGGTGCATACTAGGAGCATGGCAGTTCGGGGACTCGAGTGGGTTTCTTCTCCACCACTCCTGCTTATACTTTTGCGGCGTTTAGCCACCGGCACCTGTTAGCCGGATTACTCGATATTTTGTATCGGTACATAATTGTAATTAAACAGACTGCAGCTGTGTATAATTTTGTACTCCTGACTCTCTGAGATAGCTAAATTATAAAGCTAGTCTCTCATGATCATTTTGATGAAGCGTCAGGGACGCCTTACTGCTTTATCTTTAATGTTCATCTATTTGCTGATATGATTTGATTGATTGAGACATAGAACTCTGTGGGACCATAGGAGACTTGATTGTAGCATGTACCCCCTAGTCTCTCGACAGCCACGATCGCCGTATGACGTTACGTACCTCATATGGAGTAGCTGGCCTAGTCCGTCCCCGTATTTCGGTACTGGGGCGTGACAACAACTCTTCCAGCTGGATAAACACCAAGAGATCATCAGCATATATGAGGTGGGTGACTGGGGGATCCATCCTCCGGAACAGTGGTACCAGCCTTCCACGGTGCACTGCAACATCCATCAGGCATGTGAAGTATTTCATCACAATCGTGAACAGATAAGGAGACAGGGGGTCCCCTTGCCGAAGTCCACGGTTGCTCTGAAAATACCCATAGGGGATGCCCTGTATGAGAATCGAGAAAGTGGGGGACGTGATGCACTCCCGGATCAGGCCAACCCAATGGTCCCCAAAACCCATGGCAGACAACAGATGGCAAAGGAAGTCCCGGTTGACCATGTCGTACGCCTTCCTCAGATCCAGCTTCACGCAAGCCTTCTCCCCTCCAGGTTTGTAGAAACCTCTCACCATCTCATGGGCCAGGAGACTGTGCTCAGCAATCGACCTCCCCTTGATAAATGCAGCCTGGTTCAGAGAGACCAAGTCCTGCATGATCCCCTCCATACGCCGGCACATAAGGTGCGTAATTATCTTATAAAGATAATTACAGCACGCAATAGGTCTGAAGTTCGCCAGCGCTGTCGCTCCCTCCTTCTTAGGCACCAAGGTCAGGAAGGTATGGTTCAGCTCTTTCAACAGCTTCCCTTTGGTGAAGAATTCCTGGACCACCTCCAAAACCTGATGCTTCAGGGTGTCCCAGTGGTGTTTGTAGAACCCGCTGCTAAAACCATTCGGGCCCGGAGCTTTGTTAGGATCCGCCAGCTTCACAATAGCTTCCACCTCCTCCAAAGTAACAGGAGGAAGCAGAATGCTATTCCCGTACTGAGTCACCAGTCTCTTTGTAATAATCTCTGGGAACACAGACAAGTAGTCAGACTGAAAATACAACTCAGAGTAATACCTGACCGTCTCGCCCTGTATCGCAGCCGGTTCTTCCACAAGATTGCATCCACATCCAGAAGTCGGGAAATGTGATTCCTATGCTGCCTGGTCCGGATGACATCATAGAAGAACTTGGAGCACCGGTCACCGTCTTTGAGCCAGGAGCATTTGGCACGCTGAGCCGAGCTAATCTTCTTCTGCAACCGCAGGATGACGACTTCTACAATAAACTCCTTCTCTCTAGCCGCCAAGTCCCCATTAAGCATGTCAGCCTGCATGTCTTCCTGGATAGCCCGTAGTTCCACCTCCTTATCTTCTAAAGAGGTCTTCGGCAGCCCCTTCACCCATCTCCGAAGAGCCTACTTCGTGGCCTTGAGACGACGAACCAACCGGAACTGAGCCGTCCCCTCCTGTCCACTATCAAGCCCCTCTGTGACAGCCTCCAGGTAGCCCTCCGAGAGATATCAACTGTTGTTGTATCTAAAAGGACGGGACTTCCCAGGGGACCGGCAAGTGAAGCCAACCCGGATGGGAGAGTGATCACTCGTCCCAGCAGCCAGGCCCTCCGTCGAAGTGTTAGGGAAATGACGAAACCATTCCCCATTACCCAGGGCTCTATCAAGCTGGCACGTAATCCTATTCTGAATAGCTTTGTTATGCCAAGTCCAGATGAAGCCAGAGCGAGACAAACCCTGGAGCCCTGTCTGGAGGAGACATCTCTGAAAATCATAAAGGATAGAGTCTGGAACTGGCCGACCTTCCACCTTCTCCCCTCGGTGCAGAAGGGCATTGAAGTCCCCAATCATCAGAAGAGGAAGGGCCGACGAATCTGCTGCAGCTGCGACCCAAAAAATGTTACTCCAAAGGGATTCCCTCCTCCGTCTGTCGTTGTGACCGTAGACTGCCCCTAATAAGAACCGAAAGCCACCTTTGTTTGAGAAAGAAATTGCAATCAACTGCTCTGTCATCAGGAGCAAATCTCCATCCCAGGTCTTCGAGTTCCATCTAACCCAAATTCTGGCCATGTCATATAGAGCCAGGTTGTGCAGTTGGGCCCAATTGGATGGAGTCCTACGAGCAAGAGTCTTTTCACCTTTAATATTAGTTTCTAACAGGACAGAGATGTCACATTTCTCTCTGAGAAGCACCCCACAAATCTCTCTCCACCTCCCTAGCGAACACGCCCCCCTCACATTCCAGGCTATGATAGATATTAATTAATGAGAGGAGGGGTCCCCTGAAAAAACATCCGGATCGGCACCTGGGGAACGCGCCACATCCGTCGCTAGAAGCTCCTCCTCCATTTCCGTCGAAATGGTCTGCTGTGGGTTGGCCTGAGAGAGAACCAATGCCCAGGAAGGATTGTCAACACACACAGCCTCCTCTTTATCCATCGAGAGCATCCCCTCACTGGAGGGACCGTCGCTCAGCGGCCCGACGGCACGTCTCTTCCTACGTTCAAGTCGACCAGACAGCCTACGAGGCCATGATCAATGCTGGGGGTGCCAAGCATACTGCTACCGCTGTTAAGAGCAAGATACGCTCTATTTGGACTCCTAAGTCCTCGATGGCTCAATCCCCTACTTCTGTGCAACTTGCGCCCATCACTGCCTTGGCACAATCTAAGGAAAACAGTCTTTTGGCTAATTCCTCCACTTCTCCGATTCTAAAATTGAAGGAGACTTTGTCTCGACACACTGCTGTCCAAAATAAGGGAAAGTGCCCTTTGGCCTTTACTTTCCTGGCGCATTCTGTACATGTTCTTGATTCTGCGCAACTTGCGTCCATCACTGCCTTGGCGCAATCTAAGGGAAACAACCTTTTGGCTAACCCCTCTACTTCTTCAACTCTGAAACTGAAATAGACTTCGTCTCAACAAACTGCTGGACAAAACAAAAGAAAGCGCCCTTTGGCCTTTTCCTCCCTGGCGCAACCTGCATATGTTTCTGCTCCGGCACAACTTGTGCATGTTCATGCTCTGGCGCAACCTGCACATACTTCTGCACTAGCGCAACGTAAAGAGAAACACTGTTTAGTGATTCCCTCTTTGCCACCAAACCAGAAGTTTAGTAAGAAATCACTAAATCAAGGAAAACGGTCTTTAGCTTTTCCTCATTCTGTTCGAGTCGTTGGCTGGGTGGAAAGTACTGCTAATTCAGATAAGAATTCTATTCTCCTTAACAGAGACAACCAAATCTCTGTCAGAAAAATGGGTTCTATTCAGAATAAACTTTCCACACAAAAGGGTATTATGCCTACTCCAAAGAGGTCAGGGCAGGATCTACCAACCCTATGTATTTCAAGATCCCGACAAGGCAAACTGCTAGTATCTCAAGTAGATGCACAAGTAGCTCCCCTATCATACTTGTGCAGTTATATCAACAGGTGCCAATTAGGGTCAACCTTAAGAAATCACAAGATGTATCAAGCGCAACCTGCACCAGTTGCTAACTTGCGCCAGAGAAAGAATTCTGAGGTGAAAGATCCTATGACTTATGTTAACCAGCTTAGCACGTCCTTGTATACTCAAGGTACGGGACACCCCAAGAAAATGAACCATGTCCCGAATATCGTCAAGGACTATATTCCTGCCACTTCTTCTCGCCCTGTTAGTGACCTCTGTGAACTCTTAATACAGAAGCGGAAGGTTACAAATTCATCCCGTCCAGTGGTGGATCAACAGCAAGGACATCATTGCAATCATTACCATGAAGTTGTCATCAAATGCTGATGTCAGTCAGCTAAGCGATCCATCTTTGACTGTTTGAATTATGTCCAGACTCATGAACCAATTCTAGTGGACGAAAATGAATTACTCTATGCTCCTGTCAATATGGCATCTCGAAGCACTAGGGGTAGAAAACGTCTAAGACGTAATGCATCCTGCAATCCCAGTCAACAATACTTAGATCGGATTCATGAATCCAGTGAAGGAGTTTATCAGTATACTAGATCAAGAAGCCGAGAAATAATCGGTCAAAGGAATCTTCTTGATTCTAACCAAGAGTCCTTCAGTCAGAAGGACACACCTATCATTTATTCTGGGGGTGGTTCTTTATATAACTTTGATGCTGAGAGTGAAAGTTCTGAAAGGACCATCCTTTCTACTAGCTCGTCTTCAAAGACTAGAGAAGTGACTGCTTATGCCGTCACAAAAGATCAAGATACTTCCAGTTCTAGCAGTCAAGAGCAGAGAATTGCTGCTTTGGAGGCTAGTTTAAAGTGATGGAACTGGGGATTCCCAGGACCCTTACTTTGGTGTGTGTATTGATCGATAGAAAGTTAAACAGATTTAATACGTGTTCTAACCCTTCATAGGCAAAAACTAGGGTTCATGAATTATACCTGCGGCGGAAAGAAGACAAGTAATTCCTGGCAATCTCGAGCGGACGACCCCAAGATCTTCTGCACGTATTCCTTCCTCGAGTTGGACGTCATATGGGCGACGATCTCCCAACCTTTTCTTCTCCTTGGCAGCCCTCTCTTTCACTCCTTACGGGAATCACGAATTTAGAGAAAGCTTCAGATTTCTGATCTCTAATTTGGCGGCCAGAGAATAGAGGATATATATAGGCTACGGCATGGACCATGAGGAGAAATTAGGGTTAGGCCTCCTAACGGATCTGGATATCTCGTGTTCAGCCCGAACACACAATCCAGGCCCATTAACAATAGCTTGGTCCACTAATGAGCTATTGTTGCACTACCTCACTAATCCCAAATTATGTTTGTGGGCTCCTTTTATTATATGCTCCTTTGGCTCCCCATGTTAAGATATAGTATGTCCGTCGATCAAATTAAGTTACTGACAACTATATTGATTCGACATCTTTTATCCTTAAGTAGTACCGCTCAACTTTATTTATCATGTCGGATATAATCCACCTGCAGGGTTTACATGACAATCCTTATAAGCTCCTTAAGGGGATATCATCAACCTGATGTATTGGGATATGGATTCCATTTATAATCAACAGCCCATCATACATACAATGTTATTACCCAATTCATAGAGGTTGTTGATCTATAATGAATTTCACTCTTTCATGAGTCAAAGTAATGCACATTGCATATACATGTCTGTTATTATATCCGAATTAAGAGCACAAGCATCCATAATAACAGAGGTGTTTGTTCTCTTATGTAGTCAGTACAAAGAGAACAACCTCAAGTGGTCCTGTTCAATACACACAAAGTGTACTAGTGTAAACCTATAGTCAAGATAGACTAATACCAGATTATACTATAATCTTTCCAATAGATTGTCCAAGTCCATCTAGGTTGTGAACTATTTATATACTCCATAGGGAACTGATAATATGATCTTCTGTGTGACACCACACACCATATTATCTACAATATAGAATATCAGACATTTGTATTAACATTTGCAACAAATATAATATGCAAACATTTTCCCATATGATTCTCATTCAAAATTTAAGGAAATAAGGTTACTACAAAAGTGATGCTTTTAGTATAT
The DNA here is from genome assembly GCA_029216955.1 of Iris pallida. Taxonomy (NCBI): domain Eukaryota; kingdom Viridiplantae; phylum Streptophyta; class Magnoliopsida; order Asparagales; family Iridaceae; genus Iris; species Iris pallida. Next base: position 23,337,595 of record JANAVB010021796.1, read on the forward strand.
AACCCTAACATGAAGAACATGGCTGAGATGATGACAGGCATGCATGCTGTGATCATGGCACAACATACAGTTTCACCGGTCGCGAATCTGATTCCGACTCAGGAACTTGTAACAACATCAGCTCCCATTAATATTGATCTGGGGGTACAGTCTCCTCATACCGATTCCATTCCTGTACAGGCTATTCCAAGTCAATCTGGTGCCGGAGGTGGTACCTATCATGCAGTACCCCCTCATAACATATCAAATCAATCTACTCCTCTATAATCAACAGGAGATACCAATGAGGCCGTAAAAATTTTACATACTCAATTTGAAGCTTTCAAACAGAAGGATGGCCTGCAGAAGCTTGGGATCAAACAACCCTATCATATAGAATGAAAAGAGGTCCAATTTCCTCCTAAATACAAACCTCCTACTATTATGCTGTTTGATGGCAGCACATCTCCAAGTCAATATCTCAATTATTTTGAACTAATGACTGATCAACTTCAACTAAATGATGCTCTTCTTACTAGAGTATTTGTCGGCTGTTTAGCTGGCGCAGCATATGACTGCTATCGTAGTTTATCAAATGGTTGTATAACCTCTTTCGCTGGCTTCAAACAAATATTCTTGGAATGATTTTATGAGGGAACCAATGACATGACTATGTCTGCTCTCATCAAAATCAAACAATGACATAATAAAACTATTGAACGTTTCATTGAACGATTTCGCCGTAAAGCACTCAAAATGCCTCTCGGAATCCCAGATGCTCTAACTATAGACACTTGTAAATCAAACATGTTGCCTATAATCAGCATGTGGACATGATCAACACAATTCTAGGATTGACCTTCCTTCATAGTGAACGCCAAAGCAGCATAAGAGAGCGCTGACAAGTTCAAGCAATTAGGTATTCAAATGCCTAATCTTGACAAAGATGAACACACTACACCAAATAATAGTGGCCGTCAGAACAATCGCAAGAGAAAGGAGACTTTGGCCATTAATCTCAAAGGCAAAGAAGCCCTAGCCATCAATGTAAATCAGCCAACATCTACCCCAACAGCACCACCACAACGGGTACCACGTCCAAAAGAAGAATACTCTTTTGATGAAGATGATATTATGAGTATCTTTGATTGCCTCATCAAGAGCAATAAACTTCAATGCTAGAACCAAAACGGCCAGATGAAGTTGGTAAGACTGACCATCCTAAATATTATATTTTCTACAGGTTTATTGGACATCCAACTTGAGCGTGCTATGTGCTGAAGGGTAAAATTCAGGAGATGGTCAATTCAGGTGCAATCACTCTCCAACAAGACGAGAAAACTGTAACGGCTAATGTCATCTCTTTACAGTTTGGAGATTTTCCAGCTCAACTTGTGCAGGACGGTGTCATCCCCATCCCGAGAACTACTCTGGAGATTGTTAATCTTCTACCTGCACGAACTGATGGTCTTGTTCCTTTCTCTACTGATAAAAAGGAAATTATATGGATCCATCTAGATTTAGTGGCGGACTTCGAAACACCATCTTCTTCCACCAAGTCTAAGAAGGCCACTAAAAATAAATCATGTCATATGATTTCATTTGGTGAATATTGTCTTCCACATCTAACTGCCACCTTCATCTCGACAGCAGATAATCCTTCTTCTTCTTCCTCTAATGAGACAACATTGTCAAAATCAGAAGCCAAATACCAACCAGCTTTCTATCTGTATAGTCCACAGTTTCGTGAACTCATGACGAAAATGGGATATAATCTACAAAAGGCCTCTGGTTTGAATCATGGAAAGGGATCTCATGTACCTCTTTTCCTATGTCTTTATCACAACCAATCTCAGGTTGGTTTGGGTTACTGGACAAATTCTCCATCCTGCCAAAATAAACCTACTAAAAACAAGATCCAGGCAAAGAGTTGCAATATGGTGTCCTTTGAGCCTGTATCCAAAGAAGAAGTCTTAACTGGTACCAGGTGTGAGAAACCTTACCTAAGAGACTATTCAGAAGGTCAAGAAAATCTTGCTCCAGCTCTGGAGGCTCCTGAAGCACCATATTCTCCTGCTGTCAGTGATCCATCAGCTTCATCATCTCCAATAGAGCCAACTCTTCCCAAACCGACTACAGCCGACAAAAGAAAACAACATATCCATTTTGATAAAGTATTGAAGAAGACTTCAACTTTGGGACTTAAGAAGCCATATAACTTTGATATACTGGCTCAGCTGGCTAATATTCCGGCAATATTGTCAATTTTTGAACTACTTCGTCTTTCGAAAGAAACTCGAAAAACGTTGAGTGAAGCTTTGATGCAAGCTGATACTTGTCTAGCACTTCTCAAGAAGCCAGAGGATGAGCCTATAATATGCCTTCATTGTCATAGTGTGATGGAACTGATGCCAAACATCACATTTACACAAGATGATATGCTATTAGAAGATAATCGTCATGATCGACCCCTCTACTTCACGGGATATGTCGATATCATGAAGGTTGATCGTATTTTGATCGATCCTGGGTTTGCACTTAGCTTCATGCCAAAGACTCTACTAGATGCATTGAAGATTCCTGTACACAATCTTTCAACAACCATCACGACAATCTTGGGATTCAATTCTGGAAGAAGTGAACCTTTGGAAAAGATTCGCCTGAAAGTTCAAATAGGCAATCTTCGTACAAAGGTTACTTTTTACGTGATCGATAATCACGGCTCTTACAATGCTTTGCTGGGAAGACCCTTTCTGCATGAGCATAACATTGTACCATCCACTTTACATCAATGCTTCAAATATATGGACGTCAATAGAGAAGTCCAAAAGAAAGTAGCCGACTTAAATCCTTTCAGGGACATTGAAGCATATTTTACGGACTCTCGGATGTACAAGGAGGAGTTCATGAAAGTTGTATTGACAATGGATAGTGAGAAAGATCAGAAACATACTTCAAAAGATGTTCTCATGATCCCCGTCAAAGGACGTGCTACTCGTCCCTCTTCTTCTCAGACATTGACTATACATCTTTCCTCTCATAACAAACAGCCTCATACTGTAGAAAGGGAACAAAGGGAGCTCACCTCTTCTGAGCCTCTTGTTATCGACCTTCGTCATAACAAACCTTTACCTTCCCCTTCTCCTTCTCCTTCTCTGGTCATCAAACTTACTAAGCCTTTTGTTAAGGCTAAGAATCATGTTGTAAATGATGATGTACAAGTCAATAAAGTAGCATATCTTTTACAGTATATTGATGTCCTTTATTATACTCAATGTTATTTAAAAATGTTAGATAACTTCGAACCACTTACCATAGGAGCAGTTGAAGCTTCCCAAAATGAAGTATTGCTCGAGCCAATGCAGGACTCCTTCTTCCTAGTTCCTTCCAGGAAGAAAGATGAACTTTCTATACTTTTTAGTAAAGGAACGGAACAGAAGATCACGCCCGATAGTGAAAAAAATCACGATAACGGAAGACTTCAACTACGTCGTTATAGTCAGCAATCAAAAGATATCATTCAAAAGATAGGCTACAATTTTAAAGCTGGTCTCAATAGCGGCAAAGGAAGGTGAACTCCTATTCGTATTCCTGCTCTGAAAGGAAAATCACAACAATACTACAGCAAAACGAAGCGGGGATTAGGTTATACTTCACCAATTCCGACTCCACAAGCCTCCGAATCCGATAAAGAAGAACGATCTAACTCTTCTTATTCTGTTTCATGGGATTCAGACACCAGTATAGGGCACGTCCATCGAGTGTCTCTATCTTCGAATATGGTAACTGCTGAGTTCTCAGAAGATGACAGAGACTTTGCCGAAGTCTGTGAATCTGATCCTTGGGCACAAAGAATGGATACCCAATGGGAGCTTCGCTTTGAACAACGTGAGCCACCTACTGAGGATCAGTTGGTTCAAGTCAATATTGGAGATGAAACTTCCCCAAAACCAATATTTGTTAGCACAAGCCTCCGAATCCGATGAAGAAGAATGATCTAACTCTTCTGATTCTGTTTCATGGGATTCAGACACTAATGTAGGACACGTCCATCAAGTGACTCTATCTTCCAATATGGTAACTGTTGAGTTCTCAGAAGATGACAGAGACTTTGCTGAAGTCACTAAATCTGATCCTTGGTCACAAAGGATGGATACTCAATGGGAGCTTCGCTTTGAACAACGTGAGCCACCTACTGAAGATCAGTTGGTTCAAGTCAATGTTGGAGATGAAACTTTCCCAAAACCAATATTTGTCAGCAAAAGCCTCCCCGAAACAGATAAAGAAGAACTGATCCAGCTCATTAGGGAATACATTGATGTATTTGCCTGGAGCTATGAAGACATACTGGGATTGGATCCTCAGATCGCTACCCACAAGCTCAACATTCTGCCAAATACGAAGCCAGTCAAACAGCAACAATGTCGGTTTCGACCCGACATGATGGATGCTATAGAAGCTGAAGTCAAGAAACTCATCGCCTACGATTTCGTCAGAGAAGAATAATATCCGGACTAGGTGGCTAATGTTATCCTAGTTTTGAAGAAAACAGGGAAAGTCCGGGTCTGCATCGACTTCAGAGACCTTAATAAAGCTTGTCCCAAAGACGAATTTCCTCTTCCAATCACTGATGTCATGATCGACAATACTTGCGGATTTGAACGTATGTCCTTTATGGATGGATTCTCAGGATATAATCAAATCAAAATGTATCAAGAAGATGAGAAACATACATCTTTTCGCACTCCCCTTAGAGTTTATTGCTACACCGCCATGCCATTTGGTCTTAAGAACGATGATGCAACTTATCAGCGGGCCATGAGTACCATCTTTCGTGATCATTTACGAAAGACTGTTGAATGTTATATTGACGATATTGCTGTCAAAATTCGTCTAAAAGAATATCACATTCAGGACTTGAGAACTATTTTCGATCTAATGCGCCAGCATCAACTCAAGATGAATCCATCAAGTCATTCATGGGAGTCACTAGTGGCAAATTTATTGGATTCGTTATTACCTCTAAAGGTATACACGTTGACCCTGAGAAAATCAAAGCCATTCAAGAGATGCATCCTCCACGCAACCTAAAAGAGCTACGAGGATTCCAGGGACGGCTTGCGTATATCAGGAGACTCATCTCAAATCTTTCTAGACGCTGTAGACCGTTCACTCAACTCATGAAGAAAGGTGTATCTTTTATTTGGACTGAAGAATGTCAACAAGCATTTGAAGACATAAAGCGGTACTTGATGAACCCTCCAGTTCTAGTGCCTCCAGTGTCAGGAATACCCTTCCTGATATATGTTCGAGTAATGTACCATTCCCTAGGTGCTTTATTAGCTCAGAAGAATAAAGAAGGTCATGAACAAGCTATCTATTACCTTAGCCGTACAATGATTGGAGATGAGCATCGATACACTCCAATGGAAAAAAAAAGTCTAGCTTTGATGTTTGCTGTTCAAAAGACGAGACATTATATCACTGGCCAAACTATTCATATTATTTCTAGAGTTAACCCTCTCCGGGTCCTGATAAAAAAACCCAGTATACTCAATTCTAGGCTTGCAACATGGGCCATATTATTAGCACAATACGATATGGTTTATGTTCCTCAAAAGTCTGTTAAAGGTCAAGCCCTTGCTGACTTTCTGGCAGCTCATCCAATTTCCGAAACGTCTAAACTCTACGATGAGATTCCAGATGAAACTTTAGAGTTCAACATGATTTTAGAAGAAATTCTTACATGGCGTTTATTCATTGATGGTGCATCCAAAATTGGACCAAAAAGTGCTATTGTTGCTGGAGTTAGAATCGTCCTCGTCTCACCAGAAGAGTTAGCTATTCAAAGAGCTTATTCTTTAGATGAGTCGTGTTCCAATAATGTTGTTGAATACAATGCTCTGCTTATTGGTCTTCAATTGGCTAAACAATTAGGTATTGAGTATCTTGAAGTTTACGGAGACTCCAAACCGATTGTCAATCAAGTTAGAGGCACATACGAAGTTTGACATCAAGATCTGGTTCCATATCATGATGCAGCGATCAGGATGGCTACTTCATTCAAAGGCTTCTTTATCGAGCATGTACGCCGAGCGTGTAACACGGAAGCTGATGCATTCGCTAATCTTGCAACAGTATTAGCAATTCTCGTAAGAAGGCAACAAATGATCGTCATCACTAATAGAGAGTTATTTTGTGTCGAGAATAACTTAAATACTGAAGTTAACAACCCAAACATGGAATTCAACAATTCAGTTGAAATTTGTGCCATTAATGAAGACTGGAGGACTCCTTTCATAGACTTTGTGGTCCATAATATCTTACCCGAAGATCCTAAGGAGGCTACAATAATTCGACGGCGGTCACTCAAATTTTATTATAATCATACTACAAAGACACTCTACCGACGAACGTTTGATGGTTTACTCCTACGTTGTCTTGCGGAAGAAGAAGCAAAACAAATACTTCGTGAAGCTCATGACGGTGTTTGTGGTACACATCAACCTGGTCCTAAATTACAGGATCGTATTTGCCGTATGGGCTACTATTGGCCCTCGATGATATCTGATACAATTGAGTATGCAAGGAAGTGCCGAGCATGTCAAATTCATGTTGACTTCATTCATCAACCATCAGAATTTCTTCATCCGACGGCAGCATCTTGGCCTTTGAAGCGTGGGGTATGGATGTTATCGGTCCTATCAACCCTCCTTCTTGTCGAGGACATCGGTTCATATTAGCCATAACTGATTATTTCTCAAAGTGGGCTGAAGCTATACCTCAAATTGAGGTCAAGACAAGCAATGTTATTAATTTTATTAAGCATTATGTGATCTACAGATTCGGTGTTTCTCGGCGAATCATTCATGATAATGGGCCACAATTCATCAGTTAGAAGTTTACTCGATTCTGCGATGACAACAGGATCAATAATATTGCTTACAATTCTGCAGCTAACGAATTGGCAGAAGCATTTAACAAGACCATCATCAAACTCCTCAAGAAGTTTGTTTCTACCAACAAACGGAATTGGAGTGAGAAGCTTGGAGAATGTCTGTGGGCTTACCGTACTACTGTACGTACTCCTACAGGCTGCACACCGTTCTCTTTGGTATATGGATACGAGGCCGTCTTACCATTGCAAATCCAGATCTCTTTCCTAAGGATTGCCATTGCCAATGAACTCACAACCGAAAATAATGATCGTCTAAGACTTCAGGAGCTTGAAGCGCTTGACGAGAAATAGCTCCTAGCTCAACAACATATTGAGTTATAGCAAGCTCGTCTATAAAAAGCCTTCAACCGTAAAGTCAAAGTTCGAACATTTCAGAAAGGAGAATTAGTTCTAACCGTCAGACGTCCTATGACTATGACACATATGAGCAAAGGCAAATTTGAAGCGAAGTGGGAAGGACCTTACATTGTAAACAAAGTTTTCTCCAATGGAGCTTATCAATTGACTGGTATGGATGGTCGAGTCACCATGATGCCTATCAATGGCAAGTTTCTCAAGAAATATTATGTTTAAAGACAAAAAGATGTCAACGTAGAGACTCAGAATGTAAATAAAATTCTTTTTATTTGTATAAATTCAGACATAAGGAAATACATAAAATTAACGAGGACCGAAGCCCTCTTGATTGAAAACATATTTCGCAAGAAGCTCAAAAATATTATTGTCCGATGATACCAGCAGTTCACAGGCAGCCTTTCTCGGAGCTTCTTCCTCGGCAGTACTCCTAGGCTCCACCGGTTTGGCAAGAATATCCTGCTTCTCTCCAGGAATGACTGAGCTTTCTCCGACTTCTAGCTGAGTAGCCGGCGGAGGCTCGTCGGAAGGTGTGTCGAGGGCGGCTTCGATCTTCGGGATAACTTCCGTCTCCTTAGGCATATCTTCTGAAGATATTTTCAAAGGAAAGAAAAGGGGTAAATGATGCTCTCAGAGAAGTTATACACTATTTATAGACAGAAAAGCCAAACATTCTGTCTCGAGAATCGAAACAACCTTTCCTCGAAAAGGCATGTTCGTTCATCTTGTGAAGAGATATTCATTTACTCTTTGTCTCGAGAACCAAAGCTACCTTTTCTCGAAAATGCATGTTCTTTCATTTCATCTCTTTTGAATAGGTCTCCGTTTGTTGTCTATCTCGAGAACTGAAGCGACCTTTCCTTGAAAAGGCATGCTTATTCATCAGCCTTTTCATCTCTACTTCATTGCGGGAATGAGCCTATATTTATTATCATTTATTTACTTTTTCGTAAATAAAGCTATAGATAATAAAAACTTAAAATCCCCGTAGAATCTATCCAAATCATCAATTCCGTCTTCGAAACCCAGTTGTTTTAAAAGATGACTTTTCTTTATGATAAATCCAGATATTGTCTTTTTAGACACGATCTTCTATCTTTAAGTCCCAGCGGACTTGAAGATCATTTATAGATAAATAAGTTCACGTCCATATTACCTCTGGATTCTATTTTCTATATCATCACATCAAATCAGATCATAAAGAAGAGAAAATCACTCTTTATTCCTTCTTTAAAAACATATATACATCTTGATCGAAAATCTATTACATCTCAGATTTTCATTCTAAATCTAACAAATGAAGGTCTATTACATCTTTGGATCTTCTTGTTGGTGCCAGTTCCTTGTCGTCTCGACCTAAAGCAGCGAGCAAGGTAACGAAATCAACTCTGGTCTTCTCTCTCAGAAAGATGAGAGGAGAACCACAGAGTGTTACAGCTCAAAGAAAAGTTGCTATCAATACAACTGGTGGAGAAGAGACGACCTTTCAGGAAAAACTAACTATTGCTTGGGTTCACATTAGGAATCAAACTAAATTCAAATTCTCACCAAATACTTTCCCTTCTATTAAGAAACTAACTGCCAATTCTCTCTATATATGTGCTTATGGACCAACACTTCCTCATTTTTCTCATTCCGATCTAAGGAGGGACAAAGCTCTTCCTATCAGTTCCTTCTTCTTTCCATCATCTTCTTCCTCAATTATCCTTGAACCCTAAAAACCTAATTTCTAGCGGCCATGGTGATAGCCCCTCCCATTGACGACAGCGACTAGCTGCTACTCTGTCCCAAGCGACGCAAAGGTTTTCCAGCGACTGCAATGAGGAGGCTTCGGCTCCGACGACTTGGCGACCATCTTCCAGCGACAATTTAACGTTCGGCGATCGAACCTGCGTCGTGCTCCATTCCCTTCGCCAATTGATCCAGATCCCAGTAGGTATGTCGTCGTCTTCACAACCTGCATTCTTGATTTCTGAGGAGCTATTCTCCAATTCTTTTGATCGATTCTCTCTTCTCGTTGTGGTGATTCCTGTGTAGACGTCTGATCCAAATTGTTCGAAACAATCAAAATTTTGCAGTCGTATAAAAATTGAAGAAGAAGCAGAAACGACATGGATCAGACCGATTTGTGAGCCAGAGCAGTTCTTCTTGACAGAACCGACGCATCGACCCTGTTTCAGAGACGAAGTTGATCCCGGAGATCGGATCTGTTCGTGTCTGATACGCGGAAAAGGGCAGTGTCGGAGACCGTTCTCTTTTGCTCTCATCATTTGGAAGCGAATATACTTCCAGGTATCATCTTATCTCTGTAAAACTTTGTTGATTGTGTCAAATCAAATATGGGAATTGATAGAGTAATGTACAGGGATGTCCTACAACTGTGGGTAGCAGGTGTCAACCGCCGTTGCCGTTGTTTATGTCCTTTGTGCGTGTCCGTGGGATGAAGGAGTAGCAGGGGTTGGCGAGTTGTATCAGGGTCGAGTGTTGGTGTCGGATTGGTTAGGATCGTGTCAGCTGTATTCTTGTTGGTGTCAAATACGGAAGTCGACTGGTCGAGTGTGGGACACTGCATTGCGAATTAGAGGCTGGACGGGAAAGCCAATTTGGATAAATCAACTGAACTGTAATGGGGACCATGTCAGGCTATAGTTGTATAGGTCGTAGAGTTAATTTTCAATTGCTATGTAATTTGGTTCTGGACTTGGCTATAAGCTACTGTGACCTATGTAATATATGTAACATATTGAGGGACTTGGCTTTCCATGGGTGTGTTGTGGACTAAATATAAACTGATGGGTGTTTGAACTTAAGGCTGATATGGAACTAAAGGAGAGCAGAAGGAAGACTAGACTGGATCAGAGACCAGATGGTTAAGAAGGATTTAGTTAAAAATTACCTCACTAATATAATGAGTTATTCAACTAAGTTGTTGTTAATAGTATTTAAGTAGTAAGCTACATTTGATCTTCATCACTGATTTCCTGATAAGTTGGAATTTTTTTCCTAATTAGTAAGGGTTGCTAGTAAAGTAGTGAATATTCAGTAAATGTTTAGTAGATGTTGTATCTTCTTGTCAATTATTAGGATGAGTATAATTTGAAATACTTGGTTAGTTAGTTAGTAATCGTTTAGAACTTAATCCAATTGTACCTATTACCAGGAGAACTTACTGATCTATTTCCTATTCCCGATCACCCCGAACAAGACAAGTACATTCTATGGTTTATGTTCATTTACACTCATATCCTGTGCTTTTTTTGTGACATGTCATGACACGATATCATGTACTCTTGTACTTTCATGTTCTTGTACCTACTTGTAGTCGGGGAGGGGAAATACACTAGCTATGTGACCAAACCCAAAGATCAGAAATTCAGGTTGATAGCTTAGGCCTCGCACCGTACACGCGGGCCCTAAGCCATACCCATTTCTTGTGCTTATTCCTGTGCTTACCCCAGCCGGTCACATATGTTAATTAGCTGTATTTCAAATATTATGCACATGTCATGTCTTGTACTTCAGGTTCAAGATTTACTTTATGTACTTTATTTCATGTACTTCCTGTATTTACATTCCTGTACTTTCATGTTCTTTACTTCTAATACTTTATATTTCATGTTCTCCTGTACTCTTTTTTATATCATGATGTTCTTGTTCATTACCTAGAATTGTACTTTGCTCCGCTCCTGACTGGATATGTTGTAGGTGTACTTGAGGATATCGTTCCACCTTATGGGCCAGAGCCCGGGATCTTAGCTGAGCAGGATGGAGGCATGACTTAGCTAGAGGTTACAGGTTTAGGTTTGTTTAGCTTTACTTCTAGATGTTGTATACTAGGAGTTCATAGTTGTATTTCATTTCTGTTACCAGATTTGTCTCTGGTACTTTTATATATAAATTGTATTATGACTTATGGATTATGGTGATCATTCTGGGACGGTTAGATGCTGTGATGTTTACTTTCATGTTATTCTTGGAGTTTTCCTTAGATGTTTATAGCTTACTACGTTGGGTCTTCCAATGTAGGATGGACGTGTTCGACTCGTATCTGAATATTCGGGAGCGGGTCGTGGCAACTTGGCTTGGTTTGGTTTTGTGTGGTTTGAGATGAGTATGTTGGTATATAAGTCAACCCTTCTCAATCCTCCATAACTCTTTATTTATTTTCTTCATCTTCTCCATTACTCCTCCCCACCCACCAAAGAAACCCTAGGCAAGTGCAACTTGCTTCATGATGGATCTCAAGTTTCTTTGTTCCAGACTCTTCTTTACTTGATTCTAAGCCTCTTTAGAACTTAGCATTTTTGGTTTTGATGTATGGATTTCTGTAGGAAATCTCGTTCTGTACAATTTAGACCCTTGGAAGTCTCGATTCTGACCTGTTTTGAGCAAGTTATAGCATTTTGAGGTTCATGGGTTTTTTGAGCTCTTCTCTGTCCATTGGAGAAGAAGGTGAGCAGTGTGCGCGCACTCTTTAGCGCCGGGCCTCTGAGTTGCGTGCACTCTTGGCGCCGTGCCATTTGGTTGTGTATGCTCCTTAGCGCTGCGCCTCTCCAGCCGCACCCTAGCCCAGGCACCTATTGGCCCTGGCGCACTTGCCCCTGGCTCACCCCAGCCGACTCTCTCTAGCGTCGCGCCTTTCGACCTCACACAGCTTAGTCTGGCGCATCTTGATCTGGCGCATCCTAGTCTCACGCCTTCCGACCTCGTGTAGCTTGGTCTGGCACACCCCGACATAGCGCACCCCAGTCTGGCGCAACCCAGCCCAGGCGCCACCTGTCCCCCTTGGCGCCACTTGGCTAGGCGCCACCTGTCACCTTCCTGGCACCATTTGACCAGCGCCACTTGTTTGCCATGATACCCCTTGTCCCTTACCCCTATGCATGTTCTCCTAGTTCTTGTTGCATATGTTTGTGATCTTACATGTGTCTTGTACTTGGCCTACCTTGTGACGACCCGACTTAATAACTTGTCGAGCATGATAGAGCTTGAGCTTGATAAGATTTGACTAGACTTGAACTTGACAAGATTTTACTAGACTTGAACTTGACTTGAATATGATAATATAAACCCGTCTTGATAACTCTTGATAGTGGTCGAGGCGCACTCCAGACAAGTACTCTTGACATGACAAGTAAACGTGACATGATATATATAATCTTGAGCGCTGTTGCGACAGCTACCCTGACTTGCTAAGTAATTCTTATCTTGACACTGTGGTTGATTTTCTTGATTGTGCCTGTACAAGCTACCTGTCTCGTCTTGTATCATGTTTAGGACATGGATTCCTGGTTACCACGGTCAGGAATTCATAATGAATCTGACTAGGTTAATGACTAGATTGATCAAGTAGCTCATATAAAGAGATTTTTCCAGTTACAGGTGATCCCGTTATCCCAACCACACCTGAGGGACTTGTAGTCTGCCGACGAGTAGGACACATTTCCAGCCCACTATCATGTAGGGCACTTCTTAAAAACATAAGTACTGAAAGTACACCAGTAATATTGATAACTCTTGTAAATCACCTCGCCTGGATAACCTGGATAGCTGTATGGCTTGTAACTACGGGAACATCTCATTGCATCTTGATAGTAACTAGGCCTATGATAACCCTAGTTAGAAAATGATAGCAAGCCGTAGGACTTGATTGGTCGTACATGAATGCTTGCTCGTGATTAGCATGGGAATCATATTCTGTCTCTTATTTTTTTCTAATGCAAGCCATTATTTTATTCTAACCCTGTCTTCTGGTCATTTAAGCATGTTCATTTATTTATTCTTCTATTTATTATATTCTGGTTTTAGTTCCTTAACGAAGCCTCTATTGTGGCATTTGCTCTTTTTGGGCTCTGACCCAGCTGGTTTTGTATGGCCAGATTTCAGAGTGATACCCGAGGATCTTCCTGCTTATCATCCAGATGGTGAACACCAGGCATAATCCTGGCAACAAATGGGTTTCTATTTTGCTCTCCCACTCTATTATAAATTATTCTTTTGAGGCGTTTAGCCGCCGAGCAAGTGTTAGTTCATGTTGAACTTAATTTCTGTTTGCCTAAGGGCTGTAACATGATTGACAAATCCTAGGGTTGATCATGTATGACTTAATCTTGCTAGTCTCGTATTTTGTATGACTAGCTTCATCATCATCTGAATATGTAATGTTTGGGACGCCTTACTTTGTATGTCTGATGATCTAACATCTTGTACATTTATTTGCTTGCTTGAGATTGAGACACTAGGCTTGTTCTTGACCATAGAGACTGATGGAATGTAGTTTAACCCTCATGCATCTAGACAGCCGTGACCATATTGCAAGGTGGGTTGCACTTCAATGTACGTAGCTGGCTGTGTCTGTTCCCCGTTCTCCAGTATTCTGGTTCTGGGGCGTAACACGGTTTAAGTGGTGGCCCATTGAGGTCTTGTAAATCAATATGTGTGACGGTTGTATAGAATAGATGTCTCAATCAACATTCTCCCTTGATCTTTACTCGTGCCTTCTAATCTTCCTGAAATTTTGACCTGATCACATGCTTATATCCTTGATCAATCTTGGTCCTTCCTTATTGTTCTTCATGTCATTTTCTTTAGTGGCATTGTTCCTGGTCCTACCGATCAGCCGGGTGGAGCACCCCCAGAGAACCAGCAATAAGTGAACCAGTCGCAACCTGGGGACCAAGCCCAACACTCTGGAGCAGCATCCTGAGTCATGCATTCCGCGGATCCAGAGCCGCTAGTTCAGTCAGCCCAGCCTGCAGAGCCTGACAATAGAATCCTGATGGGACTCATCTGGGACTTGCTGGCATCACAAGATCGTCGGGGCGACGCCCTGCACCAGACAGTACAAGATGCTATGGGCAGAGTTGACTATCAAGGGAATAATACGGCCAACAACTTCAAGCGTCTGAACCCTTCTTTCTTTGATGGCAATGAAGATGTTATTGCCGCTGATGCTTAGCTACAGGATATAGAGGTTATTCTGGAGGCAGCTAGGATTTCGGAGGAAGAGAAGGTGGCCGTTGTGCGCCTACAGTTATTTGACTTAGCCCGCAGCTGGTGGGCGATGCTAGTAGTTGGATTGGCGACGACTGTCTTGTGGACGATATTCAGTGACAAGTTCCAGAAGTATTTTGATGCTGTAGCTCAGTATGATCTGCAGACCAGATTCAACAATCTCAAGCAGATGGGAAGGATGATCGATGGATATGCGATCGAGTTTTCGAGGCTTAGTTGATTTGCTCCTACCTTGGTGGCGACCGAATTGGACCGAGCGCAGCGATTCCAGTAGGGACTCCACCTAGAGATTATTCTAGCAGTGGAGCAGTTTGAGCACCAGACCTTTGATGCCGTTTTACGAGCAGCTAGGAGATATGAATATACCTCCCAGAGGATAGTAGATCGAACTGGAGGACGAAAGAGGCCTCATGGACAGTTATCTCAGTCATTAGCACCAGCCCCGACAGCTAGGGCTTTGACTATTGGAGCTCCTAGGAGGGCGACCATAGTTTCGTCGGCTCAACACTCGACACCGACGTACCCTCAGTAACAGAGGCAGAAGCAGTCTTCCGTAATGGGCTGCACTCATTGTGGGAAGCCTGGGCACGTGGTTTCAGAGTGTCACAGGACACAAGGATTGTGCTTGGCTTGTGGGACACCAGATCATTAAATTAGGTTCTGTCCACATAGAGCCAGTTCATCTTCATCAACCCTAACCAGTCCATCGGTTAGGGCACCAGCACCAGTGCAGCAGCAGCTGCAGCAGTACCAGCCTCCGAGGCTGTTACCGTCTCAGGCCCAACAGTATGCTCAAGCCCAAGCTCAGATTCAGAACAGGCAGAGAGGTCACCAGCAGAGGTGACCAACACCAAGGGGACAGGGTCAAGCTATAGCTCTGACCGTGGCAGAAGAATTGGCATCAGGTGAGGTGGTGACAGGTACCATTCTCGTCAACTCTTTTCTAGCATCAGTATTATTTGATTCGGGTGCATCGTATTCATTTATGTCTGCACAATTCGCTACATGGATATGACTGAAGCCCGAGTCATTATCAGTAAGGCTCAATATACTTGCTAATAATGATCTTGTGGGAGTAGATAGAGTCTTTTTCTCGTGTCGAATCGTAGTTATCGGTAGAGTATTTTTTGCTAGATTGACAGAATTTTCGATGGCCGACTATGATGTGGTCCTAGGAATGGATTGGTTGAAGGATCAATACGCAAGAATAGACTGCCATGTTGGCAGGATTATTTTTGTATTCCCAACGAAGGAGAGTTTTTATTTTCCAAAGGCGAAGTAGAACCTTCTCCACCAGTCTTGCGTATGGCAGTAGCAGAAGTAGTTCAGTTTCCCAGAGTAGTAGAAGAATTTTTTGACGTATTTCCCGAAAAGCTTCCAGGCATGCCGCCAGAAAGAGAGATAGAGTTTACCATTGATTTGATCCCAGGGACGACACCAGTATCAGAGAGAGTTTATAGAATGACACCATCAGAGTTGGAGATACTATACAAGATGATTGAAGAACTCAGAACCAAGAGATTCATTCGTACTAGTGGATTACCTTAGGGAGCCCCGATGCTTCTTGTGAAAAAGAAGGATGGTACATTAAGATTATGTGTTGATTATCGTACCTTGAATTCTGTAACAATCAAGAACATATATCCTCTACCAAGGATAGATGACTTGTTCGATCAACTCAGTAGGGCAGTAGTATTCTCGAAGATTGACTTACGATCGGGGTACCATCAGATCAGAGTCAGAGAGCAAGACATCCCGAAGACAACATTCAGATCTAATGATGGGTATTGGGAGTTTCTCGTTATGCCATTCGGGACGACCAATGCACCAGCAGTATTCATGGATCTCATGAATCGCATATTCATGCCTTATTTGGTTAAGTTCGTGGTTGCGTTTATAGACGACATCTTAGTCTATAGCAAGAATGAAGTAGAGCATGAGCAGCATCTCCGAATAGTCCTTTAGATTCTCAGAGAGCACCAGCTGTACGCAAAGTTCAGTAAGTGCAAATTTTGGCTTGATCGTATTTCGTACTTAGGTCACATCATTACTAGAGGTGGAGTGGAAGTTGACCCCCAGAAGATAGTGGCTATAGAGACATGGCCAGTACCCAGCACCGTCGCAGAAGTTTACAGTTTCCTAGGATTGGCCGGCTATTACCGACATTTTGTATCATATTTTGCTTAAATTTTAGCACCATTTATGCAGTTGACCCGCAAGGATATGCAGTTTACTTGGACAGCAGAGTGTCAGAGTTCATTCGAGAAGTTGAAGTAAGGATTGATGACGACACCCTTTCTCATGCTTCCAGATGGGACTGGAGGATTTTCAGTTTATTGTGATACTTCAGGAAGAGGATTGGGATACGTCTTGATGCAGCATGGCAAGGTAGTAGCTTATGCATCACGTCAGCTACGTGATCATGAGAGAAATTATCCAACCAATGACTTGGAGTTAGCAGCGGTGGTTTTAGCCCTTAAGCTATGGAGGAATTACTTGTACGGAGATCGGATAGAGATTTTTACCGACCACAAGAGTCTTAAGTATGTGTTTACCCATAAGGATCTTAATATGCGTTAGAGAAGGTGGCTAGAGCTATTGGTAGATTATGACATCAACCTGCAGTATCATCCTGGAAAGGCCAACGTAGTTGCAGATGTATTGAGTAGAAGAGCAGGAGCTTATTTTCTACAGTACAGCCAGAGTTATTAACGAATCTTCAGAAGATGGGTATAGAGATAGTTCTCCCTACTAATGTGGCATTGATGGCTAGTATGCAAGTTCGGTCCAGCATAGTCGAGAGAATCAAGGTAGCTCAATCAATAAATGCTAAGCTTCAGCGGCTTAGGGCAGAATGTGAAGCATGACGAAGAGCAGAGTATGTATTCACGAAGACGGCACACTCCGGCATGAAAGATATCTTTGTGTACCTAGTGGTGACATCAGGTAAGAGATCATGGCAGAAGCTCACAGTTTACAGTATTTAATTCATCATGGTGGTACGAAGATGTATCATGATGTCCGTCAGCATTTTTGGTAGAATAGAATGAAGAAGGAGATAGCTCGGTTTGTCTCTCGTTGTTTAGTTTGCCAATAAGTCAAAGTTGAACATCAGAGACCAGCTGGACTTCTTCAACCTTTACCGATCCCAGAATAAAAATAGAAGCATATTACTATAGATTTTGTAACTGGGTTACCTAAATCCCCAGCTGGGAGAGATGCTATTTAGGTTATATTGACTGACTTACCAAGGTAGTTCATTTTCTTCCTTTCAGAATTGGTCAGTCAACGGATCAGCTAGCAGATATGTATCTCAGGCAGATAGTCAGATTGCATGGAGTGCCAGTCAGTATCGTATCAAACAAAGATTCAAGATTTATATCGCACTTTTGGCAGAGTTTTCAAGAGAGCTTGGGAACTCGCCTCAAGTTTAGTTCAACTTATCATCCACAAAAAGATGGTCAGTCGGAGCACACGATTCAAACTCTTAGAAATATGTTGCAATCATGTACCCTTGACTTCGGTGGTTCGTAGGAAGATCATCTGCACTTGATAGAGTTCTCCTACAATAACAGTTCCAGGCCAGTATCTAGATGGCACTATTTGAGGCACTGTATGGTAGGAAGTGTAGGTCACCTTTAGCCTGGGATGATGTAGGCGAGAGGCAGATGCTTAGTCCAGAGATGGTTACGCAAGACTATCGAGGTAGCCAGGCAAGTCAGAGATCATCTTCGAGTTACACAAGATCGTCAGCGCCATTGGGCCGATTCTCATCGACGTCCTCTTGAGTTTTCTATCGGCGACCACGTATTCCTTAGGATCTCGCCTACCCGTAGCGTCATTCGATTCGGCGTGCAGGAAAAGCTTAGTCCTAGGTATATAGGACCGTTTGGTATTCTCGAGCGAGTAGGTGATGTGTCATATCGTCTCGCTCGTCTGTCGTCATTACTTGAGGTACATAATGTATTCCATGTATCCCAATTGCGACAGTATATCCCATATCCGAGCCATATTCTTGATCATTCAGAATTGGTTGTTGGTACCAACCTTTCGTATGGGAAAGGCCCGTATCCATATTAGACCGAAGAGAGAAGATACCCAAGAACAAGACTATTAGTTTAGTCCATTTTGCTTGGGGTCATCACTCTTTGGATGAGTCAATGTTGGAGCATGAGGATGATAACCGATCGCGATATTCACATCTGTTTGACTCATAAGGTATAATGTCTTTCTTATGCCTTATGCTTTTAAACTCCTTGCTTGCATGAATGATTGCTTGATTGACTGCTAGTCGTAGATTGCTAGTATTGGTGTAGCTTGTCCCGACACCTCTAGCTTCTTGATTAAATTCTGAGGACGGATTTTTCTAAGGTGGGTAAAGTTGTCACTCTCGTTTTCCGTTATACGTATTTTTAGTATATGTGTATAGATTTCTAACGTTTGTCAGGTAACCCATATTTTGACTTGTCTTGTATAGCCTAGTCCTAGGTTAATCTGGCCTTCGTTTATTTTGTCTTGGTTCATCATGGATTGAATTGGTTTATTTTGATTAAACTTGGCATGGCTTGGTTTGGTTTTGTGTGGTTTGAGATGAATATGTTGGTATATAAGTCAACCCCTCTCTCTCTCTCTCCTCCATAACTCTTCATTTATTTTCTTTATCTTCTCCATTACTCCCCCACCCACCAAAGAAACCCTAGGCAAGTGCAACTTGCTTCATGATGGATCTCAAGTTTCTTTGTTCCATCTTTTTCTTTACTTGATTCTAAGCCTCTTTAGAACTTGGCATTTTTGGTTTTGATGGATAAATTTTTGTAGATCTAAGTTTTAATATTTTCTTATTTTTCTTGGTGTTGATCTATTAAAGCTTGGTATTTTCTAAAACCAGTCATCCCAGGCTGTAGAAAATCTCGTTCTGTACAATTTAGACCCTAGAAAGTTCCGATTCTGACTTGTTTTGAGCAAGTTATGGCATTTTGAAGTTCATGGGTTCTTTGAGCTCTTTTCGGTCTGTTAGAGAAGAAAGTGAGCAGTGTGCGCGCGCTCTTTAGCGCCGGGCCACTGAGTTGTGCGCGCTTTTGGCGTCGTGCCATTTTGTTGTGTGCGCTCCTTAGCGCTGCGCCTCTCCAGGTACACTCTAGTCCAGGCACCTATTGGCCCTGGCGCACTTGCCCCTAGCGCACCCCAGACGATGCTCTTTAGCGTAACACCTTTTGACCTCGCACAGCTTGGTCTGGCATACCTCGATTTGGCGTACCCTAGTCTCACGCTTTCCGACCTCGTGCTGCTTAGTTTGGCGTACCCCGACTGGCGCACCCCAGCCCAGGTGCCACCTGTCCCCCATGGCGCCACTTGGCTAGGCGCCACCTGTCACCTTCCTGGCGCTATTTGACCAGGGCCACTTGTTTGCCATGATACCCCTTGCCCCTTACCCCCATGCATGTTCTTCTAGTTCTTGTTGCATATGCTTGTGATCTTACATGTGTCATGTACTTGGCCTAACTTGCGACGACCCGACTTAATAACTTGTTGAGCATGATAGAGCTTGAGCTTGATAAGATTTGACTGGACTTGAACTTGACTTGAATATGATAATATGAACCCGTCTTGATAACTCTCGATAGTGGCCCTTCGAGGCGCACTCCAGACAAGTACTCTTGACATGACAAGTAAACCTGACATGACATGTATAATCTTGAGCGCTGTTGCGACAGCTACCCTAACTTGCTAAGTAACTCTTATCTTGACACCGTGGTTAATTTTCTTGATTGTGCCTGTACAAGCTACCTGTCTCGTCTTGCATCATATCTAGGACATGGATTTCTGGTTACCACGGTGTCACGACCCGCACCCTGTTTAGGGGCACGAGCACGTGGGTACGTCCAGCCTACGCCGCAGTATCGGCGGTAGAACGCTGTAAAGGTCATCTAGAATATATAGACTCTAAAACACAATGATATAACCTGTCATCTCCGCACGGAGGAATATAACCACAACTCAATCACATAATTCTAAGAAAGACAAACACGATGATAAAGATAAAGATAAAGATGAGATGAATAGTCTGAAATAGTGCTGAGCCACAAACACAAGTTTAGAGACCAAGACATAAACAATATCCTAAAATAAATACTACAAGTCTCAAAGTATCAAACTGGAATGTAATCAAGATAAAATCTAGGTGAACTAGGTCACTACTGGCGGTGCGTCATCTACGAACACCGGGTCCACAGGCTGGTCCTGGTCGTAGGCTCCATCTATGCCAAACCCGTAGTAGGTCGGGCAATCTGCATCTAAATCCTCTGAAAAACAAAGGGGGTTATCCTGTCAGGATATGAGCAAGTACAAATGCCAATAGCAGTTCCATGTGAATTAACAAATACTATAAGAGACAATCATAATAAAGTACAAGATGGAATATCAAGACTGAAAGTAAAACGGTACAAGAGAACTATATCATGTCAAGTGTGAGATATAATAGATGAAACTGGAATATAAAAAATAAAAAGTAATCTGAGGTATGATGTAAACATAAAAATAAAGTGCCATGAGATATTAGAGCGTTATGTGATCGGCTTGGGTCAAGATCAGGCTGTTCCATTTGACCGGCTATGCACAGGTAGTATAATAGTATAGGGATCAGGCGGGCCAAAATGGAAAGCTATGCACAAGTAGTATAAGGTCAGGCTACACCCTACGTGTGGTGAGGGTGGAGCTATGCGCAAGTAATAAACAAGTAAGGGTAATGATCACATAACCTCTAATAACTCCCCCATCCCCGAGTAGTATAATGAATCCAGACATGACAGGTCATGACACGAGATTCGAAGAGCAGGGAGCCAGCCCACTCCCAAATCGGTGTCTATACAAGTATAAGAAACAATATCGAACAATGTACTCATATACCAGGTAAACCAGGAATGACATCTCATGACGAGATTCACGTATACTAGTCCGTGTATCCTCGTGTCGAGAATCAAGTATAACACTACAACTGAATCAGATATAGTAGATATCAAGACAATAAAAACTATCAGAGAATGTACTCGCCTGTCGTCCTGAGCAAAAAAATTCGAAACTACCACCCACTCAATGAGCCCAGAACGATAAACTCGAACAACTGTCTCCTAATGCTGAAACAGACATTACCAACGTTCTCAGAATGGTCAAATTAGCTAGAAACGCCTACCCATAAGTCCAATTCTGGACACAGAGGCAAAACGGTAATTTCGGGTCAAAATGGTGTCTGCCGTTGGACCCACTTTGCACCGAAAAACGTGCCAGAATCTACGATCTCTAAAGTCATCAAATTATATGTCTACAGGTCCGGTTTGACGAGACGAACCCAACGGTATGTCCAATTTTGGATTTCGATGGGCTGCGCACAAAATCACCCGTTGAGTGGGATTGTGGGCCCGCCAAAATGGCGTCCCGATCAACGGTCTCAGAATCGGACCAAACTTGGCACACAGGACCGGAAAAATATTTTGAGTCCAATGGCGCAAGTTTCGTCGCGATTTGATGAGTGTGCACAAAGTAATTGACAAATATGCAAAAGGCCAATACGGTAAATTTTTGACGGATACGCATCAAATTCGTCGCGCACACGCGACCAATTTGAATTCCGTCAAAGCCCACACGACCACGAAGATGCTTTCGGTTCGTGACCACGTCGTCCGGATTGACGGGACGGACGGCGTATCGGGACAATTTTACTAAAAATCCACTTTTGAAAATCAGTTTTTTCTCCAACTTCACAAATCAATAACTTTCTGTACATTGCATGAAATTCAGTTCTACAAAAAAGGTTTTAAAGCCCTATAGGTTGTCTCCAAGTCTCTTGAAACTGATTTTGAAAACTTGCAACATGCTGGTCGCAAATCGGCCACGAAGTTGGTGTTTCGGGACAGTTTCTAAACCCAGAAAATCAAATTTTTTCTCGATTTTGGAACTCATTTTTCGTCGCACGTGGTACGAATCGGCACGAACTATTTGAAGAAAATTAAAGGTGTATATGTTAGGATCATACCGGAAGAAACGGCTCGAAGATTGATCGAGCGTGCGCGGCGCAACGTCGCTCCGAAGTTGGCTCTTCGCTGACAGTTTCTGCGTGCGAGTAGGATGCTCGTTGCACTTTTTCCGGCGGTGGACGGCCCCGGGTTGGTAGCCGGCGACGTCGGGGTGTACGCTGGGTTGGGGTGACGGCTAGGGTTTGAGTTTTGTGAAAATCTCTCTCTCTCTCTAAAAATTTATATATATATATAATGTGTCCGCTCGGGTAGAAAATACACCGCTCGAGTTTATTAGGAAAGGGGGGGCACGCGCGATTTGTAAGCAGCTACTGCTGCTTGGTTTTGAACGTGGGGGGGGGGGGGGGGCGCTGAGTGCTCTGTTTGTGGGTTTTTTTTTATTCTTTCTTTCTTAGACTAATATATATCTATTATATATATATTTATACACACACCATACATACATACATACATACATACAATATATATACATACATACATACATACATACATACATACATACATACAATATATATATATATATATATATATATATATATATATATATATATATATATATAAAATCAGAATTTATTTATAAATAAAACTAAATATTTCATCTTTTATATATGTTAAATATATTAAATTTTTTATAAATAATAACACTATCGATAAAATACCTATTTAAATAATAATACAAAAACACTGAAAATAATATTTAAATAATATTAAAAATAATAAAATAATACAAATGACCATATTAGCCCTATAAAAAAATTGGGAATGACACACGGTCAGGAATTCATAATGAATCTGACTAGGTTAATGACTAGATTGATCAAGTAGCTTATATAGAGAGATTTTTCCAGTTACAGGCGATCCCGTTATCCCAGCCACACCTAAGGGACTTGTAGCCTGCCGACGAGTAGGGCACATTTCCAGCCCACTGTCATGTGGGCACTTCTTGAAAATATAAGTACTGAAAGTACACCAGTAATCTTGATAACTATTGTACCTCTTGTAAATTACCTCGCTTGGATAACCTGGATAGTTGCAGGGCTTGTGACTACAGGAACATCTCATTGCATCTTGCTAGTAACTAGGCCTGTGATAACCCTATTTAGATAATGATAACAAGTCGTATGACTTGATTGGTCGTGCATAAATGCTTGCTCGTGATTAGCATGGAAATCATATTCCGTCTCTTATTTTTTCCTAATGCAAGCCATTATTTTATTCTAACCTTGTCTTCTTGCAATTTAAGTATGTTCATTTATTTATTCTTTTATTTATTATATGCTGGTTTTAGTTCCTTAATGAAGCCTCCCTTGTGGCACTTACTTTTTCTGGGGTCTGACCCAACTAGTTTTATATGGCCAAGTTTTGGAGTGATACCCGAGGATCTTTCTGCTTATCAGCCAGATGGTGAACACCAGACGTAATCCTGGCAACGAGTGGATTTCTATTTTGCTTTTCCACTCTATTGTAAATTATTCTTTTGAGGCGTTTAGTCGCCGAGCAAGTGTTAGCTCGTGTTGAAACTTAATTTCTGTTTGCCTAAGAGTTGTAACATGATTGACAAATCCTAAGGTTGATCATATATAACTTAACTCTTGCTAGTTTCACATTTTTTATAACTAGCTTCATGATCATCTGAATATGTATATTTGGGACGTCTTACTTTGTATGTCTAATGATCTAACATCTTGTACATTTATTTGCTTGCTTGAGATTGAGACACTAGGCTTGTTCTTGACTATAGAGACTGACGGATTGTAATTTAACCCTCATGCATCTAGACAGTCATGACCGTATTGCGACGTGGGTTGCACTTCAATGTACGTAGCTGGCTGTGCCTGTCCTCCGCTCTCCAGTATTCTGGTTCTAGGGCGTGATACTTAGGCTTCATAAAACTTGTCTTTCAAGCCGTACACACCTTTCTTAACTCATTTGTGTTGTACTTACACTTCTTGTGACTCAACCGCACTGTGCATGCGGATTGCCGTTCAGCACACTGACTCATCTATATGAAAGATCACTAGCAATTCAAGCCATCTTGGACATTGATGGGTTAGACGACAATCATTCAGTAGCAAGGTAGCTAGCCCCACTGAACGTCCTGAATCATCAAGCATTATAGAGTAATCCTTCAGTCAAACTACCTGAACTGCTCCACAATGTCCCGTGCCAGTACGTCAGACACGACGAACTTGTTGTCCCCCTAGGTACGAATCGATCCCGGTGCCTCTCATGTACAAGACTTCCCCAAATGCATCTTCCCTTAATATCTCTCCTGCAGTTGCTACTACTACTAATCACTTCACCTATGCCCTGCACTGCAGTTGCTCTCCCTACTGCAATGGAGAGGAACACATCAGTGCAGTTTCCTGCATTGTAGAAAACTCCTGCTATGGCTGCTGTTGCATTCTTCCTGCACTCTCACACACTCACTCACTGCACACATATCTCCCTCTAGTTTATACACTACCATACATACAAACTCCATATACGACACTTAACTGAGCCTACATCATGGATACCCAATGGATACACATATACCTACCAAATTGGTATCTATGATACCCAATTCTAATGACACATAGATACATTAGTCCAAAACATACTCATAAATGCATAGACATGCCCCTAATTTGATGTCTACATGCTATACCCTCAATTATATGAATAAATAGATATATTATGATACGTGACACATGCCGATCGATAAGTATCACACAATATGCATGATAACCAAATCTAACTATGCGTATCATGGCGTACCATGATACGATCACTACGTATCCAATTGTGGACACAAGAACTCAAGTACAAGCCAATTAGACACCAAAATTTTCTTTGGAAATAAGTGTCAAACACTTTGTAACATAAATTGAGCATAGAAATCAACATTCCTTATAGTAAAAACCTAGATCTACCAAACTGAAGGCTTCTAACACCTAGATCTAGCATTAGAAGGTCAATTCCACCTACGGAAGGGTTTTTATGGGTCCAGTTAGTGTTCCTAACCATGAAATTGGTGGAAAATAGAGAATTATCCAACTTGTGTGTCTCTTCTTTGAAGAACTTCGATTTTGGACACAAGGAAGTCGAATCGGACATGATTCTCCTTGCTTGGACTCCTCTTTAAGCTTTCTCTTGTGCTCCAAGCCTCTAGTTCTCCAGTAGATGAAGAATGAGTAGCTTTGGTGGAGAATTGGTATTGGAATTCTAATTCTAGATCTAGAAATTTGTGGGAATGAAAATAAATGGATGGAGAGAAGCTTGGAGAAGAAGTAAGAAACTTTTGGAAGAATTTTATATTGGAATGTTGCATCAGTGGTCCACCATGTCATTCTAACTAATCTAATAGAATATTCTATCCATGACACTAACTCTAATTAATTCTATTTAACTAATATTCTAACTAACACTAGTTAATAATAATAATACAATTAGCAATATGCAAAATTACTAAAATACCCCTAAAGTGAAAAGTGGTGGTTACACCTACAAACAATACCTATTATATTATCTTATATTAGCTATGTCCTATATCTCATCTCAAATATCAATATTCAAGTATGTATCTTGTCTCAAATTTTAGGATTCCAATATGTATCTTGTCTCAAATTCCATGATTCAAGTAAGCATATTGTCACGAATTTTATGATTCAATTATGTATGAAATTTACAAAATTCAAGTATATAACTCGTTCTTGAATCTCGAGATAACATGCGAATACCAACTCAGGTAATAATTATTTCAATTGCCACAGAGCATAAAATATTGGAAACTATATTTGGCATGTAATAATAATTTGGACATGAACTTGTGGACTTGGACAATTATGGAGATTGTATTCGGAATATGTCTTTTCGCTCTTATTTTCTTGTTAGATATTACTGTGTTTGAGTAGATTACATTAATCTTGATATGTTTAGTTTGTCGTAAATATATACTTTTAGGTTTAGGTAGCTTACTACCGCTAATATCACAGCGTAGGCTAGACGTATTCGCACACACGTATCCGAATATTTGGGAGCGGGGCATGACATCGAGAAAGAAGATGTACAATATAGATTGAAGATGAGACAACTAACAAAAAATTCCTAATTTATTTGGAAAGTTCAGATGCCATATATAAGAGTTATAATTGCTCGTCAGCAGTAGAAAAAGAAATTCTTAATGCTCTAGGGGTCCACTACAAAATTCTTCTTGTTCAACGAAAGAGAAACAAAGACCAACATATGGAAACTAGAAGAACGAAGTCAAAATCAATTGAAACTGTCCAACCGGGCATGTGAGACAGAATTTCGATTGGACTTGGATCTTTTTTAAAATTTTCCTTATAGGAATTTTTTTTGCCTTATGTCTTGCAACATAGGATTGTAGAAACGAGTTTCTCCTAAGGATAATAACCCAATAGTCTAAACAGGATATTTGTTGAGTTGTATCTCGCATCCGGTTGAGCACTCAAGGTAGTTCTTAAGTTTGGTTAATGATATAAATGGAGTTGTATAGAAAGTTTAGTCACACACATCAGATAGAAAGTGGGAGGATAATATATAAATATATGGAATTACTCATAGAATTAACAAGGAAGTTATATGGACTAAGTCCAATATCATACCTCATGTCAACCCAGGTTTGTATCTCACCGCATTCCCAATTGAGTGGTATCAACGCTTTTTTGGTTTCATGATACTAACATAGTGATATCAAAGCATTATTTCTGAACATTGTATACATGTGCATGTAGAAGCATAGAAAATATTGCTTTTAATCCCACATCGAAAAGGAGAAAAAGAAAGGGCTCACTCCATTCTATAAATAGAGCCCCCTTATCTCCTTTGAAAATGGCACCAACTCTCGTCCCTCCTTCCAACTTGGACTCTTCCTACTATGCACCTTCGGGTGCTAAGTCGAAGAAGTCTAGGGCAGTGCGGGCTCAACAAGCCCCGTCAACTGTCCAAACTACTGACCATCAGAGAGTCCCGCTAACTGTCATACGGGCCTCTGATGGAAAGTTGTACAGAACCACCTGTGTCCAGCCCCCGGCGGCAAACAGACAGAGTGGTTCTCAAAAGTCTTCCTACTAGCCTCAGATCAGGGAGCAAACATGGTGCCAACACACTCGTATGCTCGGGATACTCGGGCCCACAAAACGAGTGCAAAGGTTGACCGAGATGTCATTGACTTGCGAGATGTGATCCTTCACAAGCGCAAAGAAAGAATGGGATTCTCTATACGGCCCAAAAATCAACATGAAGCTTCATGCGGCCCAAGACCCAGGAATCTTTATGCGGCTCAGGAAGCTTCATGCGGTTCAGAAAATTCATGCGGCTCAGAAACGTCATGCGGCCCAGAAGCTTCACGCGGTTCAGAAATCGTATGCGGTCAGGAAATCAGTCCTATGCGGCTCATAGCTGAAGGAGCCTTCATGCGGCTCAACAAGGATCGAGAGCTTTATGCGGCTCAAGAAAGATGAAGGTGAAGCCACGTGGCCTCATGTAGCTGGCCATAAATGCTCTGAGTAGATGGCTCATTAATTACCCTGACACAGTGGCAGCTCTGACAATGACAGATTGACAGCTCTGACATAAAGATGCAATGATGACTATGACAGAATGGCGTGTTCCTAGGGAAACGAAGAAAATCTTTGTTACAGCTGGCACGATCTACCGACCCCGAAGCTTCCTACGCGGCTGCCACGTTCATGCGGCTGCCATGCTTATGCGGCTGCCTCTCTCATGCGGCTGTCATCTTCATGCGGCTGCCACTTCTATGCGGCTACCACTCCTATGTGGTTGCCTACCCTCATGCGGCCACCACCTTCATGCGGCTGCTACCTTCATACGGCTAGGATTGTGAAGGGCCACCTGTATGCGGCTCACTTATAGGCCGCACTCATGCGGCTCTGTCAGACGAGACACGTGGCAGTCCTCACAGCAGTTAAGACACGTGGCGGTCTTATCCCTCTGGAGTTATGGCTGCTAGCAAATCATAACAACCCAGATTTGTTATAATCATCATAATTACACGGATCAAATCAGATTTGTTGTAATTAAGCAAATTGAACACGTGGCGGAAGATCCGAGCTTATCATGACAAATTATGAAGATTCATTACAATTAGCGTTAATTGTCCATACGAATTTGGCGCAATCAAGAGTTAACTGCCCAGATGTAATGCAATCAAGATTAATGGTCCAGATGATTGGCCGCCGACTTTTCAAGGGGGAATCATCGCAAACCCTAATGATCACACCCTCACTTCTATAAATAGTAAGGTGCCATTTCCTTGCAAACGGACTGGAGACCCAGAGAACTAAAGAAGGAGAATTCCAGAGTGAAAGAGACTCTCTCTACCCGGCTGGACACACAGAGAGACAGGGGCACACACAGAGGATTCTTTCCATGCATCCCGAGAGCATTTTTTCACCAGAGCCAAGGCTACGTCCGATCGTCCAAGGAGTAAGGCAGAGCTGCCGTCGCTTTCTGTGAGGACCCTAATTTTTGGGATTATTTTTTTAGTATTTCTAATTATTAGGTTATATTGTATATTTAATTATGATTATATATGTACTCTTTCGTGTCTTTGATTTTTGGAGCACAAGACATGCCCATCTCTTGAAACGTCTTTCATGAGTTTTGTAGTAGACAGGATGACCTTCAACTTGATATATTATGTCCCACCCAGACTTGTCCCCTAGCATTCTTTTGACTTTTGCGCAACTTCGGGTCAAATTTAGGCAATTAAATTATTTGCCATAATTCCAGACCTAACTTTCCACGTGAGTTCGGGACTCGACATAAATCAAAACTATTCGACCCAATTATAGTTTTGACTCATTTTGAGCCTACGACGCACATGCTAAGAGTGTGCCACACGATCGAGTCTCCATGTGCTATTTAATTGCGAATGGCACAAGAGACTTATTAGTTGACTCTTAGAGTTCGATTAAATTAGAAAATATATTTGGACCCTAACCTAGCTAACCGCACCTGGTAGGAAGCCATGTTAGGTTGCCATGATAGTATAATTATTATGGATTTATTTTGGGACTTTATACAGTCAATTAGATTTAAATACAATTTTGTGTATATGATTATATTTATAATAGTCTAATATTATATATATGGCCTTAGTTATGGTTAAGTTTGAGATACATATCGACTAGGAATTTTAACACGGATAGTGTAGTCGTGTACTTTGACTAGTCTATTACCCATGGTAGGGAAGGCCGAGCCACATGTGTGTTCTAACTAGAAAAATCAGGCCAAGTTGCGATTTAACCTCCACCGATAATTTATTTATTTAATTATTAGATTATTGACTTTCTAGGAGACCCGGTTGTACCAATTTAGCCCCGACATGACCCGAACCAAATCCCAATCTAAATAGACATATAATACTCTCAAATAACTTTATGTTAATATATATTTTGTATATATATTTTATTTATATTAATATGTTTTCAATTTTGGAAAGTTTCTATTTATAGAAAGTGTCTACGTGTAATCCTAGTGTAATCCTAGTTGGCATTAGTTTATATTTGACCCAAAGTCCAACCCAAACCTATGTAGGCATGTTGGACATTAATATATATTAATATATATATATTTTATATTTAATTCAAATTTAGATTACATTTATATTTAGAAATCTAACTAGTTCTATATTAGGAAACCTTTTATTTAAATCCACAATCAATCAATTAGCCAACTCATCAAATAACTAAACCAATCCATGTGGACCCCACATATGACCAACCAAAGATTATTTTTATGTAATTTTCATCCAAAAATAATCTCCTACATTGGCGGGCCATGCCATGCATGGAAACACCCTCCTACATATATAAACTCAACCCATAGGCCCATATATATATATCAACCCTTATCAAAACCCTAACCCTAACACCACAAACTCTTATTTATCATCCAAGAGCAGCTCTTTTATCATTAATTTCGAAAATAGCATCCCCTCCCCTCTACTACATCATCTCCTCCATCACATAACTCATCATCCTCCATAAAGGCTCCTTCTTTCATCCTTCTTCCATCCAAACTCCACCAAACGAACCCTAAAAACTCTATCTTCTCCATCCAACCATCTAGAACCATTGACAACCCCTCCAAACTCATCAAGAGAGGATTAGCAAGCAAGGATAGAAATAAAGGTGGGAGCTTTGACAAGGAGAAGCATCCACAATCCAACTAGCAAAGACTTTTGGTAAGAAACCCTAATTTTTTTATCTCAAACCTATGCTATGAATCTGTACAAATTATGGTATTAATTCTTTAGAAATAGTGTTTTGATGTCTCTTGGGTAGTATTTTTCACCCATAAATGTTTCATGAATTATGATAGCTATTTTCATGTTTCGGTAGAGCCAAAACTTACCATGTTGTGAAGGAACTATAAGTTTCTGTAGAAATTTTTCAAAAATAAATTTTATGTAGGTTAATATACTTAAAATAGGATTTTAAAGCATTTTTTCATGAATTTATCAATTCAATTCTGGTCGGAAAAATTATAGGTCAAAATTAGTCATTTTTGGGTGACTTGTTGACCTAGAAGATTCCAAACCATTAGTACCATGAAACCCTTGCATCAAAATTTTATATTCTAATATTTAGAAAATTTTAATTCTGTTTAAATTGTATTTTTGAGAATTTTTATAATTTTAGATAATTAATGAAGTTCTAGACAAATTTCGGGTAGACTAGTCGACCCGATAGACAACTAGTAGTATAATTCTTTAGAAATATAAATTCTAGAAATTCTGAGATAAATCTATAGAAAATTAGTTTAAATAATATTCTTATTATTTTTATATGATTTTTAAGTATATGATTGAAGTAGCAACATAACTGACTAATTGGGAGTTGGAAACCCAAAAAAAACTGTGTTCGGTGTCTCGTGGATCCTGTGTGTGATTCTTTGGGTCTAAAGGGTTCCACGAGAAATTGAATATAATCTTAAAAAATTATCTTGACTAATTAAGTCATATTGTAAGTTCATGAGTAGTGGGTTAATTTAGTTAATTAATTATCTAGGAGCGTCGGGTTCCGGCGGCGTTGACGCGGGAGCGACGTTTCAGATTCACAGCACGACACCAGACAAGTACACCTTGCCAAACTTTATAGTATTTACATGCATATTCTATATTGTTATCTATTTCCAGTTCTACTTCATATATTTCATTCATGTTTATGTTACTTCTACTTTCTTATTTTACGTGCACGTTCCTTATTGAGTCATCTTATGCCGTTATTGTTCTACGCGAGTCTTGTGACGATTTTGACTAGTATTCTACCTTCGCCCTTGATCTTGACTTGACCTGTAGTCGTGATTGATTGATTCGACATAAGCCCTGATATCTCTAGGACTGAGAGCGTCCAATGGCGTTACGGTATTAGAGACTTCTTATCGACCTGTTATCCCATCTCTAGGACCGGGAGTGTCCCATGGCATTACGGTAGTAGAGACTTATCTTTTATCTTGAGGTCGGGAGCGTCCCATGGCGTTACGATATTGAGACGTCTTATTGATCTTTGTCTATTTTAAATTTTTCTATTTTATTCTGCATGTTATTTATTGTACAGTAGGCATGTATATTATGTGTCTTGCTAGTCCTCTGAGGACCTGGTGATATCTCCAGGTATTAGCTGAAGATATGATACATTGATGGATGACGTTGCTATACCATGTCTGCAGGTATATTTAGTTGATGTTTTATCGTTCTCTTCCGTAATTAGATTTTGTCCTATATTATATTACTTTGACATTGCTGTTGTATAGCCTAGTTTTACAAGCTTTATCTTTTATTAGAAGCTTGTTCAAGATAATTGCATTAGAGTCTGGTCCACTTTATTGTATATTATCTTTTCTTGTTACTTGTAGTAACCGATTTGCTAATGTCTGACCAGCATTAGTTTACTTGGTTTATACAAGAGTTTATCTTCAGTGGATTGAGATATTTGTAGATTGATTTAGAAAATCGGACATCTTATACGTATTCGAGCTGGGCTGGAGTCCTCTCGATGCGTAGCTGGCATGTATACGTATCCTAGTCCTACGTATTTTGGGACTGGAGTGTTACATATTTTTTTTTGGTGGCCCATGCAGGTCGAGTTAGCCGTTTTGGTTACGTCACTGTACCGAGCGGGCCTGCGATATGATTAAACCCTTAGGAATCTCAATCCACAACTGTCTTGACAATTCTTTTAGAAATTTTCTACCGCCCTTGAACTTCGCATTTACTCTCGATTACTATTCTCTTGCTTTCTCGTATCATTGCTTCTCGTCCCTTCCAATTTCGGAGTGACGAATAATCGTGCTATATAGGATTTAGCAAAAATTCTTAAGTTATAGTGTAAGTTAGTTTGCTTATTGTATTGTGATTGCTTGATAGATAAGTAGGATTAGAGATGCCATATGCCATACGGCATCATGTGTTTGATAAGGTAGTTTAACCAAAGGTGGGTAGACGTCCTCATTATAGGCATACATATATGATCATACTGGGTTACGTCCTTACGGTGGCCACTTGATCAAGAATAGAGTGGTAGTTTTAGTGTAGAGATCGACCCTCTAAGAGATGAAACTAGACATAGCCTAACCCAACCCATTTACTATTATATCATGTCAATTGTAAAATTATGATTTGACAGATTGATAGGTATCACTTAACTTGGTTAGGTGAAGGGAGACTTATATAATTGTCTTGATAAAATAGTTAGGAGGACAAGCCTTCAACATGATCGTTGCAAGACTGCTAGTACCAAAAAGAGCGACTATAGATAACCATATATAGCTTTAGAATGTTGAATTGTTTAGGCTTGATTATTACTTGACTTATTAGGAGACACTGTAGTGACCTAGCATATCCCTTAAACTATTCCTAGTTACTCTAGCACGGTTCTTTGTTACTGAGCCTTATTTTAATTTCGAGGACGAAATTCTTTTAAGGTGAGTAGATTGTGAGGACCCTGATTTTTGGGATTATTTTTTTTAGTATTTCTAATTATTAGGTTATATTGTATATTTAATTACGATTATATATGAACTCTTCCGTGTCTTTAATTTTTGGAGCACAAGACATGCCCATCTCTTGAAACGTCCTTCATGAGTTTTGTAGTAGACAGGATGACCTTCAACTTGATATATTATGTCCCATCCAGACTTGTCCCCTAGCATTTTTTGACTTTTGCGCAACTTCGGGTCAAATTTAGGCAATTAGATTATTTGCCATAATTCCAGACCTAACTTTCCACGTGAGTTCGGGACTCGACATAAATCAAAACTATTCGACCCAATTATGATTTTGACTCATTTTGAGCCTACGACGCACATGCTAAGAGTGTGCCACACGATCGAGTCTCCATGTGCTATTTAATTGCGAATGGCATAAGAGACTTATTAGTTGACTCTTAGAGTTCGATTAAATTAGAAAATATATTTGGACCCTAACCTAGCTAACCGCACCTGGTAGGAAGCCATGTTAGGTTGCCATGACAGTATAATTATTATGGATTTATTTTGGGACGTTATACAGTCAATTAGATTTAAATACAATTTTGTGTATATGATTATATTTATAATAGTCTAATATTATATATATGGCCTTAGTTATGGTTAAGTTTGAGATACATATCGACTAAAAATTTTAGCATGGATAGTGTAGTCGTGTACTTTGACTAGTCTATTACCCATGGTAGGGAAGGCCGAGCCATATGTGTGTTCTAACTAGAAAAATCAGGCCAAGTTGCGACTTAACCTCCACCGATGATTTATTTATTTAATTATTAGATTATTGACTTTCTAGGAGACCCAGTTGTACCAATTTAGCCCCGACTTGACCCGAACCAAATCCTAATCTAAATAGACATGTAATACTCTCAAATAACTTCATGTTAATATATATTTTGTATATATATTTTATTTATATTAATATGTTTTCAATTTTGGAAAGTTTCTATTTATAGAAAGTGTCTACGTGTAATCCTAGTGTAATCCTAGTTGGCATTAGTTTATACTTGACCCAAAGTCCAACCCAAACCTATGTAGGCATGTTGGACATTAATATATATTAATAAATATATATATTTTATATTTAATTCAGATTTAGATTGTATTTATATTTAGAAATCTAACTAGTTCCATATTAGGAAACCTTTTATTTAAATCCACAATCAATCAATTAGCCAACTCATCAAATAACTAAACCAATCCATGTGGACCCCTGTAGGCCTTTTAAAAATGACAGTCATGCTGAGTTGATCAGGACAGAGTCAAAAGTCACGCTCAGTTGATCCAGACAATATTTACAAATCACGCTGGGGAGACAGCTCATCATTTGTCAGAGAGTAATTATGACTGACAGCACAACAGTCGAAGAATGTCTCTTCGTATGCCACGTATGCACAGAATTCGAGAGATCACAGCCGTCTATTGCGTGATTTTCGAAATCTTCTTCAGCAAGACTCAACCTTCGTCAAGTTGGCGTACCAAAAGAGCTTTTTGTCATTTAATGTGACTGACAAAAGCAATCACTACCAGAGATTTTGTGTCAGTCGAGGCACGCTGAATCAAGACAGCTGGCAGTTCTATCCCAAGTCTGCGTGGATTCTGAAGTTTTTTTCATCAAAGTCTGCGTAGATTCTGAAGCTTCTTGCCCCAAGTTTGCGTGGATTTTGAAGCTTTCTACCCCGAGTCTGCGTGGATTCTGAAGTTTTCTTCATCAAAGTCTGCGTATATTCTGAAGCTTCTTGCCCCAAGTTTGCGTAGATTTTGTAGCTTTCTACCCCGAGTCTGCGTGGATTTCGTCTTCACCAAGTCTGCATGGATTCTGAAGCTTCTTGCCCCAAGTTTGCGTGGATTTTGAAGCTTTCTACCCCGAGTCTGCGTAGATTTCGTCTTCAACAAGTCTGCGTGGATTTCATCAAATTGGAGTACGTGGCAGCCATGCCACTGATCTCTCGCCTGCGTGTCCTGTAACTTGCACACGACTCATGCATGATTGCCATGTATCCAACAGTTACAGGCCACGTCCAGTAACTGCTCACAACCTTGCGTATGTTAAATCCTGTGTGATTTTCAACTAAGCACAGGCTGTGAAGACAGTTATCTTTTCAGTTATTATTTTTGACTCTATAAATAGAGTTCTTTTTTTTCATTCATGGTAGGGATACAAAGTTATCTACTGTCAAAATTTTGAGAGCTTTTCTTCTTCGCATAGTCCAAGGGATAAAGTGATCGTCTTCTAGATCAGATTCCCACAGTTGTAATTTTCCCAGATACACAATAAATAAAGGAATTTATTTATGGAAAACAAATTGGCGACTCTGCTAGGAAAAACCATCTCCTCTTCTGAGATGGCAACAACTCAATACGATACTTCGTCAATCGGCTCGACGAAGAAGGTGATGACGATCCAATTCGATCAACTCGCCTATGAAGAAATGTAGCGGGCTAAGAGTGGTAAGCCCACTACAGCCTCCATCATCACTGCCAAATCGAAGGGACACTCTATCTATGTCCCTAAGAATCAGTTGGCAGTCAATGGTGAAGTCTCTGCCACAGTGTCTGCTCCTAACACTGGCAAGAACTCTACTGCAAGCACGCACACTCTTGTGCGCTCGAAAATGACAGCAATCAAAGATCACGCTAACAGTACTGGCTCCTTAGCCAAATCTGTTCCAGTATGTGTCTCCAAAGTTGAAAGTCACGCTGACAGTACTGGCTCCTTAGCCAAATCTGTTCCAGCGTGCAATTTCAACCTCAAAAGTCACGCTGACAACACTGGTTCCATAGCCAAGTCTGTTCCAGCGTGCAATTTCAACCTCAACAATCACGCTAACAATACTGGCTCCGTAGCCAAATCTATTCCAGCGTGTATTTCCAAAGTCAAAAATCACGCCAACAGCACTGGTTCTTTAACCAAGCCTGTTTCAGCGTGTATTTCATCTAAGAAGAATAGCACTTTAGCTATCTCTTCCTCTTTGCCAAGTTCTACCAGAACTGGGGGTGGTCTTCCACACAAAGTCCCTTCGAAGAGAAATAACTCTTTAGTTGTTTCTTCTGCTCCTGTAGTTTTTACTTCAGGAACAACTTTGACTGACAATTTTGTTAGTCAAAGAAAAGGAGATGGTCTTTTGACTACTCTTCCTTCTGGACATTTTATGTCTCAAAACTTGAATGAGTCTAAGAAGAAACATTCCTTAATGTTTTCTTCTATGACTTCTTCGAATTGGGCACAGAATTTGTCTAGAAAAGGTCTGTTACCAACCCCTAATCAAGGGGGTGGTTCAACTCTTCCTTCTCTGCAAATATCTAGATCAATGGAAGGAAAACTCCATGTGTCCAAAACCAATGTTTTACCTCCAACTGATCTAAGAATAAAAATTAACACTTCTGGTGTTAAGAAACCATACCAGTTGGAAACAAGGATAAGAGATCCAGACGCAGAGTATGCAAGAAACTATGTGGCTCATATTCATCATTCTCTATATAATCAAGAGCCATCAAGACCTAAGAACAGGAAATATATTCCTCAATCTTCACAAACAGATTTACGAGAATATCTTCAACAGAAGAGAAGAAGTAATTCTGTGTCAAAGGACCATGCTGAATGTGACTTCTATCCAAGAGTCATAATTCAATGCAGATGTCAATCAATGGCTCATGATCATGTTGATCATGAATGTGACTTCCAGCCAAGAGTCATAATGCAATGCAGATGTCAAACAAAACGACAATCTATCTTCAATCGGATTCAGTGTGAACCTATGCCTGATGAAGATGAGCCTTTGTTTACTTTTACCAATATGACCTCTCGGGATGCTGGGGGTAGAGTTGATAGTCCAGATGGAGTATATAGAAATACCAGAGCAAGAGTCCTGGCCTCTAGTCAAAGAAATTTGATCTCTAAAGATGATTCTGAATTCCTTGGAGAATCTAACTTCCCACCTCTTCCTACTGGGGGTAGTTCTCCTATAATTGACTTTGATGCACAAAGCAATGATTCAGAACAAACAACATCTACCAGTTCATCAATAATTCCTCGTACAGTCATGACTTATATGGTTGATGAGAATACTGATGAACCTTCTTCTTCCTTGACTCCTCAAGATCAAAGAATTGCTTCTTTGGAACAACAAATGAAGTCTATGGCTGATACTATGAAGTCGATGTATGAACTCATGGCAACACAGATGCAAAATCGACAGACTATACCAGATGCCATACTAACTGACACTGATATGAGTCCAGTACAAGTTCCTCCAGCAGTACAATCTAATACTCCTGGACCAGCTCAACCAAACCCTAGTCTCTCTGGAGCTGGAGGTAGTGCTTACAATGCTGTTCCTCCTCCCAACTATTCTCTACAAGTTACAACTCCACAATCTTCTGGAATTGTTAATGAAGAATTGAGGAATCTCAAAACTCAATTCGAGGCATTTAAACAGAAAGATGGTTTACAAAGGTTAGGCATCAAACAACCTTATCCGATAGAATGGAAGCAAGTATCATATCCTCCTAAATACAAGCCTTCCACTATCTCATTCTATGATGGAACCACTTCTCCAAGTCAGTTCATTAATCACTTTGAAGTGATGACTGATCAGCTGCAACCAAGCGACGCCCTCCTTACTCGGGTGTTTGTTGGATGTCTCAAGGGAACGGCTTATAAATGGTATAGAAGTCTCCCAGATGGGAGCATTACCTCATTTTCCAGTTTCAAACAGATGTTTCTTGAACGGTTCTATGAAGGGCTCAATGACATAACTATGTCTGCTCTTATTAGAATCAAGCAGAAAAATAATGAAACTACAGAAGAGTACATTGAACGGTTTCGAAGAGAAGCTCTGAAGATGCCTCTTGGAACTCCTGATGCTGTCACCATCGACACATGCAAATCAAACTTGTTGCCAATCATTAGCATGTGGACAGGATCCACTCAATTCCAAGACTGGCCTTCTTTCATAGTTAGTGCTAAGGTCGCAGAAATTAGTGCTGAAACCTTCAAAGGTTTAGGAGTGCAGATGACTCCTAAAGAAACAGGTCAAGGTACTAACAATAAAAACAATGCTCGCAAGGGAAAAGAAACTCTTGAAGTTAATTTTCAGAGCAAAGATGCATCAACTGTTCAAACCTCTCCTACAACTCAACAACCAAGAACACCTCGCCCCAAAGAAGAATATTCTTTCGATGACGACGATGTCCTTGGTATCTTTGAATGTCTGCTGAAAGGTAATAAGATACAATTACCTGAGATCAAGAAACCTGATGAAGCTGGTAAAACAGATCATCCCAAATACTGCCCATATTACAGAATGCTGGGTCATACAATTCGTACATGTTATGTACTGAAAGAAAAGATCCAAGAAATGATTAAATCTGGAGCTATCTCTCTTACTCCAAAAGAGAAGACCGTCACCTCCAACGTCGTCTCTATGCAATTTGGAGATTTCCCTCCTCAACTCCTTGAAAGTGGGATCGTTCCTATTCCCAAGGCAACTCTTGACATAGTGAATCTTCCTCCTCCACGGTCTGAAGGATTAGTGCCAATCACTTTGGAAACTGGAGAAATCATGTGGATCCATCCTGATCTAGTGGCAGATTTTGAATCGCCTTCTCCTCAAAAGACTACTTCTCGAAAGTCCAAGAAGGCTGGAAAGATTAAATCATGTCATATGACTTCTCTTGGATCTATTCCTGACACAGAGCCAAAAGAGAAAGAAGAAGCACTTGTTAGTGCTACTCGAACGGGGAAACCTTATCTAAAGGATTATTCCAAAAATCCTGAGGATCCTCTTGATATCCTTCCAGCTGATAAAGATGCTTCTAATGTTCCTCCTGAAGAAGAATCATCCACTGAACCTATTCCTCCCAAGCCTACAGCTCTGGAGAAAGGCAAACAACAGGCTCGGTTTGATAAGCCAATCAAGAAGTCCTCTCCTCTTGGACTTCAGAAGCCTTATAATTTTGATATTTTAGCTCAGCTTGCTAATACTCCAGCTAGAATGTCCCTCTTTGAACTTCTACGTCTTTCCAAAGAGACTCGGGAGACATTAAGTGAAGCACTTCTACAAGCTGACTCTTGTCTTGCACAATTGAAGAAGCCAGATGCAGAACCTGCCACTTGCTTACATTGCAACAGTGTATTGGAAATTATCCCAAATATTACCTTTACACAAGATGACATGCTATTGGAGGATAATCGACATGATCGGCCTCTCTACTACACCGGTTATATCGATACAATGAAGATAGATCGTATCCTCATTGATCCAGGGTCTGCTATAAGCATAATGCCAAAGAGTCTGTTGAATGAACTAAAAATCCCTCTTCACAAGCTCTCTAAGACGGTTACTACTATCCTGGGATTCAATCAAAGCCGAAGCGAGCCTTTGGGAAAGATTCATCTGAAGCTTCAGATAGGCGATTTTAGATCCAAAGTCACTTTCTATGTGATCGAGATCGTGGGATCCTATAATCTTCTTCTGGGGAGGCCCTTTCTTCATGAAAATAATGTGGTGCCTTCTACTCTTCATCAGTGTTTTAAATACATTGATAGCAATGGAAGAGTACAAAAAGAAGTTGCTGATATAAATCCCTTCCATGGAGTTGAAGCTTATTTCAATGATTCTCGAATGTACAAAGAAGAGTATACAAGGGTTATACAAGCTATGGAGAAAGAGGATTCACAAAGTGAGACCTTAATAATTCCTGTTAAAGGTCGAACTATTCACCAACAATCTCCCAAACTCTCTGAAGAAGGTTCTTTCATCATTCCGGTGAGTGGACGGATTTCTCCGTTACCTCAGTCGTTTGCTCAAGACACAATGATTATTCCTGTCAGTAGGCGTACTGTAATTCCTGTATCTCCACATATGAAACAGGATACTCTGCTAATTCCAGTTAGAGGGCGGATTATTCTTCCATCTCAAATTTTAAGGGAGCTCACCTCTTCTGAGCCATTTGTTATCGATCTTAATCGAAACAACGCTTCTTTTCGTTCTTCTTCTCCCCCTTTAGTCATTGACTTGGCTAAAATCTCTAAGGCTCAGCCTTCTCCCAATGTAAATACTGCTGCTTTTATATTTAATAAAAAGTCTCCATCTTTGCAGTATGCTGATGTGTGTAATTATGTTCATAGTTATTTACATTTGTTAGATGACTTGAACGCAATAACCATAGGGGTTGTACAGACTGTTCATACAGATATATCCCTAGAACCTGTACAATCTTCATACTTTCTAGTTCCCAGCAGAAAGCCAGGAGACATTCCAATATTCTTCTATAAAGGGCCCCAAAGTCCTTCTGATTTAGAAGATGAAGACAAAAATGATGACACTGGAAGATTACAACTACGTCGTTATAGTCAGCAATCTAAAGACATCATCAAAAATATGGGCTATGACTTCAGGACTGGCCTCAATAGTAGAAAGGAAAGAAAAATGCTTGTTCGTATTCCTCCTCTGAAATATGGAAGGACGAAATGCGGACTGGGCTATATAGCTCCTACTCCTTTTATCAATATTATCCATGAAGATCCCGAGTCTGACGAAGATAAGAGATCTGATTCTTCTAGTACCACTTCTTGGGATTCCGATACAAGTATCGGGGACTTCTACTGCAACATTCTGTCTTTCAACATGGTTTCCATTGACCATTCTGAAGAAAGTGATGAAGACGAAGAAGAGTTTGAAATCTCACCTGAATCGAAACAATGGGCCCAAAGATTAGATAATCAATGGGAGTTCCGTTTCGAGCAAAAAGAACCTCCGACTGAAGACAAACTTGTTCAAATAGATGTTGGTGAAGAGGGATCTCCCAAACCAATATTCATTAGTGAAAGTCTTTCTGAACCTGATAAGCAAGACATGATCAAACTCATTCGTGACTACATCGACATCTTCGCTTGGAGTTATGAAGATATGCCAGGACTTGATCCACAAATTGCAACTCACAAGCTCAATATCTTGCCGAATGCCAAACCGGTCAAACAACAACAGCAACGATTTCGTCCAGATATTATGGATGCAATTGAAGTTGAAGTCAATAAACTCATAACCTCCGGGTTTATTAGAGAGGAACAACATCCCGATTGGGTGGCTAACATAGTTCCTGTCCTTAAAAAGACTGGCAAGGTCAGAGTATACATAGACTTCCGCGATCTCAATGCGGCATGCCCTAAAGACGAATTCCCTCTACCAATCACTGATGTCATGATTGATAATACCTGTGGATTTGAGCGGATGTCATTTATGGACGGGTATTCTGGATACAATCAGATTAAAATATTTCCAGATAACGAGAAGCACACTTCTTTCAGAACGCCGATCGGTACATACTGTTATACAGTTATGCCATTCGGTCTCAAGAATGCAGGAGCAACTTATCAACGAGCTATAAGCACTATATTCCGTGAACATTTGCAGAAAACAGTCGAATGCTATGTTGATGATATTGCAGTCAAAAGTCGACAAAAGGAGGATCATATCCAAGATTTGAAGACTATATTTGATCTAATGCGTAAACATCAATTAAAGATGAACCCTACTAAGTCCTTCTTAGGCGTCTCTAGTGGTAAATTTCTCGGCTTCGTCATTACCTCTAAAGGTATACACGTGGATCCCGAGAAGATCAAAGCCATCCAAGAGATGCGTCCTCCACGCACCTTAAAAGAGCTACGAGGATTTCAAGGAAGGATCGCTTATATCAGGAGATTCATCTCTAATTTATCAGGACGTTGCAGACCATTCAACAAACTTATGAAGAAAGGAGTTTCTTTTGTCTGGAATGATGAATGTCAGAAAGCATTCAATGATATAAAACAATATCTGATGAGCCCTCCAGTATTGGTACCTTCCGTTTCAGGAATTCTATTTCTCCTATATACTCGAGCAATGAGTCATTCATTGGGTGCATTACTCGCTCAAAAGAATCAAAATGGTCATGAACAAGCCATCTACTATCTCAGTCGTACTATGACCGGAGCTGAACCTCGATATTCACCGGTCGAAAAAGAATGTCTAGCCTTGATGTTCGCTGTTCAAAAGATACGACATTATTGTTTGCCATTGATTGTAAAAGAACAGAACAATTATCGGAGGACTGAACTTAGACTCACAATACAAACTCGCTTGCACAAAGAAAGCCTAGGGACGAAAACTTAGGTACAGCAGACTAAGTGCGATTGTTTATTTTTGATTCTGGGGGGTGACGATAGAGGCTCGGGAAAGCGACGGCCGCTCTGCCTTACTCCTTGGACGATCAGTATGCAGCCTTGGCTCGGGGAAGATCTGCTCGACGTTGATGAAGAAATGCTCTTCTTGCTCTCCTCGGATTGCTCTCCTGGCTTCTCTCTCTCTGTGATTATCAAGAAAAAAAGGGGGAGCTCTCTCTGTGTAGATCTCTCTCTTCTTATTTTTTTATTCTTTTGTTGCCAACCTCTCTCTCTCTCATTTTTCTTTTTTTTTTCTGACTCTGTATATTTTACAAGGGAATGGCACCCTGCTATTTATAATAGTAGGGAAGCATCATTAGGGTTTGGCTGATTGCCCGTTCTCAAAGTGGCGGCGGCCTGGTGATTGATCAATCTGGACCATTAGTCTTGAGTGTGAAGGATCTGGACCATTAATGTGGATTATGCCAAATTCCATCAATAATAAATGTTGATTGCAATAAATCTCCATCATGATGATTTGCTGATGTCTGCAAATCTAAATGAATCAATTTAATTCATTCTCTTGCCACGTGTCCCAAATTATTAGAATCTGACCCAAAATTTGATTATGTTTAGGACACGTGTCCTGTCATCATTATTGAGCCGCATGAGGAGTGTTCATATTTGGGCCACATGAAGGTCGTCATGACCGAGCCGCATGGAAGATTTTATGACCGAGCCGCATGAATAGTCTCTACACTCGAACCGCATGAAGGTTGTCATGACCGAGCCGCATGAATAAGTTCATGACCGAGCCGCATGAATATGTTCATGGCCGAGCCGCACGAGAGTCTTCATGGCCGAGCCGCATGGGTTTCTTCATGGCTGAGCCGCATGGGGGCCTTCATGGTTTGAACCGCATAGATTTCTTTGCACTGGCCGCATGAACTCGTCTAGTCTGGCCGCATGGACCTGCCTCGAAGCTTGGTAGACAGCGCCGTATTGGTGAAGATTTTCCTTATTTCCTAGAAAAATTCTGCTTTTCGTGTCAGTCATTATGACAACTTTATGTCAGGTCTGTCATCTGTCAGCTGTCAGCCGTCAGAACATTAAATGCGTCTAGACGTTGACCACAGCTGTTTTGAATGCCACGTGGCCTCTCTCTCTGAGCCGCATGGAGTTTACTCGAGCTGCCTATGTGTTTGAGCCGCATGGGACTCCTGAGCCGTATGAAGCTCGTCTGATTTTGAGCCGCATGAAGCTTCCTGAGTTCTGTGCCGCATGAAGAACGTTTCATGACCGAGCCGCATGAGACTTTTGCCACGTGGCAACATAGGATTTCTGACAGATCGGGTCAGAGATCTTCTTCTTTTCCCGAAGAATCTGTCATTATGGCAGAGCCATTATGACACTTTATGTCAGAGACGTCGCAGCCGTCGAGTCGTGTCAGAGCATTAAATGAGGCCATTACTCCAATGGCCAACTGTAGGGGGGGTCACACGTGGCATCGATTTGAGCCGCATGTCCCCGAGCCGCATGAGTCTGGGGGTCTCCTTTTGGGCCGCATAAAGCAACTCCAGTATGAACCGCATAGGCTTGCTGTCCAGAGCCGCATGGGTCATTATGCCTTTATTTCCAATATTTTCCATGCTTCTACAGGACCCCCTTCAAAGTTTCTAAATTGCAAATTTGGAACACTTTGAATAAGAAGCATAGAAAGTAGATTTGTTTAGGTGTAGCAATCCAATCAGAGGTAGCATGGACGTGATAGGTTTGGGTACTTCCGCTGGGGATTTTATGTGGACTTATCATCCTTAGCGTACCTTGGTTTTAGGTACGGATAATAAGTTGAGAGAGGGAACCATCATATTTACTCAGAGGTGGTATGGACGTGGTAAATATAAGGTTGATGGTAGAGCTTTCCTACTCAGAGGTGATATGGACATGGTAGGAGCGAACTCGAATGAGGATACATAGAACAACTCAGAGGTGCTATCAACATGGGAGTTCTATGCATTGGGTGAAAGAATGCTATGGAACAGCTGGGCTCCGAAAGCATGTGATGATGAGGAAAGATGTGGATGTACTAAGGGACCTAGTACGACATTTGTGGTCAGCAGAGGATATTTGTGGGCCTATTATCCTTGGCATACCTTGGTTTTAGGTACGGATAATAAGTTTCATAGGGATACCTAGGACAACTCCGCGGTAAGGCGGATATGGAGGTTCTTGGTATCGGGCGAAAGAATACCATGGAGCAGTGAACAGTTTTCTGTTTTCTTTCACTGTTTTTCTTTTCTTTTTGTCAAGAGATGTGATCCCAGATGATGTAGTACTTTGAATTTTGAATAAATGAGCATGTTTCAACTCATCTTCTCTTTCTTGTACTTGTGGTGTTTGTGGAATTGGACCTGCTGGAGGATTATTTGTGGACCTGTTACCCTGGGCGTACCT
The DNA here is from genome assembly GCA_029216955.1 of Iris pallida. NCBI lineage: Eukaryota > Viridiplantae > Streptophyta > Magnoliopsida > Asparagales > Iridaceae > Iris > Iris pallida. The sequence continues at coordinate 23,382,545 of JANAVB010021796.1, forward strand.
TGGTTTTAGGTACGGATAACAAGTTTGGTCAGGATATCCGGAACAACCATGGCAAAGTGGTCATGGGTGCTCTCGGTATTGGAAAAAGAATGCCGTAGAGCAGCTGGGCTCCCGGGGCATGGTGAGATGGTGGATTTATGCTAAGAAGCTTAGCAAGGGATATTTGTGGACCTATTATCCTTGGCGTACCCTGGTTCAGGATACGGATAATAGGATGAAAGGAAACCAACATATTTGCTCAGAGGTTATGAGGACATGGCAAGCATGAGGGTTTTACCGTGGAATCTTCCTGCTCAGAGGTAATGAGGACATGGCAGGGGAGACTTCACGGAAGATATTCGTGGTCAACAGCGGACATTTGTGGTCAACAGAGGACGTTTGTGGTCAACAGAGGACATTTGTGGTCAACAGAGGACATTTGTGGACCTATTATCCTTGTCGTACTCCGGTTGTGGGTACAGATAATAGGTTGAAAGGGAACCGACATACTTACTCAGAGGTAATGGGGACATGGCAAGCATAAAGGTTTCTTCGACGGAGCCTTCCCACTCAGAGGTAATGAGGACATGGCAGGAGTGGGCTCAATGAAGAGGGGGTACATAGAACGACTCAGAGGTAGGAGAACGTGGAAGTTCTATGCGAGGGGGCGATTTGTTTTTGGTGGAAGTGAAAACGACTCAGAGGTAATGAGGACATGGCCGTTTCGGAAATTTGTGGATCGATTACCCTTTTTGTGCACTGGGAGCGCGGGTAGTGGATCATGAGGGAGGATCTCTTCCAGGAAGAAAGTTCAGAGGTATAATTATACGTGACTTACTATCTGAAAGAGTGACCGGAATGTGAGTTCAGAGGCACCAGCGGGTACATAACTCGGTAATTTAGAATATTGAGAAAGTATGAGTTCAGCGGCACCAGCGGGTACATGACTTGATAATCTGAAATGTTGTAGATGTGAGTTCAGCGGTACCAGTGGGTACATGACTCGATGATCTGGAGAGTTGTGGATGTGAATTCAGCGGTACCGGGGGGTACATAACTTACCAATCTAGAAAATTTGGAGGCGGAATGTGAGTTCAGCGGTACCGGGGGGTACATAACTCAATCATCAGGGATTTTTTTTTTTTTTGATGTCGTTTCGGACGTAATACTTCTTCAGGAAGTTGCCGTTGATGGGCAACATAAGCAAGTCTCATTGTGAGCAGCCACATACTTGGCCAGCTCCAACTCTTCTTCAGCCACCCCCTGTGTAAATGCAGACTGAGAGGATGATTTGGGCAACTTGATCATCAGGGGTTCTGTTGGTGGAGCCGAGCGGGGAGTTGTTGGCAAACTAGCGACCCCCAGTTTGGCACTTGACGTGGAGCGAGGAGTGGCTGGTTCACTAGAAGTGTCAGACCTTGCATCGAGGTGACGACCCTTCTTGGGAAGGCGTATCGTCAGTGGCCGATCGGAGGGATTGAGCTTCTCCGTTTGGGGTTGACCGACTCTCGACAATCTGATTGTCAGTGGCCCCGTTGTGGGTCTCGGCACTTGGCCGGACCTTGGCAGCCGGATTCTCAGCTGCTCATCATGTGCCGAGAGACTGATTGCGTCCTTACGCAGAGTAGCCGTAAGGGGTACAGAACTGCCCGGTTTGCGAGCCTGGAGATAGATTGTCAGGGGTTCTTCTGATCTTGTGGTCGTCTTGGTGTGAGCTTGCACCTCCTCTTCGACCAGATGCTTCTTTGATTTTTCGTAAAGACAGGAGTCTGAGTAATAAGATTCGACCCCCTTGAAGGGATCGATATCAGCAAACTCTGTCCTCACGAAGCCGTGCTTATCGACATATTTGAAGCACTGGTGTAGCGTGGAAGGCACGATCATATAATCGTGTATCCAAGGCCGCCCCAGAAGGATATTGTAAGATGTGTTGGCATCTATGACGTAGCAGGAGACTTCTGATTGGAGATCGCCGATCTGACATTTCAAGCGTATCTTCCCTATTGGGTAGCTCCTGCCCGAATTGAAACTGCTAATGGCGATGCTTGTAGGTGTTAGACGGTGCATCGAAATGCGAAGATGATGTAGTAGACCCTTCGGAATGATGCTTATGGAGGACCCAGGATCAATGTACATTCGGTCCACCTTTACGTCGCCGATGTATCCAGTGTAGTATAGCGGGCGATCATGCAGGTTAGTTTTGATGAGCATATCTTGCGGAGAGAAGACGATATTGGGCATTGTTCCCGTACACGCACTATCTTGGAGCTCTGCAGGTTGGTTATCTCCTGTGAGGTTGACCTGAGCCAAGTATGCGTCGGCATTTTGGAGCGCCTCACTTAAAGCCGTGCGGACATCCTTTGAGAGCCTGAGGAGTTCATATAAAGACAATTTGGCCGGGGTATTAGCTAATTGCGCTAAGATGTCGAAGTTGTAGGGCCTCTCCAGCCCCTGAGGTGTCTCCTTCCGGAGGGACTTGTCGAAGCGAGTCTCCTTCGGCCTAGGCTTGTCGGTCGTCGAAGGCTGAGCCGATCCCGGAGCATCATTGGTAGTAGGCGGATGATCATCAGTCGCGTTTTCGGTCACCGGTTGGGCTTGTGTTCCAGATCGAGTAGTGACGGTGGAGACTTCCTCTTCTTCCGCCGAGGCAGTGCGGCAGGATCTGACTTTTTTACTTTTTCTTTTAGAAGATGGAGAGGGCTGAGTTACCTCGTGGACTAGGTCCGGATGGACCCACATGATTTCCCCTCGTGATGTGGTGAGGGGTACTAGACCAGCGGCTTGATCGCGAGCAGGCGGCAGATTAGCAATCTCCATTGTTGCCAGAGGGATGGGTATAACCCCGTCCTGAGTCTCTGTTGGAGGGAAGCTGCCGAATTGTACGGACACCATGTTGGCTGCCACGGTTACCTCTTCGAAATCGATGGCCAGGGCGTTCGAATCGATGAGGTTTTGGATATACCGTTTCAGTTGGTAGCAGTCGTGTGTAGCATGGTGGACGTAGCGATGGTAATAGCAGAACTTTGGGTTCTCCAGATCAGCCGGCCGAGGCTCCCGTCTTGGTGGAGGAAGCTGAATCCTATCTCCTTGTATAAGCATGTCCAGGATAGGCTTGACGTGACCGTCTTCAAAGGAATAAGTGATTTGAGGCCATTGTTTGTCTGCCGGCTGTGGCTCGGGCTTCTGGGCTGTATCGGTCACCATGGCCTGCTTGCCTTTGTTGTCTCGGTTGGAGGGGCTACCCCCATTGTCGTTGCTGGCGCTGGGACGCTTCCCCTTGTTCTCTCCCTCTGAGATATGCAACCCCAGTTGGCGAGCTTTCTTCAATCGTTCCTTGGCACTTGTAGCGCTGATGATAAAGGCCTTCCAGTCCTTGAATTGACTTTCGCCCATCCAGAGACTAATTGTTGGGAGTAGTCTCTTTTGGCAAATTTCAATCAAGGAAGAGTCCGGGTTGCCAGATGGTAACTTTATTGCGGTTTGACGAAACCGCTCAATGTAATTCCTTGTCAGCTCTTTCTCTCCTTGGACGACGTCCATGAGGGTAGACATCGTGACGTCCTGCCCTACCTCATAGAACCTCTCCAAGAACAAGCGCTTGAAGCCAGCGAAGGAGTGGATGCAATTATCTGGCAGGTTGCGGTACCAATCAAAGGCGACTCCTTCCAGTGCCCCAATGAATAACCGTGTGAGGATGGCGTCCTCATGGGGCAGATGGTCGGTAGTAACCTCAAAATAAGTGATGTACCGGCTTGCTGAAGTTTTGCCGTCATATGGGTTGATATTGAACGGTTTATATCTTGGAGGAAAGGGAACATCCCTCCATTCAGCAGGATATGGTTGCCGTATTCTGAGGTCTTGAGAGTTTTCTCGGGCTTGGAACATTGCTCGGAGCTCCTGAACCTCTCTTCTTACTTCTCGAGCGTCATCTGTCGCGGTAGGAGCCGTTATCTCGGGAGCATTATTGCCCGGGTTTGGTGCCGCTGAATTTGAATCTATGTTGTTCGTGGGACCCACGCTTGTCTGACCAGGTATCACTCCCTGCAAAGTAGGAAGCGCTGCTTTGATCTCGTCCACAGACTTGACCAAGGCGTGCAGTATGGCCTCCAAAGTGTCGATACGTTGGCGATCGCCGGAACCGCCTTGGCTGTTGTCCGTCATGAATGCCGTCCTCACGTGAGGAGTGACAGAAGGAGTGGTGGCGGACGTGCTCTCCGAGTCATACTCATGCATCGAGAAATCATCAGGATATGTAGGTATGTTTTCTTCAGGTTCGGACTCGGAAGGGGCAGTACCCCCAGCTTCTGAGCCTGCTTCGTTTAGGATATCCTCGGGGACGTCGGTATCTGTTGTACCCGTTTGAGGATTTGCTTCCTCCAGTCCGTGTTCTTGGAATGTCGGGTTGTCGTGGATGTTCGGAGGAGAGCTACCCCCAGTTCCAACAACCCCCAGTGACGTGGGCGGTGAACTTCCTACTGCAGCCGTTTTTGTCTTTGAACGGGTGTGTTGGAATACTCCAGCAGAGGATGATCCTTTAGACGACGGCTTCTTAGCTGCAATAGTTGACACCTTTGGACTGGAGATGCTGGTTTTCTTTCCTCTCCCCTCAACAGGGGCTTTTCGCGCGGAATTGCAGGAGGCCACAGGGGGTGCCTCGTCTTCAGAGCTCGGATGTCGTAATCTTTGGAAGGCGGATGGCCGGTTTGCCGTGTTGCTGCAACAGCAGTTGACGATAATCTGGGCGCAGTGACGTCCCTGCGAGGACTCTCTGCACGCCGAAGCCCCTTCTCTTTCCTTGCGCTTGTGGAGGATCGCCTCACGCAGGTCAGAGGGACCACTCTGTCCGTTCGTCGTCGGGGTTTGGACTTGAGCGGTTCTGTATAACTTCCCATCAGGGGCCCGTGTGATAATCAGCGGGACGCCCTGATAGTCAGAGGTTGGGGCAGCTATCTGGGCTTGATGAGCCCGTGCTGCCCTAGACTTCTTCTTTTTAGCACTTGTGGGTGCATAATAAGAAGAGTCCAAGTTGAACATCACAGAGTCTGGCTTATCATCCAGAGAGTCATCAGGGTTCGGGCCGTACGAGAGACGGTCGAAAACTGATCGAGAGGAGCATGGAGCGGATGCTATGCGGCTGGGAGTGGAAACCGTGCAGGCTGTCTGTACGCGGTTGTCTCCTGTCGTCGGACGAGTTCTTATGCGGCTAGGAGCCATGACCGTGCAGGCTGGCCGCATGCGGTTGGCATCTGTGGCCGCATGGGTTTTCTGCAAACGATTGACTTTTCTAGCCGCATGAGTTTCATCCATACGGTCGGGAACTGTAGTCGCATAAGTTATGCGGCTGACAGAAGTAGCCGCATGAGTTTTCTTCATGCGGTTGGCGGATGTAGCCGCATGGGCTTTCTCCCTGCGGCTAATACTCTTCTGCGGTTCGGACCGCGTAGAGTCCCTCTTTGTCCCTGCAAGTCTAGCATCATAATGTTTTCTTCTGTCGGACTTGGGGGCAGCAGAGTTGTCTACGATCTGAAGTGGGACCGCAGGGGAATCCTTCTCGCCGTCTTGAGCAACAGAGGGCATCCCATCGAGGGCTTGAGGAGGAGCAAATGACTTCGGTCTCCATTCTTTGCGAGCCTTCGTGGTGCGGGTGCGCTTCTGGGCCGGGCCAGCGCTGCCTTCAGAAAGCATCTCTTCGAACGCCTGTTGGTCGAAGCGGACGACCATCTTCTTTTGTGTGGAGCCAAGTTTGGCTGCATCTGATTGCGTCACCAACTCCTCAGCCGTGGAGAAGTTAGTCCCCAGCAGAGTCGCCATCGTGTTTGCCATTGATTGTAAAAGAACAGAACAATTATCGGAGGACTGAACTTAGACTCACAATACAAACTCGCTCGCACAAAGAAAGCCTAGGGACGAAAACCTAGGTACAGCAGACTAAGTGCGATTGTTTATTTTTGATTCTGGGGGGTGACGATAGAGGCTCGGGAAAGCGACGCCCGCTCTGCCTTACTCCTTGGACGATCAGTATGCAGCCTTGGCTCGGGGAAGATCTGCTCGACGTTGATGAAGAAATGCTCTTCTTGCTCTCCTCGGATTGCTCTCCTGGCTTCTCTCTCTCTGTGATTATCAAGAAAAAAGGGGGGAGCTCTCTCTGTGTAGATCTCTCTCTTCTTATTTTTTTATTCTTTTGTTGCCGACCTCTCTCTCTCTCCTTTTTCTTTTTTTTTTTCTGACTCTGTGTATTTTGCAAGGGAATGGCACCCTGCTATTTATAATAGTGGGGAAGCATCATTAGGGTTTGGCTGATTACCCGTTCTCAAAGTGGCGGCGGCCTGGTGATTGATCAATCTGGACCATTAGTCTTGAGTGTGAAGGATCTGGACCATTAATGTGGATTATGCCAAATCCCATCAATAATAAATGTTGATTGCAATAAATCTCCATCATGATGATTTGCTGATGTCTGCAAATCTAAATGAATCAATTTAATTCATTCTCTTGCCACGTGTCCCAAATTATTAGAATCTGACCCAAAATTTGATTATGTTTAGGACACGTGTCCTGTCATCATTATTGAGCCGCATGAGGAGTGTTCATATTTGGGCCACATGAAGGTAGTCATGACCGAGCCGCATGGAAGATTTCATGACCGAGCCGCATGAATAGTCTCTACACTCGAACCGCATGAAGGTTGTCATGACCGAGCCGCATGAATAAGTTCATGACCGAACCGCATGAATATGTTCATGGCCGAGCCGCACGAGAGTCTTCATGGCCGAGCCGCATGGGTTTCTTCATGGCTGAGCCGCATGGGGGCCTTCATGGTTTGAACCGCATAGATTTCTTTGCACTGGCCGCATGAACTCGTCTAGTCTGGCCGCATGGACCTGCCTCGAAGCTTGGTAGACAGCGCCGTATTGGTGAAGATTTTCCTTATTTCCTAGAAAAATTCTGCTTTTCGTGTCAGTCATTATGACAACTTTATGTCAGGTCTGTCATCTGTCAGCTGTCAGCCGTCAGAACATTAAATGCGTCCAGACGTTGACCACAGCTGTTTTGAATGCCACGTGGCCTCTCTCTCTGAGCCACATGGAGTTTACTCGAGCTGCCTATGTGTTTGAGCCGCATGGGACTCCTGAGCCGCATGAAGCTCGTCTGATTTTGAGCCGCATGAAGCTTCCTGAGTTCTGTGCCGCATGAAGAACGTTTCATGACCGAGCCGCATGAGACTTTTGCCACGTGGCAACATAGGATTTCTGACAGATCGGGTCAGAGATCTTCTTCTTTTCCCGAAGAATCTGTCATTATGGCAGAGCCATTATGACACTTTATGTCAGAGACGTCGCAGCCGTCGAGTCGTGTCAGAGCATTAAATGAGGCCATTACTCCAATGGCCAACTGTAGGGGGGGTCACACGTGGCATCGATTTGAGCCGCATGTCCCCGAGCCGCATGAGTCTGGGGGTCTCCTTTTGGGCCGCATAAAGCAACTCCAGTATGAACCGCATAGGCTTGCTGTCCAGAGCCGCATGGGTCATTATGCCTTTATTTCCAATATTTTCCATGCTTCTACAATTATATCATTGGCCAGACTATTCATGTCATCTCCAGGATCAATCCTATACGGATCATGATGAAAAAACCCAGTGTTTTGAATTCTCGATTAGCTAACTGGGGAATACTACTTGCACAGTATGACATGCATTATATTCCTCAGAAGTCAGTCAAAGGACAAGCTTTAGCTGATTTTCTGGCTGCTCATTCAATTCCAGAAGATTCAAAACTCTATGACGAAATTTCAGATGAAGTCCTAGATTCAAACCAAATTGCTGAAGAAGATTCTACTTGGCGTCTATTCTTTGATGGAGCTTCAAGGATAGGTCCTAATGGTGATGTTATCGCTGGAGTTGGAATCGTTCTTGTATCGCCAGAAGGTCTTGCTATCCAAAGAGCCTATTCTCTTGATCAGCCATGTTCAAACAACGTAGCTGAATACAATGCATTGCTTATTGGTCTTCAACTCGCTAAACATCTGAATATTCAACATTTGGAGGCGTACGGAGACTCTAAACTCATTGTCAATCAGATAGGGGGTACTTATGAAGTTCGCCATCAAGATCTGGTTCCTTATCATAGATCGGCTATATCTATGGCTTCTTCGTTCAAAGAATTCTTCATTGAACATGTTAGACGAGCATGTAACACAGAAGCTGATGCTCTTGCCAATCTTGCGGCGGTGTTGGCTATTCCAATCAGACGTCAACAAATGATTGTTGTTCGCAATCGAGAATTATTTCATCTCGAAAACAATCTGACCCTAGGACTTCCAGTTGACATTGAAGAATCAACATCTCATGATGTCAATACAACAAGAGGATTTGGATTTAGTCGTAAATCTTCATCATCTTCATCTGATTCCAGCATGGAATTCATCTTCAGTCATTCGGCCGAGAATCAAAATACGGATACGGATTGGAGACTTCCTTTCTTAGATTTTGTATTGTATGATATTCTTCCGAATGATCCGAGTGAAGCAGCATCTATCAGACGACGATCATTCCGATTCTATTATAATCATACAACAAAGACCTTATATCGTCGAGCCTATGATGGTTTACTTCTCCGATGTGTTTCCGATGACGAGGCTCAACAAATTATTCGTGAAGCACATGATGGAATTTGTGGAGCACATCAGCCTGGACCAAAAATTCAAGACCGTATTCGACGTATGGGTTATTATTGGCCTACTATGGTATCAGATGCCATCGAATATGCAAAGAAGTGTAAAGCTTGTTAAATTCATGCGGATTTTATTCATCAACCTTCAGAATTTCTACATCCGACGGCAGCATCATGGCCCTTCGAAGCTTGGGGCATGGACATTATTGGTCCGATCAATCCGCCGTCATCCAAGGGTCATCGGTTTATTCTTGCAATAACCGATTACTTCTCCAAATGGGCCGAAGCCATTCCTTTATCTGAAGTTAAGACGTCCAATGTCATTTGCTTTATTAAGCACCACGTCATCTACAGATTTGGTGTTCCTCGACGCATTATTCATGATAACGGACCACAGTTCGTCAGTCAGAAGTTTACTCGATTCTGTGACGATCACCGGATCAACAATATGGCTTCTACCGCATATAATCCGGCAGCTAACGGATTAGCAAAAGCTTTCAACAAGACCATCATCAAACTCCTAAAGAAGTTTGTCTCTTCTAACAAACGTAATTGGAGTGAGAAGCTCGGTGAATGTTTGTGGGCTTATCGCACTACAGTTCGTAATGCTACTAAATGTACACCCTTCTCTCTGGTGTATGGTTGTGAAGCTGTTCTTCCATTAGAGATTCAAATTCCTTCTTTAAGGATAGCAATCGCTAATGAACTCACTGCAGAAAATAATGATCGTCTTCGACTTCAAGAATTAGAAGCTCTGGATGAAAAGCGATTATCTGCTCAACAGAATATTGAATTCTATCAAGCTAGAATTTCAAGAGCTTTTAATAAGAAAGTCAGAATTCGGGCGTATCAAAAGGAGAACTTGTTCTAACTGTCAGACGTCCTATGACTATGACTCATATGAGCAAGGGCAAATTTGACGCAAAGTGGGAAGGACCCTATATTGTGAGCAAAGTTTTCTCAAATGGAGCTTATCAACTCTCAGAATTGGATGGTCGAAAAGTTTTGATGCCTATTAATGGCAAATTCCTTAAAAAGTACTATGTATAAATGTAAATGCTTGTAATCATCAGACAGTTTCATGTTTAGAAATAAAATTTTTATTTTATTTTTAATCATGAATGATGATACATGATATTAAGGAAGATCACTATCATCCTTTTCTACATTTGGACGTGGGCCACTGCCATCCTTCTCGAAGACGTGATCAGCAAAAGAGCTGAGGATCTCCTTGCTGGAACCCACAAGAAATTTGCAAGCTGCCATCCTCATGGCTTCTTCTCCCTCAGTCCTTCCTGGTTCGAGCAGGAAGTCCAGAATGTCCCTTGGTGGCTTGGATGCATACGAACCTTCGCCTGCTTCCACCTTCTTCGATTGAATTGGATCAGCAGGGTGTTCTTCAGTGCTTTTCTGAACCTTCATGGCGATTTCAACCTTCTTGGATGCTTCTTCAGACGATATTTTTATGTTTGAAAGAAGAAGCGTTCGTTCTTGTCAGATTTCTGCTATATTTATAGGCAGAAGTTCCTCAAACAATGAAGCGTCATATCCATTCGACGATTCACACATTCATTAATGCTTGACGGCTCATTCGTTCATTTCTCACATTCATCAGTCGGTTCGCCCGTTCATTAATGCTTGACGGTTCATCCGTTCATTTATTATGTTCATCCGACGGTTCATCCGTTCATTTCATCTAACGGTTCGTCCGTTCATAATCTTCTATCAAATTTATTAAGTGGGGATTCGTTATTGATCACGTTTTCATAACCTCTGAATCAATTCCGAATCTACTTGCTCATTTGTCATTTTTGACCTCTGCATAGAAATTAATCTATTTTCTTTTGAGTTTTTACATATTATCACGTCCATAATACCTCTGATAATATCATATACTCTAAAACAGAAAAGAAGATTTCATTATCTATCATGTCCACAATTCATCCACAAAATCAAATCTTTGAGCATAGAAGAATTATCATTTCCATTCTCATTTCACCACAAAAAGTCTATTACATTTTCTTAGACTTTCTTATAAATCATAATGGAAATCTATTACAAATCTTGGATTTTCATTCTACACCACAACAATAACCTAATAGAGATCTATCTTCTTCTTTGGATCTTCTCCGTCGGACCTTCTCCGTCAGGTTCGTTGTTGGTGGCAGTTCCTGACTGTCTGAGTCCCAGTCACGACCAGATCAGCATGAATCAAATTCTGGTCTTCTCTCTCAGACGAGAGGAGAACCACAGAGTATGGCAGCCCGAAGTCGTGGTGCTGCCAATACAACTGGTGGATTGGGGGTAACCTCTCAAGGAAGACAGGAATGTATCCAAACCTTGGGATACAATTTCTAGTTCTTCCGTGAAAGGAACTCTACTACCCGATTTCTTGGGGTAGAGTTGACTCCACCATCCAACTCTCGTGTATAAAGGCTCTTCCTACCATCTGAGGAAGACCCTTCTATCCCACGAAGAGTTCTGAGTTGTCTGATTTACGCGTCAAAAGTGTATGAGCTTCCTGATGTAGATGTCAGCAGGATATTCTCCACAACATCCACATCCCCAATGCCAGTTCTGAAGAAAATTTTCAGCCAAGTTTCTGCAGAAAGTATCAACAGAAATCATTCAGTGTGCATTTATCAAACAGAAACAGGCGTGTATTTTTCAAATCAGAAACAAGAAACAGAAAGCCTATCTTCAACAGCAAAAATAATACACGTATTACACTGACTTACCTTCAAGTTTGGTGCTAAGGATTGGCAAACTCATGTTTAATACAGTGCGCAGAAGTCGAACATTAGAAAACATTGCTTTCCTGTTTGAAAGTGAAATCTCCCAAAAATTTCATTCTCAGAGAAGAAGAAGAGGAATGGGAGATGAGTATCTGTGAAACTCTTCTATCTATTTAAAGGGCAAAGTACAAGTCTATTCTTGGAAAAGATCCGCATAAATAGCGCTCGTAAACCGTGGAATGAGTGTTACGTGTGCTTTGGAAGACAGAGCAACATTAGAAATAGTCAAAGGGTGCTAATTAATATTCTTCATTAATGCACGCAGATTAAACACAGAAGTTGTACTTCATTCTTCAAGACAGGCACTGATAGCCTTACAAAAGACAAAACAAAAAGAGTGCAACAAAAGCACAAAAGACACGCTCTATTTTCCAGAGCGACTGAGCTTAATGTCTAGTTCTTCTACGCTTTTGACCCCCATGCGGTGTAACAGAGCCTTCAACATTTCACGCTGCTCTATGAGGCTGCGTCCATCAGAAGAGAACGAGCCATCTAAGCCAAAATAGCTCAAGAAATTCTTGGCTAGTTGCAAGGGATCATCTTTGAGTTCGAAGACATGGGGCTCTGTCTCTTCACCCCCAAAAGTGGGGTCACCATGGGAACAAAAGCCCAACTTGCGTGCTTCTTCCTCAGCTTTCTCTTTTGGTGTCATGTTGACGTAAGATGAAGATTAAATGATAGCTATTTTTTCATCTCAAACCTATGCTATAAATCTGTACAAATTATGGTATTAATTATTTAGAAATAGTGTTTTGATGTCTCTTGAGTAGTATTTTTCATCCATAAAAGTTTCATGAATTATGATAGCTATTTTCATGTTTCGGTAGAGCCAAAACTTACCATGTTGTGAAGGAACTATAAGTTTCTGTAGAAATTTTTCAAAACTGAATTTTATGTAGGTTAATATACTTAAAATAGGATTTTAAAGCATTTTTTCACGAATTTATCAATTCAATTCTGGTTTGGAAAATTATAGGTCAAAATTAGTCATTTTTGGGTGACTTGTTGACCTAGAAGATTCCAAACCATTAGTACCATGAAACCCTTGCATCAAAATTTCATATTCTAATATTTATAGAATTTTAATTCTGTTTAAATTGTATTTTTGAGGATTTTTATAATTTTAGATAATTAATGAAGTTCTAGACAAATTTCGGGTAGACTAGTCGACCCGATAGACAACTAGTAGTATAATTCTTTAAAAATATAAATTCTAGAAATTCTGAGATAAATCTATAGAAAATTAGTTTAAATAATATTCTTATTATTTTTATATGATTTTTAAGTATATGATTGAAGTAGCAACATAACTGACTAATTGGGAGTTGGAAACCCAAAAAAAACTGTGTTCGGTGTCTCGTGGAGCCTGTGTGTGATTCTTTGGGTCTAAAGGGTTCCACGAGAAATTGAATATAATCTTAAAAAAATTATCTTGACTAATTAAGTCATATTGTAAGTTCATGAGTAGTGGGTTAATTTAGTTAATTAATTATCTAGGAGCGTCGGGTTCCGGCGGCGTTGACGCGGGAGCGACGTTTCAGATTCACAGCGCGACACCAGGCAAGTACACCTTGCCAAACTTTACAGTATTTACATGCATATTCTATATTGTTATCTATTTCAAGTTCTACTTCATATCTTTCATTCATGTTTATGTTACTTCTACTTTCTTATTTTACGTGCACGTTCCTTATTGAGTCATCTTATGTCGTTATTGTTCTACGCGAGTCTTGTGACGATTTTGACTAGTCTTCTACCTTCGCCCTTGAGCTTGACTTGACCTGTAGTCATGATTGATTGATTTGACATTAGCCCTGATATCTCTAGGACTGGGAGCGTCCAGTGGCGTTACGGTATTAGAGACTTCTTATCGACCTGTTATCCCATCTCTAGGACCGGGAGTGTCCCATGGCATTACGGTAGTAGAGACTTATCTTTTATCTTGAGGTCGGGAGCGTCCCATGGCGTTACGATATTGAGACGTCTTATTGATCTTTGTCTATTTTAAATTTCTCTATTTCATTCTGCATGTTATTTACTGTACAGTAGGCATGTATATTATGTGTCTTGCTAGTCCTCTGAGGACCTGGTGATATCTCCAGGCATTAGCTGAAGATATGATACATTGATGGATGATGTTGCTACACCAAGACTGCAGGTATATTTAGTTGATGTTTTATCGTTCTCTTCCGTAATTAGATTTTGTCCTATATTATATTACTTTGACATTGCTATTGTATAGCCTAGTTTTACAAGCTTTATCTTTTATTAGAAGCTTGTTCAAGATAATTGCATTAGAGTCTGGTCCACTTTATTGTATATTATCTTTTCTTGTTACTTGTAGTAACCGGTTTGCTAATGTCTGACCAGCATTAGTTTACTTGGTTTATACAAGAGTTTATCTTCAGTGGATTGAGATATTTGTAGATTGATTTAGAAAACCAGACATCTTATACGTATTCGAGCTGGGTTGGAGTCCTCTCGATGCGTAGCTGGCATGTATACATATCCTAGTCCTACGTATTTTGGGACTGGAGCGTTATATGTTTTTTTTTAGTGGCCCATGCAGGTCGAGTTAGCCGTTTCGGTTACGTCACTGTACCGAGCGGGCCTGCGATATGATTAAACCCTTAGGAATCTCAATCCACAACTGCCTTGACAATTCTTTTAGAAATTTTCTACCGTCCTTGAACTTCGCATTTACTATCGATTACTATTCCCTTGCTTTCTCGTATCATTGCTTCTCGTCCCTTCCAATTTCGGAGTGACGAATAATCGTGCTATATAGGATTTAGCAAAAATTCTTAAGTTATAGTGTAAGTTAGTTTGCTTATTGTATTGTGATTGCTTGATAGATAAGTAGGATTAGAGATTCCATATGCCATACGGCATCATGTGTTTGATAAGGTAGTTTAACCAAAGGTGGGTAGACGTCCTCATTATAGGCATACATATATGATCATACTGGGTTACGCCCTTACGGTGGCCACTTGATCAAGAATAGAGTGGTAGTTTTAGTGTAGAGATCGACCCTCTAAGAGATGAAACTAGACATAGCCTAACCCAACCCATTTACTATTATATCATGTCAATTGTAAAATTATGATTTGACAGATTGATAGGTATCACTTAACTTGGTTAGGTGAAGGGAGACTTATATAATTGTCTTGATAAAATAGTTAGGAGGACAAGCCTTCAACATGATCGTTGCAAGACTGCTAGTACCAAAAAGAGCGACTATAGATAACCATATATAGCTTTAGAATGTTGAATTGTTTAGGCTTGATTATTACTTGACTTATTAAGAGACACTGTAGTGACCTAGCATATCCCTTAAACTATTCCTAGTTACTCTAGCACGGTTCTTTGTTACTGAGCCTTATTTTAATTTCGAGGACAAAATTCTTTTAAGGTGAGTAGATTGTGAGGACCCTGATTTTTGGGATTATTTTTTTTAGTATTTCTAATTATTAGGTTATATTGTATATTTAATTATGATTATATATGAACTCTTCCGTGTCTTTGATTTTTGGAGCACAAGACATGCCCATCTCTTGAAACGTCCTTCATGAGTTTTGTAGTAGACATGATGACCTTCAACTTGATATATTATGTCCCACCCAGACTTTTCCCTAGCATTCTTTTGACTTTTGTGCAACTTCGGGTCAAATTTAGGCAATTAGATTATTTGCCATAATTCCAGACCTAACTTTCCACGTGAGTTCGGGACTCGACATAAATCAAAACTATTCGACCCAATTATGGTTTTGACTCATTTTGAGCCTACGACACACATGCTAAGAGTGTGCCACACGATCGAGTCTCCATGTGCTATTTAATTGCGAATGGCACAAGAGACTTATTAGTTGACTCTTAGAGTTCGATTAAATTAGAAAATATATTTGGACCCTAACCTAGCTAACCGCACCTGGTAGGAAGCCATGTTAGGTTGCCATGACAGTATAATTATTATGGATTTATTTTGGGACGTTATACAGTCAATTAGATTTAAATACAATTTTGTGTATATGATTATATTTATAATAGTCTAATATTATATATATGGCCTTAGTTATGGTTAAGTTTGAGATACATATCGACTAGGAATTTTAGCACGGATAGTGTAGTCGTGTACTTTGACTAGTCTATTACCCATGGTAGGGAAGGCCGAGCCATATGTGTGTTCTAACTAGGAAAATCAGGCCAAGTTGCGACTTAACCTCCACCGATGATTTATTTATTTAATTATTAGATTATTGACTTTCTAGGAGACCCGGTTGTACCAATTTAGCCCCGACTTGACCCGAACCAAATCCCAATCTAAATAAACATGTAATACTCTCAAATAACTTCATGTTAATATATATTTTGTATATATATTTTATTTATATTAATATGTTTTCAATTTTGGAAAGTTTCTATTTATAGAAAGTGTCTACGTGTAATCCTAGTGTAATCCTAGTTGGCATTAGTTTATATTTGACCCAAAGTCCAACCCAAACCTATGTAGGCATGTTGGACATTAATATATATTCATAAATATATATATTTTATATTTAATTCAGATTTAGATTGCATTTACATTTAGAAATCTAACTAGTTCCATATTAGGAAACCTTTTATTTAAATCCACAATCAATCAATTAGCCAACTCATCAAATAACTAAACCAATCCATGTGGACCCCACATATGACCAACGAAAGATTATTTTCATGTAATTTTTGTCCAAAAATAATCTTCTACATTGGCGGGCCATGCCATGCATGGAAACACCCTCCTACATATATAAACTCAACCCATAGGCTCATATATATATCAACCCTTATCAAAACCCTAACCCTAACACCAAAAACTCTTATTTATCATCCAAGAGCAGCTCCTTTACCATTAATTTCGAAAATAGCATCCCCTCCCCTCTACTACATCATCTCCTCCATCACATAACTCATCCTCCTCCATAAAGGCTCCTTCTTTCATCCTTCTTCCATCCAAACTCCACCAAACGAACCCTAAAAACTCTATCTTCTCCATCCAACCATCTAGAACCATTGACAACCCCTCCAAACTCATCAAGAGAGGATTAGCAAGCAAGGATAGCAATAAAGGTGGGAGCTTTGACAAGGAGAAGCATCCACAATCCAACTAGCAAGGACTTTTGGTAAGAAACCCTAATTTTTTCATCTCAAACCTATGCTATAAATCTGTACAAATTATGGTATTAATTCTTTAGAAATAGTGTTTTGATGTCTCTTGGGTAGTATTTTTCACCCATAAAAGTTTCATGAATTATGATAGCTATTTTCATGTTTCGGTAGAGCCAAAACTTACCATGTTGTGAAGGAACTATAAGTTTCTGTAAAAAAATTTTAAAACTGAATTTTATGTAGGTTAATATACTTAAAATAGGATTTTAAAGCATTTTTTCACGAATTTATCAATTCGATTCTGGTCGAAAAAATTATAGGTCAAAATTAGTCATTTTTGGGTGACTTGTTGACCTAGAAGATTCCAAACCATTAGTACCATGAAACCCTTGCATCAAAATTTCATATTCTAATATTTAGAGAATTTAATTCTGTTTAAATTATATTTTTGAGGATTTTTATAATTTTAGATAATTAATGAAGTTCTAGACAAATTTCGGGTAGACTAGTCGACCCGATAGACAACTAGTAGTATAATTCTTTAGAAATATAAATTCTAGAAATTCTGAGATAAATCTATAGAAAATTAGTTTAAATAATATTCTTATTATTTTTATATGATTTTTAATTATATGATTGAAGTAGCAACATAACTGACTAATTGGGAGTTGGAAACCCAAAAAAAACTGTGTTCGGTGTCTCGTGGAGCCTGTGTGTGATTCTTTGGGTCTAAAGGGTTCCACGAGAAATTGAATATAATCTTAAAAAAATTATCTTGACTAATTAAGTCATATTGTAAGTTCATGAGTAGTGGGTTAATTTAGTTAATTAATTATCTAGGAGCGTCGGGTTCCGGCGGCGTTGACGCGGGAGCGACGTTTCAGATTCACAGCGCGACACCAGGCAAGTACACCTTGGCAAACTTTACAGTATTTACATGCATATTCTATATTGTTATCTATTTCCAGTTCTACTTCATATCTTTCATTCATGTTTATGTTACTTCTACTTTCTTATTTTACGTGCACGTTCCTTATTGAGTCATCTTATGCCGTTATTGTTCTACGCGAGTCTTGTGACGATTTTGACTAGTCTTCTACCTTCGCCCTTGAGCTTGACTTGACCTGTAGTCGTGATTGATTGATTCGACATTAGACCTGATATCTCTAGGACTGGGAGCGTCCAATGGCGTTACGGTATTAGAGACTTCTTATCGACCTGTTATCCCATCTCTAGGACCGGGAGTGTCCCATGGCATTACGGTAGTAGAGACTTATCTTTTATCTTGAGGTCGGGAGCGTCCCATGGCGTTACGATATTGAGACGTCTTATTGATCTTTGTCTATTTTAAATTTCTCTATTTCATTCTGCATGTTATTTACTGTACAGTAGGTATGTATATTATGTGTCTTGCTAGTCCTCTGAGGACCTGGTGATATCTCCAGGTATTAGCTGAAGATATGATACATTGATGGATGACGTTGCTACACCAAGACTGCAGGTATATTTAGTTGATGTTTTATCGTTATCTTCCGTAATTAGATTTTGTCCTATATTATATTACTTTGACATTGCTGTTGTATAGCCTAGTTTTACAAGCTTTATCTTTTATTAGAAGCTTGTTCAAGATAATTGCATTAGAGTCTGGTCCACTTTATTGTATATTATCTTTTTTTGTTACTTGTAGTAACCGGTTTGCTAATGTCTGACCAGCATTAGTTTACTTGGTTTATACAAGAGTTTATCTTCAGTGGATTGAGATATTTGTAGATTGATTTAGAAAACCAGACATCTTATACGTATTCGAGCTGGGCTGGAGTTCTCTCGATGCGTAGCTGGCATGTATACGTATCCTAGTCCTACGTATTTTGGGACTGGAGCGTTACACTTTCCCGAGCCTCTACCGTCACCCCCCAGAATTAAAAATAAACAATCGTACTTAGATTGTTGTACCTAGGTTTTCGTCCCTAGGCATTCTTTGTACGAGCGAGTTTGTATTGTGAGTCTAAGTTCAGTCCTCCTATAAAAGTGTTCTGTACTTTTACAATCAATGGCAAATAGTGCATATGCCAACACAAATGCAAGAAGTTGGGATATGCCAAGAAGAGTGGTGATGAATATGCAGATGATAGGTTTGAGCTATAAGGATGACACTTTGATTATGATCAATTGTCGATGATGGGGGCTAAGTTCGACGACGAGATGCACGGACTAAATATGTTATTAGGTACACTACCATACTCGTGGGAAATCGTGTTAGCTGTATGCTAGCAAAAGCTTAAAAACCTTGTTTCTTTCTCCATTACATATTCCAACGGCTACTTCCCTTTCAATATCCAAAACGGCCACATTCAATTTGCACATTCAATTTGCAAACGGCTCCTTTCTTAAATTTTTAGCTATCAATGTTCTCATTTAACCCCATTCATTTCATTGGGTATAGGGTTGCCTATATAATGCGTTGTTTTCTTCTTCTAAGAACATATTGAAAATCCTACGAAAAAAAAAACTCTTTGAAAATCTCGTCATTCCGAACCTCCTCCGTTCTTCATTTTTGCTCTTGGCAGAGCTAAGTCGACGGTCACTCTCTCTACGTCGTGTACGGCAAAGAGATTCCGGTGGAGCGGAAATTTTACCACTAGGAGCGTTCGGATATAGTCTGCACATAGACCCGGACTAACTTTTAGGGCAGTGCTACGTGCGCGACTTCCCTGGAGGCCCGTAACATTTACTTAATTTTATTTTGTTGCAGATTGAAAACAAATAAGTAGTAAAAAATCCCAACAATCCAAGAGTTATTCCTCAGTAAATCTTTTAACATAATTTTCCTATTAAGAGATTTGATTTTCTATTTGCAATATACAAACAAGTTCTGTTCTGTTAACAAGACAGTTTAAATCTATTTGCTATGTATTTTATCTATTTGCTATGTATTTGCCTTGCTTAAATCCATTTGCAAAATATTAACAAATTCTGCTCTGTTAACAAATTTAGTTGCTGACTTATTGACGTGTTCAAATATATATATTAGCCTACGTGCAAGCTTCTGTTGAATTACTATATATTAGCCTTGTGGCTGACTTGTTGACTTGTTCAATTATATATATATTGGATCACCAAATACTTGTCTTTGTTACATTTGCTTGCTGCTCTTAGCTCTTAGCAAATACACTAGTTGTTACACTTTGCATACAATATATTCGTTCTCTAAAAGAGCACTGGTAGACTTTACTAACTTGTCTACACTTTACTACTGTTACCAACTTTCTTCTATTATATTTTGTTCTGTCAAGCAACTTTCTTGTGCTAAACATGTTAGCTATTTTCGTAAACATTTTACCACTGTTATCATTAACTATTCTGTTATAATATATATTAAAGTTGTTGTTTAAAATTTTTGTTTAATAGATTTGCCTCTGTTAACAAATTGTTTACCAAGTCTCTGTTAACAAATTGTTTAACAAACATTTGAATATTTTGCTTGTTTAAATATTTGCCTTTTTTAAATGTTTGCCTCGTTTACACAAGCCTCTGTTAACAAGATTTACCAACATATATATATATATATATATATATATATATATATATATATATATATATATTGGGAAAAGACAATTTTATTGAATCGAAACAAGCAACACATAACAAAAGCCTGTGTGGAACAAACAACACACAACAAAAGCCCACCATAGGACAAAAGCCCACAACCGGCCAAAACAAATTCAAAATCAGAACCCGCACGCAGCCCGGAGAGGGGGGGCACGTGGCAGACCCACGCGGGGCCCGAGGGGGGCAGGTCCAGGCGCTCTGCCCGAGGAACGCGGAAACCGAAGGGGCAGGGACGGGCTCTGACTGAGGGGGCGCGGAGCCCAAGGCGGCCTGGGCGAAGCACCGGGCGGTGCTCCGGCGAGGGGCGGAGGATTGGTCTCCGGCGTCGGTCAACCAGGAGGGAAGGCGACGTCGGAGTGCGACGGCAGGCACGGCAGGAGGGCCACAATGCCGCGAGGGAGGGGGAAACGCCAGAAGAGGGGGCTACGGAGGAGAAGGGGAGGGCGCGAGGCAGAGCGTAGACGACACGGTGCCCGAGAACGGGCGCAGGGGGGAAGGAGCTCGCCGGACCCAAGCGGAGGGGGCGGAAGATCCGCAGGGCCATTACTGTCAATAGGGCTGGCAGCGGCCGCAACGGCACGCCGACGCTGAGGGGAGACTGGCACCTCCGAGGACGGAGGCTTGCCACTGAGGCGCGGTCGTCTGCGCTGGGATGGGGACCCAGAACCATTGCTGGGTTGAGGGGTCCAGGAAGTAGGCCCCCGCCGCTGCCGAGGGGGAGGGGTACGCTGCGGCGGGCTGAGCGACGGAAGGGGGAGGGGGATCCGTGACCGGGGTAGGAGGAAGCGCGGCGGGGGGGGGGGCTGAGGGAGGAAGGCCGTCGATGAGGAACTCACGACAGCGAGAGGGGCGACAGAAAGGGGTAGGGGGTCCGCCTGGAAGGAGAGCGTGGCGGGGAGAGCGGCGGTAGGAGGGGCCGGAGTAAGGGGAGGCGCCGGCGGGGGGGGGGGGGGGGGGGGCAAAGGATGGGGGAGCGAAGAGGGGAACCGGCGAGGGCGGATCTACCGCAATGGCGGAGGGAGCTCGGCCCGAGGGAGACGGATGGGGCGATACCGGCTGGGCGGAGGAGGGCTCCGGGCAGCCGTGCGCCAGGGGAGGAGGAGAGGGATCAGGGGCGGAGAGGGGGGAGGAGAGAGGGGCTGCGGCCGAAGGGGGGCAACGCTGCGACGGAAACGGCGGCAGCCCCGACAGAGGGTGACGGGGCGGGGCCGAGGAGGGAGGGGGCCGAAGAGGCCCTAAGACGCCTAGACCGACGCCGCCTACTACGCCGCGGCCGTCGGCAACTCTGCGGACGGGGGAGGAGGGGGGGCCACCGCACCACGGGCAGCTGCCGGAAGAAGGGGCTCCCCACGGGAGGATTGGCCTGGGGAAGCCCGGCCAGACGCCTAGGCCGGGGTGGCCGGGGAGGATGGGGACCTCGCGGCGAGGCGGGGATCGCCGGGGGGCGATCGGCCACCGCCTAGGAGCGGGAGGAAGACGCCCGAGGGGCGGCCGAGCGCCGGCCAGCGGGATCCGCGCCCAGAACCCGCATTCCAACCCGCTCACCATATATATATATATATATATATATATATATATATATATATATATATATATATATATTCTTGTCTAAAAAATTGCTTCTTGTTAACATCTTTGTACACAAATAATTGATTGAGAGCATATTAAAATATTGTTATATATATTGTTTCTTAAGAATTTGTTTAAAATAACATTCTGTTGCTTAATAAGTTACAACTGTTAATTTGTTAACAATATTAATTAGTTCTTACTAATTTGTCCTTACATAAAGTTGCTACTTTAGACACAAAGTTGCTTGGTGTTACAAAATACTCATAAAGTTAGTTATTACTAATTTGTTAACAATATATCTACCACAGTTGAATATTACATTTCTTAACAATTTTGAACTTTGTCCATTCTAAATTTGTTAACAATTTATATACAACTGCCTTTAAAAAATTGCTATACTCTAAACATTCATTTACTCCATAAATTATTTCTTGATAAAATTATTCATTAAATCATTATTAGACAATTGTTCTTACATAATTGTCCCTTTTTAAGTAGCATAGTGCTCAACAAATCTTGATTAGATATTGTTAAAAAAATTGTTTATCATTTGTCAAATAATTGTCATACAGTAACATTTATATTGTTATTAGTTACATAACAATTGTCGCTTCATAAGACTGTTATAGAGATTGACAATTTTCATAAGAAATACTGTACTAGTTCTTCCCTACTCAATATTTTAATTTAGGCTAAAGTAAACAGTTTATTGATTTAGTAAATTTATTTAATTTTAAAGTTCTAAAGTAGATATTTGTTTGGGTACAAGCCGAAAGGACCCTTCTGTCAACAAGGCAAAAAATTGTCTAAGCGACCGGTACTTAAGTGTTCCTAGTGAACCTCCGCTTGCTGGGATCCGACCCCTACAACTAACCCAACCTTATCAAAACTTGAAAAACTATAATTTTAAAGGTAATTTACTAAAATTATTTAAACCGTTAATTTTTATCTTAAACCATCTTTATTGAGTAAACCCTATAGAAATCCATGGCAAACCCAAGCCTAATCACCAAGGAGACCTCCCTCAAAGGGAAATGCTCTAACAAGCCAGAGGCTAAGATGATTCTGAATAGGTCTTCTAGCTCCTTCGGGTCTGTAAGCTATCCACCTATGATAAACATTTCTTATCACTCTGATGATTGGTGGTTGGATTCTGGAGCAAATGTTCATATTTTTTTTATCGCTCTAGTTTCTCAACCTATCAAGAATCGGGTGGAGGAGGTGTGACCCTAGGAGATGGCTCAACGGCACAAATTGTAGGAAGAGAAAGAATAGATCTAAAGATGACATCAGAAAAAATTATACCTCTCCATGATGTGCTTCATGTGCCGTCGGTAAGGAGGAACCTAGTTAGTGGATCTCTACTTGTAGCCTCAAGATACAAGATTGTAATGGAGGCCAATAAAGTAATTTTTTCTAAGAATGAACTATTTGTGGGGAAAGGATTTGTAAAAGATGGACTCTTTATTTTAAGTACTATGAATAAAAGTTCAAATCCTTCTTTTGTTGCAAATGTTGAATCCTCCAATATTTGGCATAGTAGATTAGGTCATGTGAATTTAGGATCTATTAAAAGGATGATGAACTTAGATCTTATTCCTAAGACTCCTATTGATGATAAACACAAATGTGAAATTTGTGTTCAAGCCAAACACACTAGACTACCTTTCAAATATGTCTATAGGGATTTCGAACTCCTAGAACTTATCCATAGTGATGTTTGTGATTCCAATAGAATTTTGACCTAAGGTGGTAGGAAATACTTTGTTACTTTTATAGATGATCATTCAAAGTATTGTTACACCTACTTTCTTAAGACCAAAGATGAAGTTCTAGACAGGTTTAATGTCTATAAGTCTGAAGCTGAGAACCAGTTAGATAGAAAGATTAAGATTCTTAGATCAGATTATGGTGGAGAGTATACCTCAAATGAAATGGCTAACTTCTGTGAAGTGCATGGAATTATTCATGAGGTTACCACTCCTTATTCACCACAATCCAACGGAGTTGCTGAAAGGAATAATCACACTCTGTTAGACATGGTCAATGCTATGCTTCTCAGCTCAGGTGTCCCTGATAATATTTGGAGAGAAGCTTTATTGTCAGCCTGTTATATCCCTAATAGGATACCCAGTAAGACTAATGACAAGACCACATATGAGTTATGTAAAGGCAGAATCCCTAGGATCAATTACCTCAAAGTTTGGGGATGTCTAGCTAAGGTAGGGATTCTAGAACCCAAAAAGAGGAAGATAGGACCTAAGACTGTAGATGCTGTGTTCATAGGATATGCCCTAGATAGTAATGCCAATAGATTTCTTATAACCCATTCTGAAGTAAATGAAATCTCAGCTAGAGATGCAGTTTACTTTGAAAATATATTTTCCTTCAAGGATATAACCCCTTCATCTTCCTCCAACCCTTCTCTTACTCCATCTACTAGTTCTCATGATCAAATACCATGTCCACAACCTGAACAATTCATAGAACCTGGAAGGAGTAAAAGAGAAAGGATTGAAAAAAAAATTAGGAGAAGGATTCTTCACTTTTTTGATAGAGGGTGATCCCTCAACTTATGAAGAAACCATATCCTCTCCTGATGCCCCCTTCTGGAAAGAAGCCATTAACAATGAGTACAACTCCATTATGGAGAACTATACTTGGTTTTTAGCAGATCTTTCTTTAGGTAGCAAACCCATAGGTTGTAAGTGGATCTTCAAAAAGAAACTTAGAGCCGATGGTACCATAGAAAAATACAAAGCTAGATTAGTAGCCAAAGATTTTACCCAAAAAAATGGATTAGATTATTTTAATACCTACTCTCATGTAGCTAGAATCACTTCTATTAGAATCCTTCTAGCCTTAGCTTCCATTCAAGATATGCTGATCCATTAAATGGATGTAAATACAATATTTCTAAATGAAGATTTAGAGGAAGAGATATATATGAAACAACCTGAAGGTTTTATTGCTAAAGGTCAAGAAAAGAAGGTTTGTAGATTAGTAAAATCTCTTTATAGCCTAAAGCAAGCCCCCAAGCCATGGCACAACAAATTTGACAAAGTTATTAGAATTTGGGTTTGTATCAAATGAATATGACAAATGTTTGTATTCAAAAAATACAAATGGAAGTTGTGTCATCTTATGCTTGTATGCTGATGATATCCTTATTCTATGATCTTCACTAGAATTGATAAATAACACTAAGAATTATTTATCTAACTAGTTTGATATGAAAGACCTAGGTGAAGTAAACCTAATCCTAGGAATACAAGTGTCCAAATACAAAGAGGGCTATACTCTATCCTTAGCACATTCAATTGAAAAAATGCTAAGAAAGTTTGATTATCTTGACAAAAAAATCTGCCCTTACTCCTTATGATAGTAATGTTGTTCTAAAGAAGAATGAAGGATCACCTATAGAACAACATAGATATTCACAGATGATTGGGTCGCTTATATACATAATAAATAGGACCAGACCAGATACTGTATTTGCTATTGGGAGACTAAGTAGATATACTAGTAGCCTAAATCAATCATATTGGACTGTATTGGACAGAGTATTTAGATATCTTAAGGGAACTCTAGATTATAAACTTCATTATACTAGACACCATGATATCATAGAAGGTTACTCAGATGCGAATTGGGTAACTGATTTACATGATATAAAATCTACTACTGGATATGTTTTATCCTAGCAGGAGCTGTAATCTCTTGGGGATCATGTAAACAAACTATCATAGCCAGAAGTACAATGGACTCTGAAATGATAGCTTTGGACACCACTTGTACAGAAGTCGAATGGCTTAGAAATCTTATTATGCATATACTTGTTTCTATTCATCATATTCCTGTAATTTCTATAATCTGTGATAATAAATCTGTTATAGAACTACTAAAGCATGATTCTGTGAATGGTAAGATGAACAGGCACCTGTAGCTGCGCTTCAAGTCAATAAAGAGCCTATTAGACGAATATATGGTTCTTGACTATATAAAGTCAGAAAAGAACCTTGCAGACCACTTGACGAAGGGTCTGTCTAGGACATTGATCCTAGAATCATCGAGGGGGATGGGGTTAAGCCCATAGTATAGTCACCAGCAGTGGCAACCCAACCGAGTCTGACTGAAGATCCCAAGAAGCCGGTTCAATGGGTAGGAACAAGCTGGAATAGGTGACTATTATGGAACACTGGTCCTGAGATTAAATTCTCTTCAAAATAAAAGCCCAAGAGATTGTACATGTGTACATTAATACCCCATCCCTATGGTGACAGTGTTCCTTTTGTGATATGGATAGGGTGAGTTTAAACTCTTAATAAGTCCAAGCATGATATACAGGTTGATTCATATCACCAACCCTTGAAGACTTACCTATATGAGAGGTCGTGAAGGCCGCGACTATAGGATAGGGCGATCCTAGACAACTCTCATGAATATATAAAAGTGCGCATGGCCAACCAAACGCGCCACCCGTTAGACCCAAGTACCTCTAGCGTACTATGTGTGCTATTATCTGAATCTGGTACAAGAAGACTGATTCAACGCGTAGTCCATCAAGCTCTTTTTTAGACAAAGACAATAGTAACTACGTGAGATTCAAGGCTGTAGTCCATCTCATTTATGCATAGTATACAATTGTCCAAAAATTCTCCTATTTCTTCTCTTGTTTTTCCTTCCCTCTATTACCTTAGATTTTGACCTTTTGGGGGGATTGTTAGCTGTATGCTAGCAAAAGCTCAAAAACCTTATTTCTTTGTCCATTACATATTCCAACGGCTACTTCCCTTTCAATGTCCAAAACGGCTACATTCAATTTGCATATTCAATTTGCAAACAGCTCCTCTGTTAAATTTTTAGCTATCAATTTTCTCATTTAACCCCATTCATTTCATTGGGTATAGGGTTGCCTATATAATGCATTGTTTTCTTCTTCTAAGAACATATTGAAAATCCTACGAAAAAAAACTCTTTGAAAATCTCGTCATTTCGAACCTCCTTCGTTCTTCATTTTTGCTCTGGGCAGAGCTAAGTCGAGGGTCACTCTCTGTACGTTGTGTGCGGCAAGGAGATTTCGGTGGAGCAAAAATTTTACCACTAGGAGCGTTCGGATACATTCTGCACATAGACCCGAACTAACTCTTAGGACAGTGCTACATGTGCGACTTCCCCGGAGGTCGGTAACATTTACTTAATTTTATTTTGTTGCAGATTGAAAACAAAGAATTAGTAGAAAAATTCCAGTATCCGTGATCATTTCTTCTCTCGAGTGTATTGTTACCCTGAAATTCGTCAAGAGTAGGGTGCCAAATGAAAAGATGCGGAGAAAATCTCAGGACACATCCTCCTCCTCCTCATTATCATCACATTCTGAGGGTTTGGTGTCAGGGAACATGAGAGAAGCAAAAGCTGGGGTGAACAAAGAACTCTTCTACTGTGACCATCTATGATTACAACATAGTGGTATCAGAGCCCAACATTGATGCTCTAGTTATTTCAAGACAACTTGTACTCATATGTTCTTGGTACGCATAATTAGAATTACATTGGCTCCTAAGATAAACTTGTCTCCCTTACAGTGGGCTGAGCTAGGGACGTAAGGTTGGAGGGACTATACAGGTTCGCTCCTAAAGTGGATTTATGAGTATCTCCATAAGATAGTATGGATAGGGGACCTAAAATTGGAAAAATTATGCAAATTTAGCTTAAAATGTGGGTATAGCTACCATATCCGAGGTGAAGCAATTAAGATGTTTAGTTGTCAGCCAACAGTGGGACATTTTGGTGAACTAAGTTAGAATAGATCTAGATGACAATGTGTTGAATCTCCTGGTTGCTCGGGTTCATCTGGATACGAGCTTAAATGGAGATTGTTGTGTTGTATCTCACATCCAATCGAGTACTCAAGGTGGTTCACAAAGTTTGGTGACGATCATGGTTCCTAATATCGGATATCTGTTCATACTGGTTACAAATTTATCGTACCAGATATGGGATAATGGACGATATATCAGAATATCAAGATAATATGACAACATATTAATATGCAATATTTTTTTTATATACGCATCTATGTTAAGAACTAAAATATTATTATAAAACTAACAAGTGTCCTTAAATAATTATTATAATTAAGTAACTCATAACTCTCTTTCAAACTAATAATTAGATTATTTTTTCTCCATAAAGTTCACCAAGAATGAAAAATAAAAGTATCTAAAGCTGTAAATTAAAACTAAGCTAGTAAGATACTATTAAAGTAGTTTTTCTCCATAAAGTTCATCAAGCATAAAAAATTAAAGTGTCTCAAAACGTAAATTAAAACTAAGCTAGTAGGATACCATTAAAGAGACAATTCATCTCTCTAAAATTAAATTTATCATTTCTCCAATTAATTTCAATATATGAACTTGCAAATGTATCATAAAATTAAACTTTTTCTTGTAGTAAATATCTCCAATTTTTTTTACAGAAAAGTAAATTTGAAGTAGTAAAGCTCTCTTTTTTACAAGGAAGTAAAATTTTAAACAACTTGTAAAGATTTCTTTATATATCGAAGTAAAGAAAAAGTTATTGAATATACGATAGTTCGCTTATATCAGCCAATATTTTTATGGACCAATATTTTTGAATCTGATAGGCTTATATCAGCCAATATTTATGAATCTGATAGGCAATATCGTATTCGTTTTTCGATCAAAAAGGCTTACCTTGCGGAACGTCCATATCGGACGATAGCCTAAATACTGGTGACAATATAAAGGAACTTGCATACCTTGCAAACCGTCCATATCGGACGATATCCGAAACACCGATGGCCGATGGCGATATAAAGAAAGTGTTAGTCCCTTGGCGAACAATCGATGGAAAAACACGTTTTCAGAAACTATTGTAAAGACAATGTTTCCAGCAACAACACCCTAAAGAAGGTGATGTTGTATTACGAGAATCTAAAAAGATTTCGTAATTTTTCTCGAAGGCAACTGAACCATATAACTTCTAAAGAGAAGCCACAGTATTCTCGAAGGCAACAGAGGAAGAAGAAAGCCTGCTGGGGTGAAAGGTCACCGGCGCTCAAAGCTATATCCGCCTTACGGACAAGCCTCCAGGAACCAGCAAGTTCGAAGAGAACTTTAGAACGCTGGCCAAAAATGTCGACGACTCCTCGGAATAGCAGCAGCACTTCTCTCTCTCTGGAAATTTTCTGTGTTTTTTTTCTGTAACCTTGGAGAGAGGAGATGCTTCTGATATTATAGGCACGAGATGGGCTTTTCAAATTCTGAACGCACGCCCTGGATTAATGCCAGATCCGGATTTTCTGGATCTGAGCCATTTCCGGATCTGAGCCCACAAGACCCGCGGACGTTACATAATTTGAACAGCCCGCTCGACCCGTACGACCCGTACGACCCGTACGCTCCGTACGCTCCGTACGCCCCGCTCGTCACGCAGGGCCGCGCAGAGGCTAGCGCACCCCGCTCGCCACATTAAGCCTCAAAAGCCCATTAGCCCGAGCCCGAGCCCGAGCCCGAGTCCGAGTCGCTAAGCCCCTTCGGGGCTTAGCTCCAATAGATTTAAATCTATTTTCATTTGGCCAAAAGTTGGTTTCTTATTCTCACCTCTATGTAAAATCCCCCCACATGGCACCCTCCATTGGGCTCAACCCATGTGCATCTCTCTATTCCTTCATAAGTAATATATAGAGATACATATTGGTGTGATTTTCCGATGTGGGACTATCTTTTAACAATAGAATGTTGTGAACACACACAACACATAGAATAAAACACCAACAGAAAGTTGTATAAAAAGATTAGTCTACCATAAGATGTAGATATATGAAATTGATTCCTGACTAACAAAAACAAAAAAAATTCTTTTTAAGTCTATGGAACAAGTTTAGTATCATATACTTGGGAATTTTTGTTTTGGTTTAGAAAGCTGTTTTCAAAAGCTGCTTATCCCGAATAGGTATGTCCCACTCTATCAGTTCAACTTTTTCCCATCAATAGTAACCGCTCATTTCCCTCCCGACATCACATTCAACAGTCAATCCCTTCCTTCCTCCGTCCTCTTTATACTTTCTCTCTCCTCCTCCGCCATTATAAAGCAATGGCTTCAATGGCCACGATCCGCCCACTCTCGCTCTCGCCATTGTCTCTTCGCCGCCATTGCCGCCACCTCCCCCCCTCCGTCCTCCCAACCCCTCTCTCCAACCTCAAGAAACCGCCATCGTCATTGTCATCGTCGTCGATTGGCCTGTCGGCACGCCGCTCTGCTTCTCGCTTTGTCGCGGTCGCTTCTGCACAGTCCAACTTTCTCAAAGGTCCGTTCTTGACATCTGCACCCATCTCAATTACTGAATGCACACCATCCGTTTCTCATAATGCCGTACACGAAAATGGTTCCCACCCCAACCGACCGACATTGAAAGCATTTTGGCTGCTATGCCGGAGAAACCCCGTCTTGTCTTGGGTGACCGGTGATATTATTGCCGGCGTCGCGTCGGTGTGAATTGGTATATGTCGTCATTGTATGAGTCAGGTTTACCGTGCATCCTTACATGCCATCCATTGGATGGCTTTGGGATGAGAGAATGCATAAATCTACATACAATCTAGTGAATGGTATGAAAGGTGTACGGTGAGTCTGGTTCACAGAATAATTTCTCCACAATGAGAGTAATGCAGAGGAAGGAAAAATATGGCATTAATTGGATTTTGTCAGAAAAGATAAAAACAAGCATGCAGAGTCCAATAAGATGGGAACGAGTAGCTCCTCCGGGCAAGTCGTAAGCATGTGTTAGTCTCGAGGCTCAATCTAAGATAGAAGAACTATTAGAAACTGAGATTTAATGCAAATAAGTTTGCTTCTTTGTTTCTGAGTTATAGGACTTCGGAGATTCGGCAAACAAGTTTGCTTTTGCTCTCTTATTTTTTGAAGTTCTCAAAGAGGCACGAAGAGAATATTTATAGAGTTGGGTGGAAAACCTAACCCTAATTCTGGCCGCCAACGAATTACAAAAAGATAGGACTGATTCAAATTCAAATCTCACAAAAATAGGATAATTACAAAAAGATAGGACTGATTCAAATTCAAATCTCACAAAAATAGGATCTGAATATTTGATCATATATTTCCATAATCGTTCAAATCCCGCAATCAGTGGCAACATACGCCAACCACGCTTTCTGCTCTTATGCGCCTCAGCAGCACGGTCGCAGCTCCTCCTGCGCACATAAGCCAACATCGTAGCAGCCCATGCGCGTATACACGTAAACACGCATACGTGCATAGCCGTAGAGCATGTGCAACGACACATGCGTGCATGCACGTAAATGCGCATACGCGCATATCCGCGTATAGCCCGTGCATGAAACGAGCGCACGAAACAAGCGCACGGGCGCAACAAATGCGGACAAGCGCTATGCGACAATGCTGACGTGCTAAGTGCAAAGTGTACCAACAAAGCATCACTTTGCGCCCTTGAGCCCGAGTCCAAGTCCGAGCCCGAGTCTCTAAGCCCCTTTGGGGCTTAGCTCCTAATGGACATGAGAAATGACAAAAGGCATAAATGTTTCATTGAGTAGTTAATCCTTTTTCCACTAGAAAAACACCTCCACATGGCACCCATGTGCCTCACCACACCTCATGTGCATATCTCAACGCAAGCAAAGCTATATATTGAGATACTCACTTTTTGGTGTGAGTAATGTTGGACTATCTTTTAGTTCCAAAGGCTAAAAATACCAACAATCACCCAAATATCTCAACATATGGGTTGAGTGTTCCCCACAGTGACTGTCCATCATGTACTAGGATAGATGTCACTTCGACTTGAATCTTTCTGCATGGGTCAAATAACAGTATGCTACAATAATGGACTAAGCCTTAAATTATGTACCATAGCTGTAATTCTTTCTACTCACATAATAACGTCAACTGTGCTTCTAGCTGCACATTAAAGGCCATGTGCCAGGTTGATTTCGGTGTATGTATATTAGGTGTCTACAAGGTTTTCCTCAAGAGACGGCCTATATCTCTATCCATACACTCTAGGTGAGTTCTTTTAAAGAGTCTTGGCATAAAATCTTTCCTTCCTTGCTGTGCTACGCCGTTATGATATGGCTCAAAGTCGAGGCTATACCTCATGTGGTATCATATCACTGTAGCATGAGGCCCAACCTCTTTGTAGTGCTAAACTAACCAGCATAAAGTCTTTTGCTTCCTTGCGGTATTACGTCGCCGTGACATAGCTCACGAAGCCGAGGCTTTATCCTTTTTAGGTATCTCATGTGGTGTCAGTCCACTGTAACATGAGGTCCAGCCTCTTTTGTAGTGCCGTCTACCACTCTTCATTCTACAACATTAGGCCCACTTGTCTATATGCGGTGCTACACCACTGTGACTTGGCCCGAAGTCGAGGCTTTACCCTCACTAGGTACCTCATGTGGTGTCACCCCACTGTAGCATGGAGTACTACGCTCCTTTGTAGTGTTGTGCTACCCTTGCTTCCTGTAAAGCACGCCGGACATTCCAAATGCCCGAGAACTCATTAAGGCTTCCAAGCCATCCTCTTACAGGACTTTGTTCTATACAAAGAATAAACAGTAGACAACAGTGGTTCTGGGTCTGTAATCCCGTAATCTTCCAAAGGATTACCCACAGTTCCTGATACTCTTTCAGTCAATGGTCCTTCCTTGAACCAAAAGCTAGATGTCTAGTAGATTTTTCTTTGAACTAATAGCATAAAACTTTATGGTAGAATTATAGACACAATATCAGACTGCCTTCAAGCCCATTTTACATGCTGTCTTCGACTAGCTGGCGCTTTAGACATATGGTGAACAGATCTGTCAGATTCTTCTAGCTCCGAACATCAACTACGACAATGACTCCTATTTTAATAAGATCATTTACCGTCCCGTGCCTTAACCGCATAGACCTCTTCATGCCATTCAAGAGGTTATTCGATGCAACCCCTGCAGTCGCCTGGTTGTCGCAGTATATCGGTACCGTCGAAATCTACGCACCTACCATTGAAAGATCATACATGAGCTCCCGAAGCCCTTCTGCTTCATCCGTTGCAGCCGCCAATGCATAGAACTCAGATTTCATAGAAGAGAGTGACAACATAGTCTGCTTCTTCGACTTCCACGATATAGCAGCTCCACCCATGGAGAAGACATATCCTCCTGTGGACCTTTCACTCTCTAATTCTGAGCACCAGCTTGCATCACTGAAGCCTTTCACTACCGTTGGATCTTCGTAGTAATACAGTGCATACTTCTGAGTCCTCCTGAGGTATCTCATTACCTTCTTCACAGCTTTCCAGTGCTCCACACCTAGATTGCTCGTGAAACGACTCAGCATCCCCACGACAAAAGCTATATCAGGCCTTATAGCAATAGTCGTATACATCAAACTTCCGATGACGCTTGAATGCTCCAGTTGTCTGACTCTTTTCCTTGGATTTGACTTCAGCTTCTTGTCATACTTATACGACGTATCGATCCCTGGAAGATCATGATGCCCATAGCGTGTGAGCATCTTCTCAATGTAATGAGACTGTGACAATGTCACTCCAGTTTTCGTCCGGATGATCTTTATCTCTAGGATAACATCAGCTTCTCCTAAGTCCTTCATGCTGAACTTAGACGCGAGGAACTTCTTTGTCTTAGTGACACTTGCTAGATCTGTACCCAAGATCAGCATGTTATCCACGTACAGACAAACGACAATTCCTCTTCCGTCAGTGAATTTTGTGTACACAACACTTATCCGTCTCGCTGACCCTGTAGCTGTTTATCTTATGACTTTATCAAAAATTTTATGCTACATTTTGGAGCTTGCTTGAGACCATATAATGATTTGACTTTAAATTCTTCTAGTTGTTGCATATAAATCTCTTCGACCAACTCACCATTCAGGAATACGATTTTAACATCCATCTGATAAATAACCAGCTTGTGAATTGCACTCAGAACAATCAACATCCTGATGGTCGTCATCCGCGCTACTGGAGCATGTGTCAAAATAATCGATCCCATGCTTCTGAGAAAATCCCTTGGCCACCAGCCTAGCCTTGAACTTGTCAACAGTTCCATCAGCCTTCATCTTCTTCTTGAAGACCCATTTACACCCGATTGATTTTGCTCCTTCAGGCAGATCGACCAACACCCACGTATTGTTGGAGGTTATCAAGTCATACTCATCATTAATAGCCTCCTTCCAGAAGACAGCGTCTCTGATCTTCATCGTCTCATTATAGGTAAGCGGATCTGCTTCTACATGATAGGTGACAAAATCCTCTCCGAAGTCCTTCTGCTTCCTCACTCGCTTAGGCACAGGTTCTGTGAGTTCTGGTTCAACAGTTGTTTCTGCAACAACAACTTTTTCTTGGACTACATCTTTGTTAGGAGCTTCAGCCTCCTATGCACCCACACTATTCTACGGAATGTCCGCGAGAACAATGTTGTTGTGCCTTGCAAACTTGTCTTCAAAGAATTCTGCATCGCGAGATTCACTGATTTGATTTGACTCAATATCAAGAATTCTCCGAGCATCACTCTTTTCAGCATAACCTAGAAAGATTGTCTTCGTAGTCCCCATTTCCAACTTCTGAATCTTCAAATCCGAAAGTTTCACATACGCCAGGCACCCCCACACTTGACATTCAAGTTGGGTCTGACCTTGAACCAGAGTTCATGAGGAGTGACATCGAAAGTTACATGCGGTACTCTATTCAGAATAAAAGTAGCCGTAAGCACAGCTTCACCCCAGAAGCAATTTGGAAGACCCGCAATCAACATCATTGAATTCATCATTTATGTTAACGTTATGTTCTTCCTTTCTGCGACACCGTTTGACTAAGGTGAGTACGGAGCAGTCGTCTCGTTGACAATTCCATGTTCTTTACAGAACGATGCAAATTCATGAGACCTATATTCTCCACCTCGATTACTTTTGAGTCTCTTGAGTTGTCGTCCGGTTTGACGCTCGGTTTCAGCCTTGAAGTCCTTAAAATTTTCAAACGCTTCATCTTTAGACTTGAGCAGATAAACGAATGCGTACTTTGAGAAATCGTCGATGAAAGTAATGAAATACTTCATCCCGGCCTTTGTGGAGAACTGTTGGAGAACTGTTTGAAGTCATAGATATCTGAATACACCAACTCCAGAAGATCTGTACTTCGGTTTACCCGCTTGAACGGTTTTCTAGTGATCTTCGTCTGCGCACAGACCTCACACTTCTCCAACTCCTTACCCCCATATTTGGAGATAAGTCATAGACTAGACATCTTGTTTATTATTTTACAATGAACATGTCCTAGTCTATTGTGCCATTTCAGATCCTGAACCTTTAGTTCCAGAAGGTGAAAATGCTCCGAGCATTTTCGCCTGGGGCATCGTGCTATGTTTGCTTAAAGAAGGAGTGGTTTACCACATATAAACCTGTTTCTGAGAAGGTTATGGTGGCAAACCAGACACAAGCTGAAGTACTTGGGATCGGGACGGTGGTATTGCAACTGACTTCGGAGAAGTCACTGACACTTCAAGATGTGAAGCATGTACCGGCCATAGCCAAGAACCTGGTCTTGGGAAGTCTGCTCTGCAACGCAGGCTTGAGAATGGACATTAACACTGGTCAGGTTGTTATGTCTTATAAAGGAACATACTTCGGAAAGGCCTTTTATACCGAAGGGATGTTCAAACTTCAACTTGTAACTCTAATGTAGATCATAAATGTAGTCTCTTCTTCTGGTTATTCTCTTGAGTTATTCAACTTGTATTGTTTATTATTTTACAATGAACATTTTCACCTTCTGGAACTAAAGGTTCAGGATCTGAAAGGATTAACTCCTCAATAAAGCATTTATGCCTTTTGTCATTTTTCATGTCCATTAGGAGCTAAGTCCCAAAGGGGCTTAGTGACTCGGACTCGGACTCGGACTCGGACTCGGGCATAGACTCGGGCTCAAGGACGCAAAGTAGCGCTTTGTTAACACACTTTGCACTTAGCATGTCAGCATCGTCACATGACGCTTGTGCGCATTTGTTGCGCTCGTTTCATGTGCGAGGCGCATGCGCGGGTGCTGGCGTGGGCGCAGGAGCGGGCGCATGTGCGGCTATGCGCGTATGTGCGTTTACGTGCATGCGCGCACGTGTTGTTGCACAGGCTATGCGGTTATGCGCGTATGCGCATTTACGTGTATACGCGCATGGGCTGCTACGCTACTGGCTTATGCACGCAGGAGCAGCTGCGGCTGTGCTACTAAGTAGCATACGCGCAGGAGCATTACAACCTTCTAATCACGCTTTCTGCTCTTATGCGTCTTAGTAGCACAACCGCAGATGCTCCTGCGTGCATAA
This sequence comes from Iris pallida, assembly GCA_029216955.1. Classification (NCBI taxonomy): domain Eukaryota; kingdom Viridiplantae; phylum Streptophyta; class Magnoliopsida; order Asparagales; family Iridaceae; genus Iris; species Iris pallida. The sequence goes on from JANAVB010021796.1 coordinate 23,418,695, forward strand.
GCCAGTAGCGTAGCAGCCCATGCGCGTATACACGTAAATGTGCATACGCGCATAGCCGCATAGCCTGTGCAACAACACGTGCGCGAATGCACGTAAACGCACATACACGCATAGCCGCACATGCGCCCGCTCCTGCGCCCACGCCAGCACCCGCGCATGCGCCTCGCACATGAAACGAGCGCAACAAATGCGCACAAGCGTCATGTGACGATGCTGACGTGCTAAGTGCAAAGTGTGTTAACAAAGCGCTACTTTGCGTCCTTGAGCCCGAATCCGAGTCCGAGTCATTAAGCCCCTTTGGGACTTGGCTCCTAATGGACATGAAAAATGACAAAAGGCATAAATGCTTTATTGAGGAGTTAATATTTTTTTCACTAGAAAAACACCCCCACATGGCTCCCATGTGCCTCACCACAACTCATGTGCACATCTCAACACAAACAAAGATATATATTGAGATATTCACCTTTTGGTGTGAGCAATGTGGGACTATCTTTTAGTTCCAAAGGCTAAAAACATCAACAACATGCCACATCCAAAAAACTTTCAAAGTTGTGGACTGGATGTACGCAGACATCAAAGTTTTTATGTTTTAAATACCTATCGGTTTGGGACTTTTGAGTGTATAGAGATCATAACCAAAATTGTGTTGACCATTTGTTTTCTCTAATCCATGTTTTCTTAACATGTGTTTCCAAAACCCATTTAAACAGTCACCCTAGTTTGCACAGACACAAATACAACACGACATATGATTTGGACACGGTTTTGGCATTGGTGTGTCCTATTGTATTTTGGAGTGCTTGTGTACGAGTCTGATAAGGCACACGATGCTGACTCGACACTGATTTTTGTGTGTCAGTGCTTCCTAGCTAACTCCTTATTCAAAAGTAATCTAACCCAACAAATTTTAAGATGCACAAGAAAAGGCCATTAATTTACTCACCCATATCAATCCAGTCTGAGAAAAAATGCTTGTTTCTCGAACCAATCTTTTTCAGTGTTCTTTTTGTCCGGGGTTTATGTTTCAAACTCCACTCTATGTGAAGCCGAAGAGAGCATCACTCTATGAAAACTGTGCTTTCCCATTTTAAAGTGATCTAAAACCATCAGTTTTTTCCTTCCAAACCTTTTTTTTTTTTAACTTTTTTTTATGAAGATGTATGTCTTTATGAAACTTTTCTTTTGACCCATTTTATTGAATTGTGCGAGTAGTGATTCAGAAAGCTTGGAGGGTCGGGAAAGATGGAGTGGAGGCTGGATCCAATCTCATTCCGGTGAGTCTTCGTCTTATAATTGTCATATTTTTATTTTTATCGGTGGTCTTTCTTTGTGGGCGCCTACAGTTGAGTCTCTGATTCATCGATCTTTTTAGGACACTGTTCCGAGACCAGTAGCAAGGGTTTCAGTAGCTGTGGTTGCTGCGACAGTGGCCCTTTTCCTACTCAAGTCCTTCATCTCCACTGCCTTGTTTGTATTGGTAAGTATTACTGCAGTTTCTTACTGAGCTAAGGCTTGTTGAGTTATCTAGTTCAGTTTTTGTATTGAAATTTTGCGTGCAATGCAAGATCACAAATCCTGTGACTTTATTGCTATGGCATTGCTGATTATGGTTATTACTCTCGTGACTGTTTAAGGATAGTTATGCGGATTTTGGTTATGACTGTTTATAGACTTGATACGAGTTATACAGAAACATACAACCTTTGGTATATGATCTAAACACGTACCAACCTTTAGCATTCACTTCTCATGCCATAATTTCTGCACTACTCATATTTGTAGTTATCATGTTTAATATTAGCTGTTTAAACTTGTGTTGTTTTTATTGTCGTTGTTGAGAACTTGAAATCATAATTGCAAGTAAACAACACACGTGTCATGGATGTTAGTTCCTGCTTCATACATTTGAAAGATGTAATTATCTCCAACAACCAGTGGGTCTTGGGATATTGATTTATGAATAAATATGAATGATCAGTCAGTATATTAACCTGTTTAAGATATCATAAAGATTAACAAGCCCTTTGCTTCCCTAGGCTATGATGGGAGCGCTGTACTTCATCTTTATAGCATTTAACAGTGGTGAAGGCCCTAGAGGAGACAGTAGCAGTAGCAGTAGCAGTACATCTACTGAAGAGGAAAGCTTGGAAGAAGCGAGAAGAATCATGGAGAAATACAAGTGATTGGACAAAATATGGGAAAAATCATCTTTTTTATTCTTTATTTCTGATATGAAGCAACAGTTGCAACATAAACGCATATGATACAGACGGTATCTGTAACTAACTGATAGTTTTGTGAAGAAGCAGTCACTCAGACATCAAATATTTATAACTATCTTCCTAATGAAACTTGTGTCTGGAAAATTTGGCTTAGTTCTGCTTATTTTGTGATCGTTCTTACTGTTCGTGATACCTAATCTTCACGCTCATTCTTCTTCTGAGGAATCTTAGGAAATGTTTGTTGGTGTTTTCACTTGGCTTTAGGAACTTTTAGTCACACATTGGAAAATCACCATGTTTACATCACAATATAATAGCTATGCTTGTGTTGGTATATGCACATGGGGTGAGGTGACCCGTGTGGGTTGATTTTCCTAAAAGGTTAAGTGTAGATCACAAGGAACAAGCATTTGTTTTGTCACTCACTATGGAAAATCATAGGAGTTAAATCCCGTGGGGGCTTAGCGACTCCGACACGGACTCGGACTCGGACGAAGGGCACAAAGTAGCGCTTTGATGGCGCACTTAGCACAACAGCATCATCGCATAGCGCTCCTTTTATCTGCGAGTTGCTAGCTCGGGTGCATGCGCGGGTGCATGCTTGGAACGTATGTGCGGACATATGTGCCGGCTATGCGTGGCCATGCGCCGCTCTTGCGTCAAGCACTATACGGCATGACACCTATGCGTTAGGCTCATAAGCAGCCAGACACATAAGCAACCAATGTGCTATGCGCCTAAGTGCTATGCGCTAGGCGCTACGCATGAGGCGCATGCTCGCAGTTGCTGTCTGACATGTCTATTGTCACTGGTTTCGACGTGGGAGGCACTGTCAGCGTGCGACGCGCTGCTGTGTCGGCGCATAGGACTCTGTGACGCAGATTTAGTGGGATTTAGTCGGACAACGCGTATGCACGCATGAGCATGTCTATACGCACATAGGTGTTGGGCTGCTCAATAAATAGAGATCCACTCCTCTTATTTGGAGAGAGTTGAAAAAATGGAAATGGAGAGAAAGTGAGGGCCACTGAATTCCACTCCAGAAAGTCTATATGCCATCTGCAGCAGCAGTTAGGTCTATGCGCCTTAGAGCAGTTTGCTCAATTTTTAGAGTTTCCAAGTTGGCCTTGAATGACAGGAGCGTTCCAGAAGTTCTTTGGTGAACTTGCTGGCTCCTGGGAGCAGATCGTCTATGAGGCGAATCTTGCTTTGAGCAATAGTGACCTGTTCACCCAGCAAGGAGATTTATTTTTTTGTATTTTATCTTTATTTGTTCTATTTCATTGTAGCGTCTGCGAACGTAAAGAGAAGAACACATTTGTTTATTTGTTCTTCATCCTCTCTCATTGTGAATGTTTTATCTCAATTGCAATCGCGTTTGCAAGAAAGAACGGATTTTACTTTTTGTTTGCTTGTAACTTGGGTTTGCCATATTTGTTTGGGATCATGAAGTTCGGGAAGCAAGTTTCTTGCATGGAACCATGGACTTCTTCATAAGTATTAAACAGAGGGCAGACTGAAAAGTCTTGCGTGAAGATCTGTTGTTCCTGGCCTTCGTTCTCATCTTGGTACGTCTCGGGACTAACAATGCTAATGTGAATTTTTCTCTTTTAAAATTGCATCATGCAACGCCTTTGTTGTTTATTATTAGTGCTATGTTTCAATAATGCTTCATTCAGCTCTCCTCGAGGAGTGATTGTGTTGGGAGTGTCAGACTATTTGTGAAAGGTGGAAGCTAGCTAGACAGACTACTTATTCTTCGGCTTTGTTCTGCATATTCAGTCAATATTAAGATCGTTCTTACTGTTCATTGTTACATCTTGGTTATGCTCATTTTTCTCCTGAGCAATATGAGGAAATGCTAATCCGATTCTCTCTTTTAAGATTGCATCATTGCAAAGCCTTTGGTGTTTATTAGAGCTATGGTTTGTGGATCACCATTTCGTTGATATGCTTCATTCAGCTTTAAGTGTCAAACTAGTTGCGAAAATGTGCATAAACAAGAGAATTATTACTGTTTGATCCGTGAGATCTCCTGATATCTTCCATGACATAATTGTGTTCTGCTTGCTGAAACTCCACCTCCCACTCCTATAGCTTCTCTTTCCATGGAAAATATGAAATTTTGAACAAATCCTGGTATGAAGGCTACATCACTGACGCAGTGTGATAGCAGAACAGACTTACCTTCGTGCTTGACAATGGCCAAGTCGATCGGTGATGACGATAAATGGACCACCGTTGCTTGGTGAGGGCGAAGCGGTGCCGCAAAAACTCTGACAGATGGCCTTGTGAGGGGTCCGCGCGAAGGTTACTTGAAAACCTCAAGCGAGGGACTTTCGAATTCATGGAACAGTCGAGTCAACGACCAAGAAAAGAAGAGAACAAATCTTAGAACTTAAAAAATAATTTTATTGATTAAAAAGTTGTTGCTCAATTGCATACAGAAGGTGCATATTTATAGGACTTTTATGACAATATAATCATAATCAAATAAAGATAAAACATATCATAATAAATGGCGAAGTCAAAATAAGAATCCTAACATAAATAGGATTATATAAAAAAAAAGGAAAGAAAAGTAAAAGAAAAAGGAATCAAAGAGGGATGAGGAAAAAAGAAAATGAATCCTAGAGGGACTAGAATTCTACGCTACATCAGTCTCCCCTGCTCCAAGAGAACTCGTCCATGAGTTCTTCTCATAATAAAGCGGTTCGCCATGTGGAAAGTATTTGTAAAGATCGACGACATTGAAGGCTGGAAAGATCTGCATGTCTTCAGGGAGATCAATTACATAAGCGTTGTCATTTAGTTTGCGTAGCACTTGAAATGGTCCGATCTTCTTCTTCGCCAATTTGTTGTAGGTGCCAGTAGAAAAACGTTCATTACACAAGTAAACCATGACCAAGTCTCCTTCATGAAAGACCATATGGTGGCGGCACCGATCAGCAGTTGCTTTATATTTGGCATAAGATTCTTTAAGCTATTGTTTCACTTCATTATGTATTAATTGATGGCTCTAACATATGCTCAACCCCAATGTCTTGACCCGGAATCTTAGGCATAGAGACATAGTCCAAAACATGTCCAGGACAATGTGAGTACAATGTCGAATGGTGCTTTTCCTGTTGATCTGTTAGGCATGCAGTTATAACCAAATCAGCATGTGATAAAGCTAGATCCCATTGCTTAGGTCGTGTTCCAACTAAGCTTCGCAGCATGTTTCCAAGTGTGCGGTTCACGACCTATGCTCGTCTGTCAGTTTGTGGGTAACTAGTACTGCTATATTGTAGTGATGTATCTAATCTTTTCCACAATATTCTCCAGAAATGTGACATAAATTTAGTATTTCTATCTGAAGTGATAGACTTTGCCACACCATAAAGACGCATGACTTCTCGAAAGAAACAAAGAGCAATGTGAGTCGCGTAGGATGTCTTGTGACAGGGGATGAAGTGCGCCATCTTGGAGAATATGTCTACTACTACAAAGATAGAATCATCACCATGCTGTGTTCGTGGTAAGCCAAGAATAAAGTCCATAGGAATGGCTTCCCAAGGTCCTTCGAAAATTGGACGAGGCATATAAAGACTAGTATTATGTTCTTGGTCCTTGGCAACTTGGCATATAAGACAACTGCAGACACGTCCTTCAACTTCTTTTCTCAATTGCGGTCAATACTATCTTTCTTCAGTTACAGTGTCTTATCTCGACCGAAATGTCCATCGAGGCCTCCACCATGGAGCTCTATGATAATATGTTCCCGTACAAGAAATGCACAGCTGATTTCCTTTAATGAGATAGCCTTCTTGGATGTGATATCCATTTACAGCTCTGTTAGGTTGACAATCTTCCCATGCTTGTCGAAAATCTTTATCTTTCGGGTGGAGTTCCTGGAGGTATTCAAACTCGGTGACCTCTTGATGTAAAGTAATGGAGGAGGTCGGCTCGACAGCTTAAGGCATCAGCTTTGTTCTGAACTTTAGTCTTGTGCTTGATGGTATAGGAGAAGCGCTGAAGAAACAGAATCCATCTAGCATGCATTCAATTTGTGTTGCGGAAATTGTCTATGAAAGATAAAGCTTTATTATATTTGTGTAGGATAACTGGCCATTGGATGAGATAGTGCTCCCATGCTTTGATGGCTTGTACGATCGAATAGAACTCATGTTCATAGTTGACCATTTTTGCTGAGCTTCAGTTAGCTTTTCGTTACAAAAAGCAATTGGTCTTCCTTCTTGTATTAGTACAGCTCCAATGCTATGCTGGCATCGCATTCAACTTTAAACAATTTGTCAAAGTTGGGCAGTGATAGGACCGGTACTGTAGATAGCTTCTCCTTGATGAGTATGAAATTGTCTTCAGCTTTAGGAGTCGAGATGAATTTTCCTTTCTTCAGGCATTCTGTCAATGGCTTCACAATAGTATTGAAGTTATAGATGAATATCCGGTAGAAATTAGCGAGACCATGAAAGCTTCTAACTTCAGTAGTTGTCGTTGGAGTGGGCCAGTCGTGAATTGCTCAAATCTTCTCTTCATCCACATTGTGGCCACTAGCGCTAATAACAAATTCCAAGAAAATGAGTTGGTTAGTAAGAAATCTACACTTTTTTTTTGATTGACATAGGTTTGATGACGATGAACTGGCTCTATTCGGACAGGACCCTATCTTATGATCCGGTGCCCCACAAGCCAAGCACAATCCCTGTGCTCTGCGACACTCTGATACTACATGTCCTGGCTTCCCACAATGAGTGCAGCCCATTGCGGAAGACTTCTTCTGCTTCTGCTGCTGAGGATACGCCAGCGTCGAGTGCTGAACCGACGAAACTGTGATCGCCCTCCTAGGAGCTCCAATAGTCAAAGCCCTAGCTGCCGGGGCTGGTGCTGAAGACTGGGACATCTGTCCATGAGACCTCTTCCGTCCTCCGCTTCTATCTACAATCCTCTGCGAAGTATACTCATGCCTCTTCGCTGCTCGCAAGACTGCATCAAATGTCTGGTGCTCAAACTGCTCCACTGATATGATAATCTCTAGGTGGAGCCTCTGCTGGAATCGCTGGGCTCGATCCAATTCAGTTGCCACCATGGTGGAAGCAAACCGACTAAGCCTAGAAAACTCGGTTGTATATCCATCGATCGTCCTTCCCATCTGCTTAAGATTGGTAAATCTCGTCTGCAGATCATACCGAGCTACTTCGTCGAAGTACTTGGTCTAGAACTTGTTGTTGAATACCGCACATGAGACATGCGTCGGTAATCCAACTGCTAGCATCGCCCACAAGCTGTGGGCTAAGTCCAATAACTGCAGGCGTACAACGGCCACCTTCTCATCCTCAGGAATCCTAGCTGCTTCCAGGATAACCTCTGTGTCCTGAAGCCATGCATCAGCAGCGATAGCATCTTCACTGTCGTCAAAGAAAAGAGGATTCAGACGCTTGAAGCTGTTGGCCGCATTGTTTCCTTGGTAACCAACTCTGCTCATGGCATCTTGTACTGTCTGGTGCAGGGCATCGCCCCGACGATCTTGAGATGCAAGCAATTTCCTGATGAGACCCACCAGGGTTCCATTGTCAGGCTCTACAGGCTGGACTGGCTGAACTGGGGGCTCTGGATCTCCGGAATGCATGACTCGGGAGGCCGCTCCAGAGTGCTGGGCTTGGTCTCCAGGTTGCTGCTGGTCCATTGGAGGTGCTCCGCCTTGCTGATTGGTAGGACCAGGAACAATGCCGCTGAAGAAATGACATAGAAAACAATAAGGAAGGACCATGATAGATCGAGGATATAAACATGTGATCAGGTCAAGATTTTGGAAAGATTAAAATACACGAGTAGATATCAAGGGCGAGTGCTGATTGAGACATCTATTCAGTGAAACCCTCACACATATAGATTTACAAGACCTGCATGGGCCACCACTTAAACTGTGTCACGCCCCAGAACCAGAATACTGGAGAGAGAGGGGGATAGACACAGCCAGCTACGTACATTGAAGTGAATCCCACCTCGCAATACAGTCACGACTGTCTAGATGCATGAAGGTTTACTACAAGCCATTAGTCTCTTAGGGTCAAGAACAAGCCTAGTGTCTCAATCTCAAGCAAGCAAGTAAATGTAACAAGATGGTAGATCATCAGACATACAAGGCGTTCCAAACATTACATATTCAGATGATCATGAAGCTAGTCATACAAAATACGAAGACTAGCAAGAGTTTAAGTCATACATGACCAACCCTAGGTTTGTCAATCATGTTACAGCCCTTAAGCAGACAGGAATATAAATTCAACACGAGCTAACATTTGTTCGGCGGCTAAACGCCTCAAAAGAATAATTTATAATAGAATGGGAGAGCAAAATAAAACCCACTTGTTGCCAGGGTTGCGTCTAGTGTTCACCATCTGGCTGGAAGATCCTCGGGTGCTACTCCGAAATCTGGCCATATTCAGACCCCAGAAAGAGCAAGTGCCACAAGGGAGGCTTCACTTAAGAACTAAAACCAGCATAACAACACATAAATACATCAATGACAACAAAAGACATGAGTTAGAGAAACAAAGCGATAAACGATAAGATAACTAAAGGACTATTCCAGTAGCCAAGTTACAACCCGTAAACCAAACAAGGACCGGGGTTGTAACCCTTCACCTGAAAAGAACTTAGTCTCTAACCAATTATCGATAAGGTAAAGTATAACAGTAATATGCTGAAATAACCATGTACTGGTCTTGCCTAGGCAAGACTAGACAGGACTCCATCCATCAATCACGGCCAAGCAATAAGTATGGCTTGATACTCTAACTAACTAGGATTATCACAAACTTAGTTACTAACAAGATGCATCGAGATGTTCCAACAGCCACAAGCCCTGCAGTCTTAATCCAGGTTATCCGGTCACAAGTTGAAAGAGTTGGATTAGGTGACTTAGAGGTGCAACACATGACAGTGTGCTAGAAATGTGCCCTACTCGACGGCAGGCTACAAGTCCAATTAGAGCGCCCAGATAACGGAACTGCATGTAGTTGGAAAATCTCTTCAAGGACTACTTGATCAATCTAGTCATTATCCTAGTCAGATTCAGTACGAATCTCTGACCGTGTAAATCAGGAATTCATATCCTAGACATGATGCAAGACGAGACATGTAGCTTATACAAGCACAAACACCCACGGTGTCAAGACTAGAGTTACTTAGCAAATCAAGATAGCCGTCACAACAGCATATCGAGATTAACATGTTAGGTTTACTTATCAAGAGTGCGCCATGACGGGCCACTATTATCATGCCAATGTTGCTCGTCAAGAGTGCACCACGACGGGCCACTATCATGTCATGTTACTTGTTACTTGTTAAGAGTGCGCCTTAACAGGCCACTATCGTGTTCTATCCTTACATTATCATAAATAAGAGAAACTTGCATAAAATAGCTAGTAACATATTCTTGAAGCCAAGGAAAAGATCTACAACTTTCATGTTGGGAGTTGGGAGAAATTCTGGCCACAATTCAGCCAAATAGGACATAAAACAGCCAAAATAGGCACTATGCGGCATTCTGCGGTACTATGCGACCTTCTGCGGCACTATGCAGCCTTCTGTGGCACTATGCATTATGCGGCAGACTGTACTATGCGGTGCTATGTGGCACTATTCATCGTCCCTGCCAGATTCAGGACGGACGAACTAAGAAATGTCCAAATTTTATTTTGGCCATAACTTTCTCAAAACAAGTCGAAATCTAACTTTTCAAAGGTCCATTTTGGGTAAAATCGAATTCTCTACAACATAGAACAATCAAAACTTGAAAGTAATGAAGTTTGGTAGATAAAAACCTAAGAAAACCGAAAAAACTACAAACTTAGATCTACAAAAATCCATCCGTCCAAACCGAAAACTCCAAGTCCTAAAGATGCTTAGAATCATGTAGAGAAGAAGATAGAACAATATAATGGAAGATCCATCATGAAGCAAGTTGCACTTGCCTAAGCTCTCTAGGTTGGTGGGAGAGTAATGGAGAAAAAATAAATGGAAGTAATGAAGAGAGAGAAATGGGTGGTTGGGCTTTATAAAGAGAGGGTTTTCTCATAATGAACCAAGCCCAATCAAACCAAGCCAAGTCATGACCAACCAAGACTAGGCTAGCAAGTCAAGTCCAACTACGGGTCACCTGACAAACGTCAGAGATCTCGTATACACATACGAAAATACGTATAACGGGAAACGAGAGTGACACAATGGCTTCAAAACTTAATTCATGAGGCGCATGAATGTGCTTGGTGCATTTGAAAATCCGAAAGCCATAACAAGCCATTCGTAGAGTCCTTCTCGCGAAAGCAATTTTCCATTCATCACCAGGTGGAATCCAATCTAATGGTATCCGCTCTTCAAATCGATCTTTGAAAAAATTGTATACCTTGTAAGCATATCCAACATGTCTTCTAGTTGAGGGATGGAAAGCAATACCTAATTGTGATGTGGTTGATAGCTCGACTGTCGATGCACATATGCCACGAGCCATCTTTCTTTGGCACAAGCAAGACGAGAACTGCGCAGGGACTAAGGCTCTCTCTGATCAAGCCCTTTTGGACAAATTCTTCAACTTGGTCTTGGAGGATTTTGCATTCATTGAGGCTCATCCGATAATGTGGAATATTGGAAGTCTAGAACCTGGAATGAGATATATTTCATGTTAAATGTTTCTCATTGGTGGCAACTCACTGGGCAGTTCATTTGGCATGACATCACAGAACTCTTGTAGTAAAGACTGGATTGTTTCAGAAATATTAGTGTGGGATACTTATGCTCTACCCGATACAGCCAATGCATAGAGTTCTTCTTGTTTCTCAAGACGACTTTCAAGTTCTTGACCGTCAATAATCATTACAGTCTTTTGTTGTTGTGGATTGGTCTTAGGAATATCACCCGATGCTAAATGGATGGAGAGTGATGCGTCGTCCATCTTGAAGGAAGGAATATGTGTTCTCTTTCCCGGTACGTGATATTTTGATTGGCATGGCCGACCGAGGATGATGTGACAAGAGTCCATGTCGACAATATGAACATGACTTCATCTTTGTAGGTTTTTCGATGGAGAAGGGTATGCGATAAACTTCAGAGATGACCATGTTGTGTCCCTATTAAATCCAACTAATCTTATATGGAGCTGGGTGTGCTTCTTTGGTCAGTCTCATATTCTCTACCATTATTCTTGAAATAATGTTTTCTGTACACCAATTGTCAATGATGATGTCACGTAACTTGTCTTTGACATTGCATCGGGTTCATAAGACATTGCGACGATGGGGATGGTTCTTCAATCTTTTGGGCTAGTAGTAGCCGCCTAACGACACAAACTAGTTGTTCACCATCATCTTCGGGAAGGACCTCTTCTTCTTCTGGGTGTTCTTTTCCTCCATTTTCATCTTCATAGTCAGTAAAGGAAACTTGTGCTCTGATAGGGCAGCTGTTGGACAGATGTCCGACTTCGTTGCAATGGTAGCACTTATTTCCTCTTGGTTTGCTATATGGATTGGCAGTTTGCTAATGTTTGCCATTAAAATTGTTTGATTGAAAACTTTAATACAAACAGAACAGTGTTACAATATAGGACTTAGATGTAGTCCTAGGAGTACACTTTTGTTTAATCTGTGTTCCTAGTGCCAATGGAGCGAGTGGTAATGCGTTGACTCCGTTGACGGGCTGACGACGATTATCGGTTCTCTGAAGGTGTAGATTGCTCTGGGTGCTGGAGCTTGCTGAGAGGAGGAAGACGTTGAATGTCTGTATCTGCCTCTCGGGTGGTATGTTTGTTCGTATCTGTCTGTGTGTGTGTCTGGAAGAAGGAAATAATTCCTCTATTTATAGCTGGGCAGGTTGGTTACTCATGCGTGCATATGTAGGATGCGCCGGTGCGTGGGGACGCCACGTGGAGATTGCTGACGGAGGCGCATGGATGATGCGCCCTACTCGAGGGGTTGAATTTTTCATACTACTGTTGTGAGCCGGCACGTAGCAGAGGAGAAGATCTTTCTGTTGCTGAGATCTTGGATGAGTTGAGTCAAAGGACACGTGTCGTCGACCCATGGCTCGGAGATCTCTGATTTGGTGGGGGGACGATTTGGTGGGATGCACCTTGGATTGGGCACATGATGAGATTTTGGCTCGTGACCTTTAGGAGTCACGAGCCGTTCTGGGCGCATGGCTTTTGAGGCGCATGCGAGCGACTTTCCTTCTGTCTTTCGGGATCAGAGATCAGTCTGGGGCGCATGGCTTTTGAGGTGCATGCAAAGCTTCAACTGGAGACTCTTCTTCTGTCTTTAGGGATCAGTGAAGGGTCTGAGGCGCATGGCTTTTGAGGCGCATGCAGGTTTGGGCGCATGGCTGCCGAGGCGCATGCGGGCGGTTGAGTGGCCACGTGGCAGTAGCCGTCGGAGAGGAGTAATAATGATGCTGACGTTGGCGATGCTTCGTCTTCTGAAAAAACTGTCAACCGTTCAGGCTTGGGGAGGCGTGCTGCCAACTCTGTCAGGTCAGCATTTAATGTTGGTGACATTCGATGGACAGCTGAGTGGGCGCGTCGGTTGACGTTCCACTAGGCGTATGGAGACGTATGGGGGCGCATCCTCTGTGATGCGCTCGGTTCAGGGCGCATCTGTAGGAGGTGCTTGGTGTTTGAAGGGGTGTGATGCGCTGTCCAGCCGGCGCATTCGACACGTCTCTGATGATGCGGCTGTTTCGCTTCTCGAGTGCTTTTAATAGCCGTTTGGCTGAAGTCGAGGCGTCCGGTTCATCCATTTAATGTGAGTTCATTGTACGGAATTCGGAGATCCATCCACTTGGCGCATGGGTTTGATCTGCCCGGCCTATAAATAGTGGCATGGAGAGAAGGTTGGCCTCTCACTCTCTCACGTCTTTCCAACATGAACTCGAATTCTCGGGTGCATTCTGTTGACGAAGTGCTCCCGAGGGTGAAGATGAGATGCCATGTCGTCGTTAATGCTCCTGAAGGTGACTGTTACATCCAAAAGACGGAGTCGAGGGCTTCCGAGGCGGACGGAAGGTGCCTGTTGCATCCAAAGATAGGGATGCTCGGGCCTCGTCTCCGTTGTTCCGGAAGAGCCGTAGATCGGAATGGCGGTGCTAGGCTCTCTCCTTTTGGCTTTGGAGGCTCTTTCTCTAGATGGGGGTGTTAATTGCCACCCTCATCCTGCTCGGCCAGGTGAGCCTGGCTGGAAGAGCAGCACATAACTGGGCTGCTGAAGGGATGCACATAACTGGGAATGCACATAACTGAGCTGTTGAAGAGATGGTGGGATGCGCCTGGTTGGAGGCGCATAGTATCTGCTGCGCCTCACTGGTGGCGCATGATGACTGCTGCGCCTAACTGGCGGCACATGGTGACTGCTGCGCCTATCTGGAGGCGCATGGTGGCCGCTGGCTGTAGACTTAGGATCTTTCCTTTGTAGAAATTCTCCTTTGTACAACCTTTTCTAGACATGTAATAGACTTTTGTATATAAATAAAAAGTCCTTCTTCAAATGTCTATACTTATTGACTTTGCTGTGAAGTGTTCTGTCCGAGTTCTGGCGCATGTAGTGTATGGCGCATGGGCTTTCTGGTTGTGAAATTCCATGCTTCTACAAGACCCCCTTCAAAGTTTTCAAAACTTTTGAATAAGTTTTAGAATACTTTGAATAAGAAGCATGGCGATCAGGGCGCATTAGTTGTTGGGCGCATGCCTGTTCGGGCGCATGCTTTTCTCAGTTAATGCCTATGATAATGCCTCGGTAACCGAAAAGATTAATGATGATCTTTTGGTTTTATCTGTTGTTATCTTCACAGGCCCCGAGGCGACGACTGAGATCACTCGTCATCGGTTCACGCGTGCGACCACGACCTATAAATAGGTGAGAGATGGAGAGAGAGAGTTGTTCTTCTCCTTGCTTTACCTCCTTTAGAGTTCTTCTTAAAAACCCTAACTTCTTCCTCTTTGAGAGAATGGCTCCCAAGACTTCTCGCGGCGGTGCCGGCAAAGGAAAGGAGCCGATGGAGTATGCTGAAGGGGATGCCCCTATCACCATTGTGACTCCGGCCGACGTTCGCCCTGCTGTGACGGGTGGGTGTCATCTTTTTCACACAAGTTTTGGGCCATACTGTGCCCTAACTCAAAGTTGCCAACGCGTATGGACTTCTGTCCTGATGATACGCCGAGGCTTTATCCCGCCGACGTGCATAGGTTTAGGCCTTTATTATGTACCGAGGTTTAATCGCTGACGCGTATGGGTTTTATACCCTGAAGATGTGCCGAAGCCTTCGCTGACGCGCATGGGCTCACGCCTTGATGATGCGCCGAAGCTCCAATGCTGACGCGTATGGGTTTACACCCTGATGATGCGCCGAAGCCTTCGCTGACGCGCATGGGCTCACGCCTTGATGATGCGCCAATCTATTTGATACCTTTTGTCTTTTTGCCTGACTTCCACTTTTGTTGTGCCAGTATCGATGACGATCCCTTTGTTGAATGAGGTCCTCCTGGATGCTTCTCTTTGCTAAATGGGAGTTGATTTTGATGAGGCGGTGATCAACCCTGCAAAGGATGCTATCTTACAGAACCAGCCCCGGGTGAGAATGCTGCAAATCCAGAACCATTTGGCGCTTTTCCTGAAGTCTGCTGAATCTGAAGATGTGACTTTCTTAAAACCCACCTTTCTGTTTGGCGACCGACTAGTCTCTTCTGAAGCGAAGATACTGAAGATCAAAGAAGACTGGTTCTTTTCTGCCAAAGGCATGGTTCTATACATGCGGCAGGTTGACCGCCAGTTGCCGCTGACGGCCTTTTATCGTTTAGCTTCGAAGAGAAGGATGGGTTGGGAATTCACTCCTTCTCAAGGAGGGGCCTTGGGAGGTATCCTTTCGATCGACGCCACCTCGAACCAACGAGATACTTTGGCTGCTTCACGAGCCGGTTCCTCGTTCAGTTACCGAGCCTTGCGTCCCGGGAGTCTCTACAGTGAAGTCCCAAGCGACACGTTTCCTTTCAGTGCCCTGACCTTTGCAAATCGGATGCTGACAGCGAAGGTCATGTACCCGACGGGTGGCTTTAGAGTCGAAGGTTGGTGTCACTACATTCCGAAGTGGGACGAGTTGACCACTTGGGTGCTTTCAAGGTTCAAAGTTGAGCTTAAGGAGATCGGGCTGACAGCCGCCATTCGGGCCACGCAGGCGGGCGTGGATCTCAATAAGCCCATGTTTCTTGCGCTCTTGGAATTATTCAATGCCCATACTGGCAGCTTTTTCACTCCGGTGGGAGAGTTGGGGTTGGCTCTCCATGAGATGTACGAAGTGTCTAAGCTTCCTTGGGGCTCAGAGCCGTACGAGGAATATTTCCCGTCAAATGAGGAGATCCAGGTTCTGGAAGATAAGGACCCGGAGATGATGGCTGTATTCAAAGAGGTGACGAGCCACCATTATCTGATGCACCGGAGGGATAAGGGCAAGACCCAACCTCATGTGACTGCTTGGAGGGACTATGTCTTTAAGCAGGATTTGGCAGATCCTTCGAGGATCCGGTTTGCGACTCCGCAGGGACTGAAGCCTGCGGAAGTGACTTCTGAAATAAGTCGGCTGGACGAGAGGACCCCACGTTCGGATAAGAGCGGCCAGAATACATATAGCTGCTTCTGGCACTGTGGGCACCGGATGTCATCTAAGGCAGTGTTGACAGCCTACTTGATGATATGGCTCCGGGATTGCGTGTTTGCAGGTGGATCCGGTGCCGTAGAGAGGGTACATCGGAATCTAATTTTGCCTGCCGTGAAGTTGGCTTTTGGACGACCCTTAGCTCTCCTCCCCGCGATGGTGTGCAACCTGTTGCGCGGTTTGAGGTCTTTTACTGATGATGTGATCCACGAGAAAAGTAACAATGACAACTTTCCCCGGGCCGAGTTGCCTTTCCATTATCTTATGGGGTGGCTGATTTTGCACCATCTGAACGTGATGAGTCCCGGTCCGGAAGAGGATCATATTGAAGGGGATGCCTTCATCCGCCGCTTCTACAAGAGGAAGTGGTTACACACTGGCGTCCCCGTTTGCAGGAGAGTCTTGTCCTACCTTCAGGGGTGGGAGATTGTCAAGGTTGGCCCGATCTTCAAAGATTTCGAGGCCGACCAAGATTTAATTGACTCTGGCGAAGATGCGGTCACTTTGCCGAAATGGAGTTTTCGTTAGTTGCAGAGTATCCGGCCTTTTCACCTGGTCTACCGCAACCAGAATAGATGTTATCTGGAGCAATATCTGCCAAGCCGATTTGCTCGTCAATTTGGCTATACCCAGCTAATGTTGCGGAATCCCAGTAGCAGTCTAGGCTTCATCGGGAGTTTGTTGGATGGAGCCCGAGGCTGGCAGTATTATAACGCTGGATGCACTAGCGTTAATTTTACTACGCCAGTCCGCAATCCTCGGCCGCAGATCCTATATCCAGCCGCCAAGCTGTATTGCATTATGAATGCTGCGTCTCCTGGTTATGACAGGGAGACTAGTTTCATCATTGGAACTCAGTTGGAGGCCACGGCGAATATGTTGATGGCAGCCCGATCATATCGTCCACCAGAATTGGCGGGATATCGAGCTGCTGCTGCAGCACCAGTGAGAGATCCGTCTGTTGGGAAGAGGCGGGCTGACACAGAGGCTGGTTCTTCTGTACCTAAGAGGTCGAGGAAGACGTCGACTCCAAAGGTCACGGAAGTGCCACTTATAACGTCAACGGGATCAGTTCCTGCTGAGGTAAGGAGTGCTCCATAATTCTAATTCTTTGTCATTATGGTGACTTATGCTTTTCTTTTTGCAGGAATTGTCGAAGAAGAAGTCCCGTGTTTCAAAACCGGGTGCTAATAAACCGAAAGAGGTGGCAGGCTCTTCTGATGAGCGCATCCCACCGATGATAATGTCTCCCGTGGACGAGGACCCCGAAGACGTGCCTGCGGAGGAATTTTAGTATCTCCTGTCTTTGAGGTTGCAACTGTTTTCCATAAATAAATTTACTTTATTTATTTTGTATCTGAGAAAATTACAACTGTAGGAATCTAATCTAGAAGACGATTACTTTATCCCTTGGACGATGCGATGAAGAAGACTCGAACTTTGAAGAACTTGGACAGCAACTGGGCAATCTCTCTGTTCTCTCTGAAATTGACTGTAGTCTCTGATGAAGATGAAGAAACTCTTTTTTATAGAGTTCAGGATAACTGTCCTTAAGCATACGCTCAGGTAGTTACTTGACGTGTGCATAACTGCAGGGACGCGTGGCGAATTCTGATGGAGACACATTAGCGTGCGGTTGAAAGTAGTGGAGCATGTTCAGGAGAGATTGATGGCCTGGATGCCACGTTGCATAACTTCTAGAGAAGTGGATAACTGGTACAGGACACGTGAGAACGTGTGTTGACTGTAATCCTGGATATGGTTGCTGTAATACGCTGCCTTGTTGAAGGAGAGTTTATACGCTGACTTGGACAGCGTAGTGCCATAGGAAATCCATACGCTCACTTTATAGGCAAGGAGTCATGTGAGGTCATACGCTCGCTTGTTTAGCAAGGAATCATGTGAGGTCCATACGCTCACTTGACTGTGTGAAGAAGGAGTCATGTGAGGTCGATACGCTCACTGGAGAAGTGGCCACGTGGCTATCATCAATCTTCTTTGGTACACCATATCTTCCCATAGCTGACAAAATCTTCTCGAGCGTCGTGACTGCGGATTTGACGGCTGACAGACTGTCATAACTGACGGTAATGATGGCTTTTGTATTTATGAAGGCTGCTGAGTTGTCCTCGTAAAAGACAAAACCGACTCTTCGAAAACCTATACGACGGTTACTTTTCTTGTGACAGCTGTCTTTGCACGAAAGATGAAGTGTCAGATTCATTCCTCATTTAAACATATGCTGTGCTGTCACTTCAGTAAATAATAAAATATTTACTGAGCGTATGGCTTTTGAATGAGCGTACAACTCTGAATTGAGCGTATGGCTTCAACTAACATCTGTCTTTAAGCGTATGGATGAAAATGACAGCGTGTCATAATTTTCCACATCCTACAGCAACAACTTCCGGGAAGGTACAGTCTGTCGTGGAGGCCTTGGACGTTGAGGGTCCTACGGACTCGAGGCATCCTGATGATGAGGTGGATTGGAGTTCATCGCCTTCGGGTGACGTTGCTCCAGGGCTGCAAGAGTCTGTTGCGGGGGCAACAGATATGTTTGGGACAGAGAAGAGGGTCGATTCCCCTCCTTGTCATGACGAGGGGAGGTCGGCTATATCATTGCCGAGTCCTACCCCAGCTTCAACCGTGGAAGTTGAGGTGGCTACCAATCAGGAGGTAGCGACAGATTCTGTCCCTGTATAGGGACTTGGTGACGAGACCCGTCTGCCGATCACGACCGCTGAGGCGGGTCAAAAGACAAGTGATGATCTCCCCATTCTGCCAGGGGAGATACTGGCTGTTGATAGAACGTTGGGGGCTGAAGAAGTGGCCGTTGACATCGGTGGTTCCTCCGGGCTTGAGAAGGGCAAGCGTGTGGAACCCTCTGTTGCTCCTTCCACTTGGGGAACTATCTCGACGCCTGTGCCGGCTTCCTCTGTTGCTTCGGTTCCTCGGGCTAGCAGTCCAGCCCCTGTTGACGAAGAGCCTATTGATGCCGAGGTTCAAGCCTCGCAGGTTGAGGTTGGCGGATCTTCTTCCGGTCCGCTAACTGTAGTAGCTCCTCCAAATCCTGCTATGATGCCGCAGGTACTGGCGGACGCAGACGAATATGTGAAATTCCTCGTCGAGAGGGTGTACAAAATGCTACAGAGGGGTGTATCTGCGGTGATAGATGCCAACGGGAGCTTTGCGATGGCAAAAACTCTGGCAATGCCCTGTATCGAGCTGATCCGCGTTCACCAAGGCCACGACCATATGGCCAAAATTCTGGAGGCTTCGGTGATCGAGCTGGACGAGCGGCTTGCAGAACTTCAGCGCATCCAGCGAAATGACCTCTCCGTCTTGGTAGATGCGGAGAAGGGGCAGTTGATTGCCGAGATCGAGTCTTTCTACCAGGCCACTGTGGGCATTTGGGAGCGCGAGGTGGCTGAGACTGAGGCTGCGGTAGAGCAGTTGTCTCAGTCCATGAAGAAGACGATGGAAACGCGAGCTGCGTTGGATGCTAACATCGCAGAGATCAACACCCAGATGCGCCGCCTTGAGGACCAACGGGCCCGACTCCAGTTAGATGCCGAACGCGTCCGAGCTGAACACGCAGCATTCAAGAAGGAGGAAGCGACTTTTACTCAGCGGACCCTTGCCTTGGCTCAGCAGCGACAACAGCTTGATGAGAAGCATGAGAGCGAAACTTTCGCTGAGGCTGTTGAATTGATGCGTCAGGAAGCTGAGCGTCGAGTCCTGACGACTGTGGAGACCCGTACAGCCGACTTAAGATGTCGAGTCAGAGAGCTCTCAGCCCATCCTGGAGAGGTTCAGGGACCGTAGCTTCTCCCTTTTTTTTATGTTCTTTTGCAACCCTTGCTGGGGGGATAGTGTAGTTTTGTACTCTCTCTTTCAGAAAAATAAAGAAGTACGCAACCTTTTTTTTTGTGATGTATTTATTTTTGTTATTATGAACTTGGTGATTTGTGTAGACCTATTATCTTTTGCGCACCTTGGTTTTTAGGTACAGATAATAAGTTTGAAGGAACCCACATGTTTGCTCAGAGGTGATGTGAACATGGCAATCATTAGGTTCAAAATGATAGAATCTTCCTACTCAGAGGTATTATGGACGTGGTAGGAATGATCCTGGGGGATACGCTGAACAACTCAGAGGTGAGTGGACGTGGAAGTTCGACGATCAATGTACGACAACGCAGGGGTTGTTTGTACGAGATGTTTACTCAGAGGTGATGTAGACGTGGTAAACATGAAGGGTAGCGTTGGCTTACGCAGTGTAAGATTCCGCTTTGTAGGGTGTAGAGGAACAACTCAGAGGTGATGTGGACGTGGTTGTCTTTCTACTGAAGGATGCCACGGAACAGCTGGATTCCAGAAGCGTATGAGTTTGTGGAAGGAGATTGTGCGTGAGCCCCGATGATTGGGCCCACAGATCCCCTTTGGGGAAGTACATGTCTGGAGGATGTCAAGAATAGTACTTCTTTAGGAACTTGCCGTTGATGGGCATCATGAACAAGTCTCCATTGGGTTTGGCGAGGCGGTAAGCACCGTTGGAGTATACCGTCTCTATGATGAAAGGTCCTTCCCACTTGGGCTCGAACTTTTTTGGTGTCTTGTGAGTTAACACCATTGGCCTTCTGACTGCTAGAACCAGGTCGCCAACTTGGAAAGTTCTCTATTTGACCTTCTTGTTGAAAGCCTGTGATATACGGGCTTGGTAGAGTTCGATGCATTGTTGAGCCAGGAGACGCTTCTCATCGAGTGCCTCCAGTTCCCGCAGACGACGACGTTGATTGTCTTCTTCTGTGAGTTTGTTTTTTATTGCTACGCGGAGTGAGGGTATCTGGATCTCGAGAGGCAGTACCGTTTCGCTCCCGTAGACCAGGGAGAATGGTGTGTTGCCTGTTGGGGTCCGTACCGTTGTGCGGTAGGCCCAAAGGCATTCGCCAAGCTTTTCATCCCAGTCGCGTTTGTTAGATAACACGACCTTTTTGAGTAGCCTGACAATAGTTTTGTTGAACGCCTCTGCTAACCCGTTTGCAGCCGGATTGTAGGCGGTGGATGCCACATTTTGAATACGATTCTTGTCACAGAACCTGCTAAAAATGTGGCTGATAAACTGAGGACCATTGTCATGAATGATCCGCCGGGGTACTCCGAAACGGTAAATGACATGGTGTTTGATAAAGCTGACCTCCCTGGCGCTCTTTACTTCTGCCAGTGGGACTGCTTCTGCCCATTTGGAGAAGTAATTGGTGATGGCCAGGATGAAGCGGTGTCCTCTTGATGAAGGAGGGGTGATTGGTCCCACAATGTCCATGCCCCAGACTTCAAAGGGCCAGAAGGCGACTGTAGGATGTAGTGGTTCAGATGGTGTATGTATGAAGTCTGCATGAAGTTGGCATGCATGACACTTCTTAGCATATTCAACAGCGTCGGCGACCATGGTTGGCCAGTAGTAGCCCATACGTCGCAGTCGATCCTGCAACTTAGGACCGGGCTGATGAGCTCCGCAAGTTCCGTCATGAGCTTCTCGAAGAGCTTCGGCTGCTTCTTCGTTGGACAGGCATCGAAGGAGGAGCCCATCGAAGGAGCGTCGGTACAGCGTTTTGGTAGCTGTGTCGTAGTAGAATCGAAGAGAGCGTCTCCTGACTGAGACGGCTTCCTTTGGGTCCTCTGGAAGGATTCCGTAGACAGCGAAGTCGATGAACGGGAACCTCCAGTCTCGGACATTAACACCAGTGTTCGTCGGCATGGCGTGAGTCACTCAACCAAATCTCGGCCAGTTACCGTGATATAGTGTTGAGTCCCAAAGGGCGCCGCCAATGAGGCTGCGAGGCCAGCCAGAGCGTCAGCCTCCAAGTTTTGTAGACGAGGTACGTGTTCGATGAAGAACCCGGTGAAGGTTGAAATGATGTTCAATGCTACTTCATGGTAAGGGATCAGATCTTCATGGCGAACCTCGTACTGCCCCCGAATCTGGTTTACGACGAGTTTTGAGTCACCGTAGGCTTCCAGATGGTCCACCCCCAGCTGTTGTGCGAGCTGAAGTCCCATGATGAGTGCGTTGTACTCGGCAATATTGTTGGAGCACGGCTTCGAAAGGTAATAAGCACGCTGGATGACCAACTGATCGGGGGAGACCAAGACTACCCCCACTCCTGCGATGATTTGGCCTTTGGGGCCTGTTTTTGAAGCGCCATCGAAAAACATCCGCCAAACGGAGCTTCCTTCGGTGACGTTGGATTCTTGGACCTCATCCGGGATGTCTTCATAGAGTTTTGAGGATTCTGGGATGGGGTGTGCAGCCAAAAAGTCAGCCAGGGCTTGACCTTTAACAGCTTTTTGCAGGACAAACACCATATTATACGGTGTTAACAAGATCGCCCATGTGGCTAGCCGGGAGTTCAATGAACCTGGCTTCGTCATGAGGACTCTGAGCGAATTGACTCGGGAAATGACATAAATTGTCTGGCCCGAGACATAATGACGAGTCTTCTGGATGGCAAACACCAAAGCCAAGCACTCCTTTTCAACGGGGTTGTACCGGTGTTCGGCCCCGATGAGCGTTCGACTGAGGTAGTAGATTGCTTGCTCATAGCCTGTATCGTTGTTTTGAGCCAGCAGAGCGCCAAGGGAATGATCCATGGCACGGACGTAGAGGAGAAATGGTTTGCCGGCGACAGGTGCCACCAGGACTGGTGGGCTCGTCAAGTAGGCTTTGATGTCGTCGAAAGCCTTTTGGCACTCCTCTGTCCAGACATAGGAGACTCCCTTCTTCATGAGCTGAGTAAAGGGTTGACATTTACCGGAGAGGTTTGCTATGAACCTCCGGATGTATGCCAGACGTCCCTGTAAGCCCCGAAGTTCTCGAAGATTCTTCGGAGGGTCCATGTTGAGGATGGCTTTGGTCTTCTCGGGATCAACATGAATGCCTTTCGCCGTGATGACAAAGCCCAAGAATTTGCCGCTAGAAACTCCCAGGAAGGATTTAGCGGGGTTCATTTTGAGTTGATGTGCCCGCATGAGATCGAAGACCGTCTTCAGATCCTGTAGGTGATCTCCTTTGAGGCGGCTCTTGACTGCGATGTCGTCAACATAGCATTCGACTGTCTTGCGGAGATGTTGACGGAAGATGGTGCTCATAGCTCGTTGGTATGTTGCACCGGCGTTCTTCAAGCCGAAAGGCATCACTATGTAGCAGAAAACACCCTTCGGAGTCTGAATGACGTGTGTTTTGCGTTATCGGGGAACATCTTGATTTGATTGTAGCCTGAATACCCGTCCATGAAGGACATGCGTTCAAAGCCACATGTGTTGTCGATTATCACATCGGTGATTGGAAGCGGGAATTCGTCCTTCGGGCAAGCAGAGTTGAGGTCCCTGAAGTCGATACAGACTCGTATCTTCCCATTCTTCTTGGTGACAGGTACGATGTTGGCTACCCAATCTGGGTGCTATTCCTCACGGATGAAGCCGCTGGTCAGGAGTTTGTCCACCTCCTGATCGATGGCATTCATGATGTTCGGACGGAAATGTCGCTGTTGTTGTTTGATAGGTTTGGCATCAGATAAGATGTTCAACCTATGCATTGCGATCTGTGGATCGAGTCCCGGCATATCTTCGTAGCTCCAAGCAAAGATGTCGATATACTCTTTAGCTAGCTGGATTAGAGACTCTCGGTCTTCTCCTTCTAGGCTTTTGCTGATGAAGATGGGTTTGGAAGAAGATCCGTCCCCAAGGTCGATCTGTTCGACTTCGTCTTCGGTGGGAGGTTCACGTAACTCAAAACGAGACTCCCATTGTTCTCCTAGGCGTTGAGCCCAGGGTTCTTCTTCGAAGGGTTCCGGCGCTTGGTCTTCGCCTTCACCTTTTTGAGGTTGTGCTGACGTCATGTTAGCTGACAGCACTTTCCTAAAGACTGATCCGATACTGGTATCGGAATCCCAAGTCGATGCTTCGGACGAGTGGGAATGTTCTACGTCTTTTGCATCTGAACTCTCCGGAGTTGATGGCGGCGTGACATAGCCTACCCCCCGTCGAGTCTTGTTGTAGTAGTCCTGCGGTTTTCCTTTGGGTGTTGGAAGCCGGAGAGGGAGACGTCGACCCTTGCCGTAGTTTAGGCCTTTGTTGCTTTTTAGGTCGTAGCCCATCTTTTGGATAATGTGCTTTGCCGTATCCGTGTACCGATAGACTTGTACTCTGCCGGTATCAGGTTCTGGCTCGAGTGGCGGAAGGTCTTGATGACGCTCGACTTTGCCCAAAATGATGGATCCTTCGTCTCGGCTTCGTGGAGGGGCTATGAAACAGACTCCTTGAGACGGGACTACTCGATTTACATTATGGACGGTCGTTATTTGTGTTTGCAACGACCGTAGAACGTTATCTAATGTATACATGGCATTCCAATGTGGAAGACAAGAATAATTAAAAGACACTCTATTATTGATGAAGTACGAGATTTTATCCCGTGGGATTACATTGTCTAAGGAGGGTGCATCTACATCAGCAGAGATATATTCGCCAAGCTCCTCATCTGTAAGCACTGGGACTGGATCAGGAGAGTCCACCACAGCTTTGATCTTGGGGTCTGAGAGGGTTATGTGAGCCCTCTCTGACGTCTTGGATGACTGCGGGGGCTTGCCCTTGAGACGAACCTTCAGAGGTGCCTCAACTGCGCCTCCTGTGAGTGGTGCTTTCTCCTGTAATTTTGCCACCAGGGGAGCCGACGTTTGAGGCGGTTTTCCCTTGAGGCGTATCTTCAGGGGAGCCTCAGGAGTCGGGGCTTTCCCTAATAGTTTGATGCTCATTGGAGGCACCTTCTGGGGTGGTTTGCCCTTCAGTCGGATCTTCAAAGGGGCGTCTGGAGTCATCTCAGGCTCCGTGTCCGGCTCAGTTGCCGTCTCTGTCTCATCATCAGCATCGTTGGCTTCCTCCTCGTCAAGTGGCTTGTACAAGTCAGAATCGGTGAAGTAGGCTTCAATCCCTTTGAAAGGATCGATGTCTGCGAACTCCGTCCGGATGACGCCGTTGGTGGATACATATTTCATGCATTGGTGGAGCGTGGAAGGCACCACCATGTACTCATGTAGCCACGGTCGGCCGAGCAGGATGTTGTAGTTGACCTCGGCATCCACCACATAACAGGTCACCTCAGTTTTGAGGTTGCCGATGTGACACTTCAGTCGGATCTTGCCTAGTGGCTCGCTTTTGCTAGCGTTGAAGCCACTGATGGTTGTGTTGGAGGGCGCCAGCCGATGCATTAGGATTCCCAGTTTTGATAGCAGCGCCTTCGGGATGATACTGAGGGAAGACCCCGGATCGATCTGAATTCGGCTCACCTTGACTGAACCGATGTACCCTGTGTAATACAGCGGTCGGTTATGTCGGTGGTGCTTGAGCAGCATGTCTTGTTGGGTGAAAGTTATGTTTGGGATAACTTCATCCGCACAATGACAGTGCGCACAAGTAGTTGGGAGGTCTTCAGGCTGCTTGACCTGACTGAGAAAGGATTCAGCGTCCTTCAGAGCTTCGCAGAGAGCTTCTCGGGAGTCTTTGGAAAGACGCAGGAGCTCAAACAAAGACAGACGTGCAGGAGTACTGGCCAGTTGTGCCAGTATGTCAAAGTTGTGGGGCTTGGCTAGCCCCGAAGCATTCTCCTTCCGTAGAGGTCTGTCGAAACGAGCATCCACCTGCTTCTGCTTATTGGCTGCTGAGGGTTTAGACGGGCCCTCCTCAGGGATGGTGCCAGGAGGCACCACCTCGGCGGCAGCTTCGCCGGGCTGAGCGTTCTGTTGTGCACACGTCTGCACTGGAAGTGCCTCTTCCGTTGAAGAAGAGACCGTGCGGCAAGACTTGATCTTCCTGTCTTTTGATTTGGAGGTAGAGCGTACCTCCGGTTGAGTCACCTCGGAGACGAGGTCGGGGTGAACCCAGAGGACCTCTCTCCGAGATGTGGTGAGTGGGACGAGTCCACTCGCATTGTCACGGGTAGGTGGCAAGTTCACCACCTCCATTGTCGCCTTAGGGATGGGGACGACACCATCTTGTGTGGTGGTCGGTGGCAAGGTGCCGAACTGAAGTGACACCACATTGGCTGACACCGTCTTCTCTTCATAGTCGACGGAGATTACATCGGCATTGATCATGCGCTGGATGTAATTCTTGAGGACGTAGCAGTCCTTGGTCGGGTGTCCGACAAACCGATGGTAGTGACAGTACCTCGGGTTGTCCACTTTCCCGACTTCATCGGGCCGTTTTGGGTCCGGAAGCTTGATCTTGTCACCCTGCTTCAGTATTTCAAAGAGTTGCAGGGTGTCTTCGTCATTGAATGAATACACCTCATTGGGTCTCGGTGCCAATGGAGGCTTCTGAGTAGGCGCAGATGCGCCTTTCGAGGCATTAACAGTCAATGCCTGTTTCCCCTTTGCTTCTCGTCTGGAGTTGTTGGCTGCAGACCTTTTCCCCTTATCATCAAAGGCGGGGAAGCTGACACCCAGAAGACGTGCATTGGCCGCCTTCTTTTCTGCGGCTTCAGCTTCGATGATGAGGGAGCTCCAATCGGGAGGGGGAGTAGAGTTGAGCCAGAGCTTCACTGCAGGCAGCATGTTCATGCTGCAAGAGGAGAGGAGCGTATGTTCTGGCATGCCTGGAGGTAGCCTGAAGCAGGCCTGTCGGAAGTGTTCGATGAACACCCGAACCGTTTCTTTCTCCTTCTGGCGTATCTCTATGAGAGATGCCATCGTCATGTCCTTCCCGCCGTCGTAGAAGCGATCGAGGAAGAGGCGCGTCAAGTCGTCGAAGGACGATATAGAATTGTTAGGGAGGCTGCAGTACCAGTCATACGCCACCCCTTTTAGAGCCCCAACAAAGATGCTGGTGAGGAGCGCGTCCTCCTTTGGAAGATGCCCCGTCTGTGACTGGAAATATGTCAAGTACCGACGCGGAGAGTCCTTCCCGTCGTACGGCGTGAGTGTTTGTGGTTTATATTTTGGAGGATAAACCACCTTGTTCCACTCGAGGGGATAAGGCTGGGGAATGCCCATCTTCTGGCGCTCCTCTTGCCTGTTCTTAGACTCGAAGCGCTCCCGCAAGTCCTTGATCATTTCGACCACATCCTCCGTGGAGCTAGAAGTCGGGGAAGGTGGCACTATCTGGAGTGGAGCGTTTGAAGGCTCCGACGTCCGGGGTGCTTCTGTATCTGAGGGTGCCCGTTGAAGGGGTACACTCGACTCCCCATTGGCTCCTGGGTCGGGACCGGTTGAAGATGTTCTGGTCAAGGCCGACCGTATATCAAACACTGCTTGAGTCAGTGCTTGCATAGAGGCAGAGAGGGTTTTGAGTCCTCCCTCTAATGAGTCTATGCGCTGGACAATGTCTTGCGGCGGCGCATCAGACTCGGAATCACCCCTAGTCACGTATACTGTCCTGACACGGCCGGGAGTAGATGGATTGGTTGAGGCTTCGCTCTCGGCCTCACTTTCATGTGGGGGAGTCACCTCTCCTGGTGTTCCACCTTGGCCACCCCCAGCCACATTCTGGAGGTCATTCTCGACGTGCGCATCTGCATAGGCCTGATTGCCCTCAGCTCCGTCTTGAAGGGCCTCCTCGTCTCTACCCCCAGCTGTGTCCTGGAGGACATCCTCGTTTTGAGGGGCTTCTGGGAGGCTGACTTCGCCTTGAGGACGAAGATCCGCCGCAGCTGTGCTTTGGACATCTTCGTCTTCGGAAGGAGGCTCAACAAGGGTCTGACTACCCCCAGTTTTCTCCAAGAACTTCTTCCTCGACTGAGTACCTTCGAACACTCCCGAGGTCGAGACAGCAGCCTTGGTTTTCCTTGGCTGGCTTTTAGATGAAGACGAGGGATTGCCAGTCGTCTTCCGGACTGACGAGGAGTTGGAGGTCACGTTGCATGAAGCAACCCTTGGCTCCTCTTCTGTTGATACCTTCATCCCGAGGCGATGTCGGAGGGGTATGGATGATTGCAGCCGCTGGAAGACTGACTGCCTTGGTGGTACTGCTGCTTTGCAACAACAGTTGATGGTGACCACCGTACAAGTATGCCCCGTGAGAGGTGCATCGTGCCTGTTGGTCGACTCTCCTGACCGGCGTTTGTGAGTGATCACGTTACGCAGGTCGTTGGAGGAGAGTGCCACCTTCACACCCCCTTCAGACGCATGGCAAGGCCAAACGCCAGGGTGGACAGGTGAGTGCTGCGCCCCCTGATCTAATACCAAGCAGGCATCACGATCAGTAGTGGGGGAACCACAACATTTGAAGTGACTTGAATGGACCTCAAACGCACAACCAGAGGAGGCGCGGGAGTTCAAGACCACTGAATTTGCCTCACTCGACTTGGTTGCGCACGCAGTAGATGCGCCCAAGTGAGATGAGGACTTTGAAGGTCGACTCGTTTTTGGTGCAGAGGCACCTGATTCGACCTTGTACAGCTTGCCATCGGCAGCGCACGTGATTGTGAACGCGTGCCTCTGACCTGCTGCTGGCATAGCACGTTGTGGCGCATGGCCCGTGCCGCCTTGGATTTCTTTGTACTAGCCCGCTGGGGCGTATAGTACTCAGCATCCAAATTCTCCTCGCCATTACAGCGAGTGAGTCTGTCAAAGACATAGACTTTTTGTGGCGCATCAGAGGTGATGCGCGGGGCATTGGCTGCGCCCCTGCTCCGTCGACGCATCTTCCTCGCCTGAGAGGGAGATGGCTGGGGAACGTGGTCTACCGCACGCTTCCCCGAGAGATGCGCTGCATCAGCGGACGCACCTTGGTTGCTGAGAACGTCAGCAGGAAGGGAGGGCTGGATTGGCACATTCCCTTCAGTGGTGGTGCCCGAGGCGTCGACCTTGCGCACCCAGACACGGCGGGTCTTCTTCGGCTTCGGTAGCCGCTTCGAAGGACTCGCACTTCCTTCAGAAATGAACTCCTCGTACGCCTGTTGATTGAGGCGCACGACCAGCGTCTTGTGGGAGGAGCCCACCTTCACGTCGTCGGCCTGTGACACGACTTTCTCGAGGAAGAGAAAGAGGTCCCCAGCAGAGTCGCCAGCTTGTTTGCCATTAAAATTGTTTGATTGAAAACTTTAATACAAACAGAACAGTGTTACAATATAGGACTTAGATGTAGTCCTAAGAGTACACTTTTGTTTAATCTGGGTTCCTAGTGCCAATGGAGCGAGTGGTAATGCGTTGACTCCGTTGACGGGCTGACGACGGTTATCGGTTCTCTGAAGGTGTAGATTGCTCTGGGTGCTGGAGCTTGCTGAGAGGAGAAAGACGTTGAATGTCTGTATCTGCCTCTCGGGTGGTATGTTTGTTCGTATCTGTCTGTGTGTGTCTGGAAGAAGGAAATGATTCCTCTATTTATAGCTGGGCAGGTTGGCTGCTCATGCGCGTATATGTAGGATGCGCCGGTGCGTGGGGATGCCACGTGAAGATTGCTGACGGAGGCGCATGGATGATGCGCCCTACTCGAGGGGTTGAATTCTTCATACTGCTGTTGTGAGCCGGCACGTAGCAGAGGAGAAGATCTTTCTGTTGCTGAGATCTTGGATGAGTTGAGTCAAAGGACACGTGTCGTCGACCCATGGCTCGGAGATCTCTGATTTGGTGGGGGGACGATTTGGTGGGATGCGCCTTGGATTGGGCGCATGATGAGATTTTGGCTCGTGACCTTTAGGAGTCACGAGCCGTTCTGGGCGCATGGCTTTTGAGGCGCATGCGAGCGACTTTCCTTCTGTCTTTCGGGATCAGAGATCAGTCTGGCGCATGGCTTTTGAGGCGCATGCAAAGCTTCAACTGGAGGCTCTTCTTCTGTCTTTAGGGATCAGTGAAGGGTTTGAGGCGCATGGCTTTTGAGGCGCATGCAGGTTTGGGCGCATGGCTGCCGAGGCGCATGCGGGCGGTTGAGTGGCCACGTGGCAGTAGCCGTCGGAGAGGAGTAATAATGATGCTGACGTTGGCGATGCTTCGTCTTCTGAAAAAGCTGTCAACCGTTCAGGCTCAGGTCAGCATTTAATGTTGGTGACATTCGATGGACAGCTGAGTGGGCGCGTCGGTTGACGTTCCACTAGGCGTATGGAACGTATGGAGGCGCATCCTCTGTGATGCGCTCGGTTCAGGGCGCATCTGTGGGAGGCGCTTGGTGTTTGAAGGGGTGTGATGCGCTGTCCAGCCGGCGCATTCGACACGTCTCTGATGATGCGGCTGTTTCGCTTCTCGAGTGCTTTTAATAGCCGTTTGGCTGAAGTCGAGGCGTCCGTTCATCCATTTAATGTGAGTTCATTGCACGAAATTCGGAGAGCCATCCACTTGGCGCATGGGTTTGATCTGCCCGGCCTATAAATAGTGGCATGGAGAGAAGGTTGGCCTCTCACTCTCTCACGTCTGTCCAACATGAACTCGGGTTCTCGGGTGCATTCTGTTGACGAAGTGCTTCCGAGGGTGAAGATGAGACGCCATGTCGTCGTTAATGCTCCTGAAGGTGACTGTTACATCCAAAAGACGGAGTCGAGGGCTTCCGAGGCGGGCGGAAGGTGCCTGTTGCATCCAAAGATAGGGATGCTCGGCCTCGTCTCCGTTGTTCCGGAAGAGCCGTAGATCGGAATGGCGGTGCTAGGCTCTCTCCTTTTGGCTTTGGAGGCTCTTTCTCTGGATGGGGGTGTTAATTGCCACCCTCATCCTGCTCGGCCAGGTGAGCCTGGCTGGAAGAGCAGCACATAACTGGGCTGCTGAAGGGATGCACATAACTGAGCTGTTGAAGAGATGGTGGGATGCGCCTGGTTGGAGGCGCATAGTATCTGCTGCGCCTCACTGGTGGCGCATGGTGACTGCTGCGCCTAACTGGCGACGCATGGTGACTGCTGCGCCTATCTGGAGGCGCGTGGTGGCCGCTGGCTGTAGACTTAGAATCTTTTCTTTGTAGAAATTCTCCTTTGTACAACCTTTTCTAGACATGTAATAGACTTTTGTATATAAATAAAAAGTCCTTCTTCAAATGTCTATACTTATTGACTTTGCTGTGAAGTGTTCTGTCCGAGTTCTGGCGCATGTAGTGTCTGGCGCATGGGCTTTCTGGTTGTAAAATTCCATGCTTCTACAGCTAAAATTTGGCAACTTGTTGCGGGATATGTACTTTTGGAGGTACCGTTGGAGGGAAAGAATTAGAGTCTGCTAGTCCTTTACCCTTTTTGGAATTGCTGGCATCTTGATTTTGTGTCCAATCATCCTTTGTTATTGGCCCATGGTTGTTAGTACTGAAACGTTTATGTGGACTCTTAAACTTCTCAATATATTATTCTACCTTCTTTGCAAAGATGATTGCTTCAATGAGTATGTATATATTCTGTAGGTATAGTTGAACATGGATGTCTTTCCTTAGGCCGCTAAGATAACGGGCCACCTGTTGGAGATATGTTTCGTACATGTTGTTATGGGATGAGAGTCTGAAGAATTCTTCAGTGTAGTCGGCTACAGGTCGTGCACCTTGTGTACAATTTTAATATCGACGATAGAAAATTTGC
The DNA here is from genome assembly GCA_029216955.1 of Iris pallida. Classification (NCBI taxonomy): domain Eukaryota; kingdom Viridiplantae; phylum Streptophyta; class Magnoliopsida; order Asparagales; family Iridaceae; genus Iris; species Iris pallida. The sequence continues at coordinate 23,450,150 of JANAVB010021796.1, forward strand.
TGATAATCCGGAGGTAGAAATCTTTGTCGTAGCAGTGGTTCCATCTTGGGCCAACTACATACATGAGCTTTGCCGACTCTCGCACGGATATGCTCGAGTTGCTCCCACCAAGCAGAGGCGTCTCCCTTGAGTTTATAGGCTATGAGGTAGTACATGCCTCTCTTCAGGGATGTTCATGTACTCCAAAAAGTGTTATACTTCTGTGAGCCAATCAAAAAAGTCTTCAATGTGTGGTCGACCGTCGAAAGAGGGAAGATCCATCTTCATTTTGAAACCACCTCCTCCTTCATAGTCACTTTGGCCCCTTCGTTGGTATGCATGACCTCGTCGTTGTTGGTTTGCATAGATTGTTTAGGGGCCCTGATAATGGGATCCCTGCAGGCTATAATCATCGTCGTCGCTGTCTTCGCAGTATTCCTTGTGAGGGAACCACTGTTATGGCCACGACGTGGACCCTTTTGTGGACGACTGATAGTAGGATGAGCGTTTGTGCCTCCTGTCTCTGTAGGCTGTATCCCGTGATATCAACCACTTCGTTGGATTTGATTCGAAGAAAATCCTGCACTCCATCCAGTTTGTCAAACAGGACATCAACTTTTTTTTTGACAAGACTTCGACGTTATTAGACAGGGCATCAAACTCCTACGCGTGACGGGTTTCACCATTGTTGTTTTGCAAAAAAAAAGATTCTCAAAGGTTTTCGAACGAATTGGAATCCTCGATCTGTGGGGCTCTGATACCACTTGACGCAGCATGATAGCGGAACGGACTTACCTTCGTGCTTGGCAATGGCCAAGTCGATCGGTGATGACGATAACTGGACAACCGTTGCTTGGTGAGAGCGAAGCGGTGCCTCAAAAACTCCGACGGATGGTCTTTTGAGGGGTCCGCATGAAAGTTGCTTGAAAACCTCAAGCGAGGGACTTCCAAATCCACGGAACAGTCGAGTCCATGACCAAGAAAAGAAGAGAACAAATCTCATATTTTAAAGATAATTTTATTGATTAAAAAGTTTTTGCTCAATTGCATACAAAATATGCCTATTTATAGGACTTTTATGACAACCTAATCCTAATCAAGTAAAGACAAAACCCATCCTAATAAAAGATAAAGTCAAAAGAAGAATCACAACATAAATTGGATTATATAAATAAAAAAAAGGAAAGAAAAGAAAAAGAAAAATGAATCCAAAAGGTATGGAAAAAAAGAAAAGGAATCCTCGAGGGACTAGGATTCTACGCTACATCAATCACGTCCCGAAAGGCGTTGCTCGAACTAGCAACCTCTTGGGGTATGCCTCACTCCTCGACCGCTTGGACTAGAGTTCACCACTTGCCTCGTCCGGCCCGACGACGGTCCGCACTTTAGCCCGCCGTGCACAATACACGGTGGGCCAATTTCCGCATCCACGGGACTCCTCCCCCCGAAGAGGGGCTTGCGGAGTATATATTTCTTATGAAAGGAATTATTGACTACTTGCATAAGTCCTCATAAAAACATCTAATAGCCAAAAATTATTAGCGAACCCTAGATCAAAGTAATTCATGATATGATCACATTATCGTCAGTCACTATGAGCTTAGGTAAATGTAATATTCTTGAACCAAGATCAATAGCTCCCAAACTATTGACATGATCTGGTAGGTTTTTTTTTTTGCTAGTTGGGTTAGTCTTTGCTGAATTTTCTTGAGAACGTTATCGGTCCCTCCAAAGAGGGAGCCAGAGGGATGGCAACATGTGCTAACAACATGTCGACACTCTTACAACATTGACAACTATAAATCCCTCCTCTCCTCTCCTCTCCTCTCCTCTCCTCAACCTCCCTAAGCCTCTCAAAACTAGTTCCGTAACGTGTTAATTATCCTCTGGCGGATGCCACGGTGTTCTCGTCGCCGACTGCCTAATGGTAAGTAGTACAAACAAACTTTTCACCCTCGCACACAATATTGAGTAGCAAGAATGGAGAAGATAGGTCAAAATGGTCGTTTCCTTTAAAAATGGTCGGAAACGGTCCTTAAAAAAAAAAGGTTTGCGCCAACATAGTTGGTGTTTTGCAACAAATCAATGCGGCGCCAACTTCCATAGATTCGTTACAAAATGCCAACTCAGTTGACGTTTTATCTCACAGTCTGTAAATATGAAAATTTTCTCTTGTTCTAGGCAAATAAATAAAAGTTCTCCCCTCAATGTGCAATTTTCGGTTTGCATAATAAGTGTTACACATGACACTTATCTCACAGACACCCATTCAAGGAAAAAATAAATATAATAATTTAAATATTGATATTATAAATGTTGAGAATCAATAAGGGACTTTTAGTCCCACATCGGAATATGTAGTATGTAGAGGAGCTAGACTCCATATAAGTAGTGAAGTAGGCCATCAATAAAAAACCAACTATTATTTTCTACATGGTATCAGAACCATAACTCTATCTCTCTCTCTCCACAAAAAAAAAAACATCGGAATTTGATTATTACTCTTTTCTGCTCTTATCAGAAGACCTCCCAATTAACCAGCCCAACTTCGAAGGAACTATATCATTCCAATCTTCTCTCAACAAGTAAACCAAAGCTGTAACTGATGTTTTTGTAGAGAAGAAATCATCCAGGTACCCCCCCCCCCCCCCCCCCCCCCACACACACACACACCAAATTTCTGTCCAACTTATGCAATTAACGTCTACAAATTTTGCGGTTGTCCCATCGATATTAATATCCTTCTTGCTGTTCTTGATGCACCAATCTTTCATAGTACTCTTACACTATGTTTGGGAACATAGGAGGGGAGGGAGAGGAAAATTTGAGAGGAAGGAAAATTGAGGGAGAGGAAAGTTAACTTTACCTCTTCTTATTTGGATGAACAAAAAGTAGGGGAAGAAAAAGTTTAAAAATAATTTTTTATTTGTTTATGGATATAGGTATAATTACTATTTCCTCCATTTGGGAGGAAAATTTTTTGGTGGGACCCACCTACTTTTTCCTCTCAAATTTTCCTCTCCCATGTTCTCTCCCCCTTTCCAAACACCATCATTTAAAATTTTCCTCTCACTTTCCCCTCAACTTTTTCCTTCCTCCCATTTTCCACCCTTCCCAAACAGTACCTTAATCTTCCAGGACATATGCAGGTAATAATGTGGAAAAACTCCGATATTTATTCCGCAGAAGTTTCGATCAAACTACGAGCTAGAGATCTTTTGATTCACATATCTGCAGAATAATATCGAGGTATCTGCTATTTAACCTGACCGAAGATACAATTACTATTTCTCAATCATATCATTATATTTACCATCTTTTGTTTCTAACCTCGGCAAAAGAAATTTAGGTGTGACTGAATTTGTGAACCCCAAGGATCAAAACAAGCCAGTACCAATACTTTTATGCCATATTCGAATTCTGTAGTCCTCGCAGCACTCTCTAATTTCCCCTCCAATTGTTCTCTCATAGGCTCACAGAAGTGTGTGATGATGGTGGAGTTGACAAAAGTCTGGAATATAATTATCATTTTTATTTATCACTAGAACGACAAAGCAGCATCACAAGGTTAAGTTCTAAACATCCTCATCTAGAGGGGATAGCCAGGAGGAAACCCCAAAAAAAAAGACAAAACTCAGCTCCAGCAAAATGGAGTATTTATTCCTTTAGCCAAAATAGAAGCGACTCGCGTACTTCTTGCATGCTCTAGTCATCCATGCATATAATGCATCGCAGGCCTTCACCCTTCACCATCAGGTCGAATGCTTGTTGATGTCCGAGAACGGAACCCTATGAGTGATGAACTTCTCCAGCTCCAGCTCCTGCATCACAAAACATTTTAGGTTTCATAGTTTCAGTCCAAATCCAAGTAGCGCTGATAACTGCAGAGCATTGAGGCAGGCAATCGAACAAACCTTCTTCATGTACATGCCCACTACGTTAGGGATATCGGTGCGGGGCTTGAAGTTCCCGAAGAAAGTTCCTTTCAGTGTCCTCTCGTTCAACAAATTGATAGGCTTGGTGGAGAACACAGCATCCATCGTCGGCACTCCTACCAGCACAGCAACACCCCAGCCCTACACATTAAGAGAACTACATTATCGGTTGCTCAAAAGAGAAGATCAACATGATACGATTTCTGAAATTAGTTGCGTACATCATGGACGCACTCGAAAGCAGATATCATGGCGTTGATGTTGCCAGTACATTCCACACTTCTGTCGACTCCACCATCGGTCATTTCTGCGAGTACCTATATGAGAAAAAATTGGAGGGAAAATTACACTATGCTGTGAGGACTCTACTGAACAACCATTCCAATATGGCCATGAAGGAAGGAACTATACCTCTTGTATCGGCTTGTTATGATCCTTGGGGTTCACAAATTCAGTCAAACCAAATTTTTTGGCTGAGGTTAGAAACAAAAGATCGTAAATATAGGACATTATTCAGAAATAATAATTGTATCTTCTCCGTCAGGTAAAAAGTTTTAACAGACCTCCCTCAAATCTGGCGGCGTTCAAATCAATCCCAATAATTCTGGATGCTCCAGCAATTCTTGCACCTTCTGCAGCCTGTAGTGCGCAAAACATTTTTATCGAAGAGAACTAAGAAGTAAAACGCTGCAGGAATTAGTTTGTAATATATAGCTTGTTGTGTACTCATACCCCAAGGCCTACAGCTCCCAACCCAAATATCGCAACTGTTTGGCCTTTCTTTGGTTTAGCCACATTGATCATCGCGCCTAGACCTGAATCAAGTACAGTGCACCTTAGTCCATGAAATAACTGGTGCAATTGTTCGGATGTTGGTTCTTGCACCTTCTACTTGAGCTTTCAAGCATCAATGTTCGCTTACTATACTGAAATAACAATGTACATAGAACTAGCACATGGATCACCTGTGGATATGCCACAGCTCAGAATGCACACTTTGTCAAGGGGGGCAGACGGGTCAATCTTGGCAAGGCACCCGGCGTGCACGACAGTGTACTCGCTGAAGGTGGAAGTCCCCAGGAAGTGGTTGATGGGCTTGCCATTGATGGAAAACCGGGAAGTACCATCCTCGATCATCACGCCCCGATCCGTGTTAATCCTTAGCAAGTCGCACATGTTGCTCTCTTCCGACTTGCAGTGCCTACATTCTCCACATTCTCCTGTAAACACAGGGAGTACATGGTCTCCCGGCTGGAGATTTTCCACTCCTTCGCCTACGCTCTCCACAATCCTGTAAAAGAGTACATAGACTGATCTTATAGTAAATTTTTCCTCCCAAGGCCTCGTTGGTTTGCGAACTTTCCTGTGTTTGGATGCCAACACCTTTCCAAACACCGGAAAGGAATTAATGAGAATTGCAATTTCCCAATGAAAAGGAGAACAAAGAATTGATTTCCTTTCCTTTCCTTTCCAAGAACGAAAGGAGGCAGAAACTTGCTCTGTTTGTTGAAAACAGAGGAAAAGTTAAAATCATAAAATGCAGGAGAACTACATTCTCATATTGATCAGTTTCACTAAGTTCACTAAAATTGTCAGTAGATTCATCGATGTGATGTTCATGTTCAGACATAATTCACGGCAACTATCAAAGGCTCCTGATATTGATAGATTCTTTCAAGAACTATGTTCTAAATGGCGGACGCCTAGGCAGCACCTAGGCGCCGGGTGTCCGTCCGATGCCCGCTTAGACGCCTGTCTAGTTCTCGTGACACCCGACTCTGCATGTTTTGGGGTTTTATGAATTATTTCTGCAATTTTTAGTAGATTTGTTTGGATTTTTTTTAAATTTTTTTTGGAACCGACTATATCTAGGTGGCCGCCTTGGCAAGCTGGCACGCCTAGCGCTTTTCACAACCTTGTTCAAGGATCAAGATTACTACTACTACATAGAAATACAAGGAACGTACCCTGCCGCTTCATGGCCGAAAATGCGAGGAAACAATGGTGCTTGACCCTGCATGAAAGAGAGGACATGGTAAAAATTAGGGACCCTTGGAAGGACACATTTCATACATTTGACAACAAGGTGCAGCCTACTAAATATTGATCGTTTAGTAAACATCACATCATAGCATCCATGATCCATCTCATCTTCACAAAAATTATGTAGACCAACAACAATTTTGTATAAACATTTGAATAATTATAGAATCAGCATCTGATCAGTTTTAGCTCTTTAGCTTCTATTTTTTCCTACAAATGGATCACATCTCTTTCCTAATTTTCATCATGACCAGATGTTTCTTGTTTATTTATTTATTATCAAGCCTGTGACATTATCACATCCCATAGGTTTCTTTGCAGAAAATCAAGGAACAGACGCAGTAGCATGAGAAAAAGTCTAACAGCTAGTCAGGACCATATTGCACATACGAGAAATTATTGAAGGAACAGACAAGAGTACAATGTTGTAAAAACCGGACCGGTCGGTCCGGTTTGACTAAAAACGGGTCTTTTAAAGAACCGTTGGTTTTTTGTGAAAATCGGGTTCAACCGGTGAACCGGTTTACAATTGAACCGACAAATTTTGGTATTTTTTTAAGAAAAATTTTTAAAAAAAATTATCATGTATAATTTAGACCATTTGATTCTTGGTTTGATTTTGGTCGATCTTATAGTTGTAAGATTAAACCAAATCAACATACTTATGGCCAAACCAAACTAAACCAAGAAGTAAATATGGATATCTTACATATTTGAACCAAACTAAACCAAGTATACTTGAACCCCGGTTGAACCCCGGTCCGACCTATACCAAAAAAAAAAATCGGTTCGATAATCGGTCCGGTTTTTTTAAAACATTGCAAGAGTAGCATGAGAAAAAGTCCAACAGCGCTAGTCAGGACCATATTGCACATACGAGAAATTATTGACTGTGCGGTGTGCCGGAAGCGGTGCATGCACATAGATTGCGTGACGATGTGTGCATGCACACATCCCCATGCTAATTTCTCTGCACATAGAAACATAATTTTAAATAACTAATTAATAACCGAACTCAGTTGGCCATCTTGGTCAGCGAAAAGAGGTATAACCTCCTCGCGATCGATAAGGAGGTGTGTCAAAGAAATGAGGGCAGTGGGCCCAAGAGGGAAATATATGTATATCCCAAGGAGATGGTACTTCTGAAAATATATGGTCCTTAAAGGATATCTCTATAATAAAAAAAAGTGGCTACTTATAATGTGTTTGGAAACATTTGTGGGGAGGGAGAGAAAAATTTGAGGGGAATGAAAATAGAGGAGAGTAAAATGAAAGTAAAGTTAATTTTTCCTTCCTTTGTTTGGATGGACAAAAAATAGGAGAAGGAAAAGTTTAAAAACAATTTTTTATTTGTTTAATGGATAGAGGTATAATTACTATTTCCTCCTTGGTATTCTCAAATGATGATTTAATATTAACTTTTTGAGGAGCGGTGGGGTAAATTCACTCAAATTTCTTTCAATCTCTCCCATTTTTCTCCCACTTTTGGGAGAAATTTTTTTTGCTGGGACCCACCTAATTTTTCCTCTCAAATTTTCCTCCCCCATTTTCTCTCCTCCTTTCCAAACAACATCATTTAAAATTTTCCTCTCACTTTTCCCTCAACTTTTTTCCTTCCTCCCATTTTCCACCCTTCCCAAACAGTACCTTAAAAAAAATATCCCAAGGAAATAATACTTGTGAAACTTACTAGCAAACTAAGACTCAACGGTCGCGCCAGCGCTATTCATCAATGAAATTGCAGTTTGGAAATTTGATTTCGAAGATGAAAATGGCAGGCTGAGATGGAATTGTGTTATTAAAACAATGAAATCAATATATATACATATATACCTTGGCTTCCCAGAAGTAGAGATCGGTGTGGCAGAGGGAGGTGTACTTGATCTTGATCCTGACCTCCATCTTCTTCGGCGGCGCCACCTCCACCTGCTCGATCACCAGAGGCTTCCCCGCCTCCCATGCAACAGCAGCTATATATATACATCAATCAATCAATCCATCCATTAGCAAGCACTCACGCATGCACGCATGCATGTCACATGTAACGTATCGATCAATACTGGTCGAATTAGGACCGCGTACGTACGTACGTACCTTTGCATGGAATAACAGCGCCAGCAGTACTGATCGCCATGGCTGAATACTCGAGCTAGCTCCTCTCGACAAGAAGAAGAAGAAAGAACAATTGAAGAAGAAGAAGGGGGAGAGAATGAAATGTTTGTATGGGCGGTAGGGGTCTATTTATTTTGTTTGTTTGTTCTTCAACAATACAGTGGGCGCGCGTGGCGCGGTTTTGGGGCTGAGTTGGCGGATGGTTTCGGCTTACACATGGTATACATGCACCTGCTCTTCTGCTGACAACTCGCTCTCCTCTCCCTCCCCCACTAATAAAAAAAAAAAACTGTGGGACGTTCCGGTCAAACAAGAATGAGTGGATTTTGTTAAACCAATGGCCCCCCGTGTCTCTCCTAAAATCTAAATAATAATTATTATTATTTATATTATTAGAGATATTTTAGCTAATATTTTAAATCAAAATATTAAAAGTAGCATATACTTTTCACATCTTTAAAAAAAAAAAATCCAAATACATCCATTCCTTTGTATAGAACAAATATTTTTTAAGATATACTTCCACTATTTAATCAAAATTTTGGCTGATTTATAAAGACATAAGGATATTTGTTAGTTTTTTTTAAAAGTAGAAGTATATGCTAATTTTTATATTTTAAACGAAAATATTTGCTAAAATATCCCTTATTATTATTATTATTATTATTATTATTATTATTTCATCTGTCGAAATATTATCTTGCATCGATATTCAATAAGACTACAATTCGTTGGTTGGGCCAGGTCCGAACCGAACCAGTTTGGTTTTAATCAAATCTGACCAAGTTGGATCCGGGTCAAGCTCGTGTAAAAAAAAACTGTCTAAATGGAGTCAAGCTGTGAACTAAAATTCTAAATCCATTCCAACTTAGAACTTGGTTTGAGCCGATCCCAGCTAGCACTAGCCACTTGAGCTTAGAGTTCAATGGCAATATATATATAAGTTCTCAGTCCTGGAGGTGGTGCAGGAGTTTTTCTTGGAAGGAAAGTTGTTGAAGGAGCTGAATCACACATTCTTGACCTTGGTTCCGAAGAAGGAGGGTGCGACCTCCCTCGCCGACTTCAGGCCTATTGCGTGTTGTAATTATCTATACAAGATAATTACTCACCTCATGTGTCGGCGTATGGAGGGGATTATGCAGGGCTTGGTGTCTCGGAATCAAGCAGCTTTCATCAAGGGACGCTCGATTGCTGAGCACAGTCTTCTTGCTCATGAGATGGTGAGAGATTTCAACAAGCCGGGGGGATGAAGGCTTGTGTGAAGCTGGATTTACGGAAAGCCTATGACACGGTCAATAGGGACTTCCTATGCCACCTTATGCTTGCTATGGGTTTTGATGAGAGATGGGTGGCAAGGGTGAGGGAGTGCATATGCTCCCCCACATTTTCGGTCCTCATTCAGGGTACTCCATATGGATGCTTCTCGAGCAACAGGGGACTGCGGCAGGGGGATCCTCTCTCTCTGTACCTGTTCACTCTGGTGATGGAGTACTTCACTTGTATGATGGACCTGGCTGTGCATAGTAGGAAGATTGTTCCTCTTTTCAGGCAGGTCAGGCCGGTGGTGTCTCACTTGATATATGCTGACGACCTCTTGGCATTCCTGCTTCCATCTATGAGGGGGATGAGGGCACTTTCAGATATTATGGAGGAGTTTGGGAGGTTGTCCGGTCTGCAGCTGAATAGGGAGAAGGGCAGGATCTATTTCAGCTCTCAGTGCACCCTCAAGGAGGAACAGGCCCTTCCTCTGGGAGTGGAGAAAGGAGAGTTACCGGTGAAGTATCTGGGGGTTCCATTGATGGTCAATTATGCCAGGGATCAGGATTGTCTCAGCCTGGTGAATTTTGCCCAAATGAGAGTGGAAGGCTGGCAGGCAGCTGGACTGTCCTTTGGTGGCCGTATTGAGCTGGTGAGGTCTGTTATCTCTGGCATCGCTATGTTCTGGTTGCAGTCGATTCAGATTCCGGCAGCTACCATAAGGAAGGTGGAGTCTATTTGTGCTAATTTCATCTGGAGAGGAGGTATGCATGCGATCGCTTAGGAACAACTCTGCCGGACCCGGGAGGAAGGAAGAGTGGGGTTGCGACCTCTTCGGACGGTTAGAGAGGCATCTAGGGTGCGGATGGCGTGGCGGTTCATCACGAGAGGTTCCCTTTGGGTAGAGTGGTTGGCTAGCAGATATGTGCGACGGATGAATTTCTGGCAATGCATGATTGATAATAATTTCTCGATCTCATTTAAGGCTATCCTTAGGTGCAGACCGGTTCTACAATACGCTATATGCAGGATTATGAAAGATGGGACGAATACTGATCTCTGGCTGGACCCGTGGATGGGTAATGGCTCCCTTCTGGAGATCTTGGGCGCACAGATGGACAGAGAGGCGAGCAGGGGGGTGAAATGTAGTCGGATCATCAGGGATGGGAGCTGGAGGTCTGAGGAGTATCCATACACGGCTCAGTTTGGAGAGGCGATTCGTCGGATCACTATCGATACTAGCCAGCCTGCGGACTCCTGGAGTTGGGTTGATCCTGGTTCGGTTGGAGGGTCAGGGATATTCAGTTTTAAATGTTGCTATAATCTGGTTCAGACCCCACATGACAGGATTGCGGAGTATGACTTTATCTGGGCGAAGGGAATTGCCCGTAAAATACAGCTTTGTTCATACAGACTCCTCCTAGGAAGGTTGATGACGTGGGACATACTTATTAGATTTGTGATGCAGATTCCAGACCCGAAGTGTGTTCTCTGTACGGGTGACGCGAAGTCTATGGGACACCTATTCTTTGAGTGTCCATAGACTTGGCACATCTGGGAGGAGCAGTGCATGCGATCGTTGGGTGGAGTTGGCAGTACAAGAGATATCCGGAGGATCCTCAGCTGAATCAGAGACCGTCGAGGTATGGACCCTGTTTGGGCCAAGATGGCTAGAGTTAGACTTGTAGCATCAGTTTTGCATGTCTGGAGGGAGCGCAACAGGCGTATCTTTGAAGGACTGGCTACTCCGCCAGTAGAAATTCTACATAATATAGAATTCGATGTATCTGTAATGGCCCCTTAACCGGGGAGGGAGATGTGAGAATAGTGTATTGTAATACCTTTACTGTGATTTGCGTGGAATAAAATTTACCCTTATTCCAATATATATATATATATATATATATATATATATATATATATATATATATCATGGTCTATTTTATTTTAAAAAATAAATTATTTAAAAATTTGTTAAAAAAAGGTTTAATTTGTCATGATGGAAAATCAAACTCAACCAAACAAGAAAAATACCTTGCACCTTAATCACATGAGTTATAAGAAATATTTGACTATAATTGAATAATATTCTTACTATTCGTGCAAAGCACATGCATTTACTAGTTCTAGTACATAATGAGGCATCAAAACGGCTCAAAAGTGAGTCGTCTAAGCCGTATGTATATCATAGTCCATTTTATTTTTTAAAAATAAATTATTTAAAAAATTGTTGGAAAAAGTTTAAATTTGTCAACATGAGAAATCAAACTCAACTAAACAAGAAAAATACCTCGCACATTAACCACATGAGTTAGAAGAGATTTGACTATAATTGGATAATATTCATATTATACGTGCAAATCACGTGCATTTACTAGTATATATAAAGTTTTTTGGTCCTAGTGGTCAGTAGGTGGAGACATAGTACATCCTGGTTGGATGGATTCGATCCCACGAAAAGTAAATTATTTCTTTCAGATACGGTGCCAGTTAAAAAAGAATATTACCACAACTACTGTACCAATCTCCTTATTTCCTTTTCATATTCCTCTAGGTTTCCAAAATTAAATTGACCACATCTGTCATGAATCGCTCCCAAATACGGAGATCATGGTGTGTAAATACATCTCCAGGCTAAGCACCAATACGATACTCTAGCATCCGTACCTGCGATATTGTCGCTTGTAGAATTCTAGGATAGAGTATAGGACATCAAAGAAACTTTATACAATCTAAAATATTTCACAGTTAATTACATTCTACTCCTTGCATGTTGATACATATCAAGTACAAAAGTTCACAAAACCTTTAATTTACATGTATCAAGCTACAAAATAAAACTTGTTGCACTTCCAAGAAACCATCTTCAATCATTCTTCAACCTCATCAATGTTGTATAAAGGCAGCGTCTCCTCTTGATTGTCTTCTTCTCCTAGTGAACAAGAACTATTCATCAAAACGACGAACAAGTCCTTATTTCAAGAACGGTAATAAAATAAAAAAAATGGTAGTGAAGTTTCTAAGAAAATGTATATGTCCAAAGTAAAAGAAATAACTAATATAGAAACTGGAATACTTGCGACTGATTTATAGTGTTAACTTGAAATATGAGATTTTATCTCTATCAAAATCTTATTCAACTTGGTGTCCAAATCAGAATCACAAACATAAATCACAAACACAAACTCATACATACAAATACAATTTAAACGTATTGGAACATATACATAGTCTAATGTCTCGACAATAATCCTATATACTCGAAATTATGTAAATTTTCTGGATGAACAATGCTTAGATTCTAGTCCCACAAGAGTCAATAGTTTTCAAGTGTTGTGATGTCAATGTATCATCTTTTATTTCCATAAATTTACATAAATGTGAGAAATATTGGAATTATAACAAGTACCGAATTTACTTGAGTTGTCTCAAAAATTCTATCAAGTGTAGTGAGCTAAGCCTTACATCTAATAATCGTATGGCCATACAGATGTCAGAAATTAGTGATCAGTTTTTAACCAGTATTTATCGCAAAGAGTTCGTACAATATGATCCAAATATTCTTTCCTACCCAATGCAATATATAAATTTACAAACAATTCCTATCTCATCACACACCTACTTAAGTTGATTAGAAAACCAATCATATATCCTGTTTTTTGTGTGTGTGTGTGTGTGTGTATATATATATATATATATATATATATATAAACCAGTATTATCGCAAAGAGTTCGTACGATATGATCCAAATATTCTTTCCCACCCAATGCAATTCTATAAATTTACAAACAATTCCTATCTCATCACACACCTACTTAAGTTGATTAGAAAACCAATCATATATCCTGTTTTCGTGTGTGTGTGTATATATATATATATATATATATATATATATATATATATATATATATATATATATATATATATATATACAAATGACCTCTAGCCTAGTGGTTAGGAGAGATGCTTGCGGCCCAAGTGGTCGGGAGTTCGAGTCTCAGTGGAGGCGAGTTCGCCACAAGTACCCACTGCTTCAATATATATATATATATATATATATATATATATATATATATATATATATATATATATATATATATATATATATATATATATATATATATATATATATATTGAAGCAGTGGGTACTTGTGGCGAACTCGCCTCCACTGAGGCTCGAATATATATATATATATATATATATATATATATATATATATATATATATATATATATATAAGAGACTTAGAAAACGATTCAAAATGAACCTTTTAAGTTGTATGCATATCCTTACGTAATTAAATTTTTTTTACTTAATTTCACTTTGATACTCTCAACTATTGTATTTTTAACTTGATATCTTAAACTTTTATATACATCAACTTGATGTCTCAACTATAATTTTACAACATAATACCTCTACTGGTGTTAACAGAAATTTAGAAATGACAAAAATATCCCTCATTCTTCCTCTCCCTCCTCCTTCTCTCTCTGACAATCCCCTATCTCTTCGATGCCGGAGGGGGGAGGGGCGTGCGACAGCAGGGGCGACGTGCATCAGTGGGGGTGCGGAAGGCGCCAAGAGGTGGGGGGGGGGGAGGTTGGGGCTGCAGGGGGGTGGGGGTGGAGTGGGAATGGCAGCGGGAAGGGGGGTGGGTGGCGGGATGCGTGGGACCCTGAGGTCTCGAAGATCTCAAAGATGGAGGACCCGTCGCACCCCTCATGTTGGCGAAGAAGCAACTGCGGGAGGCGAGGACGACGATGGACGTCGAACCGGATCTAGAGGCTGTCCGGGGAGGCGACAGTGAGGTCGACATCGGACGGTCCCCAGTTGGATGGAACCAGTAGAGGTGGTCTTGGATCCGGATCTGGTGGTGGTTGACGGTTGAGGGGTCGGATTGGATTGCTAGGAGATCATTTCGAAGAGTGTGCTGGTGGTGGGTTTAGCACTGGGATAGGGGGATGGGGGTTGGGGGAGAGGGAGGGATAGTTTAGGGTTTTTATTTTATTTTTAAACGAAAAAAACTAACAGCTGGCTAACCGAGGGTATCAATTTAAAAATTGTCAATAGTTGATGGTATTAAGTTGATACATATAAAAATTTAGGGTATCAAGTTCAAAAACTTTAATAGTTGAGGGTGTCAAAATAAAATTAAGCCTAAATAAATTTTAACTAATTGTTTAACTATCTAATATTATCAAACTATAGTCAAACACCTCTAACTCATTTGGTTAAGGTGAGAAATATTCTTCTTGGTTGGTAAGTTCTATCACATATGACAGCTTAATTTATAACAAATTTTAATTTTTAATTATGTTTTAAGAAAAAATTTATGTGCGTGCAATGCACACACACACACACACACACATATATATATAAGCCTCTTGGATCTAGTGGTCAGCAGGTGGAGACATAGCACATCATAGCTGGATGGGTTCGAAATCATTGAGAAGCGGATTATTCCTTTCAATTGTGGTGCGAGTTAAAAAGAATATTACGACAACTAGGGTGCCGATCTCCTTATTTTCTCTTTCTCTTCCTCTTCCTCTAGCCCAAATTAAGTTGAACACATCAATTGTTAGGAGTTTTTTTTTATGAACTTTAGATTTCATTTAATGTATATTGAGATTTTTTTTTTCCTTTTGAACCCCATTATTAGAGTTTCGAACCTAATTATAGGGATTTCGAAGTTTCAAAAACAGGAACAAACGTGTTAGGGACGAAACAAGATTGTTAAATTTTGACATAGTCAGCACTGCCAAAATTTTGACAGTCTTGAGACCGAAATTAAATTTCTCAGGACTGCCAAATATGAAATTAAATTTTGGCAGCCCTGTGCATATCTTTCGCCATCCCAAATGGAACGGTATCGATTATGAAGTTTCGAAACTCCATTAATGGAGTTTGTGCATATCCTTCTCCATCTCAAATGGAACTGTATCGATTATGATGTTTCGAAACTCCATTAATGGAGTTGGAAACTTCAGAAATGGTCCTAAATGAGACTATCTACTACAAAACTGTGCCAAAAAAAAAATGAATTAATGTTTAGAAATTTGGAAAGGAAGAAGAAAGTGCATTTTTTGTTGTTATTTTTATACTTAAGGTTGTGATGCCCCTAAAATTTTTCAAAGGATATTATGTGTATGAAAAAATAAGTATTTTTCTTACTTTTTGGTGATAACCTGTAACAAAAAATGAACTATTCTTAGCATTAGCCAATAGAAACAGTTAAAAGTAATAATTTTCATAATGATTCATAATATGAATGTATATACTTACTACAAGTTTACCACATGGCAGTTGTGAATGGTAAGTCGGTCCAATTATATAATGACACATGACTAATATTATATTAATAAAAAATAATGAAAATAAAATCTATGTAAGATTAAATTAAAGAAAAATAATAATAACTATGTGACATTATACCATACTTATCATTCACCAAGTGAAGTGATGAGTTTGATCCACTAAATAATTTTTCTATTTGTTCAACTTGTAAAATTTAAAAGAAGTAGACTATTTCCATGTGTGACAAACTAACACATTTTCTTTTCCTTTTCCTTTTGTCCTTTTCTCAGCTTTGAAAAAGTATTCGATATAATGACTTTTCCGAAGTTGCCAAACATAAGAAAAGAATGAGATGTTGAAATATTTGGAGTAAGATGGGAAAAAAAAAAGTGGTGCTAGTGGTTACCGACTATGTTGGTTCAGAAATGCTTGTGGGGCCTTTTTCTTGTTCAAGCTCACTATAGGTTTAGTAGTCATATCATAATTACTAGAAGTTTAAGAGTTATATTTTCTCAGTTATTAGCATGTCATGAGTAAAGAGAGATCCAAACCAAAAATAAATTAATTAATTGATGAATAAGAATAAGAAGAGGAAGTATTGGTTGTATTTCTTTGCTTGGTTAACAAAAAATACATGACACAAAAGAAGTGGACAATCACCAACGTGAGTGAGAAAGGAGGTTAACCATAACTAACTCAAATATTTGGTTAATGCTCACCTACAAAGCAACTGTTTTGGAATTTAATACTTTTTATTTTCACTCTTTGGAAGAAGACTAATATTGCAGCCTTGCAGGACTTGTCAATTTTGACACACCACGGGAAAAACAATCACTCCAAATACAAGAATTTGTACCTCAATTTCAAGTATGAGAATTAAATAGATAAAATCTCAATGGAGCAACTCATTAATCAAATCAAATTCATCAATAACATAATTGTTATTTTGTAGGATGTCCTATTTATAAGAAAGAACCTTACTCTTATAAGAAACTAAATATAATAAAAAAACTAGAAAAACAATACAAGCTAAAGATAAATTTTAAGTACAAAATTTCGTCAAAATCTTCCAAAATTTGCTGAAAAAATAGTCTAAAAGATTTGATTAAAATCCATAAACAGTCCAAAATAGACTTGAACATATTTTTGGCTTGTTCGCCAGTTTCAGACTCAATCATGTTTGCGTTAGACCCATTTTTTTGTACAGAACTCAAACATTGTTCTTTTTGCTACCGTCTGAATAAAGTGCCTCGTTATCTGTCAACGTATACTCAATGAAGCCTCCGTTCTCCAACTAAACTTTTGCTTCTTCAACACTTTGAATGACCAAAATCCTCTTGGTTGAAGATTGTCATCCTTATTCAACCGATATCACCTCCTACCTAAGCACCCCATGATGTCGACACCAATGTTAGTACAAAAATCTATTTAGCAATTTGCACCATCTCGCATTAGCCTTTCACAGTCGCTTCTGAACTCCCTCTTGAACTCCATGGAAATACACTTCTCTATGAAAGATCTATTTTGTCCCATACTTTGCATCTGCCGCCAAGTTGCCTTCATAGTGTCACGTCCCATAACCAAAATACTGGAAAACGAGGACGAGACTAAGCCAGCTACGTATACCAGAGTACTCCAGTACCTCGAGATACGGTCAAAGCTGAGAAGACATGTGGTTACTACTGAAATAACGTGTAGGCAACTCTAGAGGGGGGTGAATAGAGTTTGTGTCGATAATCACCAAATAAAAATTAACTCTATATCACCTCCACAAAACAACTATCAAGATAGTAATTAAATCAGAGAGAAATACGGAAGTAAATAAAGATTAGAAGAGCATACGCAAACACAGCAGTTTTAACCTGGTTTCCCTCGTGGAGGACTAGTCCAGGCCTGAGAACTCTAGCTCAGGATCGAAATCCACTATTTGTGAAATAGTGTACAACCACGTGTCTTTACTCAGAAGAGCATGCCAACTTCTTACAGATTCGCAGGTGGCGAAACTTAGAATTGTCCAAGTAACTTTTCTTTCACTCTTGCACACAACTTCTAGCTGATATCGTACTAAGCACCTTGGGCTAAGGAGAGTTGTGACTTAGGAGATATGGAAGAATAAGGCTTAGAGTAGTAGAGCATAGAAGGCTTGAATATTTGAAGGTGAAAGATAGAAAGATAATCTGAAATGAGAGAAATCAAGCCTTATTTATACTATTCTGGGTAGGCAGAATTCGGCCCGAATTCTGCCCCAAGAATTCAAATTTTTGAACGTTGGACAGCTTGTACCAAGCAGGCCCTAAAAATCAGGGGACAGAGTTCGGCCCGAACTCTGTGTGGGGGCAGAGTTCGGCCCGAACTCTGCCTCCTAGGTGGCAGAATGGCCTTTGGGCCTTTGGGCTTTGTTTGGCTTGGTAGAGCTTAGGCTTGGTTCAGGAATTGGTCTATTTGTATGGTAGAGCTTGGAGAGATATGTCTAGGGGTTGAGATGACTCAGTGCGACTCAACGTACATTCTCCTAGACTCAATAAATTGAAGATTACAGACTTAGAACAAATAGGAAAACCAAGAGCCCTTTGATGACGCATTTCTTCTGATATTTGAGCAGATCTGAAGACGTCTTTTTTCTTGACAGTGGTCGTCCAAAGATAAATAGATCTGAAAATCTGAATACCTTTCGGGGGCTTCGCCCTCCTCGACCCCTGTCCGCTGACCGGGCAGCGGAACCCCCGATGCGAGGCCCCAGATAGGTCGCTAGGCGGTTCGGAGAAATCTCTTTGTATGACGCCGTCTTTGGTCCATCATTAATTCTTCATTGCCTATGTCCTAGTTTGATCATGTTTGATCATGCTTACTGCATGTCTACAAATACATGTTAGGCCAGCAAAATATGTTGCAGTACGATACAAGCATAACAATATAATATAGGACAATTAGGACAATGCTAAGTTTAAGTAGCAACATGATAATGAGTATATGAATATTAGTAATATCATTATGTTAAACTTAATTGATTAGCCATATTCAAAAATACGATATAATCATTGGGCCAACAACTACTACAAACCAACAATCAAATCATAGGTATCTCAATCATAAACAAATAAATAATGCACAAGAAGTATGATCATCGAACATATAAATAGTAAAGTGTCCCAAATATAATATATAGATGATCATGAAACTAGTAGTACAAAATAAATAACTAGCAAGAATGTAAGTCATACATGATCAACTCAAACTTTAGTCTAGTATATACAAATCATGTTGTGCCCATAGGCTAAATGTAAATGTCCAAAATACGAGCTAAACACGTGCTCGGTGGCTAAATATCGCAAAAGAATATGTACAGATACTAGTGGGTATAAGAAGGAAAAACTTGAGTGGACCCACTCAGGTACTCTAGTGCTCCGGATGGTCACCATCAAGTGGAAGGTACGTAAGATCCTCCGTCTCCGCTATCAGATATGGCCAAACAAAACCAGTGGGTCAGGCCCAAGATAGCAAGTACCACAAAGGAAGCCAATTAATAAACTAAAACAAACATACAAACATAACAAAGGCTAAAGGAAAAGAAATAAAAATAATTTTTTACCTAATGATTGTATCATATTTTTTAATATAACTAATCGATTAAATTTAACATTATGATATCACTAATATTCATCAATCACAATCATGTTGATACTTAAACTTAGCAATCCTAAATATTTATTAAATGTATCATACTGTGTTGTTTGCCTAATATGTATTTGTTAACAAACAGTAAGAACTTGGATATATGTAATGAAGAATTTATGACGGACCAAAGACGACGTTAGAATAAAAGATTTTTCTGAACCGCTTAACGACATCTCCGTAGCCTCGTACTTGGGGATTTAGTCCGGTCATCAGACTGGGATCGAGGGGGAAGCACCTGTAGTGTCCCGTCTCAACATCGTGTTCCGTTCCTCGTTACAACATAGGAAGCACGGTTAAGAAACACTATTGCTATCGATTCGTGAGCGATTGAATAAAGATCATTTTCTCGTTATGGATCGGCTTCTTCAGAATCAAGTCTCATATTCAGCGTGCTGCGTTTCGATGATACACTCTGCTGCTGAGTCGGGAGAGACCTCTCATCGCTCTGTTTTTCATGTCGCATTTGCTTCTTTTGCTTTGATTTTATGAATATATTTTCGTGAATATTTTTGATGGATTTCATTGCTTGCGTTCTTCGAACTTCGTATTTTATATCGAACTCGGAATAGAAGGGTAGAGTGATGATTCATTGCTTATGCGATTTCAGGTGATCCCTTAGGCGCCATCTAGCGCAACCAAACTCTTTCTTCTTGCCTCAAGTAAATCAAGGTGAGTGGCTTGATCCTTCTCTCCCTTGGCCTTCTTGTTCTCTGATCAATCGACGATACCAATATATAAATGTTAGATGAAGATGCAAGGATATGAATGCTTATTCCCAATAAATTGTTGCACGACTTCTCATGTACACTTGCTATAGAACTGTTATGCCATGATTCTGCAACATGTTTACTTATATTATACTCATTATAGAACTATGTTATGCAAGGATGAATCGATGAATGGGCCACGATAATACGGAACACACTAAATTGGTTAAGTTTCTTAGGAAGTCGTCTAGCGGAATCATTGGACAACTTGTGCACAAGGTAAAGTTTCTCGAATGATAACCCGAGGGGCCACGGAATCGATTTCGACCTAGAGGAAAACAATATAGCTGTGCTGAATCCTAGCATGGGTGATTCGAAAACTTTCAACGGGCTCGCAACCGTGCTGAAAGGGTCATCATATAACCAAGGGTACAGTCTAGGATGACTTGTCATGTCAGTGACCTTCACATAAATATAGATTGTATTAATGATTGATATATATTGAACAGGGAAGAACACGGTAAGTTTGTACTGCAATGACACGCTCTGTCGTAGGTAAGTTGTAACGTACTTTATGTTATTATGACTATCGAATGTTTTTATGCAATTCACTAGGATAAAATTAGAAAGATCACTAAATATATTACACGCTTCAACATAACTTCTTGGAACAAATGAGTGTGTGGAACATTAATTAGTTACACACCACTACACGACAGTGTACTGATCCTCGCTCTCCACAGGTACTACAAACCAGGAGGAGTGTGCCAACTAAAAAGGCGACGCTCGATTTTTTTTTTTTTGAAGCCTTGCTCATTTGCTTGAAGGCGTGAATCTACATCAGTCCAAGGAATATGCGACTTCCTTCGATAGCAGGTAGTTTGAATATTTTGGTTGTAAAAGAAGGATGTAATGTATATAATGATTATCTCATCAACGTTCATTTTGTAATCAAGTCAAGTTGTAAGCCCATGCGACAACTATTGTAATAGAGTCTTGTAAATGATGTTCATTATCAATAAAGTAAAGTTTTCTTCTATTCCAGTGTGATGTTCAATTTCTCTACATACTCTATTAGATGTTGTATTTTGGATGAGATTGCATAGTATGAGCGCAACTTAGGCTCGTACGACATCACGTCCGAAGGACGGCTACCGATTCTTCGAAATCGGGGCATGACAGCACCCTCCTCCTCCGTGGGGGATCGGAGGCAAAGTCTCCGAAAGGTATTCAGATTTTCAGATTTATTTATCTTTGGATGATTGTCGTTAAAGAAAAAATTCATTATTTAAGAAGTCTACAGCCTGTTCGTGTTTTTATATTTTCTTCTGTATTTGATCTTTATTTTGAGTTTAGGACTTATGTAAGTTGAGTCGTAAAGTTGGCACTAGGAAGCTTAAACCCTAACCCAATTCATAAACACAAATCCACTCAAAATCAGCGTGGACCCAAAACCAAAATTGGCCTAAGATGACCGAACTCGATTTTCTTGACTTAGTAACCCTAGTTTCTCGTTCCTCATGGAGAATAGGGTGCCAATGTTCGAATTTATGAATGTCATGAGACTGAACTCTGCCCGAACTCGGTCTCCAAATCTATAAAAAGGCATTGAATTCCCCTTTGTTATTCACTCATTCATTGAATCTTCACTTGCCTATCAAGCTGAGCTATAAACCTTCTTCATTCGCAAGATCAACTCCAACCTTCTAGTGCCAACGCGGTTCCGATTTAGAAGTCTGTTCGAGTTGTAAATCTTGGATTTCTAAGTGTTGTCTATAAACTAGTTCTTTAAAGTCGGCAAGCTCTTCGGATCAAAAGCTTGTTGTGTTGAAATCAACAAGTCCTTCTGATCAAAGCTCGTGGTTGTTGAAGTCGACAAGCCTTCGGATCATTATAAGAAGTCGACGGGCCCTTCGGATCAAATCACGTGGTGTAACTTTTATTTTCCAATAATGGATTAACATCGAGCAAGAGTTCTCGAGACTGGATTTGTCCTCCATGAGGGAAACCAGTATACATCACGGTGTTTGCGTCATGACTTCTTACTTTATCTTATCTCTATACTTGTTGTTCATTTTATAAGTTAGTAATTATCCTTATTTCTTATTTGGTAGTTGTGACACACACACTCTACTCACCCCCTAGAGTTGCCTAAGTATCCCCACAATCATGAATAAAGTAAGGTACCACATGACATGTAAGAAACTGGAAACACAAAGAAAACTGAAGCATGTAAATAAACTAGAGCATGTGAATATGTACATGATTATGTAAAATAAATTGGAACAATGTGTAAGTACAAGATCAAGAATCATGACATGAACAGTAAATATGTACAGGAATGGGCAATACTAGAACAAGACTAGACAAGCAAGACATGAACTGGACTCCATCCATAAATCATGGCCATGCAATCAGTATGGGTTGATACATGAGCTAAATAGGGCTATCACAATCCTAGTACTAACATATGCAGTTTGAGAATTTTTGTACAGTACATGCCATGCAGTTTCTCCAAACTACCCCACATATCGAAAAAGTAAAAGAAGTATAGTAGATGCACCACCCGAGAGATGTGCTCCTAATGACAAGTCACACAACGGTGAGCTTGTGTGAAGTCCATATATATGTATTACTCGACGGTGAGCTGGAAGTGTGCCCTCATGATGGAGAGCTCCAAATCCATAAAATAACTCAAAAAATATCATTGGGATATAGGACTGTATGCACCTGGATATTCCCCTATCTTAATGCTCTATATACTCAAGCTAGTTGTTAATCCTTAACATTTTCATCTAGGATTCCGAGTGTGGCATTCTGCAAAATTTATCCTAAACATGATACTCACCCTCAGGGATATATAAGACTAGACAAGACAAGACATGGTGCACTATAACAAACCACAACAGGAAAGTACAATAAACTAAAAAATAAAATCGTGAGTGTGCTACGACGAACCACTATCTAGCAATGCTGGACAATATATGAGTGCGTCTCAATGGACCACTATCAATCAATACCGAACAATATAGGAATTATGAGTGCATCACGACGGGCCACTATCAAGCAATACAAAAAATAGTATGTATATGACAGTCAAGATAGCAACTACGAGCTCAAGCAATCATGATCAAGACTAAGCATGGCATGAACACTATAGTACAACAAATCTGGACAGGCATGCAATACATAGTGTGAAATATGTCATGGCATATACAAGGAAGCTACGTGCAGAAATCAAGGAACTAGAACAAAATCAGGAATCATAGAAATTGGCAGTCTATTCAGAATCCGACAAATTGTTGCTGATCTCCGATGGATTATTTGATCGGTCACAGCAAGTTATTTCCAAAAAATGGGGCCATTCGGAAGATCTGGGGGTGTATCACGGACCTCCGATGAATTTCTAAAAACTGGACAAAAACTCAGTAATTTGTATAAACGATTTTTGGGGCTAGAATTTGGTCCCGAATCTCGCCAAAGTCAAATCTAGCTATAAGAAATATTATGGGTAAGTCCCATATAGCATGTGGACTAAATCTCATGGTGGTAACTCCCGTATCACTTTCGATATTGAGTTTTCCAACTAAGTAAAATAACAAACTTTGTAGGAAATCAAAACCTAACTCAAAACAAATTCAAAAATATACAACTAGATGTTATTCAACGAGAGAAACATGTACTAAACATGTACCGGATAATAATGAACTTTCAATACCAAAAAAATAAAAATAATAATGTTCAATAGTTCGACAAGATGTACTTGTCTAAAAATGAGCTCTCAACCTAACTCTTCTACTCCACCACCTAGAAAAGTTCAGAAATCGCACTCTTAGCCTCAAGACCAAGCTCCAAGCTCATGAGAAAATATTAGAAAAAAATGAAGAAAGAAAGAGAAGAGAGAGAGAGAGAGAGAGAGAGAGAGAGAGAAAGTACAAAGAGAAAATCAAAATAAACCGAAGGGGTATGTATATAGACGGGGTCAATTAATCGTGACCATCGAATCTGCCACATCAGCGATCCACAACTCAAACCGATCAATATCATCCGTCCATCAAAGAAAACCAAGAAACCAATGGATAATAGTGAATCAAAACCAAGAAACCAGTGGACGATAGCGCGTATATCACACTATTCATCAAAAATTTCTAGCCATTCGAATTATCCAACAGATTTTTGCAGATTACCGTCGAATGATCCGATCGGTCACATCAAGTATTTGCCTTCGGAAAAATCCCATTCGGAAGATCCGGCGGAGTGTCGCGGATTTCCTACAGATTTTTCGAAAGAACAAAAAATTCCCACTTTGAGAAATTACTAGGTTCTCCTTTATATATACGGATCCTAGCATGGGTCTATAGAAATGCCAAAAGATATTCTACAAGTGTTGGACACTATGAAAATAAACACGATCACCATAAACTCAATAAAACAGGAATATCACACGATATCACAATCACGAAAATCGAAAAACTCAATGAATAGTTACTCGTCTATCGTATACAAATATCGATATTGTGAGACGAGTCTCACACAGAGAGATCTATATTTAGCTTCTCCTCCAAGATGCATGTACGGAGGACGCAAAAGTGATCTCCTTCATCAAAAACTTATCGTTGATGTAGAAGTCGTAGACGACATGTTTTTGATGAAGTTGTTCCCATGCCACCACAAAAACCGTCATTTTCTTTATAAATCTCTTTAATTTATTCTAACTAGAGCATCTTATGTTTGAGCGTGTCTAACAATGAAGCTCTCCTACTAAGTGTGTCGGCCACCCAATTGGAAACTCTATATTTGTGCACGAGAATGTATGAAAATCTCATGTAGTGCTCCCAATATTCGAGTATAGTGGCCTGTCTAAACAACAGGAGCAACCACTCAAATAATCATCTCGCATCTTCAGTGACGTTTTTCACTCCGCTCCCCCTCTGACAAATGCTTATTTATTGGTAGTCACTTCGTAGATCTACCTTGGAGAAGACGTCGAGCACACTCGGTTAATTTAATAGTGTAGAAATGAGTCTAATTTCTCAGATAATATTATTGAGGGCTACTGCCTACTACTTATAGAGGGTCCAACCCCTCTTCATATTACATCTAACCGATGTAGGACTAAAGTCCCTTATTTACTCTCAACACTCCCCCTCAAGATGGGCGATAGATATTAATCATCCCCATCTTGTTACATAGCTTTGACAGACTCAATGAACTAAGACCCTTAGTCAGACAGTCTGCCACTTGTTCTTCTAAGCGAACATAGTCAATCTTCAGTATCCCTTGTTCCAGCTTTTCCTTGATGAAGAATCGATCGATCTCGATGTGCTTCGTTCTGTCGTGCTGAACCGGATTGTTCGCTATACTTATCGCAGCTTGACTATCGCTCAGAAGGTGCAATGGTGTCCCCTTGTCTAGCTTCAACTCTGTCAGCAGCGTCTTTACCCATAGCAATTCTGATACTCCTAGAGCCATTGCTCTGTATTCTGCTTCAGCTATCGACCGTGCTACCACTGACTGTTTCTTGCTTCTCCATGAAACCAGGTTTCCTCCTACAAAAACACAGTACCCTGTGGTAGACCTTCTGTCGTCTATGCAGCTTGTCCGGTCTGCATCGCAGTATCCCTCAACATCTGTGCATCCATTCTTCTTGAACCACAGTCCTTTTTCCGGCGTCCCTTTCAGATATCTTAGAATCTGAAATACTGCATCCATATGACCCGTTCTTGGATCATACATATAGCGGCTTACAACACTTACTGCAAATGAGATATCAGGGCGAGTATGCCCTAGATAAATCAGTCTGCCTACTAGCCTTTGATACCTTTCGCGATCAACAGGCTTTTCTGCTTCTGCACCCATCTTGCACTTCTGGTCAATTGGAGTGACTGCTGCTCGGCATCCCAGCATTCCTGTCTTTTTCAGCAGATCTAGTACATATTTCCTTTGTGAGAGAACAATTCCTTGTTCACCATCACACACCTCGATACCCAAAAAGTATCTCATCTCTCCCAGGTCCTTCACCTCAAACTCTTTGGCGAGTTTCGTCTTCAGCTTAGTGATCTCAACTACATCGTCACCTGTGATCACTATATCATCTACATATACAGCAAGTATAGTAATGTGGCCCCTTGCATGCTGGAGGAAGACAGTATGATCTGCATTTGTCTGATGGTACCCCATGCCAGTGACAGCCCTTCTGAATCTGTCAAACCAGGCTCGAGAAGATTGCTTCAGCCCGTACAGCGACTTCTTCAGTTTGTACACTTTTCCATGTGACGTTCCTTCACCTGAATCTGACACAGAGTAGCACCCCGGAGGAGTCTCCATGTATACTTCTTCTTGTAGGTCTCCATGAAGAAATGCGTTCTTTACGTCTAACTGGTGTAGCTTCCACCCATAGTTTGCTGTAATGGAGACCAGCATTCTTACGGTACTCATCTTCGCTACTGGGGTAAAAGTCTCATCATAGTCGATACCATATGTCTGGGTATAGCCTTTTGCAACCAGTCTCGCCTTGTATCGTTCAACTTTTCCTTCTGGTGTCTCCTTCACTGTGTAAACCCATTTGCATCCCACAGCTTTCTTCCCTTCAGATAATGGCACCAGC
The DNA here is from genome assembly GCA_029216955.1 of Iris pallida. Classification (NCBI taxonomy): domain Eukaryota; kingdom Viridiplantae; phylum Streptophyta; class Magnoliopsida; order Asparagales; family Iridaceae; genus Iris; species Iris pallida. Next base: position 23,476,761 of record JANAVB010021796.1, read on the forward strand.
TCCCATGTCTTATTTTTTTCTAGTGCCCCAAGTTCTTCCATCATTGTGGCTTTCCATCTTGGGTCCTTCTTTGCTTCCTGCCAATTCTTAGGTAAAGAAGTGGAGTCTAACGAAATGAGAAATGTTTGATAAGTTGGAGAAATATTAGAATAAGATAGGTAGTTGGCGATATCATGTTCATAATCTTTATAACGAATAGGAGCCTTTTCCACATTAATGCGAGAAGACCTCCTTAAGGGAGAAATGGGTGGTGGGGAAAGCATACCATCCGAATCGGAGAGATCCGCTTCCGAATCCGAGCGATCTGGTGCGGGAGTAACATCTTCAGGAGTCGGAGCAGGAGTAGACGAGGGACTTGGCACTATAGGCACAGGGCACGGCACAGTACTGGACCTCTGCTGTCTTCTTATGTAAACTTGGAGCTCCTTTTCCCTTGTCTGCTTCTCCCCCTGCGTAATGTACGTATTGTCTTCGTCATCCTCCGTATCAGTATCATTGATGCTTTCTCCTCCTTTTTTTCAGTGTGTCACGACAGGACAAGGTATCGATCCGACAACTACGTTTGGGCGTACTACCTCCCCCTTACGTCCAACACCCGCAGTATGAGGCGTGTTCCCAAACGCAGAACCTTCGTTCGAACCATAATAAGGTTCCAGCTCTCTGAATGTAACGTCCATGCTTACAAACAGCTTCCGTTCAACCGGGCTCCAGCATATGTAACCCTTCTGTGTTCCGGTGTACCCAACAAAGACACACTTAACTGCTCGAGGATCCAGCTTACCAACGCCAGGCCTGTTATCGTGGACGAAGCATACGCAACCAAATACCTTCGGAGGAACGGTGTACGCAGTTGTCCCCGTGAGCATTTCCAAAGGCGTCTTCCAGTTCAGTAATTGAGAGGGCATCCTGTTGATGAGATAAGAGGCTGTCAAGACAGCCTGCCCCCACAAAAATTTAGGGACATTCATAGCCAGTATCATTGTCCGAGCTACCTCCAGCAGGTGCCTATTCTTTTGTTCGACAACACCATTTTGAGCCGGTGTATATGCACAAGAGGTTTGATACAGTATACCATGAGAGGATAAATATGCAGCAAACCTCTTATGGGTATATTCCGTCCTATTATCCGACCGGAAACACTTAATACGAGCATTATACTGTGTCTTTACCCGTTGATGGAGGCTTTGAAATGCCTCAAAAACATCACTTTTATTCTTCAGCAGGTAGACCCACGTTACGCGGGTAGAGCAGTCAATAAAAGTAACAAACCATCTATAACCGTTAACACCGTTTGTAGGACAAGGGCCCCATACATCGGAATGAATCATATCAAAAGCAGCAGAACATCGATGCCCAGAACTCACATAGGAGCTTCTGGTATGTTTCCCCAACTCACAAGCATCACAAACTAACAACTCTTTATTTGCTTTTTGATATAAGGACGGATACAGTCGACTAATAACGAGAAAAGAAGAATGTCCTACACGCTGATGGTGGAGGAGCAGCTCGGCTTCGACACTTCGACTTCGGACTTCCGGTTGTGCGTCTGCAACCAAAGATGCCAGTGCTCTATCCAGACCGTTCCTGTCCAAGTACCATAGACCCTTATGCCATGTGCCAGTGCCTAGTCGTCTCTCCGTTCCCTTCTCCTGAAAAGTTACCGTAGGAATATCAAAGGAAACAATACAGTTTAGATCAAGGATAATGGCGCTAATGGATATAAGATTGACAGGAAAGGAAGGAGCATGTAAGACATTAGATAGAGTGATGGAAGGAGTGCAATCAACAGTGCCTTTACCCGTAACAGGCCTGGAGGTACCATCAGCAGTCTGAATGCTTTCTGGCGGCGTTAGAGTAGAGTATTCCCGGAACTCACCTCGGGACCCCGTGACATGGCAAGATGCCCCAGAGTCCATAATCCAAGCTGGCTGAGAAACAGATGCAAGAGCACGCGGAGGTATACCGGCACTGGTTTGGGAGAAGTAAGTGCAGTAATCTCCTGTAGAGGATGGCGCCCCAGGAATGACTTGTCGTTCACCAGAACCAAGCTTTGAGCCGCGCATCTTCTCTCTCTCTCTCTCTCTCCACAAAAAAAAAATTTTTTAGCCGAACCCCGACCCCCCTCCGCAACAGTACCCCCCCCGACCCCCCCCAGAGCAGCAGCGCCCCCCCCCCCCCCCCGACCCCTCCCCCTCCCGGAGCAGCGACCCAATTGGAAACTCTATATTTGTGCACGAGAATGTATGAAAATCTCATGTAGTGCTCCCAATATTCGAGTATAGTGGCCTGTCTAAACAACAGGAGCAACCACTCAAATAATCATCTCGCATCTTCAGTGACGTTTTTCACTCCGCTCCCCCTCTGACAAATGCTTATTTGTTGGTAGTCACTTCGTAGATCTACCTTGGAGAAGACGTCGAGCACACTCGGTTAATTTAATAGGTCACCCACTTGCGACATTGAAAACTTGTAGCCAATCATGATTTGTTAACGTCATACAGACTCACTATTTTCCTAATATTCCTCCTCTTGTAAAGAACTCAACCGAGAGTTCTTTTACTTCAAGTTCTCTACCTTCTCTTGAAGGATTTTGTCCTCACGTGGACTTATACAGTAGTAATGACAAAGTTTGGCAAACTTACCCTGAGAACAAGATCAATGTCTTGCAAGGTGTCACACATGGTTGGTACTCCTTTAGGAAACTCCTACGGAAGAATACCACGATACTCATTGAGGATCATTTGTCCTTCCACTGTAATCACTCTTCCTTTTGTCGACTCTTCGTCCTTTTTGCTTTGCTTCACTTTCAAGTCATGCATCCCTTGGACCTCCTTAAAGTATGCTTTTGCTTCCTTCATGGAAACCATCAAGGATAAAAAGCCTTCCTCTTCTCTTGTAAATTTGCTCCGGGTAATTTTCTATGATGGCATAAATTTGTACTTACACTCCATCATTCACCATCTAATACATGTTATCACTCTAATATGTGTTGTCGCACTCGTCGCACGTCGGGCCAACATTGAACTGTCATGGCCTTCCAAACAACTTATATCAAACATCGAAGCGTCGGGCCATCACATCATAGTAAATCTCATCTCTATAAGCGATGATGGAGAAAGGAACTCGATACCTCTCAGTCACCTTGTTGCTTGACACTTTTAGAACCCTTCCTATGGAATACGGGTCGGCTGATAATGTTTACTTGTCTGTCGTTGTCGATTATGATCCCAAATTTTCTGTTCTTGATGGTACAATGGGTTCAGAACATGTTGTCATTTTGTGCGGAATTATCGTGCATGGGTGTTAGCACGATCTTCATTGTCACACCATGGAGCACCTCTTCCTTTATAGATTCCTCCCTATGACCACTACGTTGATGAGCGTAATTATCGTTGAACTGCTCTCTGCCATCGTAAAAATCGTTCCTCCCGCAGTCACCATATCAAGCTCCAATGATACGCCAATCATCGGGGTCCATCGTCTAGGCGACATATCAACGCCTCTATCGTCATCGCGACCCCTCATGACGAGATCATCATACTCCTCCTTTCTTGTGCTAGATGAATCAATACGAGTCCTTAATGGACGATTATCTCATGCCAATACGTGACCATCTCCCAAGAGGTCACATATTGTCACGCCCCGCTCCCAGAATACGACGAGCCGGGTACGTAACAGCATCCCCAGGCTACGCGACATACGAATACTCTAGTATCCATATTCGCGATTGTCGCCCGTAAGGTTCTAGGATAGGTTCATTTCAGGTCATCCTTGCAAAAATAAAATTAATATTATTCAAAGGACATTCTGAAAACTATAAATTTGAGATGGATTATTCTACCCAATACAACTATTAACCCAATACAATCATATATTTATATACCTGAACTGATGATGAGAAGATCTGTTTTCATTATAATTCCCTCCAATCGTCCCATCTCGTTCTTGTTCTCCAGCTTCTCTCCAATGTATAATAGTAGCTCCTTGGTCTACAAATCTAGTGAACAATACTAGGTCGTCAAACGACATGCAAGCCCTCAGTCAAGGACGAGAAAATAAAATAAATAAATTGAGAATTTCTGAGATGATCGGGTTTTCAGAATTCTAAAGTAAAGAAATTAAGAAATTAATTCAGAGGGATTATTACGTTAACTTAAAATATGATTGTGACTAGATTCTATTCTCGTGAATTCCTCGGCGTTCGTTCTACGACCAAATCCTAGTAATTCACAATTAGCGACTACCACCACAGTCACAACAACCTAAATTCACTACCACAATCATAGTCAAATTTTCCTATATAATGATGCAGTTTAGAGAACACATGTGGATCACGATCACCCTCTATTTTCTCGACAATAATCCCATTTACCCGGGACCAGGTGGTGTCTGTATTGGGTACGGCGCCTTAGATTCCGACCCCTCCACATCTTGTGGAAAACTTGTATGCATTAACTTTTAAATTCCGTTTTATTTTCGGAATTTACTGGACTGTTCTCTGTTGGTGAGCTAGGCCTCACCCCCCGACATCGCAAGGCCTTACAGATGCGGGACTACTGATCAGCTTTTACTGGTGTAATTATATTGCAGGAATTTCGATGGTTGTGATCCAGTTGTTCTCTCCCACCCTATGATGCAACTACAAACACATACAATAGTTTATTAACTCCTAGGTCAAATATCTGGTTCCAACTTGATTACCATCTCGTATGTCAAAGACAGTACGCCATATGGTAATCTCTTGTTGGTAGGAGATTATCCAACTTATTACCATCTCGTGTGTCGAAACAACACGCCATATGATAGTAATTGTTGGCAAGGAACTGTTCTTTCAACTTACCTTACCATCTCGTGTGTCAAGGACAACACGCCATATGATAAAGTTCTAGTTGACTAGAAACTGGATATAACTTAGATTATTCAATTAGGTTTTTCTAATTCTGAAACTTTCTAAATTTGACTAACTCTCGAAATTATTGAAAATTTCGGCAGAGTCTCCTTTGTATTTATTGACTCCGGAATTTTACAATAGACAAAAGTATAATAATCGGGTACGCCGACCCCTTCGGTGGAGCAACCCTCAACACCGGAACCACGCAATATATATAATAACTGGATACACCGACCCCTTCGGTGGAACAACTCAACACCGGACCACGCAATATAATAGAGAGAGATGCAAGATAAAGCTTCCTTACCTTAGCGAGCAAGGAGGCGTGCAATTTATACTTGATTTTCATAAGCTTTATCTAAACACTAAATAAGTCAAAGACGATATGGATCATTAGAATTAAAACGGTGCTAAGAAACTCAATATTTACTATATGCTACATTTAGCTTATTAAGGATATAAGAAAAGCAATTTTAAAACTTGGAAAGTTAACACGTAGTTAACCTAGTAAACCGGTATTCAAAAATACCCATTCTAACCATGATTTTGTGATAAAGAGGGTCAATTAAGCACAAATTAATTTCTGGACAGATTTATAATAAATTCATAAACCTTGTTTTGAAGATACTTATATGTACTTTCATGAAAGACAACCACATATTGGACCAAGTACTTTTGAAATTAGTATGCATGTATCTATATGTGAACTTGCATGGAAAGCCACTCTAAAGATGTATCCTAACAAATTAATCTTGTTAAAGTGCAATGATTGCATATAATATGAATATGGACATAGTTGAAATGCATGTTCAAATTATGATTTCCTCATTCCAAGTTAACATATGCAACTACAATCCATGCAAAAAAATGTGGAAACCATATACATGTGATTATTGCAAACCCCAAAATTGATGTAGAGTGTTCGTGAATAACCTTCTATTAAATATTAGACTCAAAGGTCCATCACATTATTCAAAATGATAATAATTCCAGAATTTTAATTAATTAAAATGGCATGAAAATAACAAGAAAGGTTGTGGAGAGCTTGCCTATGTTATTCACAAAAATTTTCCGAATTCGAAGAGTACGTTCTTGTTGTGTCCTAAACCTTGTGTCCAATATGTACATGGTTGTGTCCATACCAAATTTTAAGCCTAAATTGTATTACATTTTTCATGATGTTGGATTTATCACGAATTTCAAAGAATTTCAGAACATAAATCATAATATTACAAGAAAATGAAATGGTCAACATGAACAAATTCAAGAGGAGGAAGGAGAGGGCTTGCAGTTCTAATTGTAAGCAACATAACCTAATATATAGAGAGTCAAAATACCCAAGGATCTTATACATAAGCCTATAGTTAAAATTAAACAATTTTGTGACTTAAAAGTTCTTCATAATCATGCGTGTAAGTGTAAGGTGCACTTGTGATGCTGACATTTATAGAATGTGCAACACATACTAATTAGAACAAGAAAATGAAAACTCATACGTGTTTGATCAATTCCCAAATTAACATGATACGTGAACATGTATTCGGCCTTAATCAAGGTTACCCAAGAGATTTAAAGTCTATGACAAGCCTAAAACTTGATACCTATGCCTCCTAAATGTCCGGTGTCCAAAATATACTAGTTTTGACTAGGTAGCGGTAAAATGCCTCAAACATTGGTATAAAATAATTATGGACAGAATCGTACGTGTCGAGAAAACACATATAAAACATAAATACCTATATAACTTCATTTAAACTAGACCAAGTATTTCAAGTTTATGTATAGGTGATATCAACAATCTTAATTTACATATGAATTAGGAGTTTGATGAGCTAAAAATGTAAACATACAATTTGATAGAAAGATTATTAACATATACAAAATTTAGAATATAAATTCATTAGAAATTAATACTGACACCCATATATTTCTATATGAATCGACTCCTAGATTCATGTCCATATATTCTATGTTCCATGTCAATTACTTTTTAATTTTAATAACCAAAATCAGAATATAAATTCCTAGTGACAAACAAGAAATCATTATTGAATTGAACCAAATATGAGAAGGAATGAGGACTTGCCTTGAGGAAATTGATTTGGGGGATTAGGGCTTTGGGACTTGGATGTCCTTCTTCTTCAAACATCTCCTTCTTCTTCTTCTTCTTCTTCTTCTTCTTCTTCTTCTCCATTTCCTTTTTGAAGAAAAATGGGGTTAGGGTTTGATTTTGATAATGGAAATGAAGATGATGATAGAGATGGTGGTGATGGAGTTGGAGATGAGAGGGGGGTGGTCGGCGACGTGGACGGCCGGGGGTGACGCCGGCGACGGGCGTGGGTGGCCAGCGGGGTGGCCGGCCGGTCGGCTGCAGTGGAGTGGCGGGTGGTGGCGAGCGCGGCTCAGCCGGCTGGAGAGAGATGGAGAGGAGGAGAGATGGAGAGAGAGAGAGAGATGAAGATGGGAGGAGGAGACCGAGAGGGAGAGAGGGAGTGCCGAGAGGGAGAGGGGGAGTGGCTCGGTTGAGGGGTGCTCCCTCTCTCTCTCTATTATATTCTTCTTTTCCTTTTAACAAAATAAATAAAAGCAATATGGAGACACATGTCCCCTTTGAGTACATGCATGGAGACACCTAGCATGGCTAGGTGTCCATGCCATTTGAAATTACATAAATTGTAAAAGGTTTCAAATGCAAATATAAAATAATACTTCATGTAATTATTATAAATAATTTTGAAAGAAAAAGAAAACTTGAATATTTTAAATAAAATATTTATAATTATATGTATAAAATTTTGGGTTATGACACTCTACCCACCTTACAAAAATTTCGTCCTCGAAATTTAAATTCAAAGATAAGCTTCTGAAAATAATTATAGAGAAAACAGAATTCTACCCACTTTACAAGGATGAAGTAATAATTTAAACGAAATATTTTCAGAATCATATTCAATAAAAGTTTTATGAAAATTTGGAAAGTATGGAAATACTTGAAACCATCAATATTATTGAAACTCCATAAAATCAATAAAATTGTCAGATACCACAACCGGGTATGTTCTACAGAATCAAAACCATATCCCTCATCTGTCGTTTTCCTGTCGTGATAAGTAATCTTGTGCCTCGCCATTGCGCGTATGGCTGCAATCAAGATACCGCTTCACTATCAGGATTCATGGCTGCACTTTCTTGCTACCACGCCATTGAATGAGTAGGAATTATGATTGTGAAGTAGCTTTACAGGTCATGATATTCTTAGTAATCCAAAATATATTCAAAAGCAATACTTAATTTTCAACATCTTGATTACTTTATCATAGTATCAAAAGAAATATGTAATATACATAAATAAACTCATATATCTAATATTATCAAAAGACCACATGTTACTTTAAATTATTCAGGTCAATGAATTTCAAATCCAAACGGTAGTAAAACAAAGTCAAAATCTAAGTATCAAATTTTGAAATCCATCACGGAAAGTAATCATGTCATGATCCCCGAAATTTTATTAACTTCTTGAATCATGTTTAGAGAATATGTGCCTCGCCAATTTGGATGGCCAGTCCGAATGGCTGCAACAACTTCTCGTTTCACAATTCAATTGAAAGATTTTGTATTCTGGACATAATAAACAAATTTTCATTCATATGAAATTCAATTTCAGAAAGTCCAATAAAATATTGTTTCACAAGAAATCCAATAAAATACTAAGTGGGAAATACATATCTAGATATTTAGATGGAAGACGATTCCCCAAAACTCGGGGATACTGCTGGAATGGAATTGGATTAAAAGAGAAGATACAATTCTAGATTCAAATTGGCAAACCTTGGATAAAACAAGATAATTGAGAAATTTAGAGAGAAAGCTGAGAATTTGTAAAGATAGATATATGAAATTTGATAAGGATGGGGACGAGTCAAGATTTAGGGATGGATAAAAATCAAAACTGAGGAGTCGAGCTATACTTTAGAAGTTATATTTATATATATATAATATATAATATGTATATCATGTCTATACCTCAAACAAGATACTACTAGTACTAAAGTACCAATATCCCTTCTAAGCTATATTTGTATATATTTCAATCCTACAGGACATAATATACCCACTCTAAATAGAAGTCCGTAGTCCTCATTGGCCTATTGGATTGACAGTCCTTATTTTCTTTACTACTACTAATTATACATAGTTCTAGATAAATCAAGTCTTAAGATTTACTAAGGATACCTAGTACAAGATCCTTAAGAATTTTTTTTTTTTTTTTTTTTTAGCTCTTTTACCAATGTACTCTTAATAAGAATACTCGTCTAATTCTCTATAATTCATTTTAACAAAAATTTCGAGACATATCTATCCTTATACTACCCATGGCTTCCTGAATATCATATATTCCTGTAATGGCAATCTCAATTTAGGATTCCTAATTATATGAAATCACTATAGAACATCCATTAAGTAAGGACCTATAGGACAACGGAATGAAACACAATCTAGGGATGAAACTTGTGCAATATTCCCTAACCTACGGTTCTTTGTAGACTTTTCCTAAGAATGTCTTAGGTTTATAGCTTACTTATATAGGTCTCCTTAAAACTTGGCCTGCATCATATCCTAGATTTTCCAAATAAAACTCCAAGTTAGTACCTTCCACAAGTATCCCAAATAAAAGCATAATAGGTAGGTCAAATAGCATAGCAAATGATACTAATCTATGCAGTATCATTAATTCTTCCTACTATTTCCGATAGTGCCTATCCTCAGGTAATTATTCTTAAGAGAATCTCTAGGGTGTGATTGAAATCTAGGTTTTAACCTATATAAATTTCTAATACTTTTAACCTTAACCTACCCCTTTACCCTGTACTTTCCATTCTTTGCAGACCTGCATGGGCCACCACTAAAAGACGTGTCACGCCCCGCTCCCAGAATACGACGAGCCGGGTACGTAACAGCATCCCCAGGCTACGCGACATACGAATACTCTAGTATCCATATTCGCGATTGTCGTCCGTAAGGTTCTAGGATAGGTTCATTTCAGGTCATCCTTGCAAAAATAAAATTAATATTATTCAAAGGACATTCTGAAAACTATAAATTTGAGATGGATTATTCTACCCAATACAACTATTAACCCAATACAATCATATATTTATATACCTGAACTGATGATGAGAAGATCTGTTTTCAATATAATTCCCTCCAATCGTCCCATCTCGTTCTTGTTCTCCAGCTTCTCTCCAATGTATAATAGTAGCTCCTTGGTCTACAAATCTAGTGAACAATACTAGGTCGTCAAACGACATGCAAGCCCTCAGTCAAGGACGAGAAAATAAAATAAATAAATTGAGAATTTCTGAGATGATCGGGTTTTCGGAATTCCAAAGTAAAGAAATTAAGAAATTAATTCAGAGGGATTATTACGTTAACTTAAAATATGATTGTGACTAGATTCTATTCTCGTGAATTCCTCGGCGTTCGTTCTACGACCAAATCCTAGTAATTCACAATTAGCGACTACCACCACAGTCACAACAACCTAAATTCACTACCACAATCATAGTCAAATTTTCCTATATAATGATGCAGTTTAGAGAACACATGTGGATCACGATCACCCTCTATTTTCCCGACAATAATCCCATTTACCCGGGACCAGGTGGTGTCTGTATTGGGTACGGCGCCTTAGATTCCGACCCCTCCACATCTTGTGGAAAACTTGTATGCATTAACTTTTAAATTCCGTTTTATTTTCGAAATTTACTGGACTGTTCTCTGTTGGTGAGCTAGGCCTCACCCCCCGACATCGCAAGGCCTTACAGATGCGGGACTACTGATCAGCTTTTACTGGTGTAATTATATTGCAGGGATTTCGATGGTTGTGATCCAGTTGTTCTCTCCCACCCTATGATGCAACTACAAACACATACAATAGTCTATTAACTCCTAGGTCAAATATCTGGTTCCAACTTGATTACCATCTCATATGTCAAAGACAGTACGCCATATGGTAATCTCTTGTTGGTAGGAGATTATCCAACTTATTACCATCTCATGTGTCGAAACAACACGCCATATTGTAGTAATTGTTGGCAAGGAACTGTTCTTTCAACTTACCTTACCATCTCGTGTGTCAAGGACAACACGCCATATGATAAAGTTCTAGTTGACTAGAAACTGGATATAACTTAGATTATTCAATTAGGTTTTCCTAATTCTGAAACTTTCTAAATTTGACTAACTCTCGAAATTATTGAAAATTTCGGCAGAGTCTCCTTTGTATTTATTGACTCCGGAATTTTACAATAGACAAAAGTATAATAATCAGGTACGCCGACCCCTTCGGTGGAGCAACCCTCAACACCGGAACCACGCAATATATATAATAACTGGGTACACCGACCCCTTCGGTGGAACAACTCAACACCGGACCACGCAATATAATAGAGAGAGATGCAAGATAAAGCTTCCTTACCTTAGCGAGCAAGGAGGCGTGCAATTTATACTTGATTTTCATAAGCTTTATCTAAACACTAAATAAGTCAAAGACGATATGGATCATTAGAATTAAAACGGTGCTAAGAAACTCAATATTTACTATATGCTACATTTAGCTTATTAAGGATATAAGAAAAGCAATTTTAAAACTTGGAAAGTTAACACGTAGTTAACCTAGTAAACCGGTATTCAAAAATATCCATTCTAACCATGATTTTGTGATAAAGAGGGTCAATTAAGCACAAATTAATTTCTGGACAGATTTATAATAAATTCATAAACCTTGTTTTGAAGATACTTATATGTACTTTCATGAAAGACAACCACATATTGGACCAAGTACTTTTGAAATTAGTATGCATGTATCTATATGTGAACTTGCATGGAAAGCCACTCTAAAGATGTATCCTAACAAATTAATCTTGTTAAAGTGCAATGATTGCATATAATATGAATATGGACATAGTTGAAATGCATGTTCAAATTATGATTTCCTCATTCCAAGTTAACATATGCAACTACAATCCATGCAAAAAAATGTGGAAACCATATACATGTGATTATTGCAAACCCCAAAATTGATGTAGAGTGTTCGTGAATAACCTTCTATTAAATATTAGACTCAAAGGTCCCTCACATTATTCAAAATGATAATAATTCCAGAATTTTAATTAATTAAAATGGCATGAAAATAACAAGAAAGGTTGTGGAGAGCTTGCCTATGTTATTCACAAAAATTTTCCGAATTCGAAGAGTACGTTCTTGTTGTGTCCTAAACCTTGTGTCCAATATGTACATGGTTGTGTCCATACCAAATTTTAAGCCTAAATTGTATTACATTTTTCATGATCTTGGATTTATCACGAATTTCAAAGAATTTCAGAACATAAATCATAATATTACAAGAAAATTAAATGGTCAACATGAACAAATTCAAGAGGAGGAAGGAGAGGGCTTGCAGTTCTAATTGTAAGCAACATAACCTAATATATAGAGAGTCAAAATACCCAAGGATCTTATACATAAGCCTATAGTTAAAATTAAACAATTTTGTGACTTAAAAGTTCTTCATAATCATGCGTGTAAGTGTAAGGTGCACTTGTGATGCTGACATTTATAGAATGTGCAACACATACTAATTAGAACAAGGAAATGAAAACCCATACGTGTTTGATCAATTCCCAAATTAACATGATACGTGAACATGTATTCGGCCTTAATCAAGGTTACCCAAGAGATTTAAAGTCTATGACAAGCCTAAAACTTGATACCTATGCCTCCTAAATGTCCGGTGTCCAAAATATACTAGTTTTGACTCGGTAGCGGTAAAATGCCTCAAACATTGGTATAAAATAATTATGGACAGAATCGTACGTGTCGAGAAAACACATATAAAACATAAATACCTATATAACTTCATTTAAACTAGACCAAGTATTTCAAGTTTATGTATAGGTGATATCAACAATCTTAATTTACATATGAATTAGGAGTTTGATGAGCTAAAAATGTAAACATACAATTTGATAGAAAGATTATTAACATATACAAAATTCAGAATATAAATTCATTAGAAATTAATACTGACACCCATATATTTCTATATGAATCGACTCCTAGATTCATGTCCATATATTCTATGTTCCATGTCAATTACTTTTTAATTTTAATAACCAAAATCAGAATATAAATTCCTAGTGTCAAACAAGAAATCATTATTGAATTGAACCAAATATGAGAAGGAATGAGGACTTGCCTTGAGGAAATTGATTTGGGGGATTAGGGCTTTGGGACTTGGATGTCCTTCTTCTTCAAACATCTCCTTCTTCTTCTTCTTCTTCTTCTTCTCCATTTCCTTTTTGAAGAAAAAGGGGGTTAGGGTTTGATTTTGATAATGGAAATGACGATGATGATAGAGATGGTGGTGATGGAGTTGGAGATGAGAGGGGGGTGGTCGGCAACGTGGACGGCCGGGGGTGACGCCGGCGACGGGCGTGGGTGGCCAGCGGGGTGGCCGGCCGGTCGGCTGCAGTGGAGTGGCGGTGGTGGCCTCCGGTGGTGGCGGGCGCGGCTCAGCCGGCTGGAGAGAGGTGGAGAGGAGGAGAGATGGAGAGAGAGAGAGAGAGAGATGAAGATGGGAGGAGGAGACCGAGAGGGAGAGAGGGAGTGCCGAGAGGGAGAGGGGGAGTGGCTCGGTTGAGGGGTGCTCCCTCTCTCTCTCTATTATATTCTTCTTTTCCTTTTAACAAAATAAATAAAAGCAATATGGAGACACATGTCCCCTTTGAGTACATGCATGGAGACACCTAGCATGGCTAGGTGTCCATGCTATTTGAAATTACATAAATTGTAAAAGGTTTCAAATGCAAATATAAAATAATACTTCATGTAATTATTATAAATAATTTTGAAAGAAAAAGAAAACTTGAATATTTTAAATAAAATATTTATAATTATATGTATAAAATTTTGGGTTATGACACATATGTTGCTCACCCGTGACGTCGTTTATGGATCTCAAACCGATTTTCTCGATGGTTTCTGAAAATCTACTGCCTGCTCAACTCGTCGGACGCATAGATTCAATTCCCGCAAATAGACTTTGAAGTGAAGAACCACCGCAAAGAGGCCTTTAATTGTGTGCATTTGTTAGGAAGAATTTGTCCATCGTTACTATCGTTGGTTTTAGACATGTCTCGCAACACGTTAAGACTCTCATACGAACCGATAGACTCTGACACCAACCGACACATCACGTATACGTCGATCACTGAAGCCAAGTTACAAGAACTTTCACCAAAATTCTTGAGCAACTTTCATCAAATCAAATCCATAAAAACATAATTATCCTCTTCTACAAAGTTCTATTTATAAGAAGAAGAAAAAACTACCATAAACCCTAAAAAACTAAACATAATCAAACTAGAAAAGCAATAAAAGATAAATATGAATTTTAAATACAAAATTACATCCAAATCTTTCCAAAAACTATTCTAAAAGATTCGGCAAAGATTTGATTAAAATCCATGACTATCAACCCAAAGTAGACTTTGAACTTATTTTTGGGTAGTTCTTTCACATCTTGAATATCTTCACGTACGTATTAAAACAGTTGTTGAAAGAGGGAGCTGAAAATAAAACCAAGAAATGAAGCATGCAACACCTCTTTGCTCCTTGGTGACCTGTAAGAGTTCCAGATGTTAGCATTTGCAACCTGAACTTGAAAATCTAATGGCACGCTTTGATGTATAATACTTTTGAGTCTAGGTACTGAAATGCTGCATAAAGGCATTCTGAGCAGATTGCGCCTTCAAATGACAAGATACTGAGTTCATCATCTTTTTGTTGTAGTTTCAAACATTTCATCCCAAGGCCTAATATATGTATCCTTGGAGACTATATGCTTACCCTGTTTTTGAAGTGATCGGCTGAACGCTCTTGGAGCACAAGTCAGGTTGTCGAACGATGTAAATTTCATCGCCTCTGCTGTTTTCCTTGTACGAATCCTGATTGCGATGCCAAGTCCACAACGCATATGTTGCATTGACAACCTGCACAAAGAAGTTGCCCAAGTTCAAGAAATCACAGAATCTTATCATGCTAGCAGTTCTAATTGTTAAGAGACTAGAATTGTAAACCTCTATAATTCCATGTCCAAAGCTGCTTTCCCTGAACGCGCTCCATTCTGGTTGCTGATCCCAGCAAAATTTCCCCTTCGCAGGGCCAGTAGAGAAATTCAGATGGCAGACTCCTCCGAACTCAGGGATGTTGTCACTCTGTGAAGGGCATTTCCCGGGATCATCTGCAAACTCGGTGTCTATTTTCTCAATGTTTCCACCGTCTCCTACAGTTATGTACACTGGTCCACAAGGATCCAAGCTATAGTTATAGACTCTGTTCATCCGCTCGTAAGCATGAACCTGACGAAGAACTTTCATGATGTGGACAAACTATCTAAAAGAAAACTAAACATGTTCAAAGTTTTCTAGTTTATGACAAACTAACAGTAGGATTTTAGTTCTACTAATAGTTTAGCTAAGTTAGAATTTCAACACAAAACAAGAATAACATGTTGATATATATGGACGAACAACTTTCATGATGTGGGCAAACCATCTAGCAGAAAACTAAACATGTTCAAGATTTTCTAGTTTATGACAAACTAAGAGTAGGATTTTAGTTCTACTGATACTTTAGCTAAGTTAGAATTTCAACACACACAAGAATAACACGTCGATATAGGCATTTAGAAGCAATATATGATCTGCGCTGCAATAGGAAAAGCCTGGAACAGATGGCTTACATGACCAGAGAATACAATGTCAACACCATACTGATACAGGAGCTCCTCCATCTCCTGTCTCATACATTCAAATTCTTGGTAGTGTGACGAATAGCTGTTGTACCAAGGCGAGTGCCACGAAGCCACCACCCACGGGGTGACTTGGCGATCGATTCGGTGCAGGTCCGCCTTCAGCCAAGAGTATTGAGCACCTGTTGAAGGATTATGCAATGATCAGGATCGATTGCCTGCTGATAATGGATCAACAGGAAGTGTGCTTCTGACCTGTCCGGTTATAGTCTACATAAGCGCCCAGCATGATAAAATGCACGCCGCCTGCGTTAAATGAATAGTAGAAGTTGCTGTTGGAATTACTTTCTTGTGATGGGACGGCAAATCGTGTCAGATACGACTGGAATGTCATCCCGCCAATTTGGGGCTCGATCTCGTGATTCCCTTCGATCACCATCATAGGTATCTTTGATGTCAGGGGCTCCATAAACCTGCAGTATATATGATCATTGTTATTTACATGTTTTAATGTTCTAAAAATCTATGTTGCACGAACACTGATGCAATGACATGGTAAGGACACATCCACATGTATATGGCCCATATTTTGGTGTGTCCTAGTGTATTTTGGAGTGTCCGGGTTGTGACAAATGTCTGATACATGTCTTACACAGCACTGCCTAGATTTCTCTCAACTGTCCATGTTTCCTAGTCTTAAATTCCATTTCCATAAAGACAAACGAGGTAAGTATGCTCTTTGCAATACTTAGAGAAACGATTTGTTGTCGCTAACAAGAATCCAATGAAGATTATAAGCTCTTCATCGTAAGTCCTTAAAAATCATAATTGTTGCTTGATTAATCCACTTTAAGCATCAGTATTGACTCCATAGTTGCAAATGGTGTTAGGAAAAATGGAGAAAATTAAAGAGCCTTCTATGATTCCATTTACTTTTCTCCCTGATATGTCCCCTCGGCTAGGTAAATACTAAATCTTTAATTGGTAACCTAAAAAATTTATATCTAAATTGCACATCTACATCTAACATCTATGTTGCATGAATATGAACACAAATACGGAGTATTTGCACGAATACGAACACAAATACAAAGTATACGAACATTGATACGGTAAGAACATGATACCAATACGGGATATGAACATCTTCAAACAGGTATAAGGTAGTTACCTATGTTGCACAAATACAGACACGTATATGGACACAGATACGAGACACCATCTTCCCGTGTCCATGCAACATCTAGACTCCATTCATGTCTGGTTACAAGGTAAGCACGAACAGTAACTGTTGTAGCAAACTCTTTATCGGGTACTACACAACTTTGCTGCTAGTAAATAGATTGACAATGGAAGTATAGGTCTCTTTTATCTCAAAAAAGAAGTGTGTTTCTACAGGAAATATAATTCAGTTTCCACACTAAATAATCGTCATGGTTAACGTGAGTACCTTCCCCATCCGTCCCAGCGCGGTTGGTACGTCTCTCGAATAGGGGCATCGGGAAATGCGCACGAATAGCAGGGAACCCCTTTGCCCCCTGTTGTCAGGTACTGGTTCGCGTAGGTAAGGTCCCCAACCATCAAAATCAGGGAAGGGTCGTTCGAAGCCAGATGATCGATGGTTGAAGTCGAGTTTCTTGTCAGGCCTAGATCTCCGACCACTGCTATCCGGGGAGGAAAATTGTGACCGGGCGAGGGTAAGGTTTTGAAACTGTGCTCCTTGCTCATAGCGGATAAGGAGCTGTCCCCACATTTGTAATAATACCTTTTTCCAGGTTGAAGCCCTGCAAATAAGTACATAAAGATGAAGATCTTGTAGGAAACTTGACAGTTTACTGCAAAATATGAACTGCCAGGCAATGTCAAAATTCAATTGACTATTCAAAGCAAAGCTATTTGATGCAGGTTCATTTAGAGTTATTCATTACCTAGAAAAGTATAACATGTGTGGCTAATCAATGACACAAAGAAGTGGGATCAAACTTAGGTCTCAAACACAAACAGAACATGTGTGACACGTATCCGACACGACCCACCACAAACACTCACTGACTCGTACACAAAGATAGGCCAAAATAGGTGTCATGTCCGCGTCCATGTGTCAGTTTCATGTCGTGTTCATGTCTGTGTCCGTGCAACATTCTCAAGCTAAATGTCAGGTATGCCAAAATCCCAAAAGTATTAACCAGTTCACTAGTATGTGCAAACAGCGATTATCGTTGCAGGTATTATGGATGAATTTATTGAAAAGAGAAAAAAAAATCATGGAAATTTGGCCTCCATGGAACTAAACATAAGATTAGCAGCATTACTTTTTAATGGAAAGAAGAATACCTTGAGGTAAATTGGAATATTGTGCTGCATCAATTACAAAATCAGCTTGAAACTTGTTTCATGCAAAAGTTCATATAGTGCTAAGAAAGTGTTGATTGCAACCATATACCTCATTTCATATATAAACACGTACACTTATACCATTGCTTATGAATGATGCTCTTCAGATGAATGAGAAAACAATTGGTTTGAAGCTATGTAGGGACATTCACGAATTCGACACACCAAAGTATGGACACAGCAACACAGACACATCCATATTTAGGCGACACAAAACACATCCAGTACTCTAATCCAACTGAACAAAATGATATCAACCAATGCACCGAAACCTTTACCTTCCAGCCTGACATGGTGGATTATCCCCGATGTATAATTCAGGAGGCCCGCAAACGGATACAACTGACTGTAAACCGTAGAATTCCCCCTCTGCTTGAACCCGTACTTTCCGCTCTCCTCTCCATACCAAACCTCGCTCGCCACCGTGGTCGGGTCCAACGCAGTAACATTAGCCCCAATCTGGGCATCGCCTAAGGATCAAAGAAACAAAAGCCTCCATCAAACAAGTCCAGATTGCGACAATTACTAGAGAGCCATATACAGAATTTGAAAAACATATACACAAGTTTGGCCGTTCAAGTAAAATGATTGATCTAACACGGTATCTTAGTACAATGTCACCATCATCGAATGTTGTATATGACTCGTGTTCATCAACAGAGTGCTACGAGCATCGTCTGATGACCAGAGAAGTCCGGAAGAAGTCAAAGCAGCGATACGAGGCTGAAAAGAGCCAAGAGTATCAGAGTGGCAATACCGACGATATACCACCAACATACCAGAATATGTGTTTTCATTCCAACAAATTTTGTGCGCATAAAGCATACCGGAAAGGTTCAGATCTAAAGTGTTGATATCGATGGGGTACATATTGCTCTTGACTATATTGGGGATTGAAATAGACCAATATTTATCAAAGGAAGAAGGAGAGAGCTCGGTATAGCTCGTCGAGGGAGGTATGGTATAGTTTGTGTAATCCTTGCTGATTCAATACAATTATTCTTCCTTTATTCCGTGGACGTAAGCTAATTTAGGTCGACCCACGTTATATTGCGTGTTAGGATATTTGCATCCTTGGTTGCTATTATTCGATTTATTTGTGCCTCGTTTATTCATTGTCATAAGGATTGCTCGTTTATTCAACATCTAAGACCTTCTTGCATCCATAAAATAATTGACAAATTTTATATAACTACTGGTCGACCTGATATCAATCATCTATGTTGATCTTCCTAGCCAAGAGATAATGCCATAAAACCTAAACGGGTAGATAGATCTAAAGTGTTCCCCTTGACTACAAAGAGTACAATGTCCCCAACCACAAACAAGTTCACTTTATCAAATATATTTCTTTTATACTCGAAGGAGAATACTAGATCGGCCTAACACACAGTTGGCCTAGCTAGAACTTAAAATCGTATTGAAATTTTATGAACGGATCCTCTCGACTCCTGTAATAGCTATAGAGATACTAGTGCCGTTTCTGACGTTATAAGAGCATCCACAGTGGCAACACTCCAAACCATACTCCAAATTACTTCAAACCATACTCTAAAAATTAATTTTGAAGTATTTCCTTCATGTTGGTACACAATGGTATACTCCAAATAAACACTCCAAATTGACAAGTGGCAACATCCCATCTATTTTCTTCTTATTTTTCCTTCATAATTGACAAGTGGCAACACTCCAACAAAAATAATGAAGGAGAAAGGTAAATATGGTGGGCCCCAAGTAACTATAGCTCCACTAGTGGACTCTCCAAATTTGGAGAGTCCTTTGGCTTTTTACTCTTTTTCAAGTGTGGACAAGAGTCCATTGTAGTCCTCAAGTGCTACAAAATTTGGCCAAAGATCAAATATAGCACTTGAAAAGAGTCCCACTGTGGATGCTCTAATGATATTTTACAAGAGCAGTGCTATGTTGCTCGCATGTTTGGACCGCGATCTGGCCCGCGGGTCACATGTCGTTCCTCCATTGGAGTGGGGACGCGGAATTCGCGGGCGTGGACCCGATGGGTGCAGGGGGGCCAATGGGGGTGACACGTTGGCGTGCGGCCACCACACCTGCGGACAAAATAGGATTTCCGATTTTACAAATACTAAAGAATGCCATATTTTTTAACAAAATGACATTTTCATCTCAACTAATATACTGTAGCTTGGAAATAGCTCAAAATTTAGCTGAGCCATTTGTAAAGCTTCCACTGGTTAATAATGAAGATAATAATTTTAAAACAAACTCTCTCTTTTCTTGTAGCTACCGAAAACTTTCTCTTTTCTTCAAATATATATATGTAATAAATTATAATTAAAATATAAACAAATCTATAACAAATTCTAATTAAAATGTAAAACTTATATAACAAATCTTACTTCAAATATTTAAACTGTTTTTTCAACAATATCAAAAAAATATTTTAAGTGTGCAAGTGAATTTACTAGAAATATTCTAAGGGTCTGCTTGGTAACGGTGTTTTCACCGGTTTTGGGGTGTTTTTGAACCGACCGTTTATGAAAACCCCTGCTTGTTAATTTTTTTAAGGCACTGGTTTTAGTCGGCTCAAAACCTCCCAAAACCGGTGTAATGTATTTTTGGGTGGCTTTATAAACACCCCAAATCGGTGGATTTTGAGCGGCTCTATTTTTTTATTCCATTTATATCCTCACAAAAATATATATAATTATAACTATTGATACCCTTCCCTATTAATCTATTCGTGTAAAAAATTTTCAGAACCGCTCGTTAATGAATTACCAAGCATGGATTGGACTAGTTTAAAAGCCGCTACTTAAAAACCACCCAAAACTGGACCCCTCATAACCGCTCATAACCGATATTCTAAAAACACCTCATAACCGCTACCCCTACAATTGCCAAGCAGACCCTAAGAACCGTGCAGTTCTTAAAAGATAGGGAGATAAATCTAAAAAATAAAAAATTTACATTAGTAATATATACTATTAGTAATGTATACAAAGGTTAAAAACATTGGGTTCTTTTGGTGTTAAGGATCATGTGTGATTGTACAACTTGCCCATGCTCCCTACAAGTTTTTCAATGGAAATTTTCACCCAAAGCATAAAAAGTATATAAAATTATACAAAAAGTATAACTTTGCAAAAATTACAGATTATGTACCATACACAAAAGGACATGATATAGCTGTAGCGTCGGTCAAGAACAGTACTAGCTTGTGAATGTGATTAGATGGTCCACAACCTATCAGTTCGAACATTTCTTCTTCTTCTTCTTTTGGTAAAAAATAATTAAGAGAAAGTGTGTGTAACAAGGACGCTGCTATGTGGCCCGTCCTTTGGACTTGATCGTCCTTGTCCGTGGTCGCATGTGGACTCTCCATTAGAGGGGGGTCAGGATTTCAGGGATGGATCTGGTGCTAGCATGGGACCAATGGGATGCTGCCACGTGGATGCGGTTATTGGACGGACACGTCCAAATGCGGGCAACATATCATTTTTTGGTGTAATAGTGCACGTACCGGTGACCCAGGAGACCCAGATGGAGGAAGGGGAGTAGGAGGCGGCGAGTGCAATCTGCTCGGGCATGATCGAGTCGACTTTCCTGGCGAGCCTCGGGTCCGTCATGGGCACGTCGTCGCTGCCTTGCCTCAGCGTTGGGTCGAGCCGGTGGGTCACCGGCTTGAACGGGCCATCCAGAGTCGTGGGAATGGGGGTCGTCGAAGCTGTAGAGAAGAAGAAGAAGAAGAAGAAGAAGAAGAGGGAGTTCATGGTGAAGCAATAGAAGCGTAGAGAGTGTGTGCGTGTGTGTGTTTTGTATTGATTTTGTAATGGATTAGTAACCGGAATTTGAGAAGGATATTCGATTGAGAAGAGAAGACGGTGGAAGGAAGCATCTGTAGCGTGCCTTGTATATGATAATGATTGACAAATTATTTGACGTGCAAAGTAATGTCAAATATTCGGTGTCAAATCAAGGAGCTAATCCGGTCCGGTCCGGTCCGGTCCGGTCCACATTAACCTCGGATTCGGGCTACATTACCATAGGCGGTCCAAAAGTTTGGTCTGGACTGGCCCGATCCAGAATTCGAACAAAACCAAGTTTACCATCTCGACCGGTTCAACTCGGCCCGGCCTGGTCGATGACCTGGTTCAGACCCGATCCAGACATGGTTATTAAAACCGATACCCCCACAGATGGGACTAGGGATGGCAATGCCCTCCGAAACCGACGGGGACCTGATTTTTTTTACTCGATAGGGACGGGTTTCGAGATTTAAAAATGGGGATGGGGCGGGGATGGGGATTAAAAGAAATTTTCGGTCAGGTTCGGGGACGAGTATGGGCATAGTACTACCCGTCCCGGTAAATCTCTGACTCCGATTACTTATACACATATCCATATGTACAATCCATTGAAAATGGTATGGGCTAATGATCTATCTAGTAGTATATATATTTATTATATGACAATCATGTTTTATTAACATGTCTTGTAATTTTTTTTAATGAAAAATATTCTTTTAAGCTTATAATGTCCATAGAAAAATTGTTATACATACGAGAGACAAAAAGGAGAAAATATGGCCCACCGAAAGTGGTAACGGGACGGGGACGGGGACGGGAAGTGCATTGTTTAACGGGGACGGGGACGGGAAGTACATTGTTTAACGGGGACGGGGATAAGGTTAAAAAATTGAACCCGACGGAGAACGGGGATAGGGATATGAATTCAAACACTACTTGGGGACGGAGATGAAAATATGGTTCCCGGCCCCAACCCGTCCCGTTGCCATCCCTAGATGGGACCCACAACCATATATATTAATTTTGGAGAGATAATTTATTAGAATGCCCTTCGATATATCCGTTATTTAAAACGTTGGGGATATTTTGGTAAAAAATATTCTCCCAACAGTCATATTAACATAAAGGGGAGTATTTTTTTAAAAATATCTCCAAATTACATATGTTTTTGACCCTTTTCGAAGGGTATTTTAGTTATTTTGCTGAAAATAATTCAAACACCCATATTATAGCATACTCAAAGGGTATTGGAGTTTATTTGGCAACCAAAATTTCTTGTAAATAGAACATAATTATTTCAAATTTACCACAACAAATATTCTTCCCTCTCTTCTAATACTTACAAGCAAGCCAGTGAAGTAGCAACTTTTTGAAAACTGAAGTGCAAAAATAAAAACACAAACGTTTGAAAATTTTGGAGCCTTCAACTTGATCGGCCACCACAAAGCTGCAACAATTCTACATCGGACTTTGAAGAAAATCAAGTTAAAATTTAAATATATTTTGTTATTATTAAAATTAATTAATTTTGATTTTAAATTTTGATTAGTTAATTTTGTTCATAGTTAAAATAATTTTGTTATATAGATTTTTATATCATAAAGTTTGAATGTTGAGTCTATAATTTTTATGGATTTTGAGTGATTAACGTAGATCTGACCTTGATGTCATGCTGGACTGATGAGTAATGAGACACGTGGTAGTTATACTAATCCCGCAGGAAGGGTTTTTGGACAGTTCTACCTAAATACAAATGTAATTTCAACCTTGCAATTTAATTCCAACGATTGAAACATTTGTTATTGTAATATAAATTGGTTCCATAATCGGAGTTCGAGCCCCAGTGGAGGTGAGTTCGCCACAATTACCCATTGCTTCAGAATATATATATATATATATATATATATATATATATATATATATATATATATATATATATATATAATGTGTCACTAACAAAATCTGAGTATTCAAAATCTAAATCGAACAAATTCAATACCTAAAATCTTATTAGATCATAAATCTCATACTCTTATGTCAAATAATCCATGCACATAGTCGTCGTACCGCAACTTGCCAACTGTTTGGTAATAAATAAGGTTTTTTCTAAGAGCACCACTTATTTTTGCTAGGGGGCAACCCTTACTTGGGGGCAGCCCAAGGAGGTGGAGATTTTGCTAGGGGGCACCCATATTTTGCTAGGGACAGCCCAACCCCCCAAACCCTTCATTCCTTCCCATAACCCATTCTAAACTCTCTCTCCACCAAAAGAAAAGAAAAAAGAGAACTCTCCCTCTCCCTCTCCCAAAACCCTACTTTCTTCTCCTCTACCACTCCACTCCCAATTCCTCCACCAAGATTTCTTCAACAACATTCGTAGATTCTTAGAGATGACACGCAAGTCGAAGCAACCGGAATCTAGGTACGTTTTTTCCTAATTTCTTCAAGAATTTTGTACATTCTATTCAAAACCCTAGAATATTTTTTATTCTCTAAAAAGTTTTGATAAATTAGGTTTAGAATCTCTTTATGGTTCATGAAAAGAATTTTCGAACACGACAAACCCATATTTTTTCTTGAAACCCTAACCCTAGAAGACAACAAACGAGCATATTAGTTGAAGGAGAAAGGGTGGGGTAGGGTGGGTGCAGCCGCGTGATGGGAGGGGGCGTAGGGAGGGGTGCTGTGGCAGTGGAGGTGGGGGTTGGAGGGGGAAGATGAGACAATTTTTTATTTTTTTATCTTTAGGTATCAAGTTAAAAAAATATTAGTTGAAGGAGGGTATTAAATTAATATGTATAAAGTTGAGGGTATCAAGTTGAAAAATTCGAATAGTTGAGGATATCAAGTTGTAATTTAGCAAAATTTTTAAGATATATACCCTCCACTATTTAACCAAAATTTTGGCTGATTTACGAATGAATTGAGACATTTTTTAGTTTTTTAAAGAAATATTTCACTACTAAAATTTGTCAAATCAACGATGCCTCAAGACGTCGCTAAATAGGAAAAATACGTCGCTAATTTCGATTAGCGACGTATTTAGCGACGTTTGTACGTAGTCGCAATTAACCTAGTCGCTAAACAAGAAAACGTCGCAATACGTCGCAATTGCGACGAGCCTTAGTGACGCGGACACGTCGCTAATTCAGCGACTACCAGCGACGTAAAACGTCATCATTTACCGACGTATCCTAGCGACGTTGAGCGACTTTACATGCATCGATGCTGACCTGGCTTGAGAGCCATATGGCGACGTTCTGCGACTTTTCTACGTCGCTATAGTACCGACATATAGTGACGTCTAGCGATGTCTTTCGTATCGACGTTTAGTGACGATCAGCGACGGTATTCATCACAGTTAGCGACGTTGGGGGTACTTACTTAGCGACGTTATTTTTGTCGCTGAACGTCGCTGAGAGTCGTTGAACGTCGCTAATATTAAAAAAAATAAAATAAAATACAGCATTTGCAGCATCCCCTGCAGCATTTGCAGCATCCCCTACACCATTTGTTATAACAACAACGGTGTGTATCACGAACACCGTATCAAACAACACAGATACACGCAATCACGAACACGTTTGAAACACAATCTCATCAATCAACACAAATATATGAAAATTTGTAACAACAATGTCAAACATAATGGTCCACAACTTAATTGCCAAGTATGGGAACGAATGGCTCAGAACACAACCTAAAATTCATTCTAGCATATATTAGTGTGAATCATCTATGTTCTGTACATATGGTGTAGTATATGTTCTTATCGTATCTAGTATCTGAAGAATGTAACAGAATCAAGATGAACTCACATAATGTAATACTAAGACATCATCTACTACTATATAAGATATAGTGATAGGTTGTCGTATCATCATTGCCGAGGGATGAGGGTCGGAGGACAGTTAACTTTATCTACGGCTGTCACGACCCGCACCCTGTGTAGGGGCACGAGAAGTGGGTACGTCCAGCCTACGCCGCAGTGTCGGCGGTAGTAAGCTGTCCTAGGTTGCTAACTAATCTCATGCAGTGTATATAAAGTACTTGTCCAGATATCAGCTCCGAATGGAGGACAAGTAAAGGATAGGATATACTCAATCACAGTCTAAAACACGAAAAGATAACACAGAAGTTATATCTAAGGAATTAAAGACAACAACAACTAACTACTAAAATAATACAATATCATCTCAAACAAACTTAATACAAACTCAATATCTTAACTTTAATACAACAAGTTAAAACATGAAAGCTAAAGTAGTCTACTAGCTAATCTCCTGAAACACTCCTGAGAGTCGGAACCAAAGGTAGCTAATCCCTCGCCAGGTCCATGGTAAGTAGGACATGTGTCCTCAGGATTATCATCTGTAATATTTTTAACAGGTCCAATCAGGACGGAAACGAGTACAACTAATCTAGAAAAACCCAAGTAAATGACAAAGAACTATAAAGCAGTTATAGACAGTTTTATTGATGAGCATGGCAGTTTTATACAGGTAATGATGGCATAGAAAAACAGTAAGATACAAGAAAAGAAAGGTAACTAAAACAAGAGAAGAATCATGGCAATGAAGACTGTAATAAAAGCTAACTGAGCTAGAATAACATTTACGAGTCCAGACAGTACGATATAAGTCTAATATAATCCCAGTGTGAGTCCAGTTCATATAATCCGATACCAGATGATTTCCAGTACAAGACGAGTCCAACAGTGATCAATGAATCCAGGGTGAGTCCAACTATGATCTAACAGTGTGTTTTAAAATATCGAGGTCGACATGTAAACGGCTGTAGGTATCAGGCACATCTCTCACTGATCAGGCAAGAGATGGCTATGCTTCCGGTAGATTCCTGTGGGAGATTCCGGATTTGGGGTATGTCTACATGTCTTACTCAATATTTTCCCGTCCAGCAAGTGAATCCAAAATCGACAAAAGAATCGAGATGAGTCTGGCCAATACATGATGATTCCAGAAATGATTCCGGAATGATACCAATGACTCCAGTAATAGAGGCCAGCAAGGTATGTGTCGATACATGAATCCAGAAATATCCATACATGTTGATACAGAGAATCACATAGAACTAACTAGAACTGAAATACAGTAATCGACAAATAAATGAGAGAACTATCAGAGAATGTACTCGCCTGATACTCTGAAAAGAGTAGTGTAATATCAGATGTCTGTACCAGGGTCACAATGTCCTAAAATAGAGCAATACAGTTATGACATGTCCAAAATGAAGGTAAATAAAATCTACGATGCAATCTATATGAATTCTAAGCCAATCTAGGTCAAAGTCAAACTTGCTCAACACTACAGTCAAACTAAGTCAAATTAAGTCATACTAGGTCACAAGAAGTTAAACTAAGTCATACAAGATCAAACACAGTTAAACAAGTCTAATCTAGGTTAAAGTCAACTCTTGGTCAAATATTCTAGCCAAACTAGTCAAGTTATCTAGGGTTTAGTCAATAATGGTCAAACTAGGTCAAAGTCTAGACTAACTAAGATTTTGGTTAATCATAGATTAGTCAATAAAGTAATTAGGTCAATGATCAACTCTATAAGGCTATCTCAAACCAATCATAGGCTAACATGTCTTAGGATACCTAAGATACTATACCACAATGTTAAGGTATAACCAATTATCTATACAAGTATATCACACAAAATATATATAGTACAATACCAACCTTAATCCTGTAATCAAGCTAATCCCATTCTCCAACTCAAGTCATGACTCAACTCTAAGTATCTCACTTAACCCCATACATATCTTAATTGACATGTAACTATCCATATAACCCAAGTCACACAAATACCCTTATATACTTAGGGCACTCATATATAGGTCAAACTCAAATAGCTAGCTAATAGTCTAGGATTTACTCAATCTTAGTCAACTAGTCCCTTCTATACCCATCCAAGTCCATTCTAGGTCAAGGTTGACATATAGTTGACTTTGGTCAACAATGGTCAACAAGGGCCAACCATCTAGTCAAACTAGGTCTACTAAGCCTATTGGTCAATTCTAACTTGCTACTAACCATAGGCTAATAATCCTAGGGCACTATGACATATATACATTACCTATATACATAGGCCATAGGCTAAGACATCAAGTCTATAACATATATGTTTACATATCTAATATATAGTCAACTATATATATATAATACCATTATATATATATATATATATATATATATATATATATATATATATATATATATATATATATATAAGGGTATTATATATATGTGAATGGGTATATATAATACCCTTATATATATATATATATATATATATATATATATATATATATATATATATATATATATATATATATATACCACTATATATACATAACATATATATATATATACACATACATAACATATATACATATATAGGTAGAGAGAGAGAGTGAAAGGAGAGTGAGAGTGTGAGGGTGTGAGGGTTAGGGTTAGGTGTGTGTGGACTGTGACAGGGGAGGGGGGTTTATCTCAGGAAAACTGAGAAATGGGGGCACAACACACACATACATATATGCATATATATACATATATACATACATACCTATATCTATACCTACACACACATATATACACTCACATACTCACATACACACACATATACATATATACATATGTATACAATATATATACACCAAAAAATACGTATATACATACATAAAAATCAATTTGAATTTTATTTTAAAATACTGAAAAATAACAGGGAATACTGTTCATTAACTGAACAGTGGGAAAAATCAAATTTAATACACAAAACCTAGCTAAGACCTAAAACCAAGGGTTGGTAAACGTGTCCCCATGTGTACACGTGTCGCGTGTGTCCATGGGAGTCCACCACGACACGACACGGCGTGTCCAGTGGTCAAAAACCCAAATCGGGTAAATTGACAGTGCACAGTGTCGTGCTAAGGTGCACACGCGTGTAGGACACGACACACGTGTCCATGTGTCTCGTGCACACGTGTGTAGGTTCGCCTAGGGTAGGTCTAGGTGTCCCACAGCCTGATACGTGTCCAAGTGTCACACAGTGTCGTGTCCGAGCCCATATCAGAGCCTAACTGTGCGTGTGTGTGTGGACAGCACAAATCAGTGCGAGCTTGATAACATCGTGAATACCAAACCAACTCGACCCAAACTTTGTGTGTGTCGTGTCAGACATTAGACCCATGTGTCCACAAAGTTTCGTGCCATATAGTGTCGTATTGTGTCCTGTGTCTAGCCCGAGTAGCAGGGGAGAACACAGGCACAGTGCGGTGCCTCATGCAGCGAGGACAGAGCCTCGTGGACACGACACACACGTGGATACGTGTCGTGCTCGTGTCAGGGTGTAGCCTAGGTCTAGGGCTAGGGATTAGTCATGATACTTTGTGTCCACGTCGTGTCTAGATACGATACGAAGGACGTGTCAGTGTGTGTTTAACACTGTGTGCAGTGTAGTGCACGGTCAGTGCGTGTCGAATTTCTCACTCTACATGACATGAAGTGTCACGAAACTCGAGGGGGGCTTGTCAGAGGGTGCCCCCACCTCTGTGCCAAGTGGCACGTGTCCACATGTCCAATTCGTAGAGAAAACAGTGTCGGGTTTCAGGGACAGTGCACTGTGTGTGCACAGCATATTTGTGTCCATTTTGGACACGGACACGACACGATAACGTGCTCAGTCCTAGGGTTTCGTGATCAGCATGCTAAGGGCTACCCAAATGTGTAATTTGTTTTGGAAAATAACAACATTTATTCCTAAGTGGTATTTCACCAAACACTGTAATTTAAACACAGATACGTGTCCGATACGGACACCAAACCAAACCTATTTCCTACCAAACTTGACACACAGCTAGGGTTTACCTATATGCATACAATTATGAAGAGAAAACACAATATTAACTAGGTTTGAGGATATTTACCTATGAGTGCAAAATCCTCAAATATAGGCCTATTTGAATGAAATCCTCCTTCAACTCCTAATGTCCAAAACTTCACAAATCCTTGCTAGCAAGCCACAATTGGTATCCTCTAGTGTAGGGGAGTCTAATGCAAGAAATTAGGCTCAATTTGGAGCTAAATTGATTGAATGGTGAGGGTGTGAATATTGTAGGAAAAACTAGGTTTTAGGTGTATGTAAATGAGGCTTGAATGAAGGGGGGTGTGTTTATATGGAAGGGGGTAGGGTTGGGCTGCCATGGGTAGATATTTTAGGGTTCTTCCACCTAGCAAACTTAGCTTCTAAGTCTTGGACCAAGTAGATAGATATTTAGGTTTCTAGGAAATATCTAAAAGTAAAATATCTAGATATTATCAAACCTAGATATTTACACATAAATCTAATATCTAACATTAGCCTCCTAGGTTAGTGACTAATCTCTAGATTAGGGTAAGCTAGGTTAGGGACTAATCATGGCACTAATCAACTAATTAAAGAATAATAAATTACATAAATCCAAATAAATTCTAATAAATTACCAAAATACCCTTTTGACTAAAAAATGGTAATTTGATATCTTAATCACATGGTTAGGCTTACATGGTCATGGTTAGTCTCTAGGTTATGAAATCTCTAGGGTTTACACTAGGGTTATACTAGTAAAATCATAAAGTCATAAGCCATGACTTAGAAAATAGTTTTAAACTATCTAAAAATCACCAAAATTCATAACATGACTAAATCACCATTATTTAATAATAAAAATAATAAATTTTCAAAATATCCCAATTTCAGAAAACTGGGTGTTACAAGTCTATCCTCCTTAGAAAAATTTCGTCCTCAAAATTAAGATAGTCGTACTCCTTCTAGGTCAAACCCCCAGTCAATCAAAGTCAAAAAGATAACATGCAATCATAGTCCTACTGGTCGTGATTCCACAGTCTCGAATAGGGTAACTACACTATCTAGTATATCACAAGCATATGCTGACAAGTACTAATGGAATCATACAACAAGATGGGAAAGGAATGACAGGAAAGACAAACCTGCTAACCCGTCACCTGCAGCGTGGTCTCCTCGAACGTCATCGCAAAAGCTCCACCCCTCTGGTGCTGAGCTACAGGTGGCCTAGCACCCTCAACAGGAGGTACAAATGGACAGTCTACCATCCTATATGAAACTGGTAAAGACAACTAGGAATTAATTATGAAGGATTACTATTCCAAAGATGATCAAATCGAAGGTTTAAGGCACGAGTGTCAATTGCATAGAAATCTAATAATACAATATATAAAGAAGATTTAGTCCCGGCATGATCTAAGTTGATCAATTTCAGGATATATCGAAGTTTGGGCAAGATGGAGAACGATGCCATTGAAGTCTGAGCACGAGTATCCAAGATTTGATATCCATATCATAATTGAATTAATTCAATTGAATAAGACCCCAAACACTGGATGATAAGGAGGATGACTCGGTCAACTGGTCACGATCAAAGAATTAGAATTTAAAGGATGATGTAAGGATATAGAAATAAGGCAATTTCTTCCTTTAGATAGGGAAACTAAATATGATACCTTGGGTTGATCTATCAAGTACAGTGCCTTTTCCATCTGAAATATGTGAAAGGCAAAACAATAATGACTTCAAAGGCGATGTTATTAAGCACAATACGTGGTTCATAGGCGATAGAAATAATTCAAAAGAGAATTGCCAAAACTGTCGTGGATGAGACTCTAGGGCAAATTTAACTATGTCTCCCTCCATGTCGAATAATATATGAGAAGCGAACCAAAGTGCAATAAGTTGATCAGACCATCATGCACCGGTTCTGATTAGACAATATGTTAGTGGGTGCCGGCCCCCAATAAAATATGTCATGATCAAGCTCGAAAAGATCAGCTTGCAAAACTGGTGCTAAATTAGCAACATAAGATAGACAAAATATAAGTAAGGATAATGATGAAGGAAGTTAATAGTACAAGATTTCTTAAACATCAAGGAGTGAGGGTGAATCAAAACAAGAGGGAAAAGGATTTTCAATTTGAAGTTCATAATGAGATTCTCAAGGGTCGTCCAGGAATCTCTCAAGTAGTCCTAACTGTGATTGAGTAACCTCTCCGTTAAAGCCTATCTCTCAATCCTATCGCAGGCTCGTAGCAGTACAACTAAGTCGCCGTACTACCACGATATCGCACTAATGTGACTCTCGACCTGCATGGGCCACCACTAAAAATGTGTCACGACCCGCACCCTGTGTAGGGGCACGAGAAGTGGGTACGTCCAGCCTACGCCGTAGTGTCGGCGGTAGTAAGCTATCCTAGGTTGCTAACTAATCTCATGCAGTGTATATAAAGTACTTGTCCAGATATCAGCTCCGAATGGAGGACAAGTAAAGGATAGGATATACTCAATCACAGTCTAAAACACAAAAAGATAACACAGAAGTTATATCTAAGGAATTAAAGACAACAACAACTAACTATTAAAATAATACAATATCATCTCAAACAAACTTAATACAAACTCAATATCTTAACTTTAATACAACAAGCCAAAACATGAAAGCTAAAGTAGTCTACTAGCTAATCTCCTGAATCACTCCTGAGAGTCGGAACCAAAGGTAGCTAATCCCTCGCCAGGTCCATGGTAAGTAGGGCATGTGTCCTCAGGATTATCATCTGTAATATTTTCAACAGGTCCAATCAGGACGGGAACGAGTACAACTCATCTAGAAAAACCCAAGTAAATGACAAAGAACTATAAAACAGTTATAGACAGTTTTATTGATGAGCATGGCAGTTTTATACAGGTAATGATGGCATAGAGAAACAGTAAGATACAAGAAAAGAAAGGTAACTAAAACAAGAGAAGAATCATGGCAATGAAGACTGTAATAAAAGCTAACTGAACTAGAATAACATTTACGAGTCCAGACAGTATGATATAAGTCTAATATAATCCCAGTATGAGTCCAGTCCATATAATCCGATACCAGATGATTTCCAGTACAAGACGAGTCCAACAGTGATCAATGAATCCAGGGTGAGTCCAACTATGATCTAACAGTGTGTTTTAAAATATCGATGTCGACATGTAAACGGCTGTAGGTATCAGGTACATCTCTCACTGATCAGGCAAGAGATGGCTATGCTTCCGGTAGATTCCTGTAGGAGATTCCGGATTTGGGGTATGTCTACATGTCTTACTCAATATTTCCTCGCCCAGCAAGTGAATCCAAAATCGACAAAAGAATCGAGATGAGTCTGGCCAATACATGATGATTCCAGAAATGATTCCGGAATGATACCAATAACTCCAGTAATAGAGGCCAGCAAGTAAGGTATGTGTCGATACATGAATCCAGAAATATCCATACGTATTGATACAGAGAATCACATAGAACTAACTAGAACTGAAATACAGTAATCGACAAATAAATGAGAGAACTATCAGAGAATGTACTCGCCTGATACTCTGAAAAGAGTAGTGTAACATCAGATGTCTGTACCAGGGTCACAATGTCCTAAAATAGAGCAATACAGTTATGACATGTCCAAAATGAAGGTAAATAAAATCTACGATGCAATCTATATGAATTCTAAGCCAATCTAGGTCAAAGTCAAACTTGGTCAACACTACAGTCAAACTAAGTCAAATTAAGTCATACTAGGTCACAAGAAGTTAAACTAAGTCATACAAGATCAAACAAAGTTAAACAAGTCTAATTCAGGTTAAAGTCAACTCTTGGTCAAATATTCTAGTCAAACTAGTCAAGTTATCTAGGGTTTAGTCAATAATGGTCAAACTAGGTCAAAGTCTAGACTAACTAAGATTTTGGTTAATCATAGATTAGTCAATAAAGTAATTAGGTCAAGGATCAACTCTATAAGGCTATCTCAAACCAATCATAGGCTAACATGTCTTAGGATACCTAAGATACTATACCACAATGTTAAGGTATAACCAATTATCTATACAAGTATATCACACAAAATATATATAGTACAATACCAACCTTAATCCTGTAATCAAGCTAATCCCATTCTCCAACTCAAGTCATGACTCAACTCTAAGTATCTCACTTAACCCCATACATATCTTAATTGACATGTAACTATCCATATAACCCAAGTCACACAAATACCCTTATATACTTAGGGCACTCACATATAGGTCAAACTCAAATAGCTAGCTAATAGTCTAGGGTTTACTCAATCTTAGTCAACTAGTCCCTTCTATACCCATCCAAGTCCATTCTAGGTCAAGGTTGACCTATAGTTGACTTTGGTCAACAATGGTCAACAAGGACCAACCATCTAGTCAAACTAGGTCTACTAAGCCTATTGGTCAATTCTAACTTGCTACTAACCATAGGCTAGTAATCGGTCACGACCCGCACCCACTGTGAGGGTACGAGAACGTAACAACGCCCAGCCTACGCCGCAGTGTCGGCGGTAGAACGTTGTCCTAGGTCAATCATCTAACAATATAAAGGTACCTGTACAGTATATACACTCCGAATGGAGGTGACATAACGATATACAGTCTCAATCACATCTAAGGCAGAATGATGAAAATAAAAGATAGATAGATACTGGAATAAAAAGATCCACAGGATACAATCAGAGAGAGAGACTAAGTGTCTACTGCCATACAAAACAGAACATCTAACTCAAATACAAGTCTCTAATACTGAAAAGAAAGAATATATACAATCAGATCTCAGAAGACAGAAATAGTAAACCTAGACTAGGGAGACTCAGTCTCTAAGCTAGTGGATCAGGCTAAAAATCTGGGTCACACATGGCATCTACAGCTGCCCTATAGTAGGTATCTATGCAGGCCTCCTCCTCATCCTCTGTAAAATTTTCAACAGGTCCAGTCAGGACGGGAGCGAGCACAAAACATCTCACGCAGTTCATAACGAGTTAGGAAATATAAAGCATACAATAGAGTAAAGTACATGAAACGCTGAAAGAAGAAGATATATGAAAAACAGTAGAGATTTGATAACAGGAAATATCTAAATATGATAAGTAAGACTGTAAGGAACATGTGATTTTAGAGCACAATATGGTTATGTAAACGGGTTAGGTTATACAATAAAATGGGACTCCTTTGTACGTGGGTGTACAATGGACATATACAATTTCTTATACAATACGATTGATCATATAACCATTTTCTACTCTCCCTCCCCAATCAATACACAAGGATCCAATTCAGTTACGTTACCTTATACAATGACTTGTATAATGACTTGTACAATGGCTTGTACAATGACTTGTACAATGGCTTGTACAATGGCTTGTACAATGGCTCAATGTGATACTGAGAGTATAATATGCACAATGAGTGTACAATGATAAGGTATTCAATAAATACAACATGTAAGTGAAACGCACATCACAATATGTACTTAGTGAATACAAGGAGATAATATCTCAGAAGAAGATCCATATAGTACCAATCCGTGATAATGAATCGTGTCAGCATCAAGTACAGTAATCTAGAGCAAGAATGTAAATCCATACAAGTATGAAACGGTCAGAGAATGTACTCGCCTGATAGCCTGAGTGTCTGAAGAGAATATACTGTCCGAAGAGTGGTGTCTGTCTTCTATAGAACAGCACAAGTCACAACAAGTCTAAAATGGTAAACTGAAGTTCTACTATGCATTCTACATGAATCTAGGTCAATCTAGGCCAAAGTCAACTCTTGGTCAACTCTGGTCAACCCTAGAAGTCAAACTAGGTCAAACTAGGTCTAACCAAGTCTAAACTAGTCTACCCTAGCAAGTATACACCATACAAGTCTATAAGACCACTTATGTGCATATTTACCATATGCCAAAACCACACAAGGATGCCATAGGCCCTTATAGGCAATACACATGCAATCCATATATTCATATACACACTATACATATAGGTAACATGTATATTGTATTACAAATTTCACATTAGTTATATATATTATTTATATATATATACATGTATATACATAGATAGTTAAAGAGGGAAAACAAGGCATATGTGTGTCTCATAGGAGTACATATGAGGGATAACTTGTGTGTTCACAGGTAGTTAACAGTGAGTGACATTTACCCATTTCATTCAGTTAACACAACCATTTAAAACAGTCCTAAATCTCAGTAAAACAGGAACCCAAAACAGTCTATCAATTCAAAACAGTCCATAAAACAAGGGACAGGAATCACAGTGTTGTGTGTGACAGTGAAGAAAAGAATAGCACCCAATTCAGTAAAAAGGAGAAAAGGGAAATCAATTCATGCTCTATTTATCAGTGTAAGAAATCAAAAATACAAGGAAGGGAAATTAGCTCAGGTTTACACATAGCATATATACATACATATATTATATTCATATATATAATATAATACATACATATATATTTAGAGAGAGTGAGCATGTGTGTGTGAGTGCCCTGTGGTGTGTGGCAGTAAAAGGGGTAGTGACAGGGCTGTCCTAGAGTGTGACAGTGAGCTCTGTGTGTGTGTCTACATGTGTGTGTGTGTGTGAAAGATAAAGTGAATGAGTGTCATAGAGTGATAGGTAGAGATAAACAGTTGAATAGACCCAAACTGTTTCCAGTTTGAACCAAAACAGAGACTAACAAACTCAGTTGATGCATGAATTGAATCAAGAGTTCAACAACTCAGTTAAAAACTCAAAAATATTCCTAAAACTGGGAATTCCAAATTTGAAACCAACACACCCCCATTTCGATCCAAAATCAACACACCATAAGTAAACACCTAGGTACACATGTTAGGGTCCTAATTATGTAATTAACAGTAATTAATGGGTGAAAAATGATGCCCAAGTTCAATTCTGTAAACTGGAATGAAAAACAGGAAACTCATTAATACACAGAAATTAGAAAAACTGGGAATAAGGGTAATCGAGTTTTAACAATACAAAATCCATTAAAATAGTAAAACAGTGGTTGGTAATGAACCTACAACATGTGCTCGTGTCATGTGATGTGTTTGTGTCCCAGCAAGAGGACACAAACGTGTCCAATCAATAAAAACACCCAAACAGTGTACTGAGACACTGTGCAGTGTGCACAGGCTCGTGCACGTGTGCACGCGTGTCGTGCACTCGACACGACACGAGTTGGGTCTCGTGGTTGTGTCCACACCTAGCTAAGGTCTAGGTGCACGTGTCCAATCACCTGTATCGTGTCTACAGTGTCGCGTGTCCGATTAAACATGCCGTATCAGTGGCTAAATACGACAGTGCACAGAACTGTGCAATCCCAGGGCACGTCGAATAACTCCCAAACCCGACCACGAATTGACACGAAATTTGGGGAGAGGGATGACAGAACATGCCCCAACAATCTCCCAAAATTTCGTGTCGAGACAATTCGTGTCGTGTCCAGAAAGAACCCCGAGGTGCAGGGGATTCCTGTAGCAGTGCGCGCGCGTGCGTGTCAGCGTGTGCACGTGTCCAAAACAGCTCGACACGACCCCAAATTAATATGAAACCAACAGGAACATGTAAGCAACACCTAATTACAATTTTCCATTCAAAAATATTGTATAAATAAAATCGAAATGCCCTCAGTGGCATTTCGACAAACACCTATACTACAGTCATGATACGTGTCCAAATAGACACGAAACTTAGGATACCCGACACAAAACCTATACTGATGCTTAGGGGACTCCTAGGGCTCCCTAATGATGAAGGCAAAATGAAATTTCATGGAAATTTGAGGGAGTTACCTAAGCTTGAACCTTCAAGAAAAATCCCTATTCAAATGCTCTCCTCTTGATGTCCCAATCCACCAATATCATCACAAACTGAAATGGAATATTAATGACAGCAACAATAGATAGATTAGGATCTAATAGAAAAGATTTGAATGGAAAAGGAAGAGGAATGGAATTTTAGGGATTTATTGAATAGGAACAAACCTTTCCTTCTAGACTTGAGCTTTCCTAAGAAAGAGGCAACCCTAAACTAAGAGAGTATTTATAGGATGGTGTTCCCAAGGAGGATATGGTGGCTGGCCACTTAGCCTAGGGCTTAGGGTTTTGAAACTTGTCTTGGGCTTTGGGCCTAGTCATTAAACAAATGACTTAAAAGTCACAAGTCATGGCTTGTGGTCAAAACTTTCTATTCAAAACTCCAAATTCTTAATTGTTTCCACTAACTAGAGTATGGTTGACCTAACTTAACCTAGGATCTCATATCTAGTCAAGTCTAACTTAACTAGGGTTAGGTCACAAAGTCAAACTAGTCAAAGTCAACCTAGTCAACCATCATTCAAACAATTCCAAAATAAATTCTAAAAATTCCCAAAAATTCAAATAAATCCTAAAATGACCAAAATATCCTCTAGGCTAAAATGTACTAATCAAACATCCTAATCACAATGACTAAGCTCTAGGTTAACAGTCTCTAAGGCTACACTAGTCAATGCACCAAAATCATAAGTCATGAATTAATTAGTTTAAAAATAATTAAAAATTACCAAAAATCATATTATTAATTAAATATCATAATTAAACAAATTAAAATACAAAATTTCAAAATTACCCTCATTTAGAAAACTGGATGTTACAAGTCTACCCACCTTAGAAAAATTTCGTCCTCGAAATTAAAATGGTAGTAGTCCTTCTAGGTCAAACACCCCACAATCAGAGTCTCAAACATACCGTCAGATAATCATATGCGTCTGTCCAAAATCGTGATACTCAGAATCTCTGTCATGCCAGTGAGCAAGGCTACGATAATCACAGAGTCCTCAACTATGGTACATACCTCTAGAACTATGGTATTTAAAATTTTCGTATTACCGCGCGCTTGGCAGCGAAAACCTTAAATTCCCACACCCGAGAAATACGTCCATAGTCCGACTATATGTCCTCACTATGCCTGCTAGCATGACCCTAGAGGATTCTAAAATCTCATAATCGAGGCGACCTAGCCCATACGACTTATCTCAGAAGAAAATTCAATCATACTGAAACACCAGATCAAACTTATCAACAATGAAGAAACAGATAGGAATAGATAAAACTGAATTTCAAGATAGGAATTTCAGAATTGGATCAAAAGAACGGAACCAGCAACTAGATCTCCAACGGCCTGAGCATCCTCGGCTGTCATGGCGAAAGCTCGCCCTGGCTGGCCTCTCCTGGCCTGCTGTTGATGCTGGACGAACCTCTGCTGCTGAGTCTGCAATGGTGGTCCCCTCTGCTGCCCTGCCGGAGCCCTAGCTCCTGGTGCTACCTGAGCCAATGGTGTCGGGTTCTGGGGACACTCTCTACACTGATGTTCTGCTGACCCGCAAAGTAAACACATACCCAGTCTCTTCCTGCAATCGTTCCACCAATGGCCTGGCTTCTTGCAGAAGTTGCACACGGTGTCCTGCTGATACTGCACCTGTCCCTGACCCTGATACTGAACAGGCCTCTGCTGTAGCTGATGTATCTGAGCCCTCGGCTGCTGGTACTGCTGCTGAAACTGTATGCCTGGCATCGGCTGCTGATACTGCTACTGAATGTGCGGCCTCTTGGCCGGTCCTCCGCTGCTGGTGCCTCCAACTGGGTCTCGCCCTCTCTTGAGCCTAAGCTCAAGGTCATCCTCTGCAGCTAAAGCGTCCACCAGGATCTCTTCATAGGTAGTGCTGCGAGCGTTCTTGGTGTAGGACTTGACCTCCTTTACCAAGCCCTTCCAAAACCTTCGGGCCTTCGTCGTCTCTGACAAGTCATCCATAAATCTGCTCAGGCGGCAGAACTCTCCTGCGTACTCCTCCACAGACTGGTTCCCCTGGACTAGGGCCTCGAACTGGGTCTCGAGGGCTCCCAGCGCTGCGTCTGGAAAGAACTTCTCCTTGAACAGCTTCTTGAATGCTGCCCAAGTCTGTCCTGCTGTACCGACCCTCGGGTCGGTCTGGTACCAGGTACGGGCCAGATCCTGCATCATGCTGGCCGCTGCCTCTATCTAGAGCCTCGTCAGGATCTCAGCCAACCTGAAAATCTCCTCCATATGCTCGATCCACTCATCGGCATACAAGATCCCCTCTGTCCCTCGGAAGTCTCTCGGGTGCATCTTTTGGAAATCTTGGATGCCCTTCTTTCGTAGCCGGTACGGCTGCGGGGCTGCCGCTGGCTGAGCTATGACTCTCTCTACCACAGTCATTGCCAGCTCAATGCCTCGTGTGAGCTCTGCTGTCTGCCCCTGCTGCTAGGTCTGCTGACCCTCCATGTACTGCCGAAAGAAGGCTAACAGCTGAACGGCGTTAATTGTCCCTGCAGGTGGCTGCTGCTGCTGAAGAAGTACATCCGGAATGACTGGGTCCTGTCTTCGAACTGGTGAAGGCATACCCTCAGCTACTGCTTCTGCTGAAGTCCCAATATGAGCAGAGGTGGCAGGAGCTGTAGCCTCCCGACCCTGCTGAACTGGCTGAGAGGTAGTAGTCCCCTCTACAGTATCTCCATGAATGGCACGCTGTGATCGCGTCTCCACCATCCTGAAGACAGATCAAGCAAACAATTGCTGAGAATGAGTCGAAATAGCAAAGGAGGACAGTTATATTCAAGGAGAATAATATCAACAAGAACCGAGATGGTATGAATTTGATATGAGTTTTTCCTAGTGTGATTGAGTACCTTCAAAAATATTCTAATCCTACTGCAGGCTGTAGTGATACTCTAGTTCGAATACCACTACATAAACTCGACCTGCATGGGCCACCACTAAAAACGTGTCACGAGCCGCACCCACTGTGAGGGTACGAGAACGTAACAACGCCCAGCCTACGCTGCAGTGTCGGCGGTAGAACGCTGTCCTAGGTCAATCATCTAACAATATAAAGGTACCTGTACAGTATATACACTCCGAATGGAGGTGACATAACGATATACAGTCTCAATCACATCTAAGGCAGAATGATGAAAATAAAAGATAGATAGATACTGGAATAAAAAGATCCACATGATACAATCAGAGAGAGAGACTAAGTGTCTACTGCCATACAAAACAGAACATCTAACTCAAATACAAGTCTCTAATACTGAAAAGAAAGAATATATACAATCCGATCTCAGAAGACAGAAATAGTAAACCTAGACTAGGGAGCCTCAGTCTCTAAGCTAGTGGATCAGGCTGGAAATCTGGGTCGAACATGGCATCTACAGCTGCCCCATAGTAGGTATCTATGCAGGCCTCCTCCTCATCCTCTGTAAAATTTTCAACAGGTCCAGTCAGGACGGGAGCGAGCACAAAACATCTCACGCAGTTCATAACGAGTTAGGAAATATAAAGCATACAATAGAGTAAAGTACATAAAATACTGAAAGAAGAAGATATATGAAAAATAGTAGAGATTTGATAACAGGAAATATCTAAATATGATAAGTAAGACTGTAAGGAACATGTGATTTTAGAGCACAATATGGTTATGTAAACGGGTTAGGTTATACAATAAAATGGGACTCCTTTGTACGTGGGTGTACAATGGACATATATAATTTCTTATACAATACGATTGATCACATAACCATTTTCTACTCCCCCTCCCCAATCAATACACAAGGATCCAATTCAGTTACGTTACCTTATACAATAACTTGTACAATGACTTGTACAATGGCTTGTTGTAACACTCTGTTTTCTGAAATAGGGGATTTTTTGAAAATTTATTATTTTTATTATTTATTAGTGGTATTTTAGTCATGGTATGATTTTCTGGTGATTTTAGTTAAGTTAAACCATTTCTAAAGTCATGCTAAGTCATGACTTATGACTTTGTAATTTTGGTTAGTATAACTTAGTGTAAACCCTAGTTTTCTCTAACCTAGAAGTTGCCATGACCATGAGAGCTTAGCCATAGGCTTAGAATATCAAATTAGTGGTTTTTGACCAAAAGGGTATTTTGGTAATTTTTTAGACTTTATTTGTGATTATGTGATTTTTAATATTATTTAATTCTTGGTAGGTCTCATGATTAGTCACTAACCTATCCTACCGTAAACTAGAAGTTAGCCACTAACCTAGAATCATTAGGGTGATGTTTTGGTCATGGGATAAAGGGTTAAATATCTAGATATTAACTTTAAGGATATTTTCCTTAAACAAATCAAAATATCTAGAACCCTTTAGGCTAAAGTCCATGCCTTAGCCATGAAGGAAGGCAAGGACACTCCCCCCCCATGCTTGGCCGGCCAAGGGCACCCCCCTTGGCAGCCCACCCATGTTATAAACCCCATGGATTTATTCATGAACAAAATTACATGAAATTAAATCCACAAAATTCCCTTTTCCTTCAACCCTTGATAACTTGATCATTCTTGATCCAAATTGACTCTAGTCTCTTGCATTGGAACCCTACAACATCTAGGGAGCTAAGGGAAGCTAGAAATTCAGAATTTGGGAGCTTGGGCATCATCGAGTTGGAGATCACACAACCCCATTATCATTATTTTTCCTTGGATTTGCACAATAGGTATTTTCTCACAAACCTAGTCAAATTCCTGTTTTTCTTTCATAAATGCATTCATATAGGAATAAAAATACTGTGGGTAAAGTTTGGTGGGATTGTGATGTGTTTTGGTGTCCGTATCGGACACGTATCGTAGGGCTAAAATCCTTGTTTGGTAAATGCCACAATGGATTCGATTTTATCAAACTGTGAGACAAATTACACGAATCTGTAGCCCTATACATGCTGATCACTAAACATGTGGACTGAGCACATTTTAGTGCTGTGTCCGTGTCCAAATTGGACACGAACCGACCGCACGAGCCCATCGTGCATGCCCTGCTACCCGACACCTCGTGTGCACTACACAGGCCACTAGGACACGAAATATTTGACACAGACAAGGGGGCAATGTCTGCAAGCATGCCCCCAAAGTCTCGTGTCGCGTCGTGTCGTGTCGAGTGAGAAAACTCACTCGCACTGGACACGCGCTGTCAGCGCACACGCACGCGCGCACAGCTTTGAGTGTGTCGTGTCGCATGGACACAACACTAGAGCATCTCGTAGTGACACGGGCATGAAGCCCTATACGTGGCATACACGTAGACACGAGCACGTGGTGCTTCGTGTCCTGTGTCGCGTGTACGACGCGTGTAACCGCGTGCACGATACTGTTATTCGTGTGCGTGTCAGGAATTTACCCGAGTGGTTGTTTTGCGTGTTTGGACACGCGAAACTGTGTCGTGGTGTCGTGTCAGTGACCTAGGACACTAGTGTATGTGTGGGGTGTCAGTTACCAACCCTTGGTTGCGAGCCTTAGCTCGTTTGGTTGCGTGTATTTCGAATTACCCCATTCGAGTGCACTGTGCACTGTCAACAGTTTTGGGGATTATTTTCCAGTTTTGGAAATCGAGTTTCAAATCGATTTTCTTCATGTTTAATACATTGGACTAGTGTATTTTAGTGTGTATATGTGTAGTACATATGTATTTGTGAGTGTGGGTCGAATTTGGGGAGAATTGGTGGTGTGTGTGTGTAGTTATATATATATATACATATGTATGTATATATGTTATATTGTGTGTGTGTGTTGGGAGCCACTTTGGTTCCAGAATTCCTGGAACCCTCCCCCTACTGTCTACTGTCCAGACTTCACCCCCCTCTTTCTCACAGTCTCTGTCTCACTCTCTCTCTCACTTCCTTTCCCTCTATATATATATGTAATATATATATAGTTATATATATATGTATTGTATATATATATATATATATATATATATATTTTATATATATATATATATATATATATATATATATATATATATATATATATATATATATATATAAATGATATATATGTATATTTTGTGTTAGGTCTCATTAGGTCAATATAGTGTATTAAAAGTATATGGGTTTGTATTGATATTGGGTGGTGATAGATAGTGTGTATCTATATATATAGATATAGTTATATATATATATATATATATATATATATATATATATATATATATATATATATATATATATATATATATATATATATATATATGACTCCTAGTTATAGGTTTATATGAAAACCCCATCATTAGCCTATGGTCTAGGATTACTAGCCAATGGCTTGGGGCTAACCCTAATGGCCCAAAACCAACATGTTGACCCTTGATTACTAAGGGTTGACCAAAGTCA
Source organism: Iris pallida (assembly GCA_029216955.1). Taxonomy (NCBI): domain Eukaryota; kingdom Viridiplantae; phylum Streptophyta; class Magnoliopsida; order Asparagales; family Iridaceae; genus Iris; species Iris pallida. Next base: position 23,520,768 of record JANAVB010021796.1, read on the forward strand.
ACCTTAGGTCAAAAGTGACCTAGTTCACCTAGAAATGACTAGTAATGACCTAAAATAACTAGTTTGACTAGTATTTGACTAGTTTAATTAGAATGTTGACCAAGAGCTGACTTTAACCTAGATTTGACTAATCTTGACTTATTTGACCTTGTTTGACCTTATTTGACTTAGTTGATTTCCTGTGACCCAGTTTGACTATTGAGTTGACCAAGAGTTGACTATTGACCAGATTGACCTAGAATCATGTAGTATGCATTGTATACTTTATTTTTACCATTGTGGATACATTGTGACTTGTATTGCTCTGATTAGGAGCCATACACCTCTCCTCAGACAGTATATCCTCTTCAGACATTCAGTTATCAGGCGAGTACATTCTCTGACCGTTTCATACTTGTTCAGGCTTTACTTCTCGCTCTAGATTACTTTACTTGATGCTGTCACGTTGGTAACACGGATTGATACTATATGGATCTTTACATGAGATGTTATCCCCCTCGGGAGCATCGGGTACTTCATGTTATGTGTGTTTCACTATCATCATGTACTCCTATGCTTCCATTATTCATGTGCACTCATGTGATCATGTACTCTCATGTTTACTGAGCCCTCATATATACTATCATGTGCACCCTTTCATGGGCTCCATGTGATATCATGTACAATAACGTAACTTGTATAGATCCTTGTGTATTGATTGGGGTAACGGGGGAGTAGAAGTGGACATGTGAATAATTCCAAAGTAGTGTAATCATGTGCAAACTCAGTAGTGTAATCATGTATAAATTCTAGCCATTCACATGCCTATCTTGTGCTCTACATCACTAGTCACTTACAGTTCTCTATATACAGTAGATATTTCATTACAGCTATCTCTTTTACAGCGTATATTTCCTTTCAGCAGTTCATATATCTTACTCTATTGCCTGTATCGTATTTCCTAACCTGCTATGCACTGCGTGAGATGTATTGTGCTCGTTCCCGTCCTGATTGGACCTGTTGAAAATATTACAGAGGATGAGGAGGAGGCCCTGGTGTCTACCTATTATGGAGCAGGACTAGATGATACTTATGTTGTGGACCCTCAGCAGGATCCACCTGCAGCTGAGGATGTTGCCCCAGTAGTCTAGGCTAGTTTAGCTAGACAGTCTTTCGGTATTATCTTTTTGTCTCACATTTTGAGTTGTATTTTGAGATGTTGAGATATATATAGACTCTTAGACTTATTGTATTATGAGTTGACATTCTGGTGTTATGTTATCCTGGACACTTGGACATTTTCATCTATTCTACTGTTCTCTTTGAGTTACTGTCTATCTATCTATCTTTCATTCTTCTACCCTAGATGTGATTGAGATGTATATTGTTATGTCACCTCCATTCGGAGAGTATAAACTGTACAGGTATTTTTATATTGTTAGATGATTGACCTAGGACAACGTTCTACCGCCGACACTGCGGCGTAGGCTGGACGTACCCACTTCTCGTGCCCTTACTCTAGGGTGCGGGTCGTGACACGTTTTTAGTGGTGGCCCATGCAGGTCGAGTTTATGTAGTGGTATTCGAACTAGAGTATCACTACAGCCTGCGATAGGATTTGAGGAATAGGCTTAGAGAGAGTGGATACTCAATCACTGCTAGGATACTTTGAGAGATTCCTGGGATGACCCTTGAGAATCTCATTTGAAATTACGATTTAAACTCCTTTTCCCTTGATTGAATTTGATTTTGGAGGATTCACTGTAGAACTTTGAATCCTGGTGTTAGTTGATGATTTTGAAAATTTTATAGTTGTTGATTTTAATTTCTTAGTGTTAGATTTATATCTTTTATTTTTAGGGTACTCAATCACAATTATGAGAAAACTTTTATCTGTTTCTTGCCATCTAATCCTCTTGCTAATTGCCTTTCATTAAAATGAACTGTCCTCTCTATTTTGCATCTTGCTTAAACTCTTTTACCAATCTATGTGACTGTAACCTAAACCTGACTTACTCGACATTTTCTCAAATCAAGACTTTATTGAGACCTTCTAACCTTGACCCTTGATTGATCGAACCCTAACTATATTCATCTAGTAGCCTATCTATCCCTAGGACTGTGTTCCTAAATTATTTACTAGATTTCTGATTAATTTTATTTCATGAGTTAATTTGATCTTCTTCAATTTTTGCATCAATTTGTCACGTCTCGAACTCCCACTTTCTATTCTAGATCCTTGGACGTCCTTTACCGTGACTTAGATATTCAGAGTATAATACTAGCTGTTACCTTCCAACAAACTTCACATGTAAGACCTAGACTAGCCTACCTTCATGTAGGTATTCCATGTCCTACAAAAACCCGTCTCCTTGTACTCCATTATCTTGATATGATTTTCTGGTCAAATGGCTAAACTATAACCTCTACCATGATACTAAATTAATTCTTATTTCAATTAGAGATCCACCTTGGCTCAATTCTTTCGACCTGACATATGATGGTGTTCTGCTTGAACCCTCAAATACTTAACCTTGTACCTTACCTTGAATGCTTGACCCGATTGGTTAAGAATCTTGGACTATGTCTCTTCTTTCATCATTCCACCCTTACTTATATCTTATGCTATAAATTTATCCTTAAGTTTTACAAGATTATCCTTTTCGAGCTTGATCATGGTATATTTTATTGGGTGTACACCCACTAATATATTATCTAATCAGAACCGGCGCATGATGGTCTGATCAACCTATTGCGTTTGGGTTCGCTTTTTCATATATTAATCTACGTGGATACAGACACAGTTAAACTTACCCTAGAATCTTATCCACAACAGCCTTGACAATTCTCCTTGGAATTATTTTATCACCTATGAACCTCGTATTCATATCCAGTTGAATTAAATTTAATCATGACCTGGATCTTCATCATTGGATGCTCGTGCTCATACTTGATTTCATTAATTTTCCATCTTGCCCAATCTCGATTTATTCTAAAATTGATCAACTTAGATCGTGTCAAGACTAAAATCTATTTGTGATTGTTTGTACCTAAATTTTCAATTTTCTTTTTATGGAATGGTAACTTTAATGATTTCTTACTTGTTAATGACCCATTTTCATATAGGAGGGTAGACGACCCTATAGTCTTGATGATTGTTGTTTCCTTACCTTCCCAAATTTGGACACCTTAGATTGCTTGAACGTTTTGATACCATAGGACAGTATTGATCTAGAATGACTAGTACACCTAGATGAGACCACAGACTGTTCCATTTAACCTGTCCCCCTGGTACCACAATTGCATCACAATTTCTGGCTTAATTCAGGCCATAGACCTTTCCCACTCTAAATTATGATCATCATAGGCACATTACCATGACTTTTAAATTTGGAGCACAAGACTAGTTGTTTTCTCAAAACTAATTTCACATACGTAACCTAGACATGACATACTACACCCATGACCTTAGTGTCCCACTCAGGCATACCATTGTGTACTTCATTTGCTTAGTACGATTTTCCTGACCCGAGGCTCCATCCTGATTTACCCCATGGAGTTATTTTTTTTGGCTTCGATTTGAATTAAGGACACCTTATGACCTAAAACGGCCAGCCAATTTTTGGACATGACCCAGTATAGGTCTACTACCCATATTTTGCTTGTCGACCTTGTATGTTGCTAGATAGTAGCTTCGTCCTTGATTGTTGGAGGTTGACCTAGAAGGAGTACGACCATCTAAATTTCGAGGACGAAATTATTTTAAGGTGGGTAGACTTGTAACACCCTGTTTTCTGAAATAGGGGATTTTTTGAAAATTTATTATTTTTATTATTTATTAGTGGTATTTTAGTCATGGTATGATTTTCTGGTGATTTTAGTTAAGTTAAACCATTTCTAAAGTCATGCTAAGTCATGACTTATGACTTTGTGATTTTGGTTAGTATAACTTAGTGTAAACCCTAGTTTTCTCTAACCTAGAAGTTGCCATGACCATGAGAGCTTAGCCATAGGCTTAGAATATCAAATTAGTGGTTTTTGACCAAAAGGGTATTTTGGTAATTTTCTAGACTTTATTTGTGATTATGTGATTTTTAATATTATTTAATTCTTGGTAGGTCTCATGATTAGTCACTAACCTATCCTACCCTAAACTAGAAGTTAGCCACTAACCTAGAATCATTAGGGTGATGTTTTGGTCATGGGATAAAGGGTTAAATATCTAGATATTAACTTTAAGGATATTTTCCTTAAACAAATCAAAATATCTAGAACCCTTTAGGCTAAAGTCCATGCCTTAGCCATGAAGGAAGGCAAGGACACTCCCCCCCCCCATGCTTGGCCGGCCAAGGGCACCCCCCTTGGCAGCCCACCCATGTTATAAACCCCATGGATTTATTCATGAACAAAATTACATGAAATTAAATCCACAAAATTCCCTTTTCCTTCAACCCTTGATAACTTGATCATTCTTGATCCAAATTGACTCTAGTCTCTTGCATTGGAACCCTACAACATCTAGGGAGCTAAGGGAAGCTAGAAATTCAAAATTTGGGAGCTTGGGCATCATCGAGTTGGAGATCACACAACCCCATTATCATTGTTTTTCCTTGGATTTGCACAATAGGTATTTTCTCACAAACCTAGTCAAATTCCTGTTTTTCTTTCATAAATGCATTCATATAGGAATAACAATACTGTGGGTAAAGTTTGGTGGGATTGTGATGTGTTTTGGTGTCCGTATCGGACACGTATCGTAGGGCTAAAATCCTTGTTTGGTAAAATGCTACAATGGATTCGATTTTATCAAACTGTGAGACAAATTACACGAATCTGTAGCCCTATACATGCTGATCACTAAACATGTGGACTGAGCACATTTTAGTGCTGTGTCCGTGTCCAAATTGGACACGAACCGACCGTACGAGCCCATCGTGCATGCCCTGCTACCCGACACCTCGTGTGCACTACACAGGCCACTAGGACACGAAATATTTGACACAGACAAGGGGGCAATGTCTGCGAGCATGCCCCCAAAGTCTCGTGTCGCGTCGTGTCGTGTCGAGTGAGAAAACTCACTCGTACTGGACACGCGCTGTCAGCGCACACGCGCGCGCGCACAGCTTTGAGTGTGTCATGTCGCATGGACACGACACTAGAGCATCTCGTAGTGACACGGGCATGAAGCCCTATACGTGGCATACACGTAGACACGAGCACGTGGTGCTTCGTGTCCTGTGTCGCGTGTACGACGCGTGTAACCGCGTGCACGACACTGTTATTCGTGCGCGTGTCAGGAATTTACCCGAGTGGTTGTTTTGCGTGTTTAGACACGCGAAACTGTGTCGTGGTGTCGTGTCAGTGACCTAGGACACTAGTGTATGTGTGGGGTGTCAGTTACCAACCCTTGGTTGCGAGCCTTAGCTCGTTTGGTTGCGTGTATTTCGAATTACCCCATTCGAGTGCACTGTGCACTGTCAACAGTTTTGGGGATTATTTTTCAGTTTTGGAAATCGAGTTTCAAATCGATTTTCTTCATGTTTAATACATTGGACTAGTGTATTTTAGTGTGTATATGTGTAGTACATATGTATTTGTGAGTGTGGGTCGAATTTGGGGAGAATTGGTGGTGTGTGTGTGTAGTTATATATATATATATACATATGTATGTATATATGTTATATTGTGTGTGTGTGTTGGGAGCCACTTTGGTTCCAGAATTCCTGGAACCCTCCCCCTACTGTCTACTGTCCAGACTTTACCCCCCTCTTTCTCACAGTCTCTGTCTCACTCTCTCTCTCACTTCCTTTCCCTCTATATATATATGTAATATATATATAGTTATATATATATGTATTGTATATATATATATATATATATATATATATATATATATATATATATATATATAAATGATATATATGTATATTTTGTGTTAGGTCTCATTAGGTCAATATAGTGTATTAAAAGTATATGGGTTTGTATTGATATTGGGTGGTGATAGATAGTGTGTATCTATATATATAGATATAGTTATATATATATATATATATGACTCCTAGTTATAGGTTTATATGAAAATCCCATCATTAGCCTATAGCCTAGGATTACTAGCCAATGGCTTGGGGCTAACCCTAATGGCCCAAAACCAACATGTTGACCCTTGATTACTAAGGGTTGACCAAAGTCAACCTTAGGTCAAAAGTGACCTAGTTCACCTAGAAATGACTAGTAATGACCTAAAATAACTAGTTTGACTAGTATTTGACTAGTTTGATTAGAATGTTGACCAAGAGCTGACTTTAACCTAGATTTGACTAATCTTGACTTATTTGACGTTGTTTGACCTTATTTGACTTAGTTGATTTCCTGTGACCCAGTTTGACTATTGAGTTGACCAAGAGTTGACTATTGACCAGATTGACCTAGAATCATGTAGTATGCATTGTATACTTTATTTTTACCATTGTGGATATATTGTGACTTGTATTGCTCTGATTAGGAGCCATACACCTCTCCTCAGACAGTATATCCTCTTCAGACATTCAGTTATCAGGCGAGTACATTCTCTGACTATTTCATACTTGTTCAGGCTTTACTTCTCGCTCTAGATTACTTTACTTGATGCTGTCACGTTGGTAACACGGATTGGTACTATATGGATCTTTTCATGAGATGTTATCCCCCTCGGGAGCATCGGGTACTTCATGTTATGTGTGTTTCACTATCATCATGTACTCCTATGCTTCCATTATTCATGTGCACTCATGTGATCATGTACTCTCATGTTTACTGAGCCCTCATGTATACTATCATGTGCACCCTTTCATGGGCCCCATGTGATATCATGTACAATAACGTAACTTGTATAGATCCTTGTGTATTGATTGGGGTAACGGGGGAGTAGAAGTGGACATGTGAATAATTCCAAAGTAGTGTAATCATGTGCAAACTCAGTAGTGTAATCATGTATAAATTCTAGCCATTCACATGCCTATCTTGTGCTCTACATCACTAGTCACTTACAGTTCTCTATATACAGTAGATATTTTATTACAGCTATCTTTTTTACAGCGTATATTTCCTTTCAGCAGTTCATGTATCTTACTCTATTGCCTGTATCGTATTTCCTAACCTGCTATGCACTGCGTGAGATGTATTGTGCTCGTTCCCGTCCTGATTGGACCTGTTGAAAATATTACAGAGGATGAGGAGGAGGCCCTGGTGTCTACCTATTATGGAGCAGGACTAGATGATACTTATGTTGTGGACCCTCAGCAGGATCCACCTGCAGCTGAGGATGTTGCCCCAGTAGTCTAGGCTAGTTTAGCTAGACAGTCTTTCGGTATTATCTTTTTGTCTCACATTCTGAGTTGTATTTTGAGATGTTGAGATATATATAGACTCTTAGACTTATTGTATTATGAGTTGACATTCTGGTGTTATGTTATCCTGGACACTTGGACATTTTCATCTATTCTACTGTTCTCTTTGAGTTACTGTCTATCTATCTATCTTTCATTCTTCTACCCTAGATGTGATTGAGATGTATATTGTTATGTCACCTCCATTCGGAGAGTATAAACTGTACAGGTATTTTTATATTGTTAGATGATTGACCTAGGACAGCGTTCTACCGCCGACACTGCGGCGTAGGCAGGACGTACCCACTTCTCGTGCCCTTACTCTAGGGTGCGGGTCGTGACACTTATACAATGGCTTGTACAATGGCTCAATGTGATACTGAGAGTACAATAAGCACAATGAGTGTACAATGATAAGGTATTCAATAAATACAACATGTAAGTGAAACGTACATCACAATATGTACTTAGTAAATACAAGAAGATAACATCTCAGAAGAAGATCCATATAGTACCAATCCGTGATAATGAATCGTGTCAGCATCAAGTACAGTAATCTAGAGCAAGAATGTAAATCCATACAAGTATGAAACGGTCAGAGAATGTACTCGCCTGATAGCCTGAGTGTCTGAAGAGAATATACTGTCCGAGGAGTGGTGTCTGTCTCCTATAGAACAGCACAAGTCACAACAAGTCTAAGATGGTAAACTGAAGTTCTACTATGCATTCTACATGAATCTAGGTCAATCTAGGCCAAAGTCAACTCTTGGTCAACTCTGGTCAACCCTAGAAGTCAAACTAGGTCAAACTAGGTCTAACCAAGTCTAAACTAGTCTACCCTAGCAAGTATACGCCATATAAGTCTATAAGACCACTTATGTGCATATTTACCATATGCCAAGACCACACAAGGATGCCATAGGCCCTTATAGGCAATACACATGCAATCCATATATTCATATACACACTATACATATAGGTAACATGTATATTGTATTACAAATTTTACATTAGTTATATATATTATTTATATATATATACATGTATATACATAGAGAGTTAAAGAGGGAAAATAAGGCATATGTGTGTCTCATAGGAGTACATATGAGGGATAACTTGTGTGTTCACAGGTAGTTAACAGTGAGTGACAGTTACCCATTTCATTCAGTTAACACAACCATTTAAAACAGTCCTAAATCTCAGTAAAACAGGAACCCAAAACAGTCTATCAATTCAAAACAGTCCATAAAATAAGGGACAGGAATCACAGTGTTGTGTGTGACAGTGAAGAAAAGAATAGCACCCAATTCAGTAAAAAGGAGAAAAGGGAAATCAATTCATGCTCTATTTATCAGTGTAAGAAATCAAAAATACAAGGAAGGGAAATTAGCTCAGGTTTACACATAGCATATATACATACATATATTATATTCATATATATAATATAATACATACATATATATTTAGAGAGAGTGAGCATGTGTGTGTGAGTGCCCTGTGGTGTGTGGCAGTGAAAGGGGTAGTGACAGGGCTGTCCTAGAGTGTGACAGTGAGCTGTGTGTGTGTGTCTACATGTGTGTGTGTGTGTGTGAAAGATAGAGTGAATGAGTGTCATAGAGTGATAGGTAGAGATAAACAGTTGAATAGACCCAAACTGTTTCCAGTTTGAACCAAAACAGAGACTAACAAACTCAGTTGATGCATGAATTGAATCAAGAGTTCAACAACTCAGTTAAAAACTCAAAAACAGTTCTAAAACTGGGAATTCCAAATTTGAAACCAACACACCCCCATTTCGATCCAAAATCAACACACCATAAGTAAACACCTAGGTACACATGTTAGGGTCCTAATTATATGTAATTAACAGTAATTAATGGGTGAAAAATGATGCCCAAGTTCAATTTTGTAAAGTGGAATGAAAAACAGAAAACTCATTGATACACAGAAATTAGAAAAACTGGGAATAAGGGTAATCGAGTTTTAACAATACAAAATCCATTAAAATAGTAAAACAGTGGTTGGTAATGAACCTACAACATGTGCTCGTGTCATGTGATGTGTTTGTGTCCCAGCAAGAGGACACAAACGTGTCCAATCAATAAAAACACCCAAACAGTGCACTGAGACACTGTACAGTGTGCACAGGCTCGTGCACGTGTGCACGCGTGTCGTGCACTCGACACGACACGAGTGGGGTCTCGTGGTTGTGTCCACACCTAGCTAAGGTCTAGGTGCACGTGTCCAATCACCTGTATCGTGTCTACAGTGTCGCGTGTCCGATTAAACGTGCCGTATCAGTGGCTAAATACGACAGTGCACAGAACTGTGCAATCCCAGTGCACAGAACTGTGCAATCCCAGTGCACGTCGAATAACTCCCAAACCCGACCACGAATTGACACAAAATTTGGGGAGAGGGATGACAGAACATGCCCCAACAATATCATAAAATTTCATGTCGAGACAATTCGTGTCGTGTCCAGAAAGAACCCCGAGGTGCAGGGGATTCCTGTAGCAGTGCGCGCGCGTGCGTGTCAGCGTGTGCACGTGTCCAAAACAGCTCGACACGACCCCAAATTAATACGAAACCAACAGGAACATGTAAGCAACACCTAATTACAATTTTCCATTCAAAAATATTGCATGAATAAAATCAAAATGCCCTCAGTGGCATTTCGACAAACACCTATACTACAGTCATGATACGTGTCCAAATGGATACGAAACTTAGGATACCCGACACAAAACCTATACTGATGCTTAGGGGACTCCTAGGGCTCCCTAATGATGAAGACAAAACGAAATTTCATGGAAATTTGAGGGAGTTACCTAAGCTTGAACCTTCAAGAAAAATCTCTATTCAAATGCTCTCCTCTTGATGTCCCAATCCACCAATATCACCACAAACTGAAATGGAATATTAATGACAGCAAGAATAGATAGATTAGGATCTAATAGAAAAGATTTGAATGGAAAAGGAAGAGAAATGGAATTTTAGGGATTTATTGAATAGGAACAAACCTTTCCTTCTAGACTTGAGCTTTCCTAAGAAAGAGGCAACCCTAAACTAAGAGAGTATTTATAGGGTGGTGTTCCCAAGGAGGATATGGTGGCTGGCCACTTAGCCTAGGGCTTAGGGTTTTGAAACTTGTCTTGGGCTTTGGGCCTAGTCATTAAACAAATGACTTAAAAGTCACAAGTCATGGCTTGTGGTCAAAACTTTCTATTCAAAACTCCAAATTCTTAATTGTTTCCACTAACTAGAGTATGGTTGACCTAACTTAACCTAGGATCTCATATCTAGTCAAGTCTAACTTAACTAGGGTTAGGTCACAAAGTCAAACTAGTCAAAGTCAACCTAGTCAACCATCATTCAAACAATTCCAAAATAAATTCTAAAAATTCCCAAAAATTCAAATAAATCCTAAAATGACCAAAATATCCTCTAGGCTAAAATGTACTAATCAAACATCCTAATCACAATGACTAGGCTCTAGGTCAACAGTCTCTAAGGCTACACTATTCAATGCACCAAAATCATAAGTCATGAATTAATTAGTTTAAAAATAATTAAAAATTACCAAAAATCATATTATTAATTAAATATCATAATTAAATAAATTAAAATACAAAATTTCAAAATTACCCTCATTTAGAAAACTGGATGTTACAAGTCTACCCACCTTAGAAAAATTTCGTCCTCGAAATTAAAATGGTAGTAGTCCTTCTAGGTCAAACACCCCACAATCAGAGTCTCAAACATACCGTCAGATAATCATATGCGTCTGTCCAAAATTGTGATACTCAGAATCTCTGTCATGCCAGTGAGCAAGGCTACGATAATCACAGAGTCCTCAACTATGGTACATACCTCTAGAACTATGGTATTTAAAATTTTCGCATTGCCGCGCGCTTGGCAGCGAAAACCTTAAATTCCCACACCCGAGAAATATGTCCATAGTCCGACTATATGTCCTCACTATGCCTGCTAGCATGACCCTAGAGGATTCTAAAATCTCATAATCGAGGCGACCTAGCCCATACGACTTATCTCAGAAGAAAATTCAATCATACTGAAACACCAGATCAAACTTATCAACAATGAAGAAACAGATAGGAATAGATAAAACTGAATTTCAAGATAGGAATTTCAGAATTGGATCAAAAGAACGGAACCTGCAACTAGATCTCCAACGGCCTGAGCATCCTCGGCTGTCATGGCGAAAGCTCGCCCTGGCTGGCCTCCCCTGGCCTGCTGCTGATGCTGGACGAACCTCTGCTGCTGAGTCTGCAATGGTGGTCCCCTCTGCTGCCCTGCCGGAGCCCTAGCTCCTGGTGCTACCTGAGCCAATGGTGTCGGGTTCTGGGGACACTCTCTACACTGATGTTCTGCTGACCCGCAAAGTAAACACATACCCAGTCTCTTCCTGCAATCGTTCCACCAATGGCCTGGCTTCTTGCAGAAGTTGCACACGGTGTCCTGCTGATACTGCACCTGTCCCTGACCCTGATACTGAACAGGCCTCTGCTGTAGCTGATGTATCTGAGCCCTCGGCTGCTGGTACTGCTGCTGAAACTGTATGCCTGGCATCGGCTGCTGATACTGCTGCTGAATGTGCGGCCTCTTGGTCGGTCCTCCGCTGCTGGTGCCTCCAACTGGGTCTCGCCCTCTCTTGAGCCTAAGCTCAAGGTCATCCTCTGCAGCTAAAGCGTCCACCAGGATCTCTTCATAGGTAGTGCTGCGGGCGTTCTTGGTGTAGGACTTGACCTCCTTTACCAAGCCCTTCCGGAACCTTCGGGCCTTCGTCGTCTCTGACAAGTCATCCATAAATCTGCTCAGGCGGCAGAACTCTCCTGCGTACTCCTCCACAGACTGGTTCCCCTGGACTAGGGCCTCGAACTGGGTCTCGAGGGCTCCCAGCGCTGCGTCTGGAAAGAACTCCCAGTATCAATAAATAGGGCTCCTAGTATCAGTAAATAGGGCTCCCAGTATCATTTCAAAACCCTGAAAATGCCCAAAAAAACTCCCAGTATCAGTAAATAGGGCTCGAACCCTAAATTAGAATTTGAATCCAAGCAAAACATCAAATTGACAGTTGATATGCCCAAAAAACTTCCAGTATCAGTATATAGGTGTTACACTGTGAGTCTCGTATCCACACAGTGGGACACGACGTGTCCAAACCAACAAAATAGGTGTCACACGAACTAGAAGCGAGTCCACTCTCTCGTGTCCCCCGCAGCGAGTCCACGCTCTCGTGGACACGAACTAGAAGCGAGAGAGAGAGAGCTAGAAGACGAGGAGAAACTGGGGAGGAGCTACCTGAGGAAGGAGGAGGAGGAGAAGGAGGAGCTACCTGAGGAAGGAGGAGGAGGAGAAGGAGGAGGCCGGAGGAGGGAGATCGTCGGAGGAGCGCCGCGGAGGAGGAGGCCGGAGGAGGGAAATCGCCGGAGGTGCGTCGCGGAGGAAGGGCGCGCGAAAAATTGGAGGAAAAAATTTGTGAATGATCGAAAAGAAAACCCTCGCTGGCTATATGAAACGATTAGCGACGTCCTTATAGGACGTCGCTAAACGTCGCTGATATTTAATAAACGGCGACGCTGCTTAAAATGTGTCGCTACACGTCGCTATATCAGCGACGGGTACCGACGAACTTGCGACGCAGGTTCCCATTTAACAAATTGTAGCCGCTAGACGTCGCTATTAGTCGCTGTTGGCGACAAACAGCGACGTCTTATATAAACGTCGCTAAACCCCCAAAAATTAGCGACGTACTTTCTTGGAGTCGCTAAATACGTCGCTGATATGACTTATTTTGGTAGTGTTTCAGCAAATGTCCCTAATAAAAAAATATAATTTAGCACATACCCCCACTATTTTAAAAAAACTAGCAAATGTTCCCATTCCTTTGTAAATCGGCCAAATTTTTTTGGTTAAATAGTGGGGGTATAGCTTCAAATTTTATTTGTTCTATAATAAGAAATGGTGACATTTGCTAATTTTTAAAAAGAACGGGGACATATGCTAGTTTCTATATTTTGAATGAGGGTATTTGCTAAAATATTTTTTTTTTAAAAAATAGTGGGGGTGTATGCTAGTTTCTATATTTCAAATATGAGCATTTGCTAAAGTATTCCTTATTTTAACTTATTTCGTATATATATAATATAATACTAAAATATTGAGGCCAAGACTGCACCTGAACTCCAAATAATGAGAAATTATTTTGTGCGCCCGACGCACTGCACCTTCACATGCCAATCGTTAAATTGGCATGAGGATGTGTGCATACACACATCGATATACAATCTAACAGTTGGGTGATAGAAGGGTGTAGTGCGCGTCTGGGTCAACCATGGATAAGTCAGATAAGACTTCAGACTTGGACAACCCCCTATGCTAGGCTCAGTGAGATTCCAATAAAAATTAAGAGAATCAAAATTAGTTTTGGGTAGGGCTGGCTCTGTTGGACGTACAGAATAACTTCTGCCAAATAATTTTGCCCAAACAAATACAAATATGGAGGGATCATCGTTTGGCCCGAAGTCCATGCTGTTCGAAAAGTTCGTCTGGCTCTATGGGCCAAAGTCCGATATAGTCCGGTCATTAGGGTAGTCCGACCCGGTCCATAAGGCCGGACTTGGGCTATGCATCTGTCCGTCCGTGCCTGACCCGAGGCCGTCCGATACAAGTTTGGACTATGCGTCCATATACTTCTTCTTTCTCCTTTGTGAATGCTACCACAGGTCTAAGGCTTCCGAGAAGGCTTTCCATGGAGGAGCTACCTGTTGGAGAAGACTTTGAGTTCCATTTCCATCAAGTAGGAAAGACTATTTGTGAGATATATTAATTATTTAATATGCTTGCTGCTGTAATTTGTGAGACTAGCTAGCTAGAGCTAGTTCTGATGATGCTTTGAATTTTCTGTAGGCTAGCTAGTATCCATGCTTCGTGTACACAACCAACTTATCATTGTCGGACTTAAGCATACAAATTGTACAAAAAATGGTTCATATTAGCTAGAGCTAGTTCTGACTATTTGTCGGACTTGCATGACCCCAGCCAACTTATTATTGCCACATGCACACAAACATGAGCCATATAAAAGTCCAAACTGTGTATTTTGAAAGAGTAAAACATGCAAATTATCAATTTTTATATAGCTACCCGATCCGATCCGACTTGGCCGGCCCGAAAAGTCTGACTCTTGTGGATGAGTTTAGAGTTCATAAATAATAATTAAGTTCGGCTCGATCCGGGCCAAAAAAATTTTAGGGTCAAAAAATCCGACATACGTTCGACGGAATCCGTACTTTATGGACTTGGACGACCCGGTCCGGTCCGGTCCGGTCCGGTCCGGTCCAATGTCAATCCCCACAAATATGTAGTACCACTGCATGTGTTTTTTTATTTAGTTAGCTTTTACTTTTTTATGCATTAATATATATTTTTTAGATGCCAAACGTTACGTAGGAAACTTTATGCATGTTTCGTTGCATAAGTTAATATTACGCTAGTAGGCCGTTGAGACGTACGGATTTAAATGGATTATAGATGTAAGTTATTTTAAAATTGCACTAAACTGTTTCTCGAGGACCTTTATTAGAGTTGACTACTTGACTGGTCATGGAGACCTTAAGCAATCTAAGAAAAGTTAGCAGGGACCTAAACCAAAACTACCATTTGTTATTCATTAGCACTAATAAAATAATCAGTACATCAATGAGGATCATGAGTTGGGTTAATACATTAATGGTGGATCAATAAATTAATACTAAACAGTGGAAGGATGGATAGTAAAAATTAACAATAAGGAAAGCAACACACCAACCAGTCGTCAGTCTGTGGTCTACACAAAGTGCCTTCTTCTTTAAAAGGAAAAAAGAAAAGAAGAAGAAAAAAGAAAAGTGCTCTTATATGATGATCCCATCTTTAAATATGGTCCTAGTTTCATTCAAAAAAATAATAATAATAATAGAGAACTTCTTTTATATTGATAATCAAACACTTTATGTTATGGAAATTTTATAAAGTTTCGTACAAATTTTGTGAAAGACTGGAGGACATGAACGGTATAGCAACTATAGCTTGTTAATATGTGTTGGCATTGGTGAAAACGGCTAGAAACAAGTTTTGAAGCTGCTGAAAATTAGATAGCAACAAGGTTGCTAATGACAGAAGGGAGCTTTTATAGCAGTGAGGATTACTAAAGTTTGCTAACATACTAGAACAATTAAATGCTGGGACGATGAAGATCATCGTTGTTGATCAAAGCAAAATTCGGCCATCTCCGTCTATCCACTCCCAGAAACCAACAAAGTCGGAACGTTTTTTGTCACCTCCCTTCATGGACAAGCACTGATGTACTATCGGACTAATAGTAATACGCTGATGCAAAAGCTTCGACTTCAACAAAGTGTAAAGTATATCATGAAAGTTCCACTTTGTACCCTTCGCCAATGACGGTTGTCCGTGCTCGAGTCTGAGCCAAGAAATTGGTGATAAAACAAATATTTGTTATAGAATTTGCAACTTACCCACTAGAAAAATCCTTCATCATACTAACAACTTGAGTTAACACACCTCAAGTATACAAGACAATAAATGACAGCTAAATATTAAAATACACACACTTATAATTTGCCACGACATGGAATGGTGGGACCAGATCACTAATAACCAAATTCAATGAACCCCAATAATTCTTCATATTCAGTATGTGAATAGGCATCATAGTGACTGTAGATTGTGCATTATGATATATGTCTCTTACGACTTGAATCTTTCCGCTGGATTTAGACTATAGTACAATACATAATGGACTAAGACTTGAATTAAGTACCATAGCTACAATTATCCATAATCAATTGTCTCTGGTTGCACGTTAAAGGCCATGTGCCGTAAGCGCACTTTCCGAATTTTTTTATTTTTTATTCATTTTAGTTTTAGTCTTATATATTTTCTAGTTAGAAAATAAATTTTATTTTTTTCTTAATTCTATAAAAGATATTTGTATTGACGAAGGGATTTGTCAAACTTTTTTTTAAATTTGATTTTATTTTTATGAAAAGATATACTTTTAAACTTGTTAATTTTCTATTATCAATTATCTATAAGTTTATATTTATAAAAATCTATTTTTAAATATTATTGACTTATTAGATATTATTGAATTTAATTGTGGTTAATTCTAAATTATGATTGAATTTAGTCTTAGTTTATTGCTATATTATTTTAGACGAGATTTGTATTTATGAAAATATACATTTAGGAATATTTGAATTATTCTTATCAATATTTTTGATATTTGATTTTATGAAATCTATTTAAAGATTATTTAAAGTATTATATATTATTTTAAAGTAGTATTATTGTGATTAATTATGGATTGAGATTGGGTCAAATCTAATTTAATTCATGGAAGGATTTAATTCATTGAATCTAATCCTTCCTTATTTAGGAAATCTTCCATCTACTATATAAGGGGAAGCCTCCCTTTGCTTTTTTTTTTTTCCACAAACTCAATTATTATTATGATCAATTGTGGATTGAGATTTGATCCATATAGTTTTGATATTGATTTGATTTGAATTTAATGGAAAGATTTATTCATTAGATTCTTGACCCTTCCAATTTAAAAAATTATGAGTCAATCTTCATTTATTTAAAGAGTCATTATTCTTCTCCCAAAACCAAAACAACCCTTTCAATCTAATCCTAATTAAGTATTTGCTACCCATTATATACTTATTGAGCCTATGTCATCTCCCATATTTTTTTCCAAAATTTCTCTCATTTCGTCCAAAATAGGCCAAAATTTGTCATAAATCCAGCCTCATTTTTTGAAGCTATAGCAACTTTGCGAGGTTGTTGTGACAACTCCGGACTCTGTTTGACCTCTAATTTTTTTTGTTAGAACCGTATTGAGGTAGCTTTACAAATCTATATTTTATTTTCTGTAATTATTTACGTGAATTTTTAGAGATTTATTTGAGTGTCGGTTGTCCAAAAATTGATGCATCGTACTATTTTCGAGATTCCTAGAGATCCCGAACTCCAATTTGCGATCTGTTTGAAGTTTTGGAAAGCGGACATGAAGATCTATAACTTATAAATTTTCAAAAAATTAGAAATTTGTTTAATATTTTATTTAATTCGTTGAAGTCAGATTTGACCAGCAATTCATCGATTTGGTCACGGTTAGCCATAACTGATAACTTTCAACCAAATCGAGATTGCATCACATAAGTCAACTGCAACTTATCTTGAGATAAGTACACTATTGCTTTATGTGCTTCTTACATTATAATGCTATCTTTTACTGTATTTCATTGAGTATCCAGATTGTGACACGATAGGCTTGATTGTATCATTGCTCGTTTATTGACCGTTTAGTGAGTCGGAAGAAAAAAATACTCGATATGTATGTGAACAAACCCAAATACTGTTACTGAATGAAAGTTAAGTCATACACCTCACATATGGGTTAGCCGTACCAATACTAAATGATAGTCATCGTATGATGTGTCATATTAGTCCAGTCGTTCACATGTCGAAAAGTATTTCAAACACACTGTCTGTTTATTGCTAGTTGTCTTGTTCATCCATATTCTTGCTAATGGTTACTTGTACATGAAACTAGTTCCAATTCATCTACATATTTCTTTATTTTCTACTACATTCCTACTGTCTAGCTTATTTTGTATTAAGTTACATTAAATATAATAAGGTTGTACTTTGCTCCTTTCATGGCTGGATCGTTGTAGGTGACTTGGCATGCTTCCTACTTTTGTGCTACGGACTATATATGGGGGATAAAGAGCTAGGAGGCCGACTATAGAGTCTAGATAGGTTAGATACTTCTATTTATTTATTTTAGCGTGTTTTTGTATTATTATATTTGTAAGACAAAATAGTTATTGTGAATGAGAAATTAGATATGACTATTGTATTTGAGATTGATATTGAGACATAGACAACGTACTACCGTCGATAATGTGGTGTAGCCTGGATTTGGCTACGAACTCGTATCCGAAAAGTGGGTGCAGGTTGTGACAAATTTTTTTGGTGGCCCAAGCAGGTTGTGACAAATTTTGTGCGCATAAAGCATACCGGAAAGGTTCAGATCTAAAGTGTTGATATCGATGGGGTACATATTGCTCTTGACTATATTGGGGATTGAAATAGACCAATATTTATCAAAGGAAGAAGGAGAGAGCTCGGTATAGCTCGTCGAGGGAGGTATGGTATAGTTTCATAGTTTGTGTAATCCTTGCTGATTCAATACGATTATTCTTCCTTTATCCCGTGGACGTAAGCTAATTTAGGTCGACCCACGTTATATTGCGTGTTAGGATATTTGCATCCTTGGTTGCTATTATTCGATTTATTTGTGCCTCGTTTATTCATTGTCATAAGGATTGCTCGTTTATTCAACATCTAAGACCTTCTTGCATCCATAAAATAATTGACAAATTTTATATAACTACTGGTCGACCTGATATCAATCATCTATGTTGATCTTCCTAGCCAAGAGATAATGCCATAAAACCTAAGCGGGTAGATAGATCTAAAGTGTTCCCCCTTGACTACAATGAGTACAATGTCCCCAACCACAAACAAGTTCACTTTATCAAATATATTTCTTCTATACTCGAAGGAGAATACTAGATCGGCCTAACACACAGTTGGCCTAGCTAGAACTTAAAATCGTATTGAAATTTTATGAACGGATCGGATCGTCTCGACTCCTGTAATAGCTATAGAGATACTAGTGCCGTTTCTGACATTATAATGACATTTTACAAGAGCAGTGCTATGTTGCTCGCAGGATGGACCGCGGTCTGGCCCGCGGGCCACGTGTCGTTCCTCCATTGGAGTGGGGACGCGGAATTCGCGGGCGTGGACCCGATGGGTGCAGAGGGGCCAATGGGGGTGACACGTCGGCGTGCGGCCACCGCACCTGCGGACAAAATAGGATTTCTGATTTTACAAATACTAAAAAATGCCATATTTTTTTAACAAAATGACATTTTCATCTCAACTAATATACTGTAGCTTGGAAATAGCTCAAAATTTAGCTGAGCCATTTGTAAAGCTTCCACTGGTTAATAATGAAGATAATAATTTTAAAACAAAGTCCTTGTCCGCGGTCGCATGTGGGCTCCCCATTAGAGGGGGGTCAGGATTTCAGGGATGGATCTGGTGCTAGCATGGAACCAATGGGATGCTGTCACGTGGATGCGGTTATTGGCCGGACACGTCCAAATGCGGGCAAAATATCATTTTCGGTGTAATAGTGCACGTACCGGTGACCCAGGAGACCCAGATGGAGGAAGGGGAGTAGGAGGCGGCGAGTGCAATCTGCTCGGGCATGATCGAGTCGACTTTCCTGGCGAGCCTCGGGTCCGTCATGGGCACGTCGTCGCTGCCTTGCCTCAGCGTTGGGTCGAGCCGGTGGGTCACCGGCTTGAACGGGCCATCCAGAGTCGTGGGAATGGGGGTCGTCGAAGCTGTAGAGAAGAAGAAGAAGAAGAAGAAGAAGAAGAAGAGGGAGTTCATGGTGAAGCAATAGAAGCGTAGAGAGTGTGTGCGTGTGTGTGTTTTGTATTGATTTTGTAATGGATTAGTAACCGGAATTTGAGAAGGATATTCGATTGAGAAGAGATGACGGTGGAAGGAAGCATCTGTAGCGTGCCTTGTATATGATAATGATTGACAAATTATTTGACGTGCAAAGTAATGTCAAATATTCGGTGTCAAATCAAGGAGCTAATCCGGTCCGGTCCGGTCCGGTCCGGTCCGGTCCGGTCCGGTCCACATTAACCTCGGATTCGGGCTACATTACCATAGGCGGTCCAAAAGTTCGGTCTGGACTGGCCCGATCCAGAATTCGAACAAAACCAAGTTCACCATCTCGACCGGTTCAACTCGGCCCGGCCTGGTCGGTGACCTGGTTCAGACCCGATCCAGACATGGTTATTAAAATCGATACCCCCACAGATGGGACTAGGGATGGCAATGTCCTCCGAAACCGACGGGGACCTGAATTTTTTACTCGATAGGGACGGGTTTCGAGATTTAAAAATGGGGATGGGGGCGGGGACGGGGATTAAAAGAAATACCTGTCCCGGTAAATCTCTGACTCCGATTACTTATACACATATCCATATGTACAATCCATTGAAAATGGTATGGGTTAATGATCTATCTAGTAGTATATATATTTATTATATGACAATCATGTTTTATTAACATGTCTTGTAATTTTTTTTGAATGAAAAATATTCTTTTAAGCTTATAATGTACATAGAAAAATTGTTATACATACAAGAGACAAAAAGGAGAAAATATGGCCCACCGAAAGTGGTAAAGGGGCGGGGACGGGGACGTGAAGTGCATTGTTTAACGGGGACGGGGATAAGTTTAAAAAATTGAACCCGACGGAGAACGGGGACAGGGATAGGAATTCAAACACTACTTGGGGACGGAGATGAGAATATGGTTCCCGGCCCCAACCCGCCACGTTGCGATCCCTAGATGGGACCCACAACCATATATATTAATTTTGGAGAGATAATTTATCAGAATACCCTTCGATATATCCGTTATTTAAAACGTTGGGAATATTTTGGTAAAAAAATTTCTCCCAACAGTCATATTAACATAAAGGGGAGTATTTTTTTAAAAATATCTCCAAATTACATTGTTTTTGACCCTTTTCGGAGGGTTTAGTTATTTTGCTGAAAATAATTCAAACACCCATATTATAGCATACTCAAAGGGTACTGGAGTTTATTTGGCAACCAAAATTTCTTGTAAATAGAACATAATTATTTCAAATTTACCACAACAAATATTCTTCCCTCTCTTCTAATACTTACAAGCAAGCCAGTAAAGTAGCAACTTTTTGAAAACTGAAGTGCAAAAATAAAAACACAAACGTTTGAAAATTTTGGAGCCTTCAACTTGATCGGCCACCACAAAGCTGCAACAATTCTACATCGGACTTTGAAGAAAATCAAGTTAAAATTTAAATATATTTTGCTATTATTAAAATTAATTAATTTTGATTTTAAATTTTGATTAGTTAATTTTGTTCATATTTAAAATTTTTTTGTTATATAGATTTTTATATCATAAAGTTTGAATGTGGAGTCTAACATTTTTATGGATTTTGAGTGATTAACGTAGATCTGACCTTGATGTCACGCTGGACTGATGAGTAATGAGACACGTGGTAGTTATACTAATCCCGCAGGAAGGGTTTTTGGACAGTTCTACCTAAATACAAATGTAATTTCAACCTTGCAATTTAATTCCAACGATTGAAACATTAGTTATTGTAATATAAATTGGTTCCATAATCGGAGTTCGAGCCCCAGTGGAGGTGAGTTCGCCACAATTACCCATTGCTTCAAAATAAGGTGAACCTCCAGTGGAGGTGAGTTCGCCACAATTATTATATATATATATATATATATATATATATATATATATATATATATATATATATATATATATATATATATATATATATATATATATATATATATATATATATATATAATGTGTCACTAACCAAATATGAGTATTCAAAATCTAAATCGAACAAATTCAATACCTAAAATCTTATTAGTTCATAAATCTCATACTCTTATATAAAATAATCCTTGCACATAGTCGTTGTACCGCAACTTGCCAACTGTTTGGTAATAAATAAGGTTTTTTCTAAGGGCACCACCATTTTTGCTAGGGCAACCCTTACTTGGGGGCAGCCCAAGAAGGTGGAAATTTTGCTAGGGGGCACCCACATTTTGCTAGGGGACAGCCCAACCCCCCAAACCCTTCATTCCTAACCATAACCCATTCTAAACTCTCTCTCAACCAAAAGAAAAAAAAGAGAACTCTCCCTCTCCCAAAATCCTACTTTCTTCTCCTCTACCACTCCACTCCCAATTCCTCCACCAAGATTTCTTTAACAATGGTTATTAAAACCGATACCCCCACAGATGGGACTAGGGATGGCAATGTCCTCCGAAACCGACGGGGACCTGAATTTTTTACTCGATAGGGACGGGTTTCGAGATTTAAAAATGGGGATGGGGGCGGGGACGGGGATTAAAAGAAATACCTGTCCCGGTAAATCTCTGACTCCGATTACTTATACACATATCCATATGTACAATCCATTGAAAATGGTATGGGTTAATGATCTATCTAGTAGTATATATATTTATTATATGACAATCATGTTTTATTAACATGTCTTGTAATTTTTTTTGAATGAGAAGTATTCTTTTAAGCTTATAATGTACATAGAAAAATTGTTATACAGACGAGAGACAAAACAGAGAAAATATGGCCCACCGAAAGTGGTAACGGGACGGGGACGGGGACGGGGACGGGAAGTGCATTGTTTAACGGGGACGGGGATAAGGTTAAAAAATTGAACCCGACGGAGAACGGGGACAGGGATAGGAATTCAAACACTACTTGGGGACGGAGATGAGAATATGGTTCCCGGTCCCAACCCGCCCCGTTGCCATCCCTAGATGGACCCACAACCATATATATTAATTTTGGAGAGATAATTTATCAGAATACCCTTCGATATATCCGTTATTTAAAACGTTGGGGATATTTTGGTAAAAAAATATTCTCCCAACAGTCATATTAACATAAAGGGGAGTATTTTTTTAAAAATATCTCCAAATTACATATGTTTTTGACCCTTTTCGAAGGGTATTTTAGTTATTTTGCTGAAAATAATTCAAACACCCATATTACAACATACTCAAAGGGTATTGGAGTTTATTTGGCAACCAAAATTTCTTGTAAATAGAACATAATTATTTCAAATTTAACACAACAAATATTCTTCCCTCTCTTCTAATACTTACAAGCAAGCCAGTAAAGTAGCAACTTTTTGAAAACTGAAGTGCAAAAATAAAAACACAAACGTTTGAAAATTTTGGAGCCTTCAACTTGATCGGCCACCACAAAGTTGCAACAATTCTACATCGGACTTTGAAGAAAATCAAGTTAAAATTTAAATATATTTTGTTATTATTAAAATTAATTAATTTTGATTTTAAATTTTGATTAGTTAATTTTGTTCATATTTAAAATAATTTTGTTACATAGATTTTTATATCATAAAGTTTGAATGTGGAGTCTAACATTTTTATGGATTTTGAGTGATTAACATAGATCTGACCTTGATGTCACGCTGGACTGATGAGTAATGAGACACGTGGAAGTTATACTAATCCCGCAGGAAGGATTTTTGGACAGTTCTACCTAAATACTTTTTTTTTTGAGTAGTTAGTTCTACCTAAATACAAATGTAATTTCAACCTTGCAATTTAATTCCAACGATTGAAACATTAGTTATTGTAATATAAATTGGTTCTATAATCGGAGTTCGAGTCCCAGTGGAGGTGAGTTCGCCACAATTACCCATTGCTTCAATATATATATATATATATATATATATATATATATATATATATATATATATATATATATATAATGTGTCACTAACAAAATCTGAGTATTCAAAATCTAAATCGAACAAATTCAATACCTAAATTCTTCTTAGATCATAAATCTCATACTCTTATATAAAATAATCCATCCACATAGTCGTCGTACCGCAACTTGCCAACTGTTTGGTAATAAATAAGGTTTTTTCTAAGGGCACCACCATTTTTTGCTAGGGGGCAACCCTTACTTGGGGGCAGCCCAAGGAGGTGGAGATTTTGCTAGGGGGCACCCACATTTTGCTAGGGACAGCCCAACCCCCCAAACCCTTCATTCCTTCCCATAACCCATTCTAAACTCTCTCTCCACCAAAAAAAAAAAAAAAAGAGAACTCTCCCTCTCCCTCTCCCAAAACCCTACTTTCTTCTCCTTTACCACTCCACTCCCAATTCCTCCACCAAGATTTCTTCAACAACATTCGTAGATTCTTAGAGATGACACGTAAGTCGAAGCAACCGGAATCTAGGTACGTTCTTCCCTAATTTCTTCAAGAATTTTGTACATTCTATTCAAAATCCTAGAATATTTTTAATTCTCTAAAAAGTTTTGATAAATTAGGTTTAGAATCTCTTTATGGTTCATGAAAGGAATTTTCAAATACGACAAACCCATATTTTTTTCTTGAAACCCTAACCCTAGAAGACAACAAACGAGCATATTAGTTGAAGGAGAAAGGGTGGGGTAGGGTGGGTGCAGCCGCGTGATGGGAGGGGGGGTAGGGAGGGGTGCTGTGGCAGTGGAGGTGGAGGTTGGAGGGGGAAGATGAGACAATTTTTTATTTTTTTATCTTTAGGTATCAAGTTAAAAAATATTAGTTGAAGGAGGGTATTAAATTAATATGTATAAAGTTGAGGGTATCAAGTTGAAAAATTCGAATAGTTGAGGATATCAAGTTGTAATTTAGCAAAATTTTTAAGATATATTATTTAACCAAAATTTTGGCTGATTTACGAATGAATTGAGACATTTTTTAGTTTTTTAAAGAAATATTTTAGCAAATGTCCCTAATAAAAAAAATATAATTTAGCACATACACCCACTATTTAAAAAAAAAACTAGCAAATGTTCCCATTCCTTTGTAAATCGGCCAAATTTTTTTGGTTAAATAGTGGGGGTATAGCTTCAAAATTTATTTGTTCTATAATAAGAAATGGTGACATTTGCTAATTTTTAAAAAGAACAGGGACATATGCTAGTTTCTATATTTTGAATGAAGGTATTTGCTAAAATATATATTTTTTAAAATAGTGGGGGTGTATGCTAGCTAGTTTCTATATTTCAAATATGAGCATTTGCTAAAGTATTCCTTATTTTAACTTATTTCGTATAGATATAATATGATACTAAAATATTGAGGCCAAGACTGCACCTGAACTCCAAAATAATGAGAAATTATTTTGTGCGCCCGA
This sequence comes from Iris pallida, assembly GCA_029216955.1. Lineage (NCBI taxonomy): Eukaryota > Viridiplantae > Streptophyta > Magnoliopsida > Asparagales > Iridaceae > Iris > Iris pallida. The sequence continues at coordinate 23,546,068 of JANAVB010021796.1, forward strand.
CGCACTGCACCTTCACATGCCAATCGTTAAATTGGCATGAGGATGTGTGCATACACACATCGATATACAATCTAACAGTTGGGTGATAGAAGGGTGTAGTGCGCGTCTGGGTCAACCATGGATAAGTCAGATAAGACTTGGACAACCTCCTTTGCTAGGCTCAGTGAGATTCCAATAAAAATTAAGAGAATCAAAATTAGTTTTGGGTAGGGCTGGCTCTGTTGGACGTACAAAATAACTTCTGCCAAATAATTTTGCCCAAACAAATACAAATATGGAGGGATCATCGTTTGGCCCGAAGTCCATGCTGTCCGAAAAGTCCGTCTGGCTCTATGGGTCAAAGTCCGATATAGTCCGGTCATTAGGGTAGTCCGACCCGGTCCATAAGGCCGGACTTGGGCTATGCATCTGTCCGTCCGAGCCCGACCCGAGGCCGTCCGATACAAGTTTGGACTATGCGTCCATATACTTCTTCTTTCTCCTTTGTGAATGCTACCACAAGTCTAAAGCTTCCGAGAAGGCTTTCCATGGAGGAGCTACGTGTTGGAGAAGACTTTGAGTTCCATTTCCATCAAGTATTATGTTGCTCTATAGTTGGAAAGACTATTTGTGATATATATTAATTATTTAATATGCTTGCTGCTATAATTTGTGAGACTAGCTAGCTAGAGCTAGTTCTGATGATGCTTTGAATTATCTGTAGGCTAGCTAGTATTCATGCTTTGTGTACACAACCAACTTATCATTGTCGGACTTAAGCATACAAATTGTACAAAAAAAACGGTTCATATTAGCTAGAGCTAGTTCTGACTATTTGTTGGGCTTGCATGACCCCAGCCAACTTATTATTGCCACATGCACACAAACATGAGCCATATAAAAGTCCAAACTGTGTATTTTGAAAGAGTAAAACATGCACATTATCAATTTTTATATAGCTAGCCGACCCGATCCGACTTGGCCCGAAAAATCCGACTCTTGTGGATGAGTTTAGAGTTCATAAATAATAATTAAGTCCGGCTCGATCCGGTCCAAAAAATTTTAGGGTCAAAAAATCCGACATACGTCCGACCGGAATCCGTATTTTATGGACTTGGACAACCCAGTCCGGCCCGGCCCAATGTCAATCCCCACAAATATGTAGTACCAGTCCATGTGTTTTTTGTTTAGTTAGCTTTTACTTTTTTATGCATTAATGTTTTTTTTTTAGATGCCAAACGTTACGTAGGAAGCATAAGTTAATATTACGCTAGTAGGCCGTTGAGACGTACGGATTTAAATGGATTATAGATGTAAGTTATTTTAAAATTGCACGGCTTAATTGCTACTTGATACTCTCAAATATTACCGTTTTTTAACTTTGTACCCTAAACTTTTTTTTAACAACTTGATACCCGGATATTATTTTGGACAAAAATGCCCCTACCCCTAACCCCCGTCCCCCCTGCTCGCTTAGCCCCCCCCTGCTAGCTCCGGCCGCAGCTCCCCCCCCCCCCCCACCCCCCCTGCTCGCTTCAGGCCATCCCCCCCCCCCCCCCTCTCGCTCCGGCCGTCCGCCCGCTCCCGCCTCTCCCCTAGGGCTCGGCAGCGGGAGGAGGGGGGGCTGGGAAGGGGGGTGCGGGTCGGGAGGCGGGACAGGGGGTGGCCCGGAAGCGAAGAGGGGGGGGGGGAGGTTGGCCGGAAGCGAGGAAGGGGGGGGGGGGGGGTCGGCCGGAGCTAGCAGGGGGGGCGGCTGGAGTGGGGGAGGGGGTGGAGGGAGGGAAGGGATAAGGGTATTTTGGGGTTTTTTAAAATATTAGGTACTAAGTTGAAAAAAAAAATAGTTGAGGTATCATGTTGTTACGAAAAAAAGTTTAGGGTACAAAGTTGAAAAACGGTAATAGTTGAGGGTATCAAGTAGCAATTAAGCCAAATTGCACTAAACTGTTTCTCGAGGACCTTTATTAGAGTTGACTACTTGACTGGTCATGGAGACCTTAAGCAATCTAAGAAAAGTTAGCAGGGTCCTAAACCAAAACTACCATTTGTTATTCATTAGCACTAATAAAATAATCAGTACATCAATGAGGATCATGAGTTGGATTAATACATTAATGGTGGATCAATAAAATAATACTAAACAGTGGAAGGATGGATAGTAAAAGTTAACAATAAGGAAAGCAACACACCAACCAGTCGTCAGTCTGTGGTCTACACAAAGTGCCTTCTTCTTTAAAAGGAAAAAAGAAAAGAAGAAGAAAAAAGAAAAGTGCTCTTATATGATGATCCCATCTTTAAATATGGTCCTAGTTTCATTCAAAAAAAAATAATAATAAGAGAGAACTTCTTTTATATTGATAATCAAAACTTTATGTTTTGGAAATTTTATAAAGTTTCGTACAAATTTTGTGAAAGACTGTAATATTCCAAATTCGTGATACGTATTTAGTGTACGTATACGTGTTTTGGACCCGTATTTTATTTATTCATGGTTAGTTATCTTGGTTTATTTTGCACTGGCATGGTTTTATTGGCATTGATAGTTTAATTGGTTTTAATGGTTCATTGGTTTATTTGGGCTTGGTTTATTCTTGGTTTGGGTTGGCTTGGTTTGGTTTGGGATTGCTCTTGGTTCATGATGAACCCAAGGTGAACCCCCTACCTACCACCACCATTTGTATTTATTAGCCCTCTTCATTCTCTCTCTTCATTATTCATCTTCTTCTTCCATTTACTCCCTTCACCTACCAAAGAGAGAAGAGAGAGGTCTAGGCAAGTGCAACTTGCTTCCACAAGAGAACCTATTTTTATTGTTCCATTAGCTTCTCCTCATGTTTCTAAGACACATTAGAACTTGTCATTTTCCATTTTAAAACTTTAATTTTCGTAGATCTAAAAATTGCTTATTTTCGGATTTTGGTGGTTTTGATCTATTAAACTTCTTTGTTTTCAAGTTTTGATGGTTCCATGTTTTAGAGAATTTCATTCTACCCAATTTTGACCTTTGGAAAGTTGGATTCGGACTTATTTTGACCAAGATCTGGACAATTGAAGCTTAGATTCAACCTTAGAGTTCTTGCTGTTCTTGCCATTTGGAGAAGACAGTGAACAGTGAGCTAGCTTTTTAGCTTACGCCGCTAGCCTTCGTACGCTGCTCTTTAGTGAGCGTACCCTAGCCTTCGTACGCTGCTCTTTAGCGAGCGTACGCTAGCCTTCGTACGCTGCTCTTTAGCGAGCGTACGCTAGCCTTCGTACGCTGCTCTTTGGTGTGCGTACGCTCACCTTAATACGCTGCCCGTTGGCAGTGTGTTTTGAGCGTACGCTAGCTTGAGCGTACGCGTGCCTTGGTACGCTAGCTTAAGCGAGAAAGGCGTACGCTGGGCCTTTCGTACGCTAGCTTGAGCGTACGCTGACCTGTAGCTTGAGTGTGCCCTTGTGTACGCTGACCCTTGCGTACGCTTCCCATTGGAAGTGTATGGATCCTTTGGTACGTAGACTTGAGCGTACGCTAGCCTGAGCATAGCCTGGCTTGAGCGTAGCCTGATTACCCTTGATCTTTTATAGCCCTGTATATTAATATTTTATTAGATATTTAACGTCCATTTTATATCCTTACGCCTTTTGTCCTGAACTTGATAATCATGAACTTACTTGATATGTTTGTAATTTGATAATTGAGCATGACGTGACAGTGACCCGTAGTGGTGCACTCCTGACATAATAACCTGACATGACATGATAGTGGTCCGCCGTGGCGCACTCCTGACAAAGTACACTTGGCATGATAACCTGACCTAATATATCTTGAATAGCTGTTGCGACGGCTACCTGACATGACATGATCTGTTTAATTAATCCTGACACCGTGGGCGATTGTGCTTGTACAAATAATCCAGTCCTGTCTTGCATCATGTCTAGGAGGGGACTCGTGAGTACCACGGTCAGGAGTACCTACTGAAATGGACTAAGGTTAATAATTAGTATAATTCACTAGTCATGAAGAGATGTTCCCCAGTTACAGGCGATCCCGTTATCTCGGCCACAAATGTTTGGACTTGTAGTCTGCCGACGAGTAGGGCACATTTCCAGCCCACTGTTATGTGGGGCACTCTTGATTGTCACTTTAAATGATTGAACTCTATTGTCACTCTAATGCATTATACTCTCTAGATTGTCACTATAATGATTGCCTGGATAACCTGGATAGCTGTAGGGCCTGTGACTACTTGGAGCATCTCATTGCATCTTGCTAGTAACTAGGATTGTGATAACCCTAGTTAGTTAATGTAGAAAGCCGTAGGCAATGATTGGCCGTGATTGATTGGATGGAGTCTAGTCTAGTATGGTATTGTCTAGAATTGATTGATTGCAAGATTGTACCAGAATGATTGAATTATTGTCACTCCAGATTGTCACTATAATGATTGTCACTCCAGATTGTTACTTGACATGATTTCTTATATCTATCTTGCCGATAAATGGTGAGAGAAACCAAGTTCCGTTCAGACGAAGGGTTACAACCCCGGTCCTTGTTTGGTTTACGGGTTGTAACCTAGCTATCTGAATAGTCCCATGGTTATCTCATCGTATATCATCTTGGCATGCTTTTTCATATGTCCTGTCTTTTAGTGATTCCATGCAAGATTGTCTTTTATAATTACCTATCATGCTTTTTCTTAGATTACTGTCTCTTATTATGTAATTATATTATTGTGCTAATTTGCTGGCTTTAGTTCTTAAGTGAAGCCTCCTTTGTGGCACTTGCTCTTTCTGGGGTCTGACCCAGCTGGTTTTGTATGGCCAAATACCGGAGCAGCACCAAAGGATCTTCCTGCTTTCCAGCTCGATGGTGGTCACCAGGCGTAACCAGGGCATCGAGTGGGTTTCTTTTGTTCTCCCACTGTAATATTATAAATTATTCTTTTGAAGCGTTTAGCCGACGAGCAAGTGTTAGCTCGATTGTACTTACTTACTGTCTGCCTACGGGCTGTAACATGATTGACAAGCCCCGGGGGTTGATCATGTATGACTGAACTCTTGCTAGTCCTCACATTTTGTAACGACTAGCTTCATGATCATCTGGATATGTAATGTTTGGGACGCCTTACAATTGTATATTTGGAGATCTGATATCTTGTGATTATTATTAGTTGGTTGAGATTGAGACAATAGGCTATTTTATGACCTTAAGAGACTGATGGATTGTAGTGAAACCCTCACATATCTAGATAGCCGTGACCGTATAGCGGTATGGATCCCATTCCGTTATACGTAGCTGGCTATGTCCGCCCCCGCTCTCCAGTATTCTGGTTCTGGGGCGTGACATGGTTTACGTGGTGGCCCATGCAGGTCTTGTTAATCAAGATGTGTGAGGGTTTATCGAATAGATGTCTCAATCAGTACTCGCCCTTGATCTCTGCTCGTATCCTCTTGATTTCTGAAAATTCTTGTCCTGATCACATGCTTGTAATCGTTGATCTGTCCTGGTCCTTCCTTATTGTTCCCATGTCATTTTCTTCAGCGACATTGAACCTGGACCTGCTGATCAGCAAGGCGGATCACCTCCTGTGGACCAGCAGCAACCAGAAGATCAGGCCCAGCACTCAGGAGCAGCCTCCCGAGTCGTACCTACTGGAGGAGAGCCGCCAGTCCAGCCTGCAGATCCTGATGATGGCACTTTGGTGGGTCTCATCAGATCATTGTTAGCTTCCCAAGATCGTAGAGGTGATGCCTTGCACCAGGCAGTGGAAGATGCTCTGAATAGAAGTGGTCCTCGAGGGAACAGTGCGGTCAACAGTTTCAAGCGCCTGAACCCTCCCTTCTTCGATGGCAGCGAGGACGCCATTGCTGCAGATGCTTGGCTACAGGATATAGAGGTGATTCTAGAAGCCGCGAAGACTCCAGAAGACGAGAAGGTGGCTGTGGTGCGCATACAATTATTGGATCTAGCCCGCAGTTGGTGGGCCGCACAAGCAGTGGAATTGGCAACACCTGTCTCCTGGGCAGTGTTCAGCGAGAAGTTCCAGATCAAGTATTATGATGCAGTGGCTCGATATGACTTGCAGACCAGGTTCAGTAATCTTAAGCAGATGGGGAGGACGGTCGACGGTTATGCGGCCGAGTTTTCCAGACTCAGTCGGTTTGCTCCCACCTTGGTGGCAACCGAGTTTGACAGAGCGCAGAGGTTCCAGCAGGGACTTCATCTGGAGATTATATTGGCAGTAGAACAGTTCGAGCATCAGACCTATGATACGGTGTTGCGAGCAGCAAGGAGGCACGAGTATACCTCCCAGAGAATAGTGGACAGGACCGGAGGTCGAAAGCGATCCCATAGTCAAATGAATCAGTCTTCAGCCCCAGCCCCGGCAGCCAGGACTTTAACTATTGGAGCTCCGAGGCGAGCAGCTTCAGTTACGTCGGTCCAGCACTCAACCCCGACGTACTCTCCGCAGAAACAGAAGCAAGCGCAGTCTTCCGCCGTGGGCTGTTCTTATTGTGGAAAGCCTGGACACGTGGTAGCAGAGTGTCGCAAGGCGTTGGGATTGTGTTTATTGTGTGGAGCACCGGACCATAGGGTGGGGTCCTGCCCTTTCAGAGTTGATTCAGCATCGACAGTATCTAGTCCCTCGGTTGGGGGACCAGCACCAGCACCAGCTCCAGTTCACCAGCAACAGCAATTCCCGTTCCCGAGGCCCTTGCCGACTCAGGCCCAGACTTTCCAGCAACAGGACCCGTGACAGTTTGCCCTAGCCCAGGCTCAGGTTCAGAATCGGTCGAGAGGTATATGTGTCCTCTCATCTTGCTTTTCTACCGTCATTATGCGGGGTGCATGACGTATTTCATGTATCCTAATTACAACGGTACATTCCGGACCCGAGCCATATCCTAGGTCATTCGAAACTGGTTATTGGTACCAACCTTTTCGTATGAGGATAGGCCCGTGTCCATGTTTGACCAAAGAGGGAGACCTCAAGCGCAAGACTATCAGTTCAGTTCGTGTTGCTTAGAGTCATCCCTCTTTGGGAGAGTCAAACTTGGGAGCATGAGGATGATATCTGATTAGGTCATCCCGGCTGGTTTGACTCGTAAGGTATAATATCTACCTTATGCCTTACGCTTCGAATCCTTGCTTGCATGAATAATTGTATGAATGATTGGTAGTGGTAGATTGCCTATGATAGAATAGCTTTCCCTTACATCTCTAGCCTCTTGATTAAATTCCGAGGACGGAATTCTTTTAAGGTAGGTAGGATGTAATATCCCAAATTCGTGATACGTATTTAGTGTACGTATACGTGTTTTGGACCCATATTTTATTTATTCATGGTTAGTTATCTTGGTTTATTTTGCACTGGCATGGTTTTATTGGCATTGATAGTTTAATTGGTTTTAACGGTTCATTGGTTTATTTGGGCTTGGTTTATTCTTGGTTTGGGTTGGCTTAGTTTGGTTTGGGATTGCTCTTGGTTCATGATGAACCCAAGGTGAACCCCCTACCTACCACCACCATTTGTATTTATTAGCCCTCTTCATTCTCTCTCTTCATTATTCATCTTCTTCTTCCATTTACTCCCTTCACCTACCAAAGAGAGAAGAGAGAGGTCTAGGCAAGTGCAACTTGCTTCCACAAGAGAACCTATTTTTATTGTTCCATTAGCTTCTCCTCATGTTTCTAAGACACATTATAACTTGTCATTTTCCATTTTAAAGCTTTAATTTTCGTAGATCTAAAAATTGCTTATTTTCGGATTTTGGTGGTTTTGATCTATTAAACTTCTTTGTTTTCAAGTTTTGATGGTTCCATGTTTTAGAGAATTTCATTCTACCCAATTTTGACCTTTGGAAAGTTGGATTCGGACTTATTTTGACCAAGATCTGGACAATTGAAGCTTAGATTCAACCTTAGAGTTCTTGCTGTTCTTGCCATTTGGAGAAGACAGTGAACATTGAGCTAGCTTTTTAGCTTACGCCGCTAGCCTTCGTACGCTGCTCTTTAGTGAGCGTACGCTAGCCTTCGTACGCTGCTCTTTAGCGAGCGTACGCTAGCCTTCGTACGCTGCTCTTTAGCGAGCGTACGCTAGCCTTCGTACGCTGCTCTTTAGCGAGCGTACGCTAACCTTCGTACGCTGCTCTTTAGCGAGCGTACGCTAGCCTTCGTACGCTGCTCTTTAGTGAGCGTACGCTCACCTTAATACGCTGCCCGTTGGCAGTGTGTCTTGAGCGTACGCGTGCCTTGGTACGCTAGCTTAAGCGAGAAAGACGTACGCTGGCCCTTTCGTACGCTAGCTTGAGCGTACGCTGACCTGTAGCTTGAGTGTGCCCTTGTGTACGCTGACCCTTGCGTACGCTTCCCATTGGAAGTGTATGGATCCTTTGGTACGCAGACTTGAGCGTACGCTAGCCTGAGTATAGCCTGGCTTGAGCGTAGCCTGATTACCCTTGATCTTTTATAGCCCTGTATATTGATATTTTATTAGATATTTAACGTCCATTTTATATCCTTACGCCTTTTGTCCTGAACTTGATAATCATGAACTTACTTGATATGTTTGTAATTTGATAATTGAGCATGACGTGACAGTGACCCGTAGTGGTGCACTCCTGACATAATAACCTGACATGACATGATAGTGGCCCGCCGTGGCGCACTCCTGACAAAGTACACTTGGCATGATAACCTGACCTAATATATCTTGAATAGCTGTTGCGACGGCTACCTGACATGACATGATCTGTTTAATTAATCCTGACACCGTAGGCGATTGTGCTTGTACAAATAATCCAGTCCTGTCTTGCATCATGTCTAGGAGGGGACTCCTGAGTACCACGGTCAGGAGTACCTACTGAAATGGACTAAGGTTAATAATTAGTATAATTCACTAGTCATGAAGAGATGTTCCCCAGTTACAGGCAATTCCGTTATCCCGGCCACAAATATTTGGACTTGTAGCCTGCCGACGAGTAGGGCACATTTCCAGCCCACTGTTATGTGGGGCACTCTTGATTGTCACTTTAAATGATTGAACTCTATTGTCACTCTAATGCATTATACTCTCTAGATTGTCACTATAATGATTGCCTGGATAACCTGGATAGCTGCAGGGCCTGTGACTACTTGGAGCATCTCATTGCATCTTGCTAGTAACTAGGATTGTGATAACCCTAGTTAGTTAATGTAGAAAGCCGTAGGCAATGATTGGCCGTGATTGATTGGATGGAGTCTAGTCCAGTATGGTATTGTATAGAATTGATTGATTGCAAGATTGTACCAGAATGATTGAATTATTGTCACTCCAGATTGTCACTATAATGATTGTCACTCCAGATTGTTACTTGACCTAATTTCTTATATCTATCTTGCCGATAAATGGTGAGATAAACCAAGTTCCGTTCAGACGAAGGGTTACAACCCCGGTCCTTGTTTGGTTTACGGGTTGTAACCTAGCTATCTGAATAGTCCCATGGTTATCTCATCGTATATCATCCTGGCATGCTTTTCCATATGTCCTGTCTTTTAGTGATTCCATGCAAGATTGTCTTTTATAATTACCTATCATGCTTTTTCTTAGATTACTATCTCTTATTATATAATTATATTATTGTGCTAATTTGCTGGCTTTAGTTCTTAAGTGAAGCCTCCTTTGTGGCACTTGCTCTTTCTGGGGTCTGACCCAGCTGGTTTTGTATGGCCAGATACCGGAGCAGCACCAAAGGATCTCCCTGCTTTCCAGCCCGATGGTGGTCACCAGGCGTAACTAGGGCATCGAGTGGGTTTCTTTTGTTCTTCCACTGTAATTTTGTAAATTATTCTTTTGAGACGTTTAGCCGACGAGCAAGTGTTAGCTCGATTGTACTTACTTACTGTCTGCCTACGGGCTGTAACATGATTGACAAGCCCCGGAGGTTGATCATGTATGACTGAACTCTTGCTAGTCCTCACATTTTGTAACGACTAGCTTCATGATCATCTGGATATGTAATGTTTGGGACGCCTTACAATTGTATATTTGGAGATCTGATATCTTGTGATTATTATTAGTTGGTTGAGATTGAGACAATAGGCTATTTTATGACCTTAAGAGACTGATGGATTGTAGTGAAACCCTCACATATCTAGACAGTCGTGACCGTATAGCGGTGTGGATCCCATTCCGTTATACGTAGCTGGCTATGTCCGCCCCCGCTCTCCAGTATTCTGGTTCTGGGGCGTGACAAAGACTGGAGCACATGAACGGTATAACAACTACAACTTGTTAATATGTGTTGGCATTGGTGAAAACGGCTAGAAACTAGTTTTGAAGCTGCTGAAAATTAGATAGCAACAAGGTTGCTGATGACAGAAGGGAGCTTTTATAGCAGTGAGGATTACTAAAGTTTGCTAACATACTAGAACAATTAAATACTGGGACGATGAAGATCATCGTTGTTGATCAAAGCAAAATTCGGCCATCTCCGTCTATCCACTCCCAGAAACCAACAAAGTCGGAACGTTTTTTGTCACCTCCCTTCATGGACAAGCACTGATGTTACTCCGTGGATCCGCAATCCGTAGCCCTGCGGAATTGCATCTTGCGGCACTGCACTATTGTTGGCCCGCAGTACGGCACCATTGCTGCCTCGCAGCATCACGGCCATCGCAGCCTCGCTACTCCTGTGCCAACTTTGCGCCTGGCACGTAAGTGCACGATATCTATTCATCTAATGCCTACGTACAAAGTGTAAAGTATATCATGAAAGTTCCACTTTGTACCCTTCGTCGATGACTGTTGTCTGTGCTTGAGTCTGAGCCAAGAAATTGGTGATAAAACAAATATTTGTTATAGAATTTGAAACTTACTGTAAGCCCCCTGAATTTCTCGAATTATTTTTCGAATTTTTCAATGAATTATTTTCAATAATTCATTTCTATATAATTAATTTCGATTTGATTAATTTTGATTTAATGCTCTTTACCGTGACTTGGATTTCTAGAGCATCAGGGATGCCAGTCTCTGAAAACTTCCTCCTTGGAGTTTGTAGTAGACGAGATTATCTTCACAGTGATATTTCGTGTCCCACTCGAACTTGTTCCCTTGTGCTCCATTTGATTCGCGCAACTTCGGGTCAATTTAGACCAATTTATCGTCTGTCGTAATTCGTGACTTAACTTCCAACTTAATTTCCGGGCCCGACATCGGTCCAGTCCAGTCGACCCAATATATGGCCCTGGCCTGTTTTGAGCCTACTATGCAAGTGCCACTTGCGCGCTATCAAATTGATCTCTCTTGTGCCCCCAATTCATCCATGAATTAATTGGTTTAATTTATAAATTAATTAAATCTTGGCTTCGACTTTGTCCAAACTTGGCCAAACGCCCAACCCAGTGTGGTGTGACCCCCTTCATGTCTGTCCCTGCACCCCACTGATATTTTTCCCCTTTTTCTCCTACTCAAAAATATCTATATATATATATATATATATATATATATATATATATATATATATATATATATATATATAAATATCTCATTTCCTTTATCTTATATATATATACATATATATATATATATTAATTCTCTCTCTTCTTTTAAATAACTCTCACACTCTCTCTCCTTCCCATCATCTACTCCACCCCACCTCAACCCCCTCACAGCCGAATGGCAGCCCCCCCTCTCTCTCTCTCTCTTTAATATCTCTCTTCCTCTCACTCTCTTTATTCTCACCCTTCTCTCTTTATATATATATGTTATATATATACACACACACATATCTCTCTTACTCTCACCCCCTCCTTACACTCACCACCCCCATCACACTCAACACTCCCCCCTTGCTGTACGAGAACCCCCTCTCTCTCTACATTCTCTCTCTCCCTCTCTCATTAATATCACACACACACACTCAAATATCTAACTCCCTCTCTCTCTTCTTACACATACATGCACACCCTCCCCACCAAGCTTCAGCCGACATCCCCCATGTTGGCCGAGCACCACCCCCACAGCCTCCATCTCCTCCTCCTCCTCACTACTCCATTATCATCATCATCATCCTCACATCACCACTCTCTCCACAACCACCACCTCCACTCTCCTCCACTTCTCTTTTATCAAGCACCACCATCACCATTAATCATCATCACCTCCGCGCGCCACCCCCGCCGACGGACAGCCGTGCCACCCGTGCCGCCCGTCGTACCCCCGCCGGGCTCGTCACCGCGCTGCTGCGCCAAACAGAAGCAGCCGCAGCTGCAGTAAGCTGCAAACGCAGCTGCAAACAGCAGCCGCGGCCGTGCCACCGCGTGCCGCCGCCGCCGTGCGCCACCGCGTGGCCGGCCCCCGCCACCGCGGGCACCCCGAAGCTTCGGCGAACCACCCTGGCCACCCTCATGGTGGGTGCATCGCCCCAGTCGCACGACGTAGGCTATTCGTGCATTTTGCACGAAATCCCGGCGTGACGCGCGCGGGATCAAGGCTGAAAGTTTGCTCCGGGACAGCGACTTCATGCCAATTTTCTGGACAATCCGACCGTTGGATCGATGAACTCCTTGTTCCGTCTCAATCTCGGTATATACCCCTTCGCCTCTGTCAAATTTTGCCCGTTAATTTCGTCGTTTGATACATCAAAACCGGCCACCAAGTTGACGTTTTAATTATACTATTTTTGGACAGTTTCGCGACGCCAACTTCGTGGGTTCGTATCTTCGTCGTCGCAGCTCCGTTTTGCGCGCCACCAGTTCCGGTGCACAGCTGGTATAACCCTCTTCCTGCCCTCTTTAGATTTCTTTTCAGTTTGAGCTTGTTAGGTCGGTCGAATTCGACGCCAAAGTTGGTTGTTCGAATTCTTTAATTTACACTTGTTAAATTTCATTTTTGAACCCGGGACTCCGGATTCAATTTCTGACACCACCAGTAGACTCGTGGCGTCGTTCTGGCATGTTTTCATATAAAGTTTGCTTGATTTGGAGAATGTGGGCCCTGACACGCATTTCGGTGCAAAGCGGGTCCCACTTTCTGGGTCAACGGGTCATTTTGAGTTCGGCTCGTCGGAATCCAACTCCGGATATACCGTTGAGTTCGTATCGTCATTCTGGACTCGTTGACATATAATTTGCTGAGTTTTGGGGACATTTGCTCCGGCACGCATTTCCGTGCAAACCGGATACCAAGTGTCCGCGTCAACGGACCAATTTGTGATCGGGTCAACGGAATCCAATTCTGGATATACCGTTGGGTTCGTATCGTCATTCTGGATTCGTGGACATATAATTTGCTAGGTTTTGTGCACTTTTATTTTGGCACATTTTTCGGTGCAAAGTGTGTCCAACGGCGGACATCATTTTGGCTCGAAATTACCGTTTTGTCCCTGTATCCAAATTGGACTTTTGGACAGGCTATCCTAGCTGATTTGACCATTCTGGACACGTTGGTGATGTTAGTTTTATCATCCGACAACATCTGTAGGTTTTTACCCTATTATTATAATCCTTCTCCTTTGTGGTATTTTAAGATCTATCGATTTCAGTGATTTCCCAATCACTGAAATTGAATGTGTTGACCCTGTAGATGTTTATAGAGACTATCCTTGACCCTGTTTGACCATGGTTGACTGCTTTGACTGAACGTCGAAGTAGAGTCAACATTTGACCTAGTTTAGACTAGTTTTGACCTAGAGTTGACCAGTTGACCAAAAGTCAACTGTAAGTCAACCATTGATCCAGTTTGACCCAGTTTGACTTGGTTTGACTTATTGTGGCCTAGTTTGACTTAGTTGACTGAGTCTGACCTAGATTGCGTAGCTTATACTATAGAATCAAGCCTAACACTGTTGAACCCTAATTAGTTTATATATATCTTATCTTAGGTCTGTGGCATCACTCTGAGCATCGACCCCATTGACAGCTCAGGACCGCAGGCGAGTACATTCACTGATAGTTTTCATTGTCTTGATATCTGCTATATCCGATTCATTCGTAGTGTCTTACTTGATTCTCAGTCACGATAGTTCACGGACTAGTATATACCGGATTCCTGTCATGAGATGTCATTCTTGGATTTTCTTGGGATACTGGTACTTGCTCGATCTTGTTCTTGTACTTATATTAACACCGATTCCTGAGAAGGAGTAGCTACCTTCTTAGGGAATCTCGTGCCATGACGTGTTATGTCCGGATCCGTATACTACTCGGGAAAATGGGGAATATTATAGATAGTGTGATCAATGCCCCCTTGAGTTACTCCTTGCACCATAGCTATACTCTCACCTCACGATGGGTATAGCCTGACCTGTGTTACTTCTCGCTCCATAGCTTACCATCCCGGCCGGGCCGAGTCCACGCACTTGTAGCCGGTCGGCTGGAAGCCTGATCTTGACCCATACCGATCACATTATGCTATAATATTCGAGGCACATTTTATATTTACTTATTCTTATCATATATCATGTTCTGTTCTACATTTAGTACTTTCTCACCATGCTATGATATTCAGATTACTCACATGTTCTACATTCAGTACTTTCTCACCATGCTATGATATTCAGATTACTCACATGTTCTACATGCCATTATATTGTACCTTGATTGGAGACTAAGCTCTGTTCGGGAGAAGAGTTACAACCCCGGTCCTTGTTTGGTTTAAGGGTTGTAACTCAGCTTCCGAACGGTTCCCAAGTCTTCATATATCTTTGTCTTGTAGTTCATTATACTATCTCTTATAGAATTTATCAATTCACATGGAACTGCTGTTAGTGCTTGTACTTGCTCATTTTCCTGACAGGATACCGTTGATAATATTTTAGGAGTTGTTATACCATTTTTGGACATCATGATGTTGCTAGCAGAGGTGGATCTCACTATTATTCTATGTGAGTTGTCTGGGAGTTATCCTTAGTTAGTCTTGTTGTTCCTTCTTTATTTTCCTGTCTTATGATTCCTTCTAGTAGTTTCTAGTTGTTCTTGTGCTTTAGTTATCTTTCTTGTCTTATCTTCCCTAGCTGTTGTGATGTGACTAGAGTATATTTATAGTTATAGGCCTTCTAGACGTAGTGTATATTTATTGGGTACTAGACAGCGTTCTACCGCCGATACTGCGGTGTAGGCTGGGCGTCGTCTACGTATTCGTACCCGTATATCCGGGTGCGGGTCGTGACACGTTTTTAGTGGTGGCCCACGCAGGTCAGTCTTTGCAATTAATGCGAAGTCGTGGTAGTACTGGAGCTTATCTGTACTACTGCGAGCCTGCCCTAGGATTAAGGTTGAGTCATGGAATATTTTAGGAAATTGGTACTCAGTCACATATTAGGGACTCTTGGTAGATTCCAGGAATGACCCCTGGGAATCTTATTTCGAACTTTTCGAAACTTTTTTCAATTGTTCTGTCCGTCCTGATTTCTGAAACATCTGTCCGTTATCAACTTTATTCTTTCTTGTAATGAGTTGTGGACCCCAGAGGGAAGGTATAAGTTGAACTTATATATCTCCTAGGTCGAGACGAGAATATGATTTATCAGTCTCATATCAGGTTGAGATTGTTTTAGATTATATTCCAATGATTTCCTTTATCTTGACCTAGATAGTACCTTTGGACATCTCCTGAGAATTTTCTTCTAAATCCTATCTCGAAATCTATTTCCGCTAGTTTTCATTTACTTATCTTTGATTCGTTGTTGAATTTTGAATCTTGATGTTCATTGTTGACTTCGATTTTGACTTTGTTGAGATAAGTTTTAGGGATTGAGTTAAGATATCCTGATAAACATATTTGATGGAGACGATGAGAACGATAAATGTCTACTTTATTTATGGAGTTGGAATTTATCGCAGTCATATTAGCTAGCCTGACAGGGACATGGAGCCTGATTTTGGATATACTATCCTAGTTATGGAATTTAGATTCTCTTGCAGCCATACCGGTTGGCGCGGTAAGGAATCTAGATGACATGATTATAGGGTGTATACCTTAATTATGGACTCTATCGTTTATCGCAGCTATGTTTACTGACGTGGCGTAAATTCTGACATCATGGTTTTGGATAGACGTGTATGGTTATCAGGACGTATCTTAAATTGGTTCACTTCTTTTTGACCAAATGATGAGGACAATTCATACCCTTATTTCTCGACTTATCATTCATTTCTTTTCTCATCGTATGATGATTTCCTCATCTTGCCATCATTTTCCTTGACTAGTTTAGCTATCTTGACTACACAAATCAACTATCTCATATCTACATCTGTTATCTACACTTAAAAAAAATTCTGAAATTTTTGAAATTTTTATATCTTAATTGTTTCTTAAATTTCGATACTGTTATGATTTTGATTCCCTTTTGTCCATGGCCAATCAATTTTAGTCGTCTTGTTTATCGTGCCAAAGAGTCTTGGTTGCTGACTAGACTCTAGATGACTTCAGATTCCTTGGTGACTTGAATTTTCATCCTTGGATGTTCGTGCCCAACCTTCGTTGAACTTATTCTCCATCTTGTCCAAATTCTGAATTACTCGAAAATTGATCAACTTAGATCATGTTGAGACAAATTTCTTTATCGTGGTTGGATTTCAATGCTATTAACCTTCGTGCATTGACTTCCGATTTTGAGCATGTTTGGATTTTGAAACACTCGTGCCTATACTCTTTTCGACCTTGATTTGATTTCCTGATTGTATCTGAAATTTCCTTGTGCTTAATCATGCCTATCTCAAATCCTAAATCAAATTTCAGTAAGCTGAAATCCTATTATCAATATTTTGTTGATTGTAACCGGATGAAGCTCAAGTTTTGATTTTGTTGTCATACCTCTATCGTGCCAAGTGATCTTTAGACTATTTCCAATTTTATTCACGCTCGAACTTGGAGCGTATTCCATGATTTTATTAATCATACTCTTCAATCTTGATCAGGTCTATAAGACCTTGACTTCGATTTTGTTGTGTCTGAAACTCCAGCTCAATCATGCCAAGTCTTGTTTTGGTCATGATTATATCTCATCTTGATCAAGCCTGTGTGACTTCAGGCTGATTATCCGTTAACCCGAGTGCTACACGTCACCTCGTACGTGGACTTCATCTATAACCTTCGTTCTCCTAAGTCATTTCTGAATCGTGTCCCAATGACTTATCTATAATCGTGCCTATATGATTCTGTTTATATTTTGATTCTATCGTGCAGAAATTTTTCATCGTGCCTGAATAATTGTGAATTGATTATCTTAATTGTGCAAACTTGTCATTCTATGATCGTGCCTAAGTTTTTGCCTAAAAACTTTCTATCTTGTTTTACCCCTACTACAACCTTAATTTCGAGGATGAAATTTCTATAAGGTGGGTAGGATGTAAGCCCCCTGAATTTCTCGAATTATTTTTCGAATTTTTCAATGAATTATTTTCAATAATTCATTTCTATATAATTAATTTCGATTTGATTAATTTTGATTTAATGCTCTTTACCGTGACTTGGATTTCTAGAGCATCAGGGATGCCAGTCTCTGGAAACTTCCTTCTTGGAGTTTGTAGTAGACGAGATTATCTTCACAGTGATATTTCGTGTCCCACTCGAACTTGTTCCCTTGTGCTCCATTTGATTCGCGCAACTTCGGGTCAATTTAGACCAATTTATCGTCTGTCGTAATTCGTGACTTAACTTCCAACTTAATTTCCGGGCCCGACATCGGTCCAATCCAGTCGACCCAATATATGGCCCTGGCCTGTTTTGAGCCTACTATGCAAGTGCCACTTGCGCGCTATCAAATTGATCTCTCTTGTGCCCCCAATTCATCCATGAATTAATTGGTTTAATTTATAAATTAATTAAATCTTGGCTTCGACTTTGTCCAAACTTGGCCAAACGCCCAACCCAGCGTGGTGTGACCCCCTTCATGTCTGTCCCTGCACCCCACTGATATTTCCCCCTTTTTCTCCTACTCAAAAAAAAAAAAAAAAATATATATATATATATATATATATATATATATATATATATATATATATATATATATATAAATATCTCATTTCCTTTATCTTATATATATATATATATACATATATATATTAATTCTCTCTCTTCTTTTAAATAACTCTCACACTCTCTCTCCTTCCCATCATCTACTCCACCCCACCTCAACCCCCTCACAGCCGAATGGCAGCCCCCCCTCTCTCTCTTTAATATCTCTCTTCCTCTCACTCTCTTTATTCTCACCCTTCTCTCTTTATATATATATGTTATATATACACATACACACATATCTCTCTTACTCTCACCCCCTCCTTACACTCACCACCCCCATCACACTCAACACTCCCCCCTTGCTGTACGAGAACCCCCTCTCTCTCTACATTCTCTCTCTCCCTCTCTCATTAATATCACACACACACACTCAAATATCTAACTCCCTCTCTCTCTTCTTACACATACACGCACACCCTCCCCACCAAGCTTCAGCCGACATCCCCCATGTTGGCCGAGCACCACCCCCACAGCCTCCATCTCCTCCTCCTCCTCACTACTCCATTATCATCATCATCATCCTCACATCACCACTCTCTCCACAACCACCACCTCCACTCTCCTCCACTTCTCCTTTATCAAGCACCACCATCACCATTAATCATCATCACCTCCGCGCGCCACCCCCGCCGACGGACAACCGTGCCACCCGCGCCGCCCGTCGTACCCCCGCCGGGCTCGTCGCCGCGCCGCTGCGCCAAACAGAAGCAGCCGCAGCTGCAGTAAGCTGCAAACGCAGCTGCAAACAGCAGCCGCGGCCGCGCCACCGCGCACCGCCGCCGCCGTGCGCCACCGCGTGGCCGGCCCCCGCCACCGCGGGCACCCCGAAGCTCCGACGAACCACCCTGGCCACCCTCATGGTGGGTGCATCGCCCCAGTCGCACGACGTAGGCTATTCGTGAATTTTGCACGAAATCCCGGCGTGACGCGCGCGGGATCAAGGCTGAAAGTTTGCTCCGGGAAAGCGACTTCGTGCCGATTTTTTGGACAATCCGACCGTTGGATCGACGAACTCCTTATTCCGTCTCAATCTCGGTATATACCCCTTCACCTCTGTCAAATTTTGCCCGTTAATTTCGTCGTTTGATACATCAAAACCGGCCACCAAGTTGACGTTTTAATTGTACTGTTTTTGGACAGTTTCGCGACGCCAACTTCGCGGGTTCGTATCTTCGTCGTCGCAGCTCCGTTTTGCGCGCCACTAGTTCCGGTGCACAGCTGGTATAACCCTCTTCCTGCCCTCTTTAGATTTCTTTTCAGTTTGAGCTTGTTAGGTCGGTCGAATTCGACGCCAAAGTTGGTTGTTCGAATTCTTTAATTTACACTTGTTAAATTCCATTTTTGAACCCGGGACTCCGGATTCAATTTCTGACACCACCAGTAGACTCGTGGCGTCGTTCTGGCATATTTTCATATAAAGTTTGCTTGATTTGGAGAACGTGGGCCCTGACACGCATTTCGGTATAAAGCGGGTCCCACTTTCTGGGTCAACGGGTCATTTTGAGTTCGGCTCGTCGGAATCCAACTCCGGATATACCGTTGAGTTCGTATCGTCATTCTGGACTCGTTGACATATAATTTGCTGAGTTTTGAGGACATTTGCTCTGGCACGCATTTCCGTGCAAACCGGATACCAAGTGTCCGCGTCAACGGACCAATTTGAGATCGGGTCAACGGAATCCAATTCTGGATATACCGTTGGGTTCGTATCGTCATTCTGGATTCGTGGACATATAATTTGCTACGTTTTGTGCACTTTTATTTTGGCACGTTTTTCGGTGCAAAGTGTGTCCAACGGCGGACATCATTTTGGCTCAAAATTACCGTTTTGCCCCTGTGTCCAAATTGGACTTTTGGACAGGCTATCCTAGCTGATTTGACCATTCTGGACACGTTGGTGATGTTAGTTTTATCATCCGACAACATCTGTAGGTTTTTACCCTATTATTATAATCCTTCTCCTTTGTGGTATTTTAAGATCTATCGATTTCAGTGATTTCCCAATAACTGAAATTGAATGTGTTGACCCTGTAGATGTTTATAGAGACTATCCTTGACCCTGTTTGACCATGGTTGACTGCTTTGACTGAACGTCGAAGTAGAGTCAACATTTGACCTAGTTTAGACTAGTTTTGACCTAGAGTTGACCAGTTGACCAAAAGTCAACTGTAAGTCAACCATTGATCCAGTTTGACCCAGTTTGACTTGGTTTGACTTATTGTGGCCTAGTTTGACTTAGTTGACTGAGTCTGACCTAGATTGCGTAGCTTATACTATAGAATCAAGCCTAACACTGTTGAACCCTAATTAGTTTATATATATCTTATCTTAGGTCTGTGGCATCACTCTGAGCATCGACCCCATTGACAGCTCAGGACCGCAGGCGAGTACATTCACTGATAGTTTTCATTGTCTTGATATCTGCTATATCCGATTCAGTCGTAGTGTCTTACTTGATTCTCAGTCACGATAGTTCACAGACTAGTATATACCGGATTCCTGTCATGAGATGTCATTCTTGGATTTTCTTGGGATACTGGTACTTGCTCGATCTTGTTCTTGTACTTGTATTGACACCGATTCCTGAGAAGGAGTAGCTACCTTCTTAGGAAATCTCGTGCCATGACGTGTTATGTCCGGATCCGTATACTACTCGGGGAAATGGGGAATATTATAGATAGTGTGATCAATGCCCCCTTGAGTTACTCCTTGCACCATAGCTATACTCTCACCTCACGATGGGTATAGCCTGACCTGTGTTACTTCTCGCTCCATAGCTTACCATCCCGGCCGGGCCGAGTCCACGTACTTGTAGCCGGTCGGCTGGAAGCCTGATCTTGACCCATACCGATCACATTATGCTATAATATTCGAGGCACATTTTATATTTACTTATTCTTATCATATATCATGTTCTGTTCTACATTCAGTACTTTCTCACCATGCTATGATATTCAGATTACTCACATGTTCTACATTCAGTACTTTCTCACCATGCTATGATATTCAGATTACTCACATGTTCTACATGCCATTATATTGTACCTTGATTGGAGACTAAGCTCTGTTCGGGAGAAGAGTTACAACCCCGGTCCTTGTTTGGTTTAAGGGTTGTAACTCAGCTTCCGAACAGTTCCCAAGTCTTCATATATCTTTGTCTTGTAGTTCATTATACTGTCTCTTATAGAATTTGTCAATTCACATGGAACTGCTGTTAGTGCTTGTACTTGCTCATTTTCCTGACAGGATACCGTTGATAATATTTTAGGAGTTGTTATACCATTTTTGGACATCATGATGTTGCTAGCAGAGGTGGATCTCACTATTATTCTATGTGAGTTGTCTGGGAGTTATCCTTAGTTAGTCTTGTTGTTCCTTCTTTATTTTCCTGTCTTATGATTCCTTCTAGTAGTTTCGAATTGTTCTTGTGCTTTAGTTATCTTTCTTGTCTTATCTTCCCTAGCTGTTGTGATGTGACTAGAGTATATTTATAGTTATAGGCCCTCTAGACGTAGTGTATATTTATTGGGTACTAGACAGCGTTCTACCGCCGATACTGCGGCGTAGGCTGGGCGTCGTCTACGTATTCGTACCCGTATATCCGGGTGCGGATCGTGACACTTACCCACTAGAAAAATCCTTCATCATACTAACAACTTGAGTTAACACACCTCAAGTATACAAGACAATAAATGACAGCTAAATATTAAAATACATACTTATAATTTGCCACAGCATGGAATGGTGGGACCAGATCACTAATAACCAAATTCAATAAACCCCAATAATTCTTCATATTCAGTACGTGAATAGGAATCATAGTGACTGTAGATTATGCATTATGATATATGTCTCTTACGACTTGAATCTTTCCGCTGGATTTAGACTATAGTACAATACATAATGGACTAAGACTTGAATTAAGTCCATAGCTACAATTATCCATAATCAATTGTCTATGGTTGCACGTTAAAGGCCATGTGCCGTAAGCCCACTTTCCGAATTTTTTTATTTTTTATTCATTTTAGTTTTAGTCTTATATATTTTCTAATTAGAAAATAAATTTTATTTTTTTCTTAATTCTATAAAAGATATTTGTATTGACGAAGGAATTTGTCAAACTATTTTTTAAATTTGATTTTATTTTATAAAAAGATATACTTTTAAACTTATTAATTTTCTATTATCAATTATCTATAAGTTTATATTTATAAAAATCTATTTTTAAATATTATTGACTTATTAGATATTATTGAATTTAATTGTGGTTAATTCTAAATTATGGTTGAATTTAGTCTTAGTTTATTGCTATATTATTTTAGACGAGATTTGTATTTATGAAAATATACATTTAGGAATATTTGAATTATTCTTACCAATATTTTTGATATTTGATTTTATGAAATCTATTTAAAGATTATTTAAAGTATTATACATTATTTTAAAGTAGTATTATTGTGATTAATTATGGATTGAGATTGGGTCAAATCTAATTTAATTCATGGAAGGATTTAATTCATTGTATCTAATCCATCCTTATTTAGGAAATCTTCCATCTACTATATAAGGGGAAGCCTCCCTTTGCTTTTTTTTCCCCACAAACTCAATTATTATTATGATCAATTGTGGATTGAGATTTGATCCATATAGTTTTGACATTGATTTGATTTGAATTTAATGGAAAGATTTATTCATTAGATTCTTGACCCTTCCAAATTAGAAAATTATGAGTCAATCTTCATTTATTTAAAGAGTCATTATTCTTCTCTCAAAACCAAAACAACCCTTTCAATCTAATCCTAATTAAGTATTTGCTACCCATTATATATACTTATTGAACCTATGTCATCTCCCATATTTTTTTCAAAATTTCTCTCTTTTTCGTCCAAAATAGGCCAAAATTTGTCATAAATTCAGCCTCGTTTTTTGAAGCTATAGCAACTTTACGAGGTCGTTGCGACAACTCCGGACTTTGTTTGACCTCTATTTTTTTTTTGTTAGAACCGTATTGAGGTAGCTTTACAAATTTATATTTTATTTTCTGTAATTATTTACGTGAATTTTTAGAGATTTATTTGAGTGTCGGTTGTCCAAAAATTGACGCATCGTACTATTTTCGAGATTCCTAGAGATCCCGAACTCCAATTTGCGATCTGTTTGAAGTTTTGGAAAGCGGACATGAAGATCTATAACTTATAAATTTTCCAGAAATTAGAAATTTGTTTAATATTTTATTTAATTCGTTGAAGTCAGATTTGATCAGTAATTCATCGATTTGGTCACGGTTAGCCATAACTGATAACTTTCAACCAAATCGAGATTGCATCACATAAGTCAACTGCAACTTATCTTGAGATAAGTACACTATTGCTTTATGTGCTTCTTACATTATAATGCTATCTTTTACTGTATTTAATTGAGTATCCAGATTGTGACACGATAGGCTTGATTGTATCATTGCTCGTTTATTGACCGTTTAGTGAGTCGGAAGAAAAAATACTCGATATGTATGTGAACAAACCCAAATACTGTTACTGAATAAAAGTTAAGTCATACACCTCACATATGAGTTAGTCGTATCAATACTAAATGATAGTCATCGTATGATGTGTCATATTAGTCCAGTCGTTCACAAGTCGAAAAGCATTTCAAATACACTGTCTGTTTATTGTACATGTTTATTGCTAGTTGTCTTGTTTATCCATGTTCTTGCTAATTGTTACTTGTACATGAAGCTAGTTCCAATTCATCTACATATTTTTTTTTATTTTCTACTACATTCCTACTGTCTAGCTTATTTTGTATTAAATTACATTAAATACAATAGGGTTGTACTTTGCTCCTTTCATGGCTGGATCGTTGTAGGTGACTTGGCATGCTTTCTACTTTTGTGCTACGGACTATATATGGGAGATGAAGACCTAGGAGGCCGACTATAGAGTCTAGATAGGTTAGATACTTCTATTTATTTATTTTAGCGTGTTTTTGTATTATTATATTTGTAAAACAAAATAGTTATTGTGAATGAAAAATTAGATATGACTATTGTATTTGAGATTGATATCGAGACATAGATAACGTACTGCCGTCGATAATGTGGTGTAGCCTGGACATGGCTACGAACTCGTATCCGAAAAGTTGGTGCGGGTTGTGACAAATTTTTTTTGGTGGCCCATGCAGGTCTGTTTTCACAAAATTGTGAGAACACACAATAGTACATGTATTAGTCATACTACTGCGAGTATGCAATTAGGAAGTGCTCATTCACAATTATAATTAATTTAATTTTAGGAGAAAGGCTAGGACTAGGTATACCATAGGGAACCCCTTATTTAATTTGACTGTTGGGTAGTTAATGTTGCTACATAGGCCATGTGAGTTAGGTATGGATTTATTGAATTTTAAATCCTATTAGATAACTTAAGAAATTTTCATAGAAGGATATAATATTGTATTTCAATACGATGGTATGATCAAAGGTGGGTAGACTATTAGCTTGGTAAATTTGGACTTCCTAGGATTCAATTCTTAAGTTTGATCATTTGTGCAATTTTATTTTCTGCCTTCTCTCAACATCGCCATATCGTAAAGTATGTATTTATTTTCATTGGTCCTAAGTAATTATTTTCCTTGGAGTCAATATTTTATTTCCATCCATTGACTTTTGAGCCTAACCTAATTCAATTATCTATTCCAATTCGTCTTCATTCATTTTTCGATCACTTTTATCTTCAAAAGTTGATACTTTCACTTCAAGGACAGATACTTACAGTTTTTTCTATTATGATCATCTTGGAACTTGTTTAAAATTTTAGAAGCTCCTTTGAAAATTCTTATGGACAAAGTTTGAAAAAATATTCTGTGATTTATAATGGCAACGCAGATGCGCACTATCCCCATTTATTTGAATTATGGAGACCGCGACTTTACTGCAGCCAGCAGCACACTGGCAAGGCATGACCCCTAAGTTGAAGTAATTTCAAGTAAGCGTAGGTTATCGAATAATATTAAAACGATGTCCAGTTGCCTTATTTTGATCATTGAGTTGTTATGCTAATATTGGATAGAGTTAATAGAGCATTCGATACTGTATTCTTATTTAAGTCATGGAACCAAGGGTTTACTACAGCCAGATGTACACTGGCGATGCATAAATTTTTGATAAAATGACTTCGGATATGCTTTGGTTTTCGAATATTATAGAGATTACATCCTTTTTGGCATATGATTATTAATTTTCATGGCTCGCAATTTCATGCACTCTCACTTGAATTTGATTTAGTTCATATCTTTTTCTTTCTTGAACCTTTCTTTCTTATCTTTTATTTTCATATCATTATTTTGTTTTCTAATAATCTTTTAAACCTGTTTTGATTTCTTTCCACTAGATACATAATTGTATCTATATTTGATAATCGTGCCTAAATGATTTGTTTAAATAACGGATCATGCCGAAACAATTTTGATTTGATCATTCTTAAACGATTTTGATTATGACTAGACTATCTTGATTATATTTCGATCATGCCAATTCGCATATTTTCCTAAATTTTGATTCTATAATCGTGCCCGAATGATTTTGGTCCATAAATAATCGTGCCTAATGACTTTTCTTGTTGAGAAAATCATATTTCGATTATATCGTTAACCAAGCCTAGGTTTTGAGTGACCCTTTTTGACTATATTTTGATCGTATCAAATCATATCTTTTTTGAGCTCTCGATTCAATCCACGATTATGCCTAATCCATTTTGATCGTTAATCGTATCTGTAGTGCTCCGACCTGCAAGATGCCTTATGACGGATGGTTGGTTTGATGAAGCTTTGTTGGACTTGGAAATATGCGAAGGATCGCTTGCAAGGCAGTGCGATCGTGGCAAGAATTGTCTTATAAAAGTGAGTATTGTTGAACTCTTCGAAGATCCTTTAGCTTCAAGCTTTAAATAAAGGATATTTCTTGCTGAGTTGTTCAATAACACCTTGCATGAAATTCAGAAAGATAATGAAAGATAAATAATTACCTGACCGTAAACTGTTGTTGCTAGATGAATTGTATGCTTATATGATGTTGCGATAAAATACAAGACATGTGAAGCAAAGTCCCAAATACTTGGACGGTGAATATATCGAGCCTTAGCTCAATGAATAGATGGTAACACATATGTTAAGACCCAAGAACTGGATAGTCAGTATGCTTGAATTACGTCCAAATGAATGTATGCTAAAACAAATTTTAAGTCCCAAAAGATTGGGCGGTGAGTACATTGAGTTAGTTAGAAAGATGTATGGTATCAAAGATGTGGCAAAGGGATTGGGTAACAACATTCTATTATCCCGTCGCCGATGTATAATGTTGATTACGCCAAGACCCTGGAAAGATGGCAAGATGGCAATATGAATGAGAATGGTAGCTGAATTACTTAGTTTTTCTCATCATGCATTATACGTTTTCTTCTTAGATAAGTTGCATGTACTTGCATGGTCATGGACAACTTGTATACAAGGTAGTTCCCAGAACGGTAATCTGCGGCCACAGACCCGATTCATCCCAGGAAAAATAAGGATGGTGTCGACGTACTGACATCGAGATTTTGGGACTTGCAGTAGGGGCTTGCTACTGCCTACTGAAAGGACGCCGAAATCCCATGGTGCTGAAGTAGTAGCATGGTGTTTCGAAAACCTCCTATGGATTCGCACCCCATTCGGAGTTAGCCGTTCGCTAGGAAGATGGTCCAAGATGGCGTGTCGCCAGTGACCTTCATATAGATAGGTCCAATGCTAATGATGTCTTATACAGACAGAGTAATTTATTACTCAAATACAGGGAAGGATGTCGACTGTTGGTAAGAATCACATGAATGGTGATAACTAATTGAATCATGATATTGTTCCTAACAATGTCTTGTGCAGGCTAAGTATTATAAATGTACAAAGATGGCTACACGACCGTGGATAAGAATCACCAAAGGGTGATAACTGTATGCTTTAAATTATGTTGGCTATGAGATTTGCATGCTTTATTTCTTGTCGGCTATAAACATGAAATTGACCCTAAGACAACGAGAAAGACTACTTTTAATAATGTTCTATAACATGATTACTTAGTGTTGTCTTCTTAGGTGAGTTGGGCCAGCACCACTCGCCAGTACATTGATGATGTACTGACCCAAGTTGTGGGCAATATTACAGGAGCTTGCGTATGGGAAAAATCGTTTGATCAGTGCTTGGCATCGATGATTCGGATGGGTGTGCAGAAGCTCTTCTTACAAGAAGATGTCTTCTGCTATACGGGACATAATGTATGGAACAGTGTAACTCAGTTGTACAAGTGAGATTGTAGCCAAATTGGCAAGTTCATTATAAAGAAGTCGGCATATTCAGTTGTAGCCGAAAGGACAAGTGTATATATTCAGTTGGCTATTTAAAGTCTTGTAATCAGTTGTAAACTCTGTATTCCATTACAAGTCTTTTATTTTGTAACCTCTCTTCCTGAATTTTAAAAAAACTATATTTTTTATTTTATTTTGCTCAAAAACTAATTTTCGTAAGAAGCTTCATCTTGTGATTAAGTTTGCATTTAAAAACTAGTTTTATGTTATGGGTTGAGAAACACTATTTTGGTTTTTGAAAATCTATTATTTTGTATCACAAAAAATAATAATTTTAGGACTTTATGAATAAGGACTTCTAAAGTGGTTTAGAATATTTTCTACTAGTAAAAGATTTGTTATAAGCATTTTAAATAGAATTTTGAATTTTATATATATATATATATATATATATATATACATATATATATATATATATACATATATATATATATATATACATATATATATATATATACATATATATATATATATATATATATATATATATATATACATATATATATATATATATATATAGAATATTATCCTAACTAACTATTGGATATCTAAATTTATATGATTTTAATTAGTTGATAAATATAAAATATTATTTTGAGTATTTAGTTTGATCGTTTCATTGATTCGAATTTAAATTCATATATTCAAATTAGTTTGATAAATATTGATTGATGATTTAAATTAATATTATTATCCTTAATAGATTTGGATTACCTTAATTATTTTAAATGTTCATTTGAATTTAAAATAAAGAGAAGAGGGTTATCTACAAAGATTGAATGCCTTGATCGAACTAAAAGTTTAAACCCTATACATGGAGAGACTTCCTTTTTTCCTCATATCTCAATAGCTCACCTCTACCGCAGCCAACGCCCATATCCTCCATGGCCAACAGTGTCAGTGCACCGTGTCCGTGTTCATCCAGTTCATTCCCTAGTTTATTATATTTGTAGTCTTTCCTTGCATTTCCGATACCCCAGACACCACTGCGAGTCAACTCTTGTGTCTTGCAGGACATGTCGACTCTAATACCAACCCTAACCCAACTAGCAACTACGCCTCGGCCACCATCTCTTCGGCCTCCTCCTCGTCCCTGTCATTGCCCATCCACACCAGTTCCACCCACACCATTCCCTGTCTCCATGGCACCATAGCCGACCCCCTGCTCTCCACGTCCAGACCAAAGAACCCATCAACTCCACCACCAATACTTACCTGATGCCGCCTCGATCAAGTCCCCGGTGCCATCCAGACTTAGCTTCTGTCTTCATCACGCCTCCCCGCGCCGGCGAACGCCAGTTTCGGCATCCACCACCGTAAATGCGCCGATCCCCTAATAACCTAGACATCGAGTGCCCGCCGTTGCCGCTGCCGTCCGAAGCCTCGCCAAGCTTCTGTCCCGAATGTCGAAGTCGTCGACCTTGGCAAACCCGCCTTCTCCAACCAGTGCCATCACTACAAAAATTTGTCAGATTAGCGACGTTTATAAACGTATCATGGAACCAAGGAAAATCAATCAATCAATAAACAATAGCCAATACTCTACTACAAAGATAAAGGCTCACAACAATAACATGCCATAATATAATAAGTCTGATATTGTAGTCAAGTTTTCTCCACCCCATGTCTAGTATCTATCAAAGTCAAGTCCATATAGTCATCACTATAACAATAGCAATGAAAAATATAGTAAATTACTACTAAGTCAATGCCATGAATAATCATGTAATCTCATATCATGAACGTGTCATTGTCCGGTGGTCATTTATGTCAATGGACACGTCAATATGCATGCAATGCCTAAAGTCAATACTCGATGCCATCATTATGACATCAGTACCCATCTTCAAAACAGATACTAAGTATCAACGGTCCTACGTCATGCTAATGCTAACAAGAGAAATAATAAGAAATAAAAGAACAAACTATAACCAAGGTAAGGTACACTTGCCTGTAATTGCTGTCTGAGTGTATGCCTGACCAACTCCGATGTCTTCGTAACTCCCGCCAAGTTCATCTATAATAGATACACTATTATTAATACTCTCTAACGACTTCAATATATAGACTAACTTAATATCTATACCCAATAATCGTCATGATGTCGGTACAACACCATACAACATATATAATACCAACTTCCTTATATAAATAATTTATAACTAATATAAAAATAATAATTTAATTTCTAGAAAATATTTATAAATATTTTTTATTAATAACAATATTATTTTATTGGTCAAAACTCAATCACAATAGTCCTATGTGATAGTACATCATCAATACCACATTTGACCTACTAATTGAGTCCTAAAACAATAAATAATTAAAAATATTTCATTCTGAAAAAATATAAAAATTAGTTAAAATAATGTTTTTAATAGGAAACCTTGCACAACAAATATTTTAGTAGAGGTATATGAAGTATCAAGGCTTTTGGATACAAGAAACACATGATTTTCGGAGTTACATTTTTACGGCAAATGTCAAGAATTTTAATAAATACTAAACAAAGTCAAAACTCAGTAAAAAAAAGATATGCATTGGAAAGATTTGGATGTCTAATTTCTTACCAAAAATATTCAAAAGATCGAATAGGCTAAAAAATAGGTGATAATTCACTCGCAACAGATCTAGTCTGTTCTAGACACTCCGTCCCGACCAAACCGCTTGGCTGTATGATCCAACGATTATAGAATGAAGTAGACACATAGAGGTAATTTCTAGTTTTGGTTTGAATTCAACCGGACTAAAAAAGTAGATAAAACCTAGTCTAGATGTAAACTAACCTGCTGTGACTTTCAGATTGCACTTCGGAGAAATTTTGTTCGAAGAGATGCGTCGTTCACCTCTCTAATGGCAGCGAGATAACTTCTATGCTTGCTAGGATGGAAGAGGACGTTAAGGAGTTCACGAGAGTGGTAGTGATCAGCACGAAACTCGAAAAAAATCTGGTGTCAAGAGATATGGGGGGTCGGCTTGTGCTCTCGGCCAAGGGGGTCGGTCGTGCGGGTCTTAGGGGATTTCAGGTAGGGTGCAGCAATGTAGAGGGGGTTTTAGTTAGGTTTTGATAGGTATTTATGTTATGGGGATTTGGACTTTGGTTTGGACTAATTTTGTTAAGATTTGACCCTCCAAAGGATTACTATGGTAGTGGGTTTTTTTATTTGGAGAGTTGTTTAACTAAGTCAAAGATAAAAGATTTAATGCACATAGATGTAATTTAATCACCAAAATTTAATTAAACATATATCTAATTAATTTTGGCAACCTTAGATAGGCTCTAACAAGTGGGGTTGACTAGGTTAAGGTCCAAACAAGTTTCCTAGTCAAATTGAACCCAAAAAGTCAACTAATAGGTCTTATGTGCCATTTGCAAATAAATAGCACATGAGAACTCGATTGAATGACACACCCTAGACATGTGCGTCATAGGCTCAAAATGGTTCAAAACTATATATTGGTCAGACAGTTTTGGTCTATGTCGAGTTCCGAACTTAAGTTGGAAGTTAGGTCTAAAATTACGGTAAATGGTCGAAATGGCCTAAGTTGACTCGAAGTTGTGCGAAGTCAAAAAAAAATGTTGTTAGGGAACAAATTTGATGGGACATGATATATCAAATTGAATGTGGACTTGTCTAGAATTCAAATATGGAATTAGATTTGAGAAATCGATAGTTGTTGTGTTTCAAAAATCAAAGCTATATTAAAGTACTATTATAGTCATTATTAACTTAAAATTTAGTTTAATATTAAAATATCCATATTAAATAAATAAATAAAATTAATTAAAATTAATTTCAAAAATCAGGGGGCTTACATTCAGTATAAGGGAAGATAATTTATCGAATCAGCAAGTAAACCTGATAAGAATTACACATACAATACCGTAGTGCATAACCCTTCCTTACAAGATATTAGCTCTCTCCTTCAGACCTTCTTTCTCTTGAAGACTTCCTTAATGGACTCTCAAAATGTCTTTTCTTGATAGCCTCCTTAATGATATAAAGCACAAAGCCTTTAGCCTCCTTAAGGGGTTATGGTTGTAGGATATCTTTAAATAGGATCTCCAGCCTTTTCCAAAATTAGGAAAAAACTCGATTACATCACCTTTGATCTGAACAATATACTATATGGGGTTTGGAACCCCTATCCTTTCCTTCCACCCCCTCAACAATGAACGTATTGGAAAATAGCGGGTGCATAATACTATATTAGCAGTATATTACAAGTGTAATACTAACATTATTTTGGCCAAAAATAGTCTGTCTTGTATTGATGTATCGACTCTTTTCGGTCTTCTCTGATTCTTCGTACGTCAAGGTGTTAATTGGGCTGGACGGGTTTAATCTGGTCCAGGCTCGGTTCAGTCAAACATGGCTGGGCCGACCCGACCCACAGTATACCCAGGGTTCGGGCTGGGTTTTATTTTCCATTCCGGTAGCCCGGCCGAAAACTTGGGTAGAACCGGGTTTGCCTTCCCACCCCGACTCAGTCAACCCGATTAGGTCAGTGACTCGGTCAATGGTCGGTCCAGGTCGGTTAATTCGGTTCCCCCTCCCCCATTGGACCCACGTATATTAATATTTGGGGATATTTTACCAAAATGCCCCTAATATATCATTTACTAAAATATAGGGGTATTTTGGTAAAAAAAATTCCAACAACCATATTAATATAAAGGGGTATTTTACCAAAATACCCCCAAATTCTATACGTTTTTACCATTAATCAAGAGTATTTTAGTTTTTTTTGTTAAAAATGACCAAAATACTCCTATAATCATCATATTCTAAGGGTATTGTTGGTCATTTGGCACCCAAAAATTCATATAAATAGGACATAATTTATCCAAATTTACAACAACAAATTTTCTTCCCTCTTTTCTAATAATTATAAACAATCTAGTGATATTCGATAGAGACTACTTTTTCGATGCCATTGAAAATGGAAAACTACCACAACAACCACAAAATAGTAACCTCAACTCGTACCGCAACCTCATAGGGTATAAGGGCCCCAAGCCGCATCGCAACCTCAAGGGGTACAAGGAGCTCAACTTGTGTAATCTTAGTAGGTACTAAGCTTCCAACCAATGAATTATAATTGGATGAGATCAGAAATTTGGCAGCACTTTAGTGAAGTTTATAATCACCGCGATATCGAAATAATAATCTCGCATGAAATTCTTGTTGAATGCTTGTATTGTGGAAAACGACTCCAATGGAAACTTGATTGTGGCATATGAAATCTACGTGGGCATCTTAACAATTGTATCTAGCATCTTACATTTTCTTTAAAAAAATGTATCATTTTTAATGTGTTAAATTTTGTTATATATGTATTTTTTTTATGTGACTTATGTTTGAGCTGTAGCTTTCAACCTCGCTACAAGAAGACAGGCTAAAAACAAAAACTCAAACATAAGTTATATTTTTTTTATGTGACTTATGTTTAAGTTTCTGCTTTCAACCTTTCTACAAACTTTTTTTTTGTGATATTACAAAGAAGCTTGAAGAGAAGTTGAAAACAAAAACACAAACATAAGTTGTATAAAAAAACAGTTAAACACTGACATATGTAGTAATAATAATATATTAAAATTTTATTAAAATATTGATGTGAAATATCTCTATTTTTAATAATGTAGTACTTTTTTCCAAGTCCAAAATTTTAAGGCCAAAGCCATTTATTTTGTTTTTTTTTAATTTATCACATACCAACTTGACTTCGGCTCGAAATCGATCCGGGTCCAGTCCGGTCAATCCAGACCCTTTAATTTTTGGATTCTGAGTTAGGATGGGTTTGGATTTAGGTTTTCTCGACCCGACCCGTCTTCTTCTCCGGAATGGTCTGACTCGACCTAGAACCGGTCAAATCCAATCATATATAGGCCTGACCTAGCCCGGCCCGTCTTCTTATCCGGACTGGCCCAACCCGGCCTAGAACGATCAAATCTAGGTCCGCCTAACCCGATCAGATAACACCCTGATTCATACCATATTTTTCATGCTCCGTGGTAATACACGACCATTTCATAGCATGACACATGATTATAGGGGTGAGCATTCGGTTAATTCAGTTCAAACCGAACCGAATAACCGTAAATCGAATTTAACTGAAAACCGAATAAGCAAAATCGAAACCGAACTGAATTAGCCCATAACTGAATCAAACCGAACCAAATTAATTCGGTTAGATTTTTGGTTTATTCGATTTATTTGTATTTTTTTTAATATATAGTAACTAAATATACCTAAATTTATTTAGTATATACCTACACACACACACACACACACACACACACACACACACACACACACACACACATATATATATATATATCAGAAATTTTCATACAGAGTAAAGAATTTTAAGGAAATTGTGAAAAAAGTAATAAGTTTGAAAAAATTGCAGTTGGGGTAAAGAAACAACATCGTCGATGGCGTGTGCTGATCCATGGAAGAGGAGCGGCCCTCACACGCCATGGGAGATAGCCTATTCCCTTCACACGCCATGGGGGATGGCCAATCCTCCATGCGAGCCACCATCACAAGCCATAGGGGATGGCCTATCCCCTTGGCCCCACCAATCCTAACCATCACACGCCATGGGGGATGGCCTATCCCCTTGGCCCCACCACCACACGCCATCATGCGGATGGCCTATCCCCTTGGCCCCACCACCACACGCCATCATGGATGGCCTATCCACCACATGCCATCATGGATGGCCTATCCCCTTGGCCCCCCACCACTACACGCCATGGGTGATGGCCTATCCACGGACACGCCAGCAGCCGTGGCCCCCACACGTTGTCATCACTCATTCACACGCCATCACTTATGGAGTGTCAGTGGGACTTTTGCAGTGTTGCATTAGTGGAGTGTTGGAGTGTTGGAGTATCGTGTAGCCAACGGCTAGTGTCAGGATGTGCGTGCAATGGTGGCGTGCTGACACACCAACGGCTACCCACAAACGGCTACATTTCAAATTCTCTTTCTTCCTCCTATTTATTGCAATGCTTGACACTCTCTCTCTATACAAACACATTACTCTTTCTCCTATCTCTCTCTCACAGAAGCACGAAGCTTGGAAGCTCCAACTCCTCACAGAAGCTAGTATCTCCCTCTCACAAGCTTCCAACTACTCACGGAAGCTAGTCTCTCCCTTTTACAAGCTTCCAACTCCACACGAAAGCTAGTCTTTCCCTCTTACAAGCTCTCGCTCTTTATTAGATAAAAATTATCAAAGTTCTTTTTTTTTCATGGGTGATAATATTAAAATAGTATGCTCACATGGTGGTAGAGTAAATGGGTTAACTTACGAAGGAGGTGACACCCAATTTTTTAAAACTTATCGTCATATTACTTTAGAAAATTTACGCAATTTAATTTCAGCGTATTTTTCTATTAATTATGAATTTATTTTAAAGTCTGTTTTTGGTTCCACATGTTTATTAATAGATGGTGAAGAAGCATGAAATTTTATTCTTGAGATTAATTCGCAATCACCTTATATTAGTTTATATGTTACTCAAGTTTCATCATTTGTTAATAGAAATAATTATGAATTTGTTTCTAATTACCCACATGTTAACACGGGTGCTAGTTCTTCTTCTCAAATAATTCCTCCCTTACTAGATGAACATAATGATGATGATGATGATTATGATGATGATAATGATGATGATGACAATGATAATGATGAGGAAAATAAAAATAGTGATGATTTAATTGAAAATACTGGTTATGAGATAGATGATGATAGTACTGATAATTCTAGCACTCCTGAATTATTTGTCGGACAAACATTCGACACTCGTGCAAAATTTAGAAGTTTTATAAGTAGTTTAGCAATTCAGCATAATTTTAGTTGTTCAGCCAGTACTATGAATAATTCCCATGGAATTATATATAATTGTGATAAACAGAATTGTCATTGGAGAGTATATGCCAAACCCATAGGAAAAGGACAAATAGTTAAAGTTAGTACACTAGAAAGTCGTCATTCTTGTTTAAGTGGACTTACGACAGGACATCATCGACTAGCTACCGGTGCATGGGTTAAGACAAAAATAGTTGATTTAATTAGAGATAATCCGTCATATAGTGCATCACAAATTATGAAGGATATATTTAGGGAATATCATATACATATTACATACTCGAAAACATGGCGAGCCCGAGAAATGGCATTACGTGAAATAAATGGTAGTTATGTTGAGGCATATGCTTGCCTTGAGGAGTATGGTTTTAGAATTATGGAGTCGAATCCAGGTAGTAGATGTTTTCTTAAGACTTCCGAAAGCAACAAATTTGAGAGAATATTTATATTCTTTAAGGCGTGTATTGATGGATTTTTAAGGGGTTGTTTACCTGTTATTAGCACTGATGCCACTTTTCTTTCATCCAAATATCAAGGTATTTTATTTATTGCTTGTGCTCATGATCCTAATTATCAATTGTATCATATTGCTTATGCTGTTGCCGAAGGTGAGAATACTGATTTTTGGTCTTGGTTTTTAAATGCTCTTAGACTATCATTTGAAAGTTATTTTAATGATTGGAGTATAATTTCATTTATATCTGACAAGCAAAAAGGATTAATACATGCTATGCGAAATATATTTCCAGAATTGCCTCATTTTTTTGCATTCAATATTTTAAGCAGAATATGGAGTCTATTGTAAGGGAGAAAAAATTTCATCGGTTGTTAGACTCGCTTGCTAGATCGTATAATGAAACAGATGCGCAGTACTTGAAATAATTAAAGCTGAGAACATGACGATGTACAATTGGCTTATTGGTACAAATGATGAAAATCGTCATTTTGCACATTGGATTACGGCATATGCTCCTTGTCCTAGATTAGATATTAACACTTCTAACCTTGCTGAATGTTTTAACAATTGGATTAAGAGTTTGCGTGATAAACCAATAACAACACTTCTTGATGGTATTAGAGCAAAGATTATAACACTTCATGACAAAAACATGAATCATGCTCAAAATTTAGACACGAGTTATTGTCCGAAGATGTTAAAGACTATGACATCTAGAAATGCTCGTAGCACCAATATAGAAATGCTCGTAGCACCATACCTAAGACATAAAAACATATGATATTTACAAAATGTATATCATCAAAAAGAATTTAGCGAATTTAGGGATTATATTTTTATTACCTGAACCAGGGTCATGCACCCACACAAATTTTTGGTACCCTTTGATCTGACAAATTTCGTCAAGCTAGCATATAAATATGCTAAGGTAGCAGCTCCCCATGCATGACGTGTATGTTCTTTTAAATTGTCTAAAAAGGGTAACAGTCGCACGTTTACTTTATTTTCCTGCCCGTCGGAAAATAGCATTGTCCAACACAAACAGAGCAAATATGCTCTAGTACAATAAAGTATCTGCAAATATTGAAACTAACATATTAAAACTAACACACTATTGAAATTAACTAATAAATAAATCTTAAAAATAATTACGTACCCTTAAATCATCGACCACGACTGGACCGTCGATAGTTTCATCTAGATCCATGAAATTATCCCGAAGCCAAGTTATACTGACAAAACTCTTTCCTCCTAAGTCCGATGGTGCATTAATGCCTAGATATCTCCGGATGATTTGAGATGTATTTAAAGTTGTATCAAAATATATAGGTTCACCTGTAATAGGTAATCCTAAAATAATTGTAACATCCCAAAGTGTGATTGTCATTTCACCAACGGGCAACTGAAATGTGTTGCGTTGAGGCCACCATCGCTCAGCGAGACTAAAAATGATATGTACATCGTGGACTAAAATTTGAATTTTATCCAGATATTGAAATCCAAATAAACGTACCAGCTCCTTTTGGGCAGCATTTAACTCCCATTTACGATATCCTCTCTGTATCCTCCAACTTCCATGTTCCCGTGTCCGAACCTCGGGAGGATAATCATATAGCTACAAGCGAATTATATTATTATATTTATGTAAAATAAATAAATAATAATGCTAGTTATCATTTTTAAATTTACCTTTCCGTTAAAAACCAACGTAGATATATGAGTTTCTCGTTCTTGTTTTATGGCTTCTATAACCGGTCCCCCGGGAATACGGCCGTCATTCGGTTCAGCCATCTGTTACATTTTAGACAAAAACTATTAGTATAGTTATTCATACATAGAAAATATAATTTTAATATAAAATACAAAAACTTACTATGTAAAGAGAAGATCAAGATAGAGGAGGGAGCGAGTAATCTTCTGTGAAGTTGAAGGAGGAAGGACTTGTGAAGAGGAGGGAATGAGCTGTAAAGAGGAGGGAAGGAGCTTCAGAATTTATGAAGAAGAGGGAGGGGGAGTGGAGTGGTCTCCGAGAAGGGGGAGTCTCCAACGTAGAGCCATGCATCATGGCAGAGATGGGATGGTGCGGGCAGAGATGGGATGGTGCGGGTGCTGGCAGGATGGGACATGTGAGGGGTTGGGATGGCAGGATGGGACGTGTGGGGGGGGGGGGAAGTGGTGTTAGGATAGGCCACGCCTCATGGCGTGTGAGGGGGCGGGAAAAGGCCATAGGCCATGGCTTGATGGGACGTGTGGGACAGGCGATTGGGACAGGAGCCTGGGAAAGTTTTAGGATGGGCCACGCCTCATGGCGTGTGAGGGGGCGCGAATGGGGAATGGCCATGAGCCATGGCGTGTCTTTTGATGGGATGGGCCACTGCTGGCGTGAGGGGGGAGGGGGTGAGGGGGTGGCATGGGAAATGGCCATAAGCCATGGCGTGTGGTGATGGCGGTGTGGGGGTGATGTGTTAGCCACGCCTGATGGAGTGTGGGGCAGGCCACGCTTGGATGGAAGCAGGATAGGCCACGCCTGATGGCGTGTGATGCCCTGGCCAGAGGAAATGCCACCACGCGCCATCAGTGATGTCGTTTCTTTACCCCAATTGCAATTTTTCCAAACTTATTACTTTTTTCACAATTTCGTTAAAATTCTTTACTCTGTATGAAAATTTCTGTATATATATATATATATATATATATATATATATATATATATATATATATATATTATTATTATTTTTTTTTTTTTCTTATTCGGCTTTCAGTTTTGAACCAAAATCCGAAATCGAGACTGAAATCGAATAAAAAAATGTAGTACTTTCAAAATCGAAATTGAACCCAATTTTTTTAAAAAAACCGAACCAAATCTTTTATTCGGTTCGGTACGATTCGATCTTCGGTCCAAAATCGAATAATGCTCACCCCAACATGATTATGGTAATATAAACCGGTTTTATCGATTTTGTACCGTGTCTTGTCTTGTGCCGGTAAATTGTCCAGCCGGAAACTGACTGAGTCGGCATCTATATAGGAGGAGTGTGGGTATATGTGAAATGGGTCTCTCTACTCTCATCCTTTTTTGAAAAAGAGCTCCCACATCAAAAATACCAACACCATCTTCTTCTAAACCCTTCCCCCAATAAAGCATAAACAAACCCCCGTTCACTCCCCCACTTTCTTTCCTTCTTTCCCAACCTTCAAAGTTGAACACCATCACCACCACCTCCCGCTTTATCACAATGGCTTCTTCTTCTTCCTCGTCATTCTTCTTCTTCTTCTTCTTCTTCTCCATTGCCCACTCTTCCTCGGACGTGCTCCTCCTCCTTGAAAAGATTAAGCCTTCCCTCCAGGGGGCCCTCCCCAACCTCCAGCTCTCCTCCTGGAACTCCTCCCTCCCCCTCTGCAGCTGGAGGGGCCTCCAGTGGTCCTTCTCCAACGGAACCCACCTCCCATGCACCGGCGCCGCCGGAGCCAACCCCTCCCTTCACTCCGACCCCTCGCTCCAGCTCCTCTCCATCCGCCTCCCGGCCTCCGCCCTCTCCGGCTCCCTCCCCAAGGAGCTCGGCCAGCTCTCCTCCCTCCAAAGCCTCCACCTTTCCGTCAACTCCCTCTCCGGCCCCCTCCCCCTCGAGCTCGCCAACTGCCCAAGCCTTGCCGAGCTCGATCTCTCCTCCAACAGACTCTCCGGCCCCCTCCCCGTCTCCCTATGGAACCTCTGCGGCAAGCTCACCTCCATCCGCCTCCACGCCAACAACTTCACCGGCTCGGTCCCTCTCCCGCCGGAGCCGGGCATCGCCTGCGAGAAGCTCAAAGTTCTGGACTTCGGAGAGAACGAGCTCACCGGAGAGTTCCCCGAGTTCGTCACCGGGTTCGCCGGGCTGCGGGAGGTCGACCTCGGGTCGAACCGGCTGTCGGGGCCAATACCGAAGGCGGTGTTCGGGATGGCCGGGCTGGAAAGACTGAACGTTTCCTACAATAACTTCACGGGAGCAATACCGGCAGACAGCCGGTTCGGGAGGGAGGCCTTCCTCGGGAACAATGTGGGTCTCCCGGGCTCTCCCCGGATAAGCTCCGGCGTCATCGCGGGCATCGTGATCGGTCTCATGTCCGGCACGGTGGTCCTGGCTTCGGTCTCGATAGGGTGGTACCAGGGGAGGAGGAGGAAGAGCCGGGGGAGGAGGGTCGAGGAGGAGGAGGAGATGGAGGAGGGGGAGGACGGCGGCGGCGGGAATGGGGACGAAGGGAAGCTGATAGTTTTCAGCGGCGGCGAGCACCTGACGCTCGAGCACGTGCTGAACGCGACGGGGCAGGTGATGGAGAAGACGAGCTACGGGACGGTGTACAAGGCGAAGCTGGCCGACGGGGGCATCATCGCGCTGAGGCTGCTGAGGGAGGGGAGCTGCAGGGACGCGGCCTCGTGCCTGCCCGTAGTGCGGCTCCTCGGCCGCGTGCGGCACGACAATCTCGTGCCGCTGAGGGCCTTCTACCAGGGGAAGAGAGGGGAGAAGCTGCTCATCTATGACTATCTCCATAATAGGACTCTCCATGACCTTCTCCATGGTGAGTGCTCCATTTGGTACTTACTGCATTATACAATTAACAAT
Source organism: Iris pallida (assembly GCA_029216955.1). Lineage (NCBI taxonomy): Eukaryota > Viridiplantae > Streptophyta > Magnoliopsida > Asparagales > Iridaceae > Iris > Iris pallida. The sequence continues at coordinate 23,586,362 of JANAVB010021796.1, forward strand.
TCACTTGACAATATGACATCAGTTCGTTAGGGTTTTGAGATCCATAACAAAAATTTGAACACAACTAAATAATGAGAACACGACTATATCCAATATAGCTTGCATATTCTGCATCTTGAAGTTGTCATTCATGAACCTATGTTGCACGAATATGGATACGGATAAAGACACAAACACAAACACAAATACAAATACTGGTACAACACCATTTTCCCATATCCGTGCAACATTGATTGCTTTGAAAGGTTTAAAGAGTGATTCAACATTTCGGTAAATTAATACGCGCACTTAGACGCATAAATTACTCGGTGCCTAACTATAATGTGCCTATAATTTTTTTGTCAACCATTGATGCTGCATGCACTTGGAGCAATCAAGTCATCCTACCATATGTTTGCGCTCACACTGCCTAATACTAGCCATACATCTTCGGTAGTGTTAGTCGCAGGCAGTTCTAACAATGTCCTTGTGCGACTCTTGTGCCATTGAGGTTCTTTTACAACGGGAGAAATGAGGAGACGCTCCTTAGGAGACAACGTCCGTGAGCTTCTCCTTAGTTAATAGTTTGTATCAAGAGAGCCATTCAAGTTCTTGTTTGGATCTTGTAAGTTTCATCTGCATAGTAGATTGTATTGGTTGTTTATAGGGTGATTCACTACTTTGATAAACTGTCTTTTATGGTCAATAATTATATGGATTCAATCGGTCGGAAACTTCACAGTCCATCTTCAATGAATGTTGCAATTTCTCACTTCTAGTTTTGAGCATGGGAAGCGATTCAAGCGAATAGTGTGCCAACAATTGATGTTGCACTAGGAAGTTGGAAGTATCAAAGATCAAAGATAAGCCATGACTTGGTGAGAAAATGTGTAGGTTTAAATGATGGTGGTGGATAGGAGACTTTTCTGTGAACTTCTCTCTCTATATATAGTACTAATTCCATTGAGATAGCCATTGGGTCTATAGACTCCATACCCATCTAGAATAGAATGTGAAATCATGTGAACTTATGTAAGAGATGTAGAGAATCTACTTTCTATATTTTGGACTCTTATTACCTAGTAGAATCTTGCGCCATTGACGTTCCACCATGATCTTCTCCATGGTTAGTGCTCGACTTGGTACTTTGAAGTAACTTGATTGACCATTGTTGAACTTTTGAGATTCCCAAGTACTATGGAAAACAATAAGCATATCATCATCTATGAGCCGCCATACCTAATAATTCAATCTTCTACTTAAGAGAAAAAAAAAAATCAATAACTAATTTACAATTCAAAATCTATCACCTTCGAGTGTATGGTATCAAACAAAGACTATATATATGCATCATGAACTCGTAGCCCCAATGACACAAGCCTTACTGATTGCCTAAACAGCGAGTTAATTTGAATCTGCAACCAATGCAAAATTCAAGTTAATTATTGTGAAAATTCTTTGATGCCATTTCCTTTTGATATCACTTGTAGAAACCACGTCGGGGAGGGCTATGTTGAACTGGGCAAGGCGGCACAAGATAGCTCTAGGAGTAGCGAGGGGCCTCGCCTACCTTCACACCGGGCAGGAGACCCCCATCACACACGGTAACGTCCGGTCCAAGAACGTGCTTGTCGACGATTTCTTCATATCCCGGCTATCCGAGTACGGCCTGGACAAGCTAATGGTGCCTGCGGTCGCGGATGAGATGATACCGGTCTCGAAGCTGGACGGCTACAAAGCTCCCGAGCTGCAGAAGATGAAGAAATGCAGCTCTCGCACGGACGTGTACGCCTTCGGGATACTGCTGCTGGAGATCCTGATGGGGAAGAGGCCCGGGAAGGGTGCGGGCGGGGCGGACCTGCCGTCGCTGGTGAAGGTGGCGGTTCTGGAGGAGACGACGATGGAGGTGTTCGACGTGGAGGTGCTGAAAGGGGTCAGGAGCCCGACGGAGGACGGTCTGGTCCAGGCGCTGAAGCTGGCGATGGGGTGCTGCGCTCCGATGGCGGAGGTGCGGCCGGACATGAGGGAGGTCGTGAAGCAGCTGGAGGAGAACAGGCCGAGGAACAGGTCGGCCTTGTACAGCCCCGCGGACACCAGAAGCGAGATCGGTACACCGTTCTGAAGCCCATTCTTCACTGGGGATACAGAAGGAGTGCTCTCTACTACTCATGTTATGCTCATGTATATGGCATGGAAGGAAAGGGGGCTAATTAGGCTTTGATGGTTGGTTAGTTAACACCTATAATTAATTCCTAAAATTAATGTAAGCTAGAAGTACTTACTAGTGTTTATGTTTTTTTTTTTTTTCCTTTCCCTTTGATTGCAACTTTGGTTCACTTCTAATATCGATATTTACTCTGGTCTAGATTATCAGAAAATCTAGGCAGTGGGACATATAAATCATGTTTGTCTTTGTCTTTGTCTTTGTGAGGACAGTTTTGTATTAAATATTGGTATCATATACTACCGTTAGTTTCCATGTTTAGTTGTCTTACTGTTCCATGTGTCCTAGATTGTGTTCTCATGATTGCATACATGATACAGGAGGAAGCTATTTATGTGTAGTTATTGCACTCAAAATTGGAAGCTAATGTGGTTGGATATGTATATGCATAGGAAAATGCTAAGTCTGCTACCAAATGCTTACAACCATCTTACAATCTCTCTCACCTACCACGTGCACATAGGTCCCACCACCCCTCATCCTCTCCTCCAATCGAAGTCCGACACGTGGCGGGTTGTAGGAAGGTTGTAAGCATTGGTTGTAGGCATAGCAAAGCTCGCATGCATATGGGCTACGGAAGACCAAGATTGAGAGGTGAGAGGTATTTTAATGTTTGGTACTGTGATTTGATTTTGTAATAATATGTGAGATTCATAGAAGGCTGTTTTTGAGCACGTGCAAGTTATACGATCATATATATCCAAAAAATAGAAACTTTCAAAAAAAAAATCTCAGTTAGAATGTCAGAAAAATGTTTTTTTGGAGGGGTTAAAAAACACTTTTTTAGTATTTATATACGATTCTGAACGTAAAACTACCTTAATTTGTAGGATTAGTGGCTAATATTTGTCTTTCTTTCCAGGAAAAAAGATTTGTACTGTTGGTATTTTTGCCTTTGGACTAGAAAAGATAGTCCCACATCGGCTACACCAAATGGTGAGTATCTCAATATAATGCATTGCTTGTGTTGAGGTGTGCACATGAGGTGTAGTAGGGCACAAGTTTGTGCCATGTGGAAGTATTTTCCTAGAAGGAAAAAGGATTAAATTCAACAAGGATGCAAGTTAATTTTTGTTGTGCGGACTCGGACTCGGATACGGACTCCAGGATGTCTCGTGCATGCACGGGAGTGTTCGGGGGGTAGGCGTGGACTGGCACACTTCTATGCTGATTGTGGGATGATCTAAAATATCAAACTCTATTTTTGAGTATTGGTATTTTAGTCCCACATCGGATAGGAGAAGAGGTGAAGTCTCAACTCCACTCTATAAATAGAGCCCCTTGGCCTCCTTTGAAAGATGCACCAAAAAGAGAGTTGAGGGAGTCTGTTAAGTCCAGGAAGCCCGTTCAAGTCTCAAATATTGACTTACGAGCGTTCCAGAAATTCTTCGTGACTTGTTGGTTCCTGGAAGCTGTTCGTGCTCGTGTGGGGCGAATAAAGCTTTGAGCAACGGTAGTTCATTCACCCCAGCATCTCATTCTCGCTTGTCATCGCTGCTGTTGCCTTTTACAGTAACTTCTTTTTAGAAGCTCTACTGCCGATAGTTGCTTGCACAAAGTCTTTTTAGATGTTTTGTGTATTACGTAGAATCTTTTTAGATCCTCGTAATTCAGAATCCTCCAGGATCTCTGTTGCACATCTTCTTTAAGGTGCTGCATTTGAAACGTTGTGTGTACAATTGTTTCAGTTTCAGAATTTTCCATCGAAAATTGTGCCTCGGCACTAACAATCTCAAAGCTTTATTGAGAAGATGGATAATTCTCGTGCTTCGCTCATCGATACCGGCTTTAACAAGTTGGAAAAATTCGATGGCGAACACTTCCAGATATGGAGACGAAAGGTCACTTTAAATCTTCAACTCGTGAATGTTGATCATGTGCTGTCAGAAGAAGAACCGATCGTTCCAACCACTGGATCTGCTGCGGCTGTGGTCGCTGCTACGACCAAGCAAGGAAAGTGGAAGAGAGAAAACAGTATATGCAAACTACTGATACTCAATTCCATGGAAGACTCTCTGGCAGAGTCCTACTCCAAGAAGACATCTGCCAAAGAGATATGGGACTCCTTGGAAAAGCTCTATGAAGATGACGAGAACCGGTCCAAGATCTTTATGGTAGAAAAATACCACAAGTGGACCTTCGAAGACGAGAAGGCGATGCTGTCCCAAGTGAAGGAGTTTCTGAAGTTGCGTCAGAAACTAGAAGACGAGAACATGCCCCTCGTCGACAAGTTTGTCGTTGGAGGGATCGTCGCGAAACTTCCTACAGAATGGAGCAACTTCTATGCAAGGATGCATCGAAAGAAGATGGAAATTAGCTTGGAAGATTTCTTGCAAGAGATCCATGTTGAGGACGAGATGCGCTCTTAACAGAAGATGGATACTCTGTCCAAACAACTGGCGAAGGCAAATCTGGTCCAAACCAGAGAGTACCAGGGGAAGCAGGCTGCTTCTCATCGCAAAAAGAAGGACTTCACGAATCTGAAAGTGAAGGGTCCTGCTTTCAAGCAGCAGAAGTCCAAGTCCCATGTGACTTGCTTCAATTGTGGCAAGAAGGGCCACTACAAATCCGAATGCAAGTCCAAGCCCAAAGAACAAGGTGAGCCTAGTAAGGTTTCTATGATTACTAATCTAGTTGCCATGATAGCACAGGTTGCAACTGTGGGGGCTGACTTGGACTGGTGAATAGACACTAGTGCGACCTGCCATGTCTGTTCAGACAAAGACTGGTTCGTCTCTTATGAGCCAACTTCAGAGAAGATCATAATGGCAAACCAGGCACAAGCTGAAGTACTGGGGATCGGGACGGTGGAGCTGAAACTCACATCGGGGAACACTCTGACGCTTCAAGGTGTGAAGCATGTTCCAGTAATTGCTAAGAACCTGATCTCTGAAAGTCTTCTCTGCAACGCAGGCTTGAGGATGGACATCAATGCTGGCCAGTTGGTGATGTCCAAGAAGGGTACATTCTTCGGAAAAGCTTTCCAAACTGAAGGAATGTACAAGATTCAGCTTGTTGTAACCCAGCATGATAATATAAATGCAATCACTTTTTCTGATTATTCTCTTGAGTTGTGGCATAATAGGCTAGGACATGTTCACTGTAAAAGGATTAACAGAATGTCTAGTTTAGGACTTATCTCCAAGTGTGGAGGTAAGGTAGAGAAATGCGAAGTATGTGATCAGACGAAGATTACAAGGAAACCCTTTCACAGGGTCCATCGAAGCACAGATCTTCTGGAGTTGGTTCACTCAGATATCTGTGACTTCAAACAATTCTCTACAAAGGCCGGGATGAAGTATTTCATTACTTTCATCGATGACTTCTCAAAGTATGCTTTCGTCTACTTGCTCAAGTCTAAAGACGAAGCATTCGAGAAGTTCAAGGAGTTCAGGGCCGAGGCTGAGCGGCAAACTGGACAACAACTCAAGAGGTTAAGGAGTGATCGAGGCGGGGAGTATCGGTCTCATGAATTCTTATCATTCTGCAAAGAACATGGAATCATCAATGAGACAACGGCTCCGTACTCTCCTCAATCCAACGGAGTAGCAGAAAGGAAGAACAGAACGTTGACAGAGATGATGAACTCCATGCTGTTGACTGCGGGTCTTCCAAAGTGCTACTGGGAAGAAGCTGCACTAACGGCAACGTTCATTCTGAACAGAGTACCATATGCAACTTCCGACATAACTCCTCATGAACTCTGGTTCAAAGTCAGACCTAACTTGAATGTCATTCGAGTGTGGGGGTGTCTGGCTTATGTGAAGCTCCCGGATCTGAAGATTCAGAAGCTGGGGACAAGGACTACGAAGGCGATCTTCTTGGGGTGTGCCGAGAAGAGTGATGCTCGAAGATTCCTTGATATCGAGTCAAACCATATCATCGAATCTCGCGATGCTGAATACTTTGAAGACAAGTTTGCAAAACACAAGAATATTGTTCTCGCAGATCTTCCGGAGAATGATGAGGGTACAAAGCAGACAGAAGTCTTTAATGAACCAGTAGTCCAAGATGAAGCTGTCGTCAAGGAGACACCAGCTGAACCAGAACTTGCTGAGCCGTCAACTAAGCGAACGAGGAGGCCGAAAGACTTCGGAGATGACTTCGTCACCTATCATGTGGAAGCAGATCCGCTTACCTATGATGAGGCGATGAAGACCAGAGATGCTGTATTCTGGAAGGAGGCGATAGACAACGAGATTGACTCAATCACCTCCAACAACACATGGGTATTGGTTGACCTGTCAGAAGAAGCAAGACCCATCGGATGCAAATGGATCTTCAAGAAGAAGATGAAAGCAGATGGAACCATTGACAAGTTCAAGGCCAGGCTAGTGGCCAAGGGGTTTGCTCAGAAGCAGGGGATCGACTACTTTGACACTTATGCTCCAGTAGCTCGGATGACAACCATCAGATTGTTAATTGCTCTAGCAGCAATACACAAGCTGGTGATACATCAGATGGATGTGAAAACGGCATTCCTTAATGGCGAGCTGACCGAAGAGATCTACATGCAACAACCAGAAGGTTTTGTCGTCAGAGGTCTGGAAGACAAAGTCTGCAAGTTGATGAAGTCTCTGTATGGTTTGAAACAAGCTCCCAAAATATGGCATGAGAAGTTTGACAAGGTGATAAGGTCAAATGGCTACAGGGTCAGTGAAACAGACAAGTGTGTCTATACGAAGTTTGCTGACGGAAGAGGAGTAATCGTTTGTCTTTACGTGGACGACAAGCTAATCCTAGGTACAGATTTAAGCTGCGTCACAGAGACAAAAAAATTCCTCTCGACCAAGTTCAGTATGAAGGACTTGGGGGATGCCGACGTAATCTTGGGGCTCAAGATCATCCGGACAGGTACTGGAATAGCGCTGTCATAATCTCATTATATTGAGAAGATGCTCACTCGCTACGGGTATCAAGATCTTCCTATTATTGATACACCGTACCGGAGTGCTCAGAAGCTGGAGCCAAATTCGAGGGAAAGCGTCAGGCAGTTGGAGTACGCTAGCATCATCGGAAGCTTGATGTACGCTACTACTGCCACAAGGCCTGACATAGCTTTTGCCGTGGGAATGCTGAGTCGGTTCACTAACAATCCAGGCGTTGAGCACTGGAAAGCTGTGAAGCGTGTTATGAGATATCTCAAGAAAACTCAGACATATGCACTTTTCTATAGCGAAGATCCGTCAGTAGTGGAAGGCTTCAGTGATGCTAGCTGGTGTTCAGATATGGAGAGCGAGTATTCCACAGGTGGATTCGTATTCGCCATGGGCGGAGCTGCTATATCGTGGAAGTCGAAGAAGCAGACTATGTTATCTCGCTCCTCCATGGAATCTGAATTTTTTGCATTGAATGCTGCTGCAGATGAAGCAGAGTGGCTTCGGGAGCTCATGTATGATCTTCTGGTGGTTGGGGCTCAGATACCGACAATACCGATATACTGTGACAACCAGGCGGCAGCAGCAGTGGCATCAAATGACCTCTTCAAAAGAGGACTGTGCGGTTGAAGCACAGGGCAGTACACGATCTTATCAAAAGAGGTGTAATTGCAGTGATTGATGTTCGGAGTCAGGAGAACCTGGCAGATCCGTTCACGAAAGGCCTCAAGCGCCAGTTGGTCGATGACACAGCTTGTAAAATGGGCTTGAAGGCATTCTGATAGTGTGTCTTTGTAATCCTACCATAAAGTTTTATGCTATTAGTTCAAAGAGAAATCTACTAGGCATCTAACTTTTGGTTCAAAGGAGGATCACTGACTGGAAAACTATCAGGTAGCAGTGGGTACTTGTTCTCTGGAACATGGAAGGGATACGGACCCATAACCACTGTTGTCTACTATGTATTTTTTCTGCGAAAAAAATTGATCCTGTGGAAGGTTGGCTTAAACGCCTTAATGAGTTCTCAGGCAGAGTGAATGCCTGTTGTGCTTTACAGGAAGCACGGTAGAACAGCACTACAAGGAGTGAAACTCCATGCTACAGTGGGGTGACTCCACCATGAGGTTCCCAGGTAGGGGTAATGCCTCGGCTTTGCAAGCCAAGTCACAGCGGCGTAGCACAGCAAATAGGCAGGTAGCCTAATGTTGTATGACGTAATTAAAGAGTTGTAGACAGCACTACAAAGAGGACGATGTCCTCATATTACAGTGACATGACACCACGAAGAGGTACCAGGTAGGGTAAAGCCTCGGCTTTGCGAGCCATGTCATAGCGGCGTAACACCGCACGGAAGCGCAAGGCTTCATGCTGGGTAGTTTGGCACTACAAAAAGGCCTGTGACCTCATGCTACATTAGTATGACACTACGATGAGGTACCCAGGTGGGGTAAAGCCTCGGCTTTAAGCCATGTCATAGTGGCGTAGCATCGCAAAGAAGCGCAATGCTTCATGCCTTGACTCTTTATAAAGAACTCACCTATAGTGTATGGACAGAGATATCAGGCCGTCTCTTGAGGGTAAACTTGTAGACGCCCAAAAAATTATACACTGAAACCAGGCTGGCACAAGGCCTTCAATGTGCATCCAGAAGCACAGTTGATGTCATTATGTGAGTAGGAAGAATTGCAGTTATGGTGCAGAATTCAATGCTTAGTCCATTCTTGTATCATGCTGTTATTTAACCTATGCGGAAAGATTCAAGTCGTAGCGACATCTCTCCTAATGCATGATGGACAGTCACTGTGGGGAACGCTCAACCCATATATTGAGATATGTGGGAGATTGTTGGTATTTTTGCCTTTGGACTAGAAAAGATAGTCCCACATCGGCTACACCAAATGGTGAGTATCTCAATATAATGCATTGCTTGTGTTGAGGTGTGCACATGAGGTGTAGTAGGGCACAAGTTTGTGCCATGTGGAAGTATTTTCCTAGAAGGAAAAAGGATTAAATCCAACAAGGATGCAAGTTAATTTTTGTTGTGCGGACTCGGACTCGGACACGGACTCCAGGATGTCTCGTGCATGCACGGGAGTGTTCGGGGGGTAGGCGTGGACTGGCACACTTCTATGTTGATTGTGGGATGATCTAAAATATCAAACTCTATTTTTGAGTATTGGTATTTTAGTCCCACATCGGATAGGAGAAGAGGTGAAGTCTCAATTCCACTCTATAAATAGAGCCCCTTGGCCTCCTTTGAAAGATGCACCAAGAAGAGAGTTGAGGGAGTCTGTTAAGTCCAGGAAGCCCGTTCAAGTCTCAAATATTGACTTACGAGCGTTCCAGAAGTTCTTCGTGAACTTGCTGGTTCCTGGAAGCTGTTCGTGCTCGTGTGGGACGAATAAAGCTTTGAGCAACGGTGGTTCATTCACCCCAGCATCTCATTCTCGCCTGTCATCGCTGCTGTTGCCTTTTACAGTAACTTCTTTTTAGAAGCTCTACTGCCGATAGTTGCTTGCACAAAGTCTTTTTAGATTTTTTGTGTATTACGTAGAATCTTTTTAGATCCTCGTAATTCAGAATTCTCCAGGATCTCTGTTGCACATCTTCTTTAAGGTGCTGTATTTGAAACGTTGTGTGTACAATTATTTCAGTTTCAGAATTTTTCATCGAAAATTGTGTCTCGGCACTAACATGTACAAAATTAAGAAATATTCTCATATAGTTGAGAAGAAAATTGAAACATCTGGAAGTCAGGAGATGCATTATTAATGGATGCATAAATAGATGAGTTCCAATCAGAGTTGTTGTTTTTATGGTTGTGGATGCTTTTTTTTTGGTTACACACTTACTGTTTGGGGATGACAAGGACATTTTTACTTGCATAAACAAACTGATGAACATTGGACGTACGCTTGTCTCCGACTGACTGCTCCTGCTACTACGAAGAAAAAAAAACCTGTCCTCCCTAGCAGCTACTGGCTGGGAAGAAAAAACTCAAAAGTATGTCAAAGTCATGTCTGCATCATGCTGTTCCATGGATGGTAGTGCTGAGGAGATTTCGACATTTATTGCTTCTACCTGTGCTACACTCATGCATATGCTCGCTAGTTCACCACCACCACTTTTATATTCGTTATTTAAGGCTAAAGTTCTTCTGATTATATATATTTGAAAGAAGGTAATTGCAGCGAACGCTTATATTTTTTTTGATTCGACTATTTGTTGCATATACTCGCTAGTTCACCACTTTTATTTTCATTATTTAAGCTCTTAATTTTCTATAGCGATAAAAAGTTATCAGAAATTTACCAAAAAGATAGAAGTTTGAAAATTTTGAAATAACCATAGATGACGACAAACAGAATGGCAGAATTCGAACAATGCTCAAATTCTGCCAGACCGTCTGTCGGAAATTAGACAAATCCAATTTTCGACATGCCGTCTGACAGAATTTGAGCAAGGCCGGTCGGTTCCCCGCGCGTAGCTGGATCTTTAGCTGTGGGAGGTTGGGTGGGTTCGGGTAGCAAATGAAGAAAATGGTTTAATGGAGAGTAAAAAAACAAAACCAACCGGGAAAAAAAAAAAAAAACTAACAAACAAACATAAATCAAACAACTAAAAAAATAAAACTCAAACCAAAAAAAAAAAAAACCGAAAAAAACCAACATCACACTCAACTAAAACACAAAACCGAGGCCCAAAAAAATCAAACAAATAAAAACCAATCCAAACCTGTAACGCCCCAGAACCAGAATACTGGAGAGCGGGAGCATACATAGCCAGCTACGTATATTGAAATGTAATCCACCTCGCTATACGGTCACGGCTGTCTAGATACATGAGGGTTTAAGTACAAGCCATCAGTCTCTTATGGTCATGAACAAGCCTATTGTCTCAATCTCAAGCAAGTAATAATAGTACAAGATGTCAGAGCACCAAATATACAATAGTAAGGCGTCCCATACATTACATATTTGGATGATCATGAAGCTAGTCATACAAAATGTGAAGACTAGCAAGAGTTTCAGTCATATATGATCAACCCTATGATTTGCCAATCATGTTACAGCCCGTAGGCAGACAGTAAGTAAAGTGCAATACGAGCTAACACTACTAAAATAAGGCAAATTAGCGACGTCATGATACGTCGCTAATAATGACAATTACGTCAGATGGGTGATCCAACACTCCTTCAATCTGTTCTCGCATGTGCCAACTCATATTTTCGGCCGTCTCTTTCACCATAAATAATCTTTGCAACCGCGGCGTTAAAGGGAAGTAGTGCATTGAATCGGTCGATCTTCTTGCACCGGTAGACCTTCCTGTACTAGTTGTCTTATAGCGATCAGCACCACAAAATCTGCACACATCTGCGTCCTTGTCGTCTTTGTAGTACAGCATGCACCCATTGTGACAAGAATCGATTTTCTCGTATCCCATCCAGAGCGATCTCACAATCCTCTTAGACCGGTAGAAGTCTTTAGGCAACTTAGCACCCTCAGACAATATTTTTATAAGCAACTCCATAAGACGGTTGTAGCAATCTTGCGATATGTTAAAATCGGACTTGATGCTCAACAATCTTGTAACCACCTCCAACGGTGAATGATCCTCACAACCAGGATATAATAGAGTCCTTGCATTCTCCAGCAACTCCATGAACTGTGCAGCATCGGCGTTCGGTGCCTCCTCAGGTGCATCATGATCGTCCGGATCGAAACTAGGCCCCGCCGCGTCAAAAATTATGTTCACCAACCCATCGTCGTAAGCAGCGTTGTTGTGGACATCCACATAAGACTCATACTCTGATGCTAAAGACACAAGTTCTCCGTGCGCGCTCCACTGGTAGTAATTCGGCGTGAAATCCTTCGAGTATAAATGATACATGACTTCCACTTCTGGATGATATTTCAAGTTGTGACATCTCACACACGGACACTTAATTTTGGTACCGTCCATGTACTGAGGGAACGCCTTGGCAAACTGCAGGAACTGATGTACACCCTCTATGAATTCATCTCGCACACCACACATGTCATCAGGATGACAGTTGTACATCCACGAACGATTCCGTAAGTAGTAATTCATATCCATATCCAATTGAGGATAATTCTGTAAGATAGATACATGTACATTGCAGTCAGTGAATGAATGTTAAGACTGTTTAGATATGGGTGCGCAACATAAACTGTTCATTCATTCCACATATTACAAACAAAGAATTTGAAGGAAGAAACAAAAACAACTGTGTTGGGACTAAAACAACTGTCTTGTGTCAAAGTGTCGTATCCGATAGACCGATGCTAATCCGATACGGTCGATACTAATCCGATACCGATTCTGATACTCATCCCAACTGTCCAATATCGACCCTTTGGGTCTACAAAAGTTACTTCACCCAGTTTGTCAAGAAAGGTAAAACTTTTTAAATTAATATCCAATATCGACCCTTTGGCCTGTGCTTGAGCAGTATCCTAACTTAAACTATCTATCCTAACTAAAAAATTAATATCCTACTTTAACATCTACTAACTCTCATATTCCTTCTAACATAAACTAATATCCTAATCTAAACTAACCCTTTAACTGAAACTAATATCTAAACAATGCTAATCATGAACTAACACCCTAACCTGGAAGTCCACACTGCTCAAGCACAGGCCAAAGGCCAAGTTATAAGGCAAAATACAGGCAACTGCCTGTAGCTACAAGGCAAAACCAAATGTTGACGGTATATATACCGTCAACATTTAAAAAGTTTACTTGTCTTGACAAAATGAGTGAAGTAACTCTTATAGACCGAAAGGATACTCTATACACTCTATGTAATACGATATACCAATCATACCTACACTTCTAGGATACTCTATACACTGTAGTAATGAATTGCCCTTACTAATGATGCTCTTAGGTAACATATTTAACAGATGAGATTTTCATGTTGCACTTACGCATTTGTAGCTATAAACTGCTTGAGCAACAACATATAGGTATGGGAATCGGTATCGAACTATTCCTATGAGTATTGGTATCGACGATATCAGTAGTAGACTTACTAGCTAGGGTTTTGGTCAAACTCTAGTCCACAAGTTCAATTAGCCTATTGGGTTCATTTCTAGGTAATCCTATAGATATATCAGGGTATAGGCTAAGGTACACTAGGTCAAGAACATATGTATACCATATATATACAATAACATATATATATATATATATATATATATATATATATATATATATATATATATATATATATATATATATATATATATATATCCTCTCATAAAAATACATATATCCTCTCAAAAAAAAAAATACATATATATATTTTTTTTCAAATCCAAATATAGCAAGCCCCTATATATCATAACCTTACCCCACATGAATCTCATGCATATATAATCTCAGCTATATATCACTACTTTACATATATGAACTAAATATACCAAGCCAACACATTTCTATTTCACATACATATATCTCAGGAAACTGAGTATACAACCAACAACTTCTAAACATTCAATTTAACTCAAACCCCCAACTCAACTCACAGTCAACAAACTAAACCCAACCTTGTATCTCAGAAATTCCAAACTCAATCTCAGGAAAAACTAAGATTGCATTTCAACTGCCAAACCCCACAACCTAAATAAAATCCAAAACATGTCAAGAGGGGTCATATGTGTTTGTGTGCATACAAATGTGTCCAAGGGTCGTGTCAGTGTCCAAACAACTGCACAGACAGTGGGTGTGTGCGGGGTGGTGGAGGAGGAGGAGGGAGAGGAGTTAATTAGGATAGGGTTTACCTGAGCTCGAGGAGGAGGAGCTCGACGGGGGGTAGGGGTCGCCGGAGGGGGAGGGAGTCGCCGAAGGGGGAGGGAGTCTCCGGGGGGGGGGGGGGGAGGGTAGCTCGAGTGAAAATTAAAATTTTCGAGTGAGGGAGAAAAAATGAAACGTTGTGCCCTAAGTAAAAATGTTAGCGACGTCAAGAGCGACCGTCGCTAACTGTCGTAAAATTTTAATAGATGGCGACATATTTTAATAATTTGTCGCTGAACGTCGCTATTCAGCGACGTAATTTAACTCATGTCGCTGAACGTCGCAAGTCAGCGACATTTTGCGATGTTTATATAAAGGAGTCACTATATTCCATAGTTAGCGACGATATTTTATGTCGTCGCTAAATTACGTCGCTAATAGATCATATTTTAGTAGTGTAACACGTGCTCGCCGGCTAAACGCCTCAAAAGAATATTTATACAATAAAGTGGAAGAACAAAAGGAAAATACACTCGTTGCCTTGTTTACGCCTGGTGGTCACCATCTGGCTGGAAGGTAGGGAGATCCTCTGGAGCTACTCTGGTATCTGGCCATACAAAACCAGCTGGGTCAGACCCCAGAAAGAGTAAGTTCCACAAAGGAGGCTTCACTTAAGAACTAAAACCAGTAATTAGCACAGAACATAAAAAATATAATAAAATTGGAGATATGGAAATCATGATGATATACGATAAGATAACCATGGGACTATTCAAATAGCCAGGTTACAACCCTTAAACCAAACAAGGATGTCACTCCCCATTCTCGGAATACGTAATTTTTTGATTTTTTATGTATATGGTATCTGGCACCTGTATCTTTATTGCATGTATCCTGTATTTGTAACTGGCCATGGCATAGAACAATATATCGTCGCAAATTAGTGTGCCACCCCTTGTCCTTATTTGGTTGTAGGCGTGGTTCACTATTTCGATGATAAGATTTCTGAACCGTGTTGTGGTTAGGATTTTATTTAAATTAATTTAATTAGTTGTATCATGTAGCATTTAACATGTCATTAGTCACATGGTTAAGAGCATGCTTAGGCTTAGGGTTTTCTTAAGCCAACCCCTATATATATTCCCTTCCTTACTCTCTCTCCTCATTCACTCTTTTCATTTCTTTTCCTCCCAACCAATAGGCAAGTACATCTTGCACCAAATGGAGAAATTATTGCATTTTTTATTTCTTGATTTTTCTTTGAAATGATTTGTCTATATTGTTCTTCTCTTCATTCTCTACAAATTTAGTTCTTGGAGTTTTTGATTTTAATGGCTAGTTTGGTGTAGAACTATGTTTCTATAACTAGGGTTTTATGGATTTCCATGGTTTTGATCTATCAAACTTGGTTGTTTTCGAAAACTAATGGTCCTATGTTGTAGGAAATTTGATTCTACATAATTTTGACCTTTGAAAAGTAAGATTTTGACTTATTTTGAAGAAGTTATGGCCAAAATAATATTTAAATATTTTCTATGTCATCTGCCCTGGTTTTGGCAGGGACGATGAATAGTGCCGCAGCCGCATGAGATGAATAGTGCCGCAGGAATGAATAGTGCCGCAGCCGCATGGAATGAATAGTGCCGCAGCCGCATGAGATAAATAGTGCCGCAGGCTTGCATAGTGCCACATGAGATGAATAGTACCACATGATGAATAGTGCCGCATGGCTTGAATAGTGCCGCATAGTGCCTATTTTGGCTGTTTTTGGCTGTTTTATGCCCTATTTGATTGATTTGTGGCCAGAATTTCTCCCAACTTCCAACATGAAAGTTGTAGATCTTTGTATTGGCTTCAAGGATCTTCATGTCTCACTTTAACCTGAATTCACATGTGACTTTTATGTCACGAGGGATCCGTGTGACTTCCTGACTTGACCATGTTTATGACCTGATTACCTGTATACGTGCTGGTACCTATTCAAAGTGCGTATTGAGATGCAATATTAGTATGCACTGCGGTGCCATTTAATGAGTGCACTGAGGTGTGACTCTACGTGCTAAGTGATCATTCGTGTTATATGTCAATACATGTGTACCGTCCAGCAAGTCATGGTAATTGGTCAGTAATAGTGTCAAGGTAAAATGATTGTTGTTTGATGCATTACACTAAACATGGATCTAGATTGAGCCGATGTGGATTCATACTTAGAGTACACGTACTATGGTACGACATATAGGAGGATGACCATGTGACCACGACATGTAATTCTATTATCAAGATAGGGTTAATCTAAGCAACTTAATTTGGTAGATGCATTGGGTAGGAACGGAATCCCGAGATCGTGCCATACTAGCCATCCTAGGTCCAGCCCTGGCGTGTCGGGTTGGCCACCACGGATACAGTTTCATCCGCTTATAGTGGATGACTATATCCGACTCCTACGTGCTATGTGTTAAATATTTTAGCACGGTGGCCTTGCGGGGGACCGGCGCATAATCAAAGTGCTATGTGTATATGTATATTATATGGTTTGGCTAGCGTTGCTGGGTTGACATGAACTGAGGATTCCTATATATGCATTACTGGGATAACCCAGGTAAATTATAGAAAGCCATGGGATTGATTGGCCGCTTGTAAGCTGACATGTTTGTGATATGTTTTCTTCTGTTAGCAACTGAGGAACATGGACTATCGTGGTGCATGGTCCAACCCATATCCTTGTTTGGTTGTTGGGTTGGGCTATTGTGCTGCGATAGGCTATGGATCGAAGTCGCGAATCAGAAGCCCTTCACCTGCCCATGGTTATAGGATATATCTTATCTCGGCATGATATTGGCACCGTTTGTCCTTGTTTGGTTGTAAGGGTGTCGTATTGTCTCGATGATATGGTATAAGCCTATAACTCGTGAATCAGGTCTTATTATCAGGCTTGGGTTTTATCTCACTCTTTTGTGCTCCCTTGTGGTACTTGCTATTCGGGGCCTGATCCCGCTGGTTTTGTTTGGCCAGATCTTATAGCAGCTCCAGAGGATCCAGTCTTCTACCTGAACAATGGTGCACACCAGGAGTATGGGCGCCAGGGACCATGTGTGGGTTTCTTCTTCTCCGTTCTCATATCTTCTATTTTGTACTTGGCATTTAGCCACCGGCACCTGTTTAGCCGGCTGTTCTGGACATTAGTTTGCTTTACATAATTGTAGTTAAATCAGACTGCAGCTGACTACGGTTATGTACTATTGAATTTCGGTACTAGCTTATCATTTTGTATAGCTAGGCTCATGAATCATTTTGATGAAGCGTCGGGGACGCCTTACTGCTTTGTCTTATATGATCATTATTTACTGCTTCTTGTTTTGATTGATTGAGACATAGATGCTCTGTGAGACCATATGAGACTTGATTGTAGCATGCACCCCCTTGTCTCTTGACAGCCATGATCGCCGTATGACGTTTATATACCTCATATGGAGTAGCTGGCCTAGTCCGTCTCAGTATTCTGGTACTGGGGCATGACAAGGTTTTATTGGTGGCCCATATAGGTCTGTTTTTCAGACTTATGGGGTATTGCAATTATAGGAGTCTCAATCAAAATATGTCCCCCTTGATCTCCTGATTCGTCTTCTCTTTCTCTTACCTTGATTGCTAACTTGATTATCATCCTCGATTCTTTTCCGTCATGTCTTTTGATATCTTGTATCCTTTCCTTTAGGGTCACATCGTTCTCGGCTATTGGAGGAGCCGACATGGAAGAGAATCCAGTAGATCAGGGACCAGTTAGAGATCAGCAAGGGGTAGCCCCTCTACCTGGACAGATTCACATCGAGAACGTTACCGAGCATGAGCCAGTTGAGCTACAAAGGCCAGAGGATCCCGTACCTCCAGTGATGCCGGTAGTACCAGTAGCATTAGATGTGCCGGCATTATTACAGATTATTAGAGGGTTATTGGAGACCCAGCAACGCCAGACGACAGCCCAACAGCAACAACAAACCCGACAGCAAGAACAGAATGTGCTACAGAATCAGGGGTTACAATTAGCCCTTGAGAGAAGTGTCAGGAATGATTCAGGAGCGTCCGGAAGGTTTTGTCGACTTAACCCGAGATATTTTGACGGCACGGAGGATGCCATCACGGCGGATGCTTGGCTTCAGGATACAGAGGCCATATTGACCGCAGCAAAGGTTCCAGCAGAAGAGAAGGTTGACCAGGTCAGACTTTTACTTCAGGATCTCGCTCGCGATTGGTGGGCATCCGAAGAGGTTGGAATGAGGCATCATGTTCCTTGGGATAGCTTCAGTACCAGATTCAAGGCCAAGTACTTTGGCGTGGTAGCGCGGTATGAGCTACAACAGAGGTTTATCAGTCTCAAGCAGGCTGGTAAGATAGTGGATGGCTATGCAGCGGAGTTCTGCAGGTTAAGTTGGTTTGCTCGGATGATGGTGGCGACAGAGCCAGAGAGAGCAATGAGGTTCCAGCAGGGATTTCACCTAGAGATTTTACAGCTGGTCGAGGGGCACGACTACCAGACATTCGATGCAGTATTGACGGCGGCTCGGAGGCACGAGCTTACTATTCAAAGGTTATCAGCAAGGACTGGAGGGCCATAAGAGGTCTCATACGCAGAGTGCTGGGGAAGGAGCAGTACCTCGGACGTCAGCACCAGTACCTGGCATCCGTATTCGTGATGCAGCACCAGTCACGACAATTGTGACTGTACCAGTTCGGCAGCAGCAACAGAGGAACCAGCAGCAGCGTCAGGAAGCACCAGTGGGTTGCACTTACTGTGGTAAGGGATGGCACACTAGGGATGTGTGTCGTTCAGCTAATGGATTATGCTTGAGGTGTGGCAGTCCAGATCATAGGATTGGCAATTATCCTATGATGCAGAGGCCAGGAGGGCCAGCTCAACGGTTTTCGGCGTTGCCAGCTCCAGAGGTAGTACCGTATCAAGGGCCAGCACTAGCAGTGAGGCCACTAGCCCAGCGCCCATTACTGACGCAAGCTCAGATGTATCGACAAGCGCAACATCAGGCAAGACCACAGAGGCCGCAACAGCAGGGCCAGGGAAGGCAGCAGCAGGGAGTCCAGCAGGGGCAGAGGCAAATAGAATTTGGAGTATTAGTGCAGAGGTTGGATGAAGGTGGTCAGATTGTGGGTAAGTTTTGAGTATTATTCATTATAATTCCTTGAGTTTTATATTTGAAGAGTGAAGGCGACTTTCTCGTCTCACTCATCTGCTCTCGTATCAGGTGATACGTGATATTCATCATGTGTCTTGATTACGAGAGTACGTCCTGGACAGAGTCTCGTTCTTGATTTAGTCATTGGTACCGACTTATCTCAAGCGTTGACCCTTGTCCACTTTGGGAGTCAGTGTAGGACCTCGAGGACGAATTCCTACCGAACTGACTTGGGAGGTATATTTTATTCGTATGTCTCCGATCACTTTCCTTCTATGGTATGATTATTGTTTGTGCTTTTACTTAATAGTTCTTTCTTTCGTAATCTGTTCATATGTCATGTGTTGTTTGATAATTGTGCTTGCTATATGTCATGAGTGTATTTCATGATCTGAGAGCGCGCTCGACTAGCCTTATCGAAATTCCGAGGACGGAATTTTTCTAAGGAGGGTAGAGATGTCACTCCCCATTCCCGGAATACGTAAATTTTTAATTTTTTTATGTATATGGTATCTGGCACCTGTATTTTTATTGCATGTATCCTGTATTTGTAACTTGCCATGGCATAGAACAGTATCTCATCGCGAATTAGTGTGCCACCCCTTGTCCTTGTTTGGTTGTAGGCGTGGTTCACTATTTCGATGATAAGATTTCTAAACCGTGTTGTGGTTAGGATTTTATTTAAATTAATTTAATTAGTTGTATCATGTAGCATTTAACATGTCATTAGTCACATGGTTAAGAGCATGCTTAGGCTTAGGGTTTTCTTAAGCCAACCCCTATATATATTCTCTTCCTCACTCTCTCTCCTCATTCACTCTTTTTATTTCTTTTCCTCCCAACCAATAGGCAAGTACATCTTACACCAAATGGAGAGATTCTTGCATTTTTTATTTCTTAATTTTTCTTTGATATGATTTGTCTATATTGTTCTTCTCTTCATTCTCTACAAGTTTAGTTCTTGGAGTTTTTGATTTTAATGGCTAGTTTGGTGTAGATCTAAGTTTCTATAACTAGAGTTTTATGGATTTCCATGGTTTTGATATATCAAACTTGGTTGTTTTCGAAAACTAATGGTCCTATGTTGTAGGAAATTTGATTCTACACAATTTTGACCTTTGAAAAGTTAGATTTCGACTTATTTTGAGGAAGTTATGGCCAAAACAATATTTGGACATTTTCTATGTCATCTGCCCTGGTTTTGGCAGGGACGATGAATAGTGCCGCAGCCGCATGAGATGAATAGTATCACAGGCTTGCATAGTACCGCATGAGATGAATAGTACCGTAGGATCAATAGTGCCGCATGGCTTGAATAGTGCCGCATAGTGCCTATTTTGGCTATTTTTGGCTGTTTTATGCCCTATTTGATTGATTTGTGGCCAAAATTTCTTCCAACTTCCAACATGAAAGTTGTAGATCTTTGTATTGGCTTCAAGGATCTTCATGTCTCACTTTAACCTGAATTCACATGTGACTTTTATGTCACGAGGGATCCGTATGACTTCCTGACTTGACCATGTTCATGACCTGATTACCTGTATACGTGCTGGTACCTATTCAAAGTGTGTATTGAGATACAATATTAGTATGCACTGCGGTGCCATTAAATGAGTGCACTGAGGTGTGACTCTACGTGCTAAGTGATCATTCGTGTTATATGTTAATACATGTGTACCTTCCAGCAAGTCATGGTAATTGGTCAGTAATAGTGTCGTGGTAAAATGATTGTTGTTTGATGCATTACACTAAGCATGGATCTGGATTGAGCCGATGTGTATTCATACTTAGACTACACGTACTATAGTACGACATATAGGAGGATGACCATGTGACCACGATATGTAATTCCATTATCAAGATAGGGTTAATTTAAGCAACTTAATTTGGTAGATGCATTGGACGGGAACGGAATCCCGAGATCGTGCCATACTAGCCACCCTAGGTCCAGTCCTGGCGTGTCGGGTTGGCCACCACGGATACAGTTTCATCCGCTTATAGTGGATGACTATATCCGACTCCTACGTGCTATGTGTTAAATATTTTAGCACGGTGGCCTTGCGGGGGACCGGTGCATAATCAAAGTGCTATGTGTATATGTATATTATATGGTTTGGCTAGTCCTGCTGGGTTGACACTGTAATGTCCCAAATTCGTGATACGTATTTAGTGTACGTATACGTATTTTGGACCCATATTTTATTTAGTCATGATTAGTTATCTTGGTTTATTTGGCATTGGCTTGGTTTTATTGGCATTGATAGGCTTGGTTTATTTCATGATTCATTTAGTTTAAATTGCTAGAGAGAGAGTTTATTGGCCTTGACTTAGTTCACCTTGGTTTATCTTGGCTTGGTTTATTTTGGGTTTGACATGGAGAACCACCACCCTACTATAAATATCAACTTCCCCCTCTCTCTCCTCATTATTTTCTTCATCTTCTTCCTCATTACTCTTTCCTCTCCACCATTAACACACCACCAACCTAGGCAAGTTGTATCTTGCTATCACTTGAGGGCTATATTTTATTTGTCTAATAGCTTTATTAGCTCATTTTAAGCAAAATTAGAACTTGGATTTTCTCCATTTGGAGCTTGGAATTTTGTAGATCTAGGATTGAAGTATTTTTAGAATTTTGGTGATTTTTATCTATGAAACTAGTTCATTTTCATGTTTTGATTGCTCCATGTTGAAGAGAATTTAATTTTACACAACTTAGACCCTTGCAAAGTGGATTTTCATTGAGATTTGACCTAGTTATGGTCTTTTGAAGTTTCGAAATTCCATGGCCATTTGCTCTCAGCCTTGGAGAAGAAGACCCCCTGTCCCGAGCGCAATCCAGCTAGCCCAGCGCTCTTTAGCGCTGGCGCCACTCACCCAGCCTAGCCCAGCGCTCTTTAGCGCTGGCGTTGCTTAGCCCAACGCCTCTTGGTGCTGGCGCAGTTCGCCCTAGCGCAACCCAACTTGGCGCAGTTTGCCCTAGCGCAGTTCGCCCTAGCGCAATCCAGTGCTGGCGCAATCCAGCCTGGCGCAACCCAGCCTAGCGCAATCCAGTGCTGGCGCAATCCAGCCTGGCACAACCCAGTCTAGCGCAATCCAGCTTAACCCTTTCCAGCGCAGTCTGACTCAGGCGCAACCTGAGGCATACGCAACCTGAGGTATGCGCAACCTAGTCTTGCGCAGTCTAGTGCCTAGCGCAACATGACTTTGCCTGACTCTTCCCAGCGCAGCTCACCCTGGCGCAACCTGACCCTGGCTGTCCAGCGCAGTCTAGTCTTGGCACCTATTTGTATTATGTTTTATTTCATCTTTTTTAGTGCATGGTATTTCCTGTTTATATCCTTACGCCTTTTGACACGACATTGATATGAGCACAATGTGAGCATAGCATGATTGATGTATTGAATTCTGTGAACAGCTTGATAGTGACCCGTGGTGGTGCACTCCAGATAAGTGAATGGCATAGTTTATTGAGCATCATTGCGACGGCTCTATTGACATGATAATGCAATATTGACCTGGACACCGTGGGTGACTTGTGAATGTATTGATAAATGAACCAGTGTGTCTTGCATCATGCTTAGGGCATGGATCCCTGAGTACCACGGTCAGGGGTACATATTGAAATAAACTGAGGTTAATAACTAAAATAATTCACTAGTCATGAAGAGATGTTTCCCAGTTACAGGCGATCTCGTTATTCCGGCCGCAAATGTTTGGACTTGTAGCCTGCCGACGAGTAGGGCACATTTCCAGCCCACTGTTATGTGGGGCACTCTTGATTGTCACTTTAATGATTGAACTCTATTGTCACTCTAGTGTATTGTTCTCTCTCTGATTGCCACTTTAATGATTGAACTCTCTAAATTGTCACTATAAGTTCGCCTGGATAACCTGGATAGCTGCAGGGCCTGTGACTACTTGGAGCATCTCATTGCATCTTGCTAGTAACTAGGATTGTGATAACCCTAGTTAGTTAATGTAGAAAGCCGTAAGCAATGATTGGCCGTGATTGATTGGATGGAGTCTAGTCCAGTATAGTATTGTCTAGTAGTGATTGATTGAAAGATTGTACCAGAATGATTGAATGATTGTCACTCCTGATTATTACTATAATGATTGTCACTCCAGATTGTCACTATAATGATTGTCACTCCAGATTGTCACTATAATGATTATCACTCCAGATCGGCAGGCAAAGACCGCGGCACATCATTAAAGACTCAAGGCCTATGTGCGTTGGCGTATGGACAATGAGACTTACCAACCACCTCCGGCCGAACTTCGACAGGCCGACGAGGAACGACAGCCGCCGCAACATCCGCGGACTCCTTCGCTTTCTCCTTCCCCTTGCTGGCAGCGCCGCGAGGAGTCTTGGGAGCCATTCTCTCGAAGAAGGAGAAGTTAGGGTTTTTGAAGAAGAAACTCTAAAGAAGCAGAGGCACAGAGAAGAAGAACCCTTTCTCTCTCCAACTCTTACCTATTTATAGGGCTTGGTCGCACGCGTGAACAGATGACGTATGATCTCAGCCGTCGCCTCAGGTTCTGTGCAAGGATAGCAGCAAATAAAACCAAAAGATCATCATTAATCTTTTCGGTTACCGAGGCATCATCATCATCAACTGAGAAGAGCATGCGCCCGAACAGGCATGCGCCCAGAAATCATGCGCCCTGACCTCCATGCTTCTTATTCAAAGTATTCCAAAACTTATTCAAAAGTTTTGAAAACTTTGAAGGGGGTCTTGTAGAAGCATAGAATTTCACAAACAGAAAACCCATGCGCCAGACACTACATGCGCCAGAACACAGACGAAGAACTTCACAGCAAAGTCAATAAGTATAGACATTTGAAGAAGGACTTTTTATTTATATATAAAAGTCTATTACATGTCTAGAAAAGGTTGTACAAAGGAGAATTTCTACAAAAGAAAGAGCCTAAGTCTACAGCCAGCGGCCACCATGCGCCTTCAGATAAGCGCAGCGGCCACCATGCGCCTCCAGTTAGGCGCAGCAGTCATCATGCGCCGCCAGTCACCATGCGCTGTCATCAGGCGCAGCAGACATCATGCGCCTCCAACCAGGCGCATCCCACCATATCTTCAGCAGCTCAGTCATGTGCATCCCTTCAGCCAAATTCTTCCAGCCAGGCTCACCTGGCCGAGCAGAGCCCAGTTATGTGCCGCTCTTCCAACCAGGCTCGCCCGATAAATGCTTCGATACACAAAGCATTTAACCCTCTGGCTGGAACCAAGGAAGAGAAGAGCACCGCAAATGCTGTGGCCAGGGGAGGCTTCGAAAGAGCCTCCAAAGCCGAAGGAAGACCGTGATCGAAACCGCGGCTAAGGCTCGAGCATCCCTATCTTTGGATGCAACAGGCACCTTCCGCCTGCCTCAGAAGCCCTCGACTCCGTCTTTTGGATGTAACAGTCACCTTCAAGTGCATCAAAGACAACACAGCGTCTCATTTTCACCCTCGGGAGCACTTCGTCAACAGAATGCACCCGCATGTTCAAGTTCATGTTGGAAGTACGTGAGGGAATGAGAAGCAAATCTTCTCTCCATGCTACTATTTATAGGCCGGGCAAATCAAACCCACGTGCCAAGTGGATGGCCCTCCGAATTCCGTGCAATGAATTTACATTAAATAGATGAACCGGACGCCTCGAATTCAGCCAAACGGCTATTTATGGCACTCGAAGAGCGAGACAGCCGCATCATTAAAAGACATGTCCGATGTGCCAGCCAGATAGCGCATCACACGGACGCGCCCTTCGGCATCAGGCGCATCACACAGACGCGCCCTACAGTACTCGGCGCATTACAGAAGGTGCGCCCCCACACATCTCCATACCGAGTGGAACGCCAACCGACGCGCCCACTCAGCTGTCCATCGAACGTCACCAACATTAAATGCTGAACTGACAGAGTTGGCAGCACGCCTCCCAAAGTCTGAACAGTTGACAGCTTTATTCAGAAAATGAAGCGTCGGCAACGTCAGCATCATCATGACTTTGTTTCGACGGCTACTGCCACGTGGCCACTCCACCATCAGCATGCGCCTCTACGGCCATGCGTCCAAATCAGCATCGCCTCAAAAGCCATGCGCCTCAGACTGCTCTCTGATCCTGAAAGACAGAAGGAAAGTCGCCTGCATGCGCCTCAAAAGCCATGCGCCCCAAATGGTTTGTAACTCCTAAAGGATATGAGCCGCAGCCTCCTCCTGCGCCCAATCCAAGGCACAGCCCACCAGATCACTCCTCTCCACCAAATCCGAGATCTTCGAACCATGAGTCGACGACACGTGTCTTTTGACTCAACTCATCCAAGATTTCAGCAACGGAAAGATCTTCTTTCTGCTACGTGCCGGCTCACAACAGCAGTATGAAGAGTTCTCCCCCTCGATCAGGGCGCAGCATCCGTGCGCCTCCATCAGCAACCTCCACGTGGCATCCCCACACCGGCGCATCCTGCATGCGCGCATGAGCAGCCAGCCTGCAAAACTATAAATAGAAGGGTCATCTCCTTCACACACACACAGAGACTCAGAACAGAAGACTCACAGAGAATCTACAACAGAGAATCACCGGAGAGGCAGTTCTAGACACTCAACGTCTTCCTCCTCTCAGCAAGCTCCAGCACCCAGAGCAATCAACACCTTCAGAGAACCGATAACCGCCGTCAGCCGGTCAACGGAGTCAACGCATTACCACTCGCTCCATTGGCACTAAGGACCCAGCTTAAACAAAAGTGTACTCCTAGGACTACATCTAAGTCCTATATTGTATCACTGTTCTGTTTGTATTAAGATTTCAATCAAAACAATTTTAATGGCAAACAAGCTGGCGACTCTGCTGGAGACCTCTTTCTCCTCTACCGAGAAAGTCGTGTCACAGGCCGACGACGTGAAGGTGGGCTCCTCCCACAAGACGCTGGTAGTGCGCCTCAATCAACAGGCGTACGAGGAGTTCATTTGTGAAGGAAGTGCGAGTCCTTCGAAGCGGCTGTCGAAGCCGAAGAAGACCCGCGCAGTCTGGGTGCGCAAAGTCGACGCCTCGGGCACCACCGTCGAAGGGGATGCGCCCGTCCAGCCTTTCCTTCCTGCTGACGTCCTCAGCAGTCAAGGTGCGCTCGCTGATACAGCGCATCTCTCGGGGAAGCGTGCGGCTGACCACGTTCCCCAGCCATCTTCCTCTCAGGCGAGGAAGATACGTCGACGGAGCAGGGGCACAGCCAATGCCCTGCGTATCACTTCTGATGCGCCACAAAGAGCCTCTGTCTTTGACAGACTCACTCGCTGTAATGACGAGGAGAATTTGGATGCTGAGTACTATGCGCCCCAGCGGGCTGGTACGAAGAAATCCAAGGCGGCACGGGCCATGCGCCACAAACGTGCTATGCCAGCAGCCGGCCAGAGGCACGCACTTACAATCACGCGCGCTGCCGATGGCAAGCTGTACAAGGTTGACTCAAGTGCTTCTGCACCGACAACGAGTCGACCTTCAAAGTCCTCATCTCGCTTGGGCGCATTCACTGTGTGCACAACCAAGCCGAGAGAGGCAAACTCTGTGGTCTTGAACTCCCGCACCTCCTCTGGTTGTGCGTTCGAGGTCCGTTCAAGTCACTTCAAATGCTGTGGTTCCCCCACTACTGATCGTGATGCCTGCTTGGTATTAGATCAGGGGGCGCAGCACTCACCCGACCACCCCGGCGCTTGGCCCTGCCATGCGCCTGAGAGGGGTGTGAGGGTAGCACTCTCCTTCAATGACTTGCGCAACGTGATCACTCACAAGCGCCGGTCAGGAGAGCTGACCAACAAGCACGATGCGCCTCTCACGGGGCACACTTGTGCAGTGGTCACCATCAACTGCTGTTGCAAGACGGCAGTACCGCCAAAGCAGTCGGTCTTCCAACGGCTACAATCATCGACACCCCTCCGACATCGCCTGGGAACGAAGGTGTCAGCAGAAGAGAAACTAAAGATTGCGTCATGCAACGTGATCTCCAATTCCTCATCTGTCCGGAAGACGACTGCCAATTCCTCGTCTTCATCCAAAAGCCAGCCGAGGAAAACCAAGGCAGCTGTCACGACCTCTGGAGTGTTCGAAGGCACTCGGTCGAGGAAGAAGTCCTTGGAGGAAGCTTGGGGTAGCCAGACCCTTGTCGAGCCTCCTTCCGAAGACGAAGATGTCCAAAGCACAGCTGCGGCGGATCTTCATCAAGGCGAAGATGGCCTCCCTGAAGCCCCTCAAAAGGACGATGTCCTCCAGGACACCGCCGGGGGTAGTGCTGAAAACGAAGAGGCCCTTCAAGACAGAGCTGAGGGCAGTCAGGCCCTTGCAGATGCGCCTGTCGAAGACGAACTCCAGAATGTGGCTGGGGGTGGCCAAACACCAGGAGAAGTCACTCCCCCACATGAGAGCGAGGCTGAGAGCGAAGCCTCAACTAATCCATCCACTTCCGGCCGTGTCATGACAGTATACATGACCGGGGGTGATCTTGAGACTGATGCGCCGCCACAAGACATTGTCCAGCGCATAGACTCGCTAGAGGGAGGACTCAAAACCCTCTCTGCCTCAATGCAAGCACTGACTCAAGCAGTGTTTGAGATGCGGTCGGCCTTGATCAGGACACCTTCAAATGGTCCCGACCCAGGAGCCAATGGAGAGTCGAGTGTGCCCCTCCAGCGGACACCCTCAGACACAGAAGCACCCCGGACATCGGAGCCCTCAAACGCTCTACTCCAGGTAGTACCTCCTTCCCCGACTCCTAGCTCCACGGAGGACGTGGTCGAAATGATCAAAGATCTGCGGGAGCGCTTCGAGTCCAAGAACAGGCAGGAGGAGCGCTAGAAGATGGGCATTCCCCAGCCTTATCCCCTTGAGTGGAACAAGGTGGTTTATCCCCCAAAGTATAAACCACAAACACTCACGCCGTATGATGGGAAGGACTCTCCACGACGGTACCTGACGTACTTCCAGTCGCAGACAGGGCATC
Source organism: Iris pallida (assembly GCA_029216955.1). Lineage (NCBI taxonomy): Eukaryota > Viridiplantae > Streptophyta > Magnoliopsida > Asparagales > Iridaceae > Iris > Iris pallida. Next base: position 23,614,381 of record JANAVB010021796.1, read on the forward strand.
TTCCAAAGGAGGACGCGCTCCTCACCAGCATCTTTGTTGGGGCCCTGAAAGGGGTGGCGTATGACTGGTACTGCAGCCTCCCCGATAATTCCATATCGTCCTTCGACGACCTGACATGCCTCTTCCTCGACCGCTTCTACGACGGTGGGAAGGACATGACGATGGCGTCTCTCATTGAGATACGCCAGAAGGACAAGGAAACGGTTCGGGCATTCATCGAATGCTTCCGTCAGGCCTGCTTCAGGCTACCTCCAGGCATGCCAGAACATGCGCTTCTCTCCGCTTGCAGTATGAACATGCTGCCTGCAGTAAAGCTCTGGCTTAACGCTACTCCTCCTCCCGACTGGAGCTCCATAATCATTGAAGCTGAAGCTGCAGAGAAGAAGACGGCCAATACACGTCTTCTAGGTGTTAGCTTCCCCGCCTTTGACGATAAGGGGAAAAAGTCCACAACCAACAACTCCGGACGAGAAACAAAGGGGAAACAGGCATTGACTGTTAATGCCTCGAAGGGCACATCTGCGCCTACTCAAAAGCCTCAATTGGCACCGAGACCTAAGGAGGTTTATTCATTCAATGATGACGACACCCTGCAACTCTTTGAGATACTGAAGCAGGGTGACAAGATCAAGCTTCCGGACCCGAAGAGGCCCGATGAAGTCGGGAAGGTGGACAACCCGAGGTACTGTCACTACCATCGGTTTGTCGGACACCCGACTAAGGACTGCTACGTCCTCAAAAATTACATCCAACGCATGATCAATGCGGATGTAATCTCCGTCGACTACGAAGAGAAGACGGTGTCAGCGAATGTGGTGTCACTTCAGTTCGGCACCTTGCCGCCGACTACCACACAAGATGGCGTCGTCCCCATCCCTAAGGCGACAATGGAGGTGGTGAATTTGCCACCCACCCGTGACAATGTGAGTGGACTTGTCCCACTCACCACATCTCGAGGAGAGGTCCTCTGGGTTCACCCCGACCTCGTCTCCGAGGTAACTCAACCGGAGGTACGCCCTACCTCCAAAGCAAAAGGCAGGAAGATCAAGTCTTGCCGCACGGTCTCTTCTTCAACGGAAGAGGCGCTTCCTGTGCAGACACGTGCACAACAGAACTCCCAGCCCGGTGAAGCTGCCGCCGAAGTGGTGCCTCCTGGCACCATCCCTGAGGAGGGTCCATCCAAGCCCTCAGCAGCTAATAAACAAAAGCAAGTGGAGGCCCGTTTCGACAGACCTCTGCGGAAAGAAAATGCTTTGGGGCTAGCCAAGCCCCACAATTTTGACATTCTGGCACAACTGGCCAGTACTCCCGCACGCCTGTCTTTGTTCGAGCTCCTGCGTCTCTCCAAGGACTTCCGAGAAGCTCTCTGCGAAGCTCTGAAGGATGCCGAATCCTTTCTCAGTCAGGTCAAGCAGCCTGAAGACCTCCCAACTACTTGTGCACACTGTCATTGTGCGGATGAAGTTATCCCAAACATAACCTTCACCCAACAAGACATGCTGCTCAAGCATCACCGACATAACCGACCGTTGTATTACACAGGGTACATCGGTTCGGTAAAGGCGAGCAGGATTCAGATCGATCCGGGGTCTTCCCTAAGCATCATTCCAAAGGCGCTGCTATCAAAGCTGGGGATCCCAATGTACCGGCTGGCGCCCTCCAATACGACCATCAGCGGCTTCAACGCCAGCAAGAGCGAGCCACTGGGCAAGATCCGGCTGAAGTGTCACATCGGCAGCCTCAAAACTGAGGTAACTTGTTATATGGTGGATGCCGAGGTCAACTACAACATCTTACTCGGACGACCATGGTTACATGAGTACATGGTGGTGCCCTCCACGCTCCACCAATGCATGAAATATGTATCCGCCAACGGCGTCATCCGGACGGAGTTTGCAGATATCGATTCCTTCAAAGGGATTGAGGCCTACTTCACCGATTCCGACTTGTACAAGCCACCTGACGAGGAGGAAGCCAACGATGCCGATGATGAAGCAGAGACGGTAACAGAGCCAAACTTGGAGCCCGAAGTGACTCCTGACGCCCCCTTGAAAATCCGTCTGAAAGGGAGACCACCCCAGAAGGCGCCTCCAATGAGCATCAAGCTCTCAGGAAAAGCGCCAGCTCGCGAAGCTCCCCTGAAGATACGCCTCAAGGGGAAGCCACCACAAACAGCGGCTCCCCTGGTGGTAAAATTACAAGGGAAGGCGCCACTCATCGAAGGCGCAACCGAGGCACCCCTCAAGGTGCGTCTTAAAGGCAAGCCGCCGCAGTCATCCAAGATGCCGGAGAGGGCTCATATAACCCTCTCAGACCCCAAAGTCAGAGCGGTGGAGGACTCTCCTGATCCGGCCCCAGTGCTTACAGACGAGGAGCTTGGCGAATATATCTCTGCTGATGTAGACGCACCCTCTTTCGACAATGTAATCCCACGGGATAAAATCTCGTACTTTATCAATAATAGAGTGTCTTTCAATTATTCTTGTCTTCCACACTGGAATGCCATGTATACATTAGACAACGCTCTACGGTCGTTGCAAACACAAGTAACGACCGTCTACCATAATCAAATAGTCCCGTCTCAAGGAGTCTTCATAGTCCCTCCACGAAGCCGAGACGAAGGCACCATCATCTCGGGCAAAATCGAGCGTCGTCGGGACCTCCCGTCAATCGAGCCCGAACCTGATACCGGCAGAGTACAAGTCTATCGGTACACAGATGCGGCTAAGCACATCATCCAAAAGATGGGCTACGACCTGAAAAGCAATAAAGGCCTAAACTACGGCAAGGGTCGGCATCTCCCTGTCCGGCTTTCGATGCCCAATGGAAAGCCACAGGATTATTATAATCGGACTCGACGGGGGTTAGGCTATGTCACGCCGCCATCAACTCCAGAGAGTTCAGACGCAGAAGACATAGAACATTCCCACTCGTCAGAAGCATCGACGTGGGATTCCGATACCAGTATCGGATCAGTCTTCAGGAAAGTGCTGTCAGCTAACATGACATCGGCGCAACCTCAGAAAGATGAAGGCAAAGACCAATCGCCGGAACCCTTCGAAGAGGAACCCTGGGCTCAACGCCTAGGAGAACAATGGGAGTCTCGTTTTGAGTTACGAGAACCTCCCACCGAAGACGAAGTCGAGCAGATCGACCTCGGGGATGGGTCTTCTTCTAAACCCATCTTTATTAGCAAAAGCTTGGAAGGAGAAGACCGAGAATCTTTAGTCTAACTGGCTAAGGAATATATCGACGTCTTCGCCTGGAGCTACGAAGACATGCCGGGTCTCGATCCACAGATCGCGATGCATAGGTTGAACATCTTACCAGATGTCAAACCTATCAAACAACAACAGCGACGCTTCCGCCCGGACATCATGAACGCCATCGACCAGGAGGTGGACAAGCTCTTGACCAGTGGCTTCATCCGTGAGGAACAACACCCGGACTGGGTAGCCAACGTCGTCCCTGTCACCAAGAAGAACGGGAAGATACGAGTCTGTATCGACTTCAGGAATCTCAACTCTGCTTGCCCGAAGGATGAATTCCCGCTCCCAATCACCGATGTAATGATCGACAACACATGTGGCTTTGAACGCATGTCCTTCATGGACGGGTATTCAGGCTACAATCAAATCAAGATGTTCCCCGATGACGCAAAACACACGTCATTCAGGACTCCGAAAGGTGTTTTCTGCTACACAGTAATGCCCTTCGGCTTGAAGAACGCCGGTGCAACGTACCAGCGAGCTATGAGCACCATCTTCCGTCAACATCTTCGCAAGACAGTTGAGTGCTATGTTGACGACATCGCAGTCAAGAGCCGCCTCAAAAGAGATCACCTACAGGACCTAAAGACGGTCTTCGATCTCATGCGGGCACATCAACTCAAAATGAACCCCGCCAAATCCTTCCTGGGGGTTTCTAGCGGCAAATTCTTGGGCTTTGTCATCACGGCAAAAGGCATTCATGTCGATCCCGAGAAGACTAAAGCCATCCTTAACATGGACCCTCCGAAGAACCTTCGAGAACTTCGGGGCTTACAGGGACGTTTGGCATACATCCGGAGGTTCATAGCAAACCTCTCCGGTAAATGTCAACCCTTTACTCAGCTCATGAAGAAGGGAGTCTCTTATGTCTGGACAGAGGAGTGCCAAAAGGCTTTCGACGACATTAAGGCTTACTTAACAAGCCCGCCAGTCCTAGTGGCACCTGTCGTCGGCAAACCGTTCCTCCTCTACGTCCGTGCCATGGATCATTCCCTCGGCGCTTTACTGGCTCAAAACAGCGATGCAGGCTACGAGCAAGCAATCTACTACCTCAGTCGAACACTCATCGGGGCCGAACACCGGTACAACCCCGTTGAAAAGGAGTACTTGGCTTTGGTGTTTGCCATTCAGAAGACTCGTCATTACGTCTCGGGCCAGACAATTCACGTCATCTCCCGAGTCAATCCGCTCAGAGTTCTCATGATGAAGCCAGGGTCATTAAACTCCCGGCTGGCTACATGGGCGATCCTACTAACGCCATACAACATGGTGTTTGTCCCGCAGAAGGCGGTCAAGGGTCAGGCTCTGGCTGACTTTTTAGCTGCACACCCCATCCCAGAATCTTCAAAACTCTATGAAGACATCCCGGATGAAGTCCAAGAATCAAACGTCACTGAAGGAAGCCCCGTCTGGCGAATGTTCTTCGATGGCGCTTCAAGAACAGGCCCCAACGGCCAAATCATCGCGGGAGTGGGGGTAGTCTTGGTCTCCCCCGATCAGCTGGTCATCCAGCGCGCATACTCCCTTTCGAAGCCGTGCTCCAACAATGTTGCTGAGTACAATGCACTCGTCATGGGACTCCAGCTAGCACAACAGCTGGGGGTGGATCATCTGGAAGCCTACGGCGACTCGAAACTCGTCGTAAACCAGATTCGGGGGCAATACGAGGTTCGCCATGAAGATTTGATCCCTTACCATGAAGTTGCATTGAACATCATTTCAACCTTCACTGGGTTCTTCATCGAACATGTACCCCGCCTACAAAACTTGGAGGCTGACGCTCTGGCTGGCCTCGCAGCCTCATTGGCCGCGCCCCTTGGGACTCAACATTATGTTACGGTGACTGGCCGAGACCTGATTTGTCCCAGAAACAACCTATGTTTGCAAATGGCTCACGCCATGCCGACGAACACCGATGTTAATGTCCGAGACTGGAGGTTCCCGTTCATCGACTTCGCTGTCTACGGAATCCTTCCAGAGGACCCGAAGGAAGCCGTCTCAGTCAGGAGACGCTCTCTTCGATTCTACTACGATACAGCCACTAAAACGCTGTACCGACGCTCCTTCGACGGGCTTCTCCATCGATGCCTGTCTAACGAAGAAGCAGCCGAAGCTCTTCGAGAAGCTCATGACGGAACTTGCGGAGCTCACCAACCAGGGCCTAAGTTGCAAGATCGACTGCGACGTATGGGCTACTACTGGCCAACCATGGTTGCCGACGCAGTAGAATATGCTAAGAAGTGCCATGCATGCCAACTTCATGCAGACTTCATACATACACCATCTGAACCTCTACATCCTACAGTCGCCTCCTGGCCATTCGAAGCCTGGGGCATGGACATTGTAGGGCCAATCACCCCTCCTTCATCGAGAGGACACCGCTTCATCCTGGCCATCACCGATTACTTCTCCAAATGGGCGGAAGCAGTCCCACTAGCGGAAGTAAAAAGCTCCAGGGTGGTCAGCTTTATCAAACACCATGTCATTTACCGTTTCGGAGTACCCCGGCGGATCATCCATGACAATGGTCCTCAGTTTATCAGCCATATTTTCAGCAGGTTCTGTGACAAGAATTGCATTCAGAATGTGGCCTCAACCGCCTACAATCCGGCAGCAAACGGATTGGCCGAGGCGTTCAACAAAACTATCGTCAGGCTACTCAAAAAGGTCGTGTCATCCAACAAACGCGACTGGGACGAAAAGCTTGGCGAATGCCTTTGGGCCTACCGCACAACGGTACGGACCCCAACAGGCAACACTCCATTCTCCCTGGTCTACGGGAGCGAAGCAGTACTGCCTCTCGAGATACAGATACCTTCGCTCCGCGTGGCAATCACAAACGATCTTACAGAAGAAGACAATCAACGTCGTCGTCTGCGGGAACTGGAGGCACTTGACGAAAAGCGTCTCCTAGCTCAACAACACATCGAACTTTACCAAGCCCGTATATCACAGGCTTTCAACAAGAAGGTCAAGCAAAGAACTTTCCAAGTTGGCGACCTGGTTTTAGCAGTCAGAAGGCCAATGGTGTTAACTCACAAGACACCAGGGAAGTTCGAGCCCAAATGGGAAGGACCCTTCATCATTGAGACGGTATACTCAAACGGTGCTTACCGGCTCGCCAAACCCAATGGGGACTTGTTCATGATGCCCATCAACGGCAAGTTCCTAAAGAAGTACTATTCTTGACATCCTCCAAGACATGTATTTCCCCAAACAACCTCTTTTCACAAAAATCAAACGCTTCCGGAACCCAGCTGTTCCGTGGCATCCTTCCGTAGAAAGATAATCACGTCCACATTATCTCTGAGTTGTCTCTCTACATCCTACAAAGCGGAACCTTACATTTCGTGAGCTTACGCTATCCTTCATGTTTACCACGTCCACATTACCTCTGAGTAAACATCCCGTACAAACAACTCCTGTCTTGTCGTACATTGATCGCAGAACTTCCATGTCCACATTACCTCTGAGTTGTTTAGCGTATCCCCCAGGATCATTCCTACCATGTCCATAAATACCTCTGAGTAGGAAGATTCTATCATTTGAACCTAATGATTGCCATGTCCACATTACCTCTGAGCAAACATGTTGGTTCCTACAAACTTATTATCTGTACCTAAAAAACTAAGGTACGCAAAAGATAATAGGTCCACATAAATCATCAAGTTCATGAGATCAAAAATGAACACATCACAAAAAAAAAGATAGTGTATTTCTTTATTTTTTCAAAGAAGGGAGTACAGAAATACGCTATTTTCCCAGCAAGAGTTGCAAAAACACATAAAAAGAAGAGAAGCTACAGTCCCCGATCCTCTCCAGGGTGGGATGAAAGCTCTCTGACTCGACGTCTCAGGTCAGCAATACGAGTTTCCACAGTCGCCTGGACTCGCAGCTCGGCTTCTTGACGCATTAATCCGACAGCCTCAGCAGAAGTTTTACTCTCATACTTCTCATCAAGCTGTCGTCGCTGCTGAGCCAAAGCAAGGGTCCGCTGAGTAAGAGTCGCTTCCTCCTGCTTGAATGCCACGTGTTCAGCCAGGACACGATCAGCTTCTAGTTGAAGTTGGGCCCGCTGGTCTTCAAGACGGCGCATCTGAGCATCAACCTCTGCGATGTTAGCGTCCACAGCAGCCCGCTTCTCCGTCGTCTTCTCCATAGATTGAGACAACTGCTCCGCCGCAGCCTCAGTCCCAGCCACTTCACGCTCCCAACTGCTCACATCGGCCCGATGGGAAGCCTCAATTTCAGCAATCAACTTCCCTATCTCTGCATCTATCAAGACAGAGAGGTCATTTCGTTGGATGCGCTGCAGTTCCGCGAGCCGCTCGTCCAGCTCAATCACCGAAACCTTCAGAATTTCAGCCATATGGTCATGGCCCTGGTGAGTGCGGATCAGCTCGATACAAGGCATTGCCAAAGCTTTTGCTGTCGCAAAGCTCCCCTTGCCATCCATCACTGCAGATACTCCTTTCTCCAGCATTTTGCACACTCCCTCGACGAGGAACTTCACATACTCGTCGGCATCCGCCAGCACCTGCGGCGTCATAGCAGGAGTTGGAGGAGCTACTACAGTTTACGGACCGGAGGAAGATCCGCCAACCTCGATCTGAGAGGTTTGAACCTCGGCAGCAATAGGCTCTTCATCAACAGGGGCCAGACTGCTAGCCCGAGGTGCCGAAGGAACAGAAGGAGCCGGCACATGCGTCGTGATAGTACCCCAAGTAGAAGGAGCAGCAGAGGGTTCCACACCCTTACCCTTCTCAAGCCCGGAGACATCACCGACGTCAACGGCCACCTCTTCTACCCCCGACGTTCTATCAGCATCAGCTACCTCCTCCGACAAAACGGGGAGATCAACATTTATCTCCTGGCCAGCCCCAGGAGACAAGACCGGCAGAAGGGTCTCATTCTTCTCAAACCCCTCTACAGGGACAAAATCTGTCGCTACCGCCTGATCGGTAGCCATCTCTATGTCCATGGTGGAAGCCAAGGAAGGATTCGGCAATGATTCAGCCGACCTCCCTTCATCATGACAAGGAGGGGAATCAACCCTCTCCTCTACCCTCACCGCTTCTGCTGCCCCCGCAACAGACTCCTGCAGCTCTGGAGCGATGTCATCGGAAGATGATGAACTCCATTCCTCTTCATCACCTGGAAGCTGCGCACTTGCTAAACCTTCGATATGTGAAGCCTCCGCTGTGGCCTTCGTCACCTCGGAAGCTGCTGCACCCTCAGGGTCCCTCCTGACATAACCCGGGGATACTGGAACCTCCACGATGACAGTATCCTCCGGATCTTCCTCCATGAGAGACATCATTGTCGGCGGGATACGCACTCCAGGCGAGCTCGCCATCTCTTCTCGCCTACTCCCACCCGACTTTGGGGTACGAGGTTTTCTTTTTAGCGGCTCCTGCAAAAGAAGATCAGGCCTCGTCAGTGGCGGAACCAAAATCAGATTTAGTAGGATGTCCTTACCTCTTCGGACGCCGAATCCGATGACACCGTCGGTAACGATGCCTTCTTCTGCTTCTTCGACACAAGAGATTCAGCCCCTGTATCTGCACATCATTTCGATTCGCCAGAAGGTTCTGCTTGTGATGCGGAGGGGGCACTCCGTTGATCCACCCCTGACGGACGATGCGGCCGGGCCTTCACTGGCGTATCCCCAGTCGCTGCTAACTGGGTGCCTGCGATAAGGCTGGTCTCCCTGTCATATCCGGAGGGCGGGGCAGCCATAACACAGTAAAATTTGGCGGCCGAGTAAAGAATGGGCGGCCGCGGATCGGGGACGGGCAACGTAAAACGAGCTCCGGTACATCCGGCATTATAGTAATGCCAAGCTCGTACACCATCCAACAAACTTCCAACATACCCCAGGGTATTACTGGGGTTATCCAACATCATCTGAGCATAACCAAATTGCCGCGCAAAACGGCTCGGCAAGTATGGTTCCAGGTAGCACTGATTCCTGTTCCGGTACACCAGATGGGACGGCCGGATACTTTGCAACCAGCGGAATCCCCATTGAGGCAGAGTGGTGGTACCTTCGCTCAGGTCCCTTAAATCCTTGTTGGCCTCAAAACCCAAATAGATGGGACCAACTTTGGTGATCTCCCAACCCTGAAGACGGGATAAAACCTTTCTACAAACTGGGACACCGGTATAAGACCAGCTCCTCCGATGGAAACGACGAAGGAATGCATCTCCAGCCTTATAATCTCCTTCCGAGCCTGGGCTCATCACACTGGGATGATGCAAAATCAGCCATCCCATCAAATAGTGAAACGGCAGTTCAGCGCACGGGAAGTTATTGTTTCTGCCTCTGTCATGAATCATATTTCCAGCAAACTCTCTCAAACCTCGCTGCAGGTTACATACCATTGCGGGGAGAAGAGCCAAACGCCGGCCGAAAACTAGCTTCACGGCTGGCAGGATTAAGTTTTGGGTCATCCTCTCTACGGCACCGGATCCGCCCGCGAACACGCAATCCCGGAGCCATATCATCAGGTAGGATGCCAACACCGCCTTGGATGACATCCGATAAGCAAGATGCCAGAAGCAGCTGTAGGAGCGTGCATCTGACTGCTGGTCCTCATTTCCTCGGGGATTTTTCTCCCCTAACCTGCTCATTTCGGACAACACTTCGCAACGAGAGAGCGCCGATGGGGTGGAAAATTGTGAGGGATCCTCCTTGTCTTGTCTAAAGACATGATCTCTCCAAGCGGTCACATGAGGCTGCGTCCCGTTCCTATCCCGTCTCTGCATATAGTAATGATGACTCGCCACTTCCTTGAAGACGGCCGTCATCTCCTCAGCCCTGTCCCCCAGGACTTGAAGTTCCTCGTTGGTGGGAAAGTACTCTTCATAGGGTTCCGACCCCCAAGGAAGTTTTGACACCTCGTACATCTCATGAAGTGCGAACCCTAATTCCCCCACCGGAGTAAAGAAGGTCCCGGTATGGATATCAAACATCTCCAGGAGTGCGAGGAACATGTGCCTATTAAGGTCAACACCTGCCTGGGTAGCACGGATCGCGGCAGTCAACCCGATCTCTCGGAGCTCAGTCCGAAACCGCGACAAGATCCAGAGCGTCAGTTTATCCCATTTGGAGACGTAATGGCACCAACCCTCCACCCGAAACTCTCCTGTCGGGTAGGAACGTTCCATCAAAAACATACGATGTGTAAAAGTCGAAGCACTATAAGCAAACATATCAATGGGTACATCACTGAAGAGGCTCCCAGGACGTAAAGTCCGCCAAGTGTAAGAAGACCCAGACCGTACAACGGTCAAAGCATCCCTTTGGTCGGAAGTAGAATCAATTTGGATGACACCAGTCATCGCTCCCCCCTGAGAAGGGGTAAGCTCCCAAGACATTCTCCTCTGGGAAACAAGGCGACAGAAGGACGTCAAAGGCCACTGACGTTCAAGTTGCTTAACAGTCATATGCACTCCATTCGCAGTAAAGAACCAGTCCTCCTTGACCTTCAGTACTGACGAATCAGTAGAAGTGAGACGGTCTCCAAACAGGAACTCAGGCTTCAGGAAGGTCACTTTATCAGATGTGGAGGGTTTAATGACTCCACGCTCCATCATCCGTTTGAGGAACCAATACTGCTGTTCACGGATTAGGGTCATTCTCTCAGGAGGCTGATCCAGCATAAGAGCATCTTGAGCAGGGTTTATCACTTCCTCGTTATGCTCTACTCCTATTTGGTTGAAGGCAGCCTCCAAGAAAACTTCACTCAAAGGCGGGATTGCCATCGACACTAGTAAAAAATCAGAAAAAAGACAGAAGAGGACACACAAATGTGTCTAAAGGAGAAAACTGCGACGCATCATCAGGGTTTGAACCCATGCGCGTCAGCAGTATAGCCTTGGCGCATCTCCAGGGTTTGAACCCATGCGCGTCAGCAGTATAGCCTCGGCGCATCTTCAGGGTTTGAACCCATGCGCGTCAGCAGTATAGCCTCGGCGCATCATCAGGGTTTAAACCCATGCGCGTCGGCAGGCAAAGACCGCGGCACATCATTAAAGACTCAAGGCCTATGTGCGTTGGCGTACGGACAATGAGACTTACCAACCACCTCCGGCCGAACTTCGACAGGCCGACGAGGAACGACAGCCGCCGCAACATCCGCGGACTCCTTCGCTTTCTCCTTCCCCTTGCTGGCAGCGCCGCGAGGAGTCTTGGGAGCCATTCTCTCGAAGAAGGAGAAGTTAGGGTTTTTGAAGAAGAAACTCTGAAGAAGCAGAGGCACAGAGAAGAAGAACCCTTTCTCTCTCCAACTCTTACCTATTTATAGGGCTTGGTCGCACGCGTGAACAGATGACGTATGATCTCAGCCGTCGCCTCGGGTTCTGTGCAAGGATAGCAGCAAATAAAACCAAAAGATCATCATTAATCTTTTCGGTTACCGAGGCATCATCATCATCAACTGAGAAGAGCATGCGCCCGAACAGGCATGCGCCCAGAAATCATGCGCCCTGACCTCCATGCTTCTTATTCAAAGTATTCCAAAACTTATTCAAAAGTTTTGAAAACTTTGAAGGGGGTCTTGTAGAAGCATGGAATTTCACAAACAGAAAACCCATGCGCCAGACACTACATGCGCCAGAACACAGACGAAGAACTTCACAGCAAAGTCAATAAGTATAGACATTTGAAGAAGGACTTTTTATTTATATATAAAAGTCTATTACATGTCTAGAAAAGGTTGTACAAAGGAGAATTTCTACAAAGGAAAGAGCCTAAGTCTACAGCCAGCGGCCACCATGCGCCTTCAGATAAGCGCAGCGGCCACCATGTGCCTCCAGTTAGGCGCAGCAGTCATCATGCGCCGCCAGTCACCATGCGCTGTCATCAGGCGCAGCAGACATCATGCGCCTCCAACCAGGCGCATCCCACCATATCTTCAGCAGCTCAGTCATGTGCATCCCTTCAGCCAAATTCTTCCAGCCAGGCTCACCTGGCCGAGCAGAGCCCAGTTATGTGTCGCTCTTCCAACCAGGCTCGCCCGATAAATACTTCGATACACAAAGCATTTAACCCTCTGGCTGGAACCAAGGAAGAGAAGAGCACCGCAAATGCTGTGGCCAGGGGAGGCTTCGAAAGAGCCTCCAAAGCCGAAGGAAGACCGTGATCGAAACCGCGGCTAAGGCTCGAGCATCCCTATCTTTGGATGCAACAGGCACCTTCCGCCTGCCTCAGAAGCCCTCGACTCCGTCTTTTGGATGTAACAGTCACCTTCAAGTGCATCAAAGACAACACAGCGTCTCATTTTCACCCTCGGGAGCACTTCGTCAACAGAATGCACCCGTATGTTCAAGTTCATGTTGGAAGTACGTGAGAGAATGAGAAGCAAATCTTCTCTCCATGCCACTATTTATAGGCCGGGCAAATCAAACCCACGCGCCAAGTGGATGGCCCTCCGAATTTCGTGCAATAAATTTACATTAAATGGATGAACCGGACGCCTCGAATTCAGCCAAACGGCTATTTATGGCACTCGAAGAGCGAGACAGCCGCATCATTAAAAGACATGTCCGATGCGCCAGCCAGATAGCGCATCACACGGACGCGCCCTTCGGCATCAGGCGCATCACACAGACGCTCCCTACAGTACTCGGCGCATTACAGAAGGTGCGCCCCCACACATCTCCATACCGAGTGGAACGCCAACCGACGCGCCCACTCAGCTGTCCATCGAACGTCACCAACATTAAATGCTGAACTGACAGAGTTGGCAGCACGCCTCCCAAAGTCTGAACAGTTGACAGCTTTATTCAGAAAACGAAGCGTCGGCAACGTCAGCATCATCATGACTTTGTTTCGACGGCTACTGCCACGTGGCCACTCCACCATCAGCATGCGCCTCTACGGCCATGCGTCCAAATCAGCATCGCCTCAAAAGCCATGCGCCTCAGACTGCTCTCTGATCCCGAAAGACAGAAGGAAAGTCGCCTGCATGCGCCTCAAAAGCCATGCGCCCCAAATGGTTTGTAACTCCTAAAGGTTATGAGCCGCAGCCTCCTCCTGCGTCCAATCCAAGGTGCAGCCCACCAGATCACTCCTCTCCACCAAATCCGAGATCTTCGAACCATGAGTCGACGACACGTGTCTTTTGACTCAACTCATCCAAGATTTCAGCAACGGAAAGATCTTCTCTCTGCTACGTGCTGGCTCACAACAGCAGTATGAAGAGTTCTCCCCCTCGATCAGGGCGCAGCATCCGTGCGCCTCCATCAGCAACCTCCACGTGGCATCCCCACACCGGCGCATCCTGCATGCGCGCATGAGCAGCCAGCCTGCAAAACTATAAATAGAAGGGTCATCTCCTTCACACACACACAGAGACTCAGAACAGAAGACTCACAGAGAATCCACAACAGAGAATCACCGGAGAGGCAGTTCTAGACACTCAACGTCTTCCTCCTCTCAGCAAGCTCCAGCACCCAGAGCAATCAACACCTTCAGAGAACCGATAACCGCCGTCAGCCGGTCAACGGAGTCAACGCATTACCACTCGCTCCATTGGCACTAAGGACCCAGCTTAAACAAAAGTGTACTCCTAGGACTACATCTAAGTCCTATATTGTATCACTTTTCTGTTTGTATTAAGATTTCAATCAAAATAATTTTAATGGCAAACAACTATCAGTTCAGTCCGTGTTGCTTAGAGTCATCCCTCTTTGGGAGAGTCAAACTTGGGAGCATGAGGATGATATCTGATCAGGTCATCCCGGCTGGTTTGACTCGTAAGGTGTAATATCTTCCTTATGCCTTACGCTTCGAATCCTTGCTTGCATGAATGATTGTATGATTGATTGGTAGTGGTAGATTGCCTATGATAGAATAGCTTTTCCTTACATCTCTAGTCTCTTGATTAAATTTCGAGGACGGAATTCTTTTAAGGTGGGTAGGATGTAATGTCCTAAATTCGTGATACGTATTTAGTGTACGTATACGTGTTTTGGACCCATATTTTATTTAGTCATGATTAGTTATCATGGTTTATTTCGCATTGGCTTGGTTTTATTGGCATTGATAGGCTTGGTTTATTTCATGATTCATTTGGTTTAAATTGCTAGAGAGAGAGTTTATTGGCCTTGACTTGGTTCACCTTGGTTTATCTTGGCTTGGTTTATTTTGGGTTTGACATGGAGAACCACCACCCTACTATAAATATCAACTTCCCCCTCTCTCTCCTCATTATTTTCTTCATCTTCTTCCTCATTACTCTTTCCTCTCCACCATTAACACACCACCAACCTAGGCAAGTTGCATCTTGCTATCACTTGAGGGCTACATTTTATTTGTCTAATAGCTTTATTAGCTCATTTTAAGCAACATTAGAACTTGGGTTTTCTCCATTTGGAGCTTGGAATTTTGTAGATCTAGGATTGAAGTATTTTCAGAATTTTTGTGGTTTTGATCTATGAAACTAGTTCATTTTCATGTTTTGATTGTTCCATGTTGAAGAGAATTTAATTTTACACAACTTAGACCCTTGTAAAGTGGATTTTCATTGAGATTTGACCTAGTTATGGTCTTTTGAAGTTTCGAAATTCTATGGCCATTTGCTCTCAGCCTTGGAGAAGAAGACCCCCTATCCCGAGCGCAATCCAGCTAGCCCAGCGCTCTTTAGCGCTAGCGCCACTCACCCAGCCTAGCCCAGCGCTCTTTAGCGCTGGCGTTGCCTAGCCCAGCGCCTCTTGGTGCTGGTGCAGTTCGCCCTAGCGCAACCCAGCTTGGTGCAGTTTGCCCTAGCGCAGTTCGCCCTAGCGCAATCCAGTGCTGGCACAATCCAGCCTGGCGCAACCCAGCCTAGCGTAATCCAGTGCTGGCGCAATCCAGCCTGGCGCAACCCAGTCTAGTGCAATCCAGCTTGCCCATTTCCTGCGCAGTCTGACTCAGGCGCAACCTGAGGCATGCGCAACCTAGTCTTGCGCAGTCTAGTGCCTAGCGCAACATGACTTGGCCTGACTCTTCCCAGCGCAGCTCACCCTGGCGCAACCTGACCCTGGCTGCCCAGCGCAGTCTAGTCTTGGCACCTATTTGCATTATGTTTTATTTTATCTTCTTTTAGTGCATGGTATTTCTTGTTTATATCCTTACGTCTTTTGACACGACATTGATATGAGCACAATGTGAGCATAGCATGATTGATGTATTGAATTCTGTGAACAGCTTGATAGTGACCCGTGGTGGTGCACTCCAGATAAGTGAATGGCATAGTTTATTGAGCGTCGTTGCGACGGCTCTATTGACATGATAATGCAATATTGACCTGGACACCGTGGGTGACTTGTGAATGTATTGATAAATGAACCAGTGTGTCTTGCATCATGTCTAGGGCATGGATCCCTGAGTACCACGGTCAGGGGTACATATTGAAATAAACTGAGGTTAATAACTAGAATAATTCACTAGTCATGAAGAGATGTTCTCCAGTTACAGACGATCCCGTTATTCCGACCGTAAATGTTTGGACTTGTAGCCTGCCGACGAGTAGGGCACATTTCCAGCCCACTGTTATGTGGGGCACTCTTGATTGTCACTTTAATGATTGAACTCTATTGTCACTCTAGTGTATTGTTCTCTCTCTGATTGCCACTTTAATGATTGAACTCTCTAAATTGTCACTATAAGTTCGCCTGGATAACCTGGATAGCTGCAGGGCCTGTGACTACTTGGAGCATCTCATTGTATCTTGCTAGTAACTAGGATTGTGATAACCCTAGTTAGTTAATGTAGAAAGCCGTAAGCAATGATTGGCCGTGATTGATTGGATGGAGTCTA
The DNA here is from genome assembly GCA_029216955.1 of Iris pallida. Taxonomy (NCBI): domain Eukaryota; kingdom Viridiplantae; phylum Streptophyta; class Magnoliopsida; order Asparagales; family Iridaceae; genus Iris; species Iris pallida. Next base: position 23,630,455 of record JANAVB010021796.1, read on the forward strand.
GTCCAGTATAGTATTGTCTAGTAGTGATTGATTGAAAGATTGTACCAGAATGATTGAATGATTGTCACTCCTGATTATTACTATAATGATTGTCACTCCAGATTGTCACTATAATGATTGTCACTCCAGATTGTCACTACAATGATTGTACTCTATTGTCACTCTAGCGTATTGTACTCTCCATTGTCACTTTTATCATTGTACTCTCTCATTTTCACCGTAATGATTGTCACTTTTCGCAATAAATGATCAGAGACTAAGTTCTGTTCAGGCGAAGGGTTACAATCTCGGTCCTTGTTTGGTTTAAGGATTGTAACCTGGCTTCCGGATTAGTACCTTCATCTTCTCTTCATATATTGCCCAGCTATATTTTATTTAGCATGATTCTCCAGTTGTCTTATGTCAATGATGCTTCACTTAGTTATTCTCTCTGATTGGGATAAGTGCATTGGTAGTGCACAAACCTCAATCTGTGTTACTTATTATTTTCTTACTTGTTGAATGCTAATGATTTGTTGGTTTTAGTCCTTAAGTGAAGCCTCCTTTGTGGCACTTGCTCTTTCTGGGGTCTGACCCAGCTGGTTTTGTATGGCCAGATACCGGAGCAACACCAAAGGATCTCCCTGCTTTCCAGCCCGATGGTGGTCACCAGACGTAACCAGGGCATCGAGTGGGTTTCTTTTGTTCTCCCACTGTAATATTGTAAATTATTCTTTTGAGACGTTTAGCCGACGAGCAGGTGTTAGCTCGATTGCAGCTTTTACTTATTGTCTGCCTACGGGCTGTAACATGATTGACAAGCCCCGGGGGTTGATCATGTATGAATGAACTCTTGCTAGTCCTCGCATTTGTAACGACTAGCTTCATGATCATTCCAAATATGTAATGTATGGGACGCCTTACTATTGTGTATTTGGGGGTCTGACATCTTGTAACTATTATTAGTTGGTTGAGATTGAGACAATAGGCTATTTTATGACCTTAAGAGACTGATGGATTGTAGTGAAACCCTCACATATCTAGACAGCCGTGACCGTATAGAAGTGTGGATTCCATTCCGTTATACGTAGCTGGCTATGTCTGCCCCCGCTCTCCAGTGTTCTGGTTCTGGGGCGTGACAGACACGAACTGAGGATTCCTATATATGCATTACTGGGATAACCCAGGTAAATCATAGAAAGCCGTGGGATTGATTGGCCGCTTGTAAGCTGACTTGTTCGTGATATGTTTTCTTCTGTTAGCAACTGAGGAACATGGACTATCGTGGTGCGTGGTCCAACCCATATCCTTGTTTGGTTGTTGGGTTGGGCTATTGTGCTGCGATAGGCTATGGACCGAAGTCGCGAATCAGAAGCCCTTTACCTGCCCATGGTTATAGGATATATCTTATCTCGGCATGATATTGGCACCGTTTGTCCTTATTTGGTTGTAAGGGTGTCGTATTGTCTCGATGATATGGTATAAGCCTATAACTCGTGAATCAGGTCTTATTATTATGCTTGGGTTTTATCTCACTCTTTTGTGCTCCCTTGTGGTACTTGCTATTCGGGGCCTGACCCCGCTGGTTTTGTTTGGCCAGATCTCGTAGCAGCTCCAGAGGATCCAGCCTTCTACCCGAACAATGGTGTACACTAGGAGTATGGACGCCAGGGACCATGAGTGGGTTTCTTCTTCTCCGCTCTGATATCTTCTATTTTGTACTTGGCATTTAGCCACCGGCACCTGTTTAGCCGGCTGTTCTGGACATTAGTTTTCTTTACATAATTGTAATTAAATCAGACTGCAGCTGACTACGGTTATGTACTATTGACTCTCGGTACTAGCTTATCATTTTGTATAGCTAGGCTCATGAATCATTTTGATGAAGCGTCGGGGACGCCTTACTGCTTTGTCTTATATGATCATTATTTACTGCTTCTTGTTTTGATTGATTGAGACATAGATGCTCTGTGAGACCATAGGAGACTTGATTGTAGCATGCACCCCCTTGTCTCTTGACAGCCACGATCGCTGTATGACGTTTATATACCTCATATGGAGTAGCTGGCCTAGTCCGTCTCAGTATTCCGGTACTGGGGCGTGACAAAGGACCGGGGTTATAACCCTTCATCTGAACGGAACTTGGTTTTCCACCATTTATCGATAAAATAAAGCACAAGAATTCAGGTCATGTTACAATCTTGTACATGATCAGGACAAGACTAAACGGGACTAAACTAAAACACAAAACCGAGGCCCAAAAAAATCAAACAAATAAAAACCAATCCAAACCAAACAAACCAACTCAAAGCAAGAAAACCAATAACCCAACCCAACCCCACCCACCCGCTCATTTTCAGCCATACCGTGTGGCTGAAAATTGAGATGCTGCTCATTTTCAGCCAAACCGTCTGGCGGAATTTGAGCATGCTCATTTTTCGCCAGACAGTCTGGCTGAATGTATCATTTAATGTAGTTTATGAAACATCTTATCTTCTAGCAAATTTTATTAATTTTTTATTCCAACAGCAAATTTTTCGTTATTTAAGGCTAAAGTTCTTCTGATTATATATATATATATATATATATATATATATATATATATATATATATATATATATATATATATATATATATATATATATATTGATCAACTGGTTTTATATTATGAAACTAATTTATGTTTTATTTTTTATTTTTTTTTGTTTTGATTATTTGTTGCAATGATTGGACTTGGATGGTTGAAAATCGGTCTGGTCAAATCTGAGCTGAATCGACCTAGGAGGTCCGAATGGGTTCCTATTTTTAGGGTTCCGTTCATTCTCCCACTGGGTGGAACCAAAAATACCCCCATAGTATCTATATTATAAGGGCATGGTCATTTAGCACCAAAATAATTTCTCTGTAAATAGGATGAATCAATCCAAATTTATCACAACAAAATTTTGTCCTCTTTTCTAATACTTTCAATCAATATTGTGTCTCTTCGATGAATTAGTTGTTTTATGAAGACTGAAGTGCCCAAAAAAATTGTAAGAACTTGAAAATTTAGAATTTAGAGGCTTCAACTTGATTGACTACCATCAAGCCACAACGATCTACACCTGACTTTGAAGGAAATTAAGTTTAGGTTTAAGTATTTAATTTTGATATTGAATGATATAAATAGTTATTTTTGCTATTGCAAACTTATTATTTTTTTAATTAGTTAAATATTTTGAAAATTATAGGACAGATCCTAATCATACTTGTTCTAACCAAAAATTAACTAGTTTTTCATATCAGTGTTACGATGTTTATAATAATTTCAATATTTATCATTATGTTCTTCATGTAGGAAACGATTAACTGCAGATACAAATGTTCCATCCTGAAAATATAGGTATTAATAGTTCTCCTCCGACTAAACAAAAAAAAAAAACTAAGATAATTGTTACAAAGAATAATGGAGAGAAAAATCTTATATCACATTGCACAAAAACAATACTAATTAGAGCTCAACAAATCAATAAATGCAAAAAAAAAAATGCACATCGAGTCGTGGTGTACTGGTAACACCACCGTGCATCGGAGGTGAGGGCCGGGTTCGGGCCCTCCCTCCCACGGAGGTGGCTGGGTGGCGGTGGCCACGACCTCCGGGCCAAGGTCGGATGGAGTCGTCCACCGGCTTTGATTTTTACAAATAAAAAACAAAAAAATAAATAAATAAATAAATGCAAAAAAGAGTTTAAATGGAAAGAAAAGAAATGAAGGCATGATAATTTTAAAGAGACATTATGAGAGTTTTTATAATAATGACACAATTAATGATAGACAAATACAGTTAACATGAATCATTTTACTGGTTCATTAAATTTTTTTACTTATTCAACCGCTCTTAACAAAACTAACTTAACAAAATATATTATTTGTCGTGAACAAACTTCACATTTAGTGAGAGTGAAAATTATTATGACTACTAGTACATTAAATTTTGCTTTGACGCAAGTTTCTAGATCTACTAGTAGACGATTTTAAATTATTTTAAAATAGTTAATTATATTAGTAGTATGTTTTCTTTAACTTCCAATAAATGAACTATAGTAAACAAAATTATCTTTTTTTATTTGTGTCACAACATATTATTTATATACAAAATGACTTCTACAAAAACAAATAATTTGTTGGAGACCATTAGAATATCCACATACTGAAATTGTAATTAGTAAAGCCTTCTTAAAAATTTTGTGTGAATATGATATTCATAGTAATTTCTTTTGATAATGCTACTATAGTAATAGTTCTTATATTAATATTTTGAAATTCCAACTTCAACCTATACTAGTTTGCCGATCTTTTTATATGTATAAGACATGCTTGTCATATTATTAATTTAATTATATCAGAATGCCTTCAATTTTTCTACATGAATTTAGAAAGTATTTGAGCATCATGTCTAATTAGTTTGAAATCTTTACCAAGAAAGCAAATTGAGTTTAAGAAGTTATAAGCATAATATGGTTTGACATTTAAAAGATTTGTTAACGATGTAACAAATAAATAAATTTCTGCCAATTTTGATGTTGAAATTGTATTTAAATATAAACATTTTATTAAATTAAAAACTATAATAGATCTAAATTCAAGCAGTAGTCATCTATTAACTGGGACTGTTTAGTTAATTGCTACTTAAATTTTTGTTATTTTATAATTTTTTTATAATATTACATGCATTTTATTATCCAACTTCTCTTTTAGCTTTAACAGAGATCATTAATATTTCTAGTTTACTTGCAGAAGATAGACATGTTCCTAGTTTTGCCCAAATTGTTACTAAAATGGAAGAAAAGTTTAGGAAATATTGGTATGATATTTTACTTTTATATTGTTTGGTTGTATTTTGAAATAAAATTAGATGGTGCAAATATGTTGTTACAGGGGCGGATCCAGAAACTGAAATTGGGATGGACTACAACGGATTCGGGTGGACTAGAGGTGGCTAACATATATAAAAAAAAAATAATGAAAAATATAAGGAAAAAAAGAGTTTAAAAAAAAAATTGGGGTGGGGTGAGCCCAGCTCACCCCAATGCTGGATCCGCCCATGTGTTGTTAGATGAATTTATGAAAATATGAAACTTAGATAGTAAAAAAAGAAATTAGAGAATCTTTAGATGCTCTAAATAGTTTTTATGAAAAAAATTACGAGGATTCAGTCCGGTTTAATCGTTTAGTGTAGTAGCAGTTCACCCGGTTTTGATTCTATAGATTATCTCACGCAATGAGTATACTAAAAAGGAAGAAACCGAATTTTTTTCTCACAACTCAAGAATGATCATTGTACTTGGACTCATATTCCAAAGATAATCATAATTGTGGGACATATATTTTTTATTTTAGAGTGGTGGAGAACATATAAATATACTTATCATATACTTTCTTCTTTCGTACATGATTTCTGATGGCTTGATGTCCACAATAACACAAGAATCTTGTTTTAGTACAGGTTCGAAAATGGTAACAAAGGAGCAGGATGCTATGAAAACTTTTGGAAGTTTGTATTCGCATGCAAGATTGAGTTCGTGCAAAAGAGAAAAGACTAAACACTCACGAGATAAAAAGTGTTGACATTGCAAAACTAAAGTTTCAAGCTCTTAGTATAGATGACCTTGTAGAATTGGAGCATGAAGCGATGAAGCCTTGAAGAGTAAGATTTATTTCTCTGAAGATCGAATATTTGAAAATATCGAAGACCATTATCAAATATAAAAGAAAGCTGGACATGAAGAGAGAGTATTTGAAAACCAAAGGCTGAAGACAAAATGAAGATGAACTTTGTACCTTTTATCTTTTCAAAAGTAAAAGTTGTTACATTTTGACTTTGTTAATATAAAAATTGTCAATTAAATAAAAGTTATTTTCTTAATTATTACTTGTTTTATTTCTTCTCTAATACTTTTATTAGTTGTTTCTTCTTTACTAATACTATTTTCATTTTTTTAGAATGTCAAAGTCTGCCAGACCCAGTCCGATCTATCCCGGACTGACTGTATATAGGCCTTGGGCCTAGGCTAGGTTTAGGATTTTGAGCAAAACCCCAGACCAGGTTCTTTGACTGGGCTGGCCCGACTAGTCAAATTCGATCAAAATTGTTTCGAGTCAGCCAGGGCCTGGCCTACCCAATATCTTCACACAACGAATTTTAGTTTTTTCATACACAATCAAACAATAAATTTACATTAACAAATGTCAATGGTCATCTCTTATATTGTTTTTCTGTTTACCAAAAATAATTCATGTAAGTTAAAAACCCACATTTAATTGGTAAAGAGGGAGAAGAGAATACAAGAAAATCAAACCACATGAAAACGACTACACAAACTCAAATAAAAACTTTTAATATGGTGATGACATGTGGCAAGAATTTATTTTATTTAGTTCCTTAACCTTTTTTTTGTTTAGGTTTTAAAAAAAAATAAAGAGATGAGATGCATATAATTTAACGACCTTTGTTTGTTTTAAAAATTAGAAACTCATGAGTTCCTCTAGGGTTTTTGAAACCACATAGATGTCAAAATTTCAACCTTTCTTAGCTTGTGTAAGAGCTTGTTAATTATTAATTATTAATAAAGAGATGAGATGCATATAATTTAACGACCTTTATTAATTATTAATTAGTTTTAACTAAATATTTAATATAACAACGAAATTATTAAAAAATGACTATTTTTTTCTCAAAAATCTAACTTTTCAAATTTTGAATTTGGTTATACTTTCCATATCTAAATCCATTTCCAACAAAACATAGGATTTCATAAATTTAACTCCAAACCCATAAAATCTTAAAATCTATCTTCAAATACGATATATCAAACGGATCCTAAACTTCTGTTTGAATGGTTGACTGGAAGATGTGAAACCCTAGAAACATAACACCATCTCTCTAATGGTTGACTGGAAGATGTGAAACCCTAGAAACATAACACCATCTCTCTATGGTGGCAATAGTGAAATGTGGAATCAATCATGCATGTCAGAGAAGAGACTCCAGGAGTAGGTGGTGATGTCCCCCCCCCCATGTCCCTAGTAATTTAAAGCATCCAAGCCAAAACCAAAGCTCTCTCCTCTCCTTAGAGTGGACGAGGAACTTCACTTCTGCTTTCTTGCAAGAAAATGAATGGGGGAAATTATTAAAAGCAGTGAGTACACTACTGACAACCTTTTTCTAATAGCCTTTGCATATGTATAATGTATTGTGGTCAAAAGTGTTGGTTTGGACAAGGACATGGGTTGGATTGTTGATGAGGTGTGTTACTTTTGTTTACACACTATCCTAAGGTCATCCCCAACCATATACTCAAATATCTAATTAAGGAAAAAAATTAAAAAATTATCTCCAACCATGTCTCAAATTGAGAGAATTTTTTCAAATTTTTTGAGACAAAGAAGTTGGATCCTCAAATTTGAGAAAAGAGAGAAAATTCTCAAATTTGAGAATCCACTATTCATGACCATTTTACCTCCAAGTTGTAACTAATTACTAACATATCCTACATATGTTAAAAACTAAACATAATTAACGTATTATATTTTTTAATTTATAATTTTAGATAATATAATAATTATACCATTAAAATATTCTCGTTGAGATCTTCCAATAGAATCTAATATTGAATATATTTATTATTAGTATTTTTTGTTTATTAGATTCATTTGATTAAAATGTTCTTGTTGATACAACCATCAATAATCTGGAGATACAAACAAAAAGACATTAATCAATAAAATTTTCATGTTGCTCACACAGATGCTTGATTAATGCATTTCAGAGTGCAATGTGTGCCTCTTTATTCGTTATTTGTCTATGTCGAACAAGAAATTGTTGAAATCGTACTGACTCATTTGCAATCATCTCAATGTCACAGACTTGTTCTAGGTTAACATCTTCAATATTTACCTCTGTATCATGTTTATTATCAATTATCATATTGTACATTATGAAATGAGTGGTGGTATGCAACATTTTTATAGGAAAAAAGTTAGTGGATTAGAGTTGTATAAATATTATAAAATTAATATTAATTTATAAGCAGTATAAATAATATAATATTATCTCGGTAAATAATATTAATACCATAAACATAAATAATATTAATAAATAGTATTAATAAATAAAACATAAATAATATTAATAATATAACATTAATGTATATGATTATATTAAATAATCGTGAAGAAATAAATTTATGTAGAAATAAATAATGGTTGTTTATTATTTGAGGATTGATGGGTTGGAGATGTAAAATTTTGAGGATGTCATAATATAAGAATATAATTTTTTGAGTCCTCAAATTGAGAAAAAATTTGAGGATGGGTTGGAGATGGCCTAAGAGCTGAGCATCTCCAACCCTATTATCATGAGTTTGTATAAAATAAAAAATTTCAATTAAAGCATTAAAATTATTTGAAATTGTACCCGAAGCACAATGTTTGCTAAGTTTGCATATTAAGCATACTAACGTCCTTCAAAAGGGCTTTCTTAAAAAACCTCACCGTCACCCACCGTTCTAAAAAAATTATATATAATATAAGAACGCCCAACGAAAGGACGTTCTTGGAGGGGGAAACATCCATTGCAAGGGCGTGCTGGGCTGATGTGTTCACGTTCGCGCGTCGCTACGTTGCCGGGGGCGGACAATGATGTTGTTCGGTTGGGGAGCGTGCCAGCAGCCTTTAACTCGTTGGAGAGTGTGAGGGCAGCTTTCTCAGCAGTCTTTGATTGGACTGCATCACCCAAGCGGGGGGAATAATAGAAGTGCATCATTCAAGCGGGGGGGGGGGGGGGGGGGGGGGGCGCGGGGGGAAGGGAATTAATAGAAGAAGAGAAGGAGGGGGAAGGATTCATCAGAAGAAGAAGAAGAAGAAGAAGAAGAAAGAGAAGCCGAAAAGGGAAGAAAGGAGTAGGAGTGGAAGAAAGCCCTCATTTTTAACAGGTAAAATTAATTAAATTTTCTAAATAATTTACTAATTATGTTAATATTGATAAATATTTGATTGTACTATAGTAATGTTGATATGTTATAGGTGAATATTTTCCTATATTTTAATAAAGATTTCTAAAGGATATGCGAGATGATTCTCGAAGCAAATTTTCCAAAAGTAATGCTTAATATAAAATTTTCGATTTAAGAAAAAATTCCTCAAAGATATGGTACAACTACTTATACTAGTCATTCCAGAAGTAGAAGCTAGATTATTCTCGGAGCATGTAATTATCGAAAAAAGTTAAAAAAATGGAGAAAATTTCGTTGTCAATCTCTACATAATAATAATTTGTACATCATTTTTATGCTTTTGGTGAAATTTTTTCCTACAATAATTATCTAGCTAGAAAATAATTACCTAAGGCTGTGTTTGATTGGGCTTTTTTTCCATGGAAAATATTTCCATCACAAATTTTCCACCAATTGTAGTGTTTGATAGCTTATATTTTCCATGGAATTATTTTCCAAAAAACTATCATTTTCCATATTTTCTTCTAAAATGGTGGAAAATGAAACTTGTCCAACCCATAGGAAAATAACTATTTACCATGGAAAATAATGACAATCAAACACCCAAATTAAGTTTTCCATGAAAATTTTATAAAATTCCATGGAATTTTTTTCCTAGGAAAATAATTCCATGGAATTAATTTCTTTTCCATATCTTTTCCACCTTGCAATCAAACGCACCGTAACTTAAAAAATTGTGATTTTTATTACAGATGGCTGGTCAAAACTATGGAAGAATACCAGGTGGTCCGACAACTCTAGCCATTATAAATGAGCGAAAATCTCACATTTCTAAACTTGTATTTTTGGGAGAGGTAATCTAAATTTTACTTAATTAATTTTCTTGTTGTTAATTATACAATATTGTAATATATATATATATATATATATATATATATATATATATATATTATATATTGTTATTTATATATATATATATATATATATATATATATAAATAACAATATATAATATATATATATATATATATATATATATATATATATATATTATATATTGTTATTTATATATATATATATATATATATATATATCCCTAAAAGCAAGATTTTATTGAATGGAAAGGCAGGAAACAAAAAGAACCACAGGACAACCAAATTCGAATTTCCAAAGAAATTCGAAATTCGAACACACCAAAAAAAACACAAAAAAAACCGCCAAAATGGAGGGAACAGTAACTCCGCTCGCGTCCCAGGGGGGGTGGGCCCGAGCCCCATGGGAGCTGGTCCCGATGGGACAGGGGACGCTGCCCGAGGGCCTGAAGGCTGGGGGTCTGCCCGAGGATGGCGCGGCGCTCGAGGGGAGGCGGGATGTCCGATGAGCCGCCGCAGGCCGGCGAGGGGGGGGCTCGGTCCCGCCGGAGGAGGGAGACTCGCCCCGAGGAGCCGCCTCAAGCGGCGAGGAGGGGGCGGTCCTAGCAGAGGAGGAGCCGCCACAGCCCGGCCCGAGGAGCCGCCGCTCGAGCCTGAGGGGGAAGACAGCCACGCCGGGGAGGCTGTGGCGCCGGGGAGGCTGCGGCGCCGGGGAGGGGGGCGGCCACGCCGAGCATCAACACGTCGGGGGAGAGGCGAGACCTCAGCGCCTAGGAGGAGAGGGCGGGCGGCCCGAAGCGGACAGCCCGACGCACTACCGGATCCGGCAGGGGAGCTGCACCAGGGAGGTGGGGAGGGGTCACGGCGAGCCGGAGAGGAGGGGCCACGGCGGGCGGTCTCGGAGGGGCGCGGCCACGAGGCGGTGAGGGGAGGCATGACCTCGAGCGGCTGCAGCAAGGGCGCCACTACGCACGTGAGGGGAAGGGGGCCACGGACAACGGCGAAGGCCGGAGCTAGACGGGGGGGACCGGAGGTCCAGGAGGCCTAGGCGGGGGCTCCGGCCACACGAAGGGGGCCGGGAAGACAGCGTGAAGGTCGGGTGATAGGGTGCACCACGGGCAGGGGCATGCCCTGGCGGCGGGGGGCGAGAGGGACGCCGCCGCGGGGACGCCGGGAGCCGAGGGAGGAGGGGGAGCCGAGGGTGGCGACCAATACGCGAGGGGAAGGGAGGCAGTCGGGGCTGCCGACGCCGAGAGAAAGGGGAGGTAGCTTGTAGAAGCTGGGGGGAGGACCACCGCTGGAAGGGGAGGGGGGTCCACCGTCGGCGGAGAAGTCGGAGCTGGGAGAGGGGGAGGGAAGCTCTGGGGGAACGAGGCGGAGGCAGGGAACTGACGAAGGGCGGCCTCGACAGGTACGCCGGGGGGAGGGCCGTCGCCGGAGGACGCGGCCAAGGAGGCCTGGGGCCACCAGAAAGCGGGAGAAGGCAGGACGAGGGCCGCGGCCGAGAGAAGGGGTGGCACGGGGGGAGGAGGAACGGCGAGATGAGTAGGGGGAGCTAGGGGCGGTTCCGGCGGCGCAGTGGCTGGAGGAGGCAAGAATGGCGGGGCTGAGCGATGCTCCGGCGGGCGACCTAGGAGGGAAGGAGGCGGAAGGAGGCCAAGGGAGGATGATGGCGGAGGAGGGTCGATCCGCCATCGCCGGGCCCTGGCACGACGCGGACGCCGGGGACGACGACGGCGCCGAGAAGGGCGGAAGTTCGTGGGGGAGCCGGCGAGGGAAGGAGGAAGGCCCCACGGGGAGGGGGGGATCCACAGGGCGACGGCCGACCAACCAGGGGAGGTCGGGCGGCGGGGCGAGAGGGTGCCGCCGAGAGGGGGGTTGGGAGAGGGGAGGAGTCCTGGGAACGTTGACGGAACGGGGAGACCCGCCGGCCACCCCACAAGGAGGAGGGGGGTGGCTGCTCCGAACCAGGGGGCATCCTCCGGATGAGCTCGGGCGGCTCGCATCTCAGAGCCTTATATATATATATATATATATATATATATATATATATATATATATTACAATAATAAAAAATATTACAATATAATATATATATATATATATATATATATATATATATATATATATATATATATATATATATATATTTTTTTTTTTTTTTTGGCAGGCATGTTCCCCCCGTCCCCCCCTTTCTCTCCGTCAGCTTGGAGCTCCCCTCGGCGGCTCTAGCCGCCTTCTGCTCACCCCGTCCCCCCCATGTCGTGCCCTCCATCGCAGTTTCCACCGTTGTGGCTTGTAGCCGCGGCGGCTGCGCAGGGACGTCAGATCTCAGCATCGCCCCGCGCTCGCCGGCGTCCGCCGAGGCGCGCTCGGGATTGTCCCCGTCCACCCCCCCGGCCTCGCGTCGTTCCGCCGCCCGACCTCCCCCTCCCCCACCCCCCTTCCCCTCCGGCTAAGCGCCCTGGATGGACCGGAGATCAGCTTAGGCTGATAGAATGTAGTCGCGAGGCCACGGCCGCCGCTCCAGCTGCACTTTTCCTCCCCCGCCCCGGCTGCAGCTCCGCCGCCCGCGCTGGCTGCGGGTCCGACGGCCTCCGCCCGGAGGGTCTGCCCCCACTCCTTCCCTCAGCCCCCTCCTCGGGGCTCGCAGCGCTCTCTAACCCCCTCCCGCCCTCGGGAGCTGGGGAGCTCGTGGCTCCACTGGACGCTGGACAGCTCGAGGCTCCAGCTGTCCCCTGTCCGTCCTCGGGACCTATGCGAGTTTTTGGCGCAATCCACCTCCCGGCCTCGGTAGCTGGAGAGCTCGTGTCCCCATTGGACGCTGGGCAGCTCGTGGATCCAGCTGTCCCCTGTCCCCCTTCGGGACCTGTGCGAGTCTTTGGCGCAATCCAGTTCTATGGGGGCAGTCCAGAGGGTGGCCTAGTGCCTCCTGATGGTGTTTTTCCTGTGCGCACTCCAGGCCTTGGCGCTGTTCCCAGTACAGGCCCCCACCTTGCGCTCCTCTGGCCAAGGTCTCCCTCGTGCGCAGTCTGAGTGCCCCCCCCTCGCGTCCGTTTGGCGCTACCCGTCGAGGCCTCCTCCCCCCCTGGCGTCTACTGGACTTTCTCCCCCTCGCCTTTTGGCGCTATCCGGGGTCTCTCCCCCCCGCTCTTCTGCGCCCCTTGGTGTTCCCCCTCCTTGCCTCTTGGCACCCTCCAGGGTTCCTCCCCCTGCCCTTTGGCGTAACCCGGATCTGCGCTTTCCGGGGCTCCCATCCTGTCTGCGCAGTCTGGCGCTAGCCCTTGCTCGGCCTCCTCCCGGGGATGCACCCGCATTTTGGCGCCCCCTGATGCCGCCCTAAGCGCCCCCTCTGCATCGTCCCTCTCCGGTTCGGCGGCAGGCGCCTCCTACGTCGAGGCCCTTAGGCCGGATCGGAGGCCCCGCTCTCCTTCAGCTTCGGCAGAGATTCTCCTTCCGGACCTTAATTTCCCGCCTCCTTCCGATGGCGCTCCCATCCGGGTTCCCTTCGCCTCGTCAGAGATCCATTCCCTTTCCTCCTCCTTTTCCAAGTCGTTCATTCTCAAATTTGGCTCCGGTTGCCCGAAGATCCCCATTGTCTCGGCAGCGGTCGCAGGGTGGGGCCTCTCCGCTGACTTCCGGGTAGCCCCACTCGACCCCAAGCATATGCTCCTCCACCTCTCTTCCGACTCGGACTTCGCGATTGCCCGGGCTAAGGACACTGTCAGAATGGGCACGCAGATCGCTAAAGTGGTCAAATGGTCTCCCGAATTCAACCCAAAATTTGACTCAACTATCATCTCTACCTGGATCACCCTCTCCAACCTCCCCCTAGTCTGCTTCCCCGCAGCCGCCCTCAAACGTATCGCCAGCTCCTTCGGGACCCTGGTTGCCATTGCGGAAGAAACCCGCAACCTCTCCAAGTGCAACTGCGCGAAGATATGTGTGGAGCTAGACCTTTCTAACGACCCACCCAAACTCATAGAGATCGAGCTCGGAGACACATCCCACAGTCAGGAGCTGATTTATGACAACAACATTATCTTCTATAAACACTGTCAGATGAGTGGCCATCTTATGCAAAATTGCTTCTGCGCTCATCCCGAGCTAAAGAAGAAAATCCCGCGTACCCCACGTGCGCCCACTGCTCAAAACTACCCCGCCACCATAACCCACAAATCGAATCCCGACCCCCTTCATCAGAGCGATGGTCAGACTCTCCCCCACCCCCAGACGACTGCCACAACCCGTCGGGCTATCGTCCCTTTCAATCCCTCCACCCTCGCACTCCACAATTCGTTCGAACTCCTCTCAGGCACCCCCTCCGAAGAAGCTCACAGAGAGCTCTGCATCCCCCCATCACCAACAGTCAACAAGATTCCCCCAAGATCAGCGGACACCCAAACACCGACCACACCCAAATCACCCAAACTCAACCTGAGATCACCTCACCTCCCTCCCTCGAGGCCTTCTACCCCACCCTACATCCAGATAACCGTTCATAACAACCGGGAAAGGTCTCGTCGGCTAGCAGCTCAGAGCAGTTCGAGGTAATTCGGACAGACCCAGAACCTCCTACTCCCACAAAGGTCGCTCAGACCTCTCCACACCCACATCTTAACCGGCAGATTCTGGCAGGCCAAGGAAGCAGGATTTCTAGATCGTGACAACCCCTTTTGCGCTCTGGAAGATCAGGACCTCGACTCACTTACCAACGCGGTCGTTGAAGAGGGCAGCGATCAAGACCGGCCAACCAACGAGTCAGGAAGCAACGGACCCACTACCGCCCCAACCAAGAAAAATACATCAAATAAGAATAAAACAAACAAAAGCAGATGACGGCAAGGACTACCAGGTCCGTCTCGAAGCTCAACCATCCACACCCCTCTTCTCCATCTGATGCTTAACATCATCTCCTGGAATGTCAGAGGGCTCGGGAACAAATCGACAATGAACAGAATTCTCAGCCTCAAGAAGATTCACAGTATAGACCTCCTAATCATGAACCAAAAATCCGCAAAAAAGACTTAAAGCCACTCAACTAAAGTTAGGCTTCCCGCACGCCATCACGGGCGACAACGACATCTGGATTTTTCTTGCTCAAGACTTCCAATTTGGCACCATCCAAGATTCCCCCCAAGCTCTTACTTGCTGGGTTGAACACCCGGCTCTCAAGTCCCGTTCCGTCATCTCCGCCGTTCATGGCAGTTGTGACATCCCCATGCGCAGACAGCTCTGGGCAGACCTCTTGAGGATTCTTCTGCTGGGACTGCCGTGGCTTTGCATCGGAGATTTCAACACGGTTGCTTGTATCGAAGAGAAGTCCGGCGGCCGTCCCCCCCCCCAAGCTAGCTATGGATGATTTCAATAACTTTACCTTTCACGGGAACCTCACTCCAATCCCCTTCCTCGGTAGTGCATTCACCTGGTGCAACATGCAAGAAGGCCACAGGCGTCAGTATTCTCGACTTGATCGGGCGCTGATCAACGACGGATGGTCCGACATGGGCCTGATCACCAATCTCTCCTACCTCAACTCCACCGAATCGGATCATTCCCCCCTCCTTGTTCAAATAAGAAGCAATCACTCCGACAACAAGAAAGCTTTCCGCTTCCTCAACTTTTGGCGCCATCACCCTCAATTTTAGAACATCGTAGCTTCGGCATGGAATTCAGTCTCGGACATCGACCCCATGACCCGGATGGTGTCAAAGCTCAAAGCCACTCGCAAGGCCCTATAAGCATGGAGCAAAGAGGCATATGGCGACATCTTCCAGGCCATTCGCGAGGCGAAGGACGACGTCACTCGCGCGGAGTCCACTTTTGCCATTTCCACCTCCCCGAAGAACCGCTCATCCCTAAACCTAGCCAAAGCTCTTCTTAAATCTAGGCTGAAAGTGGAGAATGAATTCTGGAAGCAAAAAGCCAGATTGACCTGGGACACCGTTGGTGACCGCAATTCCAAGTTCTTTTATGCTTGTGTCAAAGGACACAGGAACAAATTAAAATTATATAGGATCCTCGACGATAATGGCAACCTTATCGAAGACCAGGCCGGGATCCAGGTCGCAGCCGTGAACTTCTTCTCCAGCCTATTCACCAAGGAGCGGGTCGATAGAGACGAAACGCTTTTGTCGGTCATCCCCTCCCTCATTACCGATCATGACAACGAGACTTTGCTGGCTACCATTGAAGAGGAGGAGGTCAAAGCTGCGGTCTGGTCCATTAACGAGCACAGTGCCCCGGGGCCTGACGATTCAACGGTGTCTTCTTCAGAGCTTGCTGGGACATCATTAAAAATGACCTTGTCGAAGTCACTATTGCCTTTCTTCAAGGGACCAGATACCCTAACTCAATCTCCTGCGCCAACATTATCCTTATCCCAAAAAAAGACAATCCGGAAACCTTCAAAGACTTTCGCCCGATCAGCCTCTGCACCTTCACCAACAAGATCATATCCAAGATCATCGCCAATCGGATGTCCGATCTCCTCCCCAAGATCATTTTCGAGGAGCAGAGCGGGTTCGTTAAAGGCCGCAATATTACTGACAATATCCTTCTTGCGCAAGAGATGATCACGTGCATGAAGTTTTCGTCGAGGGGGGAACGTTGCCATCAAACTAGACATGGAAAAAGCATACGACCGCCTAGACTGGCAATTCATGATCTGGGTGCTCAGGGCCTTTGGCTTCTCCGAAACTTGGATTGACATCGTCTTCAGATCTATCAACAATGCGTGGTTCTCCACCGTGATCAACGGCCAGGCGGCGGGCTTCTTCCGTTCAACTCGCGGGTTTAGACAGGGAGACCCGCTCTCTTCTACCATTTTCATTATAGCGGCCGAAGCTCTCAGCAGAAGCCTCAACAGCATGCCCGATATGCCCAGTTTCAATCACTTCTATACAACCATCGGATGCCCCCTTATCACTCACCTGGCCTACGCGGACGATATTCTCATCTTCTCCTCTGGAGACAGCGGTTCGATTGAGGTCGTATTGAGCACGATAGCCAGATACACCAAATACTCGGGTCAGCGTGTCAACAACAATAAGAGCGTCATCTACACTCATCACAAAGCAGACAGAACACACTCTACCCTGCTCGCCAACAAATCTTCTTTCAGAACGGCATACCCCCCTTCATTTACCTCGGTTGCCCGCTGGTGTACGGCAGGGCCAACTCCGGCATATACGACCACCTAGCTGACAAGATCCGCAAACTCATCTCTGGTTGGCACAACGCAACCTTATCCCCAGGAGGAAAAACGATACTCATTAAACATGTTTTATCGTCCATCCCGATGTACATTCTGGCCGTCTGCTCCCCTCCTAAGAAGGTGCTCCTTTCTCTTGAATCTCTCTTCGCCAAGTTCTTCTGGGGTCAGAGCGACGGCAAAGACAAACATCACTGGGCCGGTTGGGAGACGATGGCCAAACCCACTGGAGAAGGTGGTCTAGGCTTCTGCAGACTCGTCCACATCGTGGATGCATGCTCCTTTAAGCTATGGTGGAAGTTACGCACCGAGACCTCCTTATGGACGAAGTTCATGAGAGCTAGATACTCTAGATTCTTCCATCTTTAAGAGGCTAACACTAACAACAGATCCTCGTCATCTTGGCGCCGCATCACTCGGGGCCGAACCACCGTTGAACCTCTGATCCGTCTCCATTTGGGGGACAGCAACTCCCTAGCCTGTCGGGAGAGGTGGTTAGGAACAGAGATCATTCAGCCTAACAATCTTACTCCTCAGGGGTGCACCATTAGAGACCTTTGGAAGGGCAGTTCCGGTTGGAATTGGAGGAAGGTCAGAGATTGGCTTGGTCATCCGGCGGCCACCAGTCTTCTTGCTGCGAATATGCGGATCTCCGACACGCCCGACACTTGGAGATGGTCCCCTAACCCTAGTAGGACATTCAGTTTGGCTTCCGCCAGACGTATAGCCAGAGGCAGCGGGGTGCCGAACATGGTCTACAACAAATTTTGGCAGGCTTGCATCCCCATTAAATGGTCCATCCTCATCTGGCGTGCTCTTCGCCGCAAGATACCGACGGACGACATCATCGGATCTTTGGGATTCAGCCTCGCCTCCAGATGCCACTGCTGCGAGGAGCACAATTTGGAATCCGCTGAGCACGTCCTTCTTTCGGGGGAGCTGGCCGCAGGCACTTGGGCCAAACTTCATCAGAGGCTTAGTATGGGTCAACCGACCGGGGGCTTCTACGATCTCTTGGCCTCCTGGTCCCGTTCCCACGGACATCAGATCGTAGCAACCGCTGGCATTTGGGTTCTTTGGAAAAACAGGAACAAATTCCGTTACGAAGGACACCAACTTCCCCCTCCTCAGCTGTTCAGAGAAGTCATCAAACAATGCTTCAAAGTGAGGAGGCGTTGCTCTCACGTCTCCAACTTGTTCTGGGAGACCCTGGCCTAGGCCGCTTCTTCCCCCCCCCCTCTTTTTGGGTTACGTGCGCACTCCGCGCCTCTTGTTTTCGGTATTTTGGCCGCCTCCGCGCGCTTACTTGTATAGGCTTCGGTATTTTGCGCCTATATTATCAATAAAAGTTTGCTTTCCAAAAATATATATATATATTTTTTCCAAATATATATATATATATATATATATATATATATATATATATATATATATATATATATATATATATATATATTAACCCCGAGTATAGGTATCACAAAAAGTATAGAATTTGATGTAGAAACATTGGGATAATATCCCGATATTGATGATGTATGAGGAGATGGGGTGTAATTTTTTGCTGCTATTTTGAATAAATTACCATTATTCAAAATATATATATATATATATATATATATATATATATATATATATATATATTGAGACTCCCACTCTTCAGTTCTCCATAGCATTTACATTAAACTCTATGTTATGGAGGATGCCTACCGGAGGGGTGACCAGCCCCTCAAAAATACGACGGTTTCGTTCCCTCCATATATGCCAAACTGAGGCCGCTAGTCGGACTCTGGCGGTCCGGAACCAGTCCTGCCCTCTTCCTCGGCTATCCCGGAGCACAGTGATGATGTCCCCAATTTCATTCCCGGAGTCACATCCACCCAACGCTCTGCTCTGCTCAGACCAGATCTGCCATGCCAGGGCACACTCAAAGAAAATATGCCATATAGATTCATTCTCCACACTGTATAGTGCACATTTAGGATCTGGAACCGGCACTCCAAACGAACTCAGACGATCCCTAGTCAAAAGACGCCCCAGTAGAAGCTTGTAGACATAAAGCTGCATCTTTCTGGCGAGACCCTTGCACCATACGAACTCTGAGGGAAGGTGCGCTGGATGAGGTTGTAGCAGCTCCAGAATTGGAACTCCCCAGTTCCCGGAGCAGCTTCAGTCGCCTCCCAAATCCATCGATCAGCAGGCAAGTTCGGATCAATTGCAATAGTACTGATAATCCCATCCGGCTCCTCGATAAACCGATAAGACTCCGGCCTCCACTTCCCGTCGCGTATGATACGACTACACGTCAACCCACGACTGTCCTTCTGATGCGTCGGGGCTCCCCTGATGTCCAATAGCGAAAGACGATCTATCGAAGGATTTCGCCAGAGGTCCATTCCAGACCCATCATTCATGACCTTCCGGATTGCAGATTTGAGAACCCCCTGTGTCTCAAGACAGTCTTAAAAGTGACTGAGTGATTGTTGTCAGTGGCACAGGTCGACAAGTTGTCCTGCTTCACATATCTGCTGTGCATCCAGTCAGCCCAGAGGGACCACCCGTTGATGAATCTCCATGCCAGCTTTAGCGCAGAGGCCTTCCTGATCTCCAGTAACGGCCTTAGCCCCACTCCTCCCTCCTTTCTGGGTCTACAGAGCTGCTACCAGGAGATCGCATGTATACCCTCCTCCAAATGAAGTCTGCATAAATCTGCTCTACTTTCCTAACAGTGGCCACAGGGAGGAGGATGGATTGCAGCCAGAAATGAGTCACAGCCGAAATTACCGATCTGACCTGCTTGATGCATCCTCCAAAGGATAATCTGGCGGCTTGGCAACCTTCCACCCTCCTCTGGACATACTCCACCAGACTATGGCAGTCCTGATCCCATGCATAGTTGACTGTGAGAGGAACTCCTAAATATCTCACCGGAAGATCACTCCTCTCAACTTCCAGCACATCGGCCCGCTCCTCCTTCTGGGGACATAGGGAGCTGAAGTACACCCTGCTCTTTTCTTTGTTCATCTGAAGGCCCGAGAGGGAATCCAACTCTCCCATAATATCCGCAATCGTCTGCATACCCTCCATCGATGGCTGGATGAACACCAAGAGATCATCTGCATAGATAAGGTAGGTAACTGGGGGATCTACCCTACTGAATAATGGGACCAGACTCCCACGGTACACTGCCAACTCCATCAAACATGTGAAGTATTCCATGACAAGCGTGAACAGGTAAGGGGACAGAGGGTCACCTTGCCTAAGCCCACGGTTGCTCTAGAAGTACCCATAAGGGATGTCCTGGATGAGGACAGAGAAAATAGGGGACGTAATACACTCCCAGATCAATGCAACCCAGTGGTCCTCGAAATCCATAGCGGTCATCAGATGACAGAAGAAGTCCCTATTGACCATGTCATACGTCTTCCTCAGGTCCAGTTTCACATATGCTTTCTTTCCTCCGGGTTTGCTAAAGCCCCTCACCATCTCATGAGCTAGGAGGCTGTGCTCAGCGATCGACCTCCACTTGATGAACGTAGCCTGATTCGAAGATACTAAGTCCTGCATGATTCCCTCCATCTGTCAGCACATAAGGTATGTAATTATCTTATAAAGATAATTACAGCACGTAATAGGTCTGAAATTCGCCAGTGATGTCGCTCCCTCCTTCTTAGGCACCAAGGTCAAGAAAGTGTGGTTCAGCTCTTTTAGTAGTTTTCCTTTGGTAAAGAATTCCTGCACCACCTCCAAGACCTGATACTTCAGAATGTTCCAGTGGCGTTTGTAGAACCCACTGCTAAAACCATCTGATCCGGGTGCCTTGTTGGGATCCGCCTACTTGACAATTGATTCCACCTCCTCCAAAGTAACAGGGGCAAGAAGAATGTTATTTCCATACGGAGTCACCAATTTCTTTGGAACAACATCTGGGAACACAGACAGGTAGTCAGTCTGAAAATATAACTCAGAGTAGTACCTGACAACCTCACTCTGGATCTCAGCCGGCTCCTCCACCAGGTTGCCATCCACATCAAGTAGCTGGAAGATGTGATTCCTATGCTGTCTGGTCCGGATGACATCATAGAAGAACTTGGAACAACGGTCGCCATCCTTGAGCCAGGAACATTTGGCACGCTGAGCCGTACTAATCTCTTTCTGCAGCCGCAAGATGTTGACTTCTTCGATCAGCTCATTCTTTCTCGTCGTAAGGTCAGCATGTCAGATTGCATGTCCTGCTGGATAGCCCGCAGCTCCACCTCCTTATCTTCTAAGGTAGACTTGGATAACCCCTTCGCCCAACTCCGTAGAGGCTTCTTCGTAGCCTTGAGTCGACGCACCAAGTGAAACTGGGCCGTCCCCTCATGACAGCTAGTAAGCCCCTCTGAGACAGCCTCTAGATAGCCATCTGAGAGATACCAACAGTTGTTGTACCTGAATGGGCAGGACTTTCTAGGAGACCGAGTAGTGAAGCCTACCCTGATGGGGGAATGATCGCTCATCCCAGCGGCCAGGCCCTCAGCCGAAGAATTGGGGAAATATCGGAACCATTCCCCATTACCCAGGGTTCTATCAAGCTGGCATGCAACCCTGTTTTGGATTGCTTTGTTATGCCAAATCCAAATGAAGCCTGAGCGCGACAATCCCTGGAGCCCCACCTGGAGGAGACATCTCTGGAAATCATATAGGATAGAGTATGGAACCGGGCGGCCGCCCACCTTCTCCCCTCAATGCAGAAGGGCATTGAAGTCCCCGATCAGAAGAAGCGGAAGAGACGACGAATCAATAGCGGCGGCAACCCTGGAGATGTTGCACCACAGGGACTCCCGTCTCCTCCTGTCGTTGTGGCCGTAAACCGCTCCCAGCAAAAACTGAAAACCACCCTTGTTCGAGAAGGAGATGGCAATCAACTGCTCCGTCATCAAGATCAAGTCCCCTTCCCAGCTCTTCGAGTTCCATCTGACCCAAATCCTGGCCATGTCACATAGAGCCAGGTTGTGAAGTTGGGCCCAATGAGATAGGGTCCGCCGAGCAAGGGTCTTTTCACCTTTGATCTTAGATTCTAACAGTACAAAGATGTCGCACTTCTCTCTGTGAAGAACCCCACAAATATCTCTCCACCTCCCTAGCGAACACGCTCCCCTCACATTCCAGGCGACGATTGCCATTAATTAATGAGAGGGTGAATCTCCTGGGAAACACCTGGATTGGCACCTGGAGAATGTACCACATCCGACGCTAATAGATCCTCCTCCATCCCAGTCGGAATAGCCTGCTGGAGAACGACCTGAGAGAGCACCATTGCCTAGGCAGGGTTGTCAACACACACCGCCTCCTCCCTGTCAGTAGGATGCCCCCCTCTCTGGGAGGACCATCACTCAGCGAACCAACAGCACGTCGCTTCCTACAGTAAACATGCCCCTCAGCCGATCCGCCATCCCCCCGCTCCTCTCTTCCCGATGCCACCATGCCTCTAGTAACCATACTCCTCTGCACCGGGCAGGTGATCAAAGCTCCACCCATGGGAGCTAGCTGGGTAGAGACAATGAGGCTCATTCCGCCATCACTCACTGGAGGAGTAGCCCCTTCCACCAAGACCTCCTCTCTACTGTCATCTCTGAAATCCATGTACGAGGTGAATCTGGAACCTCACTAGAGGGAATATTAGGCTCCACCTGAGGGCCTACTGACGAACAAGCACTGACCATATGCCCAAAGTAAGTACATCGTGAACAGGTAGGTGGAACCCATTCTTATTCCACCTTCTAGGTTAGCACCTCTCCAGAAGAAATTTTATATTCCACCATCTTCGGTAACTTCCCCCAGCCTGAATCTCCACAAAAATCCTGGCATACATCAACCTCGAACAGAAGGCAGTAGCTTTATCCGCCTTGATCGGGGTGCCCACCAAGCACGCTAGACGCATCAGCAATGGGATACTCCAGAACCAAACATGGAACTCAGGGAAGCGAATCCATACAGGGATGGCATTCAGGACTTCCCTCTCAAATCTAAGTTCTGGGGTCCATTCCTTCAGAATGATTAGCCTACCGTCGAACGTCCAGGGACCGCCTTGTAGGATCCTTATGACATCCTCCGCAAGCCCAAACTTCACATAATAGAAGCCGTTCTCGCGAGCAAAGAACTCCATACTGCCCTTAGGCTGTCAGACTCGTACCGCATAATTCCGGATCTGTTCGTAGAAAGGCTTGTTGCCTAAGACGTACAGAACCATAGTATTCTTCCAGTAGGCGGTCACCTTCTCTATCTCCTCCGCAGTGAACGAGGCCCGAAAACCCCTCCCAGCCTTAATCGGTGGTACGTACTCCCTCGATGTGGGATTTTTCGGTCCCACAGGTTTACAAATATCAGCCCAGGACCTTCCAGCTAGCCGTGGAGACGCCCCATGTGGCCTGGAGACAACCCCCTGGGGGGGAGATCCAGACCCCTGACCGTCAAGTTCTACCACCTTGCTCTTCCCTTTATCCGCCGCGGTCGCCTTGGGCCGCCAGCCCACCAATCTTCCAGCAGACACCACAGGGCCACGGGCCGATGGCCGTGCCCCTGACCCACCTTGTCGTCTGTCAACAGTGTAGCGATCCATAAGATGGCCCTGTCCTCCTCCTATCTTTCCTCCGGTCTTCGCCACACGACGACACGTAACTGTCGTCCATCCTCCTCCCTCCATCTGGCCAACCTGAGATCCAGATCCTGCTCCGAATTTGAAAGTCGGAGCGTTGGAGACACCCGGAAGGTTCCGATCCCCGTCCGATCCCATAGTCGGACCTACTGTCGACGAGCCCGTCGCGATCGCCGTCGCCTAGCCGGCCCCGCCGACCGCCACCGCCGGAGGGGGTGCGCCCGACCCCCCTGGGACCGACCACAACCCCCCCCCCCCCCCCGCCTGGGGGGTCCGCTCGACCCTCCCACCGTCGCTCCCGCCCCTCCCCCCACCACCTGGGGGGTCGCCTCTGCCTGCAGCAGGCCTGGGGGGTCCGCCCGACCCCCCTTCTTCCCTGTCTTCCATCCCCCGCCGGCGAGAGGGTCTGGTGGCCGCGGGGGAGAGGGGTTCCTCGGAACCCTAGCCCGATCGCCCAGATCGCTCGAAGAAGCCATTTCCAATATATATATATATATATATATATATATATATATATATATATATATATATATATATATATATATATATATATATATATATATTGGAACCAGGTAAATATATTGATTAGAAATTTTAGTTTACATACATAAGACAGTTAATCCTCTCATGCCCATACCCTCTACATCGTATTCGATATTGTGAATGATTCCTATGCATATTGTGCTCAAGCCTTCAAACACCCTGTTATTGCGTTCTTTCCATATGTGCCATATTGTAGAGGCGAGCCTTGCACAAGCCTCACGAATCCAAATAGGTCCCCGCGATCTGCTGCATTAATTCATTAAATCCAGTATCCGAACTTGATTGCATTCCCAGCTTGGACCTTTGGGTATTCCATATGTTTTTAGCCATCAGGCAAGTGAAATATATATGATGTATGCTCTCCAAGTCTTGACTGCATAGAGGGCATGTTAGGTTCGTTAGTTGAACTCCAAACCTCTGTAGCCTATCTTTTGTTGCAATCTTCTTTGTACAAGCTTGTACATGTATATTTGCATCTTGCGGAGAATCCCTTTCATCCATACGATGTCTGCATAGGTCACCTTCTCTTGCCTTACTCGGAGCTTGTTGTATACTGTCCCTTGATGAAACCTGGTTTCCATATTATCCGCCCAAACCCAGCCGTCCCGGCCCACAGTTGGGTCGATCTTCTGTTGCATGATTCCAATAGCAGCTAATCTCGCCCATCTGTGGTGGTCAGGTTGCCATTGCCCATTACCGATGATGCTACACAACAGTTCCCCTTTATGCGCCTCCCGGTCCATGTGTGGGCCGATAATTTATAACAGCGATTGTTGTCCAATCCATGGATCTAACCATAGATTGGTATCTCTGTTGTCCGCGAATAACCGCGCCAGATGAACTTTGATTTCTCCTATGTGTCGTAGGATAGACTTGAAGGTAATCGACTCATTGTTGTTTTCGATACTCCCAAAAGTTCCTTCCATGCAGGCAGGGCTGGCCCTGGGGTAAGCCGGACAAGTCTAGGGGCTTGGGCAACCCCCCTCTGCTAGGACATTCTCTCTTTGCTAGGGCAACCCCTTAGGCTCAGCATAATCCCACCAAAGGGTTAAAGGGCAACCAAAATTAGCTCCAGAATAGGGCAACCTAAACCTACGGGCCGGCTCTGCATGCAGGTATTTGTTGTTCATCCATTCGGCCCACAAAGTGTCTCCCTGTAAAAATCTCCAGGCTAACTTTACTCCGGCTACCTTACGCAGGCTGTCCAACGATTGGAGGTCGACTCCTCCTTCGTCTGTAGGCGTGCATAACGTATCCCATGCAATGGAGTGCATTCCTCCTCGCCAAATAAAGTTCACGCACTGTCTTTCAACTTGTCGCATTGTTTCTTTTGGTAGTAATATAGCCTGCATCCAAAAGTTCATGATAGATGTGATGATCGATCGGATGAGTTCTACTCTGCCACAGAAGGATAAACATTGGGCCTTCCACCCCTTTATATGTTTTTGCACGTATTCTACCAAAGAGTGGCAGTCTTCATCTCGTGCTTAGTTCACCATCAGGGGGGTACCCAAATATTTAACCAGCAATTCAGCTCGGCCTACTCCCAATGCTATCGTGTGTTCCTCCTTGTTACGCGAGCATAGCGAGTGGCGGTCATCATGGGAGTTGACTGCACCCCAAAAGGCCTTGATAGCGGCTTTCGGTTTTGATCATGTTGACGCTACATGTATTAAGCGTTATGATAAAGACCTAATATTAAGTCTCGTTGAGGGATGATGGCCGAGACGCAACACATTTCAGTTATCTTTTGGAGAGATAACCATCACGTTAGCTAACGTAGGATAGATTCTTGGGTTACCTATCGAGGGTTATCCGGTATATTTTGACGAGGTGATGGATGCTTCTCATATCATTAGGACATACCTCGGTACGGAGCCACCATCTGATATAGGAGATCGCAACACTGTAACACTTACTTGGCTCCGGTCCACTTTCATGCATTTGATATAAATAAAATACTATTCCATCGTTCGAAAAAAATTTCAAAAGACATTTTCAAACAGTTTAAAAACCATGTCCACGAATCAGTATTTTCCTTTTCAGCAACACAATAAGCAATAGGATATAATTGGTAGTTTAGATCGTGAGCACAAACAACAAATAAATTACCTTGATGTCTAGATGTGAGAAAAGTAGCATCAATACTAATGATGGGTAAACAACCACTTAAAACCATAAATACAAGCTTTGAAACAAATAAAAATTCTTTGAAATACATTATTTCCTATCGTTTTTAGAAAACATTTACTTTCGGGATTGGTTTCATAATTGTAAAACCATATTTCTCAAGACTACCATATGCATCAACGTAACTACCGTTAATTTTAGATAATGCAAGTTCCTTAGCTCTCCAAGCTTTGGTACATGTTATATACAAACGATGATCTATAAGTATATCACGTACAATGTGTGTTGGACTATAGGAGTTGTCATCTCTGATTTTAGCAATTATTTTATTTTTTACCCATGCAATAGTAGCTAGTGGATGATGTCCTCCTGTAAATCAACCTGAACATGAATGCCTGGTTTCAAATGTACGAATTTCAAAGGTATTGTCGTCGCCAACGACTCTAGCGTATACTCTCCAACAACCATTTGTAGAATCACAAGTATATACAATTCTATGGGAATTATTATGTTCAAATGAACAATTAAAATTATATCTAATTGCTTGGTCACTAATAAAATTTCTAAATTCGTAAGGAGAATTGAATGATTTACCAACAAATAATTCGGAAGTGAAAGCATCTAAATTATCATCATTAGACAAATAATAATCTAAATCTCCAACTAAATCATCACTATTTTTATCGTCAACATCCCTATTTTTAGTGTCAACGTTCTCTTCAATTTGGTTTATGGCGCTAGGACCTGTACCAAATTGATCTTGGTTATTACAAAAAGGTTGACTACTGAAAATGATAGTTGTGTTCGTATTTGATACTGAGGGTTAATGTAAATTTTAATACAAGACGAACCTAAACTATTCTGAATAATAAAATTTCATGCTTCTTTACTATCAACTATTAAAAAATTATCTTTAAAAACCACCTTATTGTAAATTCATAAGTAATAGAAAAAATGATTACTAATAATATTACGTAAACTAGCTAATGTGATATTATAATAAGTGAAAATAAGATGAGTATTACCTCCTTGGTAAGATAATATTCCATCTAGTATACCTCCATAGTAGCAAACTATTGTTAAATTTTGATCAATCTGCTATACCTTCTGAAAATGAAGGTCGGAAGCAGCTTATGAAGAATAGCTTAGGAAGAGATGGTGGAGGACAATTTCGACATAGTTGATTGCTTGTTGATGAGCTTATGTGATAGTTGAGGTGCTTCTGTCTAGAAGGAAGAAAGAGAAGAAGTATATGAGAGAAGAAAAGCTTCTATGAAGAAAGAAAGATGTTTATAAGAGTGAAGAAAAGTTTATTCAGTGGATAGATTATATATAGGTTACAAAAATTTAACGTTTATAAACTATCCGTTACCAAAAGGACGTTAGCTATCCTCCGATTTACACCCTAGCATGTACCCATCCCACCAAATGAACGTTAACTATACTATGCCATCCCACACAATAGTCAAATGAATGTTAGCTACTATACTATTGAACCTACTGCTGCCAACCCCGACCGCAGAAAAAATAATATATTAAAGGAAAACGTCCTTAGCAATGACGTTTTTCTTAAGGAAAACATCCTTCAATGCGTTTTTCTAGGACGTTTTTCTTTTATATATTATTTTTTCTCCTCGTTTTTTACGTCTTCGGCACGTTTTTTCGACGTCTTCAACATTAACGATGACGTTATATTTTTTTTAAGCAGAATGCCCTACGGAAGGGCATCTCTATGCTTTATTTATAATTTTGTGGAAGGTTATGCTTTATGTATAATTTTGTAAATTTTTTAGGCTTTCAATGAAAATTTCCCGAAAAAGTTATTGTCACATAGGAGTAACAAATTTTATCTAAAAAATATTTTTTTCAATTCAAATGTTAAATAAATTATGAAGGTGACATAATATAACATGACAAAGATATTATGAAGTTGGTTGTTTAGTTCTAAACAAATATTCTAGACAAAGCAGTTGACAAAAAAATTGATAAAAATCATAGCACTTGACACCTGAAGTAATAATGAAAAAGTGGAATATAGGCAATTGAAATTGGTTTTGACCTAACCAAAGAGATTCTTCCTTTAAGTTAATGAATCAACTCTGTTTCCGAACACCAACCTATTTCTTCTATATGGAAGTTTTGTTTTTTCTTCTAGTTCTAGCACATTCTATATTGACAGAAAACAAAACACAACTTTTTAGGGTGTGCTTTCAGAAACCCAATAGTCAGAATCGTCTGTTTTTGTTTAGGTTCGAGACTTCAAATATTATAAGACAGTCAAATGTGGACTAATAATTCAACCCATGTTTCCTAAGCATAGCATGGTTTACAAGACTATGGGTTGGTCAAATGAGGTTCAAAGAATACAATAAAACATGTGTTAGTGGATTTTAAAACCCAATTTGATCATATGCTGTCTTGGCCATGGTTGATATTTATTTCCTATAGGCTGGTAGAGGCAGAGGTTTTTTCCCCCACTATATAGTAATGAGTTTAAAGTGTTGAATTTAAACTGAATTGATCAATTTAAGGTCTTTATTTTTTTCACTTTCAAGTACTCAAATTTTAAACTTACAATTTACCACTTTAGCTTATAAGTAGGAAAAAAATCATTTAGCTTATAAGGGGGGTGGGGGATGGGGTGTGTGTGTGTGGGTGGGTGGGTGTGTGTGTGTGTTGGGGGGGGGGGGGGGGGGGGGGGGGGGGGGGGGGGGGGGGGGGCGGTGGAAATCATCGTAACCTTCAAAATCTTTAAAAATTATAAAATATGTCCAAACAATCATAATCTCTTCCATTTTTTTTAGTTCTAGAAAAAAATACTTTTAAAATTTTCAAATTATCAAATAACTTCCGGATCCAAAATGGTAGGCTAATTCTAAGTGCACTCCATATTTTGCTACGGGCTATTCCAAAATTCTTCCAAACATTTACAAGTTTGCCACTCATTTTCTTTGCTTGGGGCTAGTCCAATATGAGTATAAATACCAACTTGTTTTCTTTTCTTCTCTCCCTCTTCTCTTTTCCCTCCCTCTTGCTCTCTTTCTTTCCAAATATTTCTAGGTCACATGTGGTGAACCCTACCCAAATTTTTTCTTAACCTAGTTTTTGTGAAGATTGTGGGTGGAGATTCTAGTGACAGTTTTATCGAATTCTACCGTCTTTTGGTATGTCATCGAATTAATATATGATTAGGGTTTCAAACATTAATTTTACATATAAATATGAATTATATGTGTTTAATGTAGGAAAAATGTACATCGAAGAACCCGGATCATCAAATGTACTAGACTCTCGTCCCGCTACGTCCGAAGAGCACATCGGTTCTTCGGAAGCACTCTTGGTAATTAAATTTAAATTTTTTGTCGGGTCTGTCGGAAGCAGGACTGTGGGACTTCGCCTAGTCCAAAAATGAAGGATTGTCAGCTTGCTGATAGTCCTGTTGTAAAACAGGACTGTCAACAGTGTGGCAGTCCTGATTATTTGTAGGACTGTCGGATTTTCTACAGTCCTATTTATTTGGAGGACTGTAACATTGCCTGCAGTCCTATTTATTTGCAATAGTTTTCACATTTACTTTCGTTGTTTAGTTTTATTAACTTTAAATTCTATTGTAGGGCTTATCATCTACCAAGATTGTGGTACCTTCTCCAATTGTCATTGATGTATGCAATTTATTTTCGACCGATATGTGGTTTGAATCAAGCGAAGATGCGTTACATTGGTGCCGAGAAGTTGGAGGGGAAAATAATATAGTTCTTGTGATATCCATATCGGTCCGAAACAGTCCGGAACGAAAAACTATGGTGGTTGGATGTAAAAGAGGTGGTGTGTTCAGAAGCAATGAGAAAGATACAGTTCTTCAAAGAAAAGTTTCAAGAAGAAATATCGGTACGAGAAAATGTGGTTGTCCATTCAAGATTCATATTAGAAACGTAGAAGATGCTAAGTGGACAGTCGAAGTCAAGAATGGAATCCACAACCATGTACTTGCCGAAACACTTTTGGGTCATCCGTATGTCGGACGGTTTGAACAATATGGAGAAGAAGATAGTCGAAGACTTGTCCACTTCCAGAATTGCAACGAGACAAATATATTCCGCCATACGATATGAAGATGAGAAGAACAAGTCAACAATGAAGTCAATTTACAATAGGGGACTGCAGGACTGCCAACAGTCCTAAACCAATAGCGGACTGCATGCAGTCTAACTTTATTTCAGGACTGCAGGACTGCATGCAGTCCTGCTTTACTTCAGGACTGCCAGTCTGTCTGCAGTCCTGCTTTACTTCAGGACTACCTACAGTCCTGACATCTTCGTGCGCGACTATAGCGGCCAAAACGGCCAAACCGTTCTTTTATCGTATTCTTGGTTAGGGTTTAACGAAAAATAAACGATTTGTCATGTTCAAAAAATCCATACATGAACCCTAAAGGTGTTCTAACATATTTTATCAAACTTTTTAGAGAATTATCGAAGATTCAATAAATTTAAAATAAAAATATACCAAAAATATGTTAAAACATACCTAGATTGTGATGAAGGTTTGGGCTTGGGTGCCATTGATTGTAATTGAAGGAATGGAGAAGGAATTTAGGCTTAGAAATTTTGGGAGTGGAGTTATGGAGAAGAGAAAAAGGTTTTAGGGTTTGAGAATATAGAAGAGAGAAAAAAATGATAAAATAAAGTAGGAGAAAGGGTTTTTTAAGGGTGGGGGGGGGTGTGGGCTACCCCAAGTAAAATTTGAAGTATTCCCAATAAAAATTCCACTTTCATGGGTTGCCCCCTAGTAAGGGATAGCCCGTGGCAAAATATGGAGTGCCCTTAGAATTAGCCAATGGATATTTGGCTTAAAAACTTAATAGTTAAATAATTTACGATGCCCCAAAATACTAGTTTCAAAATTACTAATGATTTTCGATTCTATTTTAATTTGAAGGCGAGGATGAAATAAGTTTATGTTGTGTTGATAAAAGTAATTGGGGATGAACTTATGTTTCCTTATTTATATTAGTGAATTTGTGTTTAAAATGATGTTACAGTATTGCAAGATAAAATAGTTAATTCATATATTTATAATGCACTTCAAAGTGATGATAAAACAAACAACAATACTTTGTGCGCTATATAGTGACAAAAAATAAATAACAATTGCATTTTAAAAGTGCTAGCAATATATAGATATGAAAAAAAGTTAAAAACACACTTAGCGAGGTGTAAATGTCCGTCATGTATCTGAAACTTTGTGTCATATCTACAAACCATTATTTTACTAGTCATGTTCACGTGCTATACCTTTAAAATTTTTTTCTTGATATATATTATTGAGGAATTAGATAAAAATTTAAATTATAATAAAATAGTTTAATATAATTTTAATATATTTTAATTTAAAACTGTTATAAATGTGAGTTTAGAATCTGAATATATATTTAGATAATATCATGTAGTAAGTTTAAGTATATTAACATAGTTTAAACTAGATATGAAAGTAAATTAGATAGAATTTTAGAATTTTTTAAGTGAGAGATATACATAATTGGATACTTTGATTTTAAAATTAAAAAATCGTAAGTATGTAAGTATATACATACAACTTTGACGACTTATTTTTGAGTTGTTTCCAAGTCGCATTATAATAGTATGTATGGGTAAATGAAAGCCATCCTTCAACTTGGCAAGTGGAATGCCTATGTTTGCCATTAATGATCAAAATAAGAACTTACAGAAGAACTAGATTTGATTGCAAACTTTGAAAGTAAAATAGAGAGCCTAAAAAGAAATCCTAGAAAATAATCTAAGTACAATTGTTTAGTTTTGATTCTGGGGGTGACGGTGGAGGCTCGGGAGAAGTGTAGGAACTCTGCCTTACTCCGTGGATTATTAGACACAGTGCTCTTGAGAAAATTGCCAGCCTTTAGCATGGGTGTGGTACCCTGCTATTTATAATGGTTTCGGAATGAAGCGTATTTTGGGCCGCATAGATGGTCTTGTGGCCACGTGGCTGTAACAACACACGAAGACTCGATCTTTGGCTGCCAGCTGGTGGTTTGTTGAAATTTTTTTGTTGCAGCAAATCTGGGTGGTTGAGACTTGGTCAGCTTGCCACGTGCCCTATCACAGAATAGAATCAATCTGTTTGAGACTACAAATGAGGGGCCGCATAGAGCTTGGGGCATTTTGGACCGCATAGGTCTTCTTTGTCTTTAGTGCTCGGCCATGCTGGGCCGCATAAGACTCATGCGGCTCAGGTCGCAGTCTCCCTTAGCTATGTATCCCTCCAGCAGTGGCACCAGTCTGCATGAAGCTTGGAGACTTTTGGGTGGCATAGATCCTACATTCTGGACCGCATAAGGCTCATGCGGCTCAGGTCGCAGTCCCCCTAGCCGCATGACACCCCTGCGGACCATGCTTCAGACCGTATGAACTCTCAGGCACGTGGGCCCTTGGTTCAGGCACGTGGGCCCTATGTCTGGTGATATGACACTTTTTATCTTTTTCGAAAGGTCACGTCTTATCTTCATCTTTTTGTCAGGATGTGTCAGAGTTTTCAGCTTTGTCAAAGGGGCTCCTGCGGCTGATCAGCTTGGCCGCATAAGTAGCTCTTCCTTCTGCGGCCCGAATCAGTTTGGTCACATTTTAATATAATCAATCTGTTTGAGACAACAATGATGAGCCACATAGAATTTAGGGCATTTTGGATCGTAGAGTTTGTCATGCGGCTCTTCCTTCTGCAGACCAAATTATTCTGGCCCAGAGCACCCATGCGGTCAGCTTTCTTTTGTAATATGATCCGCATGAACCCCATCTTTTTTATGCTTCTACAAGACCCCCTTCAAAGTTTTCAAATTACAAATTGGAATACTTTGAATAAGAAGCATGGAGATATGTCAAGCCGCAGGAAGGCTTCGAGCCATGGGAAGACTTCGAGCCGCAGGGAGACTTCGAGCCGCATGAAGATTTTGAGCCGCAGGAAGACTTCTAGCCGCAGGGAGATCCCATCCAGGCTGTCCAGCTGTCACTACTGCATTTAATGTTCTGATTCAGTTTTGGATTTGGGGCTGCCTTTTTGGTTACAAGGGATAGAATCCCAAGAGTCATCATTATCTCTTAGTGGATACGAGAATCGAAGCGGCGTTTATCAGTTTACGCTCTTTTGAAGACCTATAAATATGGGCCATACTGCGGAGTGAGAGCTTCTCTTTTTTTCTTTCAACTTCTCCTCCTTCGGCTTCATCATCTTCGTCGTCCTTTTTGCTCCAGTCAGCCATGGCTCCAAAAGCTTCCAAATCGACCAGCACTATGGCCAAAGGGAAGGGATTCGCCTCTCCATTGAGAGTTGCGGACTCTCCTCTCGTTCATCCCGACGTGCAGCCCTCCATTAAAGGTAAGGATGGTGGAAGAATGATGACTTAAATTTAAATGGTCATGTTGTATGCTTTATGTGCAGGCCTGTCATGTATCACCTCAGTGCTTTGGCATAATCGGTACGTATCCTATCTCACTGGACCACATGTGTTTTGTGTGATGGGGCTGCATGGACTGAGCCGCATAAGCGTCACTGAACCGTATGGATGCCTCATGATAGAGCAGCATGAGCGCCACATAACTGAACCGCATGGATGCCTTTTGACCGAGCCGCATGAGCATTACATAACTGAACCACATAAGTGCCTCATGACCGAGCCGCATGAGCATTACATAACTGAACCATACAAGTGCCTCATGATTGAGCTGCATGCACGTCACATAACTGAACCGCATAAGCTCCTCCTGACTAGACCGCATATGCATCTCATGTTTTTAATCTGCATGCGCACCCCTTACAACTGGATCGCATAAACTCTGTCTGACTGGGCCGTATATGCCTTATTTGATTTGAGCCGCATGTGCTCTTCACAACTAGGCCGCATAGGTTCTGTTTGACTAGGCCGCATAGCTGAAGAAGGGACCCTTTTACTTTGTTTTCGTCTAACTATATTCCTTCTTTGACCTTTGCAGTAAACTTGCCTACAGCTCCATCGGGGGAGCTTCTGATAGGGTACGCTTAGTCTGCTTTGGGAGTGAGATTTGACCATATAGTCGATCGCGTGTCGACTCAGATTACCCGAGATCAACCTGAGGCCAGGTTAAAGGAAATCAGGGACCAATCATTCTTCTACCTACTCAACATGATGAATTCCGAGAGACTGGATGATACTCATCTGAAGCCTGCATTCTTAATCGGAGATGCTCTAACTGTCTCGAACCCAAGCATATTGGAGATATCTGAGAGCTAGGATTTTTCTTCCAACAGAGTAGCGGTTCACCTTCCTCAGATGGAATGCCATTTCCCCCTATCAGATTTTAATATGGTGCCTATCGAGAGACGAATGACGGATCCCATAACTCAGGACCGGCAGGGAGTCTTCATAGGCAATATCCATTATAATAGACGAGCGTGATCGGTGGTCGCAACCAAGGAGTCAATCAGTTATTCTGTTGTCGGACTAAACCCCGGTAGTTTCATAAATGAGATGAGGCCCAATTATCGATTCTCTGAAGCTGACACCTTCTTGAACCAGATTGCTCGCGAAGGGTCATATCCCACGTGCAGACTATCGCTGCTGAATTGGATGCATCGTTCCCCTCCGTGGGTCAACTTGATATCCTGGATTCTGACGGTGTATCAGGATACTTTGCAGCAGCTCGGACTTTACTATGCCATAAGGGGCACCTACTATGGTCTTTCTGTGAACCCAAGGCTGTTCATAGCACTCCTCGAGATGTACAACCGTCGTATGGGGACCTTTTTACACCTGCTGGGGAGATGAGGCTCACTCTCCACGAGATGCATGACGTCTCCAAGTTGCCCTGGGGAGACGAAGTTTACGAGGAGTATACTCCCACAAATAAGGAGTTTGGGGAGTTAGAACATCGGTTCCCCGGGTTCCTTGCCGTTTTCCGGGAAGTGCTAAGTCATCATAGCACTTGTCAGCAAATGTCGAAGAAGAGGGATGAAAGCTCTGAAGGGAACCTTCACCACACCAAGGCTTGGATCAGTTATCTGTTCAACCTTGGGGCCTCCGGCCGGGTTGCCCCTCGGAGCCCTCAGACTCAAGAAGGGGTGGTCACTCAGGTGCAAAGTGCCAAGAGGACCAAAGCTTCCGGTGACAGATTCGAAAGCCAGACCGACACCTTCAGTTATTTCTATCAAGATACCCAACTCTTGTCCGATAAGGCCATCATGGCTAGGTTTCTGATGATATGGATGAGGATCTGTGTGGTCTCGGGGGGTTTCGGTTCTATTGAGAGAATCAGCCGCAACCTGATCCTTCCTGCTGTCAAGTTAGTCTTCGGAGGCAGCGAGCTCTACTTCCAGCCATGGTGTGCAGCATTCATCGAGGCCTTCGTATCTTTACGGCCAAAACCATAGCTCGTGACACTACAAAATATTTCAACCGAATTGAGCTACCCTACCATAATCTGATGGGTGGTTGCTAATGCACTGCCCCTCTCTGATGCGGCCTGGCCCCGAGGGTAACGCGACGGCCGGCGGTTCCTTCATTTACCAGTACCATGACATGCCCTGGACCTATTCAGCCATACCTGATTGTTGAGTTGCGCTCGCACGGGTGGACAGCTACTCCTTTTTTGTGTCGGTCCCGCCTTTCACCGACGAAGAAATGAGGTGCTTTCATCTTGATGGCGGTGTCGCACCCCAGATCCTATCCGAGAAGATGTTCTGCTGGTTGCAGAATATCCGCCCTGCACATCTGGTGTACCGCAACTGCAACGTCATCTTCTTGGAACCTTACCTACCCAACCGATACTCTCGATAATTCGGGTATATCCAGTTATTTTTGGACAACCCCAGCCCCTGCCTGGGTTATGAGGGCGGCATCCTGGATGGCATCCGGGCCTGGCATTACTACAGTGCAGTCCGTACCCAAACCAGCTTTTGTCAACCCCTTGACCAAATTTTTATCCTCTTATATTTTTTTAATTTATTTATTTCATTTGTCACATATATTTGTTGTGTTTAAATATCGTTTCATTTGAAATACAAACAGAAAGTCCAAAGGTGTTTGCAAAAAAAAAAGTGTTCTTTATTTCACAAACTTTGTAAGAAGATTACAATAGAATTCTGGGAAAGTACAACTATAGGAATCCGATCTGAAGACGATCGCTTTATCTTTTGGACGATGTGAACTGTGAAGACAGTAGCCTCTGAAGAATGCAGCAGCACTTTGGCAAGAACTCCTGATCTCTGGTGATGATCTTGAATGATCTGATGTTGATAATGAAGGACATGAAACTCTATTTATAGAGTTCTGGAAAATAACTAATTAGTAGTTATTTCTGGATTACGCAGGTTGGATTGTGCAGGCACTGGACTGCACAGACTACCAGTTGCGCTGGCAGTTACTCGATCGTGGGCCAACTGTATGAGACGCGTGGCATTGTTTGATTGAAATACGCATGGTCGTGTACAGACGGTTGCCACGTGGTGAGCAATTGATGACATGTATGTCACGTACAAAATGTCAGTTATCTTGATGGATTGTGCCACTTGAACTGCGCTAGCATCAGACTGCGCTTCCAATGGGTTGCGCTAAGACTCGGATTGTGCTGAGGTTGAGCTGTCAGACTGCGCTGGTTGTAAAGCTGTCATTGAGTGCGGCGCGGCTCGAGAAACGAACAGACTCTTCGTTTTTTATGCTGTCAGTTATCAGAAGATCTGATTTTCTGTCAGATAATGATGCGTTGCCACGTCAGCTAGCGCGCTTGGATGGGTGCGCAGTTCAGCTTGCACAGTTGAGTTGTTGCGCAATCTGTCTCCTGCGCAGTTCATTTGAAAGGTGCGCAGTTTGATTTTCATTACTTTTTTGATGGGTGCAACTTGATTTTTAGGACCTACAAGACCTCCTTCAAAGTTTTTGAAATTTGAAAATATTCAAAGTTTCGAAATACTTTGAATTTCGAATTTAAAATCAAGTTGCGCAAGTGGTGCTTTGACTGCGCGTTTGGAGGAATCAGCTCCTAGTTTCTCGGCACAATCTGAGGTGACTGTTACTTTTGAAAAACTATAAATAGTTTTCATTCTTCTTTCTTTCATTCTTTACTTGGTTTCGACTGTTCTCAAGAGACAAGAGCTCATCTTCTCCGACTTCCTTTCCTTCCTCTCGCCGTCGACGTCAATGGCCCCTAAGCGAACTGCCACCGAGAAAGGCAAGGCTGTGGACGAACCCTCGACTCGAGTTGCGCTCCGAATCTCTCATCATGAAGTTGGCCACCCAGCGCTGCAAGGTAGATGATGAATTCGATCAAAACCCTTTTTAGGGTTCTTGACATTTTCGAACCTTCATACCTCTCTCTTTTTAGAGATTTGATGGTATTGTGCCGCCCTGTTTAGGGTTTTGGTTGCACACACACAATAGTTTTCATTTTTATGAAGACTATATTCTTACGCAATCGGTTGGAAAGCGCTGGCAGATGTTCGGCACAATCTATCGATTTGCGTAAGTCTGTTGAGTCAGCGCAAACTGATGCCTTGCGCAAGTAGGTTAGCGCAACCTGATATCTTGAACAAGTGGATGTGTTGGCACAACTGGTTATTTTGCGCATGTAGGCTGCATTAGCGTAATCTGACACTTGCACAATTTGTTGATCTTTTGAACAGACTCTTTGATTTTGTATGTACTAAATTTTGTCTCTTTGTTTGATGCAGTTAACCTCAGGGAAGACCCCAATTATGAGGTCTTTGTAGGGACTTTGGCTGAACCTGAGTTTAAGGAGGATCTTTCCCATGTGACATTTCCTCAGTATGCCTTGTCATCATCTCGGCAAGCCATCTTGACTGCACATGATAATGAAACATTGCTGAGTCTGATGAACGGGCAGCCTCTGCAAACTGCTGACATCGTTATTCACAAGAAGCTGTTGTTCCTGTTCGGTGAGGCTCTTGACAAGAGTTCTTAGCCCAGACCTCGAGTTGAACAGAGACTTTTTCAAAGAGGCGAGAAAAGGATACTTCTACCGGAGATTTCCAGATGCCTTCCCCTATCTCGCTATGCTTTTGCGGGCTATCCCAGAAGGATGGAATGGGATATAACTCCTCTTCAGCAAGCCCGAACGGGGAATATTTGTGTGAAGAAGGGGCCAAACAACAAGGACATGTTCTACAGTTCCTCTGAGCGTCACAGCTCCCTACTCAGAGGATTGAAACCCAGCTGCATTCCACCGAAAAACTCCTTCCTGCTGCTACCAGTCAGAACACCGATATTCGCAAATGAGTTTGCGAAGGTTGAGGGAAGATATCCAGACCAAGATATTCGATTGACAGGTCTAGTGAATCCGGATAACAGGAGATAGAATTGTATAGCCAATTGGATATTGGCTCAATTCGAAGAGAAGCTCAAAGAGATTGAGCTGTACCAACCAGTGTACTCTACCGTTTACGGCTTCCACCCCAATCCTCATCTATTTCTTGTATTGGCGGAGAGGTACAACTACAGAACAGGGACTTTTATGACGCCCTGCGAAGAGATCGGACTGGCTTTACACGAGATGAAGTACATCTCGAGCTTGCCAATGGAGAATATCCCTTATGAAGAATTTGTCCCAACCAATGACGAGTTAGACAAACTCGTCAGGAGAATGCTGACATGGTGGCCGTCTTTGAAGAGCTGTTATACCACTATAAGATTTGTTCCTTGTACTATAAGAGTGGTTCATCAGACACCTGCTACTCGACCAAATGGTTGCCATATCTCTTTCTCAACCATATCATTGAGAAGAAGACTAAGGAGCATGATAACTGCAAACCCAACTTCTTCAGACCACTTAGCAGCAGCGAAGTGATAGGGTTGATGGAGGAGAACAAGGAAATGGATATCAAGATCGATGATGATCTCCAATATCCTCCTTTTAAGACAGGAGACATTATTGAAAGTTTCATGAGGATGGACTATAGCCCATGTCGAAGGAAGCCCAGTTGGCGGGTTTCCTCACCTACTGGCTTCGACGATTCGTCGTCCCTGGAGCCAGCGCCGTCGATCGCTTTTATCGAGGCGTACTATTTGCTGTCGTCCGCTTAGTCTTCGGCTATCGGATGGATCTATTGTCAGCGATGACTTGCAGAGTGAACGCTGGCCTCCGCCTTTTTGTCGATCAAATGCTTAAAGGGAAAGGCGAGAAAGGAAGCTTTCCTCGGCTGGAGCTACCATACACATATTTGTTCGGATGGCTACTTCTGCACTATCCTTCACTGATGAACCCTGATATGGAAGCGGTAAGCGGCAGCTTCTTGAGAAGATTCTCCAAAAGTAAGTGGATATACACCAGTTTAAGAGATTACAGACGCGCTCTGAATCTCGAAAAGGGATGGAACTTCTATTGTGTTCCTCCTCCAGCTGGCTACGAGCACATGTCTACAAATCTGGTCGACTCTGGGAGGCAGCCTTTGGGCCATGCAGTTTTTGATTGGCTGAGGACAATCCGGCCGTCACACCTGGTCTACCGATTTGAAGACGAATGTTATTTGGAGCCCTATCTTCCCAGCCGTTTTGCACGCCAATTCGGCTATGACCAGTTTTATGTAGGCAACGCCATCACGTGCCTACAAGAAAAAGGTTATCTGATCGATGGAGCCCGGGCTTGGGCTTACTATAATGCTCGAGATACAAGAACAACATTCTCGATGCCGACGAAGAGCGATCATGGTCCTCGGATGCTGTATACATATTCACTCTTCTATATATCAGCGAATACCTTTGCCGAGAACTTCAGTCTCGCAGACAGCTTTGTGACAGCGGCCCGATTAAAGAAGGGAACATCTGTTGTGTCGGCTCCTGGCAATGATGAAGAGCGTGAGCCGGCCGATGCACCGTTGGAAGCTTCGAGGGAAGCCAACTTCCCTGAAGAAGTCAACGAGCCACTGCGCGTCTCCTTGAAGGTTGTCAGATCTCCAGCCAAGGAGAGGAAGAGGAGGATAGAAGAACTTTCTTCTCCAGTCGCTAAGAAGAAGCTTGTCTTGGAATCATCGAAAAGGGTTACTACCTGGTCGCAATCTCGGCAGCAGGCCGAGTCGACTCAAAGAGAAGAGGCGACGACTCCAACCTCTCTTCAAAGACAGGCAGATGTTGTAGATGTAGAGGGTCCTGAGAAACTTTTACGCAGAAAGAAGATAGTTTTCAGGAGGAAAGTGGCCACTCCTCCAAGACCTATCCTAACATCGGTCGTGACCAGTGCTGTTGCCGGAGTCATGATGTCGTCCCCTACACCTGCCATTGAACCCAGGCAGAAAGCTCTCAGTCCAGAGAAGAGAGACGAGGTTGTAGAGACCAGGGAAGAAATTACAGAGACAGCAGATGAAGCTGCGAAGCCGAATGAGCCAGAAACAGAAACCGCCCACCTTTCGACTTCTCCTCGATCACTACGTGCTGAAGAAGATAAATTAATGATTGAGGCACTGGATGATTGTGACTTTGGCTTCCACGATGATGTGGATCCAGTTGCCGCAATTGACAGTGAAGAAGCACGTGAAGAGAGTGCAAGTGATGAAGATACATCAGCAGAGGCTGTTGATGATACTCTAAATCCTGAAGAGGATGTTGATGTACATGCATCCCCAGAGAAGAATGCGGTTCAAGAAGTAGTACTAGAGGGAGCTACTATCACCCATCAAGGAGGTATTGGTATTGACTGATATTAATACCCTTTTATGGATTAAATGGATGACATCTTAATTTTGTCCATGCAGAAATTCAACTTTCTCCGATTCCTCCAACATGCACTGATATAGTGCCAATAAAAGAGATAGCCAGCAGTAGCCGTCACTTGTCAGGCAGCTCTGAAGCGGGTAGTAGCCAGGCAGTAATGTCTGAAGCTACTTCTACGAGGCTACAACCCATATCAGCAGATGACAAACTTGTCACTGGTCCCAGCAATGGTAAGATTACCCTTACTCTTGATCCTTTTCGATAATTGCTAATGACATCAAACTGATAGGGTTTTTTCTGATTTTGTAGAGAAACATCTGGGAGGAGCAACCAGCTCTAGCATGGCTCCTTTGTCGAAAGAGACTACAGTTCATGCTACTGAGCTTCCGCCTGTGCAAACACCTGCTGCTTTAACGTCCATGGGAGTAGCTGCTACACCCGGTGCCATAGCTACTAATAGATTTATTATCGGCTCCTTCATCAACCTTTTCTTCAATTCACTAGGACCCTTAGTAGAAAGGGTAATGGAGAAGGAAGATGTTGGGTTCATCACTGTTAGGGGTCCGACCTCTTATCTGATCGCTGCCATCCGAAGTCAAGGTGATGAAGCACAAGCTGCTTACCTTGAACACATATTGGATGAGCTGGAAGAATCAGTTAAGATCTATAAAGATCTCAATCGAGGAGAGGTGGAATCCTTGGTACATGCTGAGTTTGAGAGGATGTTTCGAGAGGCTGCTACTACAAAAGCTGATTTCCAGGTTTTTTTGGATACTTTTGCTGCCAAGTCTTCAGAGTACAACTTCCAGATGGAAATAATAGCATCTGCTGCTGGGGAGAAGGAAAAGAAAGTTGCTGAGCTGAAAGCAGAGTTCGATCGACTTCAAGAAGAGTTGAGAATTGTTCAACTTGCTCTGGAAGAAGAGACAACTCAACATCAAGCTGCAGTCCAACAACTGGACGTTCTGACCCGCGAAAGAAATGAGTATGACAGGGCTCATCAAGCTGAAATCACCCGCCGACTAGTAACCTTGCCGACTTTTGATGATAAGTCTGGAATGGAGAAAGCTAGGAGGCGAGTGATGGATTCTCGTGAGGAGCGACTTCAAACTTTAAAGCAGCGGATGACTAGTTTGATGACCCCACCAACTGAACAGGAAGACTTTTTGTATCTTCTGTCTTGTAACATGTCTTTTTTTTGTAATGCCTTTTAATTTTGATCAATAAAAGACATTACTTTTGTGGTTTTTTGCATATCCCATTAAGGATATAAATAATAGCGATGGAAAATATATTCAGAGGTCCAGGACATGATATATTTCTTGATTTTAGAAAATAATTATATTCATTATATCTGCTCAGAGGTAATGTGGACATGGCAGAATATAATTTGTTGAATATCATTATTTCAGTAGACAACTTAATCAAAGGTAACAAATACATGATAAGTTGCTGTTGTGAATGCAATAAATGAAATGAACGGGTGAACCGTCAAAATGAATAGAATAAACGGGTGAACCGTCAGATGAATGGAATGAACGGGCGAACCGTCGGATGAATGTAATGAACGGGCGAACTGTCAGATGAATGTAGTGAACGGGCGAACCGTCGGATGAATGGATGAACGGGTGAACCGTCGAATGAATGTGGTGAACGGATAAACCATCAGATGAATGTGATGAACTGATAAACCGTCGGATGAATATGGTGAACGGGCGAACCGTCGGATGAATATGGTGAACGGGCGAACCGTCGGATGAATGGATGAACGGGCGAACCGTCGAATGAATGGATGAACGGACGAACCGTCGGATGAATGTGTCGCTTTATTGTTTCACAAATCTCTGTCTATAAATAGAACAGAAGATTAGATGGAATGATCACTTTCACTTTTCAACACAAAGATGTCGTCTGGAGATACATCCAAGAAGGATGAAATTGCCCCAAAGGTTGAAGAAGGCACTGAGGAACGTCCTGTCGAACCGGCCCAGCCAAAATAGGCAGAGACGGGCGAAGGTTCGTCTGCAACCAAGCCGCCAAGGGACATCTTGGACTTCCTACTTGAACCAGGGACGATGGACGAGGAGGAAGCCATGAGGATGGCTGCTTGCAAGTTCCTGGTAGGTTCGAGCAAGGATGTTCTTGGCTCTTTTGCCGATTATGTTTTTGAGAAGGACGGCAGTGGTCTTCATCCTGTCTATAAGAAGGACGATAGTGATCCTCGTCCATGATATTATGTAACATCATTCATGATGAAATAAAATCAAACTTTATTTATGAACTGTCTGATCATGTTTACATGAAATCCTTATTACATTCATACATAGTATTTCTTAAGAAATTTGCCATTGATGGGCATCATTGCAACTCGACCGTCCAGCTCTGAGAGTTGATAGGCTCCATTTGAGAAGACTTTGCTCACGATATATGGACCTTCCCACTTCGTGTCGAATTTGCCCTTACTCATATGAGTCATGGTCATAGGACGTCTGACGGTTAGGACTAGTTCTCCTTTCTGAAAGACTCTGACTTTAACTTTGCGGTTGAAAGTCTTCGAGATGCGG
The DNA here is from genome assembly GCA_029216955.1 of Iris pallida. Lineage (NCBI taxonomy): Eukaryota > Viridiplantae > Streptophyta > Magnoliopsida > Asparagales > Iridaceae > Iris > Iris pallida. The sequence continues at coordinate 23,674,083 of JANAVB010021796.1, forward strand.
GCCTGGTATAACTCAATATGCTGTTGAGCCAATAACCTTTTCTCCTCGAGTGCTTCTAATTCTTGAAGTCGAAGGATATCGTTGTTCTGCGTTGTCAGCTCATTGGCGATGGCAATCCTCAAGGACGGAATTTAAAGTTCCAGGGGTAGAACTGCTTCACAACCGTACACCAGAGAGAAAGGTGTACAGCCTGTGGGGTTGCGAACAGTAGTACGATAGGCCCAAAGACATTCTCCAAGCTTTTCACTCCAATTCTGTTTGTTAGTAGACACAAACTTCTTGAGGAGCTTGATGATAGTCTTGTTGAAAGCTTCAGCCAAGCCATTAGCAGCAGGATTGTAAGCTGTCGAAGCGATATTGTCAATCCGATGATCGTCACAGAACCTTGTGAACTTTTGACTAATGAACTGAGGTCCGTTGTCATGAATGATTCGTCGAAGTACACCAAATCTATAGATGACATGGTGTTTGACGAAGTTGATGACACTGCTGGTCTTGACTTTAGCCAGAGGTATAGCTTCAGTCCATTTGGAGAAATTGTCACGACCCGCACCCTAGAGTAAGGGCACGAGACGTGGGTACGTCCAGCCTACGCCGCAGTATCGGCGGTAGAACGCTGTCCTAGGTCACAACATCTAACAGTTGAAGGTAATAGCAGTTATACTCCCCGAATGGGGGTGACATAACAGAAATATAACTCAACCACAGCTAAGTTAGAACAGGTAAGATGGAATGATAAAGAAAGATAAAATATCCAGAACAGAGAATCACAGAGATACAATCCAGAATTCTAAGTGTCTAAAATAATACATATCTCAGAATATCTCAAAATCTAATACAGTAATCCAAAATAGTAAGACAATCCTAAACTAATGGAGTGTCGTCTACTGCTAATGGATCCTACTGCTGGTCCAAGTCCAGGTACTCATCTAGTGTGGCACCGTAGTAAGTAGGACAGAACGCCTCAGCCTCGTCCTCTGTAATATTTCAACATGTCCAGTCAGGACGGGAACGAGCACATATCTCTCAACAGTTCATAGCAGGTTAGGAGTATAAATTATACAATAGAGTAAAATATAGGAAGTGCTGAATGGAAGTACAAGTAAACAGGAGATATTTTGTAACTGAAAGTAAATACATGATAGTAGAGACTGTAAGTGACTACGTGATTTAGAGTACAATATGGTTATGTAAACGGCTTGGGGGCACATGAATACAAATAAGGAGCACATACCTACTGGAGATTGTGTCCACATAACCAATTCTACTCACCCCGCCCCAATCAATACACAAGGATGCATTCAAGTTATGTCATAAGCATATGAATACAACTAAGATACGTGAACTCATGTATGAGTAGTACATGAGGCACATGATAAGCACATAAAAGCACATGAGAACATGTAAAAACATGAACTAGTACGAGTACAAGGAGTACCTGATGCACATGATAAAGTACATGAACATGAAATACCCGATGCACCCATAGAGGGATAACATCTCAGGAAAGGATCCATATAGTACTAATCCGTGAAGATATGTGTCAGCATCATGTAGAGTAATCTAGAGCAAGAATATAATCCAGACAGGTATAAAAAGATCAGAGAATGTACTCGTCTGCTAACTGAATGTCCGAGATGAAAGTACTGTCCGAGGAGTGGTGTCTGGCTCCTATTTAGAACAGTACAAGTCACAACAAGTCCAGAATAGAAATGTAATGCACTACAATACATTCTACATGAATCTAGGTCAATCTAGACCAAAGTCAACTCTTGGTCAACTCTGGTCAACCCTAGAAGTCAAACTAGGTCAACCAAGCCAAACCTAAGTCAAACTAGTCTAATCTAGGTCTAGCAAGTTATTCTAGGTTCTAACAAGTCTACCCTAGGTTCCAACTAGGCATACCATGCCTAAACATACCAATCACATAATATCCCATATATATATATATATATATATATATATATATATATATATATATATATATATATATATATATACATTACATTATGATATATGGTATCCCATACTCTATAACATAACATGTCACCAGTACCATATATATATATATATATATATATATATATATATATATATATATATATATATATATATATATATATATATATATATATACATTTCACACATCATATATGTATATAACTAATATATATAGGTACAATACTATGATACATTATATAGGTTACAAGTATATATAACAATGCATATTTTGTATATCTATAGGGATTAGAGAGGGGACACATGAGTACACATTGTGTGTGTGTGTCATAGACTTAGGCATGTGTGTTCAATCATAAAGGAAAACAGTGAAAACATGATTGGCATTTCAGTTTAGATAGGAACATCACACACAAAAACTGAAAAAGAAAAGCAAAACAATTCACTAATGCATAGGGAATCCTGGAATAACAGTTGAGGAATAACCAAGACTCAAAACCAAACTCAGGTTTACAAATGAAACAGTGAGCAATACCACATCTCAAATTAATGTTGAAAACTGGGAACTAAATCTCAGTTTTAGAAGAATCACAAACTCAGGTTTGAAATACACATTCTCAGGTTTTTAAAAATAACCCAAACACAGTTTAAAACACATCCTTATCAGGTTTAAAGGAAAACTGGAACAGGGAAACATACTCAGGTATTTGACAGTTTAGGAAAGGAAATGAAATCAGTTTTCAAATCAAAACAATACCTCCTTAAACTCAGTTTTATACATATGCAGTGAATCACACAGTCTAAGACATATAAATCAACATCTATAACTCAGTTATATGCCAATCAAAAGAAAGGAATCAATGTAACAGTTAACAGGAAACATCCCATAGCTAAAACAGTTCAAAACTTCTCAGGTTTTTAATACAATTTCAGTTTACCCAAAAAAATCAGTCCAACAATACATTCCCAGGTTTATGGGAAAAACCATATCAGTTATTACCCACAGGAAATCTCAGATTTTTTTAAATCATGACTCATAACCAGTTTACAAATCAATCTAAATGGTTTAAGAACTATTCTCAGGTTACACAAACTGAACACAACCAAGTTCAACGATTTCGAAAATGAATCTAATAGCCAAAAACTCATACTCACAACTACAAGCCTATAATCGAAAGTAAAAGCTTAGCTAATATGAAATGTAACATGTGGGGATCAAAAATCAATTGAAAACATAACACAAAAGGGAATTAAATGGTTTTGAATTTCTGGAACAAGGGTATCAGAATAGTGTATCAGAAATAACAAGAAACCTAAGTTCGAATGCATATTCCTCATCCCAAAAACCTAAGTTAATCATGTAACAATTACAACAGAGGTTAGATAACATACCTAGGATCTATTTAATAAATAAAAACACAATTTAGAACTATTTAAATCTATTAAAACACAGAACACCACACTGCATACTGAACAGTACAGTGTACCACATGTGCAGGCACGAATTCGTGTCCGACACGACATGAGAGTTCCTGAAACCCTAGGGATCTCGTGTCAGTCATGGACACGACACACACGTCGAGTTTCGAGGGTTGAAACCCTGTGTGCACAGAGAAAACGTGTTCGAGTAGCAGGGGAGAAATCTGCCAGTGTACACGCGCGCACGACCGCGTGTCCATGCGCTCGTGTCGGCTCAACCCGACACGAAAATGTGCTCAGGGTCCAAAAATAGCATAAGCGAGGTGATAATGGATTTTCCTATTCAAATACAATACACAAAATCGATCGAAATGCTCTTTGAGGCATTTCGTCGAACACTATCCTAACCACACTGGTACGTGTCCGATACGGACACGAAATGGGTCCAAATTCTAGGGTTAACCTATCCTACTATTAGGTTAGGGTTAGGACATCCTAGAAATGAATTTTAACAGAATTTAAATGCAATAGAAAGGATTATACCTATAGGTGAACAATGGGTTAAAATCCCCAAATGGAAAGAGTTTCACAAGCTACCAAACTCCCTCAAATTATGTTCTTCCTGAAAATACTCATCAACAACAACAAGAATACTAATATTAGGTCCTATTGCAATTTGTTTGGAGGAATTTGGAGTAAAAATGGATTTTCTAAGAATTTACAAAGATGGGGACTCACCTCTTCCAAATGGCAATGGTTTCCTAAAGAGGCAACCCTAATTTCAAGGGGATATAAATAGGGGGGAATGACCATAGTGGACCGGCCAGAATTTCTAGGGTTAGGGCTTGGTTCAAGGAGTGTGGGCCTATGGGCCATTAAGCCTATTAGTCATAAAATGACTTGTGATTTCACAAGCCATTCCTTAATCAATATAGCTCCTAATTTTCCAAAATAAATTCTAATGGGTTAAAATCACTAACTTAAGTCAATCCTAGGCTTCCTTATCCTAGTCACTTAGTCATGACCTAGGTTTGCCACTAGGTTAGTCTCCAAGGTCAACATAAGTCAAAGTCACTAAAACACCAAAATCAATTATTCTAAAATCACTTAAAAATCACATTAATTATAAATAATAATAATTCAAATTAAATTCTAAAATTTTGAAAATGACCAAAATATCCTCAAGCTAGAAAAGTGGTAGTGACAGAAATAGTCGGTTATTGCTAGTATGAACCGATGTCCTCTAGAAGAAGGAGGGTTGATAAGACCTATAATATCCATGCCCCAAGCTTCGAAAGGCCAGAAAGCAGCAGTCGGATGAAAGAATTTCGACGTTTGATGGATGAAATCTGCGTAGAATTGACAGGCTCGACATTTCCTTGCATATTCGATGGCATCAGCTACCATAGAGGGCCAATAGTAACCTATACGTCGGATACGATCTTGTAGCTTAGGACCGGGTTGATGCGCTCCACAAACACCATCGTGAGCTTCACGTAATACTTGTTTTGCTTCATCACCAGCCAGACAGCGCAATAGTAGGCCGTCATAAGTCCGCCGGTAAAGAGTTTTGGTGGTCTGATTGTAGTAGAATCGCAGAAACCGCCGACGAATACTCGTAGCTTCTTTAGGATCTTCAGAAAGTATATCATGGACCACGAAATCGATGAAGGGAGCTCTCCAATCTTTACTGATAACATTGGCTTCAGTAAGATTACTGAACTCAATATTATGATTATTTTCGATGCAGAACAATTCCCGATTGGAGACAACAACCACCTGCTGTCTTTTGATAGGGATGGCTAAGACTGCTGTAAGGTTGGCCAAAGTATCTGCCTCAGTATTGCAAGCTCGGCGGACATATTCGATGAAGAAGGCTTTGAATGATGTAGCCATGCTGATTGCCGCTTCATGATAAGGCACTAGATCTTGATGACGAACTTCATAGGTTCCTCTAACCTGGTTAACAACCAGCTTGGAGTCGCCATAGACTTCAAGATATTCAACGTCCAGTTGTTTAGCTAATTAAAGGCCGATGAGTAAAGCATTGTACTCTGCTACGTTATTGGAGCAAGGTTTATCTAGGGAGTAAGCTCTTTGCATAGTTGACCCGTCTGGAGAAACAAGAACAACTCTAACTCCTGCAATAATGGCACCATTTGGTCCGATCCTGGATGCACCGTCGAAGAACAGACGCCAAGTAGGAAATTCTTCGGAGATCATATTTGATTCCAATGTCTCGTCTGGAATTTCATCATAGAGTTTAGATGTCTCTGGTATAGGATGAGCTGCTAAGAAATCCGCCAGCGCTTGACCTTTGACAGACTTTTGAGGAACATATACCATGTCATATTGGACTAGCAGAATGGCCCATGTAGCTAACCGAGAATTGAGTGTGCTAGGCTTCTTCATCAGTACCCGAAGAGGATTAACTCGAGATATGACATGAATAGTTTGTCCAATGATGTAATGTCTCGTCTTTTGAACAGCAAACATAAGAGCTAGGCATTCTTTTTCAACCAGACTATAACGGTGTTCAGCACCAATCATAGTACGACTAAGATAGTAGATGGCCTGTTCATGACCTTCTTTGTTCTTTTGGGCAAGTAAAGCACCCAATGAATGATCCATAGCACGGACATACATTGAGAATGGTATGCCTGAGATCGGTGGCACCAAGACTGATGGGTTCATAAGATACCGTTTTATGTCATCGAATGCTTGTTGACATTCTTCGGTCCAAATAAAAGATACACCCTTTTTCATTAGCTGAGTAAATGGTCTGCAGCGTCCAGACAGATTCGAAATGAACCTCCTGATGTATGCAAGTCGACCTTGGAATCCTCGTAGCTCTTTTAAGTTGCCTGGAGGACGCATCTCTTGAATGGCTTTGATCTTCTCGGGATCCACGTGTATACCTTTAGAGGTAATGACGAAGTCGAGAAATTTGCCACTAGAGACACCCAAGAATGACTTAGTAGGATTCATTTTGAGTTGATGTTGGTGCATGAGATTGAAGATTGTTCTTAAGTCTTGAATGTGATCTTCCTTTAGACGACTCTTGACGGCAATATCGTCGACATAACATTCAACAGTCTTGCGAAAATGATCTCGAAAGATGGTACTCATAGCTCGTTGGTAAGTTGCACCAGCGTTCTTGAGACCAAATGGCATCACGATATATCAGTAGACTCCACGAGGAGTACGAAAAAAAGTGTGTTTTTCATCTTCAGGATTCATGCGAATCTGATTGTATCCAGAGAAAACCCATCTTTTGGACAGGCTTCATTAAGATCCCGAAAGTCGATGCAGACTAGAACTTTGCCAGTCTTCTTCAAGACTGGAACAACATTGGCTACCCAATCTGGATGTTGTTCTTCTCGAATAAAGCCACGGGCTGTAAGCTTTTTGACTTCATCATCAATAGCGTCCATCATTTCTGGCTTGAATCGCCTTTGATGTTGTTTGACTGGCTTTGCATTAGGTAAGATATTCAATTTGTGAGTAGCAACTTTGGGATCTAAACCTGGCATGTCTTCATAACTCCAGGCGAAGACATCAATATATCCTCGAATAAGAAGAATTAATTCTTGCTTATCTACCTCTGGAAGGTTCTTGCTGATGAATATTGGACGAGGCGACCCACTCTCTCCTACGTCAATTTGAACTAATTGATCTTCGGTAAGAGGTTCTCATTGTTCGAATCGGAGTTCCCATTGGGTATCCATTCGTTGAGCCCAAGGATCTGTTTCAGGATTTTCTTCGATATCTTCGTCATAATCTTCTGGAAGTTCGGCAGAGACCATGTTAGAAGATACAATCAGCCGATGAACCTAACCAATGCTGGTGTTAGAATCCTATGATCTGGAATCAGAAGAGTTAGAGCACTCCTCACTATCGAATTCGGAGACTGCTGGGGATAAGATAGGAGGTGAAGCATATCCGAGACCCCTTTTTGTCCTGCTGTAGTACATCTCTGATTTTCCTTTCGGAACAGCCGTACGGATAAGAGTTCTTCCACCCTTACCGTAGTTGAGGCCATTCTTGAAGTCATAACCCATCTTTCGGATGATGTCTTTTGATTGTTGACTATAACGACGAAGTTGGAGACGTCATGTGTCGTTACTTTTGCTATCATCCATATAGCTGAATTTTTGTTCTGGTCCTTTATTAAAAAGTATTAGACTTTCGCCTCTCTTTCGAGAAGGGACAACAAAGTATGAATCATCTGGGTGTTCGAGTAAGACCACTGTTTGAAGAGACTGTACAACTCCTATTGTACATGACTGAAAGCTATCTAACATATCCAAATAGCACTTAGCATGATAAATGACATCAGTATACTGGAAAGGAGATGCTTTTTTATTGATTTGTATATCTGTATTTACAACAGGACCTTTAGCCTTAGCAGGCTTGGTCAGATTGATTACAAGAGGGGGAGAAGAAGAACGTGGAGGAGGATTGGACTTGTTACAACGAAGGTCAATAACAAGTGGCTCAGAGGAGGTGAGCTCCCTTTTATCCTTGTTATGAGATAAATCAATAACAAGTGGTTCAGAAGAGGTGAGCTGCCTTTTATCCTTGTTACAACGTAGGTCGATAACAAGTAGCTCAGAAGAGGTGAGCTCCTTTTGATTTTGACCACCATCAGTTGGTTGCTTCTGGACTGGCAAGTGAATAGCCAGTGGTTTGGATGATTGAGGACGAGAAACACGCCCTTTGACAGGTATGATGAGGGTGTCATTAGGCACTGCTTCTTGTTCTTCTTCAGTGTCCATAGCCAGTACTACCTTTATGAACTCATCTTTATACATACGAGCATCGTTACAATATGCTTCGACACCTTTGAAAGGATAGAGATCCGCAACCTCTTTTTGAACTTCTCCTTTGTCATCAACATATTTGAAACTTTGATGGAGAGTCGAAGGAACGATGTTGTGTTCATGCAGGAATGGTCTCCCCAAAAGAGCATTATAAGAGCAACCATGGTTGTCTATGATGTAGAAGGTCACCTTTGTGCGGAGATTGCCTATTTGAAGTTTTAGGCGAATCTTGCCCAGAGGCTCACTTCTTCCCTGGTTGAACCCCAAGATGGTGGTGATTGTGCCAGAAAGACTATGTACTGGGATCTTCAGTGCATCTAGCATTGTCTTTGGCATGATGCTGAGTGCTGACCCTGGATCTATCAGAATACAATCAACTTTCATCGAGTCGACATATCCTGTATAGTATAGAGGACGGTCATGCCTATTGTCTTCTAACAGCATATCATCCTGTGTGAAGGTAATGTTTGGAATTAACTCCAACACACTGTGACAATGGAGACAAGAGACAGGCTCTGCCTTCGGCTTCTTTAGAAGGGTTAGACAGGTTTTTGCCTGCATTAGAGCTTCACTCAGAGTTTTTCGAGTCTCTTTGGAAAGGCGCAAGAGCTCAAAGATTGACAGCCTGGCTGGTGTATTGGCTAGTTGGGCCAAGATATCAAAGTTGTATGGCTTCTCAAGTCCAGAAGGAGATGACTTCTTCAAAGGTTTGTCGAAGCGGATTTGTTGTTTGCCTTTGTCGGCTGCCGTCGGCTTGGGAGGAGTAGTTTCTACAACCGGTGAGGATGCAGCAGAGATGCCCTCAGTGGAAACAGGTTGCACTGGAGCGGACTCAGAAGAAGAAGCAGGGTTTTCGGGATTCTCGGAAAGTTCCCGTAAGTAAGCTTTCCCTGACCAGGTGCCCAATAGGATTTTCTCTTCAACTACAGGGTCAAAAGACACCATATTGCAGATCTTTCTTCTGCCCTTGGAGCGTTCTTTCTTCTTGGAGGAAGAGGGAACTTCGAACTCCGAAGCAAGATCAGGGTGAATCCACATAATCTCACCATTGTCAAGAGATAAGGGGACGAGACCTTCACTTCGTGGAGGAGGGAGATTCTCGATCTCAAGAGTGGCCTTGGGGATAAGGATGACACCATGCTATACCATCTGTGGAGGGAAGTTATCGAACTGTACTGAGACCATGTTTGCGATAACAGTCTTCTCATCTTGTTGAAGGGTGACAACACTAGCGTTGACGAGCTCTTGAATTTTGCCTTTGAGCACATAACATGCTCGAGTGGGATGCCCAATGAATCTGTGATAAACACAATATTTGGGATGATCAGTCTTACCGACTTTATCAGACTTCTTCGGGTCTGAGAGTTGGAGCTTATTGCTTTTGATCAAGCAATCAAAGATGCTCACGGTGTCATTCTCGTCAAAGGAGTACTCTACTTTCGGACGAGGTTCCCTTGGTAGAGGTACAGAAGGAGTAGAAGTAGACGTAGGTGGAGCTACGTTGACCGCCAGAGATTCTTTGTTCTTCAAGTTGATATTCAAAGTCTTTTTACCCTTGCGGTTGTTCTGGCGATTATCGCTACCAGATGTAGGGTGTTCATCCCGGTCGGGGTTAGACATGTGCACCTCCAACTGTTTGAACTTGTCAGCGCTAACTTCAGCTGCTTTAGCGTTGACAATGAATGATGGCCAGTCTTAAAATTGAGTTGACCCCGTCCACATGCTGATAATAGACAAAAGATTTGCCTTGCAAGTTTCTATAGTGACAGCAGCCGGAGTTCCAGGAGGCATCTTCAAAGCTTCTTGGCGGAATCTTTTAATGAAACTCTCAGCGGTTTTATTATGTCTTTGTTTGATCGTGTTGAGGGCCGACATGGTCATGTCATTGATTCCCTCGTAGAATCATTCCAAGAAGATTTGTTTAAGACCCGAGAAAGAAGTGATACAGCCATCAGACAAGCTTCTGTACCAATCATATGCTACACCGGCTAAACAGTCGACGAATACCCTGGTAAGAAGAGCATTATTTGGCTGAAGTTGAACAGTCATTACCTCAAAGTGGTTAATAAACTGACTAGGAGAAGTGCTGCCATCAAACAGGGTGATTGTTGGAATCTTGTACTTAGGAGGAAACGGAACTTCCTTCCATTCAATAGGATAAGGTTGCTTGATTTCCAATCTCTGCAAATTGCCCTTCTCTTTGAAAGCCTTGAATTGAGTGCACAAGAATTTGACAGCTTCATTAGCATCCTCCGATGATGAAGAAGGAGCAGGCTGAATCAGAGTGTTAGGGGGAGGAACAGTGTGGTAAGCACTACCTCCAGCACCTGACTGACTTGGTGTGGGTTGAATTTGTACAGGGGGTACTTGAGGAGATACTACCCCCAGCCCTGTATTGACAGGCACCGACGATGCTATGATCTCAGGATTTGCAGCAGGTACAGTCGGTGGTACTGTATGTTGGGCTACGATGATAGAATACATACTTGCAACCTTTTCAGCCATGGTCTTCAGCTTGTCTTCTAGTGCAGCTATTCGTTGTTCTTGACTAGCCGAACTAGAAGCATCTGGGTCTTCAGTGACAACATAAGCTGTCACTTCTCTAGGTACAGTGGAGGACACTGTCTGTTCAGAACTTTCGCTGTATGCATCATAATCAGAGAAGGAATCATCTCCTGAATGAGAAGTAGGAAGATGACCAGAAGGATTTTGGAGAAGATTCCTTTGACCGATTGTGTCTCGGCTTCGGGATCGGGTATGTCGAAATACTCCTTCAGAAGATTCTTGGAGTAAATCTAAGTACCGCTGGCTGGGCCTGCGAGGCTTGTCGTATTTGGAGCATTTTCTACCCCCAGTGTCTCGAGAAGCCATGTTGACGGAAGCATACAACACCTCGTCTTCATCTTCTGACATTGGTTTAGAGGTTGCAAAATTCAGACGATCGAAGATAGATCATTTTGTTGTCTGGCAACAACACTTGATGACAACCTTGTGATTACAATGGTGCTCAAGTGGCTGAACTGGAGGTGTTGAGATATTGTCCTGCTTTTGTCTGAGGTGCTCTCGGAGGTCAGGAACAATGACGGGACGAGAAGAAGTCTGAGGGATATGTTCTTTGACCACATTCAGAACATGGTTTCGGTTCTTCAGATGTTTTGTCCCGTGAGTATACAGAGAAGTACTCACTTCATTAGCATAGGTGTCAGGATTTTTGATCTTGGATGTTTGCCTTTGATGCAGGTTCATCTTCGGTATTGGCTGCTTGCGTTTCGCCGAAGTTGATGTAGACCGAGGTCTATTGAGATAATCCCGTAGATCAGCAAACTCACCCCCAGGGGTTTCTGTCTGAGACACCAGTAATTTTCCTTATTTTGAGCGGGATATCCGGAGAGTTGGGAGATCTTGGAATTCCGCTACCGGAGTAGGCAGAATACCTCTTTGATCAGTACATTGGAGAGAAGAGCTCTTGTTTGAGAGAGTTCTTGTACTGATTGGTGCCAAGGCACGTTCAGATTGATCTTTCGAGGTAAAAACCCGTGAAGACTGAGAAAAGACCAAAGAACCTTTTCCCTTGTTTTGTGAGGAAGGGTTGGCTAAAGAGCGTTTCCCTCTGTTGCCTTCCAAGTCGTGGAACGAGAAAATTTGAAAAAAGACCAGCGGGCCTTTTCCTTTGTTCTAAGGAGGATGAGGAACAGTCAACAGACTACCCCCAGTGGATTGCACTGGAGCAACAGGGTCCTTCGGAAGAGGAGCAGAGTCTTTTCCCTTGCTGTGAGAAGAAGGAAGATTAGCCAAAAGGTTATCCCTGTTAGACTGCGCTGGCACAGCTTGCGCAGAGGTTGATTTGGCAGTAGACGCATTGGCTGGTTGCGCATGAGAAGCTTTGACAGATGGCCTTTTGGCCACAGACACTGTAGCTTGCGCAGCAGGAGTCTTGACTTCAGAGTGCTTGAGTTGCACTCTGGTTGATAGAGTGGTGGACTGTGCAGGAAGAGTTACAGCCAACTGTGCCAGGGGAAGAGGAGTCTTGCACTTTGCCAGAGCAGCATAGGAAGTGGTTTGTGCAATGGCAAGAGGAGCAGTATACTGCGCATGGGCAGTAGAGGCAGCAGAGAGCGCAGCAGTTTTGGGAGCAGAGACAACAGACTGCGCAGGGGATTGCGCAGAGGATTGTGCAGAGGACTTTGGAGTCCACACTGAACAGACTTTGCTCTTGGCAGAAGTTGCAGTGCGACGAATAGTCCCGGAGTTGATCATCGTCTCGTAGGCCGTCTGGTTGACCTTTACAACCAGCGTCTTCTGCGTCTTTCCGATAGACGCAATGTCACATTGAGTTGTCACTTTCTCGTCGGAGGAGAAAGTCGTCCCCAGCAGAGTTGCCATTTTGTTTGCAAAAACAAAAGTGTTATTTATTTCATAAACTTTGTAAGAAGATTAGAATAGAATTCTGGGAAAGTACAACTATAGGAATCCGATCTGAAGACGATCGTTTTATCCCTTGGACGATGTGAACTGTGAAGACGGTAGCCTCTGAAGAATGCAGCAGCACTTTGGCAAGAACTCCTGATCTCTGGTGATGATCTTGAATGATCTGATATTGATAATGAAGGACTTGAAACTCTATTTATAGAGTTCTGGAAAATAACTAATTAGTAGTTATTTCTGGATTGCGCAGGCACTGGACTGCGCAGACTACCAGTTGCGCTGGCAGTTACTCGATCGTGGGCCAACTGTATGAGATGTGTGGCATTGTTTGATTGAAATGCGCATGGTCGTGTACAGACGGTTGCCATGTGGTGAGCAATTGATGGCATGTATGCCACGTACAAAATGTCAGTTATCTTGATGGATTGCGCCACTTGAACTACGCAAGCATCAGACTGCGCTTCCAATGGGTTGCGCTAAGACTCGGATTGCGCTGAAGTTGAGCTGTCAGACTGTGCTGGTTGTACAGCTGTCATTGAGTGCGGCACGGCTCGAGAAACGAACAGACTCTTCATTTTTCGGGCTGTCAGTTGTCAGAAGATCTGATTTTTTGTCAGATAATGATGCGTTGCCACGTCAGCTAGCGCGTTTGGATGGGTGCGCAGTTCAGCTTGCGCAGTTGAGTTGTTGTGCAATCTGTCTCCTGCGCAGTTCATTTGAAAGGTGCGCAGTTTGATTTTTATTGCTTTTTTGATGGGTGCAACTTGATTTTTAGGACCTACAGTAATAAGGGTTATAACAGGGGCCAAATTGCAAAAAAGCATTATTCAAATTTTGGTTTACAGCCGAGTACTCAAAAATCCTGAGTTTAAACTTCGGTTTGAAACTGAGGATAGCTCCCTCCAGAGCATTAGATAAAATCACACCAAATCCTTCCTATCTCCTCCAATGGATCGAACACTAGTATAAATAGGAGGAGATGGTAGCCGACCCCAAAATCCCTACAAACCCTAATTCCCCTGTACCCTCCAACCCCTTGAAGCTGCTGAACAGAGGGTTCAGGAAGGACGCATCATTCGAACATGTAACTCATTTCTTCCGCTTGTCATACATATGATTCTTTAAACAAATTAGTTTTGTTCATAATTCCATTACAGTAGTGGTATTTGTGGTAATGTCTAAGAAGGCTTAAGTGATGATAGGAGTAACATGGAGATAGATTGGGGAATTCTCTGTTCATTTATGGTATCAATGACTTAGTGGATAGGGCCTTGTTCAAACTGGTGTGAGGAATGGAGTAGCAATGTATGTGATACAAGGATAGTATCAGAACATAGGTGATGGCTGTGATCGTACATGGTGATGGGTAGTATGGTTTAGACTGGGTAAAGGTCCTGATACGGGTATTATAGGTAAGTACCCGAACCGCCAAATGATGAGATGTTATGTTTTAATCTCAAGAACTTGAACTGGTTAGATGGGATTATGGGAAGACTAGAGTTAATTATATTACTGTCTTGTATGCCTTGTATCAGTAAGGGTACCATGTCAGATTTGATGATTCAGTCTGGTACAAACAGGGAGTATCAGATTTCTCGGATACTTGCAGCATTTTTGTTTAATGGGTAGTAGAGGTACCAGGACATGCAAGTATGCAATACGCCATCCCATGCCTGCATATCCTAGGCAAAACCCGTCCCATCCCTGTACAAGTTGACTAATACCCATAGGGTGTTAGCCACAGCATGTATATAAATAATTCACACTCTATGTATCCCTTCTCACATGCCCTGTTCACTACTAGGATGTCCTGTCCACTTTAGGTTCAGCCCTATGAGTCATATTCAAACACACCCCATGGACAGTACATAGGACATTGGGTAGGATAGGTTGCAGTGTGTGGGATACATGATACCAGCCTACTTGTTAGGGTGTATCCCATCGGCAGATAAGAGAGGTTGGTTAGAGAGTATCATTGTAGGCTTATAACTTATTGGGTTGTTATTAGAAGCTATATGAGATGAGTTTTAGCAGAACCTCTATAGGCATCCGTGACAGGCACAGGTAGCCTGTACGCTGGGCATAGGAAGTAGGGGGCCTACCAAGTTCCTGTAGGACACCTGGGTATTTGGTCTTAGCTGTACAAGACACGAGGAGATGGGTGAAGGCTTGATTATGATTCATTAACTTCAAACATTATCCAGACATAGTAGTATAGGTTCAACCACTTCCATATTTGATTTCAGTCAGGATACAGTAACTTGTAAACAGTTTTCCATGGGACTTTGGTATCATGGGATGTGTCAAATCAGGATGTTTGTTTATCACAGTTGATACAATGTCAACTAACCTGAACTTTCTAATGACAGCAGTAACAATAACCCTTATGGTAACCTACAAAGTATTATACATGTGTTACCTGTCACAGGTAGTAGCCAGAGCATGTGTATAAGCTTTGGAGGAGTCCAAATCAAACTAGAAGGTAGCAATGTACCACGTGCAGGAGGAAGAGCATACAGATGCAAGGGAGGTTGGCTGGCCTGAGTAGTGCACAGAAAAGTATAAGGGTGGAAAATATAGGCAGATAAGTAAAGGATTCATGCGTAATGGGTCCAGAGAATTAGGCTCTAATGTGATAAGTAAAGAGGAATATTAGACTGGTGGGTATACGAATGTAGGTGATAGCAGGAAATATGAGAGGTTGGAGTTGGCATTTAAGCTCAGGTGGTATGTAGTATCAGACTTGATACTTTGACCCTGTATCAGAATTATAATGGGACTTGAACCCCAACCATTCTAAGCAACACTCTAGAGTACATACATAGGGTTCCCCTGCACTCAGGAATCAGTGATACACTGATCCATGATTACCCATATGTTCAGTAGAGGGCATGTGAGCAGTAGGTAGGTGTATAGATTAGTGCAAGTTTCACCTTTGTACATTACAGAGATTGCTATGAGGACCTATGTAGGAGTGTTGACTCTAGTGACAGGTTCTGCATAGGACAATATCCTGAGACTAGTACATCAAGAGGTTCGGTTAAAACCAGTAGGATGTAGGTTCAGAGGGTTCAAGAGACCAAGGTTCATATACCATCTATAGCAGTTAAATAACTGGTTGGGTAAACATGTATCCTGGATGCATGAAAATGCAAGGAGGATGAGAGTCCTATCTGGTTTGAAGGTATGGTTCTAGGCTTACTTGGTAGAGGAGCTAGGGAGTATCCAAAGGGTAACCAGGAAACACACATACCTATGAGTAAAATAGAGGGAGGTAAGTTGAAAGGAGAGCATCCAAGGTAAAGCTTTAGCTTGTTTAGATATGGGAAGGGTGTATCCTGGAACATCACTTGTGCATAAAGAATGAGTAGATAGGCTATTCCTATTTTTAGTTGTAAATTGATCATTATAATTATGAACAGGCTACTTGGATCTCGATTCGGATTTGTTCCGTGCAACAGCTCAGGACCTAAGGCAAGTATACCTTGCCTTTCTATACAGCTTTATTTACATGCACTGTTTCTTTATTATTATCCAGTTTTTCTCATATTATTGATATGTATCTTTTCTATCCTGCTTGTATATTTGTATCATTGCTATATAGACCATGTTCACAGTTAGCTGCATCTTATTGGATGTATTCATTTGAGCCTTGATCGAGTCGTGTCGTGGGTCGAGAAGTCGTGAACTGAACTGCTTACCTCCGTGTCTTGAAATCTTGAAGCTAACCTGCGAGTCCACATTAGGGGCGAGGGTTAGTAGTTATCTGTGTCTTAAGCTAGCCTGCGAGTCCACACTAGGGACGAGGGTTAGTAGTTATTAGGTCCATACATGCGTGTCCACATTAGGAGCGAGGGTGATGCTAACCTGCGAGTCCACACTAGGGGCAAGGGTTAGTAGTATATGGTTCACACCTGTGAGTCCATACTAGGGGCGAGGGTGATGCTAGCCTGCGAGTCCACACTAGGGACGAGGGTTAGTAGTTGTTCAAACCGGCGAGTCTATACTAGGGGCGAGGGTTTGAGTATTCGATTTGGTTATCCGTTGACATCTTGATATGAGTTCTCTCATCCTCGTTTAGTAGTTCATTTATGTGTAGACAGTGTACAGATTCGTGTTTATTCATTGCCCAGTTTTACTTGTTTATTCTATATTTTTCCCCATGCATAATAAAATGTTAGAAATGCTCATTTTTATATATCTTGCTAGTCCTCTGAGGACCTGATGATCTCTTCAGGTTAGCTGAGTTTGAGTCAGGAGCAGACGAAAGGGTTTGAGCCAGCATCAGATCGTAGTGCTTGCAGTTGAGGTGGTCTAGATTAGCAGTTTTTATCCAGTTAGTTACTTAATGTATTTCTCTATTTTTTCGTCTATTAGTAGTGGATTTGTGTCCACCGGACGTGACATTGATTCTTGATATTCAGTTATATTCATTATTGTTCAGTTTCATGCCTTTTTATTGATCTTGATTGTGTCATGATTATTCTGTGGATGAGATATAGTTTACTATGAGATTCTAGATTGTCGTGACTTGTGTATAGACAACGTACTACCGCCGACACTGCAACGTAGGCTGGGCTTGGACACGCTTCGTATCCGAAAAGTGGGTGCGGGTCGTGACAGCCTTCCTCGTAACGGCCGTAAAAAAGGTGAAGGATGTACTAGAGATGACCAAGCCCACCTTGAAGAAAGACCTCCAGAGGTTGTCTCTAAAGTATGACAAGCTGAGCCGAAAGGGTGAGGCCTGCCTAGTTCGTGAGGAGGCCACGGTTCGTACGATGGCTGAAACTAACGAGCAAATCCTCCAGCTCCAAGCTAAGCTGGCATCTCTGGAGAATGAACTCCAAGCTACTTGTCAAGAGAGATAGCTGATTTGCGAGGAGACCGATAAGGTCACACGAGCCTCTGCTGCTCTGGAGGGTACGCTGAAAAAGGTGGAGGACAACTGGCAGGCTCATGTATATCTTGAGGATGCTGAAAAGCTAACCCAGGAAGCTGAACGCCTAGCCAAACAGAAAATCGAACGCCCAATAGCACAGCTGGAGGACGTACTCACCAAACTATGTGTTGCTGATGAGTAGTGAATTTTCTTTCTCTTTTTTTGCTGGAGATGTAGCCCCACCAATGTAGTTGATGTTTCTTGAAATAAAAAGATACATTATCTTCATTTTTTGCTTATGATATATGAAATGCTCGTACTAGAGGGCCTAATACAACATTTGTGATTGGCAGAGGACATCCCACTTGGGGGACTTTTTGTGGACCTATTACCCTTTTGTGCATCTACGATACAAGTAAATAGATTCGAAATAATTTTTAGTGGATCTATTACCCTTTTGCGTACTGGTGGTGCGGGTAATAGAGTTGAATGATTTTTTTTGTGGACCTATTATCCTTTTGCGCATCGGTAGTACAAGTAATAGATTTGAACAATTTTTTGTGGACCTATTATCCTTTTGCGCACTGGTGGTGCAGGTAATAGATTTGAATGATTTTTTGTGGACCTATTACCTTTTTGTGCACTGGTGGTGCGGGTAATAGATTTGAATAATTTTTTGTGGACCTATTGTAGGAACGAAATCGTAAAGCAGAATACTCTAGAGGGGGGGTGAATAGAGTAGGCAGCGGAATATTGCTAATTAAAAACTTGTTAGCGGTTAGATCACAGATATAATAATAATCACAAAAACTAAATGACAGAATTTAAAAGTGATCAGAAGGCAAACGCAAACACCGAGATTTATACTGGTTTCCCTCTTGTGAGGACTAGTCCAGTCGGAAGAACTCTAGCTTCCAGTTGAATCCACTATTGGAAAATCCTGCAAGTTTTCATACGAAGTCCTTGCAACTTCTACAGACGCGAGCTTTGATACGAAGAACTCGTCCAACTTCAATTGTGTTAAGAGTTGAATCTTCTATCAAGCCTCTGATTACAATCGCTCTTGAAACTTGTAAACCATACCGCACTGGCAAATCGACTAGAGGATTGTAACTGGCTTGGTATTTGAAAATGAAAGCTTTTAAGAATTCTTTGGAAGAATGTAAGCTTAAGAAGAGAAGTGATTAAAAGTAAAATTGGTAATTTGAAATGATCGAAATGCTTATCTATTTATAGCTTTTCCAAAGACAGAACTCTGACAAAATTCGGGCAGAATTCGGACAGAACTCTTTGTAACAAACCGTAACTGAAGGATGACCAAGTTCAAAAACCAAACGTTCACTAACGTTCCAAATGGCCGAACTCTGGCCGAACTCTGGCCGAACTCGGCCCGAGTTCTCCTGGGGTTCTGCCAGTTGATTTTTGGAGAAAATAAAATTTGGCTTTTTGAACAATCCTTCAGAAGCGTTTTGTAAAAAGAATGTTTTTCAAAAGCGTAGGTCATTTGTAAAAGAATAGGATGGTTTTGAAAAACATTTTCGGATAGCCTATTTGCCAGTACGACTCGGTGTACAATGTATTCCTAGACTCAATAAAATAAAAAATTACATTGCATAACAGGAAGTACATTCTGAATGGCAAACAGCTTCAGTCTTGAACAATGTTGATATCCATTGTTGAGCAGTGTCCAAAACGTCGTAGGTAAACATCTGAGTTGACTTGCATTTATATCAAGACAGAGTTTATTCAATTATTAAAATCAGGTTTGACCATGACCAATGGGCCAACAATCTTCCCCATTTTGATAATTGACAAACCTTGCCGATATAACATCTAAGCTTGGAATCAATTCAAAATAGTAATCAAAAGAAATTGTTCATAACCTGTATTTCACTTAAACAAAAAAAAATTAGATCCTTATTTCTCCTCCGTTGTCACTTAGCAAAATAATTGCAAAAGAGAAAGCTCTCCCCCGCAATAAATGCATAAGTAACAAACAATGAAGAAACACAATAAACAGAGATAATCATGACAGGTATGGTATAAACAGTAAACATAGTAAGATAAACAGATAGTCTAGAGAACACAACACAGGCATGTATTTGTCACAGGCAGTATTTGAGAAAGTATGAAGCAGCAAAAGATAGATAGTGCTACCATAATACTGAAACATATAAAGTGCTGAATAATAGACTAAGATGCCAAAACTGAGGCATAACCAAAAACCATGTCCATGAATAGTAGAAAAAGTGCTGATAATAACAAAAAAAATACTGAGAAAATCTTGGAATGTCAGAGCATTTCCAAGTAAACATGAGACAAAAATAACAGTCTCAATAATCTAACATCTCAAAAATCATCATCATCACCATCATCATCAGCTGCAGCTCCAGCATGTCCAGAAGGACCAGTTCTAGAAGTACCAGCACCAGAAGTACGAGGAGTGGCGCCAGCGGTATGATACCAATCATAGGCGTTCCCTGGCTGGAACAGAGAGTGAACCGCCTCGTCGTCAATGCGGTAGCCAGAAACAGAAGGGTCTCGAGGCAGAGAGCTAGCAGAATGACCCATCTGCACAAACCTCAGATCGGTAAAGGAGTTGGCAATCGCCTGGAACCGAGTCACATCACGGAACTCGTGTTCCCTAGAGGTCTTAATATAAAAAGACTGTAGATCTGATAAGTGCTGATGGATACCCTCAAATGTCATAGGGTAAGAATGAGGAGAAACATGTGCTGTGGAAACAGTAGGAGTAGGTGCAGGAGGAGTAGGTGCAGTAGGTGGAGGAACAGATGCAATGCTACGACGAGAGAGTTTGAGAAACTTGGGCTCGGGGTCGACAGCACAAGTAGATAAATCAATATCAAATCTCTAAAAAATGCGAGGAATAAGCATCGCATAAGATAGGTTGCGGTCTCTCCCGCGACATCTACCCATCATCTGAATGATAGTCTTAGGGGCAGAAAAAGGAATCCCCTTAAGAATATGATAAAGAGCAGAAAGCTCAAGTGCAGTGACATCATCTTTGGAAGTGGATTTTGAAAGTAAGGTAGAATAGATGATGCGATGTAATTTGTTGTTAAACAAGTTCAAGTTATTAGCCTTGAACTTTCCAGGAAGAACGCGTACGGGCACACAAAGTTCATTCTTGAAACTAACGAGTGTCGTGCCATCGGGGAAATCAAAATCAGTGATGTCATCGAGCGGGGCACCTTCGTTTGGGATACCAAGGATTTCCGCTAACGTCTCATCAGTGAATTCGATATCAATTCCTCCAACACGTGTCCTCGCTGTAAAAGTGTCTAACACAAAATTACAATAGAATAATCTAATGGCATTAGTGGCAATGGAGAATTATAAGGTGACAAAATATTGTAACCCTAATGCCTCAAAATAAGGGCGGTGATCCGGAAAGATAGTCCACTTAATCGGTGATCCGGTGCAAATAGTACGCATGATAAAATCGGCGTACCACAATAAAGCTTGATCGGAAGTTTTAAAGTAAAACTCATCCAACGTACCATCGTCGATTGGACCGAAGAAAAGAGATAATCCGTATGCGGATCAGAAGACGATGCCTCTTCACTGGCATTGGTCTTCTTCCTCTTGAAGGAATTGAACTTAGGCATTCTTTTCTAAAATTTTCTACAAACCCTAAGTATTGAAAAGTGGAGGAAAGAAGGGATTATACCTTCTAAGAGTTGGATATGTTGTAGAGGATGACGATCTCCGCACGAATCCAAACTTTTGATGAGTAACTCCACAAGGATTGGAAGAACAATGATGGAGAAAAACTAGGGTTTCAGAGGGGCGGAGCTGCTGTTATGAGGATGTGGGGAAGAATGAAGAAGAAGGAAGCCTCGGGTTGGTGCTGGTATATATAAATACCCAGCCGAACTCTGGCCGAATTCGGACCGAACTCGGGCCGAATTCGCCAAGGGTTGCCTGGCTATATATATATATATATATATATATATATATATATATATATATATATATATATATATATATATATATATATATAATTCAAATGAGACCACATTCTTTTTCATTAAATCGTTTCAAATGTTTAATTCAAAGTTTAGTAATTTTAAATCTCAAAATAATATAATTAATATTATTTTATAAATTAATATTCTCTACTCAGCATCTGTCTCAGATTAGCTGTAGGAGTACTGTCCCAGCTAACGAAAGTTTACCGGGGAACTCTTAAATACCGCTTCGCTTCGACCGTAGTCGTGGTGACAGACAGACTCTTTTTAGGCTTGTCTCGAAAACAGTTTATGAGTATCGAATAAATAATTAATAAAATAAAATTAATTAATATTATTGATATCTAAAATTCCTAATTCTCGACGAAAATAGTTGAAACGATCTTCCGCTAAAGGTTTTGTGAGAATGTCAGCTAATTGATTCTGTGTGTCTATGTATACAAGGTCTATATCTCCATTTTGTTGATGATCTCTAAGAAAATGATGTCGAATCTCGATGTGTTTAGTACGAGAATGACATACAGGATTCTTAGTCAAATTAATAGAACTAGTGTTATCACAGAAAATGGATATGTGTGAAAAATGCAATCCATAGTCTTCTAAGGTTTGTTTCTTCCACAAAATTTGTGCACAACAACGTCCTGCGATGATATACTCAGCCTCTGTTGTTGATAATGCAACAGAATTTTGCTTTTTACTAAACCAAGAGACTAAAACTTTTCCTAGGAAATGACATGTGCCGCTAGTACTTTTTCTATCTACTTTGCATCCGACAAAATCAGCATCAGAATAATCGATTAGGTCAAATGACGTGGTTTTGGGATACCATAAGCCGACAGAAAAAATGCCTTTAAGGTATCGAAGGATACGTTTAACTGCGCACAGATATGATTCCTTAGGATTGGCTTGAAAACGAGCACATAAGCAAACACTAAACATAATGTCTGGTCGACTGACAGTTAAATAAAGTAAGCTACCGATCATACCTCGATACTTACGTATGTCGACAGGTTTGCCTTGTTCATCAATATCAAGCTTGGTTGAAGTCGCCATTGGAGTGCTAAGTGGCTTTGCTTCTTCCATGTCGAACTTCTTTAGTAGATCCTTTGTGTACTTAGCTTGATTTATGAACGTCCCATTATTGGTTTGTTTGATTTGCAGTCCGAGAAAGAACTTCAGCTCTCCCATCATGCTCATCTCAAACTCATTCTGTATACACTTTAAAAAATTTGACAAAGAGATTCATCAGTAGATCCAAAGATAATATCATCTACATAGACTTGAATCAAAAGAATATTATTATTCAAAGACTTTATAAACAAAGTAGTGTCAACCTTTCCCTTTGAAAAATTGTTATCAAGTAGAAAAGAGCTTAGACGATCGTACCAAGCACGAGGGGCTTGTTTCAAACCGTATAAAGCTTTCTTCAACTTGAAAACATATTCAGTAAATTTGAAATCAGTAAAA
Source organism: Iris pallida (assembly GCA_029216955.1). Classification (NCBI taxonomy): domain Eukaryota; kingdom Viridiplantae; phylum Streptophyta; class Magnoliopsida; order Asparagales; family Iridaceae; genus Iris; species Iris pallida. The sequence continues at coordinate 23,697,047 of JANAVB010021796.1, forward strand.
CCGGGTGGTTGAGCTACATAAACCTCTTCTTTTATAAAACTATTTAAAATGTGCTTTTGACATCCATTTGAAATAATTTAAAATTAATGAAAACATGCAAATGTACATAACATGCGAATGGATTCTAATCTCGCAACTGGGGCATAAGTCTCATCGTAGTCGATACCCTCTTCTTGATTGTATCCTTGAGCTACGAGTCGAGCCTTATTACGAGTCACTAAACCATTCTCATTCAGTTTATTTCGGAATACCCATCGGGTGCCAATGACCGGATGATCAATAGGCTTGGGAACAAGTTCCCATACTTGATTCCGTTCGAATTGGTTTAATTCCTCTTGCATAGCGTCTATCCAAAAAATTATTACTACATGCTTCATCAATATTTTTGGGTTCAAACTGCGAGACAAAAGTAACACAAGAAGCTATATCTTTATTAGAGGAGCGAGTACTTACACCCTTGATAATCTCACCAATTACCAAGTCCTTTGGATGATCAGCCGTGAACTTCAATCTTTTTGGCAGACTCCGAAGGTAGCTGGTTCCTGGATCTTCTCTAGGAGGATCAGCTGGTGCTTTGCTGGGTACATTGAGATCTTCGTCATTGTCATCGATTGTCGTTTGATTTAGTTCATCAAAGGTGACATTGATTGACTCTTCGATGATCATGGTTCTTTTGTTGAAGACTCTGTATCCTTTACTTTTGCCCGCATAACCTAAAAATATACCTTCATCGACCTTTTCGTCAAACTTTCCCAAATTATCTTTTGTATTAAGAATAAAGCATTTACAACCAAATATTCTAAAATATGAAACTGATAGAATTCTATCAAACCATAACTCAAATGGAGTCTTCTTCGATTTGGGTCGAATTAGAACTCTATTGAGAACAAAACAAGCTGTATTGACAGCTTCAGTCCAAAAATACTTGGGTAGACTAAACTGGTTTAACATTACTCTGGCCATTTCGGATAGAGTTCTGTTCTTGCGTTCCACAACTCCATTTTGTTGTGGAGTCCTAGGATAGGAGAATTTGTGCACAAAATCGTGTGTGTCACAAAATTGCTCAAACTTCGCATTCTCGAATTCGCCTCCATGATCGCTTCTAATACGAGTGATCATGTAACCTTTTTCATTCTGTACTTTCTTGCAAAAGGCGACAAATTCCGATAATGCATCATTTTTGCGTGTCAGAAAATATACCCACGTGTATCTAGAATAATCATCTACAATTACAAAAGCATATAGCTTACCTCTGAGGCTAGCAACTCTGCTAGGACCAAATAAGTCCATATGTAGCAATTGTAGAGGTCTAGTAGTACATACAGCGTTTACTGACTTGAAAGTGGATCGAGTAGCTTTGTTCTTTTCACATTGACTGTATACCGAATCCTTCTTGAATGTAATGTCCGGTAAACCGCGTACTAGCTTCTTCGTGGATAATCTGGAAATAGTATCCATATTTGCATGACCGAGTTTCATATGCCACAGATGACTCTCATCGCTTTTAGCCATTAAACATCTACCTGAAATGTTAGTATCTTCCAACAAATAGAAAACATATATATTGTCTTCTCTAATACCTTCAAATATAGTACTACTAGTTGAACTATCAATAATAGTACATTTGTCTTTTACGAAGTTAATACCATAACCGTGATCAGCTAAATGGCTTATGCTGAGCAGATTATGTTTTAACTCAATAACAAGACAAACATCTTTAATCACTGGATAGGAAGCTTTACCAATATCACCAATACCGATTATATACCCTTTTAAATTATTGCCGAAGGAGACGTATCCTTCTTTATTCCTCTTCGACAGTGTTGCGAATAATGAAACGTCACCGGTCATGTGCCGTGAGCAACCGCTGTCGAGGATCCATTTGCTCCTAGCATGTGAAGGGTGTTCCACCTACAAAATAATTTGCAGATAAAACTCTTGGTACCCATTTCTTGTAGGGTCCTGACTGGTTAGTTTTCGGTATCCATGCATAAATATTTAAATCTACTAACTTTTTGATTCTACATGCAGAAGATATATGATCAATGAGGCCACAATAATGACATTTAGCATGTTGAGTGTTGAAAGCTGAGTGGTGTGCATGGTTGGTAGGTTTAGGTTTTCTAGTATAGAAGAAAGCATACCTATTATCCTGTTTGGGCATAACCTTTTTAGGCAAAGGTTTGATAGGGTTAGGTCTGACAGTGTTAGGTTTGGAAATGTTCCAATTTTTCGGTAAGTGACACGTGTTAGGGTAGGAAGCAGCAGTCTCAGGCTGTTTTCCTAACCTAATTTCCAATCTTTTGGAAGTGTCATATAACTTAGTATAGTCAGAAGTGAGTGCTTCCATTCTGACTTGTGCACTTTGAAGACTTTTATTCTCTTTAGAAAGTTCTTCTTTCAGTTGGTCAATAACCTTGTCTTTTTCTTCGGATGACTTGGTAGTCTCGTGTAATAAGAGCTTAATAGAAGAAAGCTCACCAAACTTACTAACATTATCTTTAACCTCAGCTAGTAGGTCGATAAGTCTTCCTATTTTACCTTTGTACTCTTTGAGTACCTTCTTAGAGGTCTGATATTTGCTACACAGTTTCCTGTAATCACTTAACAGTTCACTGAAGGCTTCTCCTAATTGCTCAAAGGTGAAGTCATCATATGTATCAACCATAGGTTCAGAGAGTACCTGATCGGATGCCATAAAGCATACATTTGCAGCGTCTTCTGATTGTTCATCTTCTGAGTCGCTGGCTTCACTTTCATGCCATATGCTGGTGTTGGCATACTCCCGAGATGTTGATCTCTTCAGGTTCCCTTTCTCGTATTTGTTGCTCTTCTTGCTTGTTGATGAGTTTGTAGGACAGTCCTTCTTCATGTGTCTTTTTTTCTTGCAGCCATAGCAGACAGCGTCATCTTGATACCAGCTATTGCCGCCATTGTTCTCTTTTGTCTTCTTCTCATATCTCAAGAATCTTTTGAATTTTCTTGCAAGGAGTGCTTGATCTTCAGCATCGGATTCACTGTTGTCTGAATCATCTTCAGCAGATCTTCTGTGCTGAACCTTGAAAGCGATCGTCTTCTCCTTTGGTGCAGGCTCTTCAAAGTCTTGTAGCTCTAGTTCATGAGTGAATAGCTTACCCATGAGTACTTCAAGTGTCATGGTAGTGAGGTCGTTTCCTTCAATGATAGCAGTAGCCTTCGGAATCCAGTTCTTTGTAAGTGCTCGCAGGAGTTTGCGAATCTTTTTATGGTTACTGTAATCTTTGCCTAGGGAGGACAAAGGATTTACAATATCCAAGAATCTCTCGAACATCTGAGTAACTGTTTCGTTGGGCTTCATCTTGAACGCCTTATACTCTGGAGTAAGTCTGCTGACCTTTGATTCTTTGACTTGAGTTGTGTCCTCATGTATGACTTCAAGAAGTTTCCACACTTTATTTGCAGTTGTGCAGATAGATACCCTGTTAAATTCAGTTCTGTCTAAAGCACAAAATAAAGCGTTAATAGCACGTACATCAAGACTGGCCTTTTTCTTTTCTTCCTCTGTATATTTGTCATGGGGTTTTTCAACCAAAACACCATCAACATTAATACGAGGTGGCTTTTTATAGCCATCAATAACTACAGACCATAAGTCAAAATCAAGAGATTTCAGAAAGAAACTAATACGTGTTTTCCAATAAGTGTAGTTTGTGCCGTCAAACAGTGGAGGTCTGTTTGTGGCTTGGCCTTCACTTGTGAATTTTACAGTTGCCATGTGTAAAGCTGTGATCTATATAAAATTGAATATAACTGCTGTTTTACCTTGCTTTACATGTATAACCCACTCTAATACCAATTATAGGAACAATTGGGATCAGAATATAATACCTCTAGATGGAGAACCTGCTTTGATACCAATTATAGGAACGAAATCGTAAAGCAGAATACTCTAGAGGGGGGTGAATAGAGTAGGCAGCAGAATATTGCTAATTAAAAACTTGTTAGCGGTTAAATCACAGATATAATAATAATCACAAAAGGTAAATAACAGAATTTAAAAGTGATCAGAAGGCAAACGCAAACACCAAAATTGGAAGAACTCTAGCTTCCAGTTGAATCCACTATTGAAAAATTCTGCAAGTTTTCATACGAAGTCCTTGTAACTTCTACAGACGCGAGCTTTGATACGAAGAACTCGTCCAACTTCAATTGTGAAGAGTTGAATCTTCTATCAAGCCTCTGATTACAATCGCTCTTGAAACTTCTAGACCGCACCGCACTGGCAAATCGACTAGAGGATTGTAACTGGCTTGGGATTTAAAAATGAAAGCTTTTAAGAATTCTTTGGAAGAATGTAAGCTTAAGAAGAGAAGAGATTGAAAGTGAAATTGGTGATTTGAAATGATTGAAATGCTTCTCTATTTATAGCTTTTCCAAAGACAGAACTCTGACAGAATTCGGGCAGAATTCGGACAGAACTCTTTGTAACAAACCGTAACTGAAGGATGACAAAGTTCAAAAACCCAATGTTCACTAACGTTCCAAATGGCCGAACTCTGGCCGAACTCGGCCCGAGTTCTCCTGGGGTTCTGCCAATTGATTTTTGGAGGAAATAAATTTTGGCTTTTTGAACAATCCTTCAGAAGCATTTTGTAAAAAGAATGTTTTTCAAAAGCGTAGGTCATTTGTAAAAGAATAGGATGGTTTTGAAAAATGTTTTCGGATAGCCTATTTGCCAGTACGACTCGGTATACAATGTATTCCTAGACTCAATAAAATAAAAAAAATTATATTTCATAACAGAAAGTACATTCTGAATGGCAAACAGCTTCAGTCTTGAACATTGTTGATATCTATTGTTGAGCAGTGTCCAAAACGTCGTAGGTAAACATCTGAGTTGACTTGCATTTATATCAAGACAGAGTTTGATCAATTATTAAAATCAGGTTTGACCATAACCAATGGGCCAACACCTATTACCCTTTTGCGCACTGGTGGTACGAGTAATAGATTTTGAAACAAAACCTAATAGAGGTAGTATGGACGTGATAGGTTCTGTGGCCTTAACACCATGGCTTTATCCCAGATTGGGTACAGGTGTTAAGTTAGGAGATTATCTATATCAGAGGTAGTATGGACGTGATATATGACAATCAAAACCAGGAAGTTTGCTCAGAGGCGACAAAAACAAACCTGACAGACTCCGGCGGGATAAGGCATTAGAGTGAAAGTTCAGAGGTATTAGTATACATGACTTGTTACCCAGGGAGATACGATGTGAATCCACTCGGAGCTAGTAGATTATAAGTTCAGAGGTACTTGGTGTACATAACTCGACATTCTAGGAGCATGTCTTTAAGCATAGTACTTTTTCAGAAACTTATCGGTTATGGACATCATAAGCAAGTCCCCATTTTGTTTTGCGAGCCGATATGAACCGTTGGAGAATACGGACTCGATGACAAATGGGCCCTTCCATTTGGGCTGGAATTTGTCGACAATTTTGTGAATCATGACCATCGGTCTGCGAACGGCCAAGACGAGATCGCCTACTTGGAATGTTCTCTGTTTGACTTTATTATTGAAGGCTCGAGAGATGCGTGCTTGATAGAGCTCGATGCTTTGTTGAGCCTGTAAACGCTTCTCATCTAGGGCTTTCAGTTCTTGTAGCCATCGGCGGGAGTTATCGTCCGACGTCAACCGGTAAGTAAGAAACACGCGAAGTGAGAGGATCTGGGTCTCCAATGGAAGAACTGCCTTGCTCCCGTAAACTAGAGAGAACGGTATATTTCCTGTAGCCGTCCGAATTGCAGTGCGGTACGCCCATAAGCATTCGTCCAGCTTTTTATTCCAGTCGTGCTTGTTTGAAGACACGCACTTTTTGAGAAGCTTGACTATGGTCTTGTTAAAAGCTTCAGCCAGACCGTTAGCCGATGGGTTGTATGCTGTCGAAGCCACATTCTGAATCCGATTTTTATCGCAGAATCGATAGAAAGCATGGCTTGCGAACTGCGGACCATTGTCGTGAATAATCCTCCGGGGCAGTCCAAAACCGTAGATGACGTGATGTTTTATGAAACTAATCATGTTTGATGTCTTTACCTCTGCAAGAGGAATAACTTTTGCCCACTTGGAGAAGTAATCGGTGATTCTAAGTATAAACCGGTGCCTCTTGGACGACGGCAGGGTGATTGGGCCGATAATGTCCATTCCCCATGCTTCAAATGGTTATGAGGCCACTGTTGGGTGCAAGAATTCGGATGGCTGATATATGAAGTCTGTGTGGATCTGACAAGCCCTACAATTCTTTGCATAATCGACCGCGTCTGCTACCATCGTAGGCCAGTAATAGCCCATCCGACGGAGACGATCCTACAACTTTGGGCCAGGTTGGTGAGCCCCGCAAATGCCATCGTGAGCCTCGCGTAGGGCTTCTTTGGCTTCTACATCTGATAAGCAGCATAGTAGTAGTCCGTCGTAGGATCATCGATATAATATTTTTGTTTCTGTATTATAAAAGAATCTGAGAGAACGCCTTCTGATTGAAGTTTTTTCTTTCACATTCTTTGACAGAATTCTGTAGACTGTAAAGTCGATGAACGGGAGTCTCCAGTCTTGTACGTCATTGGTTATCTGGGCGGAGTAACTCGTACCTAGTTGAACGTTGTTTTTGGGACAGACCAGCTCATGCCCTATCACGTCGACTAGATGATAAGCATGGTTTGGAACCGCCAAGGAAGCGGCGAGGCCTGCTAGGACGTCGGCTTTAATATTTTGGAGCCTAGGAACATGCTCTATAAAGAACCCTTCCAAGGTTGCAATGATGGCAATCGCTGTCTGATGATAAGGAATCAGGTCCTCGTTGTGGACATCGTATGAGCCTCGGATTTGATTAACAATCAACTGCGAGTCGCCATATGCTTCTAGGTATTCGACCCCCACTTCTTTTGCGAGTCGGAGTCCGATGACTAGAGCATTATATTCGGCTACATTGTTTGAACAGGGCTCTGTGAGAGAGTACGCCTGATTGACTACCAATCTAGAGGGAGAAATTAATACTATCCCGACTCCAACGAAAATATCACCTTGGGGCCCCGTTCTTGAAGCACCGTCGAAGAACATTTGCCAAACGACATCATGTGAAGTCATGTTTGAGTTAACGACTTCGTCTGGGATTTCTTCATAGATTCTGGCTGTTTCTGAGCCTGGATGGGCTGCTAAGAAGTCGGCCAAGGCTTGACATTTGACAGCCTTCTGTGGAACGAAAACTATGTCGTTGGAGGACAACAATATCGCCCAGGTGGCTAGACGAGAATTGAGTACGCCTGGCTTGGTCATGAGAACCCTGAGGGGGTTGACTCATGAGACAACATGGATGGTCTGCCCTGTCACATAGTGTCGTATTTTCTGAATGGCGAACACCAAAGCAAGGCATTCCTTCTCCACGATGGTGTACCTATGCTCCGGCCCTACCATCATTCACCTGAGGTAATATAGAGCAGGAAGGGCTTTCCGACAACCGGGGCTACCAGAACTGGCGGATTCGACATGTATTCCTGTAGAGGCTAAAAATCAAGCTGTGCCACCTATTAAAGTGTTAGATCATCAAATGGCAACAAATCATTACATTGCGCCAAACCATTAGGTTGTGTCGACATCTGGTTGTGCAGGAGTCAGGTTGCGTGAGCGACATGTGGCGCACTTCCTCGAGAAGCTGTAACGGCATCATTATTTTCCTGACAGCTGACAGCACGGGGATCAAGAAAAATCCGTTCGAATCTCGCACAATGCGGTGCTCGAGAAGATTTTGTCAGCATGTAATTAATGCTGACAGCTGGTTCGCGTAAGTCATTATGTGGCGCAAGAATTAATCAGCACAGGAGACCCAGTCAAAGGTGCCAGTTGTTGAGTTGCGCCCATGCGTAGCCTGGCTAGTGGGCGCCACTTGATTAATTTTTTATTTTAAAAACGGTAACGTGGAGTGCAAGCCACCAACTTCGCAGGGCATGCCCACTATACAGTCTACGACCATGCGCATCTCAATCAAACGATGCCACACGTCTACAGCAGTTGGTGCAACCCCTCACGCAAGTTGCTATATTGTGCCACGCACAACCTGATGAAGCTCACGCAAGGTGATCAAACAGTGTTCAGAACAGAGTGACGTGGCGCGCAAGCCACTAACTTCGCAGAACGTGCCTATTAAACTGCCCACAACCACGTGCATCTCAATCAAACGATGCCACACGTCCACAACAGTTAGTACAACCGTTCGTGCAAGTGAACAGGAGGCACGCAACCTAAAATATGCGTAACCCAGAATAACTGCTAAACAGTTATTTCGAGAACTTTATAAATAGAGTTTCAAATCAGTCTCAAAAGATCAAGAGTGATCATAAACTCCTGCTAAAGTGCTGTTGCATTCTCCAGAGGCTCGTGTCTTCGATATCACCTCGTCCAAGGGATAAAGTGATCGTCTTCTGATCAGATTCCTATAGTTGTACTTCCCCAAAATTTAATTATACTCTTGCACCCTTTTCTAAGTTTGTAAGAAAGAATCATATTTTTTTGTTTTTTACAAACAAAATGGCAACTCTGCTGGGGACGACTTTCTCTTCCGACGAGAAAGTGACAACTCAATGTGATAACGCGTCAATCGGTAAGACGCAGAAGACCCTGGTCGTCAAGTCGACCAGACACCCTACGAGGCCATGATCAATTCTAGGGGTGCCAAGTGCACTGCTGCCGCTGTTAAGAGCAAGATGCGCTCTTTTTGGACTCCTAAGTCCTCGACGGCACAATCCCCTACCTCTGCACAACCTGCACCCATCACTGTCTTGGCACAATCTAAGGGGAACAGTTTTTTGGCTAATCCCTCCACTTCTTCGATTTTGACATCGAAGGAGACTTTGTCTCGACACACTGCTGTCCAAAATAAGGAAAAGGGCCCTTTGGCCTTTACTTCCCTGGCACATCCTGTACCTGTTCTTACTTCTGCACAACTTGTGCCCATCACTTCCTTGGCACAACCTAAGGAAAACAGACTTTTGGCTAACCCCTCTAGTTCTTTAACTCTAAAATTGAAAGAGACTTCATCTCAACAAACTGCTGGACAAAACAAAGGAAAGCGTCCTTTGGCCTTTTCCTCCATGGCGTAACCTGCGTATGTTCCTGCTCCGGCATAACTTGCGTATGTTCCTGCTCCTGCGCAACTTGCATATACTTCTGCACTAGCGCAATGTAAAGAGAAACACTGTTTAGTGACTCCCTCTTTGCCACCAAACCAGAAGTTTAGTAAGAAATCACTAAATCAGGAAAAACATTCTTTAGCTTTTCCTCATTCTGCTCGAGTCATTGACTGGATGGAAAGTACTGCTAATTCAGATAGGAATTATATTCTCCTTAACAGAGACAACCAAATCTCTGTCGGGAAGATGGGTTCTATTCAGAATAAACTTTCCACACAAAAGGGTATTGCATACTCCAATGAGGTCAGGGCAGGATCTACCAACCCTATGTATTTCAAGATCCCGACAAGGCAAACTGCTAGTATCTCAAGTAGATACACAAGTAGCTCCCCTATCAGACTTGTGCACCTATATCAACAGGTGCCAATTAGGGTCAACCTCGAGAAATCACAAGATGTATCAAGCGCAACCTGTACCAGTTACTAACTTGTGCCATAGAAAGAATTCTGAGGTGAAAGATCCTATGACTTATGATAACCAGCTTAGCATGTCTTTGTACACTCAAGGTACGGGACACCTCAAGAACAGGAACCATGTCCCGAATATCGCCAAGGACTACAATCCTGCCACTTCTTCTCGTCCTGTTAGTGACCTCCGTGAACTCTTAATACAGAAGCGAAAGGTTGCAAATCCATTCCGTCTAACGGTGGACCAACAACAAGGACATCATTGCAATAACCACCATGAAGTTGTCATCAAATGCTGCTGTCAGTCAGCCAAGCGGTCCGTCTTTGACTGTTTGAATTATGTTTATACTCCTGAACCAATCCTAGTGGACGAAGATGAATTACTCTATGCTCCTGTCAACATGGCATCTCGAAGCACTGGGGTGGAAAACGTCCAAGGCGTAATGCATCCCGCAATCCCAGTCAACAGTACTTAGATCGGATTCATGAATCTAGTGAAGGAGTTTATCAGTATACTAGATCAAGAAGCCGAGAAACAATCGGTCAAAGGAATCTTCTTGATTCTAACCAAGATTCCTTCAGTCAAAAAGATATCCCCATCACTTATTCTGGGGGTAGTTCTTTATGTGACTTTGATCCTGACAATGAAAGTTCTGAAAGGACCATCCTCTCCACTAGCACGTCTTCAAAGGCTAGAGAAGTGACTACTTATACCGTCATAGAAGATCAAGATACTTCCAGTTCTAGCAGTCAAGAGCAGAGAATCGCTGCTTTGGAGGATAGTTTGAAGAACATGGCTGAGATGATGACAGGCATGCATGCTGTGATCATGGCACAACATACAGTTCCACCGGTCGCGAATCTGATTCCGACTCAGGAACCTGTAACAGCATCAGCTCCCATCAATATTGATCTGGGGGTACAGTCTCCTCATACCACTTCCATTCCTGTGCAGGCTATTCCAAGTCAATCTAGTGCTGAAGGTGGTACCTATCATGCAGTACCCCTCCTAACATATCAAATCAATCTACTCCTCCATAATTAATATGAGATACCAATGAGGCCGTAAAACTTTTACGTACTCAATTTGAAGCTTTCAAACAAAAGGATGGCCTGCAGAAGCTTGGGATCAAACAATCCTATCCTATAGAATGGAAAGAGGTCCAATTTTCTCCTAAATACAAACCCCCTACTATTATGCTGTTTGATGGTAGCACGTCTCCAAGTCAATACCTCAATCACTTTGAAGTATTGACTGATCAACTTTAACCAAATGATGTTCTTCTTACTAGAGTATTTGTCGGCTGTTTAGCTGGTGCAGCATATGACTGGTATCGTAGTTTACCAGATGGTTGTATAACCTCTTTCACTGGCTTCAAACAAATGTTCTTGGAACCATTTTATGAGGAAACCAATGACATGACTATGTCTACTCTCATCAAAATCAAACAACGACATAATGAAACTACTGAACATTTTATTGAACGATTCTGTCGTAAAGCACTCAAAATGCCTCTCAGAACCCCAGATGCTTTGACTATAGACACTTGTAAATCAAACCTGTTGCCTATAATCAGCATGTGGACATGATCAACACAATTCCAAGACTGGCCTTCCTTCATAGTGAACGCCAAAGCAGCAGAAGAGAGCACTGACAAGTTCAAGCAATTAGTTATTCAAATGCCAAATATTGACAAAGATGAATACGCTACACCAAATAATAGTAGCCGTCAGAATAATCGCAAGAGTAAGAAGACTTTGGCCATTAATCTCAAAGGCAAAGAAGCCCTAGCCATCAATGTAAATCAGCCAACATCTACCCCAACAGCACCAGCACAACGAGCACCAAATCCAAAAGAAGAATACTCTTTTGATGAAGATGATATCATGAGTATCTTTGATTGCCTCATCAAGAGCAATAAACTTCAACTGCCAGAACCAAAACGGCCAGATAAAGTTGGTAAGACTGACCATCCTAAATATTGTGTTTACCACAGGTTTATTGGACATCCAACTCGAGCGTGCTATGTGCTCAAGGATAAAATTCAGGAGATGGTCAATTCCGGTGCAATCACTCTCCAACAAGATGAGAAAACTGTAACGGCTAATGTCGTCTCTTTACAGTTTGGAAATTTTTTTGCTCAACTTGTGCAGGACGGTGTCATCCCCATCCCGAGAACTACTCTGGAGATTGTTAATCTTTCACCTACACGAACTGATGGTCATGTTCCTCTTTCTACTAATAAAGGAGAAATTATATGGATCCATCCAGATTTAGTGGCGGACTTCGAAACACCATCTTCTTCCACCAAGTCTAAGAAGGCCACTAAAATAAATCATGTCATATGATTTCATTTGGTGAACATTGTCTTCCACCTCTAACTGCTACCTTTATCTCGGCAGCAGATAATCCTTCATCTTCTTCCCCTACTGAGACAACATTGTCAAAATCAGAAGCCAAATACCAACCAGATTTCCATCTGTATAGTCCCCAGTCTCGTGAACTCATGACGAAAATGGGATGTGATCTACAAAAGGCCTCTGGTTTGAATTATGGAAAAGGATCTCCTGTACCTCTTTTCCTATGCCTTTCTCACGACCAATCTCGGGTTGGTTTGGGTTACTGGACAAATTCTCCATCCTGCCAAAAGAAACCTACTAAAAATAAGATCCAGGCAAAGAGTTGCAATATGGTGTCCTTTGAGCCTGTATCCGAAGAAGAAGTCTTAACTGGTACCAGGACTGGGAAACCTTACCTAAGAGACTATTCAGAAGGTCAAGAAAACCCTGCTCCAACTCTGGAGGCTCCTGAAGCACCATCTTCTCCTGCTGTCAATGATCCATCAGCTTCATCACCTCCAATAGAGCCAACTCTTCCCAAACCAACGACAGCCGACAAAGGAAAACAGCATGTCCGTTTTGATACAGTATTGAAAAAGACTTCAACTTTGGGATTTGAAAAGCGGTATAACTTTGATGTACTGGCTTAGCTGGCTAATACCCCGGCAAGATTGTCAATTTTTGAATTACTCCGTCTTTCGAAGAAAACTCGAGAGACATTGAGTAAAGCTTTGACGCAAGCTGATACTTGTCTAGCATTTCTCAAGAAGCCAGAGGATGAGCCTATAACATGCCTTCATTGTCATAGTGTGATGGAATTGATGACAAACATCACCTTTACACAAGAGGATATGATGTTGGAAGATAATCGTCATGATCGACCCCTCTACTTCACGGGATATTTCAATACCATGAAGGTTGATCGTATCTTGATCGATCTTGGGTCTGCACTTAGCATCATGCCAAAGACTCTACTAGATGCATTGAAGATTCCTGTACACAATCTTTCAACAACCATCACGACAATCTTGGGATTCAATTCTGGAAGAAGTGAACCTTTGGGAAAGATTCTCCTGAAAGTTCAAATAGGTAATCTTCGTACAAATGTTACTTTCTACGTGATCAATAATCATGGCTCTTACAATGCTTTGCTGGGAAGACCCTTTCTGCATGAGCATAACATTGTACCATCCACTTTATATCAATGCTTCAAATATTGGACGTCAATGGAGAAGTCCAAAAGGAAGTAGCCAACTTAAATCCTTTCAAGAGCATTGAAGCATATTTTACGGACTCCCGGATGTACAAGGAGGAGTTCATAAAAGTTGTATTGGCAATGGATAGTGAGGTACATCAAAAACATACTTCAAAAGATGTTCTCATGATCCCCGTCAAAGGATGTGCTACTCGTCCCTCTTCTTCTCAGACGTTGACTATACATCTTTCCTCTCATAACAAATAGCATCCTTCTGTAGAAAGGGAACAAAGGGAGCTCACCTCTTCTGAGTCTCTTGTTATCGACCTTCGTCGTAACAAACCTTCACCTTCCTCTTCTCCTTCTTCTCCTCTGGTCATCAACCTTACCAAGCCTTCTGTTAAGGCTAAGAATCATGTTGTAAATGATGATGTACAAGTCAATAAAGTAGCATATCCTTTACAGTATACTGATGTCCTTTATTATACTCGATGTTATTTAAAAATATTAGATAACTTCGAACCACTTACCATAGGAGCAGTTGAAGCTTCCCAAAATGAAGTATTGCTCGAGCCAATACAGGACTCCTTCTTCCTAGTTCCTTCCAGGAAGAAAGATGAACTTCCTATACTTTTTAGTAAAGGAACGGAACAGAAGATCACGCCCGATAGCGAAGAAGAAAATTACGATAACGGAAGACTTCAACTACGTCGTTATAGTGAGCAATCAAAAGATATCATTCAAAAGATGGGCTACAATTTTAAAGCTGGTCTCAATGGCGACAAAGGAAGGCGAACTCCTATTCGTGTTCCTGCTCCGAAAGAAAAATCACAAAAATACTACAGCAAAACGAAGTGGGTATTAGGTTATACTTCACCAATTCCAACTCCACAAGCCTCCGAATCCGATAAAGAAGAACGATCTAACTCTTCTGATTTTGTTTCATGGGATTCAGACACCAGTGTAGGGCACGTCCATCGAGTGACTCTATCTTCCAATATGGTAACTACTGAGTTCTCAGAAGATGACAGAGACTTTGTCGAAGTCTCTGAATCTGATCCTTGGGCACAAAGGATGGATACTCAATGGGAGCTTCGTTTTGAATAACGTGAGCCACCTACTGAAGATCAGTTGGTTCAAGTCAATGTTGGAGATGAAACTTTCCTAAAACCAATATTTGTCCGCAAAAGCCTCCCCGAAACAGATAAAGAAGAACTGATCCAACTCATTAGGGAATACATTGATGTATTCGCCTGGAGCTATGAAGACATGCCGAGATTGAATCCTCATATCGCTACCCACAAGCTCAACATTCTGCCAAATGCGAAGCCAGTCAAACAGCAACAACGTTGATTTCGACCCGACATGATGGATGCCATAGAAGCTGAAGTCAAGAAACTCATCGCCTGCAGTTTTGTCAGAGAAGAACAACATTCGAACTCGGTGGCTAATGTTGTCCCAGTTTTAAAAAAAATAGGAAAAGTCTGGGTCTGCATCGACTTCAGAGTCCTTAATGAAGCTTATCCCAAAGTCGAATTCCCTCTTCCAATCACTGATGTCATGATCGACAATACTTGCAAATTTGAACGTATGTCCTTTATGGATGGATTCTCAGGATATAATCATATCAAAATATATCCAAAAGATGAGAAACATACATCTTTTTGCACTCTTCTTGGAGTTTATTGCTACACCGTCATGCCATTTGGTCTTAAGAACGCTGGTGCAACTTATCAGCAGGCCATGAGTACCATCTTTCGTGATCATTTATGAATGACTGTTGAATGTTATGTTGACGATATTGCTGTCAAAAGTCGTCTAAAAGAATATCACATTCAGGACTTGAGAACTATTTTCGATCTAATGCGCCAGCATCAACTCAAGATGAATCCCACCAAGTCATTCCTGGGAGTCTTTGGTGGCAAATTTTTTGGATTCGTTATTACCTCTAAAGGTACACACGTTGACCCTGAGAAAATCAAAGCCATTCAAGAGATGCATCCTCCACGCAACCTAAAAGAGCTACGAGGATTCCAGAGACGGCTTGCGTATATCAGAAGATTCATCTCAAATCTCTCTGGACGCTGTAGACTGTTCACTCAACTCATGAAGAAAGGTGTGTCTTTTATTTGGACTGAAGAATATCAACAAGCATTTGAAGACATAAAGCGGTACTTATTGAACCCCTCCAGTTCTAGTGCCTCCAGTGTCAGGAATATCCTTCCTGATGTATGTTCGAGCAATGAACATGCTATCTATTATCTTAGTCATACAATGATTGGAGCTGAACATCGATACACTCCAGTAGAAAAAGAATGTCTAGCTTTGATGTTTGTTGTTCAAAAGATGAGACATTATATCATCGGTCAAACTATTCATGTTATTTCTAGAGTTAACCCTTTCCGGGTCCTGATGAAAAAGCCCAGTACACTCAATTCCAGGTTTGCAACATGGGCCATATTGTTAGCACAATATGATAGGGTTTATGTTCCTCAAAAGTCTGTTAAAGGTCAAGCCCTTGCTAACTTTCTGGCAGCTCATCCAATTCCCGAAACGTCTAAACTCTACGACGAGATTCCAAATGAAACTTTGAAGTCCAACATGATTTCAAAAAAAATTCTTACATGGCATTTATTCTTCGATGGTGCATCCAGAATTGGACCAAAAGGTGCTATTATTGCTGGAGTTGGAATCGTCCTCGTCTCACCAGAAGGGTTAGCTATTCAAAGAGCTTATTCTTTAGATGAGTCGTGTTCCAATAATGTGATTGAATACAATGCTCTGCTTATTGGTCTCCAATTGGCTAAACAATTAGATATTGAGTATCTTGAAGTTTATGGAGACTCCAAACTGATTGTCAATCAAGTTAGAGACACATACGAAGTTCAACATCAAGATATGGTTCCATATCATGATGCAGCGATCAGGATGGCTGCTTCATTCAAAGGCTTCTTCATCGAGCATGTACGTCGAGTATGTAACACGGAAGTTGATGCACTCGCTAATCTTGCAGCAGTATTAGCAATTCCCATAAGAAGGCAACAAATGATCGTCATCACTAATATAGAGTTATTTTGTGTTGAGAATAACTTAAATACTGAATTTAACAACCTAAACATGGAATTCAACAATTCAGTTGAAATTTGTGCCATCAATGAAGACTGGAGGACTCCTTTCATAGACTTCGTGGTCCATGATATCCTACCCGAAGATCCTAAGGAGGCTACAACAATTCGACGGCGGTCACTCAGATTTTATTATCATCATACTACAAAGACACTCTACCGACGAACGTTTGACGGTTTACTCCTACGCTGTCTTGCGGGAGAAGAAGCAAAACAAATGCTTCGTGAAGCTCATGACGGTATTTGTGGTGCACATCAACCTGGTCCTAAATTACAGGATCACATTCGCCGTATGGGCTACTATTGGCCCTCGATGATATCTGATGCAATCGAGTATGCAAGGAAGTGCCGAGCATATCAAATCCATGCTGACTTCATCCATCAACCATCAGAATTTTTTTACCCGACGGTAGCATCTTGGCCCTTTGAAGCTTGGGGCATGGATGTCATCGGTCCTATCAACCCTCCCTCATCTCGAGGACATCGGTTCATATTAGCCATAACTGATTATTTTTCAAAGTAGGCTGAAGCTATATCTCTAACTGAAGTCAAGACAAGCAGCGTTATCAATTTTATTAAGCATCATATGATCTACAGATTCGGTGTTTCTCGGCGAATCATTCAGGATAACAGGATCAATAATATTGCTTCTACAGCTTACAATCCTGTAACTAATGGGTTGGCAGAAGCATTTAACAAGACCATCATCAAACTCCTCAAGAAGTTTGTTTCTACCAACAAACAAAATTGGAGAGAGAAGCTTGGAGAATGTCTGTGGGCTTACCATACTACTATACGTACTCCTACAGGTTACACACCTTTCTCTTTGGTATATGGATGCGAGGCCATCTTACCATTGGAAATCCAGATCCCTTCCCTAAGGATTGCCATTGCCAATGAACTCACAACCGAAAACAATGATCGTCTGAGACTGCAGGAGCTTGAAGCACTTGACGAGAAACGGCTCCTAGCTCAACAACATATTGAGTTATACCAAGCTAGTCTATCAAAAGCCTTCAACCGTAAAGTCAAAGTCCGAACATTTCAGAAAAGAGAATTAGTTCTAACCGTCAGACGTCCAATGACTGTGACGCACATGAGCAAAGGCAAATTCGAAGCAAAGTAGGAAGGACCCTACATTGTAAGCAAAGTTTTCTCCAATGGATCTTATCAATTGACTGGTATGGATGGTCGAATTGCCATGATGTCCATTAATGACAAATTTCTCAAGAAATATTATGTTTGAAGACAAAGAAGAAATATCAACACAGAAACTCAGAATGTAAATAAAATTCCTTTTTATTTGCATAAATTCATACAAAAGGAAAAACATAAAATTAACGACAACCGGAGCCCTCTTGATTGAAAACATATTTCGCAAGAAGCTCGAAGACATTATTGTCCGATGACACCAACAGTTCACAGGCAGCCTTCCGCAGAGGTTCTTCCTCGGCAGTACTCCCAGACTCCACCAGTTCGGCAAGAATATTCTGCTTCTCTCCAGGAATAGCCGAACTTTCTTCGACTTCTGGTTGAGTAAGCGGCGGAGGCTCATCGGAAGGAGTGTCGAGGGCGGCTTCGATCTTTGGGATAACTCCCGCCTCCTTAGGCAAATCTTCTGAAGACATTTGTAAAGGAAAGAAAAGGGGTGAATAATGCTCTTAGAAAAGTTTCACACTATTTATAGACAGAAAAGCCAAATATTCTGTCTCAGGAATCGAAACAACCTTTCCTCGAAAAGGCATGTTCGTTCATCTTGTGAAGAAATCGTCATTTACTTTTTGTCTCGAGAATCGAAGCGACCTTCCCTTGAAAAGGCATGCTTATTCATCAGTCTTTTTATCTCTACTTCATTGCGGGAATGGGCCTACATTTATTATCATTTATTTACTTTTTCGAAAATAAAGCTATAGATAATAAAAACTCAAAATCCCCGTGGAGTCTATCCAAATCATCAATTCCGTCTTTTGAAACCCAACTGTTTTAAAAGATGTCTTTTCTTTATGATAAATCCAGATATTGTATTTTTAGACACGATCTTCTGTCTTTAAGTTCCAGTTGACTAGAAGATTATCAATAGAAAAATGAGTTCACTTCCACATTACCTCTGGATTCTATTTTCTATATCATCACATCAAATCAGATCATAAAGAAGAGAAAATCACTTTTATTCCTTCTTCAAAAACATAGATACATCTTGATGGAAATCTATTATATCTCGGATTTTCATTCTAAATCTAACAAATAAAGGTCTATTACATCTTTGGATCTTCTTGTTGGTGCCAGTTCCTTATCGTCTCGACCTGAAGCAGCAAGCAGGACAATGGAATCACATCTGGTCTTCTCTCTCAGAAAGACCAGAGAATATGTTGTTGTCAGCATGGGCAGAGATAGGAATATGCTCATCCTTCCCTGTGATACAATTTCTAGTTCTGTTCTGCCGTGAAAGGAACTCTTCTGCCCAAATACTTGGGTTAGAGTCGTCTGTACCGTCCAACTCTCATGTATAAAGGTCCTTCCTACCATCTCGAGGAAGCCCTTTTTAACATGAAGAGTTCTGAGCTCTTTGATGTGTGTGTCAAAGTGGTTCAACTTCATAGCATCCAAGATCACCGATGCCAGTTCTGGGGAGTTCTGTCAGTTGGTCCCCTGCAAACATCAGAAAGAAGAAGAGAATACAGTAAAAGTTCTTTTCTTATCGCAACTATTCATATGCAATGGAAGCTGAAACATTATGCACGTCCATAGGCGTATATTTCGGGAAGAATGAAGAACGAAAAATGCCACATGTCGTTCAGAAGTTTATGTTATCAGAACCGAGAAAAGTTAAAAAAATGTGTGGGATTTGTCAAGACAGTTACACAACAAAGCTCAAATGCGGCAGGATTTAATAAAGTCCAATTTTTTATTTCATAATGGAAAAGGGGACAGACACTACAGACATAGGCACTATAACCATTATGCAAAATGACGCTTTCGTATCACATCACTTCTTCTTCCCGTCATCAGTCTGACGCAAGGCAGCGCTCAATTCCTCCATGTTATGGATTCCCGAACGATGTATCAAATGGAGGAATCCTTCCCTATGTTCTAATGCACAACATTCTTCGGAAGAAGACGATGGCTCACCACTGGAACGAGTGAAGACTGTTGAGGTCAGGCCAAAACAGTCCAGGAAGTTCTCCGCCCTCAAGGACGGGTCAGATTCCAACAAATACTCCATAGGCACAGAGGGTGTTTTCTCCTCGAAAGCTTTGCCATCGACATTGATATTCATCTCCTGCTTCATGTTCTCTTTGGAAGCCATAAGAGTGAATAAAGATGGAGGCTGGACATCATGCCCATATATATATAGTGAAGGTCAGCCCCCGCTGACTCTTTGTCTTTCCAATAAATAGCACGTATCACTTAACGAGCGAGAAAGGAAAAAGATGTCTCGAAAAAGAGCGCCCCATAAATAGGTTCATCATTGGAAATAACCGAGTATTTAATGCTCTATTTTGTGCGACATTCACATTGCGCCGCACTCAGCATGCGCAGCCATCAGGTTGTGTAGCAATCAGGTTGTGCCGTTACTTGCCGCATAACGCATCAAAATTGTGCTCAAAAGATAGCACAACTTTTTGAAACGCTGCACAATACGTGTCGACAACAACCAAACCCTAATAAGGGAGGCATAAGTTATGAAGTATGCCCAACTCTAAAAAGAGCGAACGCACATTGTCAGAATCAAGCCAAACCCTAAATAGGGTGGCCGATGATTAGTAGGATGGCCGACAATCGGGTCTATAGTTGAATGCTTACCCTCCATGGTCGGGTTGGCCGTCTCTCGACGTGACAAAGGCAAAATTCGTATGGATGACTCGGCCACAGTCTTACCCTTCTCAGTAGCAGAGCGCTTGGGTGCCATTGCTGTCGATCGAAGTTCTCAAAGATCGGGAAAAAGGAGAAGAAGATAGAGTTTCTCTCGAGTTATCTTAAACGATGGTGAAGAATAAAAAATCCAAAGAGTACGGTTATTTATAGCTTTGTAAATGAGGCTGAACCGCACAACTTATGATGAAGAAGCGGGCTCGAGTTGACTGGCGCAACTCAGACAGTAAACTGTCATAATCTAAACAAAACTAGCATAATTCAAAGTATTTCAAAAGTTTGAAGTATTTTTATGTTTCGAAAACTTTGAAGGGGGTCTTAAAAATCAAGCTGCGCCACCTATTAAAGTGTTAGATCATCAAATGGCACCAAATTATTATATTGCGCCAAACTATCAGGTTGAGCCAACAACTGGTTGCACAGGTGTCAGGTTACACGAGCGACACGTGGCGCACTTTCTCGAGAAGCTGTAACGGCATCATCATTTTTCTGACAGCCGTCAGCACGAAGATCAAGGAAAATCTGTTCGAATCTCGTGCAATCCGACGCTCGAAAAGATTTTGTCATGATGTAATTAATGCTGACAGCTGGTTCGCGTAAGTCATTGTGTGGCATGAGAATTAATCAGCACAGCACATGAGACCCAGTCAAAGGTGCCAGTTGATGAGTTGCGCCCATGCGCAGCCTGGTTAGTTGGCAAAACTTGATTAATTTTTTATTTTTAAAATAGGGTGACGTAGCACGCAAGCTACCAACTTCGCAGAGCGAGCCCACTACACTATCCACGACCATGCGCATCTCAGTCAAACGATGCCACGCGTCTATAGCATTTGGTGCAACCGCTCACGCAAGTTACTATATTGTGCCACATGCAACCTGATGAAGCTCACGCAAGGTGATCAAATAGTATTCAGAACAGAGTGACGTGGCGTGCAAGCCACTAACTTCGCAGAACACACTGCCCACGACCACGCGCATCTCAATCAAACGATGCCATGCGTTCACAACAGTTAGTACAACCGTTCGTGCAAGTGAAAATGAGGCGCGCAACCTAAAATGCGCACAACCCAAAATAACTGCTAAATAGTTATTTCGAGAACTCTATAAATAGAGTTTCAAATCAGTCTCAAAAGATCAAGAGTGATCATAATCTCTTGCTAAAGTGCTGTTGCATCCTCCAGTGGCTCGTGTCTTCGATATCACATCGTCCAAGGGATAAAGTGATCATCTTCTGATCGAATTTCTATAGTTGTACTTTTCTAAAAATCAATTGTCCTATTGTACCCTTTTCTAAGTTTGTAATAAAGAATGATATTTTTTGTTCTTTGCAAACAATTTCTTAATGTCATCAAAGGTGCGTTGACATTCTTCATTCCATACGAAAGAGACACCTTTTTTATGAGTTATGTGAATGGTTGACATCGTCCTGAGAGGTTAGATATGAATCTCTTGATGTAGGCTAATCTTCTCTGAAGGCCTCAGAGTTTGCGGAGGTTCCTCGGTGGACTTATCTCTAGGATTACTTTTGTCTTATCGGGGTCTATGTGAATTCCCCAGAAAGTAATGACAAAGCCCAAGAATTTCCCGCTGGACATGCCCAGGAAGGATTTGGTGGAATTCATCTTCAGATTGTGCGCTCGCATGAGATCGAACTCTGTCCTCAAATCGTGTAAGTGGTCATCCTTGGAGCGGCTTTTAATGGCAATGTCGTCAAGGTAACACTCCACCGCCTTGTGCAGGTGGTCTCTGAAGATGATACTTATAGCTCGTTGATATGTAGCACCGACGTTCTTTAGGCCGAAGGGCATGACTGTGTAACAATACACGCCGATCGATGTTCAAAATGACGTATGCTTCTCATCATCATGAGATATTTTGATTTAATTGTATCTTAAAAAGCCATCCATAAAGGACATGCGCTCGAAGCCACACGTATTATTGATCATTATGTTTGTGATCGGAAGAGGGAATTCATCCTTAGGACACGCCGTATTTAGGTTACGGAAGTCGATACAAATTTGAATCATTTCGTTCTTCTTGATGACGGGTACTATATTAGCTACCTAGTCTGGGTGCTGCTACTCGCGGATGAAGCCGCTAGCTACAAGCTTGTTTACTTTCGCTTCGATGGAATTCATAATGTCTGGACGAAAACGTCGGTGCTATTGTTTAACTGGTTTTGCGTCTGGATGAATATTGAGCTTATGAAGTACGATATCGGGGTTTAGCCCTGGCATGTCTTTATAGCTCTAAGCGAAGACGTTGATATATTCTCTGACGAGTTGCAACAGCGACTCTCGCTCATCGTCCGTCAGGCTTTTACTGATGAAGATTGGCTTCGAGGAGGATCCATCATCGAGGTCAACTTGCATGACCTCATCTTCAGTGGGAAGGTCTCATAGTTCAAAGTGCTTCTCCCATTGTGCATCCAGCTGTTGGACCCATGGCTCCAATTCAATGGATTCGGATAGATCTTCGTCTTCTTCTTGAATGTCGGCAGATGCCATGTTGACCGATCGTGTTTGCCTGAATATATCTCGAATGCTATCATCGAAATCGTAAGTGGATGATTCGGACGAGTGAGAATGCCACTCGCATTCTTCATCGGAGCTATCGAATGTTGTTGCTGGTGTAACATAACCTAGACCATGTCTGGACTTGCTATAATAATCCTGAGGTTTTCCAGTCGGGACTAGCAACTGTAGAGGTGATCGTCGGCCGTTGCCGTAGTTTAAGCCTGGGGTAGTTTCCAGATCAAACCCCTGCTTTTGCGTGAAGTACTTGGCTTGGGAACTATACAAGTAGAGTGACAATCTTCCAGTATCGGGTTCGAGATTGAACTCTTCTGGCATGAAAGGTTGAGGACCATCTTTTCGGCCGAAGATGATTGTGTGATCGCCTTTTCTTCCGCTTGGGACTAGGAAGTAGGCACCTCTAATAGGAGTAAGTCGGTTCACGGTATAGACGGTTGTCACCTGTATGTGCCGGTTAATGTCAAGACCGTGCTCCATAGCATACATCGGATTAAGCTTATTGCGCGCAGGATAGTTCAACGGCAACCTTTTATTGATGAAATAAGGTATCTTGTCGAGAGGAATTACATCATCGGTAGAGGGACTATCAACATGTGCAACCATATATTTTGCAAGTTCTGCCTCTTTTTTAGCTACCCCCTGCGTGACTGGTGGCTGGGGCGATGTCTTGGGTAGCTTGACCACCAAGGGTTCTGCTTGTGGCATCGGCTTGCTTGAGGGCCTCAGATCGACACTTGGCTGTTGGCTCGTCTTGGGGAGGCGAATAACCATCGATCGACAGAGGACTTTGCATCTTCTATTTGCTTTTGATTGGATTTCGGCAATCGGATCACCATCGGCTCCACGACGGGTTTTGGCTCCTGGCTAGACCTCCGGAGTCGAATGACCATGGGTTCCAACTGTACATCTGGGGCGGGGGAACCGGGCACTTCTTTATGCAAAGTTACGATAAGGGGTACGGCTTTGCCTGGTTTGCGGGCCAGGAGATGGATTTTCAGAGGTTTCTCTGACCCTGTTGTGGCCTCCGATTCATTTTGTGTCCCCACATCGACTGTGTGCTGCTTAGATTTATCATATAGACAAGCTTCAGACGAATAGTAAGACTCAACCCCTTTGAAGGGATCGATGTCAACGAATTCTGTCTTCACGAAGGCCTGCTTACTGACATACTTGAAGCACTAGTGGAGCATGGATGGCACGATCATATAGTCATGTATCCATAGATGCCCCAAGAGGATATTATAGGACATATCTGCGTCTATGACGTAGCAGGTAACCTCCGTCTTCAGTTCGCTGATCTGACATTTCAAGCTAATCTTTTCCAGGGGATAGCTTTTTTCCGAGTTAAAACCGCTAATGGCAGTGTTGGTCGATGCTAGCCGGTGCATAGGGATGCCCAGGAGTTGAAGCAAGTTTTTCAAGATAATGCTTATTGATAAGCCAGGATTGATGTACATCCGATCCACCTTGATGTCGCTTATGTATCCAGTCTAGTACAAGGGACGATCATACAATTTGGTTTTAATTAACATGTCCTGTGGAGTTAATACGATGTTGGACATTGCATCTGCATAATTGCTGCCCTGGAGATCTGCTGACGAGTCTTCCCATGTAGGCTTGACCTGAGCTAAGTAGGCGTCAGCATTCTGGAGTGCTTCGTTCAATGCGACACGAATATCCTTGGAGAGCCTTAGGAGCTCGTATAACGACAACTTTGCTGGCGTATTAGCCAGTTGTGCAAGTATGTCAAAGTTGTAAGGTCTCTCCAGCCCCTGAGGTGCGTCCTTACGGAGCGACCTGTCGAAGCGGGTTTCCTTCGGCTTGGATCTGTCTGCCGGTGGAGGCTGAGATGGTCCCGGAACATCAGTAGCAGGCAGCGTTATCGGCTGAGGGTCCTCGACTGAATTACCCAGAGTGGGCTAGAATTGTGCGCCAGACTGGGTAACAACGACTGCCGCCTCCTCAGCTTTGGCCGAGATTGTATGGCAGGATCTGGATTTCCCACCCTTTATTTTGCTAGTTGAAAATGGCACCGCCTGGGTAACTTCGAGCACTAAGTCCGGGTGGACCCACATGACCTCTCCTCGTGACGTGGTGAGAGGCACCAATCCAGTAGTCTGGTCCTGGACAAGTGGAAGGTTAGTAACCTCTATTGTTGCCCGGGAAATAGGTACTACCCCATCTTGAGTTTTTGTTGGAGGGAAGTCACCGAACTGAACGGATACCAAGTTTGCAGCCACAGTAACCTCTTCGAAATCCAGCGACAGAGCATGGAGTTGATGAGGTTCTGGATGTACCGCTTTAATGTAAAGCATTCCTGCGTAGGGTGGTGGACATAGCGGTGGAAGTAACAATACTTCGGATCCTCGATCTCTGCTGGTAGAGGCTCGCGCTCTACATCACGGAGTCGGATCCTACCCGCCTTCAGGAGCATGTCGAAGATATGCTTGACATGGCTATCTTCAAAAGAGTATGTCATCTCCTTGGGCTTCGAAACTTTTGCTTGCTTTTGTTCAGGCTTTTTGGTCGTACCAGCAACTATGGCCTGTTTGCCTTTGGTGTCTCTATTATTGGTGGTGCCACCACTGTTGTTATTATTGGAGGTGGTACCAGAACGTTTGCCATTGTTCTCTCCATCTGGGATGTGTAATCCCAGCTAGCGAGCCTTCTTTAACTTTGCCTCCACATTTGTAGCCCTTATTATGAAAGTCGTCCAATCCCTGAATTGATCTTCACCCATCCAGAGGCTGATTACAGGGAGCAACTTCTTTTGGCAGATTTCGATCAAGGAGCTTTCAGGATTGCCTTGGGGTAATCTCATCGCGGTTTGGCGAAACCGCTCGATGTAGTCTTATTAGCTCCCTTTCTCCCTGAACGAAGTCCATGAGAGACGACATTTTCACATCATGCCCCACTTCGTAGAACCTTTCCAGTAACATGTGTTTGAAGCCGTCAAAAGAATGGATGCAGTTGTCCGAGAGGTTGCGGTACTAGTCGAACGCGATTTCCTCCAATGCTCCGATAATAATAGTGTGAGGATGGCGTCACTATGCGGCAAGTGGTCTGTTGTGACCTCAAAATAAGTCATGTATCGGCTAGCAAAGGTCTTCCTATCATATGAATCGATATGAAATGGTTTGTACCGCTAAGGAAAAGGAATGTCTCTCCATACAGCAGGATACGGATGTCGTATTCTGAGGTCCCGGGAGGAGTCTCAGGCATTGATCATTGCTCGAAGCTCCTGGACTTCTGTCCGTGCCTTCCTGGCCTCGTCAACAGCTGAGGGAACGGATACACCAGGAGGATTGTCGTCCAGAGGAGGAGCGGTCGTGTTTGAGTCCGCGTTAACTATGGGGCCCAAACTTGTTTGTCCAGGTGTCCTTGCTGGTTGAGTCGGCAAGGCAGCTTTAATCTCGTCTACTGACTTGACCAAGGTTAGGATCATGGTTTCAAGTGCTTCTAGACGTTGTCGATCACTAGGCCTTTCGTGATCATCTCCTGCCATAAAAACTGTCCGTACGTGGGGAGAGACAGATGGGACCGTAGAGGATGTGCTTTCCGTGTCGTACCCTCGTACAGAGAAATCATCGGGGAACGTCGGAATGTCCTCCTCTGTGGACTCGGAAGGGGTACTACCCCCTGCACAGGAAGCTGTATCGTCTTGGCGAAGGCGATCACCCTCGGAGACGTCCAAGTCTGTTGCATAATTCCAGTAGATCGCGACTCCCTGCGTATCCTCTTGGAATACCGGGTTGTCGCATAGGTTCAGGGGACTACCACCCCCAGCTTCGTTCACCCCCAGGAATCTCGAGGATACACCCCCGGGTGTTGGAAGCTTCTTTCTGGAACGGGTGCCTAGGTAGACACTGTAGGACCGTTGAGCACCTCTAGGGGGAGTGAATAGAGTGAGTGCGAGTGAAGCAGAAAATAATCACTAATTTAAAAATTTAAACAGATAACTATGGCAGTAAATAAGAGACAGTAAATAAATAAAGTAAGAGATAGAGAGATCAAACTCAGTGACACAGTGATGTATACTGGTATTCCTCTGAGAGGACTAATCCAGTCTCGAGTACTCTTGCTCGATGTTAATCCACTAAGGCACAAGCTAATTGAGAACTTGCAGTCTCTTACAACACCGTGCTTGCTGACAAGTGCATGACCAACTTCATAACACCGATAATTGCGGTACTTTGAACAACCTCTTTACAACTCTTGAGAACCAAAAGACTCTAGATTGAAATAGATATTACTGGCTTTTGGCTAAGAGGAGTATAGGTGTGATATGAACATTTTTGATCGGATGAAAACACTTATTGAATAGAGAAGAGAAGATGAAGAATGAATGAGTGATTTGAAATAAAAAATTCTCTCCTATTTATAGGTGTTTTCTGGGACTGAATTCGGGCAGAGTTCTGATGCAAAAGATTTCGCATATAAACGTTGCATACAGATTTGGAGGCAACGAATATTTGAATTCAAACAGACCGAACTCGGGCAGAGTTCGGACCAAACTCGGGCAGAGTTGGACCGAACTCGGGCCGAACTCGGTTTGAGTTCTGTCTAGGAAAATATATAATATTTGTCAAATTCTGTTGCAAAAATGAAATTGAACTTTTTGGTGGATGGAATATGAATATGTAGGCTTTATGGAAAAGTGGACTGAGATTAACCTAAGTCAGTATTACCTAGTCGATCTTACAATTTATGTCCTAGACTCAATAAAGATAAAATACATAATAAATTGTAAAAGACTCGGACTGGATTCCAATGAAGGTAAGCTTCAGACAGATGATGTATGTGCTTGATGATGCAGTAGTATGCTTGTTGATATTAATTTCACACGTCTTGAAATGATTAGCAGCAGTTCGTATATTTTGCGTATTGACTTAAGTTCATGACGATTATTAAAATCGGGTGTGACTGGAGACCGTCACAGGGCCAGAGGAACCCTTGATAATTCACCTCCAGACTCAAAAATCAGGCAAAGCTGCACCCCTTGTCGTAACTTTGCATGAAGAGGTACCTGGTTCTCTCGTTCAAGCTGCGCAGTCGGAACCAATGGTCATCCGACTCCCAAAGTCAAGAGCCAAAGCCCATCATAGGGCCGACGGTGATCCGATTGCCAAAATCCATCCGAAGACAATCGAAAGACACAAAATTCCTTGCCGAGCCAATTGTCACCCGTCTTTCCAAGACGAGCCGGCAACTAAATGTCGATCCGACGTACTCAGGCAAGCCAATATTGCAAGTTCAACCCTTGGTGGTCAAGATGTCCAAGACGGCATCCCAACCTTTGGGATCGCACGGGGTAGCCGAAGACGACGTAGAACTCGCTAAATACCTGGTGGCACAGATGGATAGTCCCTCTCCTGATGATGTAATGCCCATGGACAGAGTTCCTTATCTCATCAATAAGAGGCTGCCGTTTAAAAAAAGGAGAAGAGAAAACCTATACTACCTAGAGTATCGAGTTATGTACATCAGGTACCCCTGAACATACACTCTGTTCTTTCCCCCGAGGGGACTCGCATTGCATCTCTACGAGTGACAATTCATATATATTGATACCTCTGAACTTTTGCTTCGATGTTTCGACTACCATATACCACGCCCATATCACCCATGTTGGGTTCTGTTTCAAAATCTATTACCCGCACCACCAGTGCGCAGAAGGGTAATAGGTTCATAAAACTTATCCTAATCTATTACTCGTACCATAAGTGTACAAAAAGGGTAATAGGTCCACAAAATTCCTCCGACAAGAAAAACAACCACGTCCATATTACCTCTGAGTTGTTTTCCCATCCATCACTAATAAATCACCCAATACATAGAATTACCACATTGATAACACCTCTGAGTTGTTCTGTGTATCTCCATTTGGCCTACTCCTATCACGTCCTCATTACCTCTGAGTAGGGAGGCTCTACTTCAGACCCATATTTACCACGTCCTCATTACCTCTGAGTAAATATGTCGGCCTTCTCTCCACTTGTTATCAGTACTCGTATCGCCGGTACACAAAAATGGTAATAAATACACAAAAATTATCCTAATCTATTACTCGCACCAACGGTGTATCAAAGAGTAGTATGTCCACAGAATATCTTTCAAATCTATTTGCTCGCATTTTCAAAAAATGCACAAAAGGTCAATAGGTCCACAAAAAGTCCCCCCACGGGATATTCTTTATCAAAATGCTATTACAAGCTCCTCAGAGTAGAGTGAATGTATTCTGCTCCATCACTAAAAAAAATAAGAAAAAAAGGGAGAAAGAGAGGGAAGAAGAAGCAAAATCCACTACTCATCAGCAACACACAACTTGATAAGAATGCCCTCCAGCTGCGCAGTTGAGCGCTCAATTCTCAGTTTGACTCGACGTTCAGCTTCCTGGGATAACCTTTCGGCGTCCTCCAGATGCGCATGAGCCTGCCAATTTGCTTCTAATTTCTTCAGTGCTCCCTCTAAAGCAGCAGAGGCTCGTGTGACTTCATCAGTCTCCTTTCAGATCTTCTCACTCTCCTGATGAGTGTCTTGGAGCTCAGTCCCCAGAGATGCTAGCCTAGCCTGGAGCTGGAGGAGCTGCTCGTTAGTTTCGGCCATAGCACGAGTGATGGTCGCCTCACGAGTCAAGCAAATCTCTCCCTCCTGGCTCAGCTTGTCATACTTAAGGGACAGCTTCTGGAGGTCCTTCTCCGAGGTGGGCTTGGTCGTCTCTTGAACAGCCTTCACCTTTTCCATGGCTGATACAAGAGAAGCACGCTACTATTCCACTACGACAGACACATCGACCTGCCGCAGTTTCTGCAACTGGATTAGGCACTGATTAGCCTCTGCCAGCTTGTGCTCCAGAAGGACGGCCACCCCTTCTCCACCCGGAAGCGTCTTCAACAGGGCAATCTGGCCTTGGGCGCAGTGGTAGGCCACGACAAATGGAGTCCCTCTCCTTAAAGCGGCCTCGACCCCCCGTTTCAAGTGACGATAAAAGCTCTCGACTATGTCCCTTGACGATTCGTCCAAATTCTCCAGAGAGGACGGCGTCGAAGGGATAGCACCTAAGGAAGTTGAAGGCGTCTGGGAAGGAGGCACACTTGAGCTTGATGATCCTGTCAAAAGGGAAACAAATTTCGAACAATGAGACTCCCGCACAATAGTGATCTCCTCTTTCGCAACCCGAAGAAGCTTAAGACTAGGCAGGGCGCCGAGTTCAATCTCCGGAGAAAAGGCAGCTTCAACTAACCCTGCACCCACCGATGCTGGTATAGGAACCACCGCCTCTGCCGTTGGTGGTCTAAGGGGCTCTGAACTCAGCTCAGCAGGGTTCTTTTCGATTTGAAGGAGGGGAGGTCCATTTCTTTTCTTCGGCAGGAGGTCTGCCCCGACGTCGTCCGCTATCCCCTCCTCCGTGGTCATATCCACTATCGTTAGTGGAGAGGCAGGGCCTGTAGGTCCAGAACAACCAACAATCAGCTTGACTCGAAGGATATAAAGAAAGAGCGAATGAACCTCCTCGTCGGTAAGAATATGACATAGCTAAATAGGGGAGGGCGGTGGAGACCGTGACTCGCTCTGGACAGTCATGATTCCTTCCACTGCCCCCATATCATTCTCTACAGTAATATTCGAATCACCTACACCAGTCACTCCAGCCCCGGTCAATCCAAAAGGAGGTGAAGCTGGGTCGGTTGCGACCAATCGTGACCCAGCAGCCTCGATACTTGATTCTATAAAACTGGCACCTTCTTCGACCAGGGTGCCCATAACTGGAGAGTCTCGAAAGCAGCACCGGGCTCCGGAGGGTTGATGTCTTCAAAAGCCTGCACGAAAGAAAGAGAGAGAAATAATAAGATAAAATACCATAAGTAACATGGTAGTCAACCGGAATAAAACTTACCTCCGGGAGGGTTTCGGCATCACTACCCTCTCCCGCAAGGTCAGAACCTCGATTCTTAAACGCGACCATTTTTTAGAACGAGGCCAATTAGCAACAGAAGGTTCGCACTTACTTCGCTTAGACGAAGGACTCGGCACAGGGGAAGGCAAGCGCGTCACCAAAGTACTTGCAGGAGGCAACAGATCGTTGTACTCATCCTCCTCTTATGTATCAGTATCGAAATCAGAGATTTCAACGGCCTTCGTCTTCCCTGCCCTGTTCCTCTTTTTGGACTCCTCGTGCTTTTCTGCCAACTTAGTACCGATTATAAAACTTATACTTGCATCGAAATTCTGGGGAGGCCCATTCACGGAGACGTGGTAGAGAGCTGCCATGTACGAGATGCGCACTAAACCCCTGGTATCAGGAAGAGAGAAGATGGTCTGGGTACAGACAGCACTGTAATAATGCCAAGCCCGAATACCATCTAGGACGCTGCCCTCATTACCCAAGCAGCGACTCGGGTTGTCTAAAAATAATTGGCAAAACCCAAATTGTCTAGAGTACCAACTGGACAAGCAAAGTTCCAAGAAGGCAACGTTATGGTTGCAGTACACCAGATGCGCAGGACGGATATTCTACAACCAGCGGAACATGTTCTCGGATAAAATCTGGGGCGCGATACTGCCATTAAAATGAAGACGTCTCATTTCCTCATCAATAAAAGGCGGGACCGACACAAAGAAAGAGTAGCTGTCCACCCGTGCGAGCACAACACGACATTCGAACATGGTCAAACAGGTCCAAGGCATATCATGATATTGATAAATGAATGCATCGTGAATCGTCGCGTTCGCCTCAGGGCCAGGTCGCATCAGAGAAGGACAGTGTATTAACAGCCACCCCATCAGATAATGATCGAGTAGCTTAATTCGGTGGAAATCCTTCGTAACGTCATGAGCTATGGTTCTGGCCGTAAAGATACGAAGACCCCGATGGATGTTGCACACCATGGCTGGGAGTAGAGCTAGCCTGCCTCCGAAAACTAACTTGACAGCATGGAGGATCAGGTTGCGGCTGATTCTCTCAATCGAACCAGCACCCCCCAAGACCACACAAATCCTCAGCCATATCATCAAAAATCCAGCCAAGATGGCTTTATTGGACAAGGGTTGGGTATCTTGATAGAAGTAGCTGAATGTGTCGGACTGGCTTCCGAATCTGTCACCAGAAGCTTTGGTTCTCTTGGCGCTTTGCACCTGAGCGTCCACTCCCGCATGAGTCTGGGGGCTCCGAGGGACAACCCGGCCCGAGGCGCCAAGGTCGAACAAGTAACTGACCCAGGCCTTGGTGTGAGGAAGGGTCCCCTCAGAAATTTCATCCTTCTTCTTTGACATTTGTTGACAAGTGCTATGATGACATAACACCTCTCGGTAAACGGCAAGGAACCCGGGAAACTGCCGCTCTAATTCCTCAAAATTCTTATTCGTGGGAGTATACTCTTCATAAATTTCATCCCCTAGGACAACTTGGAGACGTCATGCATCTCATGAAGGGCGAGCCCCATCTCCCCAGCAGGTGTATAAAAGGTCCCCGTCGATTGTACATCTCGAGGAGCGCTATAAACAGCTTTGCGTTCATAGGGAGGCCATAGCAAGTGCCCCTTATGGCATAGTAGAGGCCGAGCTGCTGTAAAATATCCCCATAAGTCGACAGGATCCAGAGCGTCAAGTAGACCCATGGAGGGAAACGACACATACAATTCTGCAGCGATAGTCTACCCGTGGGATACGATCCTTCACGGGCAATCTGGTTTAGGAAGGTGTCGGCCTCAGAGAGTCGATTATTGGGCCTCAGGTCATTTATAAAACTACCAGGGGCTAGCCCGACGACAGAACAACTGACCGACTCCCTGGTCGCGACCGCTGACCGCACTCGTCTATTATAATGGATATTGCCTACGAAGATGGCTTGTCGGTCCTGAGTAATGGGGTTCGCCATTCGCCTTTCGATAGGCACCATGTTGAAACTTGATAGAGAGAAGTGGTGTTCCATCTGAGGAAGATGAATCAGTAGCTCATTGGAAAGAAAATCCCAGTTCTCAAAAAGCTCCAGGGCACGAGGATTCGAGAAAACTATAGCATCTCCGAATAAGAATGCAGGCTTCAGATGAATGCCCCTTAGCTTCCCGGAATTCATCATACTGAGTAAGTAAAAAATGATTAGCTCCTGATCTCCCTTAACCTGTCTTCAGGCTGATTTCGGGTAATCTGAGTTGACATATGTTCGACTATTTGGTCAAATCTCACACCCAATGCAGATTGAGCATATACTATCAAGAGTTCCCCCGATGGAGCTAGGGGCAAGTTCACTGCAAAAGACAAAAAAAGTAAAAGTTAGAAGCTTATCCCTTCATCCATGCGACCTAGCCAAAATAAGACCTATGCGGCATAGCGGCTTAAAGAACATGAGACGTATGCGGTTAGGTCATATGCTCATGCGGCTTAGTCGGAGGACACTTAGGCTGCTCAATAAAAAAAAGGTGCTCATGCGGCTCAGTCATAAGACTCTCATGAGGCACTTATGCGCCTCAGTCACAAAGTGTTCATGCGACTCAGTAATGAGGCACTTATGCGGCTTAGTCTCGAAGTGCTCCTGCGGCTCGAGATATGAAACACCCATGCGGGTCAATCAGGAGACACTTATGCGGCACAACTATGCAGTATTCATGCAGATCAGTCCTGGTTCATTCATGCAGCGCTTATGCAACTCAGCTCATACGGCCCTATCATACAGAACACATGTGGTCCAACTGAGATACGGCACGCATCGACCAAGCTTATTGCACATAAAACGATATAGCACGGGCCTGCGCATAAAAACATACGACATGGCCATCGTCTTCCCATTGTCCTTACCTTTGATGGGAGGGTGCACGTCAGAATGAATGGAAGGAGAGTTTGCCGCTCTCGATGGAGAAGCAAGCCCCTTTCCTTTGGCCGCAGTTGACTTGGAAGCTTTGGGAGCCATTGAAGATAGGAAGGCGAAGATGAAAGAGAAGAAGGTAAAAGTAAAAATTTTCTCTTCAAAATAACTCATATTTATAGAGTTTCTAAAAAGAGTGCCGCTTCGATTCTTAAGATCATTAAAGATAATGATCACTTTTGGGGATTTTATCCCTAGTAACCGTCGACTTTATCTCGAAAAGAGAACCCAAATCCAAAATCGAATCAGGAAAATTAAATACAACAGTGACAGCTGGCAGGCTGATGGGATCTCCCTGCGGCTCAATATTTCTCGGTGGCTCAAGATTTCCCTACGACTCAAGATCTTTTTACAGTTCAAAAAAATTCCTGCGACTTGAAGACTCCCTGCGGCTTGACATATTTTCATGCTTCTTATTCAAAGTATTCCAAATTTACAACTTGAAAACTTTGAAGGGGGTCTTATAGAAGCATAAAAAATATGGAGTTCATACGGATTACAAATTGCCGTATAGGTACTTTGGGCCAAACAGGTCCGCATAAAGGAAAGCCGCATGACTGGTTCAATACCTTATACGGTCCGTCGACAACCAGCTGCAGAAGAAAGATATGCGGCCAAGAGGAGCAGTTCGTCTGATAAAGCTGACAAGTCCTATCAAAACTAACAAAAATGACAGCTCTGACACTTCGACAAAAAAGATAAGACGTGAGACGTCGCCCAAAAGCAAGGTTCGTACGCCTTCATGTGGCCAAAAGGAGTGTCACCTAAGCCGCATAAACCTTATGCGGCTCAGACATATGCGGCCCCAAAGTCTCCGAACTTCATACGGCCAAGAGTAACTATGATCCAAGTCGCATGAGCATTATGCGGCCAAAATACAGAATCTATGCGGCTTAAATCCTCAAGCTATGTCTGGGCTAAGGAAGTCTGTGACCTAAGCCGCATGAGTCTCATGCGGCCCCACATGGTCAAAAACTGAGAGATCTATGCGGCTAAAAAAATGATCCCTGCGACAGGACACGTAGCAATCTGACCAAGTCCTGAACTACCCAGATTTGTTGCAACAAAATCCCAACAAATCGACAGATGGCAGCCAAAGAGCGGGTCTTCGCGTGCCAATCAGCCACGTGGCCGCAGGCCATCTATGCGGCTCAACATACATTCTATTATAAATAGCAGGGTGCTACACCCCTGCAAAAGGCCGGCAACCTTCAAGAAAGCAATTTCTTCAAGATCTAAATACTGCGTCAGATAGTCCACGGAGTAAGGCAGAGTTGATAGCACTTTCCCGAGCCTCCACCGTCATCCTCCAGAATCAAAACTAAATAATTGTACTTAGATTGTTTCCTAGGATTTCTTTCTAGGCTTTTCTTTTTACAAGCGAGTTTGCAATCAATTTCAGTGTTCTCTAATACCTGTCTTTGATTTTTTATGGCAAATACTTCTTAGGATACAATCAAATTAAGATGCATCCAGAAGATGAGAAATATACATCTTTCTGTACTCCTTTGGGAATCTATTGCTACATGTCATGCCATTCGGTCTTAAAACGTTGGTACAACTTATCAGCGGACTATGAGTATTATCTTCCATGATCATTTATGGAAGACAGTTGAATGTTATGTCGATGATATTACTGTCAGAAGTCGTCTAAAGGAAGACCACATCCAAGACTTGAGAACTATCTTTGATCTAATGTGCCAACATCAACTCAAGATGAATCCCACCAAATCATTCATGGGAGTCTCTAGTGGCAAATTTCTCGGATTTGTTATTACCTCTAAAGGTATACACGTTGACCCTGAGAAAATTAAAGCCATTTAAGAGATGCATCCTCCACATAACTTAAAAGAGCTACGAGGATTCCAGTGACAGCTTGCGTACATCAGGAGATTCATCTCAAATCTTTCTGGACACTGTAGACCGTTCACTCAACTCATGAAGAAAGGTATGTCTTTCATTTGGACTGAAGAATGCTAGTAAGCATTTGAAGATATAAAGCAGTACTTGATGAACCCTCCAGTTCTAGTGCCTCCAGTCTCAAGAATACCCTTTCTAATGTATATTCGAGCAATAGATCATTCATTTGGTGCATTACTAGCCCAGACGAATAAAGAGGGTCATGAGTAGGCTATCTATTATCTCAGCCGTACGATGATCGGAGCTGAACATCGTTATAGTCCGGTAGAAAAAGAATGTTTAGCCTTGATGTTCGCAGTTCAAAAGATATGACATTATATCACAGGCCAAACCATTTATGTCATCTCCCGAGTCAACTCTCTCTGAGTTTTGATATGGAAGCCCAGTACCCTCAATTCCAGGCTCGCTATATGGGGCATATTATTAGCACAGTATGATATGATGTATGTTCCCCAAAAGTCTGTTAAAGGTCAAGCCCTCGATGACTTCCTCGTGGATCATCCAATTCCTGAGACGTCTAAACTCTATGATGAAATTCCTGACTTAACCCTGGAATCTAACATGATTTCTAAAGAATTTCCTACTTGGCATCTATTCTTTGATGGAGCATCCAGAATCGGACCCAAAGGCACCATCGTCGCTGGAGTCGGAATTGTCCTCGTATCACCCGATGGATTGGCTATTCAAAGAGCTTATTCTCTGGACGAATCATGCTCCAACAACATGGTAGAGTATAATGCTTTGCTCATTGGTCTCCAATTAGCTAAACAACTGGATATTGAATATCTTGAGGTTTACAGAGACTCTAAACTGATCAACAATCAGGTCAGAGGAACATATGAAGTTCGACATCAGGACCTTATCCCATATCACGAGGCAGCAGTTAGAATGGCTACATCATTCAAAGGCTTCTTCATTGAGCATTACGGAGAGCATGCAATACAGAAGCTGATGTACTAGCTAATCTTGCTACAGTATTAGTAATTCCAGTCGGAAGGTAACAGATGGTTATTGTCATTAACAGAGAATTATTTTGTATCGAGAATAATTTCAACATTGAATTCAGCAATTCAACATAAATCAATGTCATCAGTGAAGACTGGATTGATCCTTTCATTGACTTTGTGGCACATGACATCTTACCTAAAGATCCTAAAGAAGCTACAACTATCCGTCGGCGATTGCTTCGATTCTATTATAATCATATCACCAAGACTCTCTATCGACGAATGTTTGATGGTCTACTCCTATGTTATCTGGCAGAAGACAAAGCAAAGTAAATACTATGTGAGGCTCACGATGGTGTTTGTGGAGCACATCAGCCCGGTCCTAAGCTACAGGATCGTATCCGACGTATGGGTTACTACTGGCCCACTATGGTATCAGACGCCATTGAATATGCAAGGAAATGCTGATCCTGTCAAATCCATGCAGACTTTATCCATCAATCGTCGAAGCTCCTTCACCCGACTGATGTATCATGGCCCTTTGAAGCTTGGGGCATGGACGTCATTAGTCCTATCAATCCACCATCATCTAGAGGACATCGGTTTATATTGGTTATAACCGATTACTTTTCGAAGTGGGCTGAAACTATACCTTTGGCCGAAGTTAAGACCAGTAGCGTCATCAACTTCATAAAACATAATGTAATATACAGATTCGGTGTCCTCGATGAATCATTCATGATAATGGACCATAGTTCATCAGCCAGAAGTTTACTCGATTTTACGATGATAACAGAATCGACAATGTCGCTTCCACGGCCTATAATCCTGCAGCTAATGGCTTGGGTGAGACATTCAACAAGACCATCATTAAATTTCTTAAAAAGTTCATTTCTATTAACAAACGTAACTGGAGTGAGAAGCTCGGAGAATGTCTATGGGCTTATCGTACTACCGTGCGCAATCCTACCAGTTGTATACCTTTTTCCTTGGTGTATGGGTGTGAAGTTGTATTACATTGGAAATTCAAATTCCATCTCTGAGAATTGCAGTTACCAATGAACTCACGACCGAGAATAATGATCGTCTTCAGCTTCAGGAGCTTGAAGCACTGGACGAGAAACGATGACTAGCTCAACAGCATATTGAGCTATATCAAGCCCGTATCTCTAAAGCTTTCAACCGAAAGGTCAAAGTACGAGCATTCCAAAAAGGCAAATTAGTCCTTACTGTCAGACGTCCTATGACTATGACACATATGAGCAAGGACAAATTCGAAGCAAAGTAGGAAGGTCCCTATGTTGTAAGCAAAGTTTTCTCAAACGGAGCTTATCAATTGACCGAAATGGACGGTCGAGTGGCGATGATGCCCATCAATGGCAAATTTATCAAGAAATACTATGTTTGAAAAATGCATGAGATATCAATATTGTACATGATTCAAATCTTTGAATTATTATCTTTATTTACTCTTCTGTAAATAAAATCATAGATAATAATTTCTTAAAATCGGTGTTTGTCATGTCCTTATCACCTCTGAATAGACCTGGTTTCTTGCAATATGTCATGTCCACTTACCTCTAAATATATTCTCATATCTTGTTCTTGAGCCTCAATGGATCAAGAATCATCTGTGAATAAAGAATCACGTCCTCTGAATTCTATCATTCATCCATATCTATTTGTCACGTATATATATACCTATGGCAAAATAGTCACAACAAAGACAATATCATCATTATCTGTTATGTCCTTACTACCTCTGAACAGATATGATAGTGGGTGTTGTTCTTCGAAAGAATGTGTTATGTGTACATTAATACCAATTACATTCTCAGAACAAAAACAAAAGCAGTATTTATTCACAAATCCATGGAATTTATAAGTTCACTACATTTCATGGGATAAACAAAAAAGGAAGAAAAAGCAAAAGACAGATACAAGGCATCATGGTGGGGTACTAAGGGTCAGGATGCGTGCCTTCAGTTCTGCAATATATTTCTCTCGATTATCCTGGCCAGCAACAATGTTCTCTGTCGCCGCAACCCTTTTCTCTTGTTCTGACATGAGCCTCAGAATAGGGGCACAGCGATGCACCTTGGCTTCTCGGGATACGTTCAAAGCATGCAACTACTGCTCCGGTTCCCTCAGCTTCAGATGTTTCTCTTCCAAATGCGTCTCAGAATCAGCTCGTTTGGCTATGAGGGACTCCAGCTCTGCATGAAGCCTATCTTCATCTTTTTTTAGAGCAATCACTAGGTCATCGTCAAAAATAATTGTTGTCTCAGTTTGCTCCTTTAACTGAGTCAATTGACTCTCTTCGGCGGCCATATCCTCTAGCTTTTGCTGGAAAAAAGTATTGTTTTGAATAACTTCATGGGTTAGGCGTCGATACTCGACTGCCACAAGGGAGTCAAAATCACCCTTCTTCAAAGCTTGGGGAGTAGTGATGGGCTCTTGTAAGCTAGTAACTATCTGATCTAAGGCGTCTTCTCTTGCGTTGTCACCTGTCTTGCGGATGGCGATTATCAAAGCTGAAGCTGTGTTTCATAGAGCAATAAAAGATAAATCTGTGGCTAGGGCTACTCTTACTAAGCTCTGCAGGCAAGTATAAAAAGATGCTACCAGCCATCTGCCACCCCACATACCAGGTCACGACCATCTAGAGTTGCAGCTATATCTTTAAAGCCAACTCCAACAGGAGCTACAACGCTCGGAACTCTGAGAGCGACAGTTGAAGGAGATAGAACTAGAGGTTTCAGGAGCGTTCTCATAGAGGGTGAAACAAGATCAGTAGAGGCAGCTGAAGTAGTTCTACTCTTGCTGCTCCCCACATCTGAGCCACCAGAGATGAAGCAAATGTCTCCAGGATCCCCAGTCTCCGCTTGTCCACTGTGTCATTCTGAGACGACAATCTCTTGAACGGGTTTTTCGACCACCGGAGGTTCTTCCTCATCAGAAACCCCGATGTCGACTTCTTCCTCCGATTCTTCAGAGGCTTGGTCGTCCTCGTTAGAGCTTTCCTCATCATCGACCTCAGGGTTATCGTATCCCTCGGTCTCGAGTATAGGATCCTCAGATCCCCCAACTTCATCACTTTCTGGTATCGGTAGGAACTCTTCTTCCCTTCCATAAATGGGACTCATGATACCATCAAGCATGGGTGAGTCTCGATCTGGATATTCGGATATGATGGGCATTTTGAGTTCCTCAGCTTTGGGCCCGAAATTGCTAAAAGATGCAAAATCAAGCGGTCGATATACTATGATCTGTCTTTCAGGATTGACTTTACCCTCAACTGCGGGCTCAAGATGCCCCTCGTTTGTTTGTTGTTCATCAAGGATGATTACACCCTCAGCTTCAATATCGAGGGCTTAATCACCCTCTGCTCTGGTTTTTGGGTCATCAATGTTCTCCGTCGCAGCCAGGATTATAGTAGATACTGGTAAGCTCTCGCCAGCGTCAGAAACATTAATGCCTAATACATCATCTAATGTTCGGTCATCCTCAAAGACAAGTGACCATTTTACGGCGTTCAAATCATCGTCATCTTGAGGTGACTTCGCCATAGCCTGAGAAGAAGTGGCATAGGTGCCAAAAGAAACAGTTGTTGTTATCTTTTTCTTCATTATGGGTTCGATACGCCCGAAAGAAACATAAGCGGGAGCAGGTACACTGATAGATAATCCCGTCGGCAGCAAACATGAAAAGGATATCACTAAAAAAAGGGTGTGGCGGTATATCCTATTAAAAGAATTAGTTATAAAGGATGAGGCAACAATAAGCATTACCTGGATGGTGGGAGTCATCTACCATTAACACCTGCTCTCGTGGAGTCGGTGAAGACTCTAGCTGAGCTTGACCCTTCTGTTCTAGCAGCCTTCCTGGCTGAAGATGCCGCTCCTCGACTAGCTTCTTCTGCAGAAACGTTCCTCTTATTGCTGACAGAGGGTGCAGGATCATTCTGGGATGACAATTCCTCACTCGAGTGAATACGAGTTGGTGATTTTGTCACCCTAGCATCAGAGGAGGTAGCCATCTCCTGGTGTGTTGTTGCTTTACTTTTCTTCTTCTTCTTCTTTCTCTGGAGAAGGTATCGAGAGGAGGAAGTCTGAGTTCCTTGCTGAGGTGGTATGATCGAAATATATATGGCAGATAATATCGGATCTTGATCTAAATCAACCGTTTGTAAAGGCGTTTCAGCAGGTGCATTATCCTCTGCCTCCGTTAGGTTGATTTGAGCAGATGCCAATCCCCTCGAATTTCCAAAATGGCTTGTGAAACTTGTCCTCGGATCATAACCCTCGAAGAAGGTATTGGCATAAGTGTAAAACAGCACATATGTATTCAACATATGCAACGGCGGGTTGATCTCGGGCAGGTTGAATTGAGCTCCCGTCCCTCGAGAGCTATAGTAACGCCAAGTGTGGGCTCCATCTACTAAACCACCAACTCCCTCTATTACCGTGGTTGCATTGCCCACGTGCAATTGATCGTATCCAAATTGTCGAGCAAATCTACTCGACAGATAGGGTTCTAGATAACACCCGTCATCAACGTGATAGACCAAATGTGATGGTCTAATCGCCACCAACCAAAGGAATATTTATGTGTCCATTGGGGTATGGACATTCTCTATGTCATAAAAGGAATCGAGCCCATCATATTCGGCTCGAACGTCTGGGATTTTGTAATAGAATACCCAGTTATTGCCTCGATTCAATACCCTATGGCAATCCTCGATCTTGGTTACATTCTACTTTAACCTCTTATATTTACAAAGAAGAAGTCCTGCTAAATTCTCATCTGGAGCCCATCCAGGATTCATCAGAGAAGGATGGTGATAGAGTAACCAACCAAACAAATAAGTGAAGGGCAATTCTGTACGAGGAAATTCACCCCGCTGAGGGTTTGACAGCAGTGCAGTAGAGAGTTCATGAAGGTCGGCACTTAATCTGCATGTCATGGCTGCTAACAAATCCGTTACTCACCCAAATACCAGACGAAGAGCTGTAAAAAGGGTTGCTGTGTGGATCCTGTCCACCACACAGTTGCCTGGAATCACGAAATGTCTTAGCCAGATGGATAAGAATCCGGCTAACAAAGCTTCTCGTGACATAGCCCTGCCACTTTGTCGAGCATAACTTTCAGCGGCAGTCCCAACCGGGAAGCCGTTCCATTCTTCAGTCAACTTATGATCGCTGATATTTGATTCTATCATAAAAGCCTCAAGTTTTGCAGGGCTTAATGGTTGAAAGACCCGAGGTCGACAATGCAACGTGTCATTGCATTTGTCCTTCTTATCATGGCCCATGAAAAGATATACTGTCCATTTCGAGGTATAAAATTTCGATGTAGCCTTGTTGT
This sequence comes from Iris pallida, assembly GCA_029216955.1. Taxonomy (NCBI): domain Eukaryota; kingdom Viridiplantae; phylum Streptophyta; class Magnoliopsida; order Asparagales; family Iridaceae; genus Iris; species Iris pallida. The sequence continues at coordinate 23,738,843 of JANAVB010021796.1, forward strand.
CTATGTAATAGGAACAAGCAAAATAGTGGCAAAGAAGCTCTTCAAATACTTCAATCATCTTTGGATTGGTCTTCTTCAATCCTTCCATTTCTTCTTCTGTCGGGAAATACTCCTCGTAAGGATATCCCCCGGTGGGTAGAAAAGAGATTTGACGTATCTCATGAAGCGCAAACCCTATTTCTCCATGAGGTGTGGCGAAAGTGTTAGTTCTCTAGATGAATCTCTCTAGCAAAGCAAGGAAGAGATTTTGGTTTACTACCACACCATAAGCAGTTGACTGAATAGCATGATACAAGCCCAGTGCTGTGAGTTCAAAGGCAAAGTACGATAGAGCCCACTGAGAGATGTCTCCCTAACGGTTGTTATTGTTGTTCATCAAGACCATCATCCTAGGCATCTTCGGAGGATAAGATCCTTTCTTCTGATCAAATAGATTGGCAAAAGTTTGTACTCGAGACGACATGATCAAAGATGACTTCTCAGAGGGAACGCAACTTGGACATAAGCCTCGCATACGTAGACTATGCTGACGTGCAGACGAACTGTAGAATATGCCCCTTCGCTGTGCACCACAACGATGGAGTATCTTTCCAACCTTCGATGTTTGCCCATAAGTTAGGTGCCAGTCCATTTTGCGGGGATAGCTGGCATGAGCATACGATTCTAGAGATAGGCCCCTCAACAAGCCTGGAAGAAAGACCACCGTATCATCTCGAAGAAAGAGACGATATCTTCTTTTTGCTTGCGGCTGAGAAAGTGGGTGGACAGCATCACCGAATAGGAAGAGCGGCTTTGGATATGAAACTCGGCTCGCAGACGACATAGGTTGTCCATTTATCATACTCAGACGAGTATTAAAATGTTGCTCTCTGATCAAGTCCTGTCTATCTCTGGGTTCCTCTTTAGATGATTGAGGAAACTGTACGTGAGAAAGATCTTCACAATACAGGGGAGTGTTAAATGCACTTGCCATTTCTTCGCCATGTAAGTCCTCTCGGATATCGACTGCAAGGAAAAAAGAAATTTTTGAAACAAATAGTTAGATAAACTATCATATTTTTTGCCTTAAAAGACAGAGGGGCGCCTAAACCACAAAGTGGCACCTAGTTCCAAGAAGGCGCTTCATCAGTAGCGCTTAAATCGAATAAGGCGCCTCAACAGTGACGCCTAGTTCAAAAAAAGGGCACCTCCTCAGTGGCATCTCATTTAAAGGAGGTGCCTAGCTCAGATGGTGCCTAAACAGAGTTAGGCGCCATTCTATGGTCAATTCAATTTGTGTCTAGAATAGGGCTCAAATGACGTTTGGGGTGCCACTTGGGCAAAGTCAATTTGAACCCAAAAGAGGATGCAAATGACAAAGGTGCTTCATTAAAGGTGCCTATTTTTTGGACACGCACCACTTATCATTGGAGCAGGTTGTGCAGCGGCGTACGGCGGTGGCAGAGGCGCCGGTACAACACTCGAAGGAGGAGGGAAGGCGCATGGCAGTGAAACGACGTCGGGATCGTTAATCCGCAGCGTCCCAGGACGGCGACGCGATGGTTGAGCTACGGCGGGCGGAGCGTCGACGACGGGAGCTTTTCCCTTAGCTGTAGTAGTCTTGCGAGGGGCCATTGCTGCAGCTGGCTTAAGAACGAAAGAGAAGAGGAGATAAGTAGCTAGGGAAGAAATGAGAGAGTAAAGAAAAAAGAAACCTCTCTCTTGGCCTATTTATAGACGCTTGAGACGTTTAGGCGCCACTTCAGTTCTTGAGGCAATCTCACAGTAACGGAAAAGACAAAATCTCTTGGGATTCCGGGCAGATTTCATTGCATTTAATACGCGTTGTCATTCAAAGTATTTCAAAGTTTGGGTGCCCAAGTTTGAAAACTTTGAAGGGGGTCTTGTAGACGCTCAAAATATATGTCTATTTTAGGTGCCTAATACTCTTAGGCGCCCTATGACTCTTAGGCGCCTAACTCTATTAGGCGCCCATTGTCTCTTAAGAGTTATGTTCTCCTAGGCTCTCTATGCATTCAGGCGCCCATCTCTCTGAGGCGCCCTGACCCATTTAGGCGCCTACTGCTACTACGCGCTCAACTTTTCTAGGCGCCTATCCTTGGGCGCCTTTTTCAAAGTATTCGGTTCCCTGCTGACATCTATAATTCTACGTGGCGTATTAATCTGCCATACATGCTGAACATAGTGCACTACTCCGAATTCCCTAAAGAATGTGCCCATCACTTAGCCACGACCACGTGCCTATTCCGTATAGGCACCACATGTCAAAGGCGCCCCTGCTTAAAAATGGTGCCCAGTGGCTTAGGCGCAGCGCCTACTTTGGATAACTGTCAGGTGGTTATCTCTTAGCTCTATAAATAGAGCTTCATTCCCCCAATGTACAGACACACAGAGGAGTAGTATAGTTTGAGCACTCATAGCACTTCCATCTTCTGTAATCATCAATTCTCAAGAGCAAGTTCTTCAACCGTTAATCGAAGTCGTAGTTTTGTCGATACTTCTACACGGCCGAGCCATACAGAAGATTCCTCGTGAACAAAAGCTCTGAGACACAGTGACAAGCTTGCTTCCATCATAATCGCCTCATTAAAGGGACAAAGCGTTCGTCATTCAAGATCGGACTTCTACAGTTGTACTTCCCCAGAAATTCGTTGTACTCGTGTACGATTCTTTAAAAGTTTGTAATAAAAACACCTTTTTGTTTCTTGCAAATACTAGCTGGTTATAGATATTAACAACCAGTTAATTTATTAGATAATTACAATTTAGCTACCACTATCAATCCCTACGTAAACTCAAAGGACCTAGCCCACGATCCAAGTCCAAACTTGGTGGCTAGAAAACCGAAATGGTCTTAGCCCGATACAGAGAAAAAATTGAATAACCTGCAATTTATGGTAAACTTTTTAAGAATAAAAATAAATAATAATAAAGTATTTTCTAATTTAATTAATATTTTACAAAAAAATTTGTTATATAAAATAATATTTATATCTTATAAAAAAATTAGAAAAAGGGCAAGAATTTTATATATGATAAAATTTCATATAATATAGTTTTTCTCAAAACCAAAGTCCCAACCAAATAACGTTAGCATATCACGATCGAAAATATACTCGATATAAAAAATCACGATTTTTAAAGATTCGAAAAAATTTAAAAAAATACAAAATACAAAATTTTGAAAAAAAATCCAAAATTCGGATAACGGATGTCACGCCCCAGAACCAGAATACTGGAGAGTGGAGGACTGACACAGCCAGCTACGTATATTGAAGTGCAACCCACCTTGCAATACTGTCACGGCTGTCGAGATGCATGAGGGTTTATCTAAAAGCCAATAGTCTTATGGTCAAGAATAAGCCTAATGTCTCAATCTCAAGCAAGCAAATAATTGTTACAAGTTGTTATATCATCAGACATACAAAGTAAGACGTCAAACATTACATATTCAGATGATCATGAAGCTAGTCATACAAAATTTGAAGACTAGCAAGAGTTACGTCATACATGATCAACCTTAGGATTTGCCAATCATGTAACAGCCCTTAGAAGGATAGAAATTAAGTTTCAACACGAGCTAACACTTGTTCGGCGGCTAAACGTCTCAAAAGAATAATTTACAATAGAACGGAAGAGCAGAATAAAAAAATCTAACTCGTTGCCAGGGTTACTTCTAGTGTTCACCATCTGGTTAGAAGGAAGGTAGATCCTCGGGTGCTACTCTAAAATTTGGCCACACAAAACCAGCTAGGTCAGAATCCAGAAGAGCAAGTACCACAAGGGAGGCTCCACTTATGAACTCAAACTAGCATAAAAACGAATAGAAGAACAGATAAAAGAAGATAATTAAATAACATGAAAGATAGAGTTAAAAGAACATAGTAGCTTGTATTAGAAAAATAAGAGGTGGAATATAATTTTCATGTTAATCATAAGACAATCATTCAGGAACGGCTAATCAAGTTCTACGGCTTGCTATCATTAGCTAACTAGGGTTATCACAGGCCTAGTTACTAACAAGATGCAGTTGAGATATTTTCGTAGCTACAAGTCATGTAGACTATCCAGGTTATCCAGGCAGGGGCTACAAGAGTTTATCAAGATTTAAGAGTACTTTTAGTTTACAAAGAGTGCAACACGTGATAGTGTGCTGGAAATGTGCCCTACTCGATGGCATGCTACAAGTCCACAGGTGTGGCTGAGAAAACAGGATCTGTAACTGGGAAATCTCTCTATATGAACTACTTGATAATGTAGTCGTTAACCTAGTCAGATTTATTATCAATTCCTGACCGTGGTAACCAGGAATCCATTTTCTAGACATGGTTCAAGACAAGACAGTTAGATTGTACAATCACAATCAAAGAAAATCAACTACGTAGTCAAGACAAGGGTTACACTTAGCAAGACATGAATAGCTGTCGCAACAGCAATCAAGATTTTATGTCTTATCAGGTTTACTTGTCATGTCAAGAGTGTGCCTCGACGGGCCACCATCAAGATTATCAAGATGGGATCATGTTGTCATGTTCAAGTTCAAATTCAAGTTACTAGCTCAAGATTATCAAGTTGAGTCGTCACAATTTAGGCCAAGTACAGAAAACATGTACAGAGGATCAAGAACAATGATTGAAACTATCAGTCGCATATGAACTCCAGCTAAGGTAAAACAAAAATATTTTTGAAGCCAAGACGAAGATCTACAATATTTATGTTATGAGTTTTACAAGATTTCAGCCACAAAACAGCTTAAACAGGCAAAAACAGTCATTTAGATGTATTTGCGCGCGAGCGCGCGGCACGCGCGGGCAAAACTGACTACGGCACACGGAGCGCGAGAGCACGGTGCGCAGGCACACGGCAAGCAAAATGCGCGAGTGTGTGGCACACGAAATGTGCAGCCCACACAGACCAAATTGGCCACGACGCACGGAGCACAAGAGCACGGCACACAGGCACACGACCAACGAATCACACAGGATGTGCGACGAACGAACAGCGCAAGCACGCAGCACGTAAAACACACAGTGTGCATTGACCAAATTGGCCACGGCATACGGAGTACGAGAGCACGGCGTACAGAGTACGAGAGCAAGATGCACGGAGTGTGAGAGCACAGCACACGGAGTGCAAGAGCACGGCACACGGCAAAAGAATAGCATGGGCACACGGTGCACGAAGCTCGAGAGCACGGTGCAGGCGTGTAACAAACGAATCGTGCCTGCATGCGACCCAAAACGTGCAGCACACGCTGACAAAAATGCCCACGGCACACGAGGTGCGAATGCATGACACGCGGGTGCACGACACTGTTCATCGTCCTAGCAGTACCGAAGATGTGTGGAACCTATAAACACAAAAATGTCATAACTTCTTCAAAGTAAGTCAAAATCAAGCGGTTTAGAAGCCAAATTGGGTGGAATTGAATTCTCCACAACGTGGAACCATTATTTTTTGGAAATAATAAGTTTTTAGGGATCAAAACCAAGAAAAACAAAAAAAATCAAAACTTAGATCTACAAAATTCTATCCATCAAAATCGAAAATTTTAAGTTCTAAAGATGCTTAGAATCATGTAGGATGGAGACGAAACAATAAAAATAAAGATCCTACATGGAGCAAGTTTTACTTGCTTAAGGTTTGGTGGAGGAGTAAATGAAGAAAAAGAAGAAGAAGAAGAAGAAGAATTAAATGAGAAGTAATGAAGAAAGAGAGAGAGAGAGAGAGAGAGAGAGAGAGAGAGAGAGAGAGAGAAGTTGGTTTATATACCAACCCTTCTCATCTCAAACCAACCAAACCAAACCAAGCCAAGCCAAAGCCAAAGTGAACCAAACCAAAATTAAACCAAGTCAAGATTAAACTAACTCAAGGCTAAGCAATACAAGTCAAAGTATGGGCCATCTGACAGATGTTAGACATCCGTACACGTATACTAAAGATACATATAACGAAAAATGGGAGTGACAACTCTACCCACCTTAAAAGAATTTCGTCCTTAGACTTTAATCAAGAGGCTAGAGATGTCGGGACAAGCTATACTAACTACAGGCAGTTTATGTCAAGCAGTCAATCAAGCAATCATTCATGCAATCAATAAATTTAGGACATAAGGCATAAAAAAGGCATTATACCTTACGAGTCAAACAGATGTGGATATCGTGACCGGATATCATCCTCATGTTTTCGGGTTGACTCACCCAAAGAGTGATGACCCCAAGCAATACGGACAAAACTCATAATCTTGTACTTGAGTATCTTCTCCTTTCGGTCCAATATAGATACGGGCCTTTCCTTATATGAAAGGTTGGTACCAACAACCAATTTCGAATGACCAAAGATATGGCTCGGATTCGGAATATATCGTCGCAATTGGGATACATGGAATACGTCATGTACCTTACGTAACGACGACGAAAGAGCGAGACGATAGGACGCATCACCTACTCGCTCAAGAATATCAAACGACTCTATATACCTAGGACTAAGCTTTTTTTATATGCCGAATCGAATGACGCCACGGGTAGGCGAGATCCTAAGGAATATGTATTCGTCGATAGAAAACTCAAGAGGACATCGATGAGAATCGGCCCAATGGCGCTGATGATCTTGTGCAACTCGAAGATGATCTCTAACTTGTCTGACCACCACGATAGTCTGAGTAACCATTTCTAGACCAAGTATCTGCCTCTCGTTGACATCGTCACAGGCTAAAAGTGATCTATACTTTTTGCCATACAGTGCCTCAAATGGTGTTATCTGGATAATGTCGTGGAAACTGTTGTTGTAGGAGAACTCCACTAGATATAGGTGATCTTTCCATGAACCACCGAAGTCAAGGGTACATGATCGTAATATATCCTCAAAAGTTTGAATCGTGCGCTCCGAAGACCATCTGTCTACGGATGATAGGCTGAACTAAACTTGAGATGAGTTCCCAAACTCTCTTAGAGACTCCGGCAAAAGTGTGATATAAATCTCGAATCTCTGTCAGACACGATACTGAATAGCACTCCATACAATCTGACTATCTGTCCGAGGTACATCTCTGCAAGCTGATCCGTCGACTGACCAATTCTGAAAGGAAGAAAATGAGCCACCTTTATGAGTCGGTCAACTATAACCCATATTACATCTCTTCCTGCTGGAAATTTATATTACCAAGTTACAAAATCCATAGTAATATGTTCTCATTTCTATTCTGGGATCAGTAAAGGTTGAAAAAGTCCAGCTGCTCTCTGATGTTCAGCTTTAACTTACTAACAAACTAAATAACGAAAGACAAACCGGGCTATCTTTCTCTTCATGTCATTCCACCAGAAATGCTGACAAATATTACAATACATCTTTGTGCTGCCGGGATGAATTAAATACTGCAAACTGTGAGCCTCCATCATGATCTCTTGCCTGATCTCACCAATGGGTACACAAAGAAGCCTTCCATGTTAGAGCTTACCATCTTCATGAATGCATAACTCTGCTCTTCATCCCGCTTCACATTCTGCCCTAAGCTGCTGAAGCTTGGAATCCCTTGATTGAGCTATCTTAATTCTCTCAAATATACTGGACTGAACTTGCATATTGGCCATCAATGCTACATTGGTAGAAAGAATTATCTCTATTCCCATCTTCTGAAGATCTCTATTCCTATCTTCAACTCAACGTATCTGCAACAACGTTGGCCTTCTCAGGATGATACTGCAGGTTGATGTCGTAATCCACTAGTGTTTGCCATAAAATATAAAAGAGCAGAACAATTATCGGAGGACTGGACTTTTACTTCACAATACAAACTCGCTTGTACAAAGAAAGCCTAGGGACGAAAGCCTAGGTACAGCAATCTAAGTACAATTTTTTATTTTAGATTCTGGGGGGTGACAGTAGAGGCTCGGGAAAGCGACGGCAGCTCTGCCTTACTCCTTGGACGATCGGGTGCAGCCTTGGCTCTGTAGAAGAACTGCTGGGCGTTGATGAAGAAATGCTATCTCTTCAGGCTCTCTGGCTCTCTCTGTATATCTCTGTGTATATCTCTCTCCGTCTCTCTGTATGTGTGTCTCCGTATATCTTCGCAAGGGAATGGCACCTTGCTATTTATAAGAGTGGGGGACCTCATTAGGGTTTGCAATGATTGGCCATTCTTAAAAGTCGGCGGCTAAGGATCATTAAATCTGGGCCGTTCATTTGAGATTTGAGCAATAAATATGATTGCATCAAATCTTTCGTGGGTAATTAATGCTGATTGACATAAATCCTCCCGATTTATCATGCCAACCTCGGATTCTTCGACACGTGTCTTTGCAAATGATCTGATTTGATCCCAATATTTCATTGGGATTTGTTAAAAGATTTCGATCAATCTGATGCCACGTGCCCTACTGTCATGCCACGTGTCATAACAGCAGAAATCTGAGCCGCAGAAAAGTTGGGCCGCATGAGTATGAGTGAATCGCATGGAGATAGTCCTCATGAGCCGCATGAGGATGGTCATCGTGAGCCGCATGAGACTGGTCTTCGTGAGCCGCATGGGGCTGATCTTCGTGAGCCGTATGGGGCTATCTTCGTGAGCCGCATGGGGCTGATCTTAGTGAGCCGCATGGGGCTGATCTTCGTGAGCCGTATGGGGCTATTCTTCGTTAGCCGCATGGGGGAACCTCCGCTTGGTCCGCATACGACTGTCCACGTGTCAAGGCCGCATGAAGGTTTCTGGCTCTCGGGGGATCGTGTCAGAGATTTTCTTCGCTTTCCAAAGAGTCCGTCATTATGAGGGAGTCATAATGATATCTTTGTGTCAGAACTGTCAGAGATGTCAGCCGTTAAGGCATTTAATACAGTAAAGGACGAACGAGAGAGTTGTTTGCGTGCCACGTGGCTCCTCTTTGAGCCGCATAGGACTTTTTTGAGCCACATAGATCTTTGATCCGTATGGATCCTTGAGCCGCATGACTTCTCTGAGCCGCATGGGGTTCTCTGGCCGCATGGATCTTTCTTTATTATTTTCTATGCTTCTACAAGACCCCCTTCAAAGTTTTCAATTTGTAAAATTGAAATACTTTAAATAAGAAGCATGGCCATGTATTCTTCCGGCCGCATATGATGTCTCGGTCGTATGGGTGTCTCAGCCGCATGGATGACTCGGCAGCATGGATGACTAGGCCGCAGAGGTTTTCGGGCCGCATAGGTGTCTCAGCCGCAGGGACTTTCGGGCCGTATAGCTCCTTGCCACGTGTGCGTGTCATTAATTGCCTCAAATTCGTTTTAGTGCCGCCTTTAGGGGAGATCCCAAGGGTCGGCTCATTAAATCTTTTTGGATTTTATGCTCTGGGTGAATCTCTTTTATGAGAGAGGGGACGAAATTTGAGGAGTCGGTTTCGTCTTTTCCGAGGCGGTTATCAATCTACGTGTTCTTCCCTCTCTTGTCTTCCTATAAATAGGAGGAGTTTGAAAGAGAAAACTTCTTTACTTTCTCCTTCACTTCGAAATTTCCCTACTCCCTTGCCATCTCCTTCCTTAATTGCCAATGGCTCCCAAGAAGACCGTTGCGGCTAAGGGCAAGAAGGCGACATCTTCGTCGAAGAAGACTGCTTCTACTTCAACCGCGACCGTTCCTCTGTCGGCCGTCGTGCCCGCAGCTCACCCTGACGTCCATCCTCCCATTGCTGGTAAGGACTTTATGTGGTTTCGAAGAACCCTAACTGCCATGGCTACGTCGCATATTTTATACACGAGCCTTTATTTTTCATATGAGTCGCATGTTCGTCCTATGGTCGAGCCGCGAGCCGCATAGAAATAGCCACTGTGGCCGCATACGCGCTTTGCCAACAAAGCCGCATAAGCTATACGGAGCCGCATGAATGTTCTATTGAACTTAAGCCGCATGAGGCTTCTGTAACTTGGAGCCGCATAAGCGTTCCCCTGACCCGCATGAGGCTTCAGTGAGCTAGAGCCGCATAAGTGTTATCCTGAGCCGTATGAGGCTTTGTTGAGTTGGAGCCGCATGAGCTCGAAAGCTTCCATTAGTTCCTTTTTGTCCATCCTTCTAATTTATCTTTTTCTGTCTTCTCCTCAGTGAATTTGCCGGTTAATGCTGCTGGAGAGCTCCTGGTAGGCAGCGGCCAAGCTGCTCTGGGCTATAGGTATGACCATATAGTCCAATACATGGCTGACCAGTTCCCGAGTGACGAGCCCCTGGCGAGATCGAATACCCTAAAGAATCAACCTTTCTATTTTCTTAATGCTATGATAAACTCGGAAAAATTAGAAGGGGAGTACTTGAAGCCCGTATTCTTCTTTAGAGACGCCTTGACTGTGAGGAACAGTCAGATTCTGGAGGTGTCAGAGAACTGGAGTTTTGTTTCTAATGGAATGGCGATCCACATTTCCCAGATGGAGCGTCACTTTCCTTTATCCTGGTTCAACATGCTTCCCCTGGACCGGAAGATGGAAGATTCTTTAACTCCTACCCGAAGCGGGATGTTCGTGGGAGACATCCATTATAACAACAGCCTGAGGTCGGTGTGTGCGGGCAAGGTGCACGCCAGCTGTTCTGTAATGGGGTTGGCCCTGGGTACGTTTTTGAATGTGTCGGGTCCCAATTTCATGTTTTCTACAGCCGACACTTTTATGAACCAACTTGCTCAGAAGGGATCCTATCCCATTGGGCGGTTGATGCTCCTCAGCTGGGTACATCCGGTTCCCTCGTGGACCAATCTGTCTACGTGGGTTTTGCAAAAGTATGAGGCCTTTCTGTGCGAAATTGCTCTTTACCATGCTATTCGGGGCACCAGCCATGGCTTGCCTATAAACAAGAGATTGTTTATGTCTCTGCTGGAGATGTATAATCGTCGTACGGGGACCTTCTATACGCCCGTAGGGGAAATGGGGCTTGCGCTCCACGAAATGCATGCGATCTCCAAGCTTCCTTGGAGAGACGAAGCTTTGGAGGCGTACACTCCCACGAACGAGGAGTTTGAAGATTTGGAAAGACAGTATCCAGGCTTCGTGGCTCTTTACCAAGAGATATTGTGCCACTGTAGCACATGCCATCAGATAGCCAAAAAGGAAAGCAGCTCGGAAGGGCATGCTTCCCACACCAAGGACTGGGTGCGCTATCTCTTCCCGACAGCTGCCTCAGGTCAAATTACTTCCCGACGTCCTCGGTCCCAGGAGGCGGTCAAAGCCTTAGTGTTGTCAACTAAGAGGACGACCACCACTAGCGATACATTCGGGAGCAAGACCGACTCTTTTGGCTATTTTTATCATGACACTCAAGAGTTGTCGGAGAAGACGCTCCTGGCGGGATTTTTAATGATATGGATGCGAAACTGTGTAGTCTCGGGCGGAGCAGGTTCCATCGAGAGGATCAGTCGTAATTTTATCCTTCCGGCTGTGAAGTTAGTTTTACGAGTCCGGCGAGCTCTCCTCCCGGCCAGGGTGTGCAGCATACACCGTGGCCTTCGTACTTTCACATCCAAGGTTATTGCTCGTGAGGTGACGAAAGATTTTGAACGGACTGAGCTGCCCTATCATTATTTGATGGGGTGGCTGTTGATGCATTATCCGTCTTTGATGAGACCGGGCTCTGAAGACGGCATTACTGATGATGACGCCTTTATCTTCCTCTATCGTAATGAGTCTTGGGAATTCGAGACCATGCGTGCTTGCCGGATGGCACTGGCGAGGGCAGACATGTACAACATTTTTGCGTCTGTCCCCCATTTTACTGATGAGGAAGTGGCGGCTGTCCATCTTGACGGTATTGGACCCCCTCAACTTCTGGACGGCCAGATGCTTCTGTGGCTGCGAAACATCTGCCCCTCTTATTTGGTGTATCGCAACCGCAACACTGTCTTTCTGGAACCCTATCTGCCTAGCAGGTTTGTCCGGCAATTTGGGTATAGTCAGCTTTTTCTAGACAGTTCCAGCTCTTGTCTGGGCTTTGAAGGTAGCCTTCTAGACGACATCCGGGCCTGGCATTACTATGACACATTCCATACCCATGCTGTTTTCTCAGTTTCTGCTATCAAGACGTCAGTAGATATCTTGTATATGGCGGCTTTGTACCATATCATGGCGAATAAGCCCCCTGTCGGTTTTAACCCAGGTACCAGTTTTATCGTTGGTACCGGTCTGGATGAGGGTTCCCGGGGGCCAAGACAAGGAAGAGGAAGGACAGAGTCGAGGTGCCAGACTCGGACTCCGACGCTGCAGATGACGAAGGCAACGAGCGTGATGAAGATGATTCTTCCTTTCCGGTGGCAGATGTGGGGGCGAATCAGCCGCCTGTTTTTCCAGATGAGATGATGGTAGATCAGCCATCCGTTGCACCCGACCCTTCACGGAAGCGTAGCAGGCAACTTTCTCCTGCTGGCGGCATTCCTCGCTCTCGAAAACTGGCTGCGACCAGACACCGCGGGCTAACTATCAAGGAAAAAGGCGAAGAAATCGACCCCGTATCAGAGGTAAATAAGTTACTACCGGTCCTTCCTTTCTTCTAACTTTGATTTTAATCATCTTCTCTCCCTCTTGTAGGCGTCAGAAGAAGAGGACTCTCGAGTTACAGAGATCATGACCCGGGATGACGGGGGCTCTGGTGAACCTGCCCCTGAAATTGTTGAATTCTGTCCAGATGATACTGATCGAGTTGCCTTTCCTTCTGAGGTGGCTGGGTCAGAGGAGCTGGCCAAATTTAATTTGGAGACCGCGGGTGAGGAGGCCCTGCCAGCTGTGAATGAGCTGCAGCCTCGATGCTCCTCTCCCGGTAAGATAAGCCGAATTTTAACTCGCGAGGAGGCCTATCTGCTGTATGACCACATTCTCCGGGTCACGTCGATTGATCATTGTCATGGACATGCAGGTCCTGCCTCTCCAGTGCCGATGATGGACTTTGTTGAGACAGACTCTGCCGAAGGGGCACTAACGGAGAGGGGCGTACTTCTTCCCCCTCCAGCTCGTCTCGATGGTCCTCCTGCAGGCTCGAGTTCGACGAGTCCGGTGATGGGACAATCGGGGCAGGGGACGATGGTCCTCGTATCTTCTTCTGCTCGGGTGGCCCAGAGAGTCGATCTCTCCGCCCTGCCAAGCATCCAGGCTCTTCGAGTGGCAGAGGAAGAGCTAGCCGCTATTCGTGCATCGTTTTGCTCGGAAGTCGCCCCCTTGGTGGCAAGTTCTAGCACCACTCCTCCGATGCTGCCGGCCACGCTTCCTCTGACGCCATCTTCTACAGAGGTCCTGGACGAATCGTTACAGGACGTGGTCGACAGCTTCCATCGTTATTTAAAAAGGGGGATAGAAGCTGCTGTGGATAGAGGGACCTCTTTCGTCTTGGCCCGACAATGTGCCCAGGGTCAAGTTGATATCCTCAAGGCCCTTCCTGGTGGGGCAGGGGTGGCTGCACTCCTGGAGGCAAAATTGTTGGAGACTGATCAGCTGGTGGCCCAGCTTCAGGGATTGCGGCAGGTTGATCTATCCGCCGCTATAGATCAGGAACGTGGCTCCCTTAAAACTGCTATAGAGAAGGCGAGGGCTGCTCAGGATAAAACTCGATCGGCCATATTGGAGGATCTCCGCACTCTGTCTGATCGTTATGATCAATTGAGCCATGAGAGTGAAGATGTTACAGCTCGGGAAGCGATTGCCTCCCGTGGGATTACTGAAACGCGAGAGCAGATCCTTGAGCTCCAAAAGAAGTTAACTTTCTTTGAGTCTGAGCTTGAGGCCGCCCGGATCGATAGAGGGCTGATCATCCAGGAAGCTGATAACGTCAATAAAGCTTCGACTGACTTGGAAGTAGCTCTGAAAAGGTTGGATAACGACTGGCGGACACTCATGGACCTGGATGATGGGGAACGGTTGTCCCAGGAGGCTGCGCGTAGGGCTAGACAGAAGGTTGGGCGGGGTACTGTCTTGGTGAGAAGCCGCCTCTTGGAACTGTGTAATGCTGAACCATAGTCGGCCTTTTTGTTTTGTTTTGTTTTTTCATTTTCTTTTCTCTTTGGGAGGGACATGGTATCAAAACATGTAATGCTTTTTTCGTCTTTCAAATAAAGAGTATTTTCCATTCTACCCTTCATTTGTATTGCTTGTTGTACCTGTGGTATTGTGGTGATGTTTGCCCCGCATGGGGGACTTGTTTGTGGACCTGTTATCCATGGCATACCTTAGTTTTAGGTACAGGTAACAAGTTTGACTGGGGATACCTAGAACAGCACCACGGCAAGGTGGTCGTGGACTTTCCAAGTATCGGGAGATAGAATGCCATGGAGCAGCTGGGCTCCCGGGGCATGATGATGAATGGTGGGCCTGTACTAAGAGACTTAGCAAAGGACATTTGTGGGCCTATTATCCTTGGCGTACCCCGACTTAGGATACGGATAATAGGATGAAGGGGAACCGACATACTTACTCAGAGGTTTATGAGGACATGGCAAGTACGAGGGTTTTACCGTGGAGTCTTCCTACTCAGAGGTAATGAGGACATGGCAGGACTGGACTCAACGGAGGATATTTGTGGTCAACAGAGGACATTTGTGGTCAATAGAGGACATTTGTGGTCAACAGAGGACATTTGTGGACCTATTACCCTTAGCGTACCCTGGTTCAGGGTACGGGTAATAAGACGAGAGAGAACCAACATACTTACTCAGAGGTAATGAGGACATGGCAAGTACGAAGGTTTTACCGTAGAGTCTTCCTACTCAGAGGTAATGAGGACATGGCAGGAGTGGACTCAACGGAGGATATTTGTGGACCTATTATCCTTGGCGTACCCTGGGGTTTTTGTTTTGTGGTACAGATAATAAGTCGAGGGAGGACCAACATATTTACTCAGAGGTAATGAGGACATGGCAAATATGAGAGTTTCTTCGACGGAGCCTTCCCACTCAGATGTAATGAGGACATGGCAGGAGTGGGCTCAATGAAGGAGGGTACATAGAACGACTCAGAGGTAATGAGGACATGGAAGTTCTATGTAAAGGGGTGATTTATTTTTGGCGGAAGTGAAACGACTCAGAGGTAATGAGGACATGGCCGTTTTAGAAATTTGTGGATCGGTTACCCTTTTTGGGTACTGGAAGTACGGGTAGTAGATCATGAGGGTGGATCTCTTCCAGTAAGAAAGTTCAGAGGTATGGTCATACATGACTTATTATCTGAAAGAGTGACCGGAATGTGAGTTCAGAGGCACCTGCGGGTACGTGACTCGATAATCTGGAATGTGGAGAGGTGAGTTCAGCGGCACCAGCGGGTACATGACTCGATAATTTGGAATGTTGGAGAGGTGAGTTTAGCGGCACCAGAGGGTACATAACTCGATAATTTGGAAAATGTTGTGGAAGTGAGTTCAGCGGCACCAGCGGGTACATGATTCGATGATCTGAAAAATGTTATGGAAGTGAGTTCAGCGGCACTAGCGGGTACATGACTCGATGATTTGGAAAATGTTGTGAATGTGAGTTCAGCGGCACCAGCGGGTACAAGACTCAATGATCTAGAATTTTGTTGATGTGAGTTCAGCGGCACCAGCGGGTACATGACTCAATGATCTGGAAAATGTCGTTTAGATATAATATTTCTTCAGGAACTTGCCGTTGACGGGCAACATGAGCAAGTCTCTATTTTGTTTTGCGAGACGGTAAGCACCGTTGGAGAATACAGCCTCAATGATGAATGGACCTTCCCATTTCGGCTGGAACTTGTCGGTGGTCTTGTGAGTCATGACCATCGGCCTTCGGACTGCCAGGACGAGATCGTCCACTTGGAATGTTCTAATCTTAACCTTCTTGTTGAAGGCTCCAGAGATGCGTGCTTGGTATAGTTCGATCCTTTGTTGAGCCAGGAGGCGCTTTTCATCCAAGGCCTCTAACTCTTGTAGTCGACGTCGGTAGTTATCATCCGTCGTCAATTGATAAGTGAGGGCGACGCGGAGTGAGGGTATTTGAGTCTCCAATGGGAGAACTGCCTCACTCTCGTACACCAGAAAGAATGGTGTATTCCCTGTGGCCGTTCGGACTGTGGTACGGTACGCCCATAAGCATTCACCAAGCTTTTCGTTCCAGTCGCATTTGTTGGATGATACGAACTTCTCGAGTAACTTGATGATGGTTTTGTTGAATGATTCTGCCAACCCATTCGCTGCAGGATTGTATGGCGTCGAAGCAATGTTCTGGATGCGGTGCTTGTCGCAGAACCGATAGAAGGCGTGGCTTGCAAACTGCGGACCATTATCGTGGATGATCCTTCGGGGCAGTCCAAAGCGATAGATGACGTGATGCTTAAGAAAGCTGATCACGTTTGAAGTCTTCACTTCAGCAAGCGGGACAGCTTCCGTCCATTTGGAGAAGTAATCTGTGATTGCGAGTATGAAGCAATTTCCTCGGGAGGAAGGTGGAGTAATTGAACCGATGATATCCATTTCCCATGCTTCGAACAGCCAGGACGCCACTGTCGGATGTAGAAATTTAGATGGTTGGTGAATGAAGTCTGCGTGGACTTGGCAGGCTTTGCACTTTCTAGCATAGTCTATCGCATCTGCTACCATCGTGGGCCAGTAGTAGCCCATTCGACGGAGACGGTCTTGCAATTTAGGGCCGGGCTGATGGGCCCCACAGACACCGTCATGAGCTTCTCGTACGGCTTCTTTGGCTTCTGCGTTTGACAGACACCGAAGCAATAATCCATCATAGGATCGGCGATACAGCATTTTCGTCTCTGTATCGTAGAAGAATCTGAGAGAACACCGTTTGATGGAGGTGGCTTCCTTTGGGTTCTCGGGTAGGATATCGTAGACGACGAAGTCAATGAATGGTTGTCTCCAATATGGGACCTCGTCGATTATCTGGGCGGAATAACTCGCCACGACTTGAACGTTGTTCTTGGGGTAGACCAGTTCGTGGCCTATCACATCCACCGATTGATGAGTATGATTCGAAACTGCTAGGGAAGCGGCTAGGCCTGCTAAGGCATCGGCTTTGATATTTCGGAGTCTGGGGACATGCTCGATGAAGAACCCCTTGAATGATAAAATGATGTCGATCGCTATTTGGTGATAGGGGATCATATCTTCGTGGCGGACTTCGTATGAGCCCCGGATCTGATTGACGATTAACTGAGAATCACCGTATGCTTCAAGATATTCTACCCCCAGCTTTCTTGCAAGTTGGAGGCCAATGACCAGAGCGTTGTACTCGGCCACATTGTTAGAGCAGGGTTCTGTGAGAGAATAAGCACGGTTAATCACCAATCCGGAAGGAGAAACCAGCACCACCCCGACGACGATGTTGCCCTTGGGTCCAGTTCTCGAAGCGCCGTCGAAGAACATTCGCCATATATTATCGTGAGAGGTTGCATGCGAGTCGACGACCTCATCTGGGATTTCTTCATATATTCTGGACGATTTCGAGCCTGGATGAGCTGCCAAAAAGTCTGCCAGGGCTTGACCTTTAACAGCCTTTTGCGGGACGAAGATCATATGATAGGCGGACAGCAATATTGTCCATGTAGCGAGGCGGGAGCTGAGTGCTCCTGGTTTAGTCATGAGGACCCTGAGAGGGTTGACTCGTGAGATCACATGTATTGTTTGTCCAGTGACATAGTACCGCGTCTTCTGAATAGCGAACACCAGGGAGAGGCATTCCTTCTCCACAGCGGTGTATCGGTCCTCTGGCCCAATCATTATTCGACTGAGGTAATATATGGCTTGTTCATGGCCTGCGTCGTTGTTTTGAGCTAGCAGGGCGCCAAGGGAATGCTCTATTGCGCGTACGTAGAGTAGGAATAGTTTTCCAGCAACCGGAGCCACCAGGACTGGAGGGTTTGACAAATATTCTTTGATGCTGTCGAAGGCCCGCTGATATTCTTCGTTCCATATGAATGAGACGCCTTTCTTCATGAGATGGGTGAATGGTCGACATCGCCCGGAGAGGTTGGAAATGAATCTCCTGATGTAAGCTAGCCTCCCTTGGAGGCCTCTGAGTTCGCAGAGATTTCTCGGGGGACCCATCTCCATAATTGCCTTTGTCTTCTCAGGGTCTACATGGATACCCTGGGCGGTGATGATAAAACCCAAGAACTTCCTGCTGGATACGCCCAGGAAGGACTTTGTGGGATTCATTTTCAGATTGTGCGCTCGCATCAGTTCGAATACCGTCCTCAGATCCTGCAGATGGTCTCCCTTACAACGACTCTTGACAGCGATGTCATCAACATAGCACTCTACCGTCTTGCGTAAGTGGTCTCTGAAGATGATACTCATGGCTCTTTGATATGTGGCACCGGCATTCTTCAAATCGAAAGGCATGACTGTATAAAAGTATGTGCCAATCGGTGTTCGGAATGATGTATGCTTTTCGTCGTCAGGAAATATCTTGATTTGATTGTACCCCGAGAAACCATCCATGAATGACATACGTTCGAAGCCGCAAGTGTTGTCAATCATGATGTCTGTGATAGGGAGGGGGAATTCATCTTTGGGGCATGCCTCGTTCAGATTGCGGAAGTCGATGCAGATTCGAATCTTCCTATTCTTCTTAAGGACGGGTACTATGTTGGCGACCCAATCAGGATGTTGCTCCTCACGAATGAAGCCGCTGGCTATCAGTTTGTTGACTTCGGTTTCGATCGCATCCATGATGCCCGGGCAAAAGCGTCGCTGTTGTTGCTTGACTGGCTTTGCATCTGGCCGAATGTTGAGTTTGTGAAGAGCAATATCAGGATTTAACCCCGACATGTCCTCATAGCTCCAGGCGAATACATCAATATATTCTTTGACAAGTTCCAGCAGCGATTCTCGCTCTTCGTCTGTCAGGCTTTTACTGACGAAGATTGGTTTTGGAGAAGATTCGCTGCCGAGGTCGACCTGTATAACCTCGTCTTCAGTAGGAGGTTCTCTCTGTTCGAACTGCTTTTCCTATTGTGCATCCAGCTGTTGGGCCCACGGCTCTAGCTCGAGGATTTCGAGAATATCATCATCTTCTTCATATGCGTCGACGAATGCCATATTGACTGACAAGACTTGTCTGAATATATCTCCGATGCTGGTATCTGAGTCAAAAGTTGGTGACCCGGTTGAATGTGAATGCCATTCTTCATCTGAACTCTCAGGGGTCGTCGTGGGTGTTACATACCCTAACCCACATTGAGTCTTGCTATAGTAGTCCCGTGGTTTGCCAGCCGGGACAAGTGGTTTCAAAGGTAATCGTCGTCCAGTGCCGTAGTTCAAGCCTGGCGTCATCTCCAGATCATACCCCTATTTCTGTATGAGATGTTTGGATTGGGGGCTATAAAGATACAGAGGCAGTCTTCCGGCATCTGATTCAAGGTCGACTTCTTCTATGGTGAAGGGATGTGGATCGTCTTTCCGGCCGAAGATGATCGTATGGTCCCCTCCCTCGATTATGCGGTAAGTGTCTTCTACTGGAGTAAGCTGGATTGTGGTGTACACATTTGTCACCTGTGTGTGTAGGTGAGTGCCTATACCGTGTTCTATAGCATATATTGTACAAAGCTTATTAAGCTCGAAGTAGTTCAAAGATAGCCCTTTATTGATGAAGTAAGGTATCTTTTCTAGGGGGATTGCATCATCTGCGGAGGGAACATCAGTGTGGGCAGCCACATACTTGGCCAGCTCCGATTCCTCTTCGGCTACCCCGTGAGTAAATGACGACTGAGAGGACGACCTGGGCAGCTTGATCGTCAGGGGTTCAGTTGGCGGAGCAGAGCGTGGAGTTGTTGGCAGACTAGCGACCCCCAGCTTGGTACTCGATGCTGGGCGGGGAGTGGTTGGTTCGCTAGAGGTTCCAGACCTTGCATCGGGGTGACGACTCTTCTTGGAAAGGCGTATCGTCATTAGCTTGTCGGAAGGATTGAGCTTCTCCGTTTGCGGCTGGCCGACTCTTGGCAGCCTGATTGTCAGTGGCTCCGTTGTGGGTCTTGGCACCTGGCCATACCTTGGCAGCCGAATTATCATCTGTTCTTCTTGCGCCGAGAGGCTGATTGCGTCCTTACGCAGAGTAGCGGTAAGGGGTACAGACTTGCCAGGTTTACGAGCTTGGAGGTGGATCGTCAGAGGTTCTTCTGATCCTGTGGCTGTCTCGGTACGAGTTTGCATATCTTCTTCACCAAGGTGCTTCTTCGACTGTTCGTACAAACAGGAGTCTGAGTTGTAGGATTCGACCCCTTTGAAGGGATCGATATCAGCAAATTTTGTCCTCACGAAGCCGTACTTGTCGACATATTTGAAGCACTGGTGCAGTGTGGAAGGCACGATCATATAATCGTGTATCCACGGGCGCCCCAAGAGGATGTTGTAAGAAGTGTCTGCATCTATGACGTAGCAGGTGACTTCTGATTGGAGATCGCCAATTTGATATTTCAGACGGATCTTCCCAATTGGGTAGCTCCTGTCCGAATTGAAACCGCTGATGGCGGTGCTTGTACGTGTCAGACGATGCATTAGAATGCAGAGGTGATGTAGCAGACCCTTCGGGATAATGCTTATGGAAGAGCCAGGATCAATGTGCATCCGATCCACCTTTACGTCGCCGATGTGTCCAGTGTAGTATAACGGGCGGTCGTGCAGGTTGGTTTTGATGAGCATGTCCTGCAGAGTGAAGATAATGTTGGGTATCGCTCCCGTGCAAGCGCTGTCTTGGAGATCTGCAGGCGGGTTCTCTCCTGTGAGGTTGACCTGAGCCAGGTATACGTCGGCATTTTGGAGTGCATCGCTCAAAGCTGCTCGCACATCCTTTGAGAGTCTCAGAAGCTCATATAGTGACAACTTGGCTGGTGTGTTGGCCAATTGTGCCAGGATGTCGAAGTTGTAGGACCTCTCTAGCCCCTGTTGTGTCTCTTTTCGGAGGGATTTGTCAAAGCGAGTCTTCTTCGGCCTAGGCTTATCGGTCGTCGGAGGCTGAGCCGGTCCCGGAGCGTCGGTTGTAGCGGGCTGATGATCTTCGGCCGAGTTGTCAGCTACAGGTTGGGATTGTGCCCCAGACCGAGTGACGACGGCTGTAGCTTCTTCGATATCTGCCGAGATTGTGCGGCAGGACCTAACTTTTCCACTCTTCTTCTTACCAATGGAAGATGGTGTGGGCTGAGTCACTTCTGATACCAAGTCTGGATGGACCCATATGACCTCCCCTCGTGATGTGGTGAGAGGTACTAGACCAGCGGCCTGATCTCGAGGAGGTGGAAGATTAGCAATTTCTATTGTCGCCAGAGGGATGGGGACCACACCGTCTTGAGTTTTCGTCGGAGGGATGTTGCCGAATTGTACCGACACCATATTGGCTGCCACTGTTACCTCCTCGAAATCGATGGCCAGAGCGTTCGAATCGATGAGGTTTTTGATGTACCGTTTTAATTGGTAGCAGTCTTGTGTAGCATGGTAGACGTAGCGGTGGTAATGGCAGTACTTGGGATTCTCTATTTCTGCCGGCCGTGGTTCCCGTCTTGGTAGAGGGAGCTAGATTCTGTCTCCTTGTATGAGCATGTCCAAGATGGGCTTGACGTGACCGTCTTCGAAGGAGTAAGTGATTTGCGGCCGTTGTTTGTCTGCCGGCTTTGGCTCAGGCTTCTGTGCTGTGTCGGCCACCATAGCCTGCTTGCCTTTGTTGTCCCGATTGTTGGAGGAGCTACCCCCATTGTTGGTGTTGGCGTTGGGACGTCTGTTCTTGTCCTCTCCCTCCGAGATGTGCAATCCCAGTTGGCGAGCCTTCTTCAGTCGTTCTTCGGCGCTTGTGGCACTGATGATAAACGTCTTCCAGTCCTTGAATTGACTTTCGCCCATCCAGAGACTGATTGTTGGGAGCAATCTCTTTTGGCAAATTTCAATCAAGGAGGAATCCGGATTTTCAGACGGCAGCTTCATTGCGGTTTGGCGAAATCGCTCGATATAGTTCCTTGTCAGCTCTTTTTCTCCTTGGACGACGTCCATGAGAGTGGACATTGTGATGTCCTGCCCTACTTCGTAGAATCTCTCCAAGAACATGCACCTGAAGCCGGCGAAGGAGTGGATGCGGTTGTCCGGCAGATGGCGATACCAGTCGAAGGCAACTCCTTCCAATGCCCCGATGAATAATCGTGTGAGGATGGCATCGTCATGGTACAGATGGTCGGTGGTGACCTCGAAGTAAGTGATGTACTGACTTGCGGAGGTCTTGCCATCATACGGGTTGATGTTAAACGGCTTATATCTTGGCTGGGAATGGAACATCCCTCCAGGCAGCAGGGTACGGTTGCCGAATTCTGAGGTCTTGAGAGTTTACTCGAGCGTGAAACATGGCTCGGAGCTCCTGGACCTCTCTTCTTGCTTCTCGGGCCTCATCCACAGCGATGGGGGCCGTTACTTCAGGAGGATTGTTGTCCTGGTTCGGTGCCGCTGAATTCGAGTCTGCATTGAATACGGGACCCGCGCTTGTTTGGCCAGGCGTCCCTCCTTGTAGAATTGGAATGGCCGCTTTGATCTCGTCCACAGACTTGACCAAGGCGAGCAGTATGGCTTCCAGAGTGTCGATGCGTTGGCGATCACTGGAACCCCCTTGGCTGCTGTCCGTCAAGAACACCGTCTTTACATGAGGAGAGATGGACGGAGCAGTGGAGGAAGCGCCCTCCGAATCATACCCATGTAGTGAGAAGTCATCGGGATATGTGGGAATGTTCTCCTCTGGTTCGGACTCAGAAGGAACAGTACCCCCAGTTTTCGAGTTTGTCTCGTCTTGGAAATTGTGGACGTCCTCGGGGACGTCGGGGTTTGCTGCATCTGATGGGAGAGTTGTTTCCCCCGGCTCGTATTCTTGGAACATCGGATTATCGTGGATGTTCTGAGGAGTGCTACCCCCAGTCCCAGCAACCCCTAGTGGTGTGGACGACGAATCTCCCACTGTTGCAGATTTCGTCTTAGAACGGGTGCTTTGGAAAACTCCGGTGGTGGGCACCCGCTTAGACGATAGTCTTTTGGTCAAAGTGGTTGAAATCTTTGGGCTAGGAGTACTGGTCTTCTTCCCTCTCCCGTCGGCGGGGACTTTCCGAGCAGAGTTGCAGGAGACGACGGAAAGTGCCTCGTCTTCTAAAGATGGCTGTTGCAGTCTCCGAAAGACGGACTGCCGGTCTTTTCGCACCGTCGCATTGTTGCAGCAGCAGTTGACGATGACTTGGGTGCAGTGACGTCCGTGGGAGGACTCTTTGCACCCTGATGCATCTTCTCTTTCCTTGCGTTTGTGGAGGATGGCCTCACGCAAGTCAGATGGGTCTGGGTCGACCACGTTTGCTCCCTGGATTTTGGGAGACTTTTGCGAACCTCTCTGCCCGTTTGTCGTCGGGGGCTGGACTTGAGTGGTTCTGTACAACTTCCCATCTGAGGCTCGCATAACGGTATGCGGGACACTCGGATGGTCAGAGACCGAATCAGCGGACCGAACTTGCCAAGCTCGCGCTGCCCTAGACTTCTTCGCTCTAGTGCGTAAGGGCACATAGTAGGAAGAGTCTAAGTGATACTGGAGAGAGTCAGACATGTCTTCTTGAGAGCACAAGAGATCAAGACCATAAGAGAGGCGGTCGAAGGCAGAATTGCGTGGAGTAGGCGTTATGCGGCTGTCGTCAACAATCTTCATGCGGCTGGCAGACATAGCCGCATAGGCTTTCTTCATGCGGCTGGAAGTCTCAGCCGCATAAGTTTTCTTCATGCTGCTGGATGATCTGGCCGCATAGACTTTCTTCATACGGATGGCAGATTCAGCCGTATGAACATCCTGCATGTGGTTGGCAAATTTGGCCACAGGAGTGTTCGGCTTCTTCTTGGGACGCATAGAATCACTCTTTGTCCCTGTAAGTCCAGCATCGTAGTGCTTTCCTCTGCCGGACTTGGGGACAGCAGAGTGCTCTACGGCTCGAAGTGGAGCCGTATGAGAATTGCCTTCACCGTCTTGGATAGCAGAGAGTACCCCGTCCAGAGCTTGTGGAGGAGCAAATGATTTTGGCCTCCACTCGCAGCGAGCTTTCTTTGTGCGGGTTCGCTTCTTGATCAGGCCAGCACTTCCTTCAGAGAGCATTTCTTCAAACGCCTGTTGGTCGAAGCGGACGACCATCTTCTGTTGCGTGGAGCCAAGTTTGGCTGCATCCGATTGCGTCACCAACTCCTCAGCCGTGGAGAAGTTAGTCCCCAGCAGAGTCGCCATCGTGTTTGCCATGAAATATAAAAGAGCAGAACAATTATCGGAGGACTGGACTTTTACTTCACAATACAAACTCGCTTGTACAAAGAAAGCCTAGGGACGAAAGCCTAGGTACAGCAATCTAAGTACAATTGTTTATTTTAGATTCTGGGGGGTGACGGTAGAGGCTCGGGAAAGCGACGGCAGCTCTGCCTTACTTCTTGGACGATCGGGTGCAGCCTTGGCTCTGTAGAAGAACTGCTGGGCGTTGATGAAGAAATGCTATCTCTTCAGGTTCTCTGGCTCTCTCTGTATATCTCTGTGTATATCTCTCTCCGTCTCTCTGTATGTGTGTCTCCGTATATCTTCGTAAGGGAATGGCACTTTGCTATTTATAAGAGTGGGGGGTCTCATTAGGGTTTGCAATGATTGCCCATTCTTGAAAGTCGGCGGCTAAGGATCATTAAATCTGGGCCGTTCATTTGAGATTTGAGCAATAAATGTGATTGCATCAAATCTTTCATGGGTAATTAATGTTGATTGACATAAATCCTCCCGATTTATTATGCCAACCTCGGATTCTTTGATACGTGTCTTTGCAAATGATCTGTTGATCCCAATATTTCATTAGGATTTGTTGAAAGATTTCGATCAATCTGATGCCACGTGCCCTACTGTCATGCCACGTGTCATAACAGCAGAAATCTGAGCCGCAGAAAAGTTGGGCCGCATGAGTATGAGTGAACCGCATGGAGATAGTCCTCATGAGCCGCATGAGGATGGTCATCGTGAGCCGCATGGGGCTGGTCTTCATGAGCCGTATGGGGCTGATCTTCGTGAGCCGCATGGGGCTATCTTCGTGAGCCGCATGGGGCTGATCTTAGTGAGCCGCATGGGGCTGATCTTCGTGAGCCGCATGGGGCTATTCTTCGTGAGCCGCATGGGGGAGCCTCCGCTTGGTCCGCATACGACTGTCCACGTGTCAAGGCCGCATGAAGGTTTCTGACTCTCGGGGGATCGTGTCAGAGATTTTCTTCGCTTCCCAAAGAGTCCGTCATTATGAGGGAGTCATAATGATATCTTTGTGTCAGAACTGTCAGAGATGTCAGCCGTCAAGGCATTTAATGCAGTAAAGGACGAACGAGAGAGCTGTTTGCGTGCCACGTGGCTCCTCTTTGAGCCGCATAGGACTTTCTTGAGCCGCATAGATCTTTGATCCGCATGGATCCTTGAGCCGCATGACTTCTCTGAGCCGCATGGGGTTCTCTGGCCGCATGGATCTTTTTTTTTTATTTTTCATGCTTCTACAACTAGTAACTCTAGCCATCTCCTCTGATGCATGTTGAGATCCTTCTGGGTAAACACATACTTAAGACTTTTGTGATCGATAATAATTTCTACCCGATCCCCATACAAGTAATGCCTTCAAAGCTTGAGTACGAAAACCATCGCTGCTAACTCCAAGTCATGTGTTAGATAATTCTTCTCGTGATCATGAAGCTGACGTGACGCATAAGCTACTACATTGCCATCTTGCATTAGGACACATCCTAATCCCTTACCTCAAACGTCACAATAAACTAAAAATTCTCCACTCCCATCTAAAAGCATGAGAATGGGTGCCATCATCAATCCTTGCTACAACTTCTAGAATGAACTATGACATTTTGCTATCCAAGCAAACTGTACATCCTTACGGGTCAACTACGTCAATGGTGCTGAAATCCGAGCAAAGTCTGACGCAAATCGTCGGTAATAGTCCGCCAATCCTAGAAAACTACAAACTTCTGCAATGGTGCTAGGTACTAGCCATATCTCTATAGCCACTATCTTCTGGAGATCCACTTTCACTCCACCTCTGGTGATGATATGACCTATGTATGAAATACGATCAAGCTAAAATTTGCACTTGCTGAACTTCGCATACAACTGGTGCTCTCTGAGAATCTGCAGGACTACTTGGAGATGTTGCTCATACGCTGCTTTATTCCTGCTATAGACTAAGATGTCATCTATAAATACTATCACAAACTGATCCAAATAGGACATGAATATGCGATTCATGGGATCCATGAATACTGCTGGCACGTTGGTCCTCTGAATAGCATAACGAGAAACTTCCAATGTCCATATCTAGATCTGAATGTCATCTTCGAGATGTCTTGCTCTCTGACTCTGATCTGATGGTACCCTGACCGCAAGTCAATCTTTGAGAATACTGTTGCTCCACTGAGTTGATCGAATAAATCATCTATCCTTGGTAGGGGATATCTGTTCGTGATTGTTACAAAATTTAAGGTATGTTAATCAACACATAATATTGACGTACCATCCTTCTTCTTCACAAAAAACATCGGGTCTCCCCTAGGGGTGAGCATTATTCGGTTTTGAACCGAAAACCGAACCGAATTCGGTTCGGTTTCAGTTTTGAAAATACTAAATTTTCTTATTCGGTTTCGGTTTCGGTTTTGGGTTTCGGTCCAAAACCGAAAACCGAAAACCGAATAAGAAATTTTAGTTTATATATATATATATATATATATATATATATATATATATATATATATATATATATATATATATATATATATAGGTACTAATTATAGGTATATACTAAATATATATAGGTATATACTATACGTATATAATAAATATATCTAGGTATATTTAGTTATTATATATATTAGCAAAAAAATACAAATAAACCCAAAAACCGAATAAACCGAAAATCGAACCGATTTAATTAGGTTCGGTTTCGGTCCAATTCGGTTTTCGGTTATTCGATTCGGTTGAAACCGAATAAACCGAGTACTCACCCCTAGTCTTTCCAAGGTGATCCACTAGCACGAATGAATCCCTTGGTTCTGAGTTCTTCAATCATCTTGTACATGATCTCCAATTCCGATAGTGCCATTCTGTAGACTCTCTCTGATACTGGCGTCGTCCCTGGAATCAAATCAATGGTGAACTTTATCTCTTTCTTTGGCAACTTGCCTGGGAGCTCTTTGGAAAATACGTCAGAAAATTCTTCTACTACTCTGGGAAACTAAACTGCTTCTGCTACTGCCATTCGCAAGACTGGTGGAGAAGGTTCTACTTCGTCTTTGGAAAACAAAAACTCTTTTTTCTCGGGAATACCAAAAATATTCCTGCCAACATGGCAGTCTATTCTTGCATATTGATCCTTCAACCAATCCATTCATAGGACCATATCATAGTCGGCCATCAAAAATTCTATCAATCTAGCGAAGAACTCTCTACCGCTAACTACGATTTGACGTGAGGAAAAGACTCTATCTACTCCCATAAGACCATTACCAGTAAGTATATTGAGTCTTACTGATAATGACTCGGGCTCTACTCCTATTCGTATTATGAATCGTGCAGACATAAATGAATGTAATGTACTTGAATCAAATAATATTGTTGCTGGAAAAGAGTTGACGAGAATGGTACCTGCCACCACCTCACCTGATGCTAATTTTTCTGCTACTGTCAGAGCCATAGCTTGACCATGTCCTCTTGGTGCTGGTCTCCTCTGGTGGTTACCTCTCTGCCTGTTCTGAATCTGAGCTTGAGTCTGAATATACTGTTGCGGTCTATGCTGCTGGAATGCTTGAGCCTGAGGCGGCAATGGCCTTGGAGGCTGGTACTGATGCTGCATTGGTGTTAGTCCCCTAACCGATGGACTTCTTAGGGTTGACGAAGATGAACTAGCTCTATTCGGACAGGAACCGATTTTATGGTCCCCACAAGCTAAGCACAACTGTGCTCTGCAACATTCTGAAATCACGTGCCCATGCTTCCCACAATGAGAGTAGTCCATTGCGAAAGATTGCTTCTATTTCTGTTGCTGAGGGTACGTCAGAGTCGAGTGATGAACCGACAAAACTGTGGTCTCCTTCCTAGGAGCTCCAATGGTCAATACCCTAGCTGCAGGGGCTGGTGCAGACGACTGAGATAACTGTCCATGGGGCTTCTTTTGTCCTCCAGTTCGATCTACTATCCTCTGTGAAGTATATTCATGCCTTCTTGATACTCGTAAAACTACATCAAATACCTGGTGCTCAAACTGCTCTACTGCTAGAATATTCTCTATGTGGAGTCCCTGCTGGAATTGTTGCACTCGATCTAATTCGATCGCCACCAAGGTGGGAGCAAACTGACTAAGCCTAGAAAACCCGACCGTATATCCATCGACCGTCCTTTCCATTTGCTTGAGATTGATGAACCTTGTCTATAGATCATACCGAGCTACTGCATCAAAGTACTTCGTCTGAAATCTATCGCCGAATATCGTCCACATAATAGGCGTCACCAAGCTAACTGCTTGCATCGTCCACCAGCTGCGGGCTAAGTCCAATAATTGTAGGCACATAACGGCCACCTTCTCTTCTTCTGGAATCCGAGCTGCCTCTAGAATAACCTTTATATCCTAAAGCCAAGCATCAGCAGCAATAGCATCTTCATTGTCGTCAAAGAAAGGAGGGTTCAGGCGCTTAAAGCTGTTAGCCGCATTGTTCCCCTGATAACCAACTCTGTCTATAGCTTCTTCTACTGCCTGTTGTAGGATATCTCCCCGACGATCTTGTGATGCAAAAAAATCTCGGATGAGTCCCATTAGGGTTCTATTGTCAGGATTTGCAGGCTGGGCTGGTTGTACTGGTGGCTCTGGATCCCCGAAAGGCATAACTCGGGAGGATGCCCCTGAGTGCTGGGCTTCGTCCCCAGGTTACTGCTGGTTTACTGGAGGTGCTCCACCCGGCTGATCAGTAGTACCAACAACAATACTACTGAAGAAAATGACATGGAGAACAATAAGGAAGGACCAAGATAGATCAAGGATAAAGCACCTTATCAGGTCAAGATTCAGAAAGATTATAAAGCACGAGTAGAGATCAAGGACGAATAATGATTGAGACATATTCAGTAAAACCCTCACACATCTTGATTTATAAGACCTGTATGGGCCACCACTTAAACCGTGACATGCCCCAAAACCAGAATACTAGAGAGTAGGGGACAGATACAGCCAGCTACGTACATTGAAGTGCAACCTTTTTCGCAATACGGTCACGACTGTCTAGATGCATGAGGGTTTATCTACAAGCCAACAGTCTCTTATGGTCAAGAACAAGCCTAGTGTCTTAATCTCAAGCAAGCAAATAATTGTTACAAGATGTTAGATCGTCAGACATATAAAGTGAGGCATCCCAAATATTACATATTCAGATGATCATGAAGCTAGTCATACAAAATACGAAGCCTAACAAGAGTTAAGTCATACATGATCAATCCTAAGATTTGCTAATCATGTAACAGCCCTTAGGCTGACAGAAATTAAGTTTCAACACGAGCTAACACTTGCTCGACGGCTAAATGCCTCAAAAGAATAATTTACAATAAAACGGAAGAGCAGAATAAGAAAACCCATTCGTTGCCACGGTTACTTCTAGTGTTCATCATCTGGCTAGAAGGCAGAAAGATCTTCGGGTACTACACCGAAATCTGGCCACACAAAACCAGCTGGGTCAGAACCCAGAAGAGCAAGTACCATAAGGGATGCTCCACTTATGAACTAAAAACAGCATAAAAATAAATAGAAGAATGGGTAAAAGAACATAATTAAATAACATGAAAGATAGAGTTAAAAGAACACACTAGCTTGTATTAGAAAAATAAGAGGTGAAATATAATTCCCATGTTAATCATGAGACAATCATTCAGGCATGGCCAATCAAGTCCTACGGCTTGCTATCATTAGCTAACTAGGGTTATCACAGGCCTAGTTACTAACAAGATGCAATTGAGATGTTCCCGCAGTCACAAGCCCTGCAGACAATCCAGGTTATCCAAGCGGGGGTTACAAGAGTTTATCAAGATTTAAAAGTACTTTTAGTTTACAAGGAGTGAAACACATGACAGTGTGCTGCAAATGCGCCCTACTCGATGGTAGGCTACAAGTCCACGGGTGTGGCCCAGAAAAATGGGATTGCCTGTAACTAGGAAATCTCTTGATATGAACTACTTGATCAATCTAGTTGTTAACCTAGTCATATTCACTATAAACCCCTGATCGTGGTAACCAGGAATCCATGTCATAGACATGATAGACGAAATAGTTAGCTTGTACAGTCACAATCAAGAAAATCAACCACGGAGTTAAGGCAAGGGTTACATTTAGCAAGACATAAATAGCTGTCGCAACAGCAATCAAGATTTCATGTGTCATATCAGGTTTACTTGTAATGTCAAGAGTGCGCCTCGATGGGCCACTCTAAATATTATCAGGATAGGATCATGTTGTCATATTCAAGTTCAAGTTATTAGCTTAAGATTATCAAGTCGGATCGTCACAATTTAGGCCAAGTATAGAAAACATGCAAAGAGGATAAAGAACTATGATTCAAACTATCAGTCATATATGAACTCCAGTTAAGATAAAACAAATATATTCTTGAAGCCAAGATGAAGATCTACAACTTTCATGTTTTGAGTTTTACAATATTTCAGCTACAAAATAGCTTAAACATGCAAATACGATCATTTAGATGTATTCGCGCGCGAGTGTGCGGCACGTGCGGGCAAAACTGACCACGGCGCACGGAGCATGAGAGCACGGCGTGCCGCAAGAAAAATGTGCGGACGTACGGCACGCGGCGCACGAAACGTGCAATGAGCGCGGACCAAATTGGCCACGGCGTACGGAGCACAAGAGCACGGTGCGCAAACGTGCAGCGAACGAATCACACGGGCACACGGCGTGCGTAGACCAAATTGGCCACGGTGTGCGGAGCACGAGAGCATGGCGTGCAGACGCGCGGGCACACGGACCAAATTTGCCACGGCGCACAGCAAACGAATCGTGCGGGCGCACGGCACACGAAATGAGCAACCCGCGCGGTCAAAACTGCCAATGATGTGCAGGGCGCAGATGCAGGGTGCACGGCACTGTTTATCGTCTCGGCAACACCGAAGATGTGCGGGAACCCATGAACACAAAATTGTCGTAACTTCTTCAAAATAAATCGAAATCAAGCGGTTCAAAAGCCAAAATTGGGTAGAATTGAATTCCCCACTAGATGGAACCATTAGCTTTTTGGAAATAACAAGTTTCTAGATATCAAAGCCAAGAAAAACAAAAAAGTTAAAACTTAGATCAACACAAATCTATCCATAAAAACCGAAAATTTCAAGTTCTAAAGATGCTTAGAATCATGTAGAGAAGGAGATGGAACAACAAAAATAAAGATCATTTATGGAGCAAGTTGCACTTGCCTAGGGTTTGGTGGAGGAGAAAATAAAGAAGAAGAAGAAGAATTAAATGAGAAATAATGCAGAGAGAGAGAGAAGTTGGTTTATATACCAACCCTTCTCATCTCAAACCAACCAAACCAAACCAAGCCAAGCCAAGCCAAAGCCAAATTAAACCTGTCACGACCCGCTCCCGAATAATCAGACACGAGTCGGACACGCCCAGCCTTCGTCGAAGGACACGACGAAGTAAGCTGTACAATTCTAAGGAAAACTCCAAGAAACAAGAAATGTAAAATATCACAACTACTATACACGTTTCCAGAATCACCACAATCCACAAATTATTATACAATATCATCCGGAGACAAATCCGGTAACATGAATAAAAATTATACAATCCTGAAATCCTCAATAAAATACAATACATGATAAAATCCTCTAAAACAATCTAAGAAAAGTCATGTTTATAACTCTAAAATTCTAGGTCTATCCTGAGGCACAACTCTATCCTGGCTTCGGGCTCTGGCCCATGAAGGAGATACAACACCATCAAGTAAACCTGCAACGTATCCTGTCAGGAAAAGAGCAAAGTACAACCCCGAAAAGAAGCTCTAAATAATGTAAACTGAAGTGCATGAAAAAGAATCACGATATGAACTATGATACAAGACAGGAATATGAAACTGTGGTAAAGGAATAACAATAAAATTATGGTACCGGATCCAGAAACAATAAACTATACTATCAGTGTAACATGCATTTGAAATAACTATCAGAGTATGTGACCGGCTGGGTAAACAATGAACAGTGAACAGTGAACAATGAACAATGGTACGGCTTAGAGTCCTACGTGCACGATGTGAGACCTAAGCTATTAGTCAATGCCTAGCTAAAATAGGATTGGTCACATATCTGTAGTATTTCTCCACCCCAATGTACAAGTAAGAACAATGAACTATGAACAATGAACTATGAACGATGAACGGTGAACAATGAACAATCGTGTGTACAACGTGTCAATATGAGAACATGAAACAAGACATAAAATACAGAGTAAAGAGTTCGAGCCGGTGTACTTGCCTTGTTCTAGAAGATCGAGAGTAGGGAGATCGTAATCTCTCTGTCCACCTATTTTAGATATAAGTTGGTTAGTATTCTAATCAATGTCAATTATCTAATTATTACTAACTAGCTGTATACTAGTTATGCATTAGCTAACATTTATTCTTTTTTTTTAAAAACAAATTCTGGCTTAAATCAAAATAGGTATTAGTGAATATATTTATAACTAGCTAGAGAAATAAGACCTTTGTTAAAAATATACATTTCCTCAAAGTATTAGAGTGGTTAGCAAAATTTGGAGAGCACATATTTATACATATTAAACCACATCAAAATATTCAACTAGCAAATTAGTTTGATTATATAAACATTTTTTTAGAGTAAGACCGTATTAGCTAGCTACTAGATACCAATAAGCTATTTAATAGAAAATAGTTTATATAATAATCATGAAATCTTTTCGGGTAAAAAAAAAATAATACAATTTGTATAATAGTATTACTAAGCATATAATTTAGCCCAATAATCTAGCCATGGATCCCGCCCAACTGAACAACATATCTTAGCAATAAAACCAAGGTTCAAAAGCCCAATATTCCACAACTGCTACCAATACTCCAAACTGCTACTGCTAAGCATTTTCTATATATCACTCATCAAACCCAGCCTATCTGTCATCAACCTATACTTCATTTGAATACACAACATGAACACCATCAACCCAATATAGACAACCTGTTTTAGCATTACAAATTTAAACAACGATTTTCTATCTTCCCCAAACCACTATTTCTTACGAATTAACATGAATAACCAAACATTCATAACTGGCTTAACGAGCTGTGCACCCAACCCAGCAGATATACCAGATTTAAAACTCCCGTTCCAGCCACCTAACCACAACTAAAACTCAAAACCAGACAACATTTCGACAACCAGCTAGATTTATACAACCCAAGGTTTAATAATTCACCATCAAATGTTCCATGGAACATTCAATACTGATCAGGCTAACATTTAAACTGTGTGTCCTGCCAACGTACGCAGACTCCAACCCAAGCAACCCTTGCTTTCCTGCACCTGACACCGACATAACAATCTGGACACGAACCATCTACAATCCCACAACCCGACCCTGTCCAGTAATTCACCCGATCAAGAAAAATCATAACAATCAGATCTAAGTTTAAGAAGTGGAGAGTGTTACCTGTGATGAGATTCAAATCAAAGCGGAGACACGATTTCGACGGTCAGCCTTGTCTCCTCATGCGTCTACAAACTCGAGTTCTTCTGGGATCTTCCCTCGAGCACAAACAGAGCAAACAAGGCCATCCTTAGATCATTGATGGTAAATTTATCAAGTACAGAGAAAAAATTTCAAGAATCAAAATCCGAGTTTGATACTTGGTTTCGAGATCAAAATTCGACTGACTCTGATCGCACCAACTGTGATCGAGAAACCTCGTCCTCAACCCTTGCCCGCTGATGATGCAGCCGTCGATCTGAGATCGGTCGACAAGGAAAATGAACAACTCGGAGGAAGGAATGGCCTGAGAATTCCGATCACTTGATCATGAACCTCCCATAAACAAAGGAAACAATAGAAGACGATTCTCTGCAAGGGTTCAGGATGAACTCACCTCCGATGCTGTCGGAGAAAGAACGGTGCACCGTCGCGGGACTCGTCGAACCGTCGTCGAGGAAACGCCGGGATCAGAGGTTGATGCGCCCGTACAGTCGTCGAGCTCGTGGTCGCCGTGCGTTCGCCGTGTCGGTCGTGGTCAAAGGAAACACCAGAGTTGGCACCGCAGCGGTCGTCGAGCTCGTCACCGTCGTCGTCGATGAAGGAAGAGATCGAGTCACTGGCGCTGTCGATGAAGCTTCGGTAGGATCTTAGCCTCAACCGTCAGAGGAGGACGTCGGCACCATCGCTATAGATCCCGACCGCCGGAATTTGAAGGAAATAGGTTAGGGTTTGGAAGTTGATTAGGAAGAAGAGGAACGAAGAGCTGTGCACTCTTCTGAGAATTGAGAATAAAATTCTCTCTCCTGCCCAAATAACGTCTGGCCAGTTTACAAACACCCCCCCCCCCCCCCCCGCAAGTACTTTAAGTAATTAAGACCCCCCCTTTTTTACTAATTACAGGAATTGCTAAAAATCAGTTAGGAATTTGAAAATTTTATGTGGGACCACTAAGTTAGTTATAACAACTTGAAAATTCAAATTTTAAGGATTTTAAAAGTTTAGAGGGAAAATAAAAATGGAATTTTAAATTATAACCAACATTCCTATGACAAACCCAAAGTGAAATGGGCCCATCATCAACCCCATTAATTATTTAACTTAGAGAAAATAGAAGATGAAATCATTAATCTCTAATCAAAATTTAACCAGGAATTTATTCACATAAAATATGCAAATTTTATTTTAGGAAAATAACTTTCTAAAAAAAAAAAAAATTATCATTCTCCAAAAATTTAAAATACCAGGAAAATAGTATTATTTATAAATTTTGGAAAAGCGGAATTACAAAACCAAACCAAAAGTAAATCAAGTCAAGATTAAACCAAGTCAAGGCTAAGCAAGACAAGTCGAAGTACGGGCCATCTGACAGATGTCTGAAATTCGTATACGTATACTGAAGATACGTATAACAGAAAATAGGAGTGAGGTTACAGTAATTAGTTCTAACCCTATTCATGACTTGTTATGACTTAAATAAACCTTATTGTGGTTAAACTAGAATGTAGATCCAAGCGTCATGACAAGTTCAAATAGGTTCATTAACCAATAGTCCAATAAATAGGCTAGTCGACTAATAAATGCAACCACCACTTATAATTAATTAAATAAATATGCACACTATATAATAAATATAAAATGACAAAAATAACCCTATCTAAGATTATGGTAGTGACAATGGCAACTTTCAAAACCATCGTTGAGAACATCTAAGCAACATTATGACACTCTTTTTTCCATATTCTACACACATACTTGACTCAATGAGATTATTCCCTTAGCTATGTAGATTCATCTCTTTTATTA
The DNA here is from genome assembly GCA_029216955.1 of Iris pallida. Lineage (NCBI taxonomy): Eukaryota > Viridiplantae > Streptophyta > Magnoliopsida > Asparagales > Iridaceae > Iris > Iris pallida. The sequence continues at coordinate 23,774,357 of JANAVB010021796.1, forward strand.
TTAAGCCTATTCAGTGCAATAAAAACTTTCTTTTATTAGTGTAAAGGCCAAGCTGAGGTAAGATCACGAAGCCATCCACATGAGTAAGGAGTTGCCTCGACCGTTCGAGACTTCGAGCAAGCCGTTGTCTGGCTAAGTCCAAACACTGTTGTATTTCGATTCCTCTGAGCGGGACAGGACATTACAGCTAGGACGTCCTTATGCTATAGTGGTATGACACCATGATGAGGTATAGCATCGACTTTGGGCCATATTGTAGTAGCGTAGCACTGCAAGGCTTCATGCCAGGACTCTTTAAAAGAACTCACCTATAGTATATTGAAAGAAATATAGGTCATCTCTTGAGGGTAAGTTTGTAGACACCTAATATACATACATTGAAACCAGACGGGCACATGGCCTTAATTATTATGCAACCAGAAGCACAACTGATGTCATTGTATGAGTGGAAAGAATTGTAGCTATGGTGCAGAATTCAAGGCTTAGTCCATTATTGTATCATACTGTTGTTTGACTCATGCAAGAAGATTCAAGTCGAAGCGATATCTATCCTAATACATGAGGGGTAGTCACTGTGGGAAACACTCAGCCTACATATTGAGATATATAGGGGATTGTTGGTATTTTTTTCTTTGGACTAGTGTAAAATAATTCTACATAGGATATATGTAATGACCCGCTCCGCCCTAGCGGAACGCCGATTCAAACGGCAAGTGCAACGACTCAAACGAGCCGTCGACCCGAAGAGTTGGCATCGACCTGATGAAGAATCGATGCAAGGCTTACATTGGCCGTCAAGATGAATCCAGACTTAGACTATCAAAGGCGCGCTCGGAGTATCGCTCGGCCGATGCGAACATCGCTAAGGTGGGTGGCTCCGATGAACCCGTCTGTGCTTAGCCTAGACACATAACAATACGGACACTATCACGAGAATCGCTAGGCGATAACACCGCGCATGCTAATAAAGGACTCAACGCACCTAGCTAAGGGAATAATCCCATCATGTATGCTTGTATAGAATATGGAGAAGAACATAGAAAATGTGAGAACTCTCGTACCGCGCTCCACGCTCGTGCTAAGGCACAAGCTTACGTTCAAGTCCCTTATGCGTTCAACAATGAAACAATGAATGGTTTACAACAATGAAACGGGAAGACTATCAATATAGTCGCTCCGAGTAGAGTTTAGCAACATTGAAAGGCTATGGGACCGATGGGTCGCCAAGGCGACTCCCGCACAGGAAGTTGCATAATGTATGAAAGAAAGAATGAATGAATAAGTGAATGAATGGATCAACGAATGAATCAATGAATATGTGAATGAATCAATGAACGAACGAACAAGTGAAAGAAAGAAAGAAAGGAAAGAATAAAAGAAAAGATAAGAAAGAAAGAAATGGTTAGCGACAGGTATGACGGGCACGTGGCAGCGGGGCTCGCTACCCGCGCTGCACGGACGCCAACCTGGTCGATAACGCATTATGGCTAAGGGGTTAGCCTATGGCTCAAAGACAGTCGTTAAGTTAAAATGACAATAAAATACGAAATGGTCGTGGACGGCTCGTGCACGAGCGAAAAGGGATTCCAAGGGCAACGAACGACAATTTCGTGGCCGGCCTAGGCGGAATCATGGCCTACGGGCGGACAGGTGTGCGGGCTTGGGCACATAACCAAACGTAGGGCCGGTTATTCAATAGTCTATCAGGGTGTACCAGCCATCACGCTTGATAGATGAGAATGCCACAGGGGAAATGTCCATAATGGCTGACTTGCCAGCGACCGGTGCATATAGATTTAAGTGGGCTTTACTGGTGGCGATCCACGTGCAAGTCCTTGCATTGAAATCAAAGTAGTCTAAGTTAACTGAATGAAGCATCCTCTGAACAGACATTGACTGTAACATATAAATGATCAAAAGTATTTCGTGCAAGTGAGTTAGAAACACGCCTACGATGCGCTAGAAACTGAGGCAGGGACACGCCCTTGATATTGAATGTTCCCAAGAATCACGTTATGATATTACACATGAATTGTTGACTAACTTGGTTTACATTGAACAGGGAAGGCCGGACGGTAAGTATGGGTAAGTTATGCATAAATTTCCATGCGACACTTGTATTCGACAACACGAGATAGGCTATAAAATATGCCATGAAACTGATCCTAAGACAAGATTAGAAAGACAATTGATGATAGAGATGCACAAAAGTAAATGGAACGTGTTTGGTAATGATAGCATTATGGGCGAGCTAGCCTCCCCACCAGTGCATAACAATGTACTGATAACCCCACAGTCTGCTTGCAGGAATCAGGAAACGTCGGCGGTGCGGAGCTTCCCTCGAACGTGCTAAGGCGCGGAGCTATCTCTCGAGCCTTGGAGCGTTGCAAGGAGCTGGAGCACCATATACAGGACATAATGTATCGGAACATCGCCATGAATCATTCCATCTTGTAAGCCACTTGGCACGCCTTTTATGTTTCAGGGAGAGAGAGCTTGAGCGATTTGTAATATCGGCCTAGCGCCGCTTGTAAACTTCTTGGATATCAATAAACAGTTTTGAATTCGCTTCAATTGTGTTCATTTACTTTCCGCTGCAAACGGGGACACTCTGTGCGACTCTGTGGCCTAGCTCAAATCGGCCGTTTCTGGACTTGGCCTTGCACGGGCGCAACCTAGGCCCGTGCGGCATCACGCCTTAGCGAGGACGATCGCTCCTACAGGAGCGGGGCGTGACAATATACCACCAAGTGGGTATCTCAATATAATACTTTGCATGTATTGAGGTGTGCACATGGGGTGTGGTGGGGCACATGTAGGTGTCATGTGGGGGTATTTTTTCAGGAGAAAAAAGGATTAACTCCTCAAAGAAATCATGTATACTTTTTGTCGCTCGGACTCGGACACGGGCTCAAGGGCACAAAGTGGCGCGCGCACATACACGGGTGCATTCACGGGTGCAGACACGGACTGGCACACGACTCTGTTGATTGCAGGATGATCTAAAATATAAAACTTATTTTTTGAGTGTTAGTATTTTAGTCCCACATCGGATAAGAGAAGAGGTGGAGTTTTCATCCCTCTCTATAAATATAGTTTCCTAACCTCCTTTTGGAGACACACAAAAATTAAAGATAAAGGGAGTCTGTTGAGTTCAGGGAGTCCGTTGAGTTACAAAAGTGTTGACTACGAGTGTGAACTTGTTAATTACTGGAAGTTTGTTTTTTTCTCTTCTTCCTCTTCAAGTCTTCTGTAAGTTATAATCCGTTTTGTCTGTTTGCAACTGCGATTGCGAGAAAGAACGAGAAGTCTGTTCTATCTGGTTGCAACTGCATTTGCAAAGAAGAACATTTTGTTTTTTTGGTTGTAATCGGGATATACTAGAAGTAATTCTTCGTTGGAATCGAGAATAGTCATAGAGGAACTCTTGTGTGAACCGCTGATCTCGACTACAACTAAATATTTCTTCGTTGGAATCGAGACCAGTCAGAGAGGAACTTTTTTGTAAATCTCTGATCTCGACTACAACTTTAGGATCAACCAGAGGGTATTCTGAAAGAATTATGAGAATCTCTATTCCTGGCCTTTGTTATTCCATCATTGATCTGTTTTGGAAATAACAATTACTAGGCATGTGATGCAAATAAACCGTTTAGAATATGAGTACATGTAGGGATGGCAACGGGACGGGTAGGGGCTGGGGACCATATCCCCCCTCCCCATTCCCGAGTAGTGTTTGGATCCCCGTCCCCGTTCTCCGTCGGGTTCAATTTTTTACCCCCATCCCCGTCCCCGTTAAACAATGCCCCTCCCCGCTCCCGTCCCGTTAACAATTTCATGGCCAAATTTTCTCTTGTCCGTCTCTCGCCCGGTTAATAATTTTTTATGTACATTATAAGCTTAAAAAAATTATTTCCATTCAAAATAAATTATAAGACATGTTAATAAAAACATGATTTTCATAAAAAAATATATACTACTAGATATAGATCATGAACCCATCCTACCAATGGATTGCACATATGGATATAAGTAAACGTGGTTGAAGATTTACCAGGACAGGAAGTACTATACCCATATCCGTCCCCGAATCTGATTGGAGAATTTTTTTAATCTCCATCCCCGCCCCCATCTCCCTTTTTAAATCCCCAAATCGGCCCCCGTCGGGGAAAAAAAAATCGGATCTCCGTCACTTTCGAAGAAAATTGTCATCCCTAAGTACATGCCATTATTTTCAGGGGCGGCCCTGGCCCAGGGCCCCTTGACGAAAGTGGGCACCAACATGAAACTATCTACAATAGAACTACTACATATTATGTGCAATTATTAACAAAAATCATTGTGGTGTAGTGGTTATATTCTTGGACGTGTATTTAAGAGATCCTTGGTTCAAATCTTGACTACAACAAATTTTTGTTTTATTTACACTTTTGAAAGTTTCGCCTCGGACTCCCATCAGCTCAGGACCGGCCTGATTATTTTGTTTACTGGCAGATGTGTAGCAACTAAGTTAACCATTTAAAATGTGCTGACTACTAATTGAAACCCCTAATTAATCTATGCTAAAAATATACTTCTATATATGTTCACTAGCCATTCTGTGCACAACCAATTTGAAATGTTCGTTCTATGCACAACCAATTCGTTACGTTCTCGACTCGTCATATTCCGATAGTGATCATAAACCCAAAGTCATGTTGGGCACCACTAACCGTCGTGCTGAACCTGGCTCTGGATAGCTATGTCGGACATGCTGACTACGTCCTAGTTCCGTGCCATGCCAAACACACAACCATCTGTGCCCGCTGCCGGCAAGGCCATACCCATGTCGTTTTGGCGTTATGGGCTGGCGAAATCACAGCCCATCTTCCACCTCTAACCCGTACTGCACCGTCGCGTTCAAATTATAACATGCAAAAACGACATTAAAAAGTGGGGCCCACTCCAGTAATCAACCGTCAAGCAAACCTTATCGCCATTCGTAACACGCTCCCACATCCTCAGCCGTCCGATTAGCCAGCTGTCAGCGTTGGAGAAGCATTCTACGGGGATCATTACAGAACACGCAACACCGGATCCTCGGCGTTCTAGAATAGCATGGGGACCGACGCCGGTAGCGTGTCGTAAGGCCCTTCCCAACTCCTCGTCCCTCCACTTTATATATATATATATATACGATCGAGAGATCGATTGAAAGAACGGGAAAAAGAAAATATTGAATTTTCGAATTCGAGAAATTGAGGTCGAGAATGGAGAAGGCGATCAATAGGCAGAGAGTTCTACTTCAGCATCTCCTCCCTTCCTCTTCTTCCTCATTGCCCGGTTCTTCCATTTTATCGGTATTTTTTGGCCATTTTTTGGGGATTTTTTTGGTGATTTTTTTAGGCCATTGTGGTGAAAATTGGGGTTTTGTTTTGGTGATCGGCAGGCGTCGGTGTGTGCTGCGGGCGACAGCGCTGCGTACTTGAGGAATTCTTCGTTTGGGGACGATGTCGTAGTTGTTGCGTAAGTAATTTTTTTCTTTCTTGGTGTGTTTTAATTTTACAGTACAAAATTCGTTTATTTATGTAATAAAAAAGAGGAACTTGGTGCTAAAGGATGGACCAAACAAGTTCACGAAAAATCATGTCATATGCATTTTGTGCCCAAAATGTTCAAAGAAGCGCCTTATAAATATGGAGATGACAACTGTACATTCAGGTGGTGTAATCGTTTAGCAATAAACCATTGTTATGAAGTGCATTAACAAATGAAGGATGAATGAAAACTAAATCACTCTGTAAGAAAAGTGACTTGAACAATGCCCCGGAAAAGGAACTCCCAGACGGGCTTTGTGAAACCCTAGTGGTATCAAAATCCTAACTCCGTACATTACTTCCTTCTTTTGTTCTCCGTGAATTCAATAAAAAAACACATAAAAACCAGAAATTTTTATTTAGGAGGAGAAATTTAGGTAAATTGCATGTAAAGGAAAGAGTTTGAAAGAATTGCAGTTGGGGGACAAGTCGCCAACTAAATTGACGAGCAAGAAAAAAGTTGCCAAGTGAATTAGCGAGTTCCACTTAGACCGCCAAGTCACTTGGCGAGTTGCCTACTGGTCGTGGATTGGAAAGAAAAAAAAAGTTCAACTATATATATAAGTATATAAGTTGCTTCTTTGAACATTTTGAGCCCACCCCACCTAAAGGCTGGATCCGCATATATATTTTTTGGAACCAGGTAAATTATTTCTGGAATCGCTCCCACTGGGATTCGAACTCCTGACCACTCGGGCCACATGCATCTCTCTTAACCACTAGGCTAGAGGTCATTTGCCTGGATCCGCATATATATATATATATATATATATATATATATATATATATTTGGAATAATGGTGAATTTATTCCTCGCATATAGCGGAAAAAGTATTACAATACATAAATATCACAACTTCTCATGCCCCAAATTATAATATTATGGGGCCATTACTGATACATCGAATTCTATGTTATGTAGAATTCCAATAGGGGGGTCGTCAAGACCTCGAAAATGCGTCTGTTCCGCTCCTTCCAGATGTACCAAACGGACGCGGCGAGACGAACTCTGGCTCTTCTGGCCCACCTCGGATTCCGGCCTCTGTGATCTCGGATCCAGCTGAGAATGCTCCGGATGTCTCTATCCACCCCAACTCCTCCTCTCAGCTGCACGCACTGTTCAGTCCAAATGTGCCAGGTCATCGGGCATACAAAGAAGAGATGCCCCATAAATTCGTCCTCCCCATTACATAGCACACACTTAACATCTAGGATCTGCATCCCAAACCTGAGGAGTCTGTCTCTCGTCATCGGTCTACCCCGTAGAAGTCGGTATGCACATAGTTGTATTTTTTGGACAATCCTCTTGCCCAAAATGAAGTCCACCTCCTCAGCCCGGTCGTGGTGGGTCCGAACCAAGTCATAGCAGCTACGAAAGCAGAATAGACCTGATCCGTCCCCTGTACCTGGGCCGGTCCAGCTCCAGGAATTCTCATGCTGGCTAGCGTCAATAGTAATAAGACGAATTTCCTCGGCAAGCTGAGCAGTATACGGATATCCTTCTGGCCTCCAAACTCCATCTCTGATGATCCGACTGCATGTGAGCCTCCTGCCCGCCTCTCTGTTCAGCTGACCTCCCAATATCTCGAGCAAGGATCTGGAACCCAACCAAGGGTCAAGCCAGAGGTCGGTAGTCGTTCCATCTTTCATGTTCCTGCAGATAGCGATCTGCAGCACCGGTCGACACCTCAGAATGGCCTTAAATGTGACCGAGAAATTGTTGTCTATCCTGCATGCCCAGAAGTTAGTCCTCCTTAAGTATCTGTTCGCTATCCATTCCGTCCAAAGCGACCCCTCTTAATGAATCTCCAGGCCATCTTCACACAAGCTGCCTTTCTGACCGCATGAAGAGGCCTCAACCCCACTCCTCCTTCCTCCCGAGGACGACATAGCTGGTCCCAGAAGATCGCATGCATCCCTCAAGATGAAGTAAGCACAGATGGCCTCCACTTTACGAATAGTAGCCGTAGGGATCTGGATAGACTGAAGCCAGAACATCGTGATGCCAGCAATAACCGAACGCACCAACTCAATCCGTCCGCCAAATGATAGACCCGCAGCTTGCCAGCCTTCCACTCTCCTCTGAGTAAAATCCACCAAGCTGTGACAATCCTGCTCTCTGGCATAGTTGACCGTCAGCGGGACCCCCAAGTATTTCACTGGGAGCTCGCCTTTGTCTACTCCCAAGGCGAAGGCTCTCTCCTCTTGCAGTGTACACCGGAAACTGAAGTAGATTTTGCTTTTCTCCCTGTTTAACTGGAGCCCAGATAGCCGTCCGAACTCCTCCATAATGTCAGAAAGCGCTCTCATGCCCCGCATGAAAGGCTGGAGTAGCACCAATAAGTCGTCAGCATAGATCAAATGGGAGACAACCGGACTCACCAACCGAAAAAGGGGGACGATCCTCTTGCTATGCACCGCCGTGTTCATCATGCATGTAAAGTACTCCATCACCAAGGTAAGTAAATACGGTGAGAGGGGGTCACCCTGTCTCAACCCCATGTTGCTACTGAAGTAGCCATGAGGCGTACCCTGGATGAGGACTGAGAAAGTAGGGGAGCAAATGCACTCCCTCACCCTCGCAACCCACCTCTCGTCGAACCCTATGGCAAGCATCAAGTAACACAGGAAGTCCCGGTTAACCGTATCATAGGCTTTCCGGAGGTCAAGCTTCACACAAGCCTTCATCCCCCCAGGTTTGCTGAACTCCCTCACCATCTCATGAGCAAGCAGGATGTGCTCCGCTATCGACCGGCCCTTGATGAACGCTGCTTGATTCTGGGACACCAATCCCTGCATAATTCCCTCCATACGCCTGCACATAAGATGAGTGATAATCTTATAAAGAAAGTTACAGCAAGCAATGGACCAAAAATCTGCAAGCGAGGTCGCTCCCTCCTTCTTAGGAACCAGCGTCAAGAAGGTGTGGTTCATCTCCTTCAGAAGTCTGCCCTCCGTGAAGAACTCCTGTACTGCCGCCAGAACAGGGGCCTTAAGCACACCCCAGTGTCGCTTAAAGAACCCTGAAGAGAAGCCATCAGGCCCAGAAGCTTTGTTGGAATTAGCCTTCATCACAATGTCTTCCACCTCCTCCATCCTCACAGGTGCCAAAAGTAGGCTATTTCCATGGTGGGACACCAGCCTCTTCGTGACAAGGGCTGGAAACGTGCTAGTGTAATCCGTCTGCTGATATAAGTCAGTGTAAAATCTGACGGCCTTCTCCTGAATTTCCATCGGGTCCCCTACAAGACGTCCCTCGGCATTCAGAAGTCTGGAGATGCTGTTCCGGTGCTGACGGGTACGGATTACATCATAGAAGAATTTGGTACAGCGGTCTTCATCTTTGAGCCAGGTACATTTAGCCCTATGTGTCGCACTAATCTCCTCCTGCAGTCTCATGGTGCTGACCTCCTCAATCAGGATCTTCTCCTTAGTCACCAACTCCCCGTTCAGAACGTCAGCTTGGAGAGCCACCTGAGTGTCCCGAAGCTCGTCTTCCTTATCCGCCAGAGAAGACCGCGGTCTCGTCTTCACCCAACTCCTGAGAGCATGCTTGATCTGCTTGAGTTTATGAACCATGCGGAACTGAGCCGTGCCTTCCTGGAAGTGCTGCATCTCTCCCGTAACCACCTCCTCATATCCAGCCGACAGATACCAGCTGTTGTTATACCGAAACGGTCTCGCCCGCAAAGTGGATCTCTCACAGAGGCCAACCCGGATAGAAGAATGGTCGCTAGTACCCGTCGCAAGACCTTCCGCCACCTAGTTCGGGAAGCACCTGAACCATTCACTATTGCCCAAGGCCCGATCCAACTGACAAGCAATCCGATTATATGTAGCTTTGTTGTGCCAGGTCCAGATATGTCCAGCTCACCTCTCCAGCCCCCGCATCCCTGACATAAGCAGACACCTCTGGAAGTCATATAAGATCGAGTCTGGAACAGGACGACCTTCCACCTTCTCTTGACGAAGTATCATAGCATTAAAGTCCCCCATGATGAGCAGAGGGAGATGCATGTTGTCCGCCGTAAGACCCGATGCACAATGTCCTCCCACAAAGCCTTCCGGAGTCTCCGGTCATTGTGCCCATATACAGCACCCAGGATGAATCGGAAGCCACTTTTGTTCTCGAAAGTAATGCCAATAAGTTGTTCTGATTTATGGATCTGCACCCCCTCCCAGCTACCTCGGTTCCACCTAACCCAGATTCTGGCCATACCGCAAAGATCTAAGTTGTGAATGTGATCCCAGTTTGTCGGAGTCCTACGCGAGAGCATAGCGGCCCCTCTAATCTTCGTCTCCAGCAGGATAGCAATGTCACACGACTCTCTCCTCAGAACCCCTCCAATCTCCCTCCATCGTCCAATGGAACACCCCCCCAATGTTCCATGCTAGGACCAACATTTAATTAATAGATGAGGGGTCCCCCTGGAACTTGTCTGGATCGACACTCGAGGGAAGTGTCTCATCCGCCTGATCAATGACTGCATCTACCATGGAGAAAGGAGTAAGATGGGCCCGAATCCTGCTAAGAGTAAGTGTCCAGTCATGATTGGCTTCAGTCTGGTCATCCATATCCCTCGCCTGAGGGATATCCTCCTGTGTGGCCGGAGCGTGTCTTTTCCTGCTGCTGTATACCATGATCGCCGGGGAGGCCTCCACCACCATCTGACCACTGTCAACCGCGCTCATACCCCTGGTCACCATAGTCCTCTGTGGCCTGAAAGGGACCAGTGCACCCTGCGTGCTCTCCTGTCTCAGCGGTGATCCTGACTCCAGCCTCCTGTCAACCTCCATCACTGTGTCCTCCTCCACATGTCTGTCTGGTGCCGTCTTCCCAGGCAAGTGACTGGGAGCCGTCTCCATCCCAGGTGCCTCCGTCTGAGCCGTCTGTGGCCTGGCGGCCTCCTTCCTCTTATATTTGCACGCACTGGTAGTGTGCCCAAAGCACTCGCAGTAAGAACACATGGGTGGGACCCAGTCATACTCCACCGACTGTGTCAGAACCTCCCCAGACGGTACCTGATACTCAAGCATACTCGGTAGCTCCGAGCCCGCCTTGATCTCCACGAAGACCCTGGCATACATCAGTCTGGTGCGGAAAGCAGTGGCCTCGTCTGCCTTGATCGGCTTTCCCACGAGGCTGGCAAGTCTCATGAGAAGCGGGATGCTCCAATACTTCACTGGGAACTCTGAAAATCGGATCCAGATGGGAATAGCGTTCAGCACCTTCTTCTCACATCTCAGCTCCGGCGTCCACTCTTTCAATATAATGAGTCTCCCATCAAATGACCAAGGCCCTCCCTGCAGAATCCTAGACACATCCTCCGCTAGTCCAAACTTGACATAGTAAAATCCATTCTCCCTGGAGAAGAATTCCATACTACCTTTGGATCTCCAGACTCGCTCCGTATAACCCCGGATTTGGCCATAGAACGACTTGTTCCCTAACACATACAACACCAGAGTGTTCTTCCAGAATTCTGAAACCATCGCTATTTTCTCGGCGGGAAAATACGTCCGAAGCCCTCCTCCGACCGACATCGGTGAGACAAATTCTATCGACATCGGACTTTTTGTAACCACTTGCGTGCAAACCTCCTTCCATGACCGAGGCCTCTGCTCCTCAGCGTGCGTCCTGGTCGGGGGGTTCGCAGGACCCGGGCCTTTCCTGCCAGCATCAGTAGCAATTCCCTTAGCCTTCTCTGCCGATGTCGCCTTTGGCCTCCATCCCGATACAGTGCGCACCGTACCTCCCCCACGACGACGGGGATCCACTGTGCCTATCGATGATCGATTCCCATAATTTCCTGGCCCCGTCCGCCCCGATACTTGGGTCTGAGCCTCTCGTCGCCCTCCAGTCCGTCGTCTCGTCACCGTCTGCCAGCCTGCATCACCAGTGTTGTCCCCCTCGGACCCGAACTCGAATACTGGAGTCGCTCTGCCGGAGGAGGAACCTCCCGTGCCGCCCGACCCCCCCCCCCCCTCCCAGGGGGATCCCCGCCGCCACCGCCCGACCCCCCCCCCCCCCCCCCCCCCCGATCAGGAGGGTCCCCCTGTTGCCGCCCGCCCCTATCCCGCGTCCGCCGCCCGACACCCCCCCCCCCCCCCCCCCCGCCTGGGGGGGGGTCCCGCTTCCGCCGTCCGACCCCCACCTCGCCTGGGGGGGTCCCTTTGTGGCCGCCGCCCTTCCCTCCAAACCTCCGAACCCCCTCCCCCCCCCCCCCCCCCCCGCGAGAGGATGGGGGGACGGGGGGAGGCGTAGTAGCCGCCATAGGGAAAACCCTAGCAGAGCTCTCCATATATATATATGCACACTCGCCTGTCAACTATATGCCTACCTTTCCTTGTCATATCCATATAAAGGCTGGACGCCTATATATATATATACGCGCACAAATATATATATATATATATATATATATATATATATATATATATATATATATATATATATATATATATACGTGCACTCGCCTGTCAACTATACGACTACCTTCCCTTGTCATATCCATATAAATATTTATCTCGCATCTCCGCGTGGAACCTTTCAACACAATGTACATTGCCTCACTTTCTCGTATTAGCATAATGGCCGATCAGCTTATAGGGCCGTTCCGGAGTATTTTAATGCCTAGGACGAAATCCAAAACGATGCTCCTTATTCTAAAGATATATATTGCAAACAAAGTTTTTTTTTTGGAAGATTCAGTATTTCATTTTTATGAACGCATTTTACATATATGGTCTCGTTAAAACCTCACTTCCCTTGAGGAAAGAGTATCCTAACAATTTAAGTATCATTTTCCATATAACTGAATAATCAAACACCATAACTCATTCTAGCTCGAGCTCAGCTAAGCAGCATATAAAAACTATATCAATCCAAACACCAAACTGGTTCTTCCGTAATGGCTTTGCAATAAACATTTCGATCCCGCATATGACCCAAATACAAATGAAAAACCAAATCCAGGAAACCCCAAATCAATCCAAATACCAAATCAACCATCTTATCATTAATATTTGTAAAAATCCACTACGTAATACAACATTCCATAGCATGTTATGCAAAAATTCCAAAGCAATTTACTCAAAATTCAATAATTCATCATTGCAACTCGAGATCATTAAAATTAGTAACGCTTTTGGCATCACCAACACTCAAGTTCATCATTAAAACTCGAATTTCAAACCAAACATTCGAGTTCATTACCTGGAGATCATTTAACGGAAGTTGTGTCGTCGTTTCTGTAAGTTGTTGTTGTTGTCTTAACTACAACTCACATCAATTCAACGATTGTAAAATTCCAATTCCCAAATTCAAATCCCTAAGTATATTTCAAAAATCTAGGCTTCTTTAGAATCGGAAGGGACGTGCTTTCATGACGAAAGTAATTGTCCAGTTTTTTTATTTTACTAATTCTATTATTATATATTAATACTATATACTATATTACAAACTACTAAAATTATTTGGGGCCCCTTGGGCCTTGGTGTTTCGGACCCAGGCCATGTCTGTCCCTTCCCTGGGTCGCCCCTGCAGCATAATAATATCATAATCTCACGATCCATCATAGAATAGGTCTCATATCACACATAGCTGTTTTTTTGTACCAGTCGGACTTACATATGTAAGTCTGACATGGGACGCTGAAGGGTTTGATCCTTTTGTTTTGGGAGGAATAGCCTCTCATCATATTGCAGCGGGTACATTGCATATATTAGCAGGCCTATTTCATCTTAGTGCATGTCTGTGTCCGCCTCAACGTCTATACAAAGGATTAAGTATGAATAGTTTTGAAACTGTACTTTATATATATATATATTTTGGAAACAGGTAAATTGTTTCTGGAATCGCTCCCACTGGGATTCGAACTCTTGACCACTTGGGCCGCATGCATCTTTCTTAACCACTAGGCTAGAAGTCATTTGCTATATATATATATATATATATATATATATATATATATATATATATTATATAAAACACCACAGATCTGTCTCCGACCTCCCAGTCAAGCTCTCTTCAGTGGCTATCAGAGGAGGGACGGGTTGGAGTCAGGAGATCCAAGTTTCGAGTGGCTAGGTCAAAGAAAACGGTAGTAGTAGTTTCTCTTCAACTTAGGGGGCCTACTAGGTGCATTGGCAAGTCGAGGACATGAACGGCTTCAGAGCTACTGCAGGGAGGAGGTCCAATGGAGAAATCGATGGTCAAAGCCTGCTCTCTCGGGTAGAGATCAAGTCAGATGTCGAAGACGACCATCTAACGGGTCCTCCTCTGACTAGCGACGGGATAAGGCCAGGTGCATTGGCAAGATGCATTATAAATGGAGGGAGGTCTCGTTCGGAACCAAACAGCCAGCAAAATGGGCATCAATATGTGCTTCAATACCTTCAAATCTCCATGGTCCAACGACGACTAACAACAAGATGTGGCATACTTCGGTACATAATCTGGTGGAAGGGGAACGCACAACAATAATAACTACAACGGACGTGGCAGGCTCTGTGACTAAATGAGAACATACGTTGTTGGTATATCTTCTTGGAGATCCATCCTATTTGGCCATCTCATTGTATGTTCGCCGAGTGTGGCAGCCACTTGGAGAAATTAAGATCTTCTCGCGGGAGAACGGATGTTTCTTTGTAAAAATTTCAGAGTGGGGCTCCTTTTTTCTTGATCCTTCGCGGCGGTCCGTGGATGTTTGAAGGGAGGCCAATCATCCTCAAGCGATAGGAACCCTTGATATCTCTGGAGAGGGACCTTCTTGTTTCGACTCCGGTGTGGATCCAACTACTAAAGCTACCTCTACATCTATGGAATGTGGTGGTGCTTAGCAAGATAGCTAGAGTTGTCGGTACTCCGATCTGCATGGGCTCGGCAACGACGAGTAGACGGCGCCTAGCATTTGCACAAGTTATGGTAGAGAGAACGACGTGTAAGATCTTCCTAAAGTAGTTCCAATCCTTCTTCCCAACGGAAGCAAATTCTTGCAACCAATCTTCTTTGAATAGATACCACATTTATGTGCCACCTGTTGTTGTATAGTTCACACTGAAGACGTGTGTCCAGACTCAACAAGAGAAGTACTTAGAGAGGAGGTTAAGGAGGTGCTACGTGAAGCCTCGGCTATGTGGATAGATGAACAAACTAGCACGAAACCAACAACTGCAGCAAATAGCATCCAGATGGTCCTTCTACCCCCATCGAGCTCGATTATCTAGGCGGTCCTCTTGCCTAACCCTAGAGAAACGAAGGTAAGTAGGGGAGTTGCAACAACCCCCTAGCAGGTTCCCACTTGCTAGAGAAGAAGAGCAGACAATGCACCAGAACATGCTAGGTTGCGTGACCTATTCAGGCCATGGAGGGCATCAAGTGTCGAAGGAACGAGGGGAGGAGCTCCCTTCAATGTTAGAGGGTCAACCCACTTCCAATTGGAGCCAAACAGAGAATGAGACTAAAGAATCTTGAGATGAGCATGAAACACCGAGGAAAACAGACGAGCTGACAATGGAGAATGAGCGGTGGCTATGTAGTAAGCACAAGAGGAGTCCCCGAGTCTTCATACGTGCCGGATACTGAAGATTCACCAACCTGGCATCCGAGTTAGTGCCCAGAGTACTAAAGGGCAACATAGTCGGCTTATTTTAAACTGTGAGGAGTACCTTTGAGTGCCACGAGTAATTCTTGGTGATGTACTGCACTGTAGGGTGTTTGGCAAATAAGCCCAAATATATATTTCTTTTGGAAATTAGTACAATTACCTTCTATATATATATATATATATATATATTATATATGCACTGTCGGGTGTTTGGCAAATAAGCCCAAACATCTATTTTTTTTGCAAATTAATACAATTACCTTCTTTGAATATATATATATATATATATATATATATATATATATTTTCTTTGTATATATATATAGTCCGAGGGCTCTAGCTCAAGTGGCTAGAGAGGGGAACTCACCTGTGGGAGATCCTGGGTTCAAGACCCCTCTTGGGCGCCGGCTGGGTGGCTTATATGCCACGGGCGTACCAAGCCCACTTGGATGGAGAGGGGGCTCCCTGCGAGCATTCTGGGTGGTAGACCTCCCTCCGCGGGGGAGGGCTCCCTGTTGAGGACTCTGGGTTGCAGACCCCTCCCCGCTTGGGTTGGCTGGGTGGCCGTGTCACGGGCCTGAGGGAGCCTAGTGGGACACCAATATATATATATATTTGGAAATGGTAGTTGTGTCGAACGATCGTACTGGGAATCGATCTCCTGACCACTCGAATCGTATGCCTCACCACTACCACTAGGCTAGTGTGTGCACACACACACACACTAGCCTAGTAGTGGTGGTGAGGCATATGATCCGAGTGGTCAGGAGATCGATTCCCAGTAAGAGCATTCGACACAACTACCATTTCCCCAAAAAAACATATATATATATATATATATATATATATATATATATATATATATATATATATTGGAAAAAGGGTAAATTTTATTCCAAATGCAACTCAATAATTTTACAACATACAATCATGGTGGGACTTCCACATTTCAGTTCTCCATAGCATCTACATCGAATTCAATGTTATGGAGGATGCCTACAGGAGGGGTGATTAACCCCTCGAAGATACGACGGTTTCGTTTCCTCTATATATGTCAAACAGCGGCAGCCAGTCGGACTCGGGCGGTCCGGAACCAGTCCTGCCCTCTTCCTCTGCTATCTCGGAGCACAGAGATAATGTCCCCAACCCCCTTTCCGGAATCACATCCACCCAACACCCTGCTTTGCTCAGACCAGATCTGTCATGACAGGTCACACTCGAAGAAAATGTGCCTTATAGATTCATTTTCCATACTGCATAGCACACACTTAGGGTCAAGGACCGGAACCCCAAAAGCACTAAGTCGATCTTTCGTCAGAAGACGACCAAGAAGAAGCCGGTAAACACACAATTGTATCTTCCTTGCAAGTCCCTTACACCATACGAACTCATAGTCAGTACTAAGAGGGAAAGTGCGCCTAACGAGATTATAGCAGCTCCAGAACTGGAACTATCCAGTTCCCGTAGAAACTCCAGGCGGGTCCCAGACCCATCGATCAGACGACAATACTGGGTCCAAGGTGACTGCCCTGATAATCTCACCAAACTCCTCGGTGTAGCGGTAAGACTCAGGGCTCCACTCTCCATCTCGGATAATCCGTTGGCAAGTCAGACCCCTTCTGTCCTCCTGGTAGGGGTGAGCATCGGTTCGGTTCGGTTCAAACCGAACCGAATATGTGAAAACCGAAATAACCGTAAACCGTATTTTTCAAAACCGAAAACCGAACCGTTTTTATAAAAACCGAACAAAAACCGAACCGAATTAATTCGGTTCGGTTTTCGGTCGGTTCGGTTTCATGGGCCAATGTGCATGGCCTTCAAGTTTTTAGCAAAATTGACCTATTTAAATAACAAAATTTTAAAAAAATATATGATTTATTGTATTTATGAATTGTTATATTACATAGAGTGAAAGATTTTAGTATATATAGATTGAGGGTAGATAGAGAGAGTGCTCAAAGAAGCACCGACATAGAATAGGAGAAGAGAGTGCGCTCAGTTAGGGGTTAATAAACATTAGTATATGTATATTGTGGGTAGTTTGATAAATTACTAAATCTAAATCGGTTATCGGTTCGGTTCGGTTTTTCGGATGAAGAACCGAAAACCGAACCGTTATTTCAAAATTTTAAATTTTCAAACCGTAAACCGAACAGATAACCGAAAAACCGAACCGTTTGTCATATTTCGGTTCGGTTCGGTTTTCGGTTTTTAACCGTTATATGCTCACCCCTACCTCCTGGTGCGACGGTGCTCCCCTGATCTCTAACAGAGATTGACGATCAAGCCAAGGATCCCGCCAGAGGTCTGTGCCAGCTCCATCCTTCATGACCCTTCGGATTGCAGATTTGAGTACCCCCTATGTCTCAAAATAGTCTTGAAAGTGACTGAATGGTTATTGTCCATGGCACAGTCCCATAGGTTGTCATGTTTCACATATCTGTTATGCATCCAGTCAGCCCAGAGGGATCCCCTATTGATGAATCTTCATGCCAGCTTCAGCGCCGAGGCCTCCCTGATCTCCAACAATGACCGTAGCCCCCCTCCTTCCTCCTTCCTGAGACGACAAAGCTGCTCCCAGGAGATCGCATGCATACCACCCCTTCATATGAAGTCTGCACAAATCCGCTCCACTTTCCTGATAGTGGCAATAGGAAGCATGATGGATTGCAGCCAGAAATGGGCCACAGTTGATATCACCGATCTGACCAGCTCGATACGTCCTCCAAAGGATAAACCAGCAGCTTGCCATCCTTCAACCCTCCTCTGGACGTACTCCACCAGACTATGGCAGTCCTGATCCCGCGCATAGTTGACTGTGAGAGGGACCCCTAGATACTTCACCGGTAACTCACTCCTCTCAACTCCCAGCGCGCCGGCCAACTCCTCCTTCTGGGAACAGAGGTAGCTGAAATACACTCTGCTCTTCTCTCTGTTCATTTGCAGGCCTGAAAGGGATTCCAGCTCTTCCATAATCTCCGCAATCGTGTGCATACCCTCCGTAGATGGCTGGATGAACACCAAGAGATCGTCGGCATAAATAAGGTGGGTAACCGGTGGATAACAAATATATATATATATATATATATATATATATATATATATATATATATTATGTGTTTACTGCTATTGGAATTTTATAACTATAACATCCTCAACCTTCGTCACAAGTGTATAGTTTTGGTGCAAAGTCTAGCATTGTATCAGAGGAATAAGCAGATACTATAAAAATTTATACAACTTGCAAATGTGGCTCTTAGCCCAGAAAATTGGCATTCAACCTGCAGGGGCATATTGGGATATTATGAATATGTAACCCTCAACCATCATCACAATGTTAAGAGTCTTTAACAGTCTAGACCATTTTTCTTCTTCACCCTTTTTTGCTTAAATGGGGACAAGGATATGTACTAATCTTGACCCTCCCCGGATCTACATTAGCAGGAGCTTTGTGTCACCGGAAGCGTCCTTTACTGTATATTGGTGCTTTTTTTTGGATCTGTTTCACCTATAGTATATATGGTGACCTGATCTGCTTGTTGCTTATTTATTGAAACAATTAACTCCAAGTTAGTTTCATACTGATGCTAGAAGACCATGTATTGATTTTACTTTGGTGTGTATTATCTTATTTAACATTTTTTTCAATGTTTTGTAGGGCTTACCGAACTGCAATTTGCAAGGCTAAGAGAGGGGGTTTCAAAGATACTTACCCAGAGGACCTTTTAACTGCTGTACTGAAGGTTGGTATTCTTTTTTTGATGGCATATGTCTCAGCATTAAGATAATATCATCACCAATATCAGGTCAGAGCATTAAGAGGATAACATATATATATATATATATTTTTTTTTTGGATAACATATATATATATATATATATATATATATATATATATATATATATATATATGGGAAAACGGGATGAGCCATAGGCTCATACTCTTATATGAGCCATTCCACGTGGCTTCCATATGGATCAATAAAAATATGGTGACTTGGAAGAGAAAATTTAAATAGATAGAAATAAACGATCTCATAAAAGATTTGATAAATAATAACTTACCATATCTTTGCCTAGAAACTTACCAAATATGTTTGCCTAGGAATTTAAATAAATAGAAATAAAAGATCACATAATGTTAATGTTAATATTATTGTTAATATTAGTTTTATTTTTAATATTAATGTTAATATTAATTTTAATTAAATTTTAATGTTAGTATAATTTTAATTTTAATTTTCATTTTATTTTTCATTTTCATTTTCATTTTCATTTTCATTTTCATTTTCATTTTCATTTTCATTTTAGTTTTAGTTTTAATTTTAATTTTAATGTTAATGTTAATGTTAGTATTAATATTAATTTTAATGTTAATGTTAATATTAATTTTAATAATAATGTAATATTAATTTTAATTTTGATGTTAATATTTTATTTAATTTTAATGTTAATTTTAATTTTAATTTTAATTTGGAGGGACAAATGGCATTTTTCCTATTTAAATTCCCAGGCAAACATATTTGTTAGGTTCCTAAGCAAAGATTGGTAAGTTATTATTTATCAAATCTTTTATGAGATCTTTTCTTTTCATCTATTTAAATTTTCTCTTCAAGTCACTATATTTTTATTGGTCAAATAAATATAAAAAAATTATTTTATGGAATCTCTTATTTCTATCTATTTAAATTTTTAGACAAACATATTTGGTAGGCAAAGATATAGTAAGTTATTATTTATCAAATCTTTTACGAGATAGTTTATTTTTATCTATTTAAATTTTCTCTTCCAAGTCACTATATTTTTATTGGTCCACATGAAAGCCACGTGGAATGGCTCGTATAAAAGTATGAGCCTATGGCTCATTTCCCGTTTTCCATATATATATATATATATATATATATATATATATATATATATATATATATGCAGATGACCTCTAGCCTAGTGGTTAAGAGAGATGCATGCGGCCCGAGTGGTCAGGAGTTCGAATCCCAGTGGGAGCGATTCCAGAAACAATTTACCTGGTTCCAAAATATATATATATATATATATATATATATATATATATATATATATATATATATATATATATAGTTGTTGCTTCTTTTACTGTCTCGGTAGGATGGCACATAACAGGCAGGTGGTCCCCTAAAAAACTGATAATAGATGAGCTGTGGGGATCATCCTGGTGTAGAGCTAAGAAGTAACTTTTTGCTGCTGTTGGAGGATGATAGATGACCTAAGAAACCTTCAACTTGGATTGAATAGGTCAAGGCATTTCACTGTGGAAATTGGTTTGAAGTCTGGTTGCTTTATGATTGTCGACTTCCAGCTTGATCTGGTGGGGAGGGATGTGACTCTAGAATATAATTTTCTGAGTAAGATTATAGTATCCTTTTGACGAAGTTTAAGGCCATTGTGAACTAGAATGTTTCTGAAGCCCGTTCTGAGAGGAGGGAGTAGATAAGACGGAAGGATGCAGTAGAGAGTCTAATCATGACCAGAGGTATATCCCTTTTCCTAAGGAATGGAGTTTATGATATAATTGAGTATAGGGAGCGTCAGGCTGCGGGTTAATTTGTAGTGGAAGATAGAATATGTATTGGGAATAAGGATTATATGCTGATTTCAAAATAATGTTGACGCGAACTTCAAAAGATTTGTTCAGTTGTAATAGCTCAGCCTGTCTAATTCCAAAGCTGGAGCTTTCGTAGAGGAGGTGAATGAAATATGGGGTGCAGGAAGAAGGTAATATCCAATGGTTTCACAGAAGTATTATTCTAGCAAGATTTGAATGCTTGGTTGAGTTGGATTAGCTTTAATGTTACATTTCTTTTTGGCTGGAGAGATTTGTAATTTAATTGATTACCTGTGGTAAAAACTCCAGAAATGGTGTTATATCTAAGATGTTGCAATCCATTGATCATTAAGTGTGCCTTGAAGTATGCCTTTATCTTAAAAGGTAAAGAAATGGAGGGCAACTTTGGCAAAGGAAGAGAGAAATAGTAGCTGTACTTGCTCATCCACCTTGAGGTTCCCTGTTACTTCATTGCTGATCCACCTTAATGGACATAACTTGCACCAACTAATTTGCATTGTAATTCAAGGAATCTCTTCCATGCTGTGGTTCTTGAAAATCTATGATAGATTGATGTGTGTATCTATTTGTATTACAGTATGAGTGTGTGTTATTTACATATATAGCTACACAGATGAGAAGTTCAGAAGCTAAATTGATGGAATAAAAAACATGGCCCAAGCCGGAGATTGATTTGTAGAAAGCTAGCATAAATTATGTTTAAGGTGCAAAGGTTCAAAGGAGAAGAGAAGGTTGGTTGCAGCCATGACTATAAACGCTGTTGGGCCAAGGTGACATGTATAAATGAGGTATGAACATGATTGTGCCGTACTAATAGGGTTAATTTAGGATATGTTCTACAGATACTTCAATGGGATTGCTACCTGTATGGCTGTATCCAAGTTTATCTATACACGGTTATGTGGTACGAATCATATACACTTATCTCCTAGATCCTAGGTTTTAGAACAATATCTATTATATGTAAGATGTACTGTGAGTTAAAGTAGACTACAAACATCAGAATGCTAGTATGGGACAATACTTGGGACATATGAAGTATCAATGCATTTTGTCTTAGTGTTTTTTTTTTTTTTTAAGTAAGAAACCCCTTTCCCAATCGTGTGTCTAGTTAACTCCTACATCTTCTAATTTTATTATACTGATACAATTTAATCTTCTGTTTTTTAACCTGTAATTTATTAACAATATTTTTAGATAAAGAAACTAAGGTTAATATGTTATCTATATGTTATCTATATATTTATTTATTGTTTATCCCTACTGTAACGTAGGATCCTACATTTTCAGAAGAATTGGCGATACAGTTTTTCATACTGCCTTTTAGATATTTTGCTTGTAACAGGCTCTTCTGGTTTATTCTCCTGACAAACTGTTGTTATAGGCATTGGTGGATAAGACTAAACTGAATCCAAATGAAGTTGGTGATATAGTTGTTGGCACTGTCTTAGCACCAGGAGCCCAAAGAGCAAACGAGTGCAGGATGGCGGCTTTCTATGCCGGGTTTCCTGGTATTTTTTTTTCTCATTACGAGGTTATGAAATTTCCTTAACACAATTCTCAGTCTTGTATCTTGAGCCTTCTCCTGAATGATACAGAAACTGTTCCAATCCGAACTGTCAACCGGCAATGTTCTTCTGGACTACAAGCAGTTGCTGATGTTGCTGCTGCTATACAAGCTGGTTTCTACGACATTGGTATGGTTATGTGATAGTGTATCTAGTTGTTATCGACATTTTCTCTGAACCCAAGTATTCATCTTCTGTCTGTTCAATGTAGGCATCGGGGCTGGGTTGGAATCTATGACTGCCAATCAACTTGCTTGGGAAGGACCCATAAACCCAAAAGTATGGTGCCCTTCATTTCTCTTTCAGTTCCCTGTCAAGCTCCTGCATACTTGCTTCAAAATAGAGTTGCTCAGATATCATCAAAATAATTATGTTAATGCTTCAGTCACAGGATTTCAAAAAAGCCCAGGATTGTCTTCTACCCATGGGAGTCACATCTGAAAATGTTGCGCATCGTTATGGTGTAACCCGACAGGAGCAAGATCAAGCTGCTGTGAGTTATCTGGATTAGATCTTTTATGTTCCTGTCTTTGCAAACATGTTGTTTGTGTTTAAGCAAGATTGTTTGTGTTCAGGTTGAATCTCATAGGAAGGCAGCTGCCGCAACTGCTGCCGGCAAATTTAAAGATGAAATTGTTCCTGTTACTACAAAGGTGAAATTCTAATACCATGCATAATTAAGTTTCTAATTAGTATGTGGAGATATATTGTACATATAGTAGAAACTAGGTAAATGTTGTAGACTAGTACAGAAGGGAAGCAACCATGTAATATTTGCCAATTGTTGACCCATATTCACCATCATCATCTAAGGCTCCTCCCATCATCGAGGTCAGCTACGGGGTGCAAGAAAGCTGCATAAATGAATTGACAGTATTTATGACAGAAAGTCAACCTGACAGTGACCTATCTACAATAGCGCCAAAATTCTAGTCAAGACAGCTATGAGCAAGAAGAGGGTGCCTTGCTAGAGCCGCTAGGTAGACCTATCTTTTTGGTCATGAAATTTTTTAAGCTCATGCAACCAAGGAGAAATATCTAAGTTCCCCAAGAGTAAAAAGGAGTCAAGGGAAGAGGGTATGTGACATAATTGGCATAGGGAAAAGTGATTATCTATATGACACAAGCTAAAGAGCGTATAGGAGTGACACCAAATTCTGCAATGCTGGCTACTGCTTAAATTTCAAGTTTCAACTAATCGCCAAATGGTTAAACTGGCTAAGAAAGGTTTTGAAAGAAGGGCTAATTAATTCCAAACTTCTTATACTTGCTATTAGTTCCTTGGAAGATAAAAGTTCAAATAGATGAAGTTTTTATTATATTTACTGTTATGAATTGAGTGCAGAATGTTTTGTTCCTATTTGTTCTTTCTTCGTGATATAGTATTCTTTTTGCAGATTGTCGACCCAAAAACCGGTGAAGAAAAGCAAGTCACAATCTCTGTGGATGATGGAATTCGGCCAGAGACATCTCTGGCAAGCTTAGGCAAGCTTAGACCAGTATTTAAGAAGGATGGAAGCACAACTGCTGGTATTACTGCACTTATTTTATGTGCAGTTTAGATAAAGCTGTTCCTTTTTGTTAGTACTGCAGTTAAAGCTGTTAGTAGTCTTCATGAGTATTTATTCTTTTTACACTTATTTGTAGGTAATGCAAGTCAAGTGAGTGATGGTGCTGGCGCAGTGCTGCTCATGAGGAGAGATGTAGCAATGCGGAAAGGGCTACCGGTACTTGGCATATTCAGGTTTTTTCCTCAATACAAAATTTTCAGTTACACTAAGCTCTTTGTAACAATTGGGTCTTTGTTTTGTTATAAATTATGATTAGTGAAATGTGGGGGGATTTTATTCCCACTGTTTCGTCTAAAAAGTGCTCTTCATAACAGTTCTGCTACCTAGCGAAGTTCTCATAGCATTTACTAAGCTACAATTTTTTGTTGCTCATGACACGTGGATCCATCTCTAGTTAAGGATTTATGGTGCATTTCAATTATTGAAATTCTGCTTTAGCTAGTATATCTTTCATCTAAGCAAACCATAGTTGTCATTTTTCGTATTACATTTGGTCTGGTTTTCGTCATTAACAACAAATTGCATTTATTGTTAGCTGCATTATTTTATCAATTTTTTGGTGACGGAAAATGAGAGGTCATACAGACATCGTTTAAAGCACTTCATTAAGGTATTGAAATAAAAAAGCGCTCAATGTTATCATAAGCAATTATTAATATGAGCTTGGTTCAATGTAAGCAATTATTAATATGAGCTTGGTTCATGATTGTTTAAAATTGCAATTACTTGACACCCTGGAAATATTTATTAAGGTTAAGATGAAGAGGCAAAGCCCAAAAAGGCCTAGGCTGGGCCTCAAGGCGGCAATGAGGGGGCCTCAAGACAAAAGGTTGGGGTTGGTTTGGGTTCTATAGTAGGTAGGTTATGAAAAAATATGTAGTTACTATAAAACTCTCCCCAAGCAAGGTTCCTGATTTCAGATATCAGATCCATGTTGGTTGGGTGGTTGCCATATTGAAAATCGGGTACCAATCAATATACCACACATATCGAGATATGACCTCATGGTGGTATAGGATAATAATACATTTCATAGATGGCATATATGAAAAAAAAAATATTGTAAATATAAATATAATAGAGTTAGTCTTTAGTTTAATTTAAAATAAAACTCTATCTACACAAATATATTCTAACTTTCTAAGTCACACTAAGCGTATATATATTCTAAACTTGTTTTTGTTTAATTGGACTAAAATCGAATGATCAAACCCCAAACTTAGGTAGGCCAATATATCAAGCTAGTTTGGTCGATATATCAGTCTATTTGTCGACGTATTGGCCTGTTTGATTTGGACAATGCCAATATGGGACTTCGAAAATGGTATATTGGCCGGTATACTAGTGATATGATCGACATTGTAGAGTAAAATAATGGGATAGTTTATTAATGAAGGGGAGTTACATATAAATAGGAGAGGCTAACCCCTCTCTCTTTTGTTCTAGGCAACGTGGGACTAAAGCTCACTACTAATATTATTAATATACTCAACACCCTCCCTCAAGCTGGAGCATAGATGTTAGTCATGTCCAGCTTGTTACATAGAAATTGAACCCGATGACCCAAAAGAGACTTCGTGAAGATATCGGCTATCTGACCACCGGTTCTCATATGGTAAAATTTTATCATCCCTTTTGTATACTCATCACGGACAAAGTGGATGTCATTTCAATATATTTTGTCCTTTCATGAAATACATGATTGGTAGCATTATGGATAGCAGATTGATTATCATACCACATATCTACTGTGCTCGATCCTGCTTCTTCTTCCAATTCTTGTAGAAGATGCTTCATATATAACACCTCTGTTGTCCCATGAGCAATGGCTCGATACTTTGCTTTTGAACTTGACCGGGCTATTACATTCTGCTTCTTGCTCTTCCACGATACCAAGTTTTCACTAATGAATACGGACTAGCCAGACGTAGACCGTCGATCTGTCAGACTTGTACCCTAGTCAGCATCAGTAAAGCACTCAACACGAGTGTGTCCATGATTCTCCATTCGAATTTCTTTTTATGAATTCTTGACTAGATAGCACGAAATTCTGAGAACTGTCTGCCAGTGTGGAACTCTTGGAGAAGCCATAAATCTACTTATAATACTGCCGATACCCTTTCTGATCTTTAGGATACCCAAGAAAAATATATTGTATTGCCTTAAGATCTAATTTAGAAAGAGTCGGTCGGGTATTCCGAACATAGCATAAGCAGCAAAAAATTCTGAGAGGCAGAGGAAATGGCTCTCGTCCTGGATATAGCCTAGAAAAGGGAGTATTACCATTGAAAACTGACGATGGCATGCGATTAATAAGATAACAACCAGTAAGAACCGCATCCGACCAAAATCTCTTGGGAGTACGTGCTTGAAACATAAGAGCACGTATTGTTTCCAAGAGATGACAATTCTTGCGCTCAACCACACCATTCTGTTGTATTGTGTACGGACAAGAAGTTTGGTGGATGATGTCATTGCGGGTCAGATGACTATTGTGCTCACGAGACAAATACTCACGTCCATTGTCACTCCGAAGAATTTTAATAGGAACATCAAATTGTGTTTTGATTTCGGCATAAAAAGTGTTCCAAATATTAAATAATTCGAAACGATTTTTATCAGATAAACAAAAGTAACACGTGAGTAATCATCAACAAATGTAACAAAGTACTTTAAACCCATTATTGATTCAACCGGATAAGGTTTCCATATATCAGAATGTACCAACTCGAAAGGAGCAGATGCAATTTTATTATAATTCACCGGATACGGAACCCGGTGATGCCTACACGACTCATAATGAAGGGAATCAGGAATATCTAAAGAGGGGTACATTTTTTGGAGAGCTTGAATTGATAGGTGACCTAACTGATAATGTAATTCGAAAGGATTGAGCTTCATGCCGACACAGACAACAGAGAAGGTACGTCAAACAGGTAAAGCCTCTAGCCACATGCCGTTTACCGTTAATCTTCTCAGTCTTTAGGTCCTGAAAAACACAACCATCAGAAAAAAAATGTTACCAAGCAATGCATGTCTCGAGTAATCTGACTAATTGAAAGTAAACTGAACGGATTTTCAGGTGTATGTAAGACATAATTGAGTGACAGTCCGGAAGAAAGACGAGCACTTCCACGTCCACGGACTGCTAGTGAACCACCATTGGCAACAATAAAATTGACCACCCGACCTACCGAGACATAATTGTTAATCATACCTGCAAATGTCTCGTTGACTTGTGGGGCATCAAAAAAGAAGAAGAAAACGAGTCTCAAATTAGGGCAAAGAGAAGGAATATCTAACTTTCTTTTAGTGTGTCTCAAACTAATGGCAAACATAACTCATAAGTGGATCTTTCTCTTCGCTACAAAGTTTCAAATTAGGGAAAGTAGGATTATTTCTTACTCATTTTATTCGTGTTCCATTTCACTTGGACCTGGACTTTCGGCCGGAATCTTTTTCTAATAAGTGGATCGTTTAAACTTTAAAGTGAAGATGCTAGGAAGTTGGGGCGGACAGAGAATGAGAATTTAGGCTGGCACTTCATGACCAGCCCGCCCAAAACCTTGTTGCCTGGGCACAAGTAGGCATCTAGGCAGCCGTCTAAGGCGGCAAGGCGGACGCTTTTTAAAATCTTGGCGCTATATGAGTCACATCTCTAGTAGCATAAAGAAATGCTATAGTCTTCCACAATGATTTAGCAACCGCCCAGATAACTCCAGTAGCTCCTTTGGGGGTTTTGACGATGATAATAATATTAAAGCTCTTGATACTTTGACTTTGAATTGATCTTATTCTTGTGACCATCTTCAGCTGCTCTGATCAGCATTCCTAGTTAGTGAGCGTATTCGAGAAGACTGAAGAAATCATGAAGTATATAAGAAAATCTGCGAAGACCTTCTGATCTATTATAGTCCTATCTGCAGTCTCTCCGCACCACCGCACTCAATGAACATGGATAGAGAAGTGTTAAACTATGACACCATGACCAGCAAACCCTTAAATCCCTTAGTATCAATTCTCTCTCAATTGCACACTGGTTCAGGTCTATCCAGGACAGGACAGGACTATACTACTACCTGTTGTCTAAAACATTTTTTTCCAAACTCTATAGGAGCTTTGTGGCAGTAGGAGTTGATCCTGCTGTGATGGGCGTGGGTCCTGCCGCTGCGATACCACCTGCAGTGAAATCCGCTGGTCTTGAAATTGATGATATTGATCTTTTCGAAATAAATGAGGTAACTGCTAAGGAGATGCCTGTTAATCATTTCCACGTCCCTCATGTAAACACAACTGACAACACTTCGTTTCCTATTTGTGTAGGCCTTTGCCTCCCAATTTGTGTACTGTTCCAAGAAGCTCGGACTTGATCCTGCAAAAGTAAACGTAAATGGAGGTGCTATCGCCCTTGGTCATCCATTGGGCGCAACAGGTAAGAGTATTTCCATTTTCCAAATATTTAGAAAACCATAATCAAGTGTAGTTTTCCCCTCTGTACTTTCCAGTCCTTTGTTTTTTTCCCCTTTTAGTGTTCCTTTATGTGTTCAGTTCTTTGGCGTCAGACAATCAAATTTGGTTGAATATGTGAGACATGACAACTAACAAATTAAAGCAGACCTAGATCTTAGACTTTATTTTTCTAATTATGTTGAATGATATGATGATTTAATATAAAATGTTGAAAATTATATCAGCATATTCATCGTTTGCAATATCAACCGATATCGATATGATGCATCAAATACCGATACAATTTGGTATGTCCCGATCCAATACCGACCGTTACCGACGGATATTGATGTTGGGGATCTCTTTTCTAGTCAATTCAATAGAGAAATTTGAACGAAAAAGCCCAATCAGCATGGTTGTAAAAGCATAGTAAGCGTGTAAAAGCATGTAAATATAGAAAAATTATTTACCGTACTAAACCAATCACCAAAGGTGAGTATTATCTTATTCAATTTCAAAACTACTAAGTGACAACATAGAAAATACTTAAAATTATGTTTAAATATATAAAAAAATATATAAAGTACTGATAATTATTTGCTTTCCGATATCAAAAAATCCGATACTGCAATCCGAAACCGCCGATCCCAATACTCATAGGAAAGTCCGATACCGATACTATGAACCTTGAGTATCGGGATTGACAACATCGGTAGTTTCATATTGGATTATCAGTTTTTTTTTTGTATCAGAAAGCAACTAATTATTAATAAATTATTAAAATTTTAGAAAAAAAATATTTTAGACATTTAAGCATAATTTTGAGTATTTCTGTGTTGTTTATAGTATTGAAATTGAATAAAATAATAGCCACCTTTGCTGATTGGTCAATTTGGTTTATCTACGATAGTAAGTTTTCTTTATTTACATGCTTTACAACCTTAGTATGCTTTTACATCCTTGTCGATAGTCTTTTTTATTCTTCTTTTGCCAAATTAAGTGGGAAAGAGACCTCGAATGTCGGTATTAGTCTGTATCGGATCGGTACATGTCAAACCGTATCAGTATCGGCTGTATCAGTTCGGTATCGGACAATGCTTTGAACGTTCGGGGACAAAATCTCAAACACATGGGTGACATGCATTGGATAAGGAAGTAACTTTTATTTTTAAAATTCATAATTCATTGAACTGTGCAAGCAACATAGTGCTGTATTAGCACTGTCATTGAGAATCCTTGAAATGTTGTTTAGTGGTGCTAATTGGGAAGTACTATAAATCTATTGCCTTTTACATAATTTCAGAAATCTCCAGCACAAGGTATTATTAAATTGATGGCTGTTTCAAGTTTTTCTCCAATAAGTATGGTTGGCTTATTAAATTGATGTTGCAGTATATCTAAGTTGAATTTTGATGGTGTTCTATGTTTATCAAGGATCTGCTAACAAGTAGATGTATATATGATATGGTCTTCTGCATGAAAATTAAAACTTTTAACATTAATCTCCTGGCTTATTCCAAGAGAAGTTTTATCCCATTTAAATTGAACACATATGAATACTTGTGAGAAAGCGATTAAAACAATTGCATGTGGAATTAGGTTATCACATTTTGACACAACATTCAATCATAGTTTACAGTATCAGCCGATACCGATCCGGTTTGGCATGTATTTGATACCGACCGATGCCGATACTGACCGATACCGACATTGGAGGTCTCTTTTATAGTCAATTCGGCAAAAAAAAAAATGAATGAAAAGACCAATCAACAAGGGTGTAAAAGCATAGTAATGTTATAAAAACATGTAAAAGAAGAAAAGTAACCTATGGCAAGGGTGACTACTATTTCATCCAATTTCAAAACTATTAAGAAACAACATATGAAATACTTGAAATTGTGCCTAAATGTATACAATATTTTTTCTAAAATTTTAATAATTTGTTAATAATTATTTGCTTTCCAATGCCAAAAAATCCATTATTCCGATCCGAAACCGTCGATACCGTCAATCCCGATACTCAAAGGAAGGGTCCGATACCGATACCGATTCCGATATAGATACTACGAACGTTGATTCAATCTTACTTTTTCTTGCTCCAATAGAAAATGATGATACCTCTTGGGTTTTCCTTGATGGATTCTCGCTCTCAAGCTGAAGCTAACCAACCTTGTCTTGTTTAACCTGGTAGGTGCCCGCTGTGTCAGCACTCTGTTGAATGAAATGTCACGAAGAGGCAAAGACTGTCGATTTGGAGTCATATCTATGTGCATAGGTGGTTCTTCGTCGTGTGAATTTTAACTTTATTATCACGATTGTCGACTTCTGCTAATCAACTGTATTTGAATTAATGCCCGGCAGGCTCGGGAATGGGAGCAGCAGCTGTGTTTGAACGAGGTGACGTGGTCGATCAGCTGAGCAATGCCCGACAGATCGAGTCCCAGAACCTGCTGTCCAGGGATGCCCTGTAGGTAGAGCTGTCAAGACGGACCGGCGGGGCGGGCCAGTCCGTAACCCACCATAATCCACCGTTTGGCGGGACGGAGCGGACCGACCCACCATTTTAGCAGGCTGAAAAAATTCCAACCCAGCCCAACCCTATATTTTCGTAACTCTATATTCATCATTTGGGAGACTTATCTCGGCTATTTCTGGAATGTTCTATTAAACCTAAAATAATATTTCAATTTTTTTTTATCATTTTATCCTCGATAATTGATTAAATGACTAATTCGTAATTAATTGATCTTTCTTCTTCCGTTTAAACGTCACCAGTACATACAAAAAATTTCTTCATTTTCTTCTTCAACCTCTGTTTCTTCCTTTCCAATCTCTCCTCCCCCTTAGTTGCTCTGTATCTTCTCCCTATTTCTCTTCTTTTTCCTCTTTCCATCTTTTTAAAAAAAAAAAGATTTGTTCACAAAATTTACTTAATTACACTATTGCGCTATTGCTGTCATTCGTACACTGTCCTAGTAACAAAAAAAAGTATTGTGATTATTATTACTACGTAGCCTTTATTGACAGCTTCTTGAACACCAAAGTTGTGCTGCGTACTGTCTTGATTGATCTAATCCTGAGTTTATTGTTTGATATTAAAATTTTAGTCATTGTAAACCTTTTTCTTGTTTAATTTTATGTGGTTACGAACGTCTAATTGACACCCAAAAAATTGAACTTATATCTGTGTGGTGGTTAGTGGATCCCTAAACAGTAATTTTCTGAGTGCAAATTATAATAACATAGCCAAAGATAGATTAAGTGTCACTTTATATATCTTAATGAGAAGATAAGAGGACCAGATTCGAAGCTAAGACCCCCATAATCCCAACAAGTAGCTGCCTATGATCATCATAACCCCTCTCTTTTTTTAAACAAATCTTGCCATGGATTTGCCATATGTGAGTGGGACTTGCAATCAAATCTTTCTTGTTAAATAAACAAAAGCTAGCTAGTGTTCTTCTTCTTCTTTTTCCACATAGGTTTCTTAGGGCTTTGGAGTCCACGTATCTCTAATGAAGTCTTCAAATTAATAATTAGAAAAGTGTTCTCTTGATTCATCCCTCTCTGTGGGATCAAGCTTTGCAACTGTTGTATGTTAAACTTGTTAGCACGTTAGGTCTTTTTTAAAATTTTAGGTATCCTACTTATACACACTAGTTATAGTTAC
Source organism: Iris pallida (assembly GCA_029216955.1). NCBI lineage: Eukaryota > Viridiplantae > Streptophyta > Magnoliopsida > Asparagales > Iridaceae > Iris > Iris pallida. The sequence goes on from JANAVB010021796.1 coordinate 23,806,401, forward strand.
TAATAATGCGCACATGCATCACAGAACTCATCTAACTCTTGTGGTTAGGGATGTACACATTTGGGTCAAACCGACCAAATCAATCCAAACCAAACCGAACCGATCGGTTTTTAACCGTACCGATGGTCCGGTCGGATTGGTTTGACTGGACCTTTGAAATAACCGACTGGTTTGGTTCGGTTCACGGTTTGGTCACTCAAAAAACCGTTTAAACCGAACCGAACCCAAAACTAAAAGTATAAAAAAAGGATTGAAGGTGAAATAAATTTATATCAAACTATTTAGTAAATCAAATAATTCTTCACATTTGTTTGATTTTTCGTGCAATCTCAATTTCAACTCTACTACACCATTGCCTAAACTAAATTCTCCATATACAACTTGTATTCATTCCCGTTCGTTCTTTATTTTTTTCAAACTTGTTGGTGCAATGTCCCAGATTCGTGATACGTATTTAGTGTACGTATACGTGTTTTGGACCCATATTTTATTTAGTCATGATTAGTTATCTTGGTTTATTTTGCATTGGCTTGGTTTTATTGGCATTGATAGTTCAATTGGTTTTAATGGTTCATTGGTTTATTTTGGATTAGTGAGGCTTGGTTTATTTTATGATTCATTTGGTTTAAATTGCTAGAGAGAGAGTTTATTGGCCTTGACTTGGTTCACCTTGGTTTATCTTGGCTTGGTTTATTCCCGGGTTGGTTCGGCTTGGCTTGGTTTTGCTTTGGAGAACCACCTACCTACCACCACCACTACCATTTATTAACCCCCACTTCCTTCTCTCTCTTCATTACTCTTTTTCTTTCCTCCATTAACTTCTCACCTACCAGCGAGAGGGAGAGAGAGGTCTAGGCAAGTGCAACTTGCTTCATGGAGGAACTCCAATTTTATTGCTTCATTCTCTTCCTTGCAGCATTTTATCATACTTTAGTACTTGGCATTTTTACTTTCCATGACTAGATTCTTGTAGATCTAAGTTTACTTTATTTTCTGATTTCTAGGGTTTTGATCTACTTAATCTTGTTATTTCTAAGTTTTGATGGTTCCATGTTGTAGAGCATTTCATTCTGCCCCGTTTTGACCTATAGAAGTTCGGATTTGGGCTCCGGATGATGGAGTTATGAAGCTTGAGAACTTGGCTCTCATGGTGTTCTTCTTCTCGAAATTTTTGGAGAAGATGAACTGTGCTTGACTTGACCGCATGAATATTTTATGCGGCAAGTGTTCTCTTGAGCCGCATGGCTGAAAGTACTTGAGTCGCATGAGGGCCGAACTCATCTAGCCGCATAACTCGCTCAATCCCCAGCCGCATAATATTCTGAACTTCTTGAGCCCCATGAAACGCTACCCTTAGCCGCATGCGCCCTTCCCGCTGGCCGCATGGGACCCCGCTTCTTCCAGCCGCATGAATGATCTAGCTCAGTCTCATGCGCCCCCTCTTCCCGCTGGCCGCATAAGACTTTACTTGACCCAGCCGCATGAGAACTTCTTCCCAGCCGCATAAAACTCACTGAGCGCAGCCACATAAGATCCCTTTATTCCCTGGCCGCATGGGACTCGACTCGGTTCTACCACGTAGCCCTTGCTCTGCGAGCCGCATGAACCCAAGTCCGTTCCAGCCGCATGAGAACCCTTCCCCCGTGAGCCGCATGGCGTTGTATCCCTTGTAACCGCATAGCGCCTATCTTCCTGGCCGCATGGAATCCAGCAATCTCGAGCCGCATGAGTTTCTCCTTTCAGCCGCATACACCCTGACCTGTCCTGAGCCGCATGAATTCATCCCCTGAGCCGCATGGACTTCCCTTGCCTTGTTATATTATTATTATTATTACTCTATTATTATTAGTATGATAACTAGGCACGTGATTTATTGTGTATTTTTACGCCCATTTTATATCCTTATGCCTTTTGTCCTGAACCACGAATTTATTTATTATGTTTGGAAGTGATAATTGAACATGACATGACATGACCTGATAGTGGCCGTCGTGGTGCACTCTTGACCAGTAAACTTGACATGATAGCCTGACATGATATATCTTGATAAGCTGTTGCGACGGCTACCTGACATGACCTGACCTGTATAAGTAACCTGGATACCGTGGGCGATTGTGCTTGTACAAATAATCCAGTCCTGTCTTGCATCATGTCTAGGAGGGGACTCCTGAGTACCACGGTCAGGAGTACCTACTGAAATGGACTAAGGTTAATGACTAGATTAATTCATTAGTCATGAATAGATGTTCCCCAATTACAGGCGATCCCGTTATCCCGGCCGCAAATGTTTGGACTTGTAGCCTGCCGACGAGTAGGGCACATTTTCAGTCCACTGTTATGTGGGGCACCCTCTATTGTCACTTTAACGATTGAACTCTATTGTCACTCTAATGTATCGTACTCTTTAAATTGTTACTATAATAATTGCCTGGATAACCTGGATAGCTGCAGGGCCTGTGACTACTTGTAGCATCTCATTGCATCTTTCTAGTAACTAGGATTGTGATAACCCTAGTTAGTTAATGTAGAAAGCTGTAGGCGATGATTGGCCGTGAATGCTTGGATGGAGTCTAGTCCAGTATAGTATTGTCTAGAAGTGATTGATTGCAAGATTGTACCAGAATGATTGAATGATTGTCACTCCAGATTGTTACTATAATGATTGTACTCTATTGTCACTCTAGCGTATTGTACTCTTCATTGTCACTTTTATCATTGTACTCTCTCCTTTTTACCTTAATGATTGTCACCTTTAGCAATAAATAATCAGAGACTAAGTTCTGTTCAGGCGAAGGGTTACAATCTCGGTCCTTGTTTGGTTTAAGGATTGTAACCTGGCTTCCGGAATACTACCTTCGTCTTCTCTTCATATATTGCCCAGCTATATTTTATTTAGCATGATTCTCCAGTTATCTTATGTAAATAATGCTTCACTTAATTATTTTCTCTGATTGGGGCCAGTGCATTGGTATAGCACAAACCCCAATCTGTGTTACTTATTGTTTTCTTACATGTTGAATGCTAATGATTTGTTGGTTTTAGTTCTTAAGTGAAGCCTCCTTTGTGGCACTTGCTCTTTCTGGGGTCTGACCCAGCTGGTTTTGTATGGCCAGATACCGGAACAACACCAAAGGATCTCCCTGCTTTCCAGCCCGATGGTGGTCACCAGGCGTAACCAGGGCATCGAGTGGGTTTCTTTTGTTCTCCCACTGTAATATTATAAATTATTCTTTTGAGGCGTTTAGCCGACGAGCAAGTGTTAGCTCGATTGCAGCTTTTACTTATTATCTGCCTACGGGCTGTAACATGATTGACAGCCCCGGGGGTTGATCATATATGACTGAACTCTTGCTAGTCCTCACATTTTGTAACGACTAGCTTCATGATCATTCCGAATATGTAATGTATGGGACGCCTTACTATTGTGTATTTGGTGGTCTGACATCTTGTAACTATTATTAGTTGGTTGAGATTGAGACAATAGGCTATTTTATGACCTTAAGAGACTAATGGATTATAGTGAAACCCTCACATATCTAGACAGCCGTGACCGTATAGCGACGTGGATTCCATTCCGTTATACGTAGCTGGCTATGTCTGCCCCCGCTCTCCAGTATTCTGGTTCTGGGGCGTGACAGTTGATTTTCATTTAAATAATTGTTAGCAAAGTAATATGTTGTATAACAATAAAATAATAAAATTGTAAGCAAATTAATATCTTGTATAACAACAAAAAGAATTAATATCAATCAAAGTAATATATGGTAATAAAAATGAATTAGTATCAGTCAAAGTAATATGTTGTATAACAATAGAAAGAATTTGTATAATACAAATACTCTGACATGCAAATTCTCGTTGTTGTTCTTTTTGATAATAAGAAACTATGTTATTATGCGTCTGATACTTTATTTTGTTTGATCAAAACTGATCATTCGAACCAAACCGAACCGATCCAAGTCGGTTGGTTTCAAAATCAAACCGACCAGTTGGTTGGTTTGGTTCGGCTGTGATTACTTCCAAACCGATTAACTTCGGTTCAACTTCGATTGTGACTAAATAGGTCGACCACCGACCGATGCACAACCCTACTTGTGGTTAGTAAGGAGAGGTATAGCCCCCTTGGCTAGGTGAACGGTCTCGAAATCGAACTGCGAGGGAAGTGTGTGGGTGTGGGTAAATTGGAGGACAGTAGGCCAAATGGCATGCGACACAGCGTACACAATATCTCGTACGTTACGTCGGGCATCGCAAAATAAATAAATAATAATAATATTGTGCACGTGCATTGCACGTGCTTAAAAAAATACTACAAAAAATTAAATATAAATTTACTATTAAAAAAATATCATTCTTATGCATTGAACTAAAGCAATCAAAAAAATGTCTCCCATCTTAACCACTTGAGTTAAAGTTATTTAATTAGGTAAATATTTCATTATGTTTTTTTAGTAAGTAGTGGTGTGTTTAGATAGTTATTTAGTTATTCTTACTTTAAATTTATTTAAATAATGATATACATACGACTTAGACTGCTCATTTTTAAGTCGTTTCTAAGCCGCATTATCATAATAGAGAGGTTCATTTGTTGCAGTGCAAAAAAAAACTTTAATATTTTTGAAAATTTAAATAAATTTTTTAGTTATACTAAATTATTTTAAATATAATTTGAATATATTTTAGATATTATTTTTTTATAGAGATAATGTGCACATGCAAGTAAAAAAATATTTTAAAAATAAGAAAAATGCAATCTCAATATCATAGGCTTGCTTCCTTTTGTATCCTCATCACGATAACGTTTTCTTGCACATCAATTTCGAAATGTCATATCGATTTCGATAACACGCGAGGGTCAACTTTGAATCTGTATCAGGGTCAACTTAACTCATAACGCATTCATCGATATTTCATAACGAACATTTCTAAATGCATCACATCGTTTCCCAATTCGTCGCATCCTACTACACCTTGATCGTGTAATCGAGTTACCGATTATCCAACATCGAGCCCTCCGATTATATGATCGTACCCTCTAAATTTCACGCGACTCGGTCGTACTCAAATGAGTTCCTCTTGCACAACCAACTACTTCCATAGGCACGATTATTCGCATCGACCAATATTTCTTCGGACTCGCAATTCGTGTGACCCAATTATAATGTTCAAGTTTCCTATCCAACCGATTTGATTAATTTTTGACATATAGTCGTTTCGCTATTCCAGCTAATCGCCCAACTTATACTTTCCACATTCCCGTCTGACGCATTCTTTTTTTTATATGATTATGTGCCTTATCATTTTAACCAAACCATCGAAAGATACTTACATCAAAATGTTATACAAGTTTTCAACCGAGTCTCGGCACTACTCGTTTGTCACGGACAAACCTACCGCAATCGATACAATTGTTTGGACGTATCTATCGCATAAGGGGTTGTCACGCCCCAGAACCAGAATACTGGAGAGCGGGGGCAGACATAGCCAGCTACGTATATGAAATGGGATCCATCTCGCTATACGGTCACGGCTGTCTAGATACATGAGGGTTTATCTACAAGCCAGCAGTCTCTTAAGGTCATGAACAAGCCTATTGCCTCAATCACAAGCAAGTAAGTAAAAGTTACAAGATGTATGATCATTAAATATACAATAGTAAGGCGTCCCAAACATTACATATTCAGCTGATCATGAAGCTAGTCGTTACAAAATGTCAGGACTAGCAAGAGTTTAGTCATACATGATCAACCCAAGGATCTGTCAATCATGTTACAGCCCGTAAGCAGACAGTAAGTAAGTGCAATCGAGCTAAACAGGTGCTCGTCGGCTAAACGCCTCAAAAGAATATTTTTACAATAGAGTGGAAGAGTCAAAAATAACCCACTCGTTGCCCTGGTTATGCCTGGTGTTCACCATCGGGCTGGAAAAGCGGTAGATCCTCTGGAGCTGCTCCGAAATCTGGCCATACAAAACCAGCTGGGTCAGATCCCAGAAAGAGCAAGTGCCACAAAGGAAGCTTCACTTAGGAACTAAAACCAGCAATCAGCATAAGAGTATAAATAAAGTAAGAACTGGAAATAAAGAAAATACATCAGGATGATATACGACGAGATAACAATGGAACTATTCAGATGACCAGGTTACAACCCGTAAACCAAACAAGGACCGGGGTTGTAACCCTTCGTCTGAACAGAACTTAGAATTCTCACCATTTATCGGTAAAATAAATACAGGCATTCAGGTCATGTAGTAATCTGGAACAGGATCAGGACAAGACTAGACTGGTTACACTCCATCCAATCATTTCACGGCCAAGCAAGAACTACGGCTTGATACTTTAACTAACTAGGGTTATCACAGGCCTAGTTACTAACAAGATGCAGTGAGATTACTCCACAGCCGCAAGCCCTGCAGACCATCCAGGTTACCCGGGTTAAAAGATTTAGAGTTGAATTCAGGTGGGTACATCGTCCAGGAAACGAATGTACCCTTAGGTAGCTTGAAGGGTGCAACACATGACAGTGTGCTGGAAATGTGCCCTACTCGACGACAGGCTACCGATCCCAAGGCGTGCCCAGGTAACGGGATTGCCTGTAGCTGGGAGATCTCTTCATGACTAATGTATTAATCTAGTTATTAGCCTTAGTCCATTTTAGTAGGTACTCCTGACCGTGGTACTCAGGAGTCCCCTCCTAGACATGATGCAAGACAAGACTGGATTAGTTGTACAAGCACAATCACCCACGGTGTCCAGATTAATTATACAGGTCATGTCATGTCAAGTAGCGTCGCAATAGCTTTATCAAATATATTATGTCAGGTCTACTTGTCAGGAGTGCGCCACGACGGGCCACTATCATGTCATGTCAGGTTCAATTAACATTCCAATCATATAAGTAAATTCGTGATTATCAAGTTCATGACAAAAGGCGTAAGGATATAAAATAGGCATAAATATATATATATATATATATATATATATATATATATATATATATATTATAATAATAATAATAATAATAATATAACAAGATAGGGCACATGAAGTCCATGCGGCTCAAGGGAGTGAGTCCATGCGGCTGGGTCAATACAGGTTCATGCGGTTGGGACTGCACGCTCATGCGGCTCAGGGAGCCCAAGGCGCATGCGGCTGGAAAGGCGGGTTCATGCGGACGAAGGGGAGTCAGCTTATGTGGCTGCGAAGGAAGCAATCGCCATGCGGCCGGGGTTCAACAGCACATACGGCTATGATCAGACGAAGTCCTATGCGGCTGAGCAAGGACGATACATATGCGGCTGGAGGATGGATGGGCCTTATGCGGCCCCAAAACAGTGGCGCATATGCGGCTGGGTGTGAAGGAACTCATGCGGCTGAAAGCTAGCCGCATGAAGTCTATGCGACTCAAGATAACAGGGGCTCGTGCGACTGAGTCTGAGCAAGGCTATGCGGCTGGATCCGGGTCAAGTCTCATACGGCCAGCAGGATGAGAAATCTTATGCGGCTCAAAGGCTATGCGGCTCAATTACTTGCCGCATGAAGATTCATGCGGTCAAGTACTCAAGCAAGTCTTATGCGGCTAGGAAGGACTTTCCATGCGACTGAGCTCGAACGAGTCTCATGCGGCTGGAAAGGCCATGCGGCCAGAGACTTGCCGCATGAGGATTCATACGGCCAAGTACTGCTCTTCTTCTCCACTTGTCCGAGAAGAGGAGCCAAGCAACCATGGCTTCCAAACTACACAAAACCCTCATCCGGAGCCCAAATCGGAACTTCCTTAGGTCAAAATGGGGTAGAACGAGCTACTCTACAACATGGAACCAGCAAAACTTAAAAATAACAATGTTAACTAGATCAAAACCCAAGAATTCGAAAAGTACTATAAACTTAGATCTATACAAATTTAACCATGGAAATTGAAAACGCCAAGTACTAAAGAGTGCTAAAATCGCATGAGGAAAAGAATGGACAAATAAAAGGTGGGTTCCTCCATGAAGCAAGATGCACTTGCCTAGACCTCTCTCTCCCTCTCTCTGGTAGGTAAGGAAGTAATGGTGGAGAAGATGATAAATGAAGAGAGAGAAAGGAGAAGGGTTAATAAATGGTAGTGGTGGTGGTAGGTAGGGGGTTCACCCCTTGGTTCATGATGAACCAAGAGCAATCCCAAACCGAACCAAGCCAACCCGAACCAAGAATAAACCAAGCCCAGGGAGGAAATTAAGCAAGGAAATCATGCAATACAAGAATAAATACGTACACGTATTCCAGAAATACGTAATACGAATCACAGGCATTACAGGGGTATGGCATATAACACTAAAAAAATCGAGTCATTTATCTCACATCATACTCTACATGATTTAGCATTTATTCCGAACTAACCAACATGCGGTGATCATGCCGATCGCAAGCGTAATTTTGATTAATCAAAATTCGATACAACTCAGCCAACATATACACTCGCCATCTCAAGTTCGACGCGCAGCCGAACTGATTCGTTTCTATCGATTTACGATTTTATCCCATCCATTGCATTTCGTACAACGTTTCATTTCCGTCATTCAAAGCCATTACTCGAATCCGTTCAACGCATTCGATATCAACTTGCATGTTCACATGCAACGTACCAATCACAAATCAACTTGTTGCATTTGTTGCAACAAATATCTCACGGCTTTTGCTATATTGATGCAACCAATATCGCTTATATCGACTGGTTGCATTAAAACAACAAACATCTCAATTCACATATTACGAGTTGCTGCATTTGATGCAACAATATTTTACGGTGTTACTTGGCGACATCATATAAATTTTGAAACACTTGCGACAAAATACGCAATATTGTATTAGACTTACTGTATGGAACATCCATATGGCATCGAGTAGAGTCAAGAGTCATTTGATCGTGGAAGGCAACTTTGGAATTGAAACGAAACAAAATATCATGAGAAAATTGAACATAGAGCTCTGATACCACTTTGTCACATCCCAACCCGTCAAATCGTTCGTCCTTACATTGATTCAGCCAAATCGATCGTTCTCACTGGGAGGTGATGCCGTATGAGTCTGGAGTTGCACTCGTACAAGGCAGAAATAAAATTTCTTTGAATGGTTATCTCAAATCATAAAATTTTGCAGAGGATGAAGTTACACAGAGTATATGAAACAATTCTCTTTATTGAATACGCATCAAAATTACAAAGGTTTTTAATAGCCCAAATGAATCTTCCAGATTGGCTTACAACACTCATGATCTCTCTAGCCCACAAAGAATTTTATCATTCCATACATCATGTCATCTATATCTTGGCCGCATCGCCATGTTGCAAGTTCGAGAGTCAATGTGGTCGCATGCCTCAAAACGCTAAGACAGTCCATGCCTCAACGCGTCCAAGCGAAGCTCCGCCGTGAGCAAACCATTTCTTGCATCCTGCAAGCAATCTAGTGGAGGTTCAGTATTAATTATCTTGCGTACTAATAAAAGATCCACTCGCCTAAACCAACATTAAGTAAACTTATGAATCATGTAGCTTAGTTCGTGATCTTTCTATCTTTGCCTTATGATCGATTTCAAGGCATATTGTTAGCAGTAAAGCATGTATGCATGGTAAACATGTTATCTTTGATTCGCGTAAGTAAGCATGCAACATATATATACATGCAACATATATATATATATATATATATATATATATATATATATATATATATATATATATATATATATATATATATATATATATATATATATGTTGCAAAATATATATATATATATATATATTTTTTTTTTTTTTTTTTTGTTTATATATATATATATATATATATATATATATATATATTGTAACATATATATATATATATATATATATATATATATATATATATATATATATATATATATATATATATAATATATATATTTTTTGCAACATATATATATATATAATATATATATATATATATATATATATATATATATATATATATATATATATATATATATATATATATATATATATATATATATATATATATATATATATATATATATATTGCAACATATATATATATAATATATATATATATTTTTTGCAACATATATATATATATATATAATATATATATATATATATATATATATATATATATATATATATATATATATATATATATATATATATATATATATATATATATATATATATATATATATATATCGTGTTGTTTTGTGGCGACTTCTTACCAACATCGACGCACTCACCCTTGCACCGATGCAAGGTGAATACGCCTACCATCTTTCCTTATCATGTTAAATGTGATATTTATGCAGGATCTATAGACATGTATCATTCATGTCACACCCCGATCCCGCAGAGTTCTTTCGTCCTCGCTTGGGCGTGATGCCGTGTAAGCCTATGTTGCGTTGTACAAGGCCAAGACCTGTACAATGACAAAATAGACAAGATAAACAATAACGCAGCGGAACATAATTGCATAAATTGAAGCAGTAACGGACATATTGTAGAATATGACTAGAACACAATGATAGCAGAAACAAATTCTCTTTATTGATATTCTTTTGAACATATTACATAGCTCTTATTGACTCTCTAATACATGCCATACTTGGCTTACATTCTCTCAGAAACTTTATAGAAGGCACTTTTATAAGGTTTTCTGAAACACAACAGCAAGAGAGTGCATAGAGTAAATTGAACACATATTACAGACTCGATACAAAGGTGCCACCCGGGCTTACAAACTGACTCCATTACAAAATGAACATCGATGAGATAGCCGTTCCATACATCACACCCCTTTACACAACCAAAATATACAGACACCTTGAATTGAGAAGAGTTGAGACATCTTTGTTTGGAAAGTTACGAGATCTTCAAAAAAGATCTAATCAAGTCTTCGTACGCACGACGAAGCTCCAAAACACATGAGTGCCGCCTTCAGTCATGGCACGCTTCTTCTGATTTGTATTACCTGCAAAAAGCGAGGATTAGTACATTACACGTGTATTGGCGAGTGGTTAATTAATTTCCTTGCTCTCATTTGGTTCAAGAATTTAAGTGAAACCATGCGACATATTTTAGTTATCTTTCAAGCCGTTCCTAGTCAGTTCCATGCAAGCAGTTTGAAGAAACATAAACAAGGTAAATTATGCTAGAACTTACCCACGACAGAGCGTGCCGTGCAACATAAAGCTTACTATCATCTTTCCTGTCAGTTTGATATCAATAAATAGAAATTATGTGATGTGGAGGTCACTGGCATTAGCTAGCCAACCTGGACATAGCCTGGTTAGACGGAATCCTTTCAATGCAAGTAGCAAGCTCTGTTGCAAGTCCCCGAATTACCCGCTGCTTAAACCCAGTTCGGCTATACCGTATTTCCCCTAGGCCGAATCGGTCCTGTGGCCTCGGGTTACCGTTCGAAGAAACATTGTCCTTGTGCACAAGTTGTCCATGACCATGCAAGTTAACCAGTTATTCAAGGCACGATTCAAGTTATCATTGAGACATTCATCTAATTAATTCGATCTTTGCTTAGCACAGTTTTATATAGCATGGTACTAAGCAAGCACGTAACAGTTATATGATAAGCAGTTCTATAGCCCGTATACGTGAGATATCGAGCAACAGTTTATTGAAATAAGCCTTTGTGTCATTGCATTTACATCTAGCATAGCATATGTTGGTATCGGCAATTTATTAGAGAAAGAGGCTCAAGGGGAGAAGGGTTAGCCACTCACCTTAATTGTTTGATTGGGGCGAGAGACCCATTAGCTGCGCTAGACGGTGCCTACGCAATCACCTAAAATAGCATAAACAACTGATTATGACACTGTACCATTCAATGAGTTCGATACGAATGCGATGTTCAAAAATACAAGCCATGAAAACTATCAAAAATATTCACGAAAATGCATTCAGAAAACCAAAGCCAAAGAAGCAAGTGCGACATGAAAAGTAGAGCAACGGAAGGTCTCTCCCGACTCAGCCGCAGAGTCCAACCTTGAGGCACAATCCGCTGAATATGAGACTTGATTTCGAAGAATCCATTCTATAACTAGTAAAGGAACTTAATTCAATCGTTCCCCTTCAATTGATTTAATCGATCCTGATCAACGGTCCCGACTTAATCGATAGCGACAACGTTCCTTTTTCACGTACCCCGTGGACGAAAAATAGGGCACGATGTAGGGACGGAACACTACAACAAAGGCTTATTTTCATATAACTGCCGCGTGCTTTACTTGCATACATAATTCTTAGAGCTACCACATGCTTGCTTTTACATATATGCCATAGAACTGTGTTACACCAATATTGATCCTATGAGTAAATGTCGCAATAGTGAGGCAGGATACGTTGAAATGGGTTAAATAACATGATGTTTGTAGACCATGCTTGAGTAAGTAACGTAGTCTTGTACGGTCATTCACAAATTGTGCACAAGGGTTAGGTTCCTCGAACGGTATCCCACGGGCCACGGGATCGATTCGACCTAGGAGGAACCTGGATAGCTATGCTGGGTCTTAGCACGGATCATTCGGAAAACTTTCAATGGGTTCGCAACCGCACTAGAAGGGTCGCCGTCGAAACCAAGCTATAACGTCCAAGATGGCTAGACTTGCTAGTGACATTCACATAAAGCACATGCAATTTATGTTAGCTATGATAACAATTGACAAGGAAGAACATGGTAAGTTCATGATGCAGCGACACGCTCTATCGTAGGTAAGTTTCATAGTAATTTACATCTGCTTATGCATGCTGAGATTTGTTCATAAAATTTACTATGATGGCTACAAAGACCACCAATTATATCAGATAATTTCTTGAACCAAATGAGAGCTTGGATTTAAATTAGTCACCCACCAGTACATATGAACGTACTGATCCTCGCTCTCCACAGGTACTCTGAATCAACCAGGATGTGCCACTTAGCTGAAGGCATCATTATGTTTTTGAAGCTTCGTCCGCGTGTCAAAGGCTTTTGTTGAACCCCTTTTGAAGACTCTAAACATCAGTCCAAGGAAGATGTCGTGACTCCCTACCATTCCAGGTGGTTTGTAAATACTGGTTGTATAAAAAGGCATGTAATGTATGGAACGACTATCTCATTATCATTCATTTTGAGTCAAGTTGTAAGCCCGTACGGCATTAAGATGTAATCGAGTCATGTAAATAATGTCTATTATCAATAAAGTGAAGTTTCTTCTATATCATATGTGTTGTTCAATTTCTTTGCATACTCTCTATGTTGTTGTATTTCGGATAACCTTATGACTTGCCTTGTACGAAAGTAACTTAGGTTCGTACGACATCATGTCCGGAGGACGACTATCGATTCTACAGAATCAGGGCATGACATAATGGTATCAGAGCATGGTTTTACGTCCTTGGCCTTTCGTCTCGAGTCTTGAACCTTTGACCTCGTCTCGATGAGATGAGTTATTCCATACAGTGAGTCCATAATATTTTCGGAAACTAATGAGAGTTGTCTTCTTATTCCGGAAGTTGTGAAACCTACGGCAGTAAAGGAAGCAAGCGCTTCTAGTGGTTTGAGTAGTTCCAAAGCCAGGCATTCCGACAATCCTATGGGGAGGATGCTGCATATGTTATAAATATAGCAGAAACAGGCTACAACATACCAATGTGAAAGCAAAACTCTGTGCCTGCAATCCGATAGATGACAGGCCTAATTCGAAGCCAGGTTCGAATCGCAGTTCAAGATGCAGCAACATCAACTTGACACGCTACGATGACTAGTACAAATGGTGGTGGCCAACAAAAATTCTGCAATGACCCATATTGATGAACCTCTGGCCCGACCTACTAAAGTCATACCAAGGGACCCTATGCCTCAGCTTGAGCCTTAAGAGAATAACACCTTCGACATCACCAATTTAAGAAGACGCTTTGCACTTCCTTCTTTGGCACTGAAGACGCTTCTCTTGCGATCGATTGGTTAGAAGATATCGAAGACAACTTTGAGCTCTTTGGCACCGAAGAAACAAAGCGGGTCACTTGTGCTCAACTTCAACTTCGGTTGAACGCGTACGACTGGTGGGCCATGCAGAAGCAAGCGATCCGTCGCAATTATTCAACCGCACCGATCTGTTGGGTAATCTTCTGCAAGGTATTCGAAGTCAAGTACCTACCATGAGTGATCCGTCAGTCGAAGGAGAATGAGTTCATGCAGCTGAAGCAGAAAAACATAACAATGCATCAGTATGCTGCAGAATTCAACAAACTTGCCCAATTCATGGGTGTCTATCAGCTAACAGCGGCGAGTCAAGCACGGTGATTCGAAATGGGCCTGAGGCCTTTCATATCTGCCCATGTGACTGTCTTCGAATACCAAACAATGGCGAGTCACTCAACCATGCCCTCTGCCTCGAGCCTCAATATCCTCCAGCTACTACTGGCACTGTGTATACCTACAATCACAAATACCATAGCCATGTAGGAGGTAACAACGTGACCAAGCATCCAAACAATGGCCACCAGGATGGGTACCAAAGGCAGAACCAGGAACCTCGCTGCACCAAGTGCGGTAGCAATGGACATCACACAAACGACTATGAAGTTCACTTGGGAGAATACTACAACTGCGGTCGCAGAGGCCACTACCGAAGGGACTGCCAGTGAAGACCAAGCGCCCCTCAATATCAACCCCAACAAAACCAAGGTCCAGCACCTCGAGCTCCCCTATCCATGCAGTAGAATGGCCAAGACCGTCGTCGTAATACCTAGGGACGAGTCTACGCCATAAACCGGGATGAAGCGTTCGCATCTGACACAGTCGTGATTGGTATACTACTTTTCAATAACAAACATGCTTTGTATTATTTGATTCAGGTGCCACACATAGCTTTATATCGACGAACTTTGCCACCGAGCACAAATTTCCCGTGACACCTCTAGGCCTTCACCTTAGTGTTAGCTTCCCGTCGGGCACGCAACTACTTACACACACAGGCTGCAGAGACGGAATCATCTATATTGGAGGTAGAAAAATATATTTAGATGCGATAGTTCTCGATATCAAGGACTATGACTTCATATTGGGGATGGATTAGCTCGGCACTTGCAAAGCCACCATCGACTGTGCTGGAAAGACGGTCACCTTTTGCCTGCCGGAAGAGACCGAATTCAGCTACTCGTGTGGTGAAGCGTCGACGACATGCATGGTAATCTCTGCGATATCTGCTCGAAGAATGCTGTATTACGGCTGTGAAGGCTATTTGGCCTCCGTATGCGACAGGATGGTGCAAACGCAAATCAGACGGACGTTGTGGCAGAATTTCTTGACGTATTTTCGAAAGAGCTACCTGGCATACCACCCGATCGAGAGATTGAGTTGACCATCAACACATTCTCCAACACCCGCCCGATTTCCAAAGCTCCGTAGAGAATTGCCCTTGCAGAACTGAAGGAACTCAAAGTGCAGTTGCAAGAGCTACTCGACAAAGGATTCATACGGCCTAGCGTCTCGCCATAGAAAGCCACCGTATTGTTCATAAAAGACAGATGGGTCGATGCATCTCTGCATAGACTTCGCGATCTCAACAAAGCCACTATCTGGAATAAATATCCCATGCCTCCATCAATGACCTCTTTGATCAACTACAAGGTGCCTCGGTATTTTCGAAGCTTGACCTTCGATCAGGTTACCATCAACTCAAGGTCAAGTCGGACGATGTGCCGTAGTCTGCCTTCCGCACTCGTTATGGCCAGTACAAGTTCTTGGTGATGCCATTTGGCCTAATGAATGCCCCTACCGCCTTCATGGATCTTGTGAATTGGGTGTTTCGTCCGTTCTTCGACAAATTTGTAGTAGTCTTTGTATACGATATACTTATTAGTCCATTGGTTGATGATCACATCTGATTTTGATAATCAATGTCAACTTTGGTCGATACGCAAAATATACATACTGCTACAGAATTACAGATGTAAAATAAAAAGAACGTCTACATCAACGTTTTACTACATCTACATCCAAGTGCTGTATTGCATTGTCATCAAGAACCAATCGCACTGGAATCAAGATCAAGTTTCTCAAATTTTCTTCTGTAATTTTAACTTTTATTGAGACTAGAAAAATATGTGAGGTTTATCGGATTGGTACTGGCTTAGGCTTTTCTTAAAGTCCATAAACACAAATAAGCCTAATTATCGATATCCAAAAAGTCCACACCCCAAAAAAGCCTAAAACCCAACAGATTTGGTCCAAAAGTTCTGACCTAACCTAGGCAGAACTCGGACAGAACTCGGCCTGAGTTCGGCCCTAGTTCGGCTAGGTCAGTTTGATTTTTTTTGAAATCCCTCCAAATCTGCATCTAACGTTCGAATACGAGATTTTTGCATCCGAACTCAGCCCGAACTCTACTCGAATTTGATCTGCAAAAATACTATAAATAGCGATGAATTTTCACCATTTCAAATCACTCATTCAATCTCTTCTCTATCTATTCTAAAGCTTTTTCTACGAGCAAAGCTTTCAAATCACGTATATACCACTCTTGGCCAAAGCCAGTACAGTTCTGTTCAATCTAGAGTTTTAGTACTGAAGAGTTGTATCGGAGGCTGCATTTCAAAAAAAATTTAGTTTTCAAAATCGTCCTTTGGAGTCGGTCGTGTGCTCCTCACCAAGTACGGTGTTATAAGAGACTACAAGTTCTCAATTAGCTTGTGCCATAGTGGATTAACATTGAACAAGAGTACTCGAGACTAGTCCTCTAAGAGAAAAACCAGTATATATTGTTGTATCACTAAGTTTAATTTCTTGACACTTACTTTACCACATTTTATTTACTGTCATTTACCTGCCATAGTATATAGATGCTTATTTTAATTGGTGATAATTTCTGCAGTACACGCACACACTCTATTCACCCCCTAAAGAGGTGCTCAAAGGTCCTACAATTGGTATCAAAGCAGGTTATATATATGCATAACCATCTAGAGTATATATATTTATGGCAGCCGTTAAAACGATATTCAACGACGAAGGGAAATCCATAAATAGACCTCCACTGTTTGATGGAACAAATTACACATACTGAAAAAAATGGATGAGTTTCTTTCTCACGTCACTGGACTTTGATCTTTGGTTGATAGTAATAGACGGTTACAAAAAGCTATCTAGAACAGTGATTGATGGTGTACTTATAGACAAGCCACATGACAAATATACGGGGCATGAAAAGACACAAGCTAGTCTAGATGCACAAGCCATCAATATACTATTCTGTACAATTGTCACGCCCCAGAACCAGAATACTGGAGAGCGGAGGAATGACTCAGCCAGCTACGTATTACGGGTAGATGAATATCGTATAATACGATCAATGCTGTCTAAAAGACGAGGGGGTGCATACTACATGAAAGTCTCACTATGGTCTCTTTACATCTATTGTTTCAATCATTCAAACAAGAAACAGTAATAGAGAACATGTAAGATAAAGCAGTAAGGCGTCCCAAACGCTCTGTCAAATGTTCTTGATATCTGGCTTTACAAAACATAGCCAGATTGATGTAGCAAAAGTATACACAATTGTTATCAGCTGTAGTCTGACTTTAATTATAATTATATAAAAGTAAGTACAAGACAATCCGACTAACATGTCGGTGCCAAACGACCAAGTATAAAGTAAGTGACAAAACGAGGGGTGAAGTAAGGAACCCACTCGAGTCCTCCTGCGATCATCCCTCTAGTGTTGACCATCTTGGAGGTAGAAGTAAGCTGGATCCTCGGAGACCGGCTCTAAATCTGGCCATACAAAACCAGAGAGGTTAGACCTCTAATAGCAAGTACCACAAGGAAGCACGATATGAGAACTAAAACCAGTAATGAGAAATATAATAATAGAACTCTGCTTTCCACTAGAATTCACATCACATCACGACACTTCGAACCAACCTCCCAACCAAACAAGGACAGAAGTTGGCCCGTCATGTCCTGATATTCTGATCATCCCAGTTAAGTAACAGAGTAGGTACAGTACACAAACAAATCATCTTGAACGGCCAATCAACTACTACGGCTTGCTATTGTGAGTCCCAAGTTATCCTGGAATAATGCAATTAGGGATTCCTCAGTTCTTACCATGTGCGAGCAAGGCTAGTCTATCCAGTCAATCATGTGCGCCATGCATGAATTAGACGAGTCCTAGCAGGACGCCCGTCAATATACAATATACAATAATAATAAAAGCAGATACTGTTCCCTGCCCGTGTGGCAGTTTTACAGTATCTGTGGGAACCAGCCGGCCCGTCGGGTATTACTTGTCCCAAGGGGGCTGCCATGTAAGAACTCAGAAATCCATTCTCTCCATGCTATCATTATTTTATTTAACTTAATAGTCCCTACGTTGAGTAAAATCCCATGCCGTGGATCATGGTTATTCGAATGAGTACTTTCGTACGGGGTACGATATGCACAACTCTACAACGATACCAGTACGGTTAGGTTGCAGATCTTACATAGCGTAATGCAACAATCAAATCTAACCACGGTAATCATGCCTTGACCATAAAGTACACATGCTTCTTTTGTAGAAAATAAATAAGTAAATAAATAAATAAATAGATTGAAGCCTGCATGTGCATGTAAGTCAATATTCGGGATCAGCCAGTCGATTACAATAGTCCATAACATGAACGTGTCTCATTCATTCAATTCAATAAGACGACTAGCCAGTCTCTTAGTTTCGACTAGGAATGCATGATTAATTTAGTCAAGATGACCATTATTATCAATGGTAACAAGGCACAAAAGTCAATTAGCATTAAACGGGGTCGAGTCTATAACTCTCATGGTCAAGTCCCAGTCATACTGGGTATCCCAAAAATCAATCGGGACACAAGGCACATTCCACATAAAAATTGATATTAACAATATTATCATATCATGATTTTTCGAGTTCATGCCAAAAAGGCGTAAGGATATAAAATGGACGTTAAATATCTAATAAAATATCAATATACAGGGCTATAGAAGATCAGGGTAAGTAAGGTCAGCGTACGCTCAATTCAGGCTACGCTCAAGTCAGCGTACGCTCAGGTCAAAGAGGCAGCGTATGGGCTCCATACGACTCCTCACCATCCAAGTAAGCGTATGCAAGTCATACGCTCCACAAAGACAGCGTATGGACTCCATACGACTCCTGACCATTCAAGTCAGCGTATGCAAGTCATACGCTCCCCAAAAGGTAGCGTATGAACTCCATACGACTCCTGACCATTCAAGTCAGCGTATGCAAGTCATACGCTCCCCAAAGGCAGCGTATGAACTCCATACGATATACGCTTCCAAAAGGTAGCGTATGAACTCCATACGATATACGCTTCCAAAAGGTAGCGTAGGCAAGATACACGCTTCCTAAAAAGGTAGCGTATGAACTCCAGACTGCGCTGCGCTAAAGAGCACGCACAGCTCAGTGACGCAAGCTAAAAAGCTAGTGTACACTGCTCACTGTCTTCTCCAAACAGCAAGAACTCCATGGTTGCACCCCAAAGCTTCAAAGGTCCATAACTTGGTCAAAACAAGTCCAAATCCAACTTTCCAAAGGTCAAAATTGGGTAGAATAAAACTCTCTACAACATAGAACCATCAAAACTTAAAAACAAAGAAGTTTGATAGATCAAAACCACCAAACTCCGAAAATAACTCATTTCTAGATCTACAAAATTTAAGACTTCGAAATGAAAAATGCCAAGTTCTAAACTCTCTTAGGATCACGAGAGGAAGATAAATGAACCATAAAAACATGGGTTCTCATGTGGAGCAAGTTGTACTTGCCTACGGTTTGGTAGGTGGAGAGAGTAATGAAGAAGAAGAAGAGGAGTAATGGTGAGAATGTGAGTTTACGAGGAGAGAGAAAGAGATGTAAGCTTTAAATAGAAAAGGGGGTGGTAGGTGGGAGTTGGGCCGGGTCCAATGGGTCCAATGGGTCCAATGGGTCGGGTTGTAGGGGATCCAACCAAAGCCAACCCGAACCCAAAGCCTAGCTAAAGCAGAGAATAAAAGCAGGAAATAAAGTGCAAAAATAAAATTGCAGAAATATAATTGCAGGAAATAAATTAACATGAAAATTTAAAGAGCAGATTAATTGATTAACATAAAATTAAAGGAATTTAAATACAGGATAATACATGATAAATATTTAAATAAATACTCATGAGTTGTACATGTATAAAAATATGCATTCTGGGAACGGAGAGTGACATCTCTACCCTCCTTAGAAAAATTTCGTCCTCGGAATTTCAAATCCAAGCAGGATAGAAACATCAGGGCTAAGCTAACCTAAGTACAAGCAATTCAATCAAGCAATCATTTTACAATGTCCATAGCAAGTAACATATCTATATTTAACAATCTACGACATCAAGCAATTCTTCCCATAAGGTGACAAGCATGAGGAATCAAGACAATCAGGTACACAAAAAAAGATATACCTTGTGAGTCAAACATATGTGGATACCGTGATCGGATATCATCCTCACATTTCCACGTTGACTCTCCCAAAGAGTGAAGACCCCAAGCAACCCGGACAAGGTTAATTGTTCGGTTCTTGAGTATCTTCTCTCTTCGGTCCAAGATGGACACAGGCTGTTCCTCGTAAGACAGGTTGGTACCAACAACCAGTTCTGAATGATCGAGGATATGGCTGGGGTCCGATACATACCTTCGCAATTGAGATACATGAAACACGTCATGCACCTCTCGTAACGAAGGTGGAAGGGATAAACGATAAGCAACATCGCCTACCCTATCAAGAATAGCAAATGGGCCTACGTATCGTGGACTCAACTTCCCACGAACGCCAAATCTAATGACCCTACGGGTAGGTGAGATCCGCAAGAACACGTGGTCCCCAACAGAAAACTCTAGCGGCCTACGATGCTGGTCCGCCCAATGACGATGCCGATCCTGCGCAATACGAAGTCGCTCTCTAATTCCCTTAATCACTTCAACCGTCTGAATAATCATTTCTGGACCTAGCATCTTCCTTTCCCCGATATCATCCCATGCTAGTGGCGATCTATACTTCTTACCATATAGTGCCTCAAATGGCGCCATCTGTATACTGGCTTGATAACTGTTGTTGTATGAGAACTCAACTAAGTGCAGGTGGCTTTCCCAAGATCCTCCAAAATCCAGAGTGCAAGCTCGCAACATATCTTCCAAAGTCTGAATTATTCTTTCTGATTGCCCATCCGTCTGTGGATGGTAAGCCGTGCTAAATCTTAACTTGGTACCCAGACTATGATGCAAGCTCTTCCAGAAATGTGATGTAAAGCGGGTATCTCTGTCTGACACAATACTGACAGGGACTCCATGCTGCCTGACTATCTGTTGCATGTATAACTCTGCCAACTTTTCTGTAGATTGCCCTACTCTGAAAGGAAGAAAGTGTGCTACCTTTGTAAGCCGATCTACTATCACCCAAATAACATCTTTACCACTTGGTGATCTCGGTAAACCGGTCATAAAGTCCATTGTAATATGCTCCCATTTCCATTCCGGGATGGAAAGCGGTTGCAATAATCCAGCTGGCCTCTGCTGTTCTGCCTTCACTTGCTGACATACCAAGCAACGGAAAACAAATCTAGCTATCTCTCTCTTCATCCCGTTCTACCAGAAGTGCTGCTTGATATCTTGGTACATCTTGGTCCCTCCAGGATGTACAGAATACTGGGAACTGTGAGCTTCTGCCATAACTTCCTGTCTGATATCTCCACTAGGCATACATAGACGTGATCCAAACCTAAGTGTACCATCTTCATAAATTTTCAACTCCTTTCTGTGCCCTGACTCACATTCTGCCCTAAGCTTCTGAATCCTTGGGTCTTGTGCATGAGCTGCCTTGATCCTATCTACCAAGTCAGATTGGACTTGTAGACTTGCCAGAACTCCTACATCGCTAGGAAGTATAACCTCTATGCCCATCTCCTGAAGGTCTTCTAAGGTATGCTTCTGTGTTGTTAACATAAATGTGCCGTCTCTTCTGCTAAGAGCGTCTGCTACCACATTAGCCTTACCTGGATGATACTGAAGCTCTACGTCATAATCCTTGATCAGTTCTAACCATCTTCTCTGCCTCATGTTCAGCTCCTTCTGAGTAAAGATGTACTTCAGACTTTTGTGGTCTGTGTACATGTCTACTCGGTCACCATATAAGTAATGCCTCCATAGCTTCAAAGCAAATACTATTGCCGCCAACTCCAAATCATGAGTTGGGTAATTCTTCTCGTGGTCTCGAAGCTGCCTAGATGCATATGCTATCACCTTCCCGTGCTGCATGAGGACACATCCAAGTCCTTTACCTGACGCATCACAATATACAGTAAAACCTCCGGGTCCAACTGGCAATGTAAAAATGGGTGCTGATATCAATTTCTGCTTCAAATTCTCAAATGATGCCTGACATTCTGCCGACCAAACAAATGGCACATCCTTCCATGTCAAGCGGGTCATGGGTGCTGAAAGTCTTACAAAATCTGACACAAATCTTCTGTAATATCCTGCCAATCCCAAGAAACTCCGTACATCAGCTACGATCTTGGGTACTGGCCAACTCTCTACTGCTTCTACCTTCTTGGGATCCACTGCTACTCCAGCTCCTGATACGATATGACCCAAAAATGAAATGTGATCCGTCCAGAACTCACACTTGCTGAGCTTGACATACAACTGGTTCTCTCTCAGAACCTGTAACACTTTCCTGAGGTGGTCTTCATGCTCCTCTTCACTAGCAGAGTACACAAGAATGTCGTCGAGAAATACTACGATAAATTGATCTAAATACGGCATAAAGATGCGGTTCATCAAATCCATGAATATTGCTGGAGCATTGGTCAAACCAAACGGCATTACCAAAAATTCATAATACCCATACTTCGACCTGAATGCTGTCTTGGGAATGTCTTCCTTCCGAACCCTCACTTGGTGATACCCTGAACGAAGATCTATCTTGGAGAAAACTCTAGCCTTGCTCAACTGATCAAATAAGTCGTCGATCCTGGGTAATGGGTACTTGTTCTTTACTGTTGCCGCGTTAAGCTTCCTGTAGTCGATACACAATCTGGATGATCCATCCTTCTTCCCCACAAGTACCACTGGTGCTGCCCACGGCGATATGCTAGCTTGGATAAACTTCTTCTCCTTCAATTCCTCTATATGCTGATATACCTTGGCCTGCTCCGAATCCGCCATTCTGTAAACCCGATCTGATATCGGTTTAGTTCCTGGTGCCAATTCTATACTGAACTCAATATCTCTAACCGGTGGCAGACCGGGAAGTTCTTCGGGAAACACGTCTAAAAATTCTTCAACTACCTTCGGAACCTGAACTTCTTCCATTGCCGTTACTACTCCCTGCTCTTGCTGAGTTGCCTCTGATCTGACTAAGGTGAATCTCTTCATGCCTGGAATATCGAAAGATACACTCCCACTACGACAATCTATTGTCGTATGACTGTCTTTCAGCCAGTCCATGCCTAAGATAACGTCAAAATTTCCAACAGGAAATTCTATCAACTGGGCGGGTAAGGAATGCCCGTAAACTACAACACTACATGCTAGAATAACTCTACTAACTCCTACGAGCCCATTAACGGTGAGTATATTCAACCTCCCTAGCAATGCCTCGAACTCCATTCCTAGCCGTGTCGCAAATCGTGCAGATATAAATGAGTGCGATGCTCCCGAATCAAACAATGCTACTGCGGGATATGAGGCGACGAGAATGTTACCTGCCACAACATCTCCCGATGCTAATGCCTCCTCCAAGGACAGTGTGAATGCCTGCCCTCGACCTCCTTGCTGGTTCCCATGCTGTGGCCTAGCCTGGTGCTGCTGCTGGCCCCTGCCTTGATGATGCTGGGGTGGTCTATACTGGTGTTGCTGCATCGGCGGTCCCTGCTGCCGAAACATCTGAGCCTGCGGCATTAATGGACGCTGGGCCAATGGCCTCACTGCTACCGCTGGTCTTCGATACTGCCCTACCCCTGGTGCTGGCAGAGCAGAAAACTGCTGTACTGGTCCTCCTGACCTCGAATTCATGGGACATGTGGTAACCCGATGATCTGGATTTCCACATATCAAACATAGTCCATTCAATGTCCGACACACATCTCTAGTGTGTCCCATCTTCCCACAATAAGTACAGCCCGCTGGGGGTTACTGGTTCTTCTTCTGTTGTTGCTGCCTGGGTGGTGGTGCTGGCCCCCGTATCGCCACATCGTGGATACGAATGCCAGGGGATGGTGCTGTTGTTCGGGGCGCTGCTTCCCCTCCTCCTTCAATCTGACCGTGGGATCTCTTCTGACCCCCAGTCCTTGCCGCAAGCCACTGAATGGTGATCTCATGCCTGCGGGTTGCCGTCAATATCTCATCAAAAGTTTGGTAATTGTGTCCCTCTATCAATTGCAAGAGCTCAAGATGAAACCCTTGCTGGAACCTCATCGCCCTCTGGCGCTCCGTCGCCACCATCTCTGGGGCGAACCTACTCAATCTGCAGAACTCTGCTGCATAAGCATCTACAGTCTTACCAGCCTGTCTGAGGTTGATAAACTTTTGTTGTACCTCAAACTGTACCACAACTCCATAATACTTCGTCTTGAACCTTGCAGTAAAATCGTCCCATGCAACAGGACGTCTGATGCCTACTTCCTCTGCTTCCCACCAATCACGTGCAAGATCCTGAAGTAACAACTTCACTAGATCCACACGCTCTTCGGCCGGCACCTTAGCGGCTGTCAGGATAGCCTCAATATCCTTAAGCCATGCATCTGCTGAGATGGCATCCTCCGTGCCCTCGAAACGGCGGAGGTTGTACTTGCAAAACCGGGCTGACGTTCCTGAATCTGTCCTCGCCCCTCTTTCCAATGCCGTCTGTAATCCTTGGTTGAGTAGTACATTCTGCTCTTGCAACTGAGCGTGCATGCGCTGCTGGGCTAACATCTGGTGTTGCTGAGTAGCCATCATCCCTCTCATGATCTCCAGAAGGGCTGGTGTGTCCAATTCCACAGGGGTAGGTAGAACTATTGGTGGTGTTGGAACCTCCGGATACTGTGGTCCGACCGCTGGTTCCACTATCACTTCTTCCTTGGTAGCCTCCTGAGTTAGTACCGGCCCTTGTTGCTGACCAACATGGTCAGGTTGTCCATGCTGCTGTCCATGTTGTTGCTGTCCAGCTCTGACAGATGCGGACGAGGTACCCCTAAGAAAAGGGACAAGAGAACAATCAAATGACCGGACATGAAGGATCAATGAAGTCAAAGGATACTAGAATGTCAAGCTGGTATTGAGAGTAACGAATCAGGAGATCAAGAGGGAACATGTGTGATTAAGACATCCTATAAATCAAAACACCCCACAAGTCTGAAATCAGACCTGCATGGGCCACCACTAAAACCTTGTCACGCCTCAGAACCAGAATACTGGAGAGCGGGGGAATGACTCAGCCAGCTACGTATTACGGGTAGATGAATACCGTATAATACGATCAATGCTGTCTAAAAGACGAGGGGGTGCATACTACATGAAAGTCTCACTATGGTCTCTTTACATCTATTGTTTCAATCATTCAAACAAGAAACAGTAATAGAGAACATGTAAGATAAAACAGTAAGGCGTCCCAAACGCTCTGTCAAATGTTCTTGATATCTGGCTTTACAAAACATAGCCAGATTGATGTAGCAAAAGTATACACAATTGTTATCAGCTGTAGTCTGACTTTAATTACAATTATGTAAAAGTAAGTACAAGACAATCCGACTAACATGTCGGTGCCAAACGACCAAGTATAAAGTAAGTGACAAAACGAGGGGTGAAGTAAGGAACCCACTCGAGTCCTCCTGCGATCATCCCTCTAGTGTTGACCATCTTGGAGGTAGAAGTAAGCTGGATCCTCGGGGACCGGCTCTAAATCTGGCCATATAAAACCAGAGAGGTTAGACCTCTAATAGCAAGTACCACAAGGAAGCACGATATGAGAACTAAAACCAGTAATGAGAAATATAATAATAGATCTCTGCTTTCCACTAGGATTCACATCACATCACGACACTTCGAACCAACCTCCCAACCAAACAAGGACAGAAGTTGGCCCGTCATGTCCTGATATTCTGATCATCCCAGTTAAGTAACAGAGTAGGTACAGTACACAAACAAATCATCTTGAACGGCCAATCAACTACTACGGCTTGCTATTGTGAGTCCCAAGTTATCCTGGAATAATACAATTAGGGATTCCTCAGTTCTTACCATGTGCGAGCAAGGCTAGTCTATCCAGTCAATCATGTGCGCCATGCATGAATTAGACGAGTCCTAGCAGGACGCCCGTCAATATACAATATACAATAATAATAAAAGCAGATACTGTTCCCTGCCCGTGTGGCAGTTTTACAGTATCTGTGGGAACCAGCCGGCTCGTCGGGTATTACTTGTCCCAAGGGGGCTGCCATGTAAGAACTCGAAAATCCATTCTCTCCATGCTATCATTATTTTATTTAACTTAATAGTCCCTACGTTGAGTGAAATCCCATGCCGTGGATCATGGTTATTCGAATGAGTACTTTCGTACGGGGTACGATATGCACAACTCTACAACGATACCAGTACGGTTAGGTTGCAGGTCTTACATAGCGTAATGCAACAATCAAATCTAACCACGGTAATCATGCCTTGACCATAAAGTACACATGCTTCTTTTGTAGAAAATAAATAAGTAAATAAATAAATAAATAGATTGAAGCCTGCATGTGCATGTAAGTCAATATTCGGGATCAGCCAGTCGATTACAATAGTCCATAACATGAACGTGTCTCATTCATTCAATTCAATAAGACGACTAGCCAGTCTCTTAGTTCCGACTAGGAACGCATGATTAATTTAGTCAAGATAACCATTATTATCAATGGTAACAAGGCACAAAAGTCAATTAGCATTAAACGGGGTCGAGTCTATAACTCTCATGGTCAAGTCCCGGTCATACTGGGTATCCCAAAAATCAATCGGGACACAAGGCACATTCCACATAAAAATTGATATTAACAATATTATCATATCATGATTTTTCGAGTTCATGCCAAAAAGGCGTAAGGATATAAAATGGACGTTAAATATCTAATAAAATATCAATATACAGGGCTATAGAAGATCAGGGTAAGTAAGGTCAGCATACGCTCAATTCAGGCTACGCTCAAGTCAGCGTACGCTCAGGTCAAAGAGGCAGCGTATGGGCTCCATACGACTCCTCACCATCCAAGTGAGCGTATGCAAGTCATACGCTCCCCAAAGGCAGCGTATGGACTCCATACGACTCCTGACCATTCAAGTCAGCGTATGCAAGTCATACGCTCCCCAAAAGGTAGCGTATGAACTCCATACGACTCCTGACCATTCAAGTCAGCGTATGCAAGTCATACGCTCCCCAAAGGCAGCGTATGAACTCCATACGATATACGCTTCCAAAAGGTAGCGTATGAACTCCATACGATATACGCTTCCAAAAGGTAGCGTAGGCAAGACACACGCTTCCTAAAAAGGTAGCGTATGAACTCCAGACTGTGCTGCGCTAAAGAGCGCGCACAGCTCAGTGATGCAAGCTAAAAAGCTAGTGTACACTGCTCACTGTCTTCTCCAAACAGCAAGAACTCCATGGTTGCACCCCAAAGCTTCAAAGGTCCATAACTTGGTCAAAACAAGTCCAAATCCAACTTTTCAAAGGTCAAAATTGGGTAGAATAAAACTCTCTACAACATAGAACCATCAAAACTTGAAAACAAAGAAGTTTGATAGATCAAAACCACCAAACTCCGAAAATAACTCATTTCTAGATCTACAAAATTTAAGACTTCGAAATGAAAAATGCCAAGTTCTAAACTCTCTTAGGATCACGAGAGGAAGATAAATGAACCATAAAAATATGGGTTCTTATGTGGAGCAAGTTGTACTTGCCTACGGTTTGGTAGGTGGAGAGAGTAATGAAGAAGAAGAAGAGGAGTAATGGTGAGAATGTGAGTTTATGAGGAGAGAGAAAGAGATGTAAGCTTTAAATAGAAAAGGGGGTGGTAGGTGGGAGTTGGGCCGGGTCCAATGGGTCCAATGGGTCCAATGGGTCGGGTTGTAGGGGATCCAACCAAAGCCAACCCGAACCCAAAGCCTAGCTAAAGCAGAGAATAAAAGCAGGAAATAAAGTACAGAAATAAAATTGCAGAAATATAATTGCAGGAA
Organism: Iris pallida; assembly: GCA_029216955.1. Taxonomy (NCBI): domain Eukaryota; kingdom Viridiplantae; phylum Streptophyta; class Magnoliopsida; order Asparagales; family Iridaceae; genus Iris; species Iris pallida. Next base: position 23,834,668 of record JANAVB010021796.1, read on the forward strand.
ATAAATTAACATGAAAATTTAAAGAGCAGATTAATTGATTAACATGAAATTAAAGGAATTTAAATACAGGATAATACATGATAAATATTTAAATAAATACTCATGAGTTGTACATGTATAAAAATATGCATTCTGGGAACGGGGAGTGACAACAATTGACAAAATCGAGTTTAACCGTGTTTCAACCTGTATGACGTATAATAAAATTTGGAGACATCTTGAGGTAACTCGTGAAGGACTCCAAAATCAGTAGACTAACACAGAAATACGAATCTTTCAAGATGAACTCCAGTGAGTCAATTACACAGATGTTCACTTATTTTCTTGATATTACTAATCATTTACAATCTCTTGGTAAGGATCACGAAAAAATCAGAAAGGTTCTGCAGGCTCTAACCAAGAACTGGAACCCGAAGGCCACCGTGATCATAGAAGGAAACGACCTCACCATGATGACATTGAAGACATTGATGGGAAAACTCATGACCCATGAGCTAGACTTGCAAGAATTTGAAGAAGCAACTCCCAAGGAAAAATCAATTGCCTTCAAAGCACAAGCCAGAAAAGTCTCATGCAATAATTCTGACGAAGAATCATCCGATGGTGATGAACAGGCCCTGTTGGTCAAAAACTTTATAAAGTTTTTGAATTTTGAGAGATCAAACCAAAAAAAGAAAGGCACCTACGAAAGCAACGAAGAAGAAACAATCTGCTTCGGATGTAAAAAAGTCAGGACACATAAAAAAGGATTGTCCGTTGTCAAAGAAGAGCAGTCCATATGATCGATCAAGATCGAGTAAAAATGCTACAACCGGTCGAAAGTATGCCAACACAAGCATCTGGCATAAAAGTGAGACAGTAAATCAAAGAAGGAGGATCGACCTAGTAGTAGTGCAAATGTCTGTCTGATGGCATTCGATAAGGTATCTGAAAACCCTCTGTATAATAATTTTACTTTCGATGAATTAGAAAATGCCTTTAGCGAACTACTTAAAGAACACAAAAATGTGTTGGACAAGTACAAGCAATCTCACAAGGAGTTTAAGGTTACACAACCGAAGTAGCTAGATTGTCTAATCTTATTAAAGACATTAAAGAGACATCTACCACCGGTAATACAGAAGAGATAGCCAAGCTTAAATTGGACTATCATGAGGCTATCCTCACCATAGAAAAGAAAGAAAGAGATATGTCAAGGTACAAGAACATTATGACATAGAGAAGAAGAGACACTTAGTCACCGAGCAAAGACTCATAGATATGACTGCTAGATATGAGGAGTCTTGTGTGATCTCTAAAAAGTTAGAGATCAAGTTAGGCAAACAGATCATCCATGTTACACAGCCTAAGGTTAGTCCTAATACCAAGTATATACCACAAAGGACTAAACCAAAGAAAGCACCCAAGTAACACGTTTATCACAATCATGCTTTCACATACAGGTTTCTAAGAAAGACACCCAAAAATGTCAACACAGAAACAAAAAGCACAATTTTAAAAATCACATGCACATACTGTGGTACTCACGGGCACATATCACAGTACTGTAGAGCTAGAAAGCTTGTTGACACTAATATACTTTCTTAGATTCCTAAGACTAATCATAATGGACCCTTGAAGAAATGGATACCAAATAAAGGATTCATCTACTCGTTTTGTAGGTGGACCCTCAACCCTCTCATGCTAAAAGCAAGTGAATACTCGATAGCGGATGTTCGCGACACATGACTGGTGATGCATCTTTATTCGCTACGCTATCGATGAAGAAAAAAATGATATGTTTCCTTCGACAAGAATCTAAGAGGTGATATTATTAGTAACGACAATGTTGGTATGTCTCCCTATCCAAAAATAAAAGTCTAGTCATGAAGTTGAAACATAACATATTGAGCATAAGTCATTTGGCAGATAATGGTTATGGCATCAACTTTATGAAAGATAAATATTCTATATATAAGATGTCTTTCGAAAATCCCGCATATGAAGGGATCAGGGAAGATAATATTTATATTTTCTTTCTAGAATGTACTAACAATGCATGTAATGCCTAGTAGCCAATCAAGATGATAGCTGGCTATGGCACATGAGGCTAGAACATGCAAATATGGACACTATCTCGAGGCTACGCACCAAAAAGGTGGTAAAAGGACTCCCAAAAATTACCTTCAAGAGAGATATGGTATGTTCAGACTGTGAAAAGAACAAAGTAACTAGGTCTTCTTTTAAATCCATCAACACTGTAAGTACTTTGATACCTTTGCAGATATATGAATTTACTTGGTCCTAGTTGAGTCGCTAGTCTTGGCGGAAAAATCTGCGCTTTTGTTATAGTTGATGACTTCTCCCAATATACTTGGGTTTTCTTTTTATCAAACAAAAGTGATACCATTTTTAAATTTTAAATATTTTACAAAAAGGTACAAAACAAAAAAGGCTTCATGATTACTCGAATCCGAAGTGATCATGGTGGCGAATTCGTAAATGTTGATTTCAAAATGTTTTGTGATAATAGTAGATATTACCACAAGTTTTTTTGTCCTAGAACTTCTCAACAGAATGGTGTTGTGGAGCAAAAGAATCATACTCTAAGCAATATGGCTAGAGTCATGTTGAATCAGCATAATCTTGCTAAATATTTTTGGGCAAACGATATTAGTATAGGCTGTCATGTTTTAAATAGGGTGTTAATTCGACTTATCTCGAAGAAAATCCCTTATGAATTGTGGTTTGGAAGGATTCCAAACATTTTTTATTTCAAGGTTTTTGGTTGTCGTTGTTTTATCCTGAACACCAAAGATAACTTGCGTAAGTTCAACTCAAAGGTAGATGAAGGAATATTTCTCGAGCATGCTGCCAAGAGTAAAGGATATATAATTTTCAATAAAAGATCTATGATTGTTAATGGATATATTAATGTTATTTTTGATGAGCTCAACAGTCAGAGTTCTAGCAACAGTGACGATAAAGATGTACAAAACAAATCCAAGACACCCGAAGATACTGCTACTAACGAGAGCTATCTGGAAAGTCTACCTAAGAGAATAAAATTTATGCCAGACCATCCAGAGACACTCGTAATAGGTGATGTATCCAAAGGCGTAAGTACGCATTCTTCTACTAGAGATATAGCATCAAATGTAGCTTTTATTTCTCAAATAGAACCTAAGACAGTAGCATATGCTTTCTCTGATGAGTTTTGGATTGACGTCATGCAAGAGAAATTTAATCAATTTGAGAGAAATTAAGTTTGGGAACTTGTTCCTAAACCTATTGGTCAATCGATAATTGGTACCAAATGGGTGTTCCGAAATAAACTAAGTGAGGATGGACAAGTTCTAGCGACAAAGCACGTCTAGTGGTACAAGGTTATAATCAAGAAAAATAAATTGATTATGACGAGACATATGCTCCTGTTGCTAGACTAGAATCCATTCATATGTTTTGTGCATTTGCATGTTTTCATAATTTTAAACATTTTTAAATGGACGTAAAAAGTGCATTTTTGAACGAATTTTTGAAAGAAGAAGTTTTTGTGCAACAGTCCCCTAGTTTTGAAGATTTTTAAAAATCTGATCACGTTTTCAAGCTTAGAAAAGCGCTTTATGGACTCAAACAAGCACCGTGTACTTGGTATGAACGCGTGAGTGCTTTCCTACTTAAAAATAGTTTTTCAAAAGAAAGAGTTGACATAACCTTATTTATCAAATCTTCGATTGACAGTATTTTACTTGTGTAAATTTACGTAGATGACATTATTTTTGGTTCTACTAACGAAAAACTCTGTCAAAATTTTGCTAAGTGTATACAGAGTGAGTTTGAAATGAGCATGATAGGAGAGCTCAACTACTTTCTAGGACTCCAGATCAAACAGCACTTCAGGGAGCATTCATTAATCAAACCAAGTACATAAAAGGATTTACTAAAGAAGTATGATTCGACAACGTAAAACCTATCGGTACGCCAATGGCTACATCAATACGACTTGACAATGATGAAAGTGGAAAACTAGTTGACCAGCGTAAGTATCGAGGTATGATTGGTAGTTTGCTTTACTTAACTGCTAATCGTCCTGATGTAATGTTTAGCGTTTGTATTTGTGCAAGATATCAAGCTAATACAAAGAAATCACACATATGCGTCGTTAAACGTATCTTTCGATACCTTAAAGGAACTTCTATAGTCGGATTATGGTATCCCAAAACAACATCTTTTGACCTAATCGGTTATTCAGATGCTGATTTTGCTGGATGTAAAGTAGACCATAAAAGTACCAACGGTACGTGTCATTTTCTAGAAAAATCTTTAGTCTCTTATTTTAGCAAGAATTAAAACTTTGTAGCGCTATCAACAACTGAGGCTGAGTACATCGCCGTAAGACGTTGTTGTGCATAGATTTTGTGGATGAAGTAAACCCTAAAAGACTATAATCTACACTACACAAAGATTCCCATTTATTATGACAACACTAGCACTATCAACCTGACTAAGAACCCAGTATGTCACTCACACACAAAGTACATAGAAATACATCACCATTTTTATGTGATCACCAACAACACGGGGATATCTACTTAGAACTTATTGACACAGATCATCAACTAGCAGACATTTTCACAAAACCACTAGCTGAAGATCGTTTCAATTATTTGCGTCGCGAGTTAGGCATACTTGAATTTTTAGAGTCATTATACGTTATGATTAATAAAAATACTTAAAACTTGATATTCAATAATTTATTAATTTAAGTTATTTTAGGAATAAGCCAAAAAGGCCCTTCTTTCATACAGGCATAAATAGTCTGAAGCGATCCGGTGCATTAGTCTTCGGACTATCGCTAGCTGGGATCTTGTCCCTACAGCTAACCCAAGGTGATGAATATTAATTAAATCAACGAATTAAAAGTTATTGAGTTATTTTTATCATCTATACACATTAAATGACCTAAAATCCAAGTAGCTGAATTCGGACAGAACTTAGACCACAGTTCTGACCGAGTTGGGGCCAAACTCGATATCGAGCTTTTATTTTAACAGCAGCGAATAGAAGCCCCTTTTTTCTATTCTATTCATCTTCTTCCCAAAGAAACAGCCGACCAAGCTTCAAGACCCTAACCCTAGCCTTTTTGGGAAACCCATCTCCAGGCCTCCGAATCCTATTTTCTTGGATCTAACGGCTCTAGAAAGGCATTCTCTACCAATTTTCTATCTCAATTGAGGTATATCTCTCTTTTCCTCCTATTTTAATTTTATGGCTTCTTGACTTTTCAAGAGGAAGAAAAGAGATACCGCTTCGTCCTCCATATCGGAGTACGAACCAGTTAATATTTTCAGTCCTGCTCGTCCCGACGACGAAAAGAACTATGAATCCAACCTATTTGTGTCATCCGAGAGATCAACCGCTTGCTTTGATCAGTTCCGATACCGAGAAATTTATCCAAAAAAATCTATCAATTTCATTGTTCTCTCAGAATATACTGAAACCTTTAAAAGCTTAGGGCTCCAAGACTTTTTAGAGACTTTGAGTCAAATTTATGAAAATACTGTCTATATGTTCTATTGCAACCTGCAAGAAGTAGACAGAAGTATTTATTTCTGTGTCAGCGGCAAGGAACTTGAATTCAACTCGGGAGACTTGAGCGAATATTTTCGTATGCCTGACAACGGCGATGTTCTAGTCGATATTAACAAAGTTTAATTCCCTGCTGACATGACACTTGAGTCATTCAAGGAAGCGTTGTGTCATCCTACTCTGGTTCCCCGGACAAGGTTGTTCGCACGTCAGCTGAACCAGTATTTCTATGAACTCCATCGCATGATCTATTCTTCTTTGCTGTCTAAGACGGGATCTACTGACAAGATCACCTTCTTAGAGCTATCTGCTATGTACCACGTCCACTTTGGAGTCTCATTTTCTGTTCCCACGACCATGATATCTGGTATAGTCAGTTATCGGAGGGCATGCCGCAACCTCCTTTACCCTATGTATTTGGCGGTGATCTTCCAGAAATTTGGTATTGACTTAGACATTTATTCTATCTCTGGATCGCCTTCTGAGATGTTTAGATCTAGAAAGTATCCTCACCCTCCACCTCTATCCGGTGGTGCTCCACCTCTACCTGATCCAGCCGCAGCTCCAGCTGATGCTCTAGCCCCTACGGCTCTAGGCCATCACTTCGACGAGCTCTATCAGAGGTTCGATACGTTGGTCACTCTTCAGGGACAGCAGCATTAGACCCTTCTGACTCACTTTACCGATGATGAGTTCTGCCATATTCTCAAGCCCAGGTCTTGAGAAATATTGTGGCTAACATTCAGTGGACGTTGGCACATCACCCCTCTGCTCCAGCTTCGATTATCCTCACCCTAGTTTCGACAACTCGAGAATCGAGGAGCATCCCACTTTTAGATTCTTTGATCCAACGACAGCTTATGTTGATCCACAACCTCCTGCTGATGTCTCCGGTGATGATGTTGATATTTGATTCTGTCTTTGGATTAGTATTTTGAGGACATGTTCTGATGATGATGATCTTGTAGTGACACTTTGTCTTTTGGACTATTTGTAGCACTGTTCTCTAATTCTGCACTTTGGACTTACTTCAGTTATAGTTATTTTATATCCGTTGTAGTTTCTATATTAGTTGGTTTCCATCTATTACTCATATTACTGCTACTGTTGATGTCATTTTACTTGAGATATTGACTTGGTTCATTCATATATTTTATGGATATCACTCTATCTTTTCTTTCTTATTGTTGGCTTCATAAACTACGGGAGAGTCACATTTTGAGTACATAACAAAGGAGGAGAAAGAGTATATACCAAATTCGATTCACAAGTCAGGTATAAATTTTTTCAAAGTTACATATTATTTGTTAAATTTTGGTAATATACTCAATGTTTGTCAATTATCAAAATGGGAGAGATTGTTGGCCAACTGGTTAATGATCACTCCTAATTTTGATAATCAATGTCAACTTTGGTCGATACACAAAATATACATACTTTTACATAATTACAGGTGTCAAATGAGAAGACGTTTGCTTCAACGTCTTACTGCATCTATATCCTATTGCTATATTGCATCGTCATCAAAAACCAATTGCACTGGAATCAAGATCAAGTTTTTCATATTTTTTCTGTAATTTAACTTGTATAGAGTCTAGAAAAATATGTGAAGTTGATTAGGATTGGGATTGGTATTGGCTTAGGTTTTTCTCCAAGTCCACAAACACAAATAAGCCTACCTATCCATATCCAAAAAGTCCACACATCTAAAAAGCCTAAAACCGAACAGATTTGGTCCAAAAGTTCTGACCTAACCTAAGCAGAACTCGGCCAGAGTTCATCCCGAGTTCAGCCAGTTCAGTTTGATTTTTTGTTTTGAAATCGCTCCAAATATGTATCCAACGTTCGAATGCGAGATTTCTGCATCCGAACTCTGCCCGAATTTGGTCTACAAAAACACTATAAATAGATATGAACTTTCACAATTTCAAATCACTCATTCATTTTCTTCTCTATATATTCTAAAATATTTTATCTGAGCAAAGCTTTCAAATCAAGCCTATACCACTCTTAGCCAAAACCAATACAGTTTTGTTCAATCTGGAGATTTGGTACTGAAGAGTTGTATCGAATGTTGTATTTCAGAAAATATTCCAATTTTTAAAATCATCCTCTGGAGTCGGTCATGCGCTCGTTACCAAGCACGGTACTATAGGAAACTACAAGCTCTCAATTAGCTTGTGCCATAGTGGATTAACATCGAGCAAGAGTAATCGAGACTGGACTAGTCCTCTCAGAGGAAAACCAGTATACATTGCTGTGTCACTGAGTTTGATTTCTTGACTCTTTACTTTACTGCATTTTATTTACTGTCATTTACCTGCCAAAGTATATAGCTGCTTATTTTTAATTGGTGATAATTTCTGCTATACACGCACACACTCTATTCATCCCCATTTAGAGATACTAAATGGTCCAACAATTTTCGTCTATTCAAAGGACAGAGTGCAGCATGCACAGCCTCTATGGACCGAGCTTCAGACCCTTCGTGACTACCAGTTGTATGCGAAGCAGAGCAAATGTGAATTATGGCTAAATAGTGTATCATTTCTTGGGTACATCATCTCCGTCGAAGGCATATCAGTTGATCCGAAGAAAGTTGAAGTCGTTGTTGATTAGAAACGGCCCACGTCAGTCAGTGAGATTCAAAGCTTCCTCAGTTTGGCGGGATACTACAGACGCTTCATGAAAGACTTCGCGAAGATTGCATCGTCGTTGACTCTCCTCAATCAAGAAGGAGTCGCATTTGAATGGTCAGACGACTGTGAAGCTTCCTTCCAGGAGTTAAAGTAGCGGGACGTCTCGACCTCGATATTTGCACTTCCAGAAGAGACTGAGAGATTTCAAATCTTCAGTGATGCTTCCCGCCAGGGCTTGGGGTGTGTACTCATACAGCGGAATAAGGTAATATCTTTTGCTGCCCGACAGCTGAAGCCGTACGATAAGAACTACCCCACCCATGAATTGGAATTGGCGGTTATTATATTTGCATTAAAACTATATCATCACTATTTTTATGGCATGGCGTACAGTATTTTCATGGATCACAAGAGCCTCAAGTATCTATTTACCCAAAAGGAGCTGAACTTATGACAGAGGAGATAGCTAGAACTGATCAAGGACTATAACTTGATAATCGGCTACACGCATGGCAATAGAAATGTGGTGGCCGATACATTGAGCAAAAAATACATAGCCTTGCTATCCATCAACAAAAGTCTAATACGGGACTTAGAGGGAATGGTCATTGAACTCCGGGTTCAATTCGTGGGAGCTAAATTGGCACAGTTGCGGCCAGAATCGTTCTTGTTAGAAAAGATCAAGTCCATTCTGAAGGACGATCCATAGCTGAAGAAAAAGCGGAAGCTTGTTTCAACGAGTAAGACGACCGACTTTGTGAAAGACGAGACCAGAGTGTTGCTGGTAAAGGGTCAGCTATGCGTTCTGGAGGACTTAGAAATAATAAAGAAAATATTGTCGGAGACGTACTATACGAAATATTCCTTGCATCCCGGTAGCACAATGATGTATAAGGACCTTCACGAAATCTTCTGGTAGAACCTCATGAAGAAGGTTGTGGCACTCTTCGCATCGCAGTATATGACCTGTCAGCAAGTTAAAGCAAAACACCAGAGGCTAGGCGATGAGATGCAAAACCTCGACATACTAGAGTATAAATGGGAGCATATAACCATGGACTTTATTGTTGGCCTGCCGACGATACCGCAGAGGAACGATGTCGTCTAGGTCATTGTTGACCAACTAACCAAGTCTGTGCACTTCATCGCCATCAAAGTTACTTGAAGCGTCGATCGAATGGCTAAAATTTACCTTGACGAGATAGTACGGCTGCACGGAGTTCCAGTAGTCATCGTCTCTGATCGAGATTGGCAGTTCTTGTCACGCTTCTAGAAAAGCCTTCAGTCGGCCATGGTATAAGCTGAAGATTAGTACTGCTTATCATCCTCAGACCAGTTTGCCATTAAAATATTTTGATGTAATTTTAATACAAACAGAACAGTATTACAATATTGGACTTAGATGTAGTCCTAGGAGTACACTTTTGTTTATCTGGGTCCCTTGTGCCGATGGAGCAAGTGGTAATACATTGACTCCGTTGACGATCTGACGACGGTTATCGGTTCTCTGAAGGTCTGAGTTGCTCTGGGTGCTGGAACTTACGGAGAAGAAGAAGACGTTGAGTGTCTGTATCTGCCTCTCTGTATGTGTGTTCGTAGGTCTGTCCCCTTTGTCAAAAGGGAATGATCCCTCTATTTATAGTCTGCAGGCTGGCTGCTCATGCGCGCATATGTAGGATGCGCCGGTTTGTGGGGATGCCACGTGGTGATTGCTGATGTAGGCGCATGGACGATGCGCTCTAATTGAGGAGTTGAACCCTTCCTGTTGCCATTGTGGGCTGCGGCCGAGCTGACACGTAGCAATGGAGAGGATCTTTCAGTTGCTGAGATCTTGGGTGATTAGCACCATTTCCTAGGCTGAATCGAGTCAAAGGACACGTGTCGTAGGTCGAAGGCTCGGAGATCTCGAATTTGGTGGGGAGTGATCTGATAGGATGTGCCTAGGATTGGGCGCATGAGAAGACTTTGGCTTGTAACCTTTAGGAGTCACGAACCAGTCTGGGCGTATGGCTTTTGAGGCGCATACGGGGCTTCAGTAGTGACTTGACCTCTGTCTTTAGGGATCAGAGAAAAGTCTGAAGCGCATGGCTTTTGAGGTGCATGCAGAGATTTGGGCACATGCAGAGATTTAGGCGCATGCGAAATGGTTGGGCGGCTACGTGGCTTGTAACCGTCGGACGGAAGTAATGATGATGCTGACGTCAGTGACGCTTCGTCTTCTGAAAAAGCTGTCAACTGTTCAGTCCTCGAGGACAGGCTGCTGTCGTGTCAGTCTTCAGCATTTAATATTCTTTGACAGGTGATGGGTTGTTGAGTGGGCACATCGATCTGCGTTCTACTAGGCACATGGGGGTACATGTGACACATCCTTATGAGGCGTTTGGTGCTGATGGGCGCGTCTATGTGATGCGCGGTCCGGCCGGCGCATCCGTTTGCATGACACGTCTTTATTAGTCCGACTGTTACGTTCTTCAAGTGCTTTAAATAGCCATTTTGACTTGGCTAAATTCGAAGCGTCAGGTTCATCACCATTAATGCAAATTTATTGCACGGAATTCGGAGAGCCCGCCACTTGGCGCATGGGTTTGATTTGCCCGGCCTATAAATAGTAGCAAGGAGAGAGTTTACTTCTCGTTCTCTTACGTCCTTCCAAAATAAATTTGTTTGCTCGAGCACATTCTATTGACGAGATGTTCCCGAGGGTGAAAATGTGACGCATTGTCTTCATTGATGCACTTGAAGGTGACTGTTACATCCAAAAGTCAGAGTCGAGGGCTTCTGAGGCAGGCGAAAGGTGCCTGTTGCATCCAAAGATCGAGATGCTTGAGCCTCATCTTCGTTATGCTAGAAGAGCAGCAGATCGAAATTGCGTGCTCCGATCATCTTCCTTGGGCTTTGTAGACTCTTTCTTCTGTCAGAGTGGGTGTTGCCCATTCTGGTTGTGTTGAAAGCCTCCTTTTGCCGCAGGTCGATTACGGTGCTCTCCTCTTCCTTTGGAGAGCTCTTCCTCCAGCTAGAGGGTTGATTGCCCACCCTCATTCTGCTCAATAAATGCTTCATTGGTCGAAGCATTTGATCGGGTCGAGGTAAGGCGCATATGCTGAGACTTCATGATGCACATAACTGAGGCTCCTGAAGTGATATGCCTGACTGAGACGCCGAAGAGATGCGCCTGACTGAGACGCTGAAGGGCGGCACATAACTGAGCTGCTGAAGGGATGAACCTGGCTGAGGTGCTGAAGTGATGCGCCAAACTGAGACGCCGAAGATATGCGCCTGTTTGAGAGCACATGGCGAGATGTGCCCACCTGAGAGCGCATGGTGGTTGTTGCGCCTGGCTGTAGACTTAGGGTCTTTTCTTTTTGTAGAAGTTCTCCTTTGTACAGCCTTTTTTAGACATATAATAGACTTTTATATGAAATAAAAATCTTTTTTTAATGTCTATGCTTTTGCTGTTTGCTGTGCCAAGTACCACATCTGAGCTTCCTGGCGCATGTAATGTTTAGGCGCACAGGATTTCTGTTCCTAAAATTCCATGCTTCTACAAGACCCCCTTCAAAGTTTTCAAAACTTTATGTCAAGTTTTGGAATACTTTGAATAAGAAGCATGGTGGTGTCTTCAATGGGGCGCATGACTGTTCGGGCGCATGGATACTCCGTACATCAGTGATGGGGCACATGCTCCTTTCAGTTAATACAAATGATAACGCTTCGATAACCAAAAAAGATTAATGATGATCTTTTTGGATTTATTTGCAGTTATCACTTCATGGAACCCGAGGCGGCGGCTGATGTCACACCTCATCGGTTTTTGCGTAGGTCTAAGCCTATAAATAGGCGTCTGATGGAGAGAGAGGGTTCTTCTCCACTTTGCTTTCTTCTTCTCTAGAGTTCTTCTTTCGAAAAACCCTAAACTTCTTCTTCCACGAGATGGCCCCCAAGACTCCTCGCGGTGGTGCTGGCCGAGGCCGAGGCAAAAGAAAAGAACCTGTGGAGGCTGTTACGGATGATGTCCCCCGGACGCCCGTCGACGTTCGGCCGGCGGTGACTGGTGGGTTTCATCATTCTTTACCATATTTTCTTTCGTATATGCCAACGTGCATGGACCGTGAGTCCTGATGATGTGCTGAAGCTTTTTCGTCGACGCACATGGGTTTAGACCCTGATGATGCGTCGCAGCTTTCCTGCTGACGCACATGGTTTTAGACCCTGATGATGCGCCGAAGCTTCCCTGCTGACGCGCATGGGTTTAGACCCTGATGATGTGCCAAAGCTTCACTGCTGACGCGTATGGGTTTAGACCCTGATGATGCGCGGAAGCTTCTCTGCTGACGCGCATGGGTTTAGACCCTGATGATGTGCCGAAGCTTCACTTCTGACGCACATGGGTTTAGACCCTGATGATGCGCTGAAGCTTCTTTCCAGATGCGCCTGAGCCTTGGTTCAGTGTATGTGCTTCTGATGAGAGCGTAACTCAGAGTTTTTGTTGTTTTAATGTATCTGAGTTTTTGACTTCTTTTGCTGACCTCCAATGTCGATGACCGTCCCGCTCTTGAATGAAGTACTTCTGGACGCTTCCCTCTGTCAGATGGGAGTAGATTATAACGAGGAGGTGATAAACCCTGCCCACGCTGCCATTATGCTGGACCAGCCTCCCGAGAGAATGACCCAAATCCGGGAACAACAACATGGGTTCCTCCAATGGATGATGGAGCGTGGCGTTTTGAAATCTGCCATTTCTGATAATGTGACTTTCTTGAAGCCCGAGTTCCTATTTGGGGACAGTCTTACTTCTACTGAAGCAAAGGTGTTAAAGATCAAAGAAGATTGGTTTTTTACAGTAAGAGGGGTGCACATGACTGTTAAGCAACTTGAGCGTCAATGGCCTTTGATGGCTTTCTGTCGCCTTGCTTCCAAGAGGAGGATGTCTTGGAAGCTAACCCCATCTCAGGGGGGAGCGGTGGCAGGCACCATCACGATCGATGCTACCTCCAATCAGAGGGATACTTTGGCCACCGCCCGGACTGGGCCTTCTTTCACCTGGCGGACTCTGTGTCCTGGGAGCATTTACAGTGACGTCCCTAACAATACATTTGCTTTTGGTGCTTCGACTTTTGCAAATTGTATGCTGTTGTTGAAGCAGTCGTACCCGAAAGGTGAATTTCGGATAGAGGGTTGGTGTCACTATGTTTCCAAGTGGGACAAGCTGACACTCTGGGTTCTGACGCAGTTTCGAACCGAACTCCGAGAGATTGGACTGACTACCGCAATTCGTGCTACCCAGGCAGGCGTCGACATCAACAGGCATATGTTCCTCGCGCTTCTGGAGATGTTTAACACCCAGACCGGGACTTTTTTCACTCCGGTGGGGGATCTGGGACTCGTACTTCATGAAATGTACGAAGTGTCAAGGCTCCCTTGGGGATCAGAACCTTATGAGGAATACTTCTCGACCAACGAGGAGTTCCAAGTCCTGGGGGACAAAGCGGAAGAGATGATGGCCGTCTTTAAGGAAGTGGCGAGTCATCATTATTATATGCAGAAGAGGGATAAGGGCGGGTCACAGCCTCATGTGACTGCTTGGAGAGATTATGTCTTTAAGCAAGACAAGGAAGATCCCACTCAGTTTACAACTCTGCCAGCTCTCTCCAGCAAAGAGGTGCTCTCTGAAATGAGCAGGCTAAATAAGAAAAATCCCTCGGAAAATGCGGATCGGGTGTCGGATGAGCGTTCCTATAGTTGCTTCTGGCACCTTACTCATCGGATGTCGTCCAAAGCAGTGTTGGCTGCTTATCTGATGATTTGGCTCCGGGATTACGTCTTTTCGGGCGGGTCAGGCTCTGTGGAGAGAGTGACTCGGAACCTAATCCTGCCAGCTGTGAAGTTGGTCTTCGGCCGTCGCCTGGCTTTACTCCCCGTAATGGTGTGCAACATGCTGTAGGGTTTACGAGAATTTGTGGGAAATGTAGTTCATGAACGAGGTAGGAATGACAACTTTCCCCGTACCGAACTTCCGTTTCATTACTTGATTTGGTGGTTGATTTTGCACCATCCCAATTTGATGAGCTCGGGCTCGGAAGAAGACCACAGGGTCGGAGACGCATTCCTCCGCCGTTTCAATCAGAGGAGCTGGTTGCATACTGGTGTTCCTGTTTGCAGGAAAGTTTTATCCCCCCTTCAGGGGTAGGAGATCACCAAAGTTGGTCCCGTCTTTTTGGATTTTGAGGCCAACGAAGACTTAACGGATTCGGGTGAAGATGCCACCACTCTCCCTCCATGGGGATTCTGCTGGTTGCAAAGCATCCGGCCATCCCATCTGGTATATCGGAATAGAAACCAGTGTTACCTGGAACCATACTTGCCGAGCCGTTTTGTACGACAATTCGGCTATGCTCAGCTGATGTTGGAGAACCCCAGTATTAACCTGGGGTATTCTGAAAGTTTGCTGGACGGTGCACGAGCTTGGCATTACTACAATGCCGGATGTACCGGAGCTCGCTTTACGCTGCCTGTTCAGAATCTGCGACCGTCGATTCTTTTCTCGGCCGCCAAATTTTACTGCGTCATGAACGCCGTGCCCCCCGGATATGATCGGGAGACCAGTTTCATTGTTGGCACCCAGTTAGAGGCGACTGGGAACCTGTTGGCGAAGGCTCGGTCGTACCGCCCGCCGGAGGCGGGTTATCAAGGCACCCCTACCGTATCCACAGGGGGTCAGGTAGAGCCTTCGGCCGATCAGCCGAAGAGACGTGCTGATACAGAGGCTAGCTCTTCTGTGCCGAAGAGACAGAAGAAGACATTGTCACCGGCAGTGTCGACAGACTCAACTCCTACGGAGGTAAGGATGTCCCACATAGTCTGGTTAGTTCCACAATTTTTGTGACATATGCTTTTTTTTTGTAGGAGCCGCTGAAAAGGAGACCCTGAACTCCAAAATCTGGTGCCACCAGACCAAAGGAGGTGGCGGGCTCATCTGAAGAGCGTATTCCACCGATTGTAATGTCTCCCATGGAGGAGAATCCGAATGATGCCGTTCCTGCAGAGATTTTAGTATCTCCTGACTATGTTAGAAGGGAAGCTGGGGTTGAAGCAGTTCCCGGGAGGGTGCAAGCTGCCGTGGGGGCCTTTGACATTGAGGACCCAGCAGAAAAGGGGCTTCCGGATGAGAAAGTGGAGTGGAGTTCGTCGTCTTCAGATGACGTTCCTCCAGAGATGAGTGAGCCTGTTGCAGGAGCAACATGCATGATTGAAACAGAGAAGAGGGCTGATTCCCCTCCTTGTCATGATGAGGGAAGGTCGGCTGTATCGTTGCCGAGCCCTACCCCAGACCTAGCAGCGGGGGCTGAGGTGGCTGCCGACCAGGAGGCAGCGACAGATTCTATCCCTGCGGAGGGATCCGATGAGGAAGGTGAGACTCGTCCGCCGAGTCTAACTCCAGGAGAGCCGAGTCAGGAAACAAGTGCTGATCTCGCTGCTTTGCCAGAGGGGGAAGGTCCCGTGCGGCCTGCTGACAGTGCGTTGGAGATGGAGGAGATAGCTCCTGACGTTGGTGGTCCCTCCGAGCTTGGGAAGGGTAAGGGTTTGCTGGAATCCCCCGTTGCTCCTTTCACTTGGGGTACGATATCGACGTCCCTTTCGGCTCTTTCCGCTCTTTTGGCTCCTCGGGCCAGTGGCGAAGTTCATGCCCCTGTTGAGGGGGAGTCTGTTGATGTCGAGGTTTTAGCCTCGCAGATTGAAACCGGCGGGTCTTCTTCTGGTCCGCCGTCTAGAGCAGCTCCTCCAACTCCTGCTATGACACCGTAAGTGCTGGCGGATGCGGATGAGTACGTGAAGTTCATCATTGAGGCGGTATATAAGATGCTGCAGAGGGGCGTATCGGCAGTGATAAATGCCAATGGGAGTTTCACAACGGCAAAAACTATGGCGCTCCCTCACATCGGTCTGATACATTCCCACCAGGGTCATGATCATATGGCCGAGATTCTGGAGGCATCGGTGGTCGAGCTCGACCAGCTGCTTTCCGAGTTTCAGAGTATCCAGCGAAATGATCTCTCTGCTCTGATAGAAGCAGAAAAGGAGAAGTTGATCGCTGAAACTGAGTCATCTTATCAGGCCACTGTGGCTGTCTGGGAGCGCGAGGTAGCTGACACTGAGGCTGCGGTGGAGAGGCTATCTCAGTCCATGCAGGAAAAGGTGGAGTTGCGAGCTACGTTGGACACTAGTATAGCGAAGGTTAATGCCAAGATTTACCTCCTTGAAGACCAGCGGGCCCAACTCTTGTTAGATGCTGAGCGAGTCCAAGCTGAACATGTAGCATCTAAGGAGGAGGAAGCAGCTTTCACCCGTCAGGCTCTTTCCCTGGCCCAGCAGCGGCAACAGCTGGACGAGAAGCATGAGGATGACACTTCCCCTGAGGCTATAGAAATGATGTGTCAAGAAGCCGAACGTCGAGTCCTGGCGACCGCAGAGACTCGGGCGGCAGCTTTGAAGCGTCGGATCGAAGAGCTTTCAGCCAATCCTGGTGATGCTTAGGGATTGTAGTCTCTCTTTCTTTTTTTGTTATTTTGTGTAGTTTGCAACTCTTGCTGGGGATGTAATTCTTTACTTTTAAATAAAGAATGCAGAGTTTTGTGGTGCGTTCATTCTTGCTGTTATGAACTGGATAATTTATGTGGACCTATTATCTTTTGTGCACCTTGGTTTTTAGGTACAGATAATAAGTTTGGGAGAACCGACATGTTTGCTTAGAGGTAATGTGGACGTGGCAAATATAGGGTTCAAATGATGGAATCTTCCTACTCAGAGGTGTTACGGACGTGGTAGGAATGACTCTGGGGGGGACACGCGGAACTACTCAGAGGTGATATGGACATGGAAGTTCTACGATCAATGTACGGCAGCGCAGGGGTTATTTGTACGGGATGTTTACTCAGAGGTAATGTGGACGTGGTAAACATGATGGGTAGCATAGTCTTACGGAGCGTAGGACTTCGCTTTGTAGGGCGTAGAGGAGCAACTCAGAGGTAATGTGGACGTGGTTGTCCTTCTACTGGAGGATAGAACGCCACGGAACAGCTGGGTTCTGGAAGCGTAAGATTTTGTGGAAGGGTGGTGTACGTGAGCCCTGACGATTGGGTCCACAGACTCCCTTGTTGGGTGGAGATAGAAGTACGTGTCTGAAGGATGTCAAGAGTAGTACTTCTTTAGGAACTTGTCGTTGATGGGCATCATGAACAAGTCCCCATTGGGTTTGGCAAGGCGGTAAGCACCGTTTGAGTATACCGTCTCTATGATGAAAGGTCCCTCCCACTTGGGCTCGAACGTTCCTGGTGTCTTGTGAGTCAACACCATCGACCTCCTGACTGCCAGAACCAGGTCGCCTACTTGGAAAGTCCTCTGCTTGACCTTCTTGTTGAAAGCCTGTGATATACGGACTTGATAGAGTTCGATGCGCTGTTGAGCTAGGAGACGTTTTTTGTCAAGTGCCTCCAGTTCTCGCAGATGGCGACGTTGATTGTCTTCCTCTGTGAGTTGATTTGTGATCGCTATACGGAGTGAGGGTATCTGTATCTCGAGAGGCAGTACCGCTTTACTCCCGTAGACTAAGAAGAATGGTGTATTGCCCGTCGGGGTCCGTACCGTTGTACAGTAGGCCCAAAGGCATTCGTCGAGCTTTTCGTCCCAGTCGCGTTTGTTGGATGACACGACCTTTTTGAGTAGCTTGACGATAGTCTTGTTAAATGCCTCGGCCAATCCGTTTGCTGCCGGATTGTAGGCGGTCGATGCCATGTTCTGAATACGATTCTTGTCACAGAATCTGCTGAAAATATGGCTGATGAATTGTGGACCGTTATCTTGGATAATCCTCCGAGGTACCCCGAAACGGTAGATGACATGATGCTTGATGAAGCTGATCACCCTACAGCTTTTTACTTCTGCCAGTGGAACTGCTTCTGTCCATTTAGAGAAGTAGTCAGTGATAGCTAGGATGAAGCGGTGTCCCCTCGATGAAGGAGGGGTGATAGGTCCCACAATGTCCATGCCCCAAGCTTCGAAGGGCCAGGAGGCGACCGTAGGATGTAGTGGTTCCGACGGTATATGGATGAAGTCGGCGTGGAGTTGACAAGCATGGCATTTCTTAGCATAGTCGATAGCGTCGGCTGCCATGGTTGGCCAGTAGTAACCCATGCTTCGCAGTCGATCCTGCAACTTAGGCCCAGGTTGATGAGCCCCGCAAGTCCCATCGTGCGCTTCTCGAAGGGCTTCGGCTGCTTCCTCGTTGGATAAACATCGAAGAAGAAGTCCATCGTAGGAGCGTCGATACAACATTTTAGTAGCTGTATCATAATAGAATCAAAGGGAACGCCTCCTGACTGAGACGGCTTCTTTCGGGTCTTCTGGAAGAATTTCGCAGACAGCGAAGTCGATAAACGGGAACCTCCAGTCTCGAACATTAACACCAGTACTTGTTGACATGGCATGTGCTATTTGTAAGGACAAGTTGTTTTTAGGATAGACCAAGTCTCGACCAACTACCGTGACGTAGTACTGAGTCCCGAGGTGTGCTGCCAATGAGGCTGCGAGGCCAGCCAGAGTGTCAGCCTCCAGGTTTTGTAATCGAGGTACGTGTTCTATGAAGAACTTGGTGAAGGTTGAAATAATGTTCAATGCAACTTCATGGTAAGGAACCAGATCTTTATGGCGAACTTCGTATTGCCCTCTGATCTGGTTAACGACGAGTTTTGAGTCGTCGTAGGCTTCCAGATGATCCACCCCCAGCTGTTGCGCCAGCTGGAGTCCCATGATGAGAGCGTTGTACTCGACAATATTGTTGGAGCACGGCTTCAAAAGGGAGTAAGCACGCTGAATGACCAGCTGATCGGGGGACTAAGACTATCCCCACTCCTGCGATGATTAGGCCTTTGGGGCCTGTTCTTGAAGCGCCATCGAAAAACATCCGCTAGACGGAGCTTTCTTCGGTGACGTTTGATTCTTGGACCTCATCCGGGATGTCTTCATAGAGTCTGGAAGACTCTGGGATGGGGTGTGCAGCTAAGAAGTCGGTTAGAGCTTGACCTTTGACGGCTTTTTGCGGAACAAACACCATGTTGTATGGCGTCAACAGGATCGCCCATGTAGCTAGCCGGGAGTTCAGTGATCCTGGCTTCGTCATGAGAACCCTGAGTGGATTGACTCGGGAGATGACATGAATTGTCTGGCCCGAGACATAATGGCGAGTCTTCTGGATGGCGAACACCAAAGCCAGACACTTCTTTTCAACGGGGTTGTACCGGTATTCGGCCCTGATCAGTGTCCTACTGAGGTAGTAGATAGCTTGCTCGTAGCCCGAATCGCTGTTCTGAGCCAGCAGAGCGTCGAAGAAATGATCCATGGCACAGACATAGAGGAGAAATGGTTTGCCGGCGACGGGTGCCACCAGGACTGGCGGGCTCGTCAAGTAAGCTTTGATATCGTCGAAAGCTTTCTGGCATTCTTCTGTCCAGACGTAAGAGACTCCTTTCTTCATGAGCTGGGTGAAGGGTTGACATTTTTCGAAAAGGTTTGCTATAAACCTTCGGATGTATGTCAGACGTCCCTGCAGGCCTCGAAGTTCTCGGAGATTCTTCAGAGGGTCCATGTCAAGGATGGCCTTGGTCTTCTCGAGATCGACATGAATGCCTTTCGCCGTGATAATGAAGCCCAAGAACTTTCCGCTAGAAACCCTAATGAAGAATTTAGTGGGGTTCATCTTGAGTTGATGCGCTCGCATGAGATCGAAGACTGTCTTCAGAACTTGTAGGTAATCCCCTTTAAGACGACTCTTGACAGCGATATCATCGACGTAGCACTCAACTGTCTTGCGAAGATATCGACGGAAGATGGTACTCATAGCTCGTTGGTATGTAGCACCAGCGTTCTTCAAGCCAAAGGCCATCAACGTGTAGCAAAAAACCCCTTCGGTGTCCTGAATGACGTATGTTTTGCGTCATTGGAGAACATCTTGATCTGATTGTAGCCCGAATATCTGTCCATGAAAGACATGCGTTCGAAGCCACATGTATTGTCGATCATCACGTCAGTGATTGGAAGCGGGAATTCGTCCTTCGGCAAGCGGTGTTGAGGTCTCTGAAGTCGATACAGACCCGTATCTTTCTATTCTTTTTGGTGACAGGGACGACGGTGGCCACCCAATCCGGGTGTTGTTCTTCACGGATAAACCCACTGGTCAGGAGTTTGTCTACCTCTTGATCGATAGTGTTCATGATGTCAGGACGAAAACATCGCTGTTGCTGTTTTATAGGCTTGGCATCAGGTAAAATGTTGAGCCTATGTATCGGGATCTGAGGATCTAGTCCCGGCATATCTTCGTAGCTCCAGGCGAAGACGTCGATATATTCTTTAGCCAATTAGACCAAAGATTATCGGTCTTCTCCTTTTAGGCTTTTGCTGATGAAGATGGGTTTGGAAGAAGATCCATCCCCAAGGTCGATCTGCTCGACTTCGTCTTCAGTAGAGGGTTCACGTAATTCAAAACGAGACTTCCACTGAGCTCCTAGGCATTGAGCCCAAGGTTCTTTCTCGAAGAATTCTGGCGTTTGGTCTTCACCTTCATCTTCTTAAGATTGTGCAGATGCCATGTTGGCTGATAGCACCTTCTTGAAGACTGAGTCGATACTGGTATCGGAATCCCAAGTTGATGCTTCGGACGAATGAGAATGTTCTACTTCTTCGGCCTCCGAACTCTCTGGAGTTGTCGACGGCGTGACATAGCCTACCCCCCGTCGAGTTCGATGATAGTAATCCTGCGGCTTTCTTTTAGGTTTTGGGAGCCGGAGAGGAAGACGTCGACCCTTGCCATAGTTCAGGCCTTTGTTGCTTTTTAGGTCGTAACCCATCTTTTGGATGAGGTACTTTGCCTTGTCCGTGTACCGATAGACTTGTATTCTGTCGGTATCTAGTTCTTGCTCGTGTGGCGGGAGGTCTTGATGACGCTCGACTTTGTCGAAGATGATGGATTCTTCGTCTCGATTCCGTGGCGAGACTATGAAACAGACCCCTTGGGACGGGACTACTCGATTTATATGATTGACGGTCGTTATTTGTGTTGGCAACGACCGTAGAGCGTTATCTAATGTATACATGGCATTCCAATGTGGAAGACTAGAATAATTAAAAGACACTCTATTATTGATGAAATACGAGATTTTATCCCGCGGAATTACATTGTCCAGAGAGGGTGCATCTACATCAGCAGATATATATTCCCCTAGCTCTTTATCTGTAAGTACTGGGGTTGGACCGGGAGAGTCCACCGCAGCTTTGACCTTGGGGTCTGAGAGGGCTATGTGGGCCTTTTCCGGCAGCCTGGATGAGACGGATGATTACGGAGGCTTTCCTTTAAGACGCACATTCAGAGGTGCCTCAACTGCGCCTTCAGTGATTGGTGCCTTCCCTTGTAGTTTTGCCACAAGGGGAGCCGATGTTTGAGGCAGCTTTTCCTTGAACCGTATCTTCAAGAGAGCTTCAGTAGGCGTTCTACCTAGGGCAGTTGGCACTTTTTCGGGTAGCTTGATGGTCATGGGAGGCAGCATCTGAGGCGGTTTCCCTTTGAGTCAAATTTTCAAAGGAGCGTCGGGAATCATCTCTGGCTCCATGTCCGGCTCTGCTGTCATTTCTGCTTTATCATCAGCATCGTTGGCTTCCTCTTCATCTGACGACTTGTATAAGGTAGAGTCGGTGAGGTAGGCTTCGACCCCCTTGAAAGGATCAATATCAGCAAACTCTGTCCGGATGATGTTGTTTGTGGACACGTACTTCATACATTGGTGGAGCATAGATGGCACCACCATGTACTCATGCAGCCACGGATGATCCAATAGAAGGTTGTAGTTGACGTCAGCGTCCACGACATTACAAGTCACCTCGGTTCGGAGGTTACCGATGTGACACTTCAGTCGTATTTTGCCCAGCGGCTCGCTTTTGCTAGTATTGAAGCCGCTGATTATAGTGTTGGAAGGCGCCAGATGGTACATTGGGATCCCCAGTATTGAGAGTAGCATCTTCGGGATGATGCTGAGGGAAGATCCTGGATCGATCTGAATCCGCTTCACCTTGACGGAACCGACATATCCTGTATAATACAGTGGCCTGTTGTGTCGGTTGTACTTGAGCAGCATGTTTTATTGGGTGAAGGTTATGTTAGGGATAACCTCATCCGTATAATGGCAGTGCGCACATGTAGTCGGGAGATCATCAGGCTGCTTGACCTGACTGATGAAGGACTCAGCATCCTTCAGAGCTTCACAGAGAGCTTCACGAGTGTCCTTGGAAAGACGAAGAAGCTCAAACAGAGATAGGCGGGCAGGAGTACTGGCAAGTTGTGCCAGTATGTCAAAGTTATGGGGCTTGGCTAGTCCCGAAGCATTTTCCTTTCGTAAAGGCTTGTCGAAACGGGCCTCTACATGCTTTTTTTTATTGGCCGCTGGAGGCTTGGATGGACCTCCTTCTTCGGCAGCAGGGGCAGTGCAGGGAGGCACCACCTCGACGACAGCTTCGTCGGGTTGGACTTTCAGCTGCGAACGGATTTGTACAAGAAGAGCCTCCTCCGCGGAGGAAGAGACCATACGGCAAGACTTGATCTTCTTGTCCTTAGCTTTGGAGGCAGAGCGTACCTCCGGTTGAGTAACCTCGGAGACGAGATCGGGGTGAACCCATAAGACCTCTCCCCGAGATGTGGTGAGTGGGATGAGTCCACTCACGTTGTCACGAGTAGGTAGTAGATTGACCACCTCCATTGTCGCCTTTGGGATGGGGACGACGCCATCTTGTGTTGTGGTTGGCGGTAAGGTGCCAAATTGGAGTGACACCAGGTTGGCCGAGACCGTTTTTTCTTCGTAGTCGATGGAGATTACATCCGCATTGATCATACGCTGGATGTAGTTCTTGAGGATGTAGCAGTCCTTAGTTGGATGTCCGACAAACCGATGGTAGTGACAGTACCTCGGATGGTCCACTTTTCCAACCTCGTCGGGACGCTTCGGGTCCGACAACTTGATCTTGTCACCCTGCTTCAATATCTCGAAGAGTTACAGGGTGTCTTCATCGTTGAAAGAGTAAACCTCCTTTGGCCTTGGTGCAAGTGGAGGCTTCTGAGTGGGTGCTGATGCACCTTTGGAGGCATTGACAGTCAATGCCTGTTTCCCCTTCGTCTCTCGTCCAGGGTTGTTGGCTGCGGGCCGTTTTCCTTTTTCCTCAAAGGCAGGGAAACTGACTCCCAGAAGACGAGCATTGGACGTCTTCTTTTCAGCTGCCTCGGCCTCGATGATCAGGGAACTCCAGTCGGGAGGAGGAGTGGAGTTGAGCTAGAGTTTGATCGTAGGCAGTATGTTCATACTGCAGGAGGAGAGGAGTGCATGTTCTGGCATACCCGGGGGTAGTCTGAAGCAGGCTTGTCGGAATCGTTCGATGAATGCTCGAACTGTCTCATTCTCCTTCTGACGTACCTCTATGAGGGACGCCATTGTCATGTCCTTCCCTCCGTCGTAGAAACGATCGAAGAAGAGACGCGTCAAGTCATTGAAGGAAAATATGGAGTTGTCGGGGAGACTGCAGTACCAGTCGTAAGATACTCCTTTCAATGCTCCAACAAATATGCTGGTGAGCAGCGCATCTTCCTTCAGAAGATGTCCCGTTTGAGACTGGAAGTACGTCAGATAGCGGAGCGGAGAGTCCTTTCCGTCGTATGGCGTCAATGTCTATAGTTTATACTTGGAAGGATAAACCACTTTGTTCCATTCGAGGGGGTATAGTTGTGGGATCCCCATCTTCTGGCGCTCCTCCTGTCTGTTCTTGGACTCAAAGCGCTCATGTAAGTCCCTGATCATCTCGACCACGTCTTCTGTGGAGCTGGGAGTCGGGAAAGGTGGTACAGCCTGGAGTTGAGCATTTGATGGCTCCGACGTCCGAGGTGCCTCGCGACGATCTGTATCCAAAGACACCCGTTGAAGGGGTATACTTGATTCTCCATTGTCCCCT
The DNA here is from genome assembly GCA_029216955.1 of Iris pallida. Lineage (NCBI taxonomy): Eukaryota > Viridiplantae > Streptophyta > Magnoliopsida > Asparagales > Iridaceae > Iris > Iris pallida. The sequence goes on from JANAVB010021796.1 coordinate 23,858,910, forward strand.
GGGTCAGGACCAGTAGACGGTGCCCTGGCCAAAGCTGATCGTATCTCGAACACCGCTTGAGTCAGTGTTTGCATGAAGGCAGAGAGGGTTTTGAGTCCTCCCTTCAAGGTATCCATACGCTGGACAAGGTCTGCTGGCGGCGCATCTGGCTCGGCATCACCCCTAGTCATGTATACTGTCATGACACAGCTGGAAGTGGATGGATCGGTTGAGGCTTCACTCTCGGCCTCACTCTCCTGTAGGGGAGTTGCCTCTCCTGGAGCTTCGTCCTGGCTACCCCCAGCTATGTCTTGGAGGATATCTTCGCCTTCGGGAAGGACATGGCTAGCCTCATCTGTGCTCTGGAAAATATCTTCGTCTTCAGGAGGACGATCAGCAAGGACTTGGCTACCCCCAGCTATGTTCTGGAGGACGTCTTCGCCTTCAGAAGGAGGATCGACAGGGGCTTGACTACTCCCAGCTTCCTCCAAGATCTTTTTTCTCCCCCGAGTGCCTTCTAACACTCCAGAGGACGGGACAGTCGTCTTAGTTTTCCTTGGCTGGCTTTTGGATAAGGACGAGGAATTACCAGTCGTCTTTCGGATTGACGAGGAGTTAGTGATTACATTACATGAAGCAACCATTAGTTCTGGTTCCTTTTCAATTGACACCTTCTTCCCGAGGCGACGTCGGAGAGGTGTTGATGATTGCAGCCGCTGGAACACCGATTGCCTTGGTGGGACCGCTGTCTTACAATAGCAGTTGATGGTGACCACAGCACAGGTATGCCCTGTGAAGGTCGTATTATGCTTGTCAGCCGACTCTTCTGATCGGCGTTTGTGAGTGATCACGTTACGCAGATCGTTATAGGAGAGTGCCACCTTCGCACCCCCATCAGGCGCATGGCAAGGCCAAGCATCGGGATGGTCAGGTGAATGCTGCGCCCCCTGATCCAACGCAAAACATGCGCTCAGATCAGTAGTGGGAGAACAACATTTACAGTGAATTGAACGAACCTCAGATGCACAACCAGTGGAGGCGCGGGAGTTCAAGACCATAGGGTTTGCCTTGCTCGACTTGGTTACGAACGCAACAGATGAGGTCGGCTCATTTCTGGCACAGAAGTACCTGAGTCGACCTTATACAGCTTACCATCAGCAGCGTACATGATTGTGAGCACATGCTTCTGGTTTGCTGCTGGCATAGCACATTTGTGGCGCATGGCCCGTGCTGCCTTGGACGTCTTCGTACCAGCCCGCTGGGGTGCATAGTACTCAGAGTCCAAATTCCCCTCGCCACGACAGCGAGTGAGTCTGTCAAAGACAGAGGCCTTCTGTGGCGCATCAGAGGTGATGCGCAAGGCATTAGCTGCGCCCTTGCTCCGTCGACGCATCTTCTTCGTCTGAGAGGAAGATGGTTAGAGAATGTGGTCGGCCCCACGTTTCCCCGAGAGATACGCTACGACGGTGGGCGCATCTTGGTTGCTGAGGACGTCAGTATGAAGGGTAAGCTGTATCGGCGCATCCTCTTCGGTGGTGGTGCCAGAAGCGTCGACCTTGTGCACCCAGACTTGGCGAGTCTTCTTCGGCTTTGGCAGCCACTTCGAAGGACTTGCGCTGCCTTCAGAGATGAACTCCTCATACGCCTGTTGATTGAGGCTTACGACCAGCGTCTTGTGGAAGGAGCCCACCTTCACATCGTCGGATTACGACACGGCTTTCTCGGTGGAGGAGAAAGAATTCCCCAGCAGAGTCGCCAGCTTGTTTGCCATTAAAATCTTTTGATGTAATTTTAATACAAACAGAACAGTGTTATAATGTAGGACTTAGATGTAGTCCTAGGAGTACACTTTTGTTTATCTGGGTCCCTTGTGTCGATGGAGCGAGTGATAATACGTTGACTTCGTTGACGATCTGTTACTACCATATTTCTAGTTTGAGGGTATTTTTGTCATTTTTTAGGTTATTTGTATTTATTATAATTTATTTGAATTTATGGGAATTTTTAGGATTTATTTTGGAATTGTTTGAATGATGGTTGACTAGGTTGACTTTGACTAGCATTGTCTTGGTAGACTAATCTAGAAGCTAATCCTAGTTGTGTTTAGACTTGGTTAGGTCATGTAACCCTAGTTAGACTAGAGTTAACCTATGGTTAGTCATTAAACTCAAGTTAGAATAGAAAGGCTTTTGGTCACAAGTCATGACTTATGGTTTTGAACCATTGATTTTAACTTAGCCCATAGCCCAACCCATTAGCTAACCCTAACCCTAATTCTATGGCCGGCCAACCCAAGCATTGGGAATCCCCCTATAAATAGTCTCTTCCATTAGGTTAAGCCTCTTTAGGAAAGTTCACATTGGAAAAAGAGGTAAATCCCATCTTTATAAATTCCTAGAAAATCTATTTTAATTCCTTTTTAATCCAAACAAATTGCATTAGATCCTAATTTTAGTATTCTTGCTGTTCATGGAGAATTATTCCAGCTTGGGATCAATTTGGGAAAGTTTGCTAACAAGGAGGAGGATCTAGAAGGGGGCATTTTCTTGATGATTTCACCACTAGGTAAATCATCCTAAACTCCATTAAATTCTAGATTTCTTTGCATGAAGACCTAGCCCTAGGTGTCCCCAAGCCATAAGATTTGGTTTCGTGTCCAGGTGGACCCATTTCGTATCCGTATCGGACACGTATCCGACTGTAGGCTTAGGTGTTTGTCGAAATGCCCCAATGGGCATTTCGGTTTGATTTTTGAAAAATGTTTGAATAGAAATTTAGATCTAGGTTTGGGTTGATGATTTCCAGTGGACTGAGTTTGATTTCGTGTCGTGTCGTGTCGGGATCTGGACACGAACACGCGTGTTTCAGCTGTGAACACTGTCCTGCCTCTCGGGGTGGATTCCTCACTGGACACGGTGACTCAGGTTATGCCACTTGGCGTGGGCCAAAGGGCAATGACTGACACGAGGTCCTCCAAGTTGGAGATGCTCTTGTGTCGTATCGGACACGTTTTCCAGCCCGCACTGGGTTTGCACTGACTGAATCAGTCGAGTATTCGAGCTCTGATACGCTCTATTTGACACGACACGAAGACACGTCGACCCAAATCAGGGTGACACGTAGGTAGCCCTATGTGTGGCGAACCTAGGTTTCTGAACACGTGTCTTGGTTTGGTCTATGTCGAGTGTACGACATGCGTGCACTTGTGTATGAGACAGTGCACTGCTGTGCAGTGTCCAGTGTACTGAATTAGTTTTATTCGTGTTGGACACATCGTGTCACGTTGTGGTGAATTGGTTTTCTTCCCATTTTTTGTGATAACACAAGCACTATTAATTTGACTAAGAATCCAGTATGTCATTCTCGTACTAAGCATATCGAGATTCGATATCATTTTCTTAGAGATCATCATCAGAATGGAGATATTGACCTTGTGTACATAGATACTGAGAATCAATTAGTTGATATTTTCACAAAACCTCTAGCAGAAGATCGTTTCAATTATTTACGTCGAGAATTAGGAATTTTGGACGTCAATAATGTAAATTAATTTTATTTTATGATTTTATTTCAATATGCAAAAACTGTGTTAGAGACAAGCTAATAAAGAGTCTGTCTGTCACCACAACTACGGTTGAAGCGAAGCGGTATTTAAGAGTTCTCCGGTGAACCTCCGCCAGCTGGGACAGTACTCCTACAGCTAATCTGAGACAGTCTCTGTGTAACGATATTTAATCTATAAAATAACATTAATTATATTAATTGAATATTGAAATTACTAATCTTTGAATTAAATATTTGAAATGAGCCAATGAAAAAGAAAGTGGTCCAAACCAACCCCAGGCGAATTCGGCCAGACTTCGGACCGAATTCGGCCCGAGTTCGGTTGAAGGTATCAGGTTATATAACCAGAACCCGAGAGCCTTTCTTCTTCATTGCTTCTAAAATCCACCATCACAGCACAGCAGCCGTGCAAAAAGCTCTAAAACCCTAGTTCTTCACTGTCACGACCCGCACCCACTGTGAGGGTACGAGAACGTAACAACGCCCAGCCTATGCCGCAGTGTCGGCGGTAGAACGCTGTCCTAAGTCAATTATCTAACAATATAAAGGTACCTGTACAGTATATACACTCCGAATGGAGGTGACATAATAATATACAGTCTCAATCACATCTAAGGCAGAATGATGAAAATAAAAGATAGATAGATACTGGAATAAAAGATCCACATGATACAATCAGAGAGAAAGAGTCTAAGTGTCTACTGCCATACAAACTGAACATCCAACTCAATACAAGTCTCTAAAACTGAAATGAAAGAATATACAATCAGATCTCAGAAGACAGAAATAGTAAAACCTAGACTAGGGAGCCTCAGTCTCTAAGCTAGTGGATCAGGCTGGAAATCTGGGTCACACATGTCATCTACAGCTGTCCCATAGTAGGTGTCTATGCAGGCCTCATCCTCATCCTCTGTAAAATTTTCAACAGGTCCAGTCAGGACGGGAGCGAGCACAAAACATCTCACACAGTTCATATCGAGTTAGGAAATATAAAGCATGCAATAGAGTAAAGTACATAAAACGCTGAAAGAAGAAGATATATGAAAACAGTAGAGATTTGATAAAAAGAAATATCTAAATACGATAAGTAAGAACTGTAAGGAACATGTGATTTTAGAGTACAATCTGGTTATGTAAACGGGCTAGGAAAATACAATGGTAACTCCATTGTACGTAGGTGTACAATAGACATATACAATAGTTATACAATGTTGTACAATAGGATTTGAGTACATAACCAATTCTACTCCCCCTCCCCAATCAATACACAAGGATCTACTCCAGTTACGTTATCTTATACAATAGTGTACAATGTTATACAATGGATGTACAATGTTATACAATAGTGTACAATTGTCTATCCCTGGGCTCATGTGATAATGAGAGTACAATATGCACAATGAGTATACAAGGATATGGGTATTCAATAAATACAATATGGAAGTGAAACGCACATCACAATATGTATCTAGTGAATACAAGGGGATAACATCCCAAAAGGAGATCCATATAGTACCAATCCGTGATAACAATCGTGTCAGCATCAAGTACAGTAATCTAGAGCAAGAATGTAAATCCAGACAAGTATGAAACGGTCAGAGAATGTACTCGCCTGATATCCTGAGTGTCTGAAGAGAATATACTGTCCGAGGAGTGGTGTCTGTCTCCTATAGAACAGCACAAGTCACAACAAGTCTAAAAATGGTAAACTGAAGTTCTACTATGCATTCTACATGAATCTAGGTCAATCTAGGCCAAAGTCAACTCTTGGTCAACTCTGGTCAACCCTAGAAGTCAAACTAGGTCAACCAAGTCTAGTTGAGTCTAAACTAGGCTATTCAAATCTATACTAGCTAACACCATGCCTAACAAGGCTAGGCAAGCCTATACAACTTATATCACATGGCTTAGCTACTTCTAGAATTCCTTAGCAAGTTGCAACCTCACTATACTCCCATACATTTACATCACATAAATAATACACAATCTAGGCTAATGTAAACCTACAACATTAGCTACAAGGAAATATATATATAGATATATATACATACACTCACACAATTTATACACATAGACATTGTATATGCCTAAACAACATGGCCTACATGTAAAGCTTAAAAATTAGAGAAAGAGGGAGAGAGCTAGTGTGTGTCACTGAACTGTCAAGAACAGGGAACAAATTGTATGTGTGTAAACTATTTGCAGGCAGTATAAAAATAAAGAGAGAAATGTGTGTGTGTGTATCAAGAGTGTTCAGGAATTTGCAAGCAGGAAATAACTCTAGTGTGTGTGTGTGTATATGTAAAATGAAGAGTTGTGTGTACAAAGGCTAACAAGAGTGCAGGAAGGTGTACTGTGACAGAAGGGTGTGTGTTATGTGCTGGAAAATAGATAACAGTGCATATAGAACAGTGTGTGTGCATATGTGTGTTCAGTGTCCATAGAAAAACAGTGAAGAGGGATAAAGAGACTGTGTGTGTGTGTGTGTATAGCAGTGAGCATTAAAAGACAGGAAAACAAAGGGTGTGTACTAGCAGGAATACAAAACAGTGAAGAGGGAAGAGTGTACTGGGATGTTCAGGAAGCAAGGGCAGTGCCACCCTATGGCCTCAAATCACATTCAGAATTTAAAGACAGTTACTACACAGGGTTGTGATACCCACAACTCAGAATTATACCCAAAATGAAATGAAGTCAACATTGATTTGGAAAAGGAAAAAAATGGTTAAAACCAAACTCAATTTGACAGCAACTTAACAGTGAGGAAATGAAGAATTTAACATGGCAACCCAATTTCAGATTTACAAGTGATACATCAAGTTAATCTCAGGTTGTGCAGGAAAACTGAAAACAACATGGGAAGGCAATAATCAGGGTATCATAACAATTAAGAAAAGGGAATGGAAACTAGTTAGGGTATTGAACTAAGGAGAGAATCTCAGTTAAGTAGAAAAGGAAAAAGGAAATCAATTTCAGGTTTAAACTTAACCTCAGTCAATGATGTATGACAACTGAAAATCTCAGGAAAACAAATACACAAAAACAGTCCAATGCTAACAGTTCCTTCACCCCTTGATTCCCAGTTCAGTGTGAGGGTTCAGGGATTACAAATAGTGAAAGGGAGGAAGGGAAACAAGTATTAATCCTACACTAAACTCAGGTCACACACACAACTAAAACTCAGTTTTAAAGGATATAAATCAGTAAACAATGAACTCAACCAGTTTAACAATCTCCAAACTATAACTCTCAGATTTTAGTCCCCAAAAAACCATCAATTCGAACCCAAATTCTTACCATAGCAAGATAACATATAGGAAAACATATTTAGATATTTAAACTCAGTATTTAACATCATTACAAAGGTTAAAAATCATCAGACAATTCAATTTGGCAAACTGAAATCAGGAAGAAAAAGGGGACTGATACCATGTGGTTCAGAAAAATGGAAAATGACAATTTACTAATGATATTTGAATTAAAAATGTAATTACAGAGGTTTGTAACTTAATTATACAATGCATACATGTTATATGGGGTGTTTGTGTCCATACTAGAGGACACAAACGTGTCCAAACACGAATAAACACAAAACAGTGCACTCACAGACACTGTGCAGTGTGCACAGGCTCGTGCACGTGTGCACGCGTGTCGTGCACACGACACGACACGAGTGGGGTCTCGTGGTTGTGTCCACACCTAGCTAAGGTCTAGGTGTACGTGTCCAATCACCTGTATTGTGTCTACAGTGTCGCGTGTCCGATTTAAATACGCGTATCAGTAGCCAAGTAATTCGTGTGCACAGACAGGGAAAAATTAGTGCGGTTGGGATTTCTCCCAAACTGCTCGATAAGACGAGCTAAAAATTGGTCAGAGTCGTGTCAGTCACGTGTCCTAAGTGTCACCAAAATATCATCCCCAATGGTATCGTGTCGTGTCCAGAAAGAACCCCGAGGTGCAGGGGATTCCTGTTCCCACGCACGCGCGTGTCCAAGACGTGTGCACGCGTGTCCAAACGACACGACACGTGCACGAATCAATCCCAGTGCACAAAGGATGGATAAACGACACCAAAACACAAATTCCCAATCAAAAATATTGCATGAATAAAATCGAAATGCCCTCAGTGGCATTTCGACAAACACCTATACTACAGTCATGATACGTGTCCAAATGGACACGAAACTTAGGATACCCGACACAAAACCTATACTGATGCTTAGGGGACTCCTAGGGCTCCCTAATGAAGAAGACAAAACAAAATTTCATGGAGGGATGAGGAATTTACCTATTGTTGAACTTTCAAATAAAAACCCCTATTCAATGCTCTCCTCTTGATGTCCCAATCCACCAATATCACCACAAACTAAAATGGATTATTAATGACAGCAAGAATAGATAGATTAGGATCTAATAGAAAAGATTTGAATGGAAAAGGAAGAGGAATGGAATTTTAGGGATTTATTGAATAGGAACAAACCTTTCCTTCTAGACTTGAGCTTTCCTATGAAAGAGGCAACCCTAAACTAAGAGAGTATTTATAGGGTGGTGTTCCCAAGGAGGATATGGTGGCTGGCCACTAAGGCTTAGGGTTAGGGTTTTGAAACTTGTCTTGGGCTTTGGGCCTAGTCATTAAACAAATGACTTAAAAGTCACAAGTCATGGCTTGTGGTCAAAACTTCCTATTCAAAACTCAATATCCTTAATTGTTTTCACTAACTAGAGTATGGTTGACCTAACTTAACCTAGGATCTCTTATCTAGTCAAGTCCAACTTAACTAGGGTTAGGTCACAAAGTCAAAGCTAGTCAAAGTCAACCTAGTCAACCTTCAACCAAACAATTCCAAAATAAATTCTAAAAATTCCCAAAAATTCCAATAAATCCTAAAATGACCAAAATATCCTCTAGGCTAAAATGTACTAATCAAACATCCTAATCACATGACTAGGCTCTAGGTCAACAGTTTCTAAGGCTACACTAGCTAATGCACCAAAATCATAAGTCATGATTTAAATGGTTTAAAAATGATTAAAAATTACCAAAAATCATATTATCAATTAAATATCATAATTAAATAAATTAAAATACAAAATTTCAAAATTACCCTCATTTTAGAAAACTGGGTGTTACATTCACCACTCCTTCTCTCCCAATCTACGTGGTGAAATCCATCCAAATCTTGGATTCGTGCGGAGATCGTTGTCCTCTTCAACATACTCGAATCTCGGAAGGTATAACTTCATATTTCTCCTCTTTTCAATTTCGTGCATTTTACTTTATTGCACAATGGCACCTAAGGGATTTAACCCCTTCAAGAGGAAGAAGACGACCAATCCTAGTGAGGAAGGTTCATCTTCGAATCCACCCATGATTCCCTCTTTTCGCCAGTCCAATCTAGCGATAGCGCGTTCGATGGGTTTTACTTTCAAACCCTAGATCAAGCCCTTCTGTGGTATGGAGACTTTTCCATGCGATCCATATGCACAGGCGCTCCCATCAAGTGGACTGTGTTTCCAGAACACCGCCCTTATTTTGAGACATTAGGGTTACAACACGTTAAACTTTGTTTCCCGGTAGCAACTAATGCCATTAGACTTTTCTACTGCAATATCATATTAAACACGTTTGACGTAAGTACTCGTGTTGGCGGACTAGATATCAATTTCAATAATGTCCTCTTAGCAAAAATCCTTGGTATTCCCAACGAAGGTGAACCGCTTGTTGATATCACTGAACTTGAATTCTCCGACGGCACGACACTTACTAGTTTCAAAGCGGAACTCTGTGCACCTGATCGAGTTCGCTCTGGAAAGTTCAAGGCAAACAACTTGAACTTGTTTAATTATGAATTACATCGCATCATCTACTCCACTATCCTTCCGAAGTCTACTTCAAAGGATGATGTGACATCTCTTGAATTATCTGCTATGTATCACATTCTTAAGGGGATACCTTTTTCTGCCCCTAAGACCATTATCCAGATGATGGATCGTTGTCGTGCAAGAGATAGAAATCTCTCTTATGCGATGATTCTCCCACGCATCTTCCAGCGTTTCGATATTGATTTGTCAACTTGTACTCAAGACCCTGAGCCCAAGTTTCTGAAATTATCTTGTCGTAGTATGACTGCTGCTGCTCCTCCTACTGTTCCTCCTACTGCTCCACCTCCTCCACCTACTCAGCAGTATACCATGACATTTAAGGGCATACACTAGCACCTTTCGGATTTGCACGTCTCGATGACGGATATGGCTCGCGAGCGTGAGTTCCGCTATGTCACTCGTTATCAGGCGATAGCAAATTCTCTCGCTGATCTTCGATTCGCCCAGACTGGACATTCTGCCGGTTCTATTCCTAGAGATCCAGCCTTCTCTGGTTACCGCTGTGAGTATGAGGCTGTTCATGCCAACTTTCAGCCCGGTAACGCATATGATTGGTACCGTTCTGACCGTGCACCTCGAGACTATGTCGGTGAGTTTTAAACTGGCGCTCCTCCTCACCCTTCTGGCGCGGGTACCTCTGCAGCTGGTCCTTCTGGACATGCCGGTCATGCTGATAATGTTGATGATGATGATGAGGAGATGTGATATGTTAGCTGATTTTTTGAGACTTAGATGTTATCTACTGTATACTTGGAAATGCTCCGACATTCCAAGTCTTTAGACTTTATTATCAGTATTTCTTTTGAGGACTTGTACTGGATATTTTTTTCTGTCTCTTGGACATCTTTTTATCTTTATGAGATGCGTAGTTTATGTTTCACTCAGTTTATTTACTTATTTATAGCATCTTTATCTGCTTCTTTATTATAAACTGCCTGTGAAATAATTCTCTGTTATAAACTGTCTGAGACAAATACATGCCTATGATGTCATTCTATTTTTTTCCTATTTCTATCATTTCTTATGATTATTTTTTTTTTGTTTCTTCACTGTTTGTTATTTATGCATTGATTGTGGGAGAGTTTTTTTTTCTCTTTTGCAATTATTTTGCTAAGTGACAACAGGGAAAAAAATAGGATCTAACATTTCTTTTTGAGAAAATGCAGGAATATGAACAATTTTACTATTTTTGATTTTATTCCAAGCAAAGATGTTATATCATTCATAGTTTGTCAATTATCAAAATGGGGGAGATTGTTGGTCCATTGGTCATATGGTCAAACTGATTTTAATAATTGATCAAACTCTGTCTCGATATATGAAGCTAGTCAGGATATCTCAGACTCTTGGACATGATCAAGAACAGCTATCTACTCAGTTCAAGACCGAAGCAATGTTTGCATGTTCGAGTCTGTATTTCTTTGAGCAATGTATCTTTTTATTTTATTGAGTCTAGGAATACGTTGTACACCGAGTCGTACTGGCAAATAGGCTATTCCAAAATGATTTCAAAATGTTTTAAAATATCTTTAGTTTTTGAAAAACATTCATATTAACAAAAGCTTCAAAAGGTTTTCAAAAATCCCCAAAAACTATTTTTAAAAACCTAACCTAACCCTGACAGAACTCGGCCAGAGTTCGGCCAGAGTTCGGTTAGTGGCCGTTTTGATTTTTGAATTCTTTGGAACTTGGTCCTCCTGCAGTTGCGGATTTGACCGAGATTTTCTCATCGAGTTCTGCCCGAATTCTGCCAGAATTCTGTCTTTGGAACTCCTATAAATAGAGAAGGATTTCGATCATTTCAACACACTCATTCACTTTCAATCTTCTCTCTTCTAAAAAGCTTTCAGTCTTCCAAAGAGTTTTTTTCGAGCTTCAAATTTCAGATCCCAAGCCAGTTACAACCCTCTAGTCGATTTGCCAGTGCGGTACGGTCTAGAAGTTTCAGAGTGATTGTAATCAAAGGCTTGATAGAAGATTCAACTCTTCAAAATTGAAGTTGGACGAGTTCTTCGTATCAAAGCTCGCGTTGTAGAAGTTGCAAGGACTTCGTAAGAAAACTTGCGATTTTTCCAATAGTGGATTCAACTGGTAGCAAGAGTTCTACCGACTGGACTAGTCCTCAATAGAGAAAAACCAGTATACATCGCTGTCTTTGCATTTGCTTTCTTATCTCTGCCTTTACATTATTTAGTTGTGATTATTATTCTGTGATCTTGCTGCTAACATTTTTAAATTAGCATTGTTCCGCTGCCTACTCTATTCACTCCCCCTCTAGAGTATTGTGCTTTACGATTTCGTTCCTACAATTGGTATCAGAGCGGGTGTTACAGGTAAAGCAAGGTAACATTGCAATTATTTATTCATTTAACTAATTGTTATATAGATCACAACACAACACATGGCAACTGTGAAATTCACAAGTGAAGGCCAGGCCACAAACTGACCTCCACTGTTTGATGGTACGAATTATACCTATTAGAAAATACGGATGAGTTTCTTCTTGAAATCACTTGACTTTGATTTATGGTCTATTGTTATTGATGGCTATCAAAAGCCACCTCGTATAAATGTTAATGGAGTTTTAGTTGAAAAACCCCATAACAGATATACAGAGGAAGAAAAGAAGAAGGCCAGTCTTGACGCACGTGCTATTAACGCTTTATTTTGTGCCTTAGACAGAACTAAATTTAACATGGTGTCTATCTGCACAACTGCTAATGAAGTGTGGAAGCTCCTGGAAGTCACACATGAAGGCACGACTCAAGTCAAAGAATCAAAGGTCCGCAGACTTACTCAAGAGTATGAGGTGTTCAAGATGAAGCCCAACGAAACAGTTACTCAGATGTTCGAAAGATTCTTGGATATTGTAAATCCTTTGTCCTCCCTAGGCAAAGATTACAGTAACCATGAAAAGATTCGCAAACTCCTGCGAGCACTTACCAAGAACTGGATTCCAAAGGCTACTGCAATCATTGAAGGGAACGACCTCACAACTATGTCCCTCGAAGTACTCATGGGTAAGCTACTCACTCATGAACTGGAGCTACAAGATTTTGAAGAGCCTGCACCAAAGGAGAAGACGATCGCTTTCAAGGCACAACACAGAAAAGCTACTGAAGGTGATTCAGACAGCAGTGAATCTGATGCTGAAGATCAAGCACTCCTAGCAAGGAAATTCAAAAGATTCATGAGATATGAGAAGAAAGCCAAAGAAAACAATAGCAGCAACAACTGGTATCAAGATGATGCTGTCTGCTATGGCTGCAAGAAAAAGGGACACATGAAGAAGGATTGTCCTACAAACTCATCATCAAGCAAGAAGAGCAACAGGTATGAAAAAGGGAACCTGAAGAGATCAACATCTCGGAGATATGCCAACACCAGCATATGGCATGAAAGTGAAGCCAGCGACTCAGAAGATGCTGCAAATGTATGCTTTATGGCATCCGATCAGGTACCTACTGAACCTGTAGTTGATACATATGATGACTTCACCTTTGAGCAATTAGGAGATGCCTTCAGTGAACTGATAAGTGATTACAGAAAACTGCGTAGCAAATATCAGACCTCTAAGAAGGTACTCAAAGAGTACAAAGGTGAAATAGGAAGACTTTCCGACCTACTAGCTGAGGTTAGAAATAATGTTAGTAAGTCTGGTGAGCTTTCCTCTATTAAGCTCTTATTACACGAGACTACCAAGTCATCTGAAGAGAAAGACAAGGTTATTGACCAACTGAAAGAAGAACTTTCTAAAGAGAAGAAAAGTCTTCAAATTGCACAAGTCAGAATGGAAGCACTCACTTCTGACTATACTAAGTTATATGACACTTCCAAAAGATTGGAAATTAGGTTAGGAAAACAGCCTGAGACTGTTGTTTCCTACCCTAACATGTGTCACTTACCGAATAATCGGAACATTTCCAAACCAAACACTGTCAGACCTAACCCTATCAAACCTTTACCCCCAAAAGGTTAAGCCCAAACAGGATTATAGGTATGCTTTCTTCTATACTAGAAAACCTAAACCTACCAACCGTGCACATCACTCAGCTTTCAACACTAAACATGCACAATGTCATTATTGTGGCCACATTGGTCATATTTCTTCTGCATGTAGAATCAGAAAGCTTGTTGATTTAAATATTTATGCATGGATACCAAAAGCTAACATTTCAGGACCCTACAAGAAATGGGTACCAAAAGTTTCATCTGCAAACTGTTTTGTAGGTGGAACACCTTTCACATGCTAAAAGCAAATGGATTCTCGATAGCGGTTGTTCACGGCATATGACCGGTGACGCTACATTATTTGCAACTCTGTCGAAGAAAAAGAAGGAAGGTTATGTCTCCTTCGGTAATAACTTGAAAGGGTATATCATTGGTATCGATGATGTTGGTAAGTCTCCCTATCCTGTGATTAAGGATGTCTGTCTGGTTACCGAGTTGAAACATAATCTACTCAGCGTAAGTCATCTAGCTGATCATGGTTATGGCATCAACTTTGGCAAAGACAAATGTACTATAGTTGATAGCTCAACTGGTAGTACTATCTTTGAAGGTATCAGAGAAGACAACATATATGTTTTCTATTTGTTGGAAGAAACTAACATTTCAGGTAGATGCTTAATGGCTAAAAGTAATGAGAGTCATCTGTGGCATATGAGACTCGGTCACGCAAATATGGACACAATCTCAAGATTATCTACGAAGAAGCTAGTACGCAGTTTACCGGACATAACATTCAAGAAGGATTCGGTATGCAGCCAATGTGAAAAGAACAAAGCAACCAGATCCACATTCAAGTCAGTAAACGCAGTATGTACTACTAGACCTCTACAATTGCTACATATGGACTTATTTGGTCCTAGCAGAGTTGCTAGCCTCGGAGGTAAGCTTTATGCTTTTGTAATTGTAGATGATTACTCTAGATACACGTGGGTATACTTCTTGATACGCAAGAATGATGTATTATCCGAATTTGTCGCCTTTTGCAAGAAAGTACAGAATGAAAAAGGTTACATGATCACTCGTATTAGAAGCGATCATGGTGGCGAATTCGAGAATGCAGAGTTTGAGCAATTTTATGACACACACGATTTTGTACACGAGTTCTTCTGCCCTAGGACTCCACAACAAAATAGAGTTGTGGAACGTATGAACAGAACTCTATCCGAGATGGCCAGAGTAATGTTAAACCAGTTTAGTCTACCCAAATATTTCTGGGCTGAAGCTGTCAATATAGCTTGTTTTATTCTCAATAGAGTTCTAATTCGACCCAAATCGAAGAAGACTTCATTTGAGTTATGGTTTGATAGAATTCCATCAGTTTCATATTTTAGAATATTTGGTTGTAAGTGCTTTATTCTTAATACAAAAGACAACTTGGAAAAGTTTGACGAAAAGGTCGATGAAGGTATATTTTTAGGTTATGCGGCCAAGAGCAAAGGATACAGAGTCTTCAACAAACGAACCATGATCATCGAAGAGTCAATCAACGTCACTTTTGATGAACTGAATCAAATGACTATCGATGACAATGACGAAAATCTAACTGTACCAAGCTCAACAACAGCTGATTCTCAACCAAGCTCGGCACTAGCTGATCCTTCTAGAGAAGATCCAGGAACCAGCTACCTTCAGAGTCTACCGAAAAGATTAAAATTTACGACTGATCATCCAAAAGATTTGGTAATTGGTGATATTACCAAAGGTGTAAGTACTCGTACATCCAGTAGAGATATTGTTTCTAGTGTTGCATTCATTTCACAGCTAGAACCCAAAACTATTGATGAAGCATGTAGTGATAGTTTTTGGATAGATGCTATGCAAGAGGAATTAAACCAATTTGAACGGAATAAAGTTTGGGAACTTGTTCCCAAGCCTATTGATCATCCGGTCATTGGCACCCGTTGGGTATTCCGAAATAAACTGAACGAGAATGGTTTAGTGACTCGTAATAAGGCTCGACTCGTAGCTCAAGGATACAATCAGGAAGAAGGTATCGACTACGATGAGACTTATGCCCCAGTTGCGAGATTAGAATCCATTCGCATGTTATGTGCATTTGCATGTTTTCATAATTTCAAATTATTTCAAATGGATGTCAAGAGTGAATTTTTAAATGGTTTTATAAAAGAAGAAGTTTTTGTAGCACAACCTCCAGGTTTTACATATTTTAAAACCATGATCATGTTTTCAAGTTGAAGAAAGCTTTGTACGGTTTAAAACAAGCCCCTCGTGCTTGGTATGATCGTCTAAGCTCCTTCCTACTTGACAACGATTTTTCAAAAGGCAAGGTTGACACTACACTTTTTATTAAGTCTTTTAATGGCAAGCTTCTCTTAATACAAGTCTATGTTGATGATATTATATTTGGATCTACTGATGAATCTCTGTGTCAAAAATTCTCTAAGTGTATGCAGAATGAGTTTGAGATAAGCATAATGGGAGAGCTGAAATTCTTTCTCGGACTGCAAATCAAACAAACTGACAATGGGACATTCATAAATCAAGCTAAGTACACAAAAGATTTGCTAAAGAAGTTTGATCTGGACAATGTCAAACCTATTGGCACTCCGATGGCAACTTCAACAAAGCTTGATATTGATGAACAAGGCAAGCCTGTCGATACACGTAAGTATCGAGGTATGATCGGTAGTTTACTTTATTTAACTGCTAGTCGTCCAGATATTATATTTAGTATTTGCCTGTGTGCTCGTTTTCAAGCTAATCCAAAGGAATCACATCTGTGCGCAGTTAAGCGTATCTTTCGATACCTTAAGGGCACTTCTTCTGTTGGCTTATGGTATCCAAAAACTAAGTCCTTTGACCTTATTGGTTACTCGGATGCAGATTTTGCTGGATGCAAAGTTGATAGAAAAAGTACCAGCAACACATGTCATTTCTTAGGCAAGGCTTTAGTCTCATGGTTTAGTAAAAAGCAAAATTCTGTAGCCCTATCAACAACAGAGGCTGAGTACATCGCCGTAGGACGTTGTTGTGCTCAGATTTTGTGGATGAAACAAACCTTAGAAGACTATAATTTATTTTACACACACATTCCCATTTTCTGTGATAACACAAGCACTATTAATTTGACTAAGAATCTAGTATGTCATTCTCGTACTAAGCATATCGAGATTCTACATCATTTTCTTAGAGATTATCATCAGAATGGAGATATTGACCTTGTGTACATAGATACTGAGAATCAATTAGCTGATATTTTCATAAAACCTCTAGCAGAAGATCGTTTCAATTATTTACGTCGAGAATTAGGAATTTTGGACGTCAATAATGTTAATTAATTTTATTTTATGATTTTATTTCAATAAGCAAAAACTGTGTTAGAGACAAGCCAATAAAGAGTCTGTCTGTCACCACAACTACGGTTGAAGCGAAGTGGTATTTAAGAGTTCCCCGGCGAACCTCTGCCAGCTGGGACAGTACTCCTACAGCTAATCTGAGACAGTCGCTGTGTAACGATATTTAATCTATAAAATAACATTAATTATATTAATTGAATGTTGAAATTACTAATCTTTGAATTAAATATTTGAAATGAGCCAATGAAAAAAAAAGTGGTCCAAACCAACCCCAGGCGAATTCGGCCAGACTTCGGACCGAATTCGGCCCGAGTTCGGTTGAAGGTATCAGGTTATATAACCAGAACCCAAGAGCCTTTCTTCTTCATTGCTTCTAAAATCTACCATCACAGCACAGCAGCCGCACGAAAAGCTCTAAAACCCTAGTTCTTCACCACTCTTTCTCACCCAATCTACGTGGTGAAATCCATCCAAATCTTGGATTCGTGCGGAGATTGTTGTCCTCTTCAACATACTCGAATCTCGGAAGGTATAACTTCATATTTTTCCTCCTTTCAATTTCGTGCATTTTACTTTATTGCACAATGGCACCTAAGGGATTTAACCCCTTCAAGAGGAAGAAGACGACCAATCCTAGTGAGGAAGGTTCATCTTCGAATCCACCCAGGATTCCCTTTTTTCGCCAGTCCAATCTAGCGATGGCGCGTTCGATGGGTTTTACTTTCAAACCCTAGATCAAGCCCTTCTGTGGTATGGAGACTTTTCTATGCGATCCATATGCACAGGCGCTCCCATCAAGTGGACTGTGTTTTCAGAACACCGCCCTTATTTTGAGGCATTAGGGTTACAACACGTTGTTAAACTTTGTTTCCCGGTAGCAACTAATGCCATTAGACTTTTCTACTGCAATATCATATTAAACACGTTTGACGTAAGTACTCGTGTTGGCGGACTAGATATCAATTTCAATGATGTCCTCTTAGCGGAAATCCTTGGTATTCCCAACGAAGGTGAATCGCTTGTTGATATCACTGAATTTGAATTCTCCGACAGCACGACACTTACTAGTTTCAAAGCGGAACTCTGTGCACCTGATCGAGTTCGCTCTGGAAAGTTCAAGGCAAACAACTTGAACTTGTTTAATTATGAATTGCACCGCATCATCTACTCCACTATCCTTCCGAAGTCTACTTCAAAGGATGATGTGACATCTTTTGAATTATCTGCTATGTATCACATTCTTAAGGGGATACCTTTTTCTTCCCCTAAGACCATTATCCAGATGATGGGTCGTTGTCGTGCAAGAGATAGAAATCTCTCTTATGTGATGATTCTTCCACGCATCTTCCAGCGTTTCGATATTGATTTGTCAACTTGTACTCAAGACCCTGAGCCCAAGTTTCTGAAATTATCTCGTCGTAGTATGACTGCTGCTGCTCCTCCTACTGTTCCTCCTACTGCTCTACCTCCTCCACCTACTCAGCAGTATGCCATGACCTTTGAGGGCATACACCAACACCTTTCGGATTTGCACGTCTCGATGACGGATATGGCTCGCGAGCGTGAGTTCCGCGATGTCACTCATTATCAGGCGATAGCAAATTCTCTCGCTGATCTCCGATTCGCCCAGACTGGACATTCTGCTGGTTCTATTCCTAGAGATCCAGCCTTCTCTGGTTACCGCTGTGAGGATGAGGCTGTTCATGCCTACTTTCAGCCCGGTAACGCATATGATTGGTACCGTTCTGACCGTGCTCCTCGAGACTATGTCGGTGAGTTTTACACTGGCGCTCCTCCTCACCCTTCTGGCGCGGGTACCTCTGCAGCTGGTCCTTCTGGACATGCCGGTCATGCTGATGATGATGAGGATCAGATGTGATATGTTAGCTGATTTTTTGAGACTTAGATGTTATCTACTGTATACTTGGAAATGCTCCGACATTCCAAATCTTTAGACTTTATTATCAGTATTTCTTTTGAGGACTTGTACTGGATATTTTTTTCTGTCTCTTGGACATCTTTTTATCTTTATGAGATGCGTAGTTTATGTTTCACTCAGTTTATTTACTTATTTATAGCATCTTTATCTGCTTCTTTATTATAAACTGCCTGTGAAATAATTCTCTGTTATAAACTGCCTGAGACAAATACATGCCTATGATGTCATTCTATTTCTCTTCCTATTTCTATCATTTCTCATGATTATTTTTTTTGTGTTTCTTCACTGTTTGTTATTTATGCATTGATTGTGGGAGAGTTTTTTTTTCTTTTGCAATTATTTTGCTAAGTGACAACGGGGGAGAAAATAGGATCTAACATTTTTTTTTGAGAAAATGCAGGAATATGAACAATTTTACTATTTTTGATTTTATTCCAAGCAAAGATGTTATATCATTCATAGTTTATCAATTATCAAAATGGGAGAGATTGTTGGCCCATTGGTCATATGGTCAAACTGATTTTAATAATTGATCAAACTCTGTCTTGATATATGAAGCTAGTCAGGATATCTCGGACTCTTGGACATGATCAAGAACAGCTATCTACTCATTTCAAGACCGAAGCAATGTTTGCATGTTCGAGTCTGTATTTCTTTGAGCAATGTATCTTTTCATTTTATTGAGTCTAGGAATACGTTGTATACCGAGTCGTACTGGCAAATAGGCTATTCCAAAATGATTTTAAAATGTTTTAAAATATCTTTAGTTTTTGAAAAACATTCATATTAACAAAAGCTTCAAAAAGGTTTTCAAAAAGGTTTTCAAAAATCCCCAAAAACTATTTTTAAAAACCTAACATAACCCTGACAGAACTCGGCCAGAGTTCGGCCAGAGTTCGGTTAGTGGCCGTTTTGATTTTTGAATTCTTTGGAACTTGGTCCTCCTGCAGTTGCGGATTTGACCGAGATTTCCTCATCGAGTTCTGCCCGAATTCTGCCCGAATTCTACCAGAATTTTGTCTTTGGAACTCCTATAAATGGAGAAGGATTTCGATCATTTCAACACACTCATTCACTTTCAATCTTCTCTCTTCTAAAAAGCTTTCAGTCTTCCAAAGAGTTTTTCTCGAGCTTCAAATTTCAGATCCCAAGCCAGTTACAATCCTCTAGTCGATTTGTCAGTGCGGTGCGGTCTAGAAGTTTCAGAGTGATTGTAATCAGAGGCTTGATAGAAGATTCAACTCTTCAAAATTGAAGTTGGACGAGTTTTTCGTATCAAAGCTCGCATTGTAGAAGTTGCAAGGACTTCGTAAGAAAACTTACGGTTTTTCCAATAGTGGATTCAACTGGTAGCAAGAGTTCTACTGTCACGCCCCAGAACCAGAATACTGGAGAGCGGGGGCGTACATAGCCAGCTACGTATATTGAAATAGAATACATCTCAACTATACGGTCACGGCTGTCTAGATATGAGGGTTTACTACAAGCCAACAGTCTCTTAAGGTCAAGCCTACTGTCTCAATCTCAAGCAAATAATATATTCACAAGATGTTTGACCACCAAATATACAATAAAAGGCGTCCCAAATATTACATATCAGCTGATCATGAAGCTAGTCGTACAAAATGCTAGGACTAGCAAGAGTTAAGTCATACATGATCAACCCTAGGATTTGTTAATCATGTTTACAGCCCGTAGGCAGACAATAAGTAAAAGTGCATCGAGCTAACAGGTGCTCGTCGGCTAAACGCCTCAAAAGAATAATTTTTACAATAGAGTGAGCGAAACAAAATATAAAACCCACTCGTAGCCCGGGTTCCTTCTAGTTGCCACCATCGGGCTGGAGGTTCGGTAGATCCTCGGGTGCTGCTCTGAAATCTGGCCACACAAAAACAGCTGGGTAAAACCCCAGAAAGAGCAAGTGCCACAAAGGAGGCCACGAAACAAGAACAAAAGCCAGCATATCAGATCATAAGAAACTAATTACATAATAAAGACAATTATTAAGAAGAAACCTGGCAGGTGATATACGATGAGATAACCATGGGGCTCTTCAGATAACCAGGTTACAACCCATAAACCAAACAAGGACCGGGGTTGTAACCCTTCGTCTGAACGGAACTTGGTTTCTCCCACCATTTATCGGCAAGATAAAATACAAGAAATCAGGACCTGTAATTAATCATGATTAAGGTAAAGCACGAGTAGTCATGTCATGTCATAACCTTGTACAGGATCAGGACAGGACAAGCGGGACTAGACTCCATCCAATCAATCACGGCCAAGCAAGTACTACGGCTTACTACTTAACTAATTAGGGTTATCACAACCTAATTACTAACAAGATGCAATGAGAATTCCAAGTCCGGTTACCTGTTTGTTACTACCTGAGTGATCCCAGCAAGAAAAGAAAAAGATAGCAGGATATAGCAGACACACTGTAGTAAGATACATGTGTCCTAAGGTACCACACTCGACGGCGGGCTGGAAGTGCGCTCATCTCGACGGATAGCAACAAATCCCAAGTATATTTATATATAAGGCCAGGACCAAAGGGGCAACGGGTAACTGGGAAATTCTCCATGAACTATAGTTTGATCTAGTCATTAGCCTAATCCATATTCAGTATGAATCCCTGACCGTGGGAACCAGGGAGTCACGTCCTAGACATGATGCAAGACAAGACAGGTGGATTGCACAAGCAAGCAAGCAGGAACACCCACGGTGTCAAGTTGATTATACGAGTCAAGTTATAAGTTACAAGTTATAAGTCGAGTCAAGTCAAGAGTGCGCCGCCACGGGCCACTATCAAGTTATCAAGATAAATCATGTCAGGGTACTTGTCAGGAGTGCGCCACGACGGACCACTGTCAAGTCAGGCTGGTCATGTCAGGAGTGCACCACTACGGGTCACTGTCGTGTTATGCTAGTTCCTTGTCATACCATGCCATGTACAATAGTTATTCCAAACATATTAAGTAAAATCAAGTTCATGACAAAAGGCGTAAGGATATAAAATGGACGTAAAATATCTAATAAAATATCAATATACAGGGCTATAGAAGAGCCAAGCTTAAGGAAAAATAAAACCAAATCTCCATGATTGGACAGATTGTGCAAGGGTTTCTGGGGTCGGGTTGCGCAGGGTGTCAGCTGCGCAGGGTGCCAAGTGCGCAGGGGTCAATTGTGCAGGGATCAATTGCGCAGGGGTCAATTGCGCAGGGGCCAACTGCGTAGGGGTGAACTGCGCAGGGGCGGATGGCGCAGGAACAGACTGCACATGAACAGGCTGCGCATCAGCAGACTGCGCATGAATCCATGCGCACTCGGGTTGAGCGCAGTTCGCCAAGGGGCAAGCTGCGCGGTCGGTGCTGCGCTAAAGAGCGCAGGCCGAGAGAGGGGATGCGCAGTCCAGCACTGCGCTAAAGAGCGCAGGCTGCAGGCTGCTACTCCAGGCCGAGAAGAACACCAAGAACACCAAAAATTCCATTCTTCATATCTTGGTCAAATCAAAGCCAAATCTAGATTTTCAAAGGTCTAACTTGAGTAAAATTGAATTCTCTTCCACATGGAAGCATCAAAACCCACAAAAATCCAACCAAAATAGATCAAAACCATGTAAATCCAAAAATAGTTAAAACCTAGATCTAGAACAATGGAGACTCCAAATCATAAAATGTCAAGCACTAATGTTGATCACCATAGCCTAATCTAGCTATTGAACAAATAAAATGTGGTTCTCATGTGGTGGCAAGATGCACTTGCCTATGGTGTGGAGAGTTGTGTGGAGGAAGAAGAAGAAAAAATTAATGGAGGAAGTAATGAAGAGAGAGAGTGTTAGGTGGGGATTTTAATAGTGGAGGATAAGTTGAGTGTAGGGTGGAGGTTAGCTAAGGTGTTCCAATGCATGTTAAACCAAACCAAATCAAATCAAACCAATCCTTCTCCACAAAATAAACCAAGCCAGGTAAAACCCAATTACGAGAACCAAAATTCGCAAGTCAAGCCAATTACAAGTACAGGCCAAATCCGAGAAAATAAATACAAGTCTGAAATACTTGCAAGCTTGACAAAAATACGTATTCAGAATATGGGTGTTACATCTACCGACTGGACTAGTCCTCAACAGAGGGAAACCGGTATACATCGCTGTCTTTGTGTTTGCTTTCTTATCTCTGCCTTTACATTATTTAGTTGTGATTATTACTCTGTGATCTTGCTGCTAACATTTTTAAATTAGCATTATTCTGCTGCCTACTCTATTCACCTCCCCTCTAGAGTATTGTGCTTTACGATTTCGTTCCTACACAGTTCTCTCTCTCTATTTACATACTGTATTTCTTTCAGTTCATATATCTTACTTTACTGCATGATTATATTTTCTAACCTGTTATGATCTGTTGAGATGTATTGTGCTCGCTCCTGTCCTGACTGGACCTGTTGAAAATATTACAGAGAACGAGAAGGAGGCCTGTGTGGATACCTTCTACGGGGCAGTCCTAGACGACACTTGTGAGCTGGACCCTCAGGAGGACCCAGCTCTAGCTGATGACATCACCCCTATTGCCTAGACTAGCTTAGTTAGGCTTTATCTTACTTATGTTGTCTTGAGACTAGTTTAATTAGACTTTATTTCTGGCTTTGAGATCTGAGTTGTATATATTCTTTCATATTCAGTAGTTGAGACTTGTATTCTGGATATTTGCTGAGATGTTATCTTAGACTCTTCTGATCATCTGTATTTTCTTTGAGTTCTATATCATATCGTGCTTCTTCTTCCTTCGTTATGATTGAGTTTACTTACTGCTATGTCACCCCCATTCGGGAAGTATAAACTGCTTAGAATTATATTGTTAGATGTTGTGACCTAGGACAGCGTTCTACCGCCGACACTGCGGCGTAGGCTGGACGTACCCACGTCTCGTGCCCTTACTCTAGGGTGCGGATCGTGACACATTTTTAGTGGTGGTCCATGCAGGTCTAGACTAGAAGTGTTGTGGTATTCGAACCAGAGTATCACTATAGCCTGCAGTAGGATATAGGACATTAGTTTTCAAGGTACTCAATCATATTAGGAAAAACTTTTTTATTGCCATCTAAATCTTTATTGTCAACTGATTCTTTTGAATTTTAACTGTCCGCCTTTGTTATATCGCTTCTTTCTCATAAATTGATACTCTTGTTGGTCTGTCTTCAGGATAGTGGAGACGCGGTCGCAGCGTACCATTTATGGGGATGCTGTAGAGGGGACTGCTACCTCTCAGCCAGTTCAGCAGAGACAGGAGACTGCAGCTCCTGCCACCTCTGCTCGTATTGGGGTTCAACAGCAGCAGCAGAGGGTATGCCTCCACCAGCTCGGAGGCAGGACCCAGTCATCGCAGAGATGCCTTTCCAGCAGCCGCCGCCTACAGGATACGTGGATGCGGCACAAATGTTCTCCTACTTCCAGCAGTTCATGGATCGGTAGCAGGACCGACAGGACAGGGGCATGGAGTTGGCCCTTACGACAGTCGCAGCTCGACCAGTGGTTCAACAGCCGAGGACACCGGGGATAGAGCAGTTCCAGAAGATGAACCCCAGAGACTTCCTGGGGACATAGGGGATTCTATATGCTGATGAGTGGATCGAGTATATAGAGAAGATCTTCCGCCTGGCCCGGATACCGACAGATCTCCAGATAGAGGCAGCAGCTAGCCGGATGTGAGATCTTGCTTGCACCTGGTATCAGTCAGACCCCAGGGGGGGTAGCTGGACAGACCTGGGAGGAGTTCAAGAGCTTCTTCAAGAAGAAGTTCTTTCCAGATTCAGCGCTCCGAGCCTTGGAGTCGCAGTTCGAGAGCTTGGTTCAGGGGAGCCTGTCAATAGAGGAGTACGCTAGGGAGTTCGGCCGCCTCAGCGGATTCGTAGAGGGCTTGAGCGAGACGGCGAAGGCCCAGAGGTTCCGAAAGGGTCTGGTCAAGGAAGTCAAGTCCTTGACCAAGGGCAACAGGGATGCCACTTTTGAGGAGATATTGACGGAAGCTCTGTTGGCTGAGGATGATCTTGAGCTTAGGCTCAAGAGGGGACGAGACCCAGTTGGGGGCAGCAGCAGCGGAGGCCAGGCCAAGAGGCCCCACTTTCAGCACCAACAGCAGAGGCAGTTCCAGCCGCAGCCGATCCAGCAGAGGCCAGTTCACCAGCAGCAGCAGCCGAGACTGCACCAGCAGGGCCAGAGACAGGTTATCACTTGTGCTTATTGTAAGAAGCCCGGGTATGTCATCAATGAGTGCCGGAAGAGGCTGGGCCAGTGCCTAGTATGTGGATAAGAAGACCACCAGATGAGGGAGTATCGCATAGGACGAGCAGCTCAGGGAGCAGCAGTCAGAGCTCCAGCAGACCAACAGAGGGGACCAGCCCTGTCGACACAGCAGCAGAGATTTGTTCAGCATCAGCAGCAGGCCAGGGGAGGCCAGCAGGGACGAGCTTTCGCCATGGCGGCCGGAGATGCAGAGGTGATAGGAGAGCTTATCGCAGGTTCGGTTCTTCTCGACTCCAGTCCAGCTTTTGTATTGTTCGATTCTGGTGCTTCGCATAGCTTTATATCAGTATCATTTGCGATTAGATACGGTATCATAGCTGAATCATTGTCTAGGACTTACAAGATCACGACCGGGGGTGGCATTATCCTCGTGAGTGATGTTTGTAAGGGTCGGAGTGTTGTTTTGGGAGGCCGTGAGTTGGAGGTGAGCCTGCTCGTAATGCCATTGCCGAACTATGATATAGTACTCGGTATGGATTGGTTGAGCAGGCACCACGCCAGCATTGATTACAGAGGGGGTAGAGTTCTCTTCAGAGTTCCGGGGGAGCCAGAGTTCGAGTACTCCAGACGTCAGATGGAGCAGAGCAGCAGAGTTTTCTGCGGAGTCTCGGTTGAGGAGCAGGCGATTCCACACCCCTTGATAGCAGAGTATATGGATGTTTTTCCAGAGGAGTTGCCTGGATTGCCACCAGACAGAGACATTGAGTTCTCGATAGACTTGGTTCCAGGAGCGAAACCCATCTCTCAGCATGTCTATCGGGTGAACAACAGTGAGTTGGTAGAGCTGAAGTAGCAGGTGGATGAGCTGCAGGACAAGGGCTTCATCTGTTCGAGTTCGTCGCCATGGGGTGCACCAGTATTGTTTGTGCCAAAGAAGGATGGGTCAGTACGGATGTGTATTGACTACAGGGCACTCAACAACCTCACGATCAAGAACAGATACCCACTGTCGCGGATCGATGATCTTTTTGACCAGTTGAGCGGAGCTCGGGTATTTTCCAAGATTAATCTGAGGTCAGGATATCACCAGGTGAAGGTGAAGGAGGAGGATATTCCCAAGACCGCTTTCAGGATGCGGTACGGGCAGTTTGAGTTTTTGGTTATGCCGTTTGGGCTAACCAATGCACCAGCAGTGTTTATGAACCTAATGAACAAGGTGTTCCACCAGTACCTGGATCAGTTTGTGGTAGTGTTCATTGACAACATCTTGGTGTATTCTAAGACTGAGGAGGAACACGAGGAGCATTTGAGGATAGTGCTGGAGACTCTCAGGAAGGAGCAGCTTTATGGGAATCTCTCCAAGTGTGAGTTCTTCTTGGACCGGGTTGACTTTTTGGGGCATGTGGTAACTGGAGATGGTATCTCAGTTGACCCCAAAAAGATCATAGCAGTGGAGGCTTGGGCAGCGCTGACTTCAGTGGCAGAGATCAGGAGTTTCCTGGGGCTAGCAGGATATTATAGGAGATTTATGCAGGATTTCTCCCGGGTTGCAGAGCCGTTGACTCGGTTGACCCGAAAGGATGCTGAGTTTGTTTGGTCAGAGGAGTGTCAGGCAGCTTTTGATGAGTTGAAGAAGCGGCTTACGACAGCTCCAATTCTGACATTGCCTTCAGGATCAGGGGGATTCACTATCTATAGTGACGCTTCAGGGAAGGGGCTGGGTTGTGTCTTGCAGCAGCATAGGAAGGTGATTGCCTATGCTTCCAGGCAATTACGTCCCCATGAGAAGAACTACCCTACCCACGACCTGGAGCTGGCAGCGGTGATTTTTGCTCTGAAGTTGTGGAAGCACTATCTGTATGGGAAGAGGGTGAAGATTTTTACAAATCACAAGAGCTTAAAGTATGTGTTCACTCAGAAGGAGCTGAATATGAGGCAGCGCAGATGGCTAGAGTTGATGAAAGACTTCGACATATCACTTCAGTATCACCCAGGAAAGGCCAACGTGGTTGCCGGTGCCTTGAGTAGGTATCCGACAGCCATGTGTTTGACCATGGACCGCCACTTGCTTGCTGATTTGGAGAGCCTGGGGATTGAGGTAATCATGCCCGGAGTGCAGATGCAGATGTGGGGCATGCAGATTCAGTCGAACTTGGTGGAGAGGATCAAGGCGACACAGTTTGAGGACGTTGCTCTGCGGTGTCTCCGAGAGCAGGTTCGAGCAGAATTGGTGGAGGGCGAGTTTTCTCTTGCAGAGGATGGTGCCTTGAGGCATGGTTCCAGGTTATGTGTTCCCAGCGGAGATCTCAGGGAGCAGGTTTTGCAGGAGGCCCACAGATCTCAGTACTCTATACACCCTGGTGCCTACAAGATGTACCGAGATCTGAGGGAGCATGTTTGGTGGTACGGGATAAAGTGGGAGGTAGCTCGCTTCGTAGCTAGGTGCTTGGTCTGTCAGCAGGTCAAGGCAGAGAAGCAGAGGCCCGGTGGATTGTTGCAGCCATTGCCCATTCCCGAGTGGAAGTGGGAGTATATCACTATGGATTTCGTATCAGGATTGCCGCGTACACCAGGAGAGAAAGACGTGATTTGGGTCATCGTTGACAGGTTGACCAAATCGGCCCACTTCTTGCCATTCAAGGTGGGTACGTCTACAGAGAGGCTTACAGAGATGTATATGTGGCAGATAGTCAGGATTCACGGGGTTCCGGTCAGCATCGTCTCGGATCGGGATAGTCGCTTTACTTCCCATTTCTGGAGGAGTCTGCAGATTAGCTTGGGCACTCAGCTCAAGTTTAGTACTGCATACCACCCCCCAGACGGACGGACAGTCATAGAGGACTATTCAGACACTTGAGGATATGCTGCGGACGTGCGTCCTAGACTTTGGAGGTTCCTGGGAGGATCATCTACATTTGGTGGAGTTTGCTTACAACAACAGTTTCCAGGCCAGCATTGAGATGTCACCTTTCGAGGCTCTGTATGGGCGTAGGTGTCGTACACCCTTATCTTGGGATGATGTTGGTGAGCGAGCTTTACTGGGGCCAGAGATGGTTGTTGACGCAGCCGAGAAGGTGAAGCTCATCAGGGACAGACTTCGCGTGGTGCAGGACAGACATCGGCACTGGGCCGATAGCCACCGGAGGCCCTTGGAGTTTGAGGTACAGACTAGAGTAGGATTAGATTAGGTTTGATTGTTTGTGTTTTAATTGATCATGTTTGTTTATCATAATTAAATTGAAACCTTGCTTGTGATTAGGTTGGAGACCAGGTTTTCTTGAGGATATCTCCGACTCGTGGTACGATACGTTTTGATGGAGGCGGAAAGCTTAGCCCGTGCTTCATCAGCCCATTCGTTATCAGTAGGAGATTCGGTGACGTGGCATACAGGCTAGACTTGCCACCTGTACTAGTGGGGGTCCATAACGTATTCTATGTATCACAGTTGAGACGGTAGGTGGCTGACCCTAGCCATGTGCTTGATCATTCGGAGATTGAGGTTGGGCCTTCTCTCAGCTATCCAGAGCAGCCAGTGGAGATACTGGATCGACGGGAGAAGGTTCTGAGGAACCAGATGATACCCTTGGTACGCGTCGCATGGAGGCATCATTCTCCAGGAGAGTCTACCTGGGAGCGGGAGGATGAGATGCGCGAGCAGTACCCATATCTTTTTGGACCGTGAGGTATACCTTCTATCCTTCTCATCAGTTGTATTTCGCCTTTCAATTTCGAGGACGAAATTTTTTTAAGGAGGGTAGATTTGTCACTACCATATTTCTAGTTTGAGGGTATTTTTGTCATTTTTTAGGTTATTTGTATTTATTATAATTTATTTGAATTTATGGAAATTTTTAGGATTTATTTTGGAATTGTTTGAATGATGGTTGACTAGGTTGACTTTGACGAGCATTGACTTGGTAGACTAATCTAGAAGCTAACCCTAGTTGTGTTTGGACTTGGTTAGCTCATGTAACCCTAGTTAGACTAGAGTTAACATATGGTTAGTCATTAAACTCAAGTTAGAATAGAAAGGCTTTTGGTCACAAGTCATGACTTATGGTTTTGAACCATTAGTTTTAACTTAGCCCATAGCCCAACCCATTAGCTAACCCTAACCCTAATTCTATGGCCGGCCAACCCAAGCATTGGGAATCCCCCTATAAATAGTCTCTTCCATTAGGTTAAGCCTCTTTAGGAAAGTTCACATTAGAAAAAGAGGTAAATCCCATCTTTATAAATTCCTAGAAAATTTATTTTAATTCCTTTTTAATCCAAACAAATTGCATTAGATCCTAATTTTAGTATTCTTGCTGTTCATGGAGAATTATTCCAGCTTGGGATCAATTTGGGGAAGTTTGCTAACAAGAAGGAGGATCTAGAAGGGGGCTTTTTCTTGAGGATTTCACCACTAGGTAAATTACCCTAAACTCCATTAAATTCTGGATTTCTTTGCATGAAGACCTAGCCCTAGTGTCCCCTAGCCATAGGATTTGGTTTCGTGTCCAGGTGGACCCATTTTGTGTCCGTATCGGACACGTATCCGACTGTAGGCTTAGGTATTTGTCGAAATGCCCCAATGGGCATTTCGGTTTGATTTTTGAAAAACGTTTGAATAGGAATTTAGATATAGGTTTGGGTTGATGATTTCCAGTGGACTGAGTTTGATTTCGTGTCGTGTCATACTCTTATTATTATTATTATTATTATTATTATTATTATTATTATTATTATTATTATTATTATTATTATTATTATTATTATTATTATTAATTGTTTTCAAAAAAGGGGAAAGGAGAATTTTCCATGGCATAACACATGTCATGCCATGCAAGTGTCCCTAAGACCTAACCCTAACCATGGCCAAGTGTCCCTAAGACCTAACCCTAACCATGGCCAAGTGTCCCTAAGACCTAACCCTAACCATGGCCAAGTGTCCCCCATGTGTCCCATAAAATTTATGGAAGGGGGGACACCTCACCCCTTTTTCCTCTCTATATAAACACACCCACACATAACACAACTTATACAAAAAAAAAGAGAAAACAACACACACACACACACCCGACCCCCCCAGCCGCCAGCAGCTGCCGCCGCCCGCCTGCTGCCGCCGCCGCCCGCCTGCTACCGCCGCCACCTGCCGCCCGCCGCCGCCAGCAGCCACCGGCCGCCCCTCCCCGGCCACCTCCCCCTTCTCCATCTTCTTCCGTCATTTTCTCTTCATCTTCCACTTCCAATTCCAAGCAAAACCTTAGGTAAATTCTAATTCCCTCTTCTTCCCCCAATCTCTATATTTATTTCTAATTTAAATTTAGGTTAGAGTTGCTAACAAGAATATTTGTTAATGGATTCAAATTAGGATTTGTGGAGAAGTCTAGGTCATTCCCAATACAAGGCAAGTCCTCTTTCCCTCTTCCTCTTTCTTTAAGAATACTCTATTTTGATTTTTTTGATTAATTTGAACATGTATAGGTTTAATTTTAAATCTGAAATTTCATATTAGATGTCAATTTCTTCATTTCATAAGAACATAATTTGGAATATAAGTTATGATAATTCCTCTAATTATTGTTTAACTTCAAATTCTGAAATTTGATATTGTTTAACCAATTTGAGATCTCTAAAATTTTTAAATTTCTGATTTCTAGAAAAATTTCAAATTGTGATAAACATAGATAAAGGAATTAAAAATTGTTATACTTAGACACTGGAATAATTATATGTGACGTAACACGGATAAGTTATATGCAATTGGATACAAAAAGGAACCCATTTGTGGACATGAATTATCTGGACTTGAAATTTCCATGAACAAAATAAACACATGAGGACATATGGGACTCTCCAAGGGTAAGTCTGACATACACATAGGAACTGAACAACTGGACCGCACACCGGGAAGGTAAAAAGTACAAGGACTATGTATTTCTCTACTTACAAATAAGTGCTCAAGTTTGTGTGTTCATAATTAGAAATAAATCTCGTTTCTACATTTTTCCTGCTTCGTGCACTCTCAAGGATTGATATGGAAGGGTTTTGTTTTGATTTGATTTTGCATACTATCTACATGAATTATATATATATAAATATTGTCATTTTAAGCCTTTGCATAATAATTAGTATACGTTGGATAAACATTAAGTATTGCTCTATTCTGATAATTGGAAAACAATTCGCAAGTCGTGACCCGACTAAATTGCTAAAGGAAAGGTAAAAGAAAATTGCTTGCTCAGGTAAGAGTCTCAAGTTTTCTTTTGTTCATTTCGTATAACTGCGTGGTCCGGTGTTGAGAGTTGCTCCACCGAAGGGGTCGGCGAGCCCATTTTATTTACTGCGTGGTCCGGTGTTGAGAGTTGCTCCACCGAAGGGGTCGGCGAACCCAGAATTTATTTTTATCATATATATATCTCTTGTGAATTTTTGGGGTTCCTAAATACAAAGGAGACTCTGCCAAAATTTTTGGAAAATTTAGAAGATAGACAAATTTCTGACTTTCGGAAATTTTAGAAAGTTTCTTGTCTAGGAAGCATTGGGAGGGGAGAACAACTGAACATCCCTAGATATCCCGTAACATAATAACAAAAGCTGATCAGTATTTCGGAAATCTCGTAAATCAGTACATCTATTTTCAACTATAGTGTACTAGCCCAAGAGAGGCTCGGAAATCTCGGAAATCAATGCATCTATTTTGACAGTAACATCAAATAGATGGTTTTAGCCCAAGAGAGGCTCGGAAATCACAGCCTGATCCCAGGTCAACGGGATTGTTATGGGAAATATTTAGAGGATTATTCAGAGTATTGTTCTTAAAACTGTATTGCATTAAATTCCATTTTTACTCCAGAAACAACTCTGCCTATTATAGGTAGGCAGCTTTCCTGTTTGCTCAAGGGAAGCAAATCCTACTAAAAGCTCAAGGGAAGCTCGAAAATCTTACTATTCATAGAGCAGGACGATGGTTACGTTCTTTGATTTACTAAAGCAAAGATAAATATATATATATATATATATATATATATATGTATATATATATAGTAGTGCAAGTTGGCATATCCTTGTCTTTTCTCAAAAGAAAAACTACATATTTCATTATTTTGCTTAACTTTCACCGTTCTTGGCTGAGGACTTGCTTGTCGTTTTCTAAACGACCTAGTATTTGTTCACTAGGTGAAGAAGAAGAAGACGCCTCCGTCGAAGTATCGCCGCACTACAACGAGGAGTAAATTGTTCGGACTACCTACAGTTATGACCAGCACTATCGTAGTTATCTTGTAAATTACTTTTGTAATAAACTTGTAAAAGCATTGTTGGAAAAGTTCCCTGTATAATAGCTACACTATATTTAATACCATGTAAACTCCTTATATTTTCCATTCTGCTGATGACTACGGGCGACAATCGCGATTTCGGCGCGTAGCCTGGAGATGTGTTTATGACGTCACCATTCCCCTCGGGAAGCGGGACGTGACATGTCGTGTCGGGATCTGGACACGAACACGCGTGTTTCAGCTGTGAATATTGTCCTGCCTCTCGGGGTAGATTCCTCACTGGACACGGCGACTCAGGTCATGCCACTTGGCGTGGGCCAAGGGGAAATGACTGACACGAGGTCCTCCAAGTTGGAGACGCTCTCGTGTCGTGTCGGACACGTTCTCCAGCCCGTACTGGGTTTACACTGACTGAATCAGTCGAGTATTCGAGCTCTGATATGCTCTGTTTGACGCGACACGAAGACACGTCAACCCAAATCAGGGTGACACGTAGGTAGCCCTATGTGTGGCGAACCTAGGTTTGTGAACACGTGTCTTGGTTTGGTCTTTGTCGAGTGCACGACACGCGTGCACTTGTACACGAGACAGTGCACTGCTGTGCAGTATCCAGTGTACTGAATTGGTTTTATTCGTGTTGGACACGTCGTGTCACGTTGTGGTGTGACACTTTGACACTAAATGACACGTGCACACCCTATATGATAATTACCAACCAATGTTTAGCATGATTAACATGTTTTGATTTACATTTTTGCATTTTCCCCTAAAACCTGATACCATAAACATTTCCTGTATTTCCAGTTTTCAAAATCGAATTTTGACAGTTAAATTAACCCATTTAATACTGTTATTAGCATGATTTAAAACCCTAATGTTATTCTCCTACATGTGTTCTAACTATATGTCAAGTTTGGGTTGTTTTGGTGGTTAATTGGATTCAAATTGGGGCTTTGAGTTTTGCACTAAAACTGAAACTGAAATATTGATGTATTGGTTCCTTTCCTTTCCCTTCCTTTGTCCAAACTGAACTGAATAGGTATTATGAAATTGTTTCCTTCCTTTCACCCATCACTGGTTCTATTTCTGTTGACACTATGGTACACAACACTCCCACACACACAGTTAACTCTCACCCTCTCACTCTCTAACACACACACACACATTGACACTCACACACAGGTTCTCTTGACACTCTCACTGTTCACAGTTCACTCACAGGAAACACACACACACACTCACTTGTATACACACACACACATTACCTTTCCTCCTCTCTATATACATATATAATGTATATATATTATATGTGTATATCTATATTGTAATGTATATATATATATAGTTAATGTATATATAATGTAGTAGCCTACATATATATGTATATATATGATGTAATGTATATAAAATATGCATATATATATCTATGTAATGTGTATGTACCTATATATATGTATATGTCTATAGGTAATATTGAATGCCTATATATATATATATATATATATATATATATATATATATATATATATATATATATATATATATATATATATATATATATATATATATATATATATATTTTATATATATATATATATATATATATATATATATATATATATATATATATATATATATATATATATATATATATGCCTATATATATGCCTATATATATATATATATATATATATATATATATATATATATATATATATATATATATATATATATATATATATATATATATATTGAATGCCTATATATATATTGAATGCCTATATATATTGAATGCCTATATATATATATATATATATATATATATATATATATATATATATATATTGAATGCCTATATATATATTGAATGCCTATATATATTGAATGCCTATATATATATATATATATATATATATATATATATATATATATATATATATATATATATATATATATATATATATATATATATATATATATATATATATTGAATGCCTATATATATATTGAATGCCTATATATATTGAATGCCTATATATATATATATATATATATATATATATATATATATATATAAAATAAAAAAAAAAAATATATATATATATATATATATATATATATATATATATAGCTTCTTTTATGTATTGTTCTTGAATGCCTAGTATAGATAACTTGAATATTGATCAAGTGTGACTTATAAATATGTGTGTTGGCTTGACTTAGGCTTGGATAGCCTTGAAGTGGTGTGTACTAGCTAGTGTAGGCTTGTGTGATCTAATATAGACTAATGTAGACTAGTTAGACCAATTTAGACTTGTTAGACCTAGTTTGACCTAGTTGACCTAGTTTGACTTCTAGGGTTGACCAGAGTTGACCAAGAGTTGACTTTGGCCTACATTGACCTAGATTCGTTTAGAATGCATTAAATTGCATCTCTATCTCTGTTTACATACTGTATTTCTTTCAGTTCATGTATCTTACTTTACTGCATGATTATATTTTCTAACCTGCTATGATCTGTTGAGATGTATTGTGCTCGCTCCTGTCCTGACTGGACCTGTTGAAAATATTACAGAGGACGAGGAGGAGGACTGTGTGGATACCTTCTACGGGGCATCCCTAGACGACACTTGTGAGCTGGACCCTCAGGAGGACCCAGCTCTAGCTGATGATATCACCCCTATTGCCTAGACTAGCTTAGTTAGGCTTTATCTTACTTATGTTGTCTTGAGACTAGTTTAGTTAGACTTTATTTCTGGCTTTGAGATCTGAGTTGTATATATTCTTTCTTATTCAGTAGTTGAGACTTGTATTCTGGATATTTGTTGAGATGTTATCTTAGACTCTTCTGATCATCTGTATTTTCTTTGAGTTCTATATCATATCGTGCTTCTTCTTCCTTAGTTGTGATTGAGTTTACTTACAGCTATGTCACCCCCATTCGGGAAGTATAAACTGCTTAGAATTATATTGTTAGATGTTGTGACCTAGGACAGCGTTCTACCGCTGACACTACAGCGTAGGCTGGACGTACCCACGTCTCGTGTCCTTACTCTAGGGTGCGGGTCGTGACACGATCTGACGACGGTTATCGGTTCTCTGAAGGTCTGAGTTGCTCTGGGTGCTGGAACTTACGGAGAAGAAGAAGACGTTGAGTGTCTGTATCTGCCTCTCTATATGTGTGTTCGTAGGTCTGTCCCCTTTGTCAGAAAGGAATGATCCCTCCATTTATAGTCTGCAGGCTGGCTGCTCATGTGCACATATGTAGGATGCGCCGGTTTGTGGGAATACCACATGGTGATTGATGATGGAGGCGCATGGACGATACGCTCTGATTGAGGAGTTGAACCCTTCCTGTTTCTTTTGTGGGCTGCGGCCGAGCTGACACGTAGCAATGGAGAGGATCTTTCAGTTGCTGAGATCTTGGGTGATTAGCACCCTTTCTTAGGCTGAATCGAGTCAAAGGACACGTTTCGTAGGTCCAAGGCTCGGAGATCTCGAATTTGGTGGGGAGTGATCTGATAGGATGCGCCTAGGATTGGGCGCATGAGGAGACTTTGGCTTGTAACCTTTAGGAGTCACGAACCAGTCTGGGCACATGGCTTTTGAGGCGCATGCGGGGCTTCAGTAGTGACTTGACCTCTGTCTTTAGAGATCAGAAAAAAGTCTGAGACGTATGGCTTTTGAGGCGTATACAGAGATTTGGGCGCATGACTGCGGAGGCGCATGCGAAATGGTTGGGCGGCTATGTGGCTTGTAACCGTCTGAGGGAAGTAAGGATGATGCCGACGTCAGTGACGCTTCGTCTTCTGAAAAAGCTTTCAACTGTTCAATCCTCGGGGACTGGCTGCTGTCGTGTCAGTCTTCAGCATTTAATGTTCTTTGACAGGTGATGGGTTGTTGAGTGGGCGCATCGATCTGCGTTCCACTAGGTGCATGGGGGCACGTGGGGCGCATCCTTATGAGGCGCTTGGTGCTGATGGGCGCATCTATGTGATGCGCGGTCCGGTCGGCGCATCTGTTTATATGACACGTCTTTATTGGTCCGACTGTTACGTTCTTCAAGTGCTTTAAATAGCCGTTTTGACTTGACTGAATTCGAAGCGTCAGGTTCATCACCATTAATGTAAATTCATTGCACGGGATTCGGAGAGCCTGCCACTTGGCACATGGGTTTGATTTGCCCGGCCTATAAATAGTGGCAAGGAGAGAGTTTGCTTCTCGTTCTCTCACGTCTTTCCAAAATGAATTTGTTTGCTCGAGCACATTCTGTTGACGAGATGTTCCCGAGGGTGAAAATGCGACGCATTATCTTTATTGAAGCACTTGAAGGTGACTGTTACATCCAAAAGTCGGAGTCGAGGGCTTCTGAGGCAAGCGAAAGTTGCCTGTTGTATCCAAAGATCGGGATGCTCGAGTCTCGTCTCTGTTATGCTGGAAGAGCCGCAGATCAGAATTGCGGTGCTCCGATCATCTTCCTTGGGCTTTGGAGGCTCTTTCTTCTGTCAGAGTGGGTGTTGCCCATTCTGGTTGTGTTGAAAGCCTCATTTTACCGCAGGTCGATTGCGGTGCTCTCCTCTTCCTTTGGAGAGCTCTTCCTCCAGCTAGGGGATTGATTGTCCACCCTCGTTCTGCTCAATAAATGCTTCATTGGTCGAAGCATTTGATCGGGGCGAGATAAGGTACATATGCTGAGACTTCATGATGCACATAACTGAGGCTCTTGAAGAGATACGCCTGACTGAGACGCCGAAGAGATGCGTCTGACTGAGACGCTGAAGGGCGGCACATAACTGAGCTGCTGAAGGGATGCACCTGGCTGAGGTGCTGAAGTGATGCGCCAAACAGAGACGCCGAAGAGATGTGCCTGTTTGAGAGTGTATGGCGAGATATGCCCGCCTGAGAGCGCATGGTGGTTGCTGCGCCTGGCTGTAGACTTAGGGTCTTTTTTTTTTGTAGAAGTTCTCCTTTGTACAGCCTTTTTTAGACATGTAATAGACTTTTATATGTAATAAAAATCTTTTTTTAATGTCTATGCTTTTGTTGTTTGCTGTGCCAAGTACCACATCTGAGCTTCCTGGCGCATGTAATATTTAGGCGCATATGATTTCTGTTCCTGAAATTCCATGCTTCTACAAGATCGACGGCCAAACAGAGAGACTGAATCAGATTCTCGAAGACATGATACGGCTCTGTGCGATAGACTTGAACTCAAGTTGGGATGTTCACCTACCATTGGCCAAATTTACATATAATAATAGCTATCAGTCCAGCATTCAAATGATGTCGTATGAAGTATTGTACGGGCGGAAGTGCAGATCATCTATTTGCTGGGATGAATTCAGGGAACAACAGATTCTTGGTCCGGAGCTGGTGAAGCAAACTGTGACGAAGGTCAAACAGATAAGAGAGAGATTGAAGATGGCTTAGAGTCGGCAGAAGAGCTACGTAGACACCCGTCGACAGGCACTCGAGTTTCTAGAGGACAATCATGTGTTTCTAAAGGTGACGCCTACGCAAGGAGTCCCCAAGTTTGGAGTTAAAGGCAAGCTTAGTCCAAGATTTTTGGGTCCTTTACAAATATTGAAGCGAATTGCCCCAGTAGCTTACCAAATTGCCTTGTTACCCACGCTGTCAGATGTGTATGATATCTTTTATGTCTCACAACTATGGAAGTATGTGCACGATCCGAATCACGTGGTAGATTTTTGTCAGTTGGAGCTGAGGGCAGACTTATCATATGTGGAAGAACCGGTCCAAGTCTTGGAATGCAAGGACAAGTTACATCGAATTTGTGTGATCCCCCTCATTCGTGTTCTCTGAAAAAACCATTCAGTCGAAGAATTCACCTGGGAACTTGAATCTGAGATGAAGGAAAAGTTTTCTTCACTATTTTTCTAGTGGTAGGTTCTCTTCTTAAGTTTCGAAGATGAAACTTTTTCTTACTTGGTTATGGTGTAGTGCCACATCCCTATATCATGCCCCATTTTTCGTCTACGGGGTACGCGATAAAGAAACATTGTCGCTATCGATTTGGTCAGATCCGATTGGTCGGGTTTGATTGAATCGATTGAACTAGACCGATTGAATTAAGATTATTTCCTAGTTATAGAATGGCTTCTTCGAAATCAAGACCCATATTCAGCGGGTTACGCCTCGAGGATAGACTCTGCAGCTGAGTCAGAAGAGACCTCTCGTTGCTCTACTTTTCATGTCGTACTTGCTTCTTTGGCTTTAGTTTTCTGAATACGTTTTCGTGAATGTTTTCGATGGTTTTCATGGCTTGCGTTCTTTGAACTCACATTTCATATCGAACTTATTGAATAGGGTAGTGTTCTCACCAGTTGCTTATGCGGTTTAAAGTGATCACATAGGCACCTTCTAAGCGCAATCAATCGGTCTCTCGCCTCAAGCAAAATCACTGCGAGTGATTGATCCTTCTTTCCCTTTTGACCCTCTTGTCTCAAACAAATTGGTACGATAAATGTGAATGAAATGTTAGCCGTAGTTGCACGGACACAAAGGCTTATTTTCATGTAACTGTCGCGTACTTTACTTGCATACATAATTCTTAGAGCTATTACATGCTTGCTTTTACATATATGCCGTAGAACTGTGTTACACCAATATTGATCCTATGAATAAATGTCGCAATGGTGAGGCAGGATACGTTGAAATGGGTTAAATAACATGATGTTTGTAGACCATGCTTGAGTAAGTAGCTTAGTCTTGCACGATCATGGACAATTTGTTCACAAGGGTTAGGTTCCTCGAACGGTATCCCGGGCCACGAGACCGATTCGGTCAAGGAGAAACCTGGATAACTGTGTTGGGTGTTAGCACGGATCAATTGGGAAACTTCTAGTGGGTTCACAACCGTGCTGGAACGTCACTGTCTAAACCAAGCTATAACGTCCAGGATGGCTAGACTTGCCAGTGACCTTCACATAAAGCACATGCAACTTATGTTAGCTATTATAACAATTAACAGAAAAGAACATGGTAAGTTCATACTGCAACGGCACGCTTTGCCACTGGTAAGTTTCGTAGTAATTTACATCTGCTTATGCCTACTGAGATTTGTTCATGAAATTTACTAGGATGGCTAGAAAGACCACCAATTATATCAGATAATTTCTTGAACCAAATGAGAGCTTGATTTAAATTAGTTACCCACAAGTACATGTGAACGTACTGATCCTCGCTCTCCACAGGTGCTCTGAATCAACTAGGACGTGCCACTTAGTTGAAGGAGACGTTCGTGTTTTTGAAGCTTCGTCCGTGCGTCGAAGGCTTTTATTGAACCCCTTTTGAAGACTCTCTAATATCAGTCCAAGGAATATATCGTGACTCCTTACTATTCCAGGTGGTTTGTAAATGCTAGTTATATAAAAAAGGAAATGGAATGACTATCTCATCATCATTCGTTTTGAGTCAAGTTGTAAGCCCGCGCGGCATCAAGATGTAATCGAGTCATGTAAATGATGTCCATTATCAATAAAGTAAAGTTTTTTTTCTATATTATATGTGTTGTTCAATTTCTCTACGTACTCTATATGTTGTTGTGTTTCGGATAACCTTATGACTTGCCTTGTGCGACGCAACTTAGGTTCGCACGGTATCACACCCGGAGGACGACTATCGATTCTGCAGAATTGGGACACGACACAACTCACCTGACTTAGCCATCCGAGTACTTCGTGCTATGTTGAACTACCCGACTGATTCGACCTACCGTTCCCATGCCTCAGCCCATTGCGAGGCAATACTTTGGTTTCAGCAGACTCCGTTATAAATACGGCAAAAGATCGACCTCTTATAATTCAGTGTAGAATCTTAGTCTGCACATGAAACCAACTAAAATCAATACTTGTTCGAATCGAACGTATCTCTTCGAGTCAACTTAGCTTGCATCGATTCGCATCGATACTTCTTCGGGTCAACTTAACTCTTAAAGTCAGCGACTCAACATAATGTATCGTGCGAAGCGAGGCATTACCGGGGGGCGCAGATGGGTGGAGG
Organism: Iris pallida; assembly: GCA_029216955.1. Taxonomy (NCBI): domain Eukaryota; kingdom Viridiplantae; phylum Streptophyta; class Magnoliopsida; order Asparagales; family Iridaceae; genus Iris; species Iris pallida. The sequence goes on from JANAVB010021796.1 coordinate 23,899,128, forward strand.
AGAGAGAGGGGGATGGACGAGAGTAATTTTGTCTAATTTTTGTGTTAGGGTATCTAGTTGATACATATCAAAGTTTTGGTATCATGTTGAAAAAAGTGAAATAGTTTAGGGTATCAAATTGAAATTATTTTTTGGATAATACTGTTTGTCCACTCCACTACATTAACTCCTCTGTGGATATATGTCTCTTCCTAGCTGGAAAATTTTAATTGAATTAGCGATATTTTAGTTTTCATGTCTCAGTATCTCCCAAATCAATTCTTAGAAATATATTGCTCAGTCTTCGAATCTTTTTTATTCTCCGAGTCTTGCTTGTTGCATCTGCAAAATATTTTGCATCCTGGGGATGGAAATCTAAGTAATTTTCGTATAAAGTTACGTACAAATTTATTTTTGGACTTTCCTTAATAATATATTAGCGTCAGTCTTGTGGCTATTGAAAAAAATGTAGGGCGACATGTCACGCACAAAAGTTTATATCCCACCGAGACGGACTGGCATAACTCTCCAGGGACCGGGTTTAATTATGCGAAAAGCTTCTATAGTGTTTCAGAAGATAGTAGATCTTTCAAAAGACCTGAAAATCTTCTAGAAGGCCCGAGATCCTTCCAAGAGGCTTGAGTATCTTCCAAGAGGCCCAAGATCTTTCTAGATGGACCATGATTTTTCTGGATAGACTAAAAGCTTCCTTGTAGTTATATAGTAGAAGAATAATCCCTGGAATATTCTATTTCCAGAAACTTCTTGTAACTCTTAGAGGCCTTATAAATAAGTGGGAGGCCTCATTAGTTTACTAGCTTTTGAATATTTTTCTCACTCAAAAGCTTGATGCTTACTTAGAGTTCCATGCTGCAGATGCTACTTCCTTGCAAAGCTATGGTATGATCTATTCTCTCTAGGAGGATGAACGATGATTGGTTTTTATTTATTCATTCTTATCTTATCTTTATGATAATTGGACTATATCCATGTTTGGTCCATGAAGATTGCATAACAAAAAAGAGGTTGATGTCATTAGTAGATCTCAATTCTACTGATTCTGGTGAAATCCTATATTCCCTCATCAAGGAAACCCTTGTGGTAACTCATTTCTCTTCAACTGTTCATGATCATGTAAATTTTTATAGTTGTGCAATTCATGATTTTTTTTCCCCTCTATTAACATTAATTTTTCATGAATGTGCTTCTTATTCCCTTTATTAACATTATTTCTTCGTGAATTGCACGACTACATTTATGATTTTTCCTCTTTAACAATTTTTATTTGGTATCTGTAGTGAATAATAATAGGGGAAGGTTTGCACCTGACAGAGGGGGTGGGTTTCGCGGTAATGGAATGAGACGTCATGGCAATTATGGAGGTAGGAGGGATTATACATAGAAAAGGGGATTACAAAACATGGCAAAGTTTGGAATTCAGTCTAGTATCTTTATTTTTATGGGCTTGTTGGTGTAGTTTCTGAGAAAGCAATAGCAGCATCGGTAGCAACAGCAGCAGTAGTAGCAACAACAACATCAGGAGCAAAAATTAGAATAATGTATTTGTATTTGTATTTGTGTTTGTATTTTTGTTTGTATTATAATTGCAATCAATATATTTTTATTTATAATTATATATTTTTGTAAAAGAAAACATAATCAACAACATTTTAAAATTGTTGTAAGATAACATTATAACAACTTTTCTAAACGTTGTAAAATTTATTTACAATACTTTTAAATTATTGTTGATGTTATAATTACAACATAAAAATATATATTATAACGTTTGGCAAACATGATTGAATAAAATATACAACGTTTGTTAAAATTTGTATAAACTCTTTTTACAATGTTTGTACACTGTTATAGGAAATTTATGTACAATGTTTACTGAACATCGTAGATATTGTGTTTACCACAGTTGCAGAATATTTTATGAAATTATATTTACAACACTTGTAATACGTTTTAAAAATTATTTTTTACAATACTTGTCAAATGTTGTAGAAAGGTTTTTGTCAGATTTTATAAATTTTAACAATGTTTGTAAATTGTTGTTGGAAGAATTTTTACAACGTTCAAACAAACATTATGGAAGATACCCATTTTACAACCTGGATATAACAACCTTCTATTAAACGTTGTAAAAGACCTTTTGTAACGTTTTTTCAACGTTGTAAAAGAGGTTTTTTCTTGTAGTGAGGCATAGTTAGATACGTATATATCTGTATTTATATGAATGTATCTAGGGGAGAGAGAGAGAGAGAGAGAGCATATACAGGACAGTCGGGTGACAGGTATCTGCAACAGATTGGCAAAGTTCATGTGTGAAGAAGTTCGATTCCTGATTTGTCATACACATAAATGCCCACTATGAGGAGTACACAGGATACATAAAGATACCTGTGTTGAAACACCATAAGTAGGATAGAATAGGGAAATTTGGATTGTGTCTATACATGGCAGCTTGGTAAACAAGGGTATGCATGTGTTTATCCAGCGTGTGTGCGTGTGTGTGTACGTGTTCTATAATTACTTCATGGTGTCCATGTATCAGGAATCGGGTATTACAGGGAACAGATGTGTGCGCCATACTAATCCCAAGTGATACATAACATAATGTATCCAAGGGACCCTGGGTGCACATGGATATCTTGTAGGGGGTTTCTAGTATGACAGTAGCAGTCCTAGGATACCAAAGGGGATTAGCTACCTGTGTACAACTGTACGATTGGGAAGGAGTTATGGTTGTGTATGTATCAAGGTTTAGTACCCTAGTATAATCAGATTTTGAGGAAGTAAGTGGTATTGGGTTTCAAATCAAGCAATATGAACCACGTGTGAGCAAGCTCTGTACATGTTGAACTGAGTACTGGACAAAAGTCCCTAATAGGTAACAGTGTATCAGGGATGTTGGCCTTGGGTAGCAGAGTTGGGTTAGTGGTCAATGTCAGGGGTCATAGAGTTGCCCATGGGTGGCAATGTATCCCAGAGTACTGTAGCAGGAAGAACAGGCCTGAGCATCTGTTATAGGTAACATATAGAGGTAGGAAAGTGGCAGGTTTAGGTGATGTATGCAGGAGAGTGTGTCAGTTGGTTATAACATGATACTTGTGTATAGCCTAACTAAGAGTGCGTATATACATGGAGGAATACAGAGTAGAACAGAGGTAGGGTGAATTAGGGGTGTATGTGTATGCCAATGTGCAGATATGCATATAAGGGTAGCTAGTATTCAGATTCTATACAGATACAGGGACTGCCCTCATGAATAGCAGGTTAGGTAAAACTGTTGTGCAGCAGTGTAAAAATTACATATGCTAACACATGTGTGTGTTTCCTGTAGGTTGTAACAGAGAGTAGGTAAGGATACACATGTATAGTGGGTATATGTTGTGCCAAGTATCCAGTTGGGTGTTATGGGTAGGAGAGATTAACGGTAAAAATTATTAGGTAGCATTCCCTACCTCTACCTACTACAGCAGGGGTAAGGAAAGTATTAGTACTCAGTTGTCTAGAGGTGTACTCTAGCCATGCATCTCAAATAGAGGGAATACCTATATGCCTAGGGATATAGTTGGGGAAATATAGGTAATCAAGTATATGATAGGTTTTGTTTATAAGGGGGAAACCAAATAGAAACCTGTGGGTTAAGATATATACTAAATAAATAATGTAGTATAAGCTATTTACAGGAATACAATTACTAGAGATTCAGGTAAGGGTAATTAGTAGAAACTATACAAGTAGGGTAGTGAATTCAAATTTAGCCTCTATAGTCTAAACCCGAGTAGTTTGACTTTTGACCAAAGAGGCCTAATAATTAGGTAGAAGGTTTAATTGATTTCAAGTTATCTATTAATATTTCATTACATATGCATTAAATAGGTTACTTGGACTCGGACTAGGTAGCGGACCCGTATCATCAGATCAGGATACCAAGCGAGTACATTTATTATTTGTTTCCAATATTATTAATTACTATCTCATTGTTAGTTGTATGATATCTGATTCTTGACATGCTTGTTACACGGATAGCACATCTTGGATTTTGTTCATAAAATGCCATTTCTTGATTGTCGTGTCGGGACGAAAAATTACCGAGTAGATGTGTGATCAGACCAGTAGACTGTGCTTTACTTTACTTATTTTTATTGCTATTTAGACCGTGAGGATGAAAATCCTACGCAGACCGTGCGGTGTAATGTCCCAGATCGATCACATATCGAAAGGAGTACTTTAACATACTTAGACAGCTAGGTTTCCTTATTTCACTCTTTACGTGTTTTCATATATCTCATATTTCTTGTTGATTATATTACCATGTTATAGTTGTTTCTCTTATTATGTATTTTATGACTAACCTCTGTTTTGTAGTCATTATTATATACTTGGAACTGCACTCAATGAATTGTACTCGTCCCATCCTGATTGGGTAAACATTTTAGGTGACTACGATGAGGACAGATGCCCTACTCAGTATGGTCCATATATGGAAAATGTAGCTGAGCCTGACCTTATATTACAAGAGAAGTTTGCAGCACCTGACCCTGCTGCCATTGCTTAGTTAGATTAGATTTAGTTTGAGGCCGAATTTGTGTCCGAATTTTGTTGGCATTGCTACTTGACTTTTGATTGGACATGTAGTTTTGGAGTTATCTAGTTTATGGATTTTTTGACTGTATATTTGTTTTTTATTCCATCTATTTAGAGCTATGATTGAGTATTGGTTTGGTTCTATCTTATTGTCCTCCCAAGTGGAGTGAATATATCTGTCTTGCGTGGGTTGTTCACCATATTGTGATTAAACAGTGTTCTACCGTCGACACTGTGGCGTAGGCTGGGCGTGTACACAATTCGTGCCCAAATTCTGGGTGCGGGTCGTGACAAGTAGTAGAATAATTCCTGGAATATTGTATTTCTAAAAACTTCTTGTAAGTCTTAGAGACCTTATAAATAAGTGGGAGGTCCCATTTGTTTCTCACCACCCAAAGTTATAATCTCTTTCTAGTATAGTAAAGTTTTCGTACTTCCATTCTCTCTTATTTGCTCCACTTTAATCTCAATATTGCCTTAGCAATCTAGCTAAGCGGTTCGGGAAGGCTGGCACGAGTCTTCGATTAGGAAGCTTGTGCGTCGCACGGGTCGAAGTGTAGCCTAAAACACTAAGTCCGTGACAAGTGGTATCAGAGCGAAGGTTAGTTAGTGCCACGTTGACATCCGAGAATGTCCAGGAGGGACCCGCGTCGCCTAAGAAGGGGCACGCCAAGATGCACAAAAAGGGCAAGAGCAAGGAGTCTGCGGTAGAGCGTAGCCTTGCCGATCTTGTCGAGCGTATTGGGATCATGGAGACGGGTTTGAGGGACATGGAGATGCGTATGGGCTCCGTGGAGCAAAGCAACATGAGGCTAAAAGAGTACTTCATTGAGTTGGAGAGCGACGTCATTTTGTCCATGATAATCTTTCGGGAGAAACTCTAAGAGATCCGATCCGTACTTGAGGAGAAGCTCAAGGGGCATCGTGCGGAGATTGAGGACTTGCGTAGGAAGGTCCAAGGCTATGAGGAGCTAAAGACCGTGGTTGAGAGTTGCAGAGAACTCAAGACCAAAGTTGTCATTCTGGAGAAGGACATTGCGAACAGTGAACCTTCAAGTAGGTAGGCACCGAGGAGATAGAAGATCCCCAAGCCGAAATCCTTCAGCAGGGTGCGAGATGCCAAAGAAGTTGAAAACTTCTTGTGGAACGTGGAGCGATACTTCAAGGCGTTGTACATCAACGATAACGCCAAGAAGGTTGATATTGCTTCACTCTACTTCATTAACGATGCTACATTGTGGTGGCGTCGAAGGTGTATGGAAGCCGAGAAGGGTTTATGCTCGATAGATACTTGGGAGGATCTCAAGAAGGAGATCAAGTTTCAGTTCTATCCGAAGAATGTGGAGTTTGCAGCGAGGCGGAGCTTGCGGCAACTCAAGCATACCGGGGCAATCAATGAGTGCATCGTGGAGTTTACACGCTTGATGTTCGCGATATCTAGCATGGGCAAGGAGGATCGTTTGTTCTTTGTCCTCGATGGACTCAAATCATGGACAGCTCAAGAATTGCAGCGACAGAGGGTGCAAGACTTGAACACCACCGTGGCAGCAGCCGAGCGGCTCGTCAAGTACATATGGGATGACAAAGATGCCAAGACCAAGCCAAAGACCACCAAGGGGAATGGTGAGGCAGCAGGAGAGCTCTCCCAAGGATGGTCCGTCCGATGGAAAGAAGCACGAGAAGGCCCAACCCGAGCAAGTAGTTTCGTGCTTCATATGTGGAGAGAATCACTTTAATTAGGATTGTCCGATGAGGAGCATGCATGTTAATGTCGTCTGAAATGAAGAGGTGAAGGACAAAGAGTGCAAAGTGGGAGCGCACATAGGAGCGTTACGCTTACTCAACGTCGTCAAGGCCAAGTCCGATGTGTCAAAGACTCCGAGCAGGGAGCTCATGTTCGTTGACGTGAGGATCAATGGCATGAGCACACGGGCGTTGATTAACACAATCGCCACTCACAACTTCATCGTGAACGCGGAGATCCGTCGCTTGAGTCTAGTCTTGGAGGAAGATTCAAGCATGATGAAGGCAGTCAATGTGAAGGCTCGCCCCGTGCAGGGGATAGATAAGGGAGTCCATATAGGTATGGAAAATTGGTCGGGTGTTGCCAATATCACCGTTATGTCACTGGATGACTTCAAGATGATATTGGGCATGGACTTCCTTACCGCGGCTAAGGCGATTCCGATGCCACATTTGGGAGTTGTCGACTTAATGGAGGAAGGCTCATCGTGCATGGTGAAAGCTGCACGAGGCAAAGCCTTAGAAAGGAAAAGTTATCTCCGTTATTCAGCTCAAGAAGGGTGGCCAAAGGGAGATGGCATACCTAGCGATGCTCGAGAAGAATGAAGGCTTCGAGGAGGAAGGTCTTTCGTGGGAGACCAATGGTGTTACAAATGGGCATCCCGAGAAGCCACTTCCGTGGAGGAAGGTGGACCGTGCTATCGGGTTGAGCACGAGTGGAAAGAAGCGTGCCGCAATCTGCGCGGAGGTAGAGGCAATGAGGCGGAGTAACTCGCGCAAGGAGTTGCTCAAAGCTCGTGGAAAACATTCGGGTTGACAGAGTTGCAATGGGACTCGCATGCGAGAGGTGTGCAAAACCATGTGCAGCCACGAGACGAGGGGGATCGACGACTCGATAGCCCGCACGAGATTCGTCATGTGTCGAGGAGGGCACAGACCGAGGACAGAGTTTGTGCGGTGAACAAATTTTCTTCCGATCTTAAGGAGAAGATGGGCAAATCTGGGAAACAACGCCCGAGATGCACAAAGAAGGGACGACGTGCAGCGACCATGTCTACGAGAGTGGACGTCGTTCCAAGACCTGGTACACCCATCGACGAGGGCGTCGACGAAACAGGTGGGGAAGAATGTCACGCACAAAAGTTTGCGCCCCACCAAGATGGACTTACATAACTCTCCATGGACCGGCATTATGGAGGAAGCTTCCAAAGTGTTCCAGAAGATGGTAAAATCTTCCAGAAGATCTGAGAATCTTTCAGAAGGCCCGAGATCCTTCCCGAAGGTCTGAGTATCTTCCAGAAGGCTCAAGATCTTTCTAGATGGATCATGATCTTTCTAGATATACTAGAAGCTTCTTTGTAGTTATCTAGTAGTAGAATAATCCATGGAATATTCCATTTTCAGAAGCTTCTTGTAGGTCTTATAGGTCCTATAAATAAGTGGGAGGCATCATTGTTCCCCAACACCCATAGTTGTACTCTTTTTATAGTATAGTGAAGTTTTCATACTTCAAATCTCTCTCTTTTGCTCCACTTTGTTCTCAATATCGTCTTAGCGATCTAGCTAAGCGGGTACGGAAAGGCTGGCATGGGTATTCGAGTAGGAAGCTTGTGTGTCATACGGGTCAAAGTGTAGCCTAAAATACTAAGTTTGTGCCAGACAACTGGAAACAGTTTTTTTTTTTTGTAACTAAAAGTATCTTTATTTTTGTTATACTTCAAAAATTTGTTGCTGAAGTCCAATTATTCTCTCGCATATTGTCCAATAAAATATAGACACCGAAATCATTTCTTTCAGGAAATATTCATATAATCCTTAGAGCATCATTAGTAAGGCCCATCCCATTTTCTAGATTCTAGATTTAGAATGTAGGAGCTCATTTTGTAGAATAATAAGTCTCATCCCTAGTTCCAATTTCTACAATTTCGGTCCCAACCCATCCATGGGTGCTAAGGGTTGGGCCTCCCAATTTCTAGATTCTAGATTGTAGAAACTCGTTTTGTAGAATAGTAAATTCCAATTTGGAGCCCAACTTTCTAGATTCTAAACTTTATATTATTTTTTTCCTACATTAATTTTTGACCACACAAATTTTGGGACCGGAGCTCACTTTATCATTTCCTACTATTCTCATACAAACCCAACACATTCTACATTTACCTTTTTTTTGAAATTTTAGACTCCAAATTGTATTGGAGAGTTCCAACTACTAATGATGCTCTTAGAAGTAATCATAATTTGGGATGGGCTCCTTGCCATGAAGCATAAATGCGGATACGAATTGAAAACTAGTGTGATCGAAGTCGAAACATTCCATCAAGTTTTGATGGCTACAATTTATGCAAGTATAATATGTTACTAATGGAGAGAGAAGCTACATGTGACCAAAAAGTAGTTAGATTTGATTTAAGATTGTTGTTGCTTTTCAAAATTCTTTAACAAAAATAACTTTCGATACCATGTAAAAAATTAGTTTCCAAAGTTGTCTTGGAATTTAGACAACGTTGGACCTCTTTCCAAAAAATTAAAATAAAACAAACTCCAACAAAAACTTCCGACCCCAAACTTAATAGATTGTTTTAAAAATTGGTTCCGGGATGGACTTGGACAAGGCACTAAATCGGATTAAATCTGTTCAACCAATTGGCTCAATTGGTGGTTCAACCACTCATTAACTCAAGTGGTCTAAGTTAAATTTATTAGACACTAATTTTTGTAAAAGTATTCATTTATAATCGATTTTAAAAAAAAAAACAGTGGGTCAACATTAATCTGATCCAAAAAAATTACCGGTTCACAGATCAGCCGACTGAACCGACGGATATGTTTTTAAAAGATTGATTTAGATTGACATTGAAACAGCTTAGGTATTGTCCTGTTCGGTCTGGTCTGACTTGAACCAAAATTTTAATAGAATTGTCGATTTTTTTTTCCATAATCGTTGTTTAACTGGTGAACCGGCCGAACCAGTTCACAACTGAACCGGCCAATTTTATTTTATTTTTTATAAAAAAACTCAAAAACATAATATTTGGACCATTTGGTTCTTTGGTTGGTTTTGATAGAATTATAGTTGTAAAATCAAACCAAATCAAACCAAACATACTAAGGGTCAAACCAAATCAAACCAAGAAGTAAATATGGATACCTTACCTATTTGATCCAAACCAAGTCTATCTGAACCCGGTTGAACCCTGGTTCAGCCTATACCAAGCAATTTTGGTTCAATCATCTTGGATTTTTAAAACAGTTTGTACAAATTAATGAGATCGTAAATCTTGGTCAAAATCAAATCAAACTTTTAGGGGTTAATTAGACTTGGTCCTGAAAATATAAATATTCGGGAAGTAATACTTGGGTCCTTAAAGATGTCTAGCTTAGAACTTTGGTCATGATGACGGTTCATCCATATTGACCATCCAAATTTTGGTAATAAATATTTTAAGATTAATTAGATTTTGGGACACAGAAATATTATTGTCATTCTTAAGTTCTGATTTAATTTATTTATTAACAGATTTTTGATGATCAACACGAATCAATCGTCATCTTATGACCTAAATTCTAAATTGGACATCTTCGTAACCAAAATACAAATTTCTGAATATTGACCCTCCTAAAATGTCATCTTGCACTCCTCTTTAATTTTCTATCATTCAAATTTCAAACCTACCATTGCATTAAATTTGACATTAATTTGTGCATGCACAGAGGGAGGAGTGCAGATGACATTTTAGGAGTGCCAATAATGTTAATGCAGGAACAAATTTAAAATTTGAATGATAGAAATTAAAAATGAATGCATGATGATATTTAGGGTTGTCAATAACAAACATCTTATCTAGAACCCAAAATCTAATTAACTTTTAGGATTATTTACACTAACTATCCTTAATTTTGATTTATAATACGGAATATCCATACTTTTAAACTAATTACACTGACTATCGCTCCCTTTAGGAAAAAATAATTAAAAATAAGGGTAGTTAGTCTTATTTTTTTATATTTATCTTAAATTGGGGGTCGGTACCCCGTGTAAAATAAATATAAAACATAGGTATTAATTAATTTAAAAGTATGATTATATATGGATCCAAATTTAGGAATAATTAGTGTAAATAATCTTAACTTTTAATTGTAAACTAGTATTTTACTTAAAACTATAAGCTAGTCAAGTTTGAACATGCAAAGATAGGCTGGACCCGGATAAATTACAGCCCTAAGGGCTTGTTTGGATCAAGTTTTTATATTCCTAGGAGTATATTTTCAATTCTTTTTCCATTGGAAAGGAATTCAACATTTTTCATACCCATGTTTGGTCATGTTGGAGTAGGTAGTTCAAAATTTTAAAAATTTCCATTTCTATGTTTGGTTCACATAGAGATATGAATCTTAATTTATTTAGTTTTCCTTTAATACCCTTTCATTAATTTCATGATGATTCACATGTTTGTGATAGAAGTTGAAATTTTAAAAATAAAGAGAGGGTATAACCGTCCAAACAAAACAGCCAAATATCATTCATAGGAAAGCAAATCTATTTCCAAAGGGGGTTGGGAATAGCTTTTCCACATAATCCCCTCCAATTCTCTTCTCATTTCCAATCATAAACATACCAAACATGGGTAAGAAATTCAAAACTCATTCCCAAGCCTCCAAAAACTTAAACCAAACATCCCCTAAGTTCATAAAAATGGCTATCACGAACTGTGTGCCCCATTCCCGGTTACTTTTTAGGTTATTTAGTAATAGAATCTTACATAATAGTTGATATTAAAATTTAAATCTCCAAATTATCCGACATTAATATTTGGGACTTTAAATTATTATTCATATAGGTTTAGTGAACAGTAATTTAGAGATCAAAACTCTAGATCCAAAAAAATTTTAAAGGCCGAAACCTAAGGTACTGTTTGGGAAGGGTGGAAAGTGGGAGGAAAGAAAAAGTTGAGGAGAAAGTGAGAGAAAAATTTTAAATAATGGTGTTTGGAAAGGGGGAGAGAACATGGGAGAGGAAAATTTGAGAGAAAAAAGTAGGTGGGTCCCACCAAAAATTTTCCTCCCAAATGTGGGAGGAAAATGGAGAGAGATGAGAGGAATTTGAGTGAATTTACCCCACCACCCCTCAAAAAATTAATATTAAAGCATCATTTGAAAATACTAAGGAGAAAATAGTAATTATACCTATATCCATAAACAAATAAAAAATTATTTTTAAACTTTTCATTTTCCTACTTTTTGTCCATCCAAACAAAGAAAAAGAAAATTAACTTTTCTTTTATTTTACTCTCCTCTATTTTTTTTTTCCCTCAAATTTTCCTCTCCCTCCCCACAAATGTTCCCAAACACAGTATAAATAACCCTACTTTTTAGGTCCAACAAGAACAAAGAAAATTACAGCTTGTAGCCTGTAGACGCCAATCTAAGCAAACTTTCACCCCAATGGGCAATATAATGGGATGTGGGGCCCGGTGGTTCATTTCAAAGTAATTAGTTTTCTAATTACAATTTTTACTATTATTTTATTTATTGGGGTTTAAAATAGGGCCGCGTATCTCGGTCCAATGATGGCCGGTATCCTCCCGTGGGCCCCGCGTGGGCGGTGGGCCTGTCTCCCTCCTCCTCGACAACCTGCACCCTACACTTAATTACGGGACCGCACCCATATTCGCACCCAACTCGCCAGCGGGACCCACCTTCGCTTTCTCTGTCGGGACGAGACGATGATATTCTGGACGTACCGCGAGATTTTGGCAGGGGGGACATGCGTGTTGAGAGGAGGAAGGACTTCCTTGTTCTTCGGATGGTGGAGCTAATCAAATGTTTATGGAAGTGAGATTGTAGTGCGGCCCACATGTCAGGGATAGTACAACAAACATCTCTAATAGTGACGTAGGGGAGATACGTCATCCTTCGATGTGCCATATTAGTTGCTGGTCTGAGTATAGTGTGATATAAGACTTCAACAAATAATTAAGGACTACAATAAGGTGGTTGGATGACAAAACATCAGTGGATGAGACATGATGACGTATTACTTTTTATTTATAATTATAGTAAAAATTTAAAAATAACGGATCCAAAAGTTATACAATACAGCATCTACAAAGTTAAAAGTGAGTAATATACTAAATATCATGCAAGGAATAAAAGAAAATTTAAAAAAAAATTAGTGATGGTTTAACCCTAGTCCAATGAAAGAAAAGTTCACACATACATGATCTTTGTTCTATCCTCACTCATTTTATGGCTATAAGAATTTGATGCTTCAAGAAGAATCTTGTTTGAAATCTCATACTAATCATTCTATATTAAACAACACATCATAACATGTTAAACATGGAGTACCGTATGCGCTTAAATATACGACTAAGAAGATTTGCAACTTAAAGCAACTACAATATTATGCTTCTACACCGAGTATTATGTTTAATGTTATTATCTATGTTTACTAATTAAAATTGTTCATTAAATTTAACATGAGTACTTAGGTTAATTATATATAGAAGAAAAAAAATTCAGAGAAGGCTATTGTTTACTCTTTCCAAGTAGTAGAAAAATAATAAAAATTCTTCTTCTAGTGTAGTAAGATTTTTTTTTTTAACTATAAACTTTTATTTTCAAGTATTATAAAACACATGCAAGAGACGTGTATTTATCTGAAATATTGGTCCTAAGAATAAAAGTAAACAATATATGAGAACATGTGCAACATAAGATAGAATACAATACTTTTAAGAGTTCTATTTGTGCTTAGAATAAAATGTTGAATGAAAATACGAAAAATTTAAAGTTATTATGCTAAATTGTGGCTAAAATATGTTGGCTCTTTTTTGAAATTTTTTATCACTTAAATTTTAAAATTATTCCTTTTTTAAGAGTTAGTTCTAATCATAAGATGAGAATTAGTAAAATGCATCCTATAATATATTCAAAAATTGTTCTCATCTTAAAATTATAATTTAAACTAAAACTCAACCTCATTTTTGTCAAGCCACTCTATCATTTTGTCACCAGATAGATGTTGTCGCATGTCTCCTTTTTTTTTTTTAATAATTTTGATATATGTTGCCGCAATTTTATTCTTTTATTTTCTTTACCGATTTCAGTATAACGTAGCTATCAAGACCGTATAGTTTCTGATAGATGTAAAACGTTATAACTTTGTATAACTCCAAATATATAAAATGATCAAGTGACTTGATCAAGTGGAACAACAATATTATATTTAAATGAAAAACCGGGATCAAAACTGCATCATTAAAATTTTAAGGCTAAATTACAACTTGATATTCTCAACTATCACGGATTTTAAACTTGACACGTAGGGGCGGACCCAGACTTGCGGTGGGGTGGGCTAGAGCCCACCCCGAAAAAAAAATTCTTCCTTATATATATATTTTTGATTTTTTTATATTAATTAATCTACTTCTAGCCCACCCAAATATTTGGTAGCTCATCCCAGTTATATTTTCTGGATCGTCCATGTTGACACGCTCAACTTTTTATAGGTACTAACTTGATACCCTGAAAAAAATGGGACCAAATTGCCCCTTCCTTCTCCCCCCAACCCTCTTCCCTCCCCCTCTCTCTCTCTCCGGCTGTGGGTGGCAGCGGACGGCGGCGCGAGTATGCGGCGGTGTGCAGGGCAGTGGGGGGGGGGGGGGGGGGGAGAGGGTGGAGTGGTCTTCGGTGGGGGAGGGAGGGGGTAGGGGGTGGTCACCAGTGGGGGAGGGGGCGGGTGGGGGGGGGGGGGGGTGTTAGGGGCGGGTAGTGGGGGTGGTCGCCGGTGGGGAATGGAGGGGGGATGGGGGAATGGCCGTCGGGGAAGGGGAGGGGTGGAGGAAGTAGCAGCTAGGAGATTAGGGGAATAGTTTAGGAATAAAAAATTTGGATATCAAGTTAAAAATATAAGTTAAAATATAATATTAAGTTAGTACATATAAAAGTTGAGGGTATTAAGTTGAAAAAAATGGTAATAGTTAAAAATATCAAATTATAATTTAGCCAAATTTTAAAAATAATAATAACTATAAATAATAAATGGAGTTTTCTTACGGAGACCAATGGTGGTGTAACCAACAACAACAACTATTTAGAAGTGGAGAGGGAGAGGGACACTTTTCGCACCCATTTGACATGTTGGATTCAAGTTAGAAGAGAATAATTTGGACCACCGAATAATTAATTAATTAAAATGGACAGGCAAAGTGGTCCCGAGATTGGCGTATGGAGTGGGTGTAACATTGGGGGTCTTATTAGTCGGTGCCTCTAGAAATATAAGGAATATTTCCGACATATTGTCGATAAGTTTCGTACTGTGTAGGTTATATTTGGCGAGATATCGGCGGGATATTGTACAGTGAGTTGGAAAGTAGATTTTGATAATATTGCTCTACTTTCTTGGTAGCTGCACCTCTCTTGATATTTGCGTTTGTTGGTCCCCTTGTCCATTGACATCCTTCAATTAAAAAACTAAATAAGTACAAATTTATATAAATTATTAAAGTTGTTTTTTTTTACATATTTGAAAGAGAAAAAATGCTATAAAATTAGTTATGTGAATAAATTTTTGAAAGAAAAGGCGATGGAACATTTTTGTTCTTCTTAATTCTTTGGATAATTTTAAATAATAAATGGCTCTTAGAATTAGGATGAGCATTATTCAATTTTGGATAACTGAATAATAGATTCTGTTCGCTGAAAGAAAAAGAAAATAAAATCATTTGATTTAGGTTTACGGTTTGGATTTCGATTTCGCTCCAAAATCAAAAATCGAATAAGATTTGTATAATTATGTAAATACTTTCAGTTTTATGCACATGTCATAATTAAAATGTCTATATTTCTAAAGCAACATTATATTCATGTGTTTTAAAATCAAACTTTAATAATTTAACAATAGTCTAATTTTGGACACAAATACAAAAAATGTGTATACGAAAAGCAATGACTAAATTTTAATAACATTAATTTAACCATAATTTTAACTTTCGATCATATCCATTGTACAATAGAAATAAACCAATTGAACAAACTGTATAAACCAAATCGTTATTCGGTTCGATTTCGATTTTGGTCAACTTCGGTTCGCTTGTAGTTTTGGATTTTTAGAATTTCTATTTTTGATTATTTTGATTCGGTTGATATCGACTAAACTGAACGTTGGCCCCTACTTAGAATCCATAATTTAGCTCATCTAAAATGTTGGAGCTGGCCCGGTGTGTGGTAATCATTTTCTCAAAATTACTCTACTTTCTATAAAGACTTGTGGGTTTGTCTAGAACACTATTTTTAATACATACATGGCTGGTTCAGGTGTAAGTCCGATAAGACCTCGGGATTTGAGCAATCTCCCTCTAGTTAGGGTAACTCTCAAGTCCAGTGTGATCCACAAGAGGTCAAGATCGTTGGTGCCGCTCATAGTTCTAATAGTCAGAGAAGAAGACAACGACAAGGTCAAATCAAATGGACAATTTCATAGTAAGTGAAGGGTCAGGATTATGAAAATATTAAATTATTTGACGATTATTTTCTTACAATTTTATCACTACCAGGTACCAGGTGGTTGGGAGGGCCCTTCCAACCCCTTTAGGGTCTGTTTGCTAAAGTGGAATTGGATCAGGTAGGAAGTGGGCCAAAATCACTAAGTCCCGTTGTTTGGTAGAGGTAGTGAAGTGGGTTGGTATTGGGGATCAATTAATGCATGGCAGTTTCTTCCCCCCCCCCCCCCCCTCCTTCAAAATCCTATTTCCACTTCCTCCCCCCCCCCCCCTCACCCAGTGAGGGAATGAATGGTCTATTTTTTTATGAAAAAATATTTATATTGAAAATTTAATGTATTGGGTTGTCGGTCACGCCGCCGTCGTTGCCTCGCGGACGACCACGTCGCCGGATCCGCCATGCCACGATCGGAGCCGATCCTCCTCGGCCAGATCGGCCTCCTAGCTGTCGTCGGCTCTCCTCATCATTGGTACTGGCTCCGGCTCTAGTAGAAGTTATATATTGAGAGAGATAGTGTCTTGGGATAAGGAATATGAGGGCAGAGGAACCAGAGAGATGATTTGTAAAATAAAAAGAAAGAAAGTGAGATTAAGTAAAATAGTAAAAATTATTATTAGATTAATTAATTAGTTATTATTATTAGATTAAATACTATTTTGGTAAATGTATTATTACATTAAGTAAAAAGATATTATTTAAAGTCTTAATTAGTTATTAATTAATTTTGAGTTGATAAATTTTAATTAGTTAGAATTAATTATCTTAATTTATGAATACTAATTATTGAATTTATTAATTTTTATGTAAATTAATCATAATTTACTATTATTATAAAAATATTCTTCCACTTCTCATTTTTCACTTTATATCCCAATCAAACACATTGTCTAATTTTTATTTTTCGCTTTTCTGCCCCCAACCAAACACATTTGTCCTCTACTAAGGGAACAATGAAGTTGATGGATTTCTATCATTCTTCCATCATTTAAAGTCCAAATTCACATTTACGATTTATCAAACAGGTCCTTAAAGGATGAGGAGCATCCTAAGATTTTCCTGTATTGATTTTTTTTTATACTAATTTTGTTGATTGTTTCATTTATGGAGAGAAAATTAGGAGAAAAAATGGTTCCATCCATCCAAGTAAAGATTCGCTCTTCTATCTTTAAGGTATTGTTTGGGAAAAGGAGAAAATATGGGGAAGAAAAAATGTTGAGAGGAAAATTAAAAGTAATGGTGTTTGGAAAGGGGAAGAGAAAATGAGGGAGAGAAATTTGAGAGAAAAATTCATATGGGCCCCAACCAAAAAAAATTCTTCCAAAAGTGGAAGAAAAATGGAGAAAGTTGAGAGAATTTTGAAAGAAATTATCCAACTACCCTTTAATAAAGTAAGTTTTAATTATGATTTGAAAAAAGCAAGGACTAAATGGTAAATATATCTTTCTCCATAAATAGACAAAATATCATTTTAAAATTTTTTCTTTCCCTACTTTTTGGTTATCCAAACAAGTGAATGAAAAATTAATTTTATCTTCATTTTACTCTCCTCCATTTTTCTTCCCCTCAAAATTTTCTTTCCCTCCTCAAAAAAGTTCCCAAACTCTGTAAGTATTCATTTTTTCTTTCAATTATCTTGGTATTTTCAAACACCGAAAAGAAAAATTAATAGGAATTATAATTTTTCAAAGTAATTGATTTGCTCTCCCTTTCTTTCCGTTTACCAAATGAGTGCTTAATGACTTGACTGCTACAAAATAGGGGTGAGCATATAACGGTCTAAACCGAAAAAAACCGACCGAATCGGACCGAAATCAGTATTCGGTTCGGTTTTTTTTTAATTTAGGTTCGAAATTCGGGTCTCAGATATATGGAGTTCGGGTTTTGGGTCGGATTACGGTTTTGAGTTATGGGGGCCGACCCGAACCGAAACCCGAACTTAGCTTATAAAATTACCAGTTTACCCCCCATATTATATAAAAGTTAAAAAAGCCCTAAATTTCTCTCTCATCTCTCATTCACCCTCTCATTCACTCAGAGACCCTAAAGTTCTCTCCTGCCGCCGCTCGGCCGTTGAGCCTGAGCCGCTCCGCTCTCTCCTCCCGCTCCGGTACTCCGCTCTCTCCTCCCGCTCCGCTGCTCCCTCCTACTCCGGCGATCTTGTCACGACCCGCACCCGGATATACAGGTACGAATACGTGGGCCACGCCCAGCCTACGTCGCGGTATCGACGGTAGAACGCTGTCAAGCATACTATACTAACTACAACATCCAAGAATCCATAACTAGAAATGTACTCACGTCACATCACGAAAACTAAGGAAGATAAGACAAGAATTAACAACAATATCACTAGAACAACTAGAATCTACAAGGATCATAAGACAGGAAAATAAGGAAAGAACAATAAGACTAACTAAGGATAACTACCAGGCAACTCACATAGAAGAATAGTGAGATCCACCTCAGCTAGCAACATCATGAAGTCCCATACTGAGGGCACAACTACTCCTAAAATTTTGTCAACATATTCGGTCAGGATGGAACGAGTACATATATCTCATAACAGATCTCAAGATAGAATAAAAGCTATAAGACTGTAAATAGAGCATATACAATAAAAATCATGGAGTGTACATATATGTATCATGGCATGGTAAGCTGTAGAGCTAGAGCTAGAACAAGAAAGTAGAACTGAATCATGGTATGTACACAAATCAAGGTAAGCCATATATCCAATGTGTGTGAGTAGCAGTTTCAACTTGTGATCGACTTGGATTCATGTCAAGAACTGGCCTGGCAAGTTATATGTGCGGTATATGACTCACACTGTTCGGGAATGCGGGATGGATCTGATCACAGGCATACGCTACTACTCCCCCTACCCCAACTGGTAGAATGGATCCAAACAGGACACGTCACTGCACGGGATTATAATAAGAAGGGAGCAAGTCTTCTCTAGAATCAGTGACCATATATTGTGCAAGAGCTACAAGGGAGCTTGTACAATACATCCCAACCTAAGAAGGAGAAACATCTCTCGTCGGGATCCAAGAATACCAATCCGTGAGAACCATGTGTCAGGAATAAGCATATCTACACTAAGTACATGAATCATAACAGTTATCATAAATTGGAAAAAAGTTATCAGAGAATGTACTCGCCTGAGATCTGGTGGATGTCAACAAAGTCCAAGAACAGTGCCTCGAGGACCTATGGATGGAATACTGTATCAATATAAGGGTTTGGAAGTAAAATCAGGTCATACTAAGTCAAAACTAGGTCAAGATAAGTCAAAGTAATCAAACTAGGTCAATCTAAGTCAATGGTCGACTTACAGTTGACTTCTGGTCAACTGGTCAACTCTGGTCAACCCTAGGTCAACTCGGGTCAAACTTGACTAATGTTGACTAATAGTTGACTTTGGGTCAACTGGTCAACTTCGGTCAAGTTCTGGTCAATCTTAGGCTACGGTTGACTTCCGGTTGACTTTTGGCCAAAATAGTCAACTGTGGTCAACCAAGGTCAAAACTAGTCTAACCTAGGTCAAATGTTGACTCTACTTCGACGTTCAGTCAAAGTAGTCAACCATGGTCAAACTGGGTCAAAGCTAGTCTCTACAAATGTAACGCCCCAGAACCAGAATACTGGAGAGCGGGGGCATACATAGCCAGCTACGTATAATGAAATGGAATCCACCTCATTATACGGTCACGGCTGTCTAGATATATGAGGGTTTAACTACAATCCATCAGTCTCCTATGGTCAAGAACAAGCCTATTGTCTCAATCACAAGCAAGTAAATAGAGTTACAAGATGTAAGATCACCAAATATACAACAGTAAGACGTCCCAAACATTACATATTCAGCTGATCATGAAGCTAGTCGTTACAAAATGTGAGGACTAGCAAGAGTTTAGTCATACATGATCAACCCTAGGTTGCCAACCATGTTACAGTCCGTAGGCAGACAATAAGTAAAATGTACACGAGCTAACACTTGCTCGGCAGCTAAACGCCTCAAAAGAATAATTTTACAATAGAGTGGGAGGGCAAAAATAAACCCGCTCGTTGCCCTGGTTACGCCTGGTGTTCACCATCGGGCTGGAAAACCGATAGATCCTCTGGAGCTGCTCTGGTATCTGGCCATACAAAACCAGCTGGGTCAGACCCCAGAAAGAGCAAGTGCCACAAAGGAGGCTTCACTTAAGAACTAAAACCAGCAAATTAGCACAAGAATAATTGCATAATAAAAGACAGTAATTAAAGGAAAGCATGACAGGTGATATACGATAAGATAACCATGGAACTATTCAGATAACCAGGTTACAACCCGTAAACCAAACAAGGACCGGGGTTGTAACCCTTCGTCTGAACGGAACTTGGAATTCTCACCATTTATCGGCAAGATAATATAAGAATCAGGACATGTAACAATCTTGATATTGAATTAAGGTAAAGCACGAGTAATCATGTCATAACCTTATACAGGATCGGGACGAGACAAGGCTGGACTAGACTCCATCCAATCAATCACGGCCAAGCAAAGAGTACGGCTTGATAGTTTAACTAACTAGGGTTATCACAGGCCTAATTACTAGCAAGATGCAGTGAGATTATTCCACAGCCACAAGCCCTGCAGACCATCCAGGCTATCCGGACGCAATTAGAGTTGAATTCAAGTGGGTACATCGTCCAGGAAATGCATGTACCCTTAGGTGACTTAGAAGGTGCAACACATGACAGTGTGCTGGAAATGTGCCCTACTCGACGGCATGCTACAGATCCCAAGTGGGGCGCCCAGATAACGGGATTGCCTGTAGCTGGGAAATCTCTTCATGGCTACTGGATTATTCTAGTTATTAGCATTAGTCGATTTCAGTGGGTGCCCCTGACCGTGGTACTCAGGGATCCCCGTCCTAGACATGATGCAAGACAAGACGGGTTCATTTGTACAAGCACAATCGCCCACGGTGTCCAGATTAATTATACAGGTCATGTCATGTCAGGTAGCCGTCGTAACAGCTATTCGAGAAAATCATGTCAGGTTATCATGCCAAGTGTACTTGTCAGGAGTGCGCCACGACGGGCCACTATCAGGTCATGTCAGGTTATCATGTCAGGAGTGCACCACTACGGGTCACTATCACGTCATGCTCAATTATCAATTCCAAACATATCAAGTAAATTCGTGATTATCAAGTTCAGGACAAAAGGCGTAAGGATATAAAATGGACGTTAAATATCTAATAAAATATCAATATACAGGGCTATAGAAGATCCAGGTTAAGCAAGCTACGCTCAGGTCAGGCTACGCTCAAGCCAGGCTACGCTCAGGCCAGGCTACGCTCAGGTCAGCATACGCTCAGGCCAGGCTACGCTCAGGCCAGGCTACGCTCAGGTCAGCATACGCTCAGGTCAGCATACGCTCAGGTCAGCATACGCTCAGGCCAACATACGCTCAGGTCAACCTACGCTCAGGCCAACATACGCTCAGGTCAACATACGCTCAGGTCAACATACGCTCAGGTCAACTAAGTCAGCGTATGCAAGACATACGCTTCCAAAAGGCAGCGTATGTACTCCATACGACTCCTCATCAAGGCAGCGTATGAGGTCCATACGACTCCTAGCCAAGGCAGCGTATGTAAAGGCAGCGTATGAGGACTGCGCTGCGCTAAAGAGTGCGCGCGGCTCAGTGGCACAGGCTAAAAAGCTCGCGCACTGCTCACTGTCTTCTCCAAATCAGCAGAAACTCCATGGTTTGAACCCAAAGCTTCAAAAGTCCATAACTTGGTCAAAATAAGTCTAAATCCAACTTTTCAAAGGTCAAAATTGGGTAGAATAAAATTCTCTACAACATGGAACCCTCAAAACTCGAAAATAGCAAGATTAAGTAGATCAAAACCCAAGAAATCCGAAGGTAATATAAATCTAGATCTACACAAATTAAAGTCTCAAAATGGAAAATGACAAGTTCTAATGTGTCTTAGAAATCTACAGGATCAACACATTCAATTTCGGTGGTTGTAAAATCACTGGAATCGATGGATCTCAAATACCACTAAAGGAGAAAGATTATAATAATAGGGTAAAAACCTACAGATGTTGTCGGATGATAAAATAAATATCACCAACGTGTCCAGAATGATCAAATCAGCTAAGATAGCCTGTCCATAAGTCCAATTTGGACACAGGGGCAAAAAGGTAATTTCGGGCCAAAATGATGTCCGCCGTTGGACACACTTTGCACCGAAAATGTGCCGAAATAAAGGTGCACAAAACCTAACAAATTATGTCCACGAATCCAGAATGACGATACGATCCCAACGGTATATCCAGAATTGGATTCCGTTGACCCGATCTCAAATTGGTCCGTTGACCAGGACATTGAAATTCTGATTTACACGAAAAAGCGTGTCGAAGCTAATGTCCTCAAAACTCAGCAAATTATATGTCAACGAGTCCAAAATGACGATACGAACTCAACGGTATATCCGAAATTGGATTCCGATGAGCCGAACTCAAAATGACCCGTTGACCCGGATATTGGTATCCGACTTGCACCGAAATGCGTGCCCACTAAAATCTAGCAAATTATATGTCAACGAGTCCAGAAAAACGATACGAACTCAACGGTATATCTGGAATTGGATTCCGATGAGCCGAACTCAAAATGACCCGTTGACTAAGAAAGTGGGACCCGCTTTGCACCGAAATACGTGCCAGGGTCCACGTTCTCCAAATCAAGCAAACTTTATATGAAAACATGCCAGAACGACGCCACGAGTCTACTGATGGTGTCAGAAATTGAATCCGGAGTCCCGGTTCAAAAATGGAATTTAACAAGTGCAACACTAAGAATTCGAACGGCCAACTTTGGCGTCGAATTCGATCGACCTAACTAGCTCAAACTGAAATGAAATCTAAAGGAGGCAGGAAGAGGGTTATACCAGTTGTGCATCGGAACTGGTAGCGTGCAAAACGGAGCTACGACGACGAAGATACGAACCCGCGAAGTTGGCGTCGCGAAACTGTCCAAAAACAGTACAAATTAAAACGTCAACTTGGTGGCCGGTTTTGATGTATCAAACGACGAAATTAACGGGTGATATTTGACAGAGACGAAGGGGTATATACCGAGATTGCAACGGAAGAAACGGATTGCCGATCCAACGGTCGAATTTCCCGAGAAACGTGCACGAAGTCGCTGCGACGAGGCGCCAATTCTGGACTTCGCGCGTGCGCGCGTCGACGGAATTTCGTAAAAAATGCACGAATCGCCTCGACGGCGCGTCCCGAAGGACGGTGGCCGTCCAGGGAGGTGCGCCCGGGGTCGCGCGGCCATGGAGGGGGCTTGCCGGCGGCGCGGCGACCGCGGCGGCGCGCGGCCGGCCGAGAGTGGCTGCTGCCGCGCGCGCCACTGCTGCTGCTCGCTGTTGCTGCCCGCGCGGGGGTGCGGCGGCGACGAGCGGCGCAGCCCGACGACGGCGGAGGCACGGCGGGGGGTGGCCGCGGTGGCGCACGGGAGTAGTGGTGTTGGTTGAAGATGGTGATGGTAATGATAATGATAATGGTGATGGTGGTGTTGGCTTTTGTTTGAAAAAGAGGAAGAGAAGTGAAGAAGGAGATGAAAAAATATGAAGAAGAAGAGGAAAATGATGATGATGAAGAAAAGGAGGGGGAGGGAGATGTACCAGTACGGGAGAGAGGGGGGGTTTTGCTTGTGTTGTGATGGGAAAGGAGAGAGAGAGAGATTATAATATATATATATATATGTGTGTATATATATTATATAAAGAGTGAGAGAGAGAGAGATATTTAAAGAGATATTTAGAGAGAGAGAATGAGAGAGGGGGGTGTAGGTCAGCTAGCATGGAAGAGTTAGGAGAGAGAGTAAGGTGAGGATGAGAGAGAGAGATTATATATATATGTATATATATATATATATATATATTATATATATATATATATATATATATATATATATATATATATATATATAATATGTATATATATGTGTATATATACACATGGAGAGAGAGAAATAAATATTTTCAAAATAGAAAAAAAGTAGAAAAATTATGTGGCATATTTGGGCAGTCACGAGAGAACAATATGGAGCTTGGGTTCGGGTTCGGTCGAGCCGGGTCGGCCAAAATCGGACGGGGTAATATTCGAATTAAAAATGAGTATTTATAATCATGGGCAAATAAATAACATGCAGGGACTCAAATAAATGGGACACAAGTGTCAGGCGGGTAGTAGGCTTCATGGGGGCCATGTCCACATTTGGGGTCGACTAGATTGGACCGATGTCGGGTCCCGAAATTAAATGGGAAATTAAATCAGGTTTTATGGTAGATAATTAATTGGCCTAATTTGACCCGAAAGTTGTGCGAAGAAAATGGAGCACAAAATGGAGTGTCTGAGTGGGACACGAAGGTCATGGGTGAAAAGCGTCTCGAGTAGATCAGGCATGACAAGTTGGTTCTGAGAAAACGACTGGTCTGGTGCTCCTAAATTAAAAGTCACGTAACGTGCATATGAGGATCAAGGAAAAGAGTGGGAATTCAATTAATAATTAAAATGGTCTAAATTGACCCGAACTTGCACGAAGCAAAAAGAGCACAAGGGAACAAGTTCAAGTGGGACAGGATATATCAAAATGAAGATAATCTCGTCTACTACAAACTCCAAGAAGGAAGTTTTCAGAGACTGGCATCCCTGATGCTCTAGAATTCCAAGTCACGGTAAAGAGCATTATCACGCCCCAGAACCAGAATACTGGAGAGCGGGGGCAGACATAGCCAGCTACGTATAACGGAATGGAATCCACCCCGCTATACGGTCACGGCTGTCTAGATATGTGAGGGTTTCACTACAATCCATCAGTCTCTTAAGGTCATAAAATAGCCTATTGTCTCAATCTCAACCAACTAATAGTAATTATAAGATGTCAGACCACCAAATACACAATAGTAAGGCGTCCCATACATTATATATTCGGAATGATCATGAAGCTAGTCGTTACAAAATGTGAGGACTAGCAAGAGTTCAGTCATACATGATCAACCCCCGGGGCTTGTCAATCATGCTACAGCCCGTAGGCAGACAGTAAGTAAGTACAATCGAGCTAACACTTGCTCATCGGCTAAACGCCTCAAAAGAATAATTTACAATATTACAGTGGAAGAACAAAAAAAAAACCCACTCGATGCCCTGGTTACGCCTGGTGACCACCATCGGGCTGAAAAGCAGGGAGATCCTTTGGTGCTGCTCCGGTATCTGGCCATACAAAACCAGCTGGGTCAGACCCCAGAAAGAGCAAGTGCCACAAAGGAGGCTTCACTTAAGAACTAAAGCCAGCAATTAGCACAATAATATAATTACATAATAAGAGACAATAATTTAAGAAAAAGCATGATAGGTAATTATAAAAGACAATCTTGCATAGAATCACAAAAAGATAGGACATAGGGAAAAGCAGGTCAGGATGATATACGATGAGATAACTATGGGACTATTCAGATAGCTAGGTTACAACCCGTAAACCAAACAAGGACCGGGGTTGTAACCCTTCGTCTGAACGAAACTTGGTTTCTCTCACCATTTATCGGCAAGATAAATATAAGAAATCAGGTCAAGTAACAATCTGGAGTGACAATCATTATAGTGACAATCTGGAGTGACAATAATTCAATCATTCCGGTACAATCTTGCAATCGATCAATTCTAGACAATACCATACTGGACTAGACTCCATCCAATCAATCACGGCCAATCATTGCCTACGGCTTTCTACATTAACTAACTAGGGTTATCACAATCCTAGTTACTAGCAAGATGCAATGAGATGCTCCAAGTAGCCACAGGCCCTGCAGCTATCCAGGTTATCCAGGCAATCATTATAGTGGCAATCTAGAGAGTACAATACATTAGAGTGACAATAGAGTTCAATCATTTAAAGTGACAATCAAGAGTGCCCCACATAACAGTGGGCTGGAAATGTGCCATACTCGTCGGCAGGCTACAAGTCCAAGCATTTGCGGCCGGGATAACGGGATCGCCTGTAACTGGAGAACATCTCTTCATGACTAGTGAATTATACTAATTATTAACCTTAGTCCATTTCAGTAGGTACTCCTGACCGTGGTATTCAGGAGTCCCCTCCTAGACATGATGCAAGACAGGACTGGATTATTTGTACAAGCACAATCGCCCACGGTGTCATGATTAATTAAACAGGTCATGTCATGTCAGGTGGCCGTCGCAACAGCTATTCGAGATAATCATGTCAGGTTATCATGCCAAGTGTACTTTGTCATGAGTGCACCACGACGGGCCACTATCAGGTCATGTCAGACTATTATGTCAGGAGTGCACCACTACGGGTCACTATCAGGTCATGCTCAATTATCAATTCCAAACATATCAAGTAAATCCGTGATTATCAAGTTCAGGACAAAAGGCGTAAGGATATAAAATGGACATAAAATATCTAATAAAATATCAATATACAGGACTATAGAAGAGCCAAGCTTAAGGAAAATAAAACCAAACTGGCATGCTGACATAAGACCAAGTCAGCCAAGGGCCATACGCTCAGTGCAAAAGTCATACGCTCAAGTCAGGTTACGCTCAGGCCAACCTACGCTCAGGCCAAGCGTATGCAAGTCATACGCTTCCAAAAGGCAGCGTATGGGGTCCATACGACTCCTTGTCAAGCAAGCGAACGTATGCGAGTCATACGCTCCCAAAAGGCAGCGTATGGGGTCCATACGACTCCTTGTCAAGCAAGCGAGCGTATGCGAGTCATATGCTCCCAAAAGGCAGCGTATGGGGTCCATACGACTCCTTGTCAAGCAAGCGAGCGTATGTGAGTCATACGCTCCCAAAAGGCAGCGTATGGGGTCCATACGACTCCTTGTCAAGCAAGCGAGCGTATGCGAGTCATACGCTCCCAAAAGGCAGCGTATGGGGACTGCGCTGCGCTAAAGAGCGTGCACAACTCAGTGGCACAAGCTAAAAAGCTCGTGTACTGCTCACTGTCTTCTCCAAATCAGCAGGAACTCTATGGTTGAACCCAAAGCTTCAAAAGTTCATAACTTGGTCAAAACAAGTCCAAATCCAACTTACAAATGATCAAAATTGGGTAGAATGAAATTCTCTACAACATGGAACCATCAAAACTAGAAAACAAAGAAGTTTGATAGATCAAAACCACCAAAATCTGAAAACACTTCAATTCTAGATCTACAAAATTCTAAGCTCCAAATGGAGAAAACCCAAGTTCTAATATTGCTATAAATGAGCTAATAAAATTATTAGACAAATAAAATGTAGCCCTCAAGTGATAGCAAGATGCAACTTGCCTAGACCTCTCTCTCCCTCTCTTTCGTAGGTAAGGAAGTAAATGAGGAAGAAGAAGATGATTATGAAGAGAGAGAAAGAAGAAGGGCTAATAAATACAAATGGTGGTGGTAGGTAGGGGGTTCACCCATTGGTTCATGATGAACCAAGAGCAATCCCAAACCGAACCAAGCCGAACCAACCCAGGAATAAACCAAGCCCAAATAAACCAATGAATCATTAAAAGCAATTAAACTATCAATGACAATAAAACCAAGCCAATGCAAAATAAACCAAGACAACTAACCATGAATAAATAAAATATGGGTCCAAAACACGTATACGTACACTAAATACGTATCACGAATTTGGGACATTACAAGCATTAAATTAAATAATAATCAAATAATAATATTTATTCAAAATAAATTGATTTATAAAAAAAATAAAAAAAATAATAAGCCCTAATTTCAGGGGCTTACAGATCTGTCCCCATTTTCAGGGAGACAAGGGTTGTCCTCTCCCAAACCCTAATATCTAGATCTCAGGGTGAGCAAACGGTCGGAGACAAGGGTTTTCCTCTCGATGACAAACCCTAATCTCTATATTTGTGGCTCTGTTCATCTGTTGGTGTCCCGGACAAGGGTTTTCCTCTTCCGAACCCTAATCTCAATATTTGTGGCTCTGTTGGTGTCCCGAACAAGTGTTTTCCTCTTCAAAACCCAAATCTCTAGATCTGTGGCTCTGTTGGTGTCCCGAACAAGGGTTTTCCTCTTCCAAACCCTAATCTATAGCTCTGTAAATTTTATTTTTCTATTAATTTATATGTTGTGGATGAGTTTGTTTTTATTTAGATTAATTTCTAATGTTTTAGTCATGATGATTTATTTTGTTGTATTTTTTCCTTGACAAATTTGTGAATTTGACAGATTTGTGAACTATATACTCGTTCTGACGTTCTATTTCTCAAATCTCAGTGTCAGACTATCACTCTATCAGTGGTATAAAATTCTATTAATCTGTTTATTTTCTCAAATCTCAGTTAATCCACTGGCGAGACACTTATTGCAGCCATTTGTGATGCATGAATTGCAGTCATTGGCAATATTTGGTAAATTCACAAGTTTGTTTAATACATTTAAATCTTACTAATATTTTTATAAGAATTGGGGCGATGATGATTTGGCATGAGATATGGTAACATGTATACTACACTGCATCTTTCATGATGCATGACAAGCCATTCTGAGCCTCTATATTCTTATCCCTCTTTTTTAGTTATTTTTTTATGCAGGAGCTTGGACTAGATTGTATAAGTTTAAGCCATTTTATATGTTTAATTATATGCAGCTTTGGACTGGATTCAATATGTTCCAGTGGATTGTATAAGCAGCTTCAAGTTTAAGCCATTTTATATGTTTAGTGGATTTTACATGTTCAGTGGATTGTATAAGCAGCTTCAAGTTTAAGCCATTTTATATGTTCAAGCCCATGTATAAGTTCCAGTGGCTATTATTTGTGCTTGGACTGGACTGGATCAGTGGATTGTATATGTTCCAGTAGCTATTATTTGTGTTGGCTAAGTTGGGAAGCCCATGTATAAGTTTAATTTTGTGCTGTTAGTGTTATGGGAAGTTCAATTTTGCTGTTATGGGAAGTTAAGTTTTGTATTGTACATGTATAAGTTCATTTGGCAAGGATATTATTTGTGTTGGCTAAGTTGGGAAGGCCATGTATCAGCATACTGTTAGTATATGTTCATATTTTGGCTAGGTTGGGAAGGCCATGTATCAGCCTACTGTTAGTATATGTTCATATTTTGGCTAAGTTCATTTGGCAAGAATTTTTTTTGCTGTTATCTGCAGTTCTATTGACATTTGGGCTGCTATTTGGATAATTTGGGTCGGCCTTTTTTTAAAGCCCATGGACCGAATTAACCGATCCAAACCGAAATTTCAAATTCGGTTCGGTTCGGATCGGGTTGAATTTGAAATGGGTCGGTTCGGTTGTTGTTCGGTTGTCCAAAAAGTCGGTTCGGTTGGACCGAACCGACCGTTTGCTCACCCCTAATTTGAGAAAAAAAATTCATATGGGCCCCATCCAAAAAAATTTCTTCCAAAAGTGGAAAAAAAATGGAGAAAGTTGAGAGAATTTTGAAAGAAATTACCCAACTACCCTTTAATAAAGTAAGTTTTAATTATGATTTGAAAAAAGCAATGACTAAATGGTAAATATATCTTTCTCCATAAATAGACAAAATATCATTTTTAAATTTTTTCTTCCCCTACTTTTTGGTTATCCAAACAAGTGAAGGAAAAATTAATTTTATCTTCATTTTACTCTCCTCCATTTTTCTTTCCCTCAAATTTTTCTTTCCCTCCTCAAAAAAGTTCCCAAACTCTGTAAGTATTCATTTTTTTTTCTTTCAATTATCTTCGTATTTTCAAACACCAGAAAGAAAAATTAATAAAAATTATAATTTTTTAAAGTAATTGATTTGCTCTCCCTTCCTTTCCGTTTTACTAAATGAGTGCTTAATGACTTGACTGCTACAAAAGAAAAAATAAGAATTTTTTTGACTTTACTCACTTATTAATACGAATTTGTACTTACATTACATTTCACTTTTTATTAAGATTTTTTTTTTTGTGATAAAATTATTTTTTTTGAGAAAATAAATATTTTTCGTGATAAAAAAAATGGATTGTAAGTGTAATAAAATTTAAAAGTGGAATGTAGATATAAATTCATATTAATGATTCAAAAAAAAATCAAAGAAAATAAAAATAAAAAGCAAGGGGGAGCCAAATAGCAACAAAGTGGGTCCCACCCAACAAACAATCACTCAAGCCAAAAACAGAGAGAGAGAGAGAGAGTAAAAGAAAAGCACACTCAACCTCACGTGAGTCGGACACACCCTCCCCTGCACTGCACTGTCTCCTTATACCCCCCAACCCTCTCTACACTCTACACGGAGAGAGAGAGAGAGAAAAAGAAGAGTGAATTAATGATGAGCTCGGAAGTGAGTTCTGCTGCTGCGATGAAGGAAGTGGAAGTGGAAGTGGAAGTGGAAGAGGAGGAGCTTGAGCTGGGCTTGAGCTTGGGAGCAAACAACAACAGCACCAGCAGGAAGCAGTACTCCTGCAGGATTCTGACGGCCAAGGACTTCCCCTCGCCGGCGGCGGCGGCCTCCCCCATGTCCCCCTCCTCCTCCGTCTCCTCCTCCGGGATCGACCGGGCCCCACCGCCGCCAAGGTCCTCCTCCTCCTCCATTCCTTCAAACGTCTCCCCCCCCCCCCTCTTTTTTTTTTTTCACTTTTTGGAGGGCTTTTCTGCATAATTTGTTTTCTTAGAGTAGTTCTGGGCCTGGCCGGTTTGGTATTGGTTCGTTTTCATTTGTAGGCCCTCTTTCTATACTCTACCCCTCTTTTCTTCTTTATTTATTTATTTTATGCATAATTTTAGGTTTGGGCTCTACTTTGATGAGTTCTTCTCATTATTTTATGATTCTCCCTTAATTTTCCCCCTTTTATTTTAAGGAATTGTTGTTTTTTTTGTCCTTATTTACCCACTCTTTTTTTTCTTCTTCTTCTTCTTCTTTATTTGTTTATGATTTTGAGGAGTTCTTTCTCATCTAATTTTTTTTTAACAATTTCCTACTTTGTAGTTTGATGCATTAATAATAACAAATATGCAAAACATAAGTCCAAAATGTGCCAGGCAGTCCCATCATTTTTGAAAAAAAAAAAATATTCTCGGTGACTATTTCTTCTTTTTTATATATATATATATATATATATATATATTCTACTGTCTAGTAAGAAAAATATGTTTCACCGTGAATTTTTTTTCTTCCAAATATATCCTTACCTAACTTTGCTAATTAAAATTGTTCATTAAATTTAATAAGGACATCTAGGTAATTACATATAGAAAAAAAATAAAAAAAAAACTAGTTTGCTATTATGATGCCTTTTGTTCTTCCCAAATAAAAATAAATAATTAAAAAGAGATTAAAATACTTGCATATATGCTATATATAATGCCAAAAGTAGGTTTTACCGTGAAAGTTTTCTTTCCAAAAATATCCTTTATTATGTTTACTAATTAAAAAGATTAATTAAAATTAATAGGGGTATCTAGGTAAATACAAGAGTTGTCCTTTGATATTCCTAATTACAACAGCTGTTAAATGTATTAAGTATCTAAAAATGAGACATTGAAAAATGAACTTTGTTTAGCATCATTCATTCCTTGAAAAATGAACAAAATTTGACTATAAGTGTCTTTTAATCTTTCTGATAATAAGTACGTGCAACGCACGTGCATATATGCTAGTATATATATAAGGAGAGACCGTATCGCCTCATTTTTGCATCCTACTCCATCCCCAGAATAGCAGATGTTAGATCTTGTTTAAGTCATATAATCTTAACTGTTGATTTGAATTATGCTCATTATATATATATATATATATATAAAAGAAAAAAAAATCTTTTTGACAAAAACACAAAACAAAATGGATTGACATGAAAAAAAAAAAACAAGAGATTATAACAGGGGTTCTTGCTATTGAGTAATAAAATTATTTGTATGCCAATTGCTAAATGCTGAACTATGTTCCATGGAGACACAAAACGACATGACACAAACTGGGTATCCCTACTGTAGTTTTGTCCCGTCTGATACAAGGTGACACAGACAGAGCCCTGATATTTTGCTGTGTGATCTGTAATATATCTGTATGTCCTTCCTGTAACTTTTTTTTTTTCAATCTATGGGAACAGTCATCAAGTGGTTGGATGGCCTCCGATCCGCGCCTTCAGGATGAACAGCTTGGTAACCCAATCCAAAGACAACACCTCCCATGACGCCGACACGCCAAACCTCAAGAAGAGCAACCACAGCTTGGGGGTTTGCAACGAGAGTGTCGGCATCAAGAACCACGACAAGAAGAGGGGAGGGCACGCTCTGCATGCCGCCGCCTCCCGCTTCGTCAAGGTGAACAAGGACGGAGACCCCATCGGACGGAAGGTGGACCTCGGAGCGCATGCGTCTTACGAGACCCTCGCGACAGCACTCGAGCTCATGTTCCGCAAGCCTACCGCAGTGCTCGTTAGCCCCTCGGAGAGTAAGCATCCTATGCCCTGTTTAGGGTTTATGTCGAGTTAGTGCTTGTGGTGTGGTGTATCTGATTGTATCAATTTGCATGATGGTGGCAGATAGTATGAAGGCTTCAAAGCTGTTGGATGGCTCGTCTGAGTTTGCGCTGACTTATGAGGACAAGGACGGGGACTGGATGCTGGTTGGGGATGTTCCCTACAGGTATGCATGCATGTTTCAACTGCCTGTCCGTTCCGATACTAATTGTAGAAGAAGAAAAAAGGGAAAAGGAATCTAATTAGTTTAGCAAGGAGCCGGTACAGGCTCCAAGGAACAGGTGCTCCAGACTTGGTGTCATCGAATGTATCAGACACGAAAGACACTCCTACATACACTAGTACACATCCAAAATTAGCTCAGCAAGGAGGGATCTGGTAGAGATTATTAAAGCATGAGCTGAATGGTCATGACTTGGTATAAATTCAGTCTATTTTGCACAAACATGAATATGACACGACACGATACCAACACTGCTGATTTTGGTGTCCTAGAGCAACATGGAGTCGACACCCTTTTTGAGTGTCCCTGCGTCCTAGTTCTAGGACGTAGCTCTACTTATTGCATCATACCTGCTATTTTGCACTACACTTTTAAGGGTTCTTCTCATTTCGGTTTTCTTTCTAAAGTTGTCTGTTCTAGCTGGTTTAGAAAGTAACTTCAACCCCACGTAATATTGGATGGTTTACATGAACAAAGACTATCCAAGGCTTGGTAGCCTTGGCAGCTGAAACTCAACATGATCCAAAATCACTGAAATGAAGATTAGAGCACCCTCCTTGATCATTCAATAGTATTTTCTTTTTTAAGCTTAATTTGTATCTTATCTAAATCCTACTTTGTCTGTGTTGAATAGGATGTTCTTGGACACGGTCAAAAGACTTAGAATCATGAGGACCTCTGATGCCAATGGGCTTGGTAAGTCATTTCTTCTATAAACACAGATATTATGACATGGAAAAATCAGGCACTAGCCTCTTAATTACAGCATATGATCTAATGATATGGTCTAATTGGACTAGTTGGTGGCCGGCATGGATATGATTCTGGTATATCCGTCTGTATTGGCCAATTAATAACAAATGACTGCTACTGACCATCTCCGACTCTGAAAGTTTGGGATAAATGCTTTGTAAGTTTGGGATAAATGCTTTGTTGTTGTTGTTGACTGCTAATGACCATATTATCCTCTGATCACGATGATCCCAAGTTTTATTGTCCTGACCATTATATATTGAACTTCTATTGTTCTGACCATATATGATTTTGTCTAGCAAATTCTGAGTGCAATTGAGGTTGGAGTCTGTTGAAATTTGCATAAAGTTGCAGCTCTTTTCCTGATTAATTTTGACTCTTATTGCAGCGCCAAGGTTTCAATCGTCGACTGGTGTGAGCTAGCTTGAATCGCCCGAAACAAGGATGTCGAAAGTCTAGGAAAAGGATGTCGAGTAGAGAAAGAAACTAGAAAGCCGGGAGCTAGCCTTAAGATCGATTGCACTTGCATGATTCGTTTGATTTCGTCTCTTTTTAGTTTTTTTTTGTTGGGAAGTTCTAGCCACCATTTGTTGGGTGGATTTCTAACTCAACTTCCAGGTCACCACCAGTTTCGACAATGCTCTCGATACTGTAAATAACGTTTTTTTTTGGTTTGCTGGAGGTTTGAACGATGCAAAAGCAGTGTGTTGCCCTTTTTGCTAATGGAAGACGGCTATTTCTAGCTCCCATTCTCTCTTTTCAGCCATTATTTTCTTCTAGGCATTTTTTGGTGCTTAGGTTTATGTTGCTCAAGGTTTTGTTTCCGATTGTTTCTTCAGTCATGCTAAAATGTTCTAATGGTGCATTGCTCAATGTCTTTGCTTCGATTATATGGCTGGGAATGACATGGTGCATCCTCGTTTGGACATGGCTTCTTTTTCGATGAGTTGTTCGAAATTTTCATCTCCTTCCTTCTCGAGAAATCTGACTACACCTTAGGGTCAAGACCTGGACTCGACATCCTGACTACTGCTCGACTATTATGTTTGTCGAATTCTCGAATTGGAAATGCAGTAAACAATCTTCTTCTTTTCCTTATGCAGTTGTTCGGCTGAAAATACAATTCTGGTTATAATTGCTGGGCTACAGCTCTATAATGCCAAATTGGTACAAGATCAGTGATCTTGTAAAACGCTATTGCTACTGCAGCATTTGTTGCACTGCACATCTTTTGATGCTTTCAAAGTGCAGTTAACACATTCTACCAAAAAAATCCTTTGATGTTGAACCTTACAAGTAGAGAAATGAAACAGCAAAAGGATGTTCAGTCTGAATAAAGCCATTCATACTTATTACGGTTCTAGTTCGGGTTCTAGTTCGTAATCGAACTGTTATTCCTGTGATTACGCGATTACAAAGAACGTACACAGTACGTAAATAAAATCAAAGCAAGATTCGAGCTTATTTCGTCGATATGTTCCCAGAAAACAGTAAGTTCAAAAAACACGGACTTATGGAACGTTCCCTTTTGTCACTCTTGCACGAACAACTCTGATCTTCATATGCGCGGACAACACTTCGTTGCTCCTTGTGGCACTGCTGCTAACTCCTCCCACGTAACATATATTTAGTTGTTCTCTCTTACAAAAGAGAGCTTGTAAATATAGCAGTAACTCCTACTAAATGACAATTATGCTCCATAAACAACAAACAATCATTTTCGCACAACACATCAGCAATTCTACATGGAAACGCAGTTCTCTGTGCAGCTCTGCGCCCACGCGTCTAGCGCATCAGCGCCCTCTGCACGAAAATGGCACAACTACAAGCCCGATGCATTCGTACAAAAAAAAAAAAAAAAAAAAAAAAAAAAAAAAAAAAAAAACCCAAACAACCTATAGGTGATTTAGCCGTTCAGCCATGGATGCTAGGGAGTGAGCTAGGATTTTTTTGGTCTTCCTTCACGAGCTTCTATTTCTTCTGATAAGGTATATTCAGAGAAAGATGGAATAGTAAGAAGAGTTTGAAAACTTGTGTAGGACCAACGCCTTTGCCAGATACTGTAGGCCGACAAAATGCCAAGATTTCAATACGCAAGTATAAAGCAGAGCAAATATAAAGAGAGACGTCAATGGGAGAAAGAAAGAAAGAAAGAAAGAAAGGGAGAATCAAGAGAGCCCGTGAGAAGTAGGTGAAGAAATCAAGAATTCAGACACAGCCCGTGAGAAGTAGAGGAGGATGGGAACAAACAAACAAAGTTTGAGCTCTCATTCAAATGTTGCACTGCTCTGCTCTCAGTGGAAGTACAAAGAGCAATCAGCCCCTCTCTCTCTCTCTCTCTTCTTTTTGTGCAACCTTTTCCCTACTGTTTCCTGCTCCATGGGCACCATGGAGAAGTGAAATAAAGAGGTCCAGTTGTTGTCAATGGTCACAGCACCTCTCTCTTCTACTGAAGACAAAAGTTCAGGACCGGAGGGGCCAATGAGACACTACTCGACTGACCCATGATTGAATTGAAGTGATAACTCAAAGGAGTAAGTGAGTGAGTGGGTCAGTTAGATGCTCTGCCACTGCACAGGAACTGCCTCAGAAAATGGTACAAACGCTTGTAAATTTGTGCATAAAGTCAAATGGCATGATTCTCAAAGATAACATGAGGGTTGGCATCTAGGAAGCACAGTTACTCCAACATCGTGTCGTGTCGTGTCGTGTCCCTGTGCTGGACGTATCAAACACGACAAGGATACTCCAAAATACATTACAACACCAAATCATATCGTTATTTTGGTAACGTACTCGTATTGATAGACCAAGTACTATGGTAATTGGTAAATCAGATGTATGTATAAGCATTTTTCCAGGAGAGAATGTATCCATGTACATTGTTAGCCCATGATCTACTAGCTTGACATGAACACATTATCAAGCAAACCTTCACAAACCCCCAACATACATAGAACTTAGGCTGAGAGGAAAATCTTGTGGGGCTGAAATGGTGGAACCCAAAGTTCAGCTGCTAAGATAGTACCAAGGGAGAGATTTAACTGAGAAGCCAACTAGAGATCAAGAATTCTGCCAGAAGGCAAGGAGAAGTCAATATATGAAATCTTTAAAGGGTTCCATACAAATATGGAACAATGCAACAAAGATGGCAACGCAGCTAAAAACAAGTTATTTATGAGATGAATGTCCACTATAGATTTATCATTTTGCTAAAATCCCATATGAACAGTGTCCTTAGAGGCATGGTATGTAATATATGTCGAAAACCAGAACACGGCCTATAAAACCAGGAATACTCGCTAGGTGGAATGAGTGTTGCGGGATATAAAGCACCAGATATGTGGTTTGCTTCATTGAATGTAAAACGAATAGCAGTGATTATGAAGGCAAATGGAACACTCATGACCCTAGTATTATTAGAGACGGATGACACAAATTGTTGAGAATCAATAAGGGACTTTTAGTTCCACATCGGAATATGTTATATGTAGAGGAGCTAGACTCCCTATAAGTAGTGAAGTAGTCCATCAATAAAATCATCCAACCATTATTTTCTACATGGTATCAGAGCCATAACTCTCTCTCTCTCTCTCTCCACAAAAAAAAAAAAAAAAAAAAATTCCCCTTCCCACCAAGCCGCCGACCCACCGCTCCAGCGACCCACCACTCCAGCCCCCCGACTCCACCCGTCCCCAGCCCCCCCCCCCCCTACTCCAGCCCCGGGGGGCGGCAGGGGGGTGGGGTGGGGGGGGGGGGGGGGTCGGCGTCTTGGAGGGGCGGGATGTTCCGGATATGGAGGGGGGGGGGGGGGGGCGGGATCTGGAGGGACGGGAGGGAGGAGGATCGCTGGAGTCGGGGGGCTGGAGTCGGGGGGGGGGGGGGGGGGGGCTGGAGTCGGGTGGAGTCGGGGGGCTGGAGCGGTGGAGTCGGGGGGCTGGAGTCGGGGGGGGGGGGGGGGGGGGGGGGGGCGGGGACGGGTGGAGTCGGGGGGCTGGAGTGGTTGACTGCCTCTTTAACCGACCAGGTGTCGGGCAATGTCGAGGCAATGGAGGCTGCTGCTGATATATGGCAAACTCTAAAAGATATGTACTCTGGCTCCGGCAATCCTATGCGAGTCTTTCAACTGCAAGATGAACTCGATAGGGTGGCCCAAGACGAACGTACCATCTCTGAGTACGCGGCCCTGTTGAAGAAGTACTGGTCTGATCTGGATCATTATGATCCTCTTGGGATGGAAGATGCACAAGTCGAACCGGCATTCGCGAAGTACTTTCAGACGTTCCTGGCTTATATTTTCCGGCAGCGTATGATGAAATTCCTGAAGGGACTACACCCCGTATTTGAGCAGAGAAGGAATATCCTCCTATCCCAACCCACGCTTCCGACCTTGGAAGAAGCTATAGCTGTTATGACACAGAAAGAAGCTCGACTGAAGTTGATACCCAACAAGGGCTCCTACCAGGGGGAGCAAGCCGCGGTTGAAAAGTCTGCCCTTGCTGCCTTCAATCAACCTCCATCTATGGGTGGTGTTTGCCACAATTGTGGTGACTCCGGACATTACATCCGATTTTGTCCAAAACTCTTGCGCAATCAGTCTAATGATCGAGGACGGGGTCGTGGAGGCCGACGTGGTGGTAGGGGAGGATATGCTGGTAGAAGGGGCGACCACAAAGCAAATCTGGCGGAGGAAGGGGGAGAGAATCAACTGGCTGAAATAACCCCGCTTGAGCGGGAGTTCCTTAAGAAGTTGCGAGGCACAAAGCTGGGTTCGGCCGACAGTCCTGGGGAGTCTTCCACCTCGGGAGATCACATCACTTGCTTTGTCCAAACCAGCACCGATGATTCTGCACGTGCTCTTGCATCAATCCATCAGCCAGGATGGATTATGGACTCTGGGGCATCTCGCCATGTCACGGGGTTCCGTGGTGCGTTTCGGGAATATAATCACCTACCTTTGCCGGAGAGTATTCAGACCGCTGATGGTACATCCAGCCCTGTAATGGGTAAAGGCACTGTCGCATGCACCCCTTCCATCACTCTAACCAATGTCCTACATGCTCCGTCTTTTCCTGTCAATCTTCTATCCATTAGTACCATTATACTTGATCTTAACTGTACTGTTTCCTTTGACATTCCTCAGGTGACTTTTCAGGAGAAAGGGACAGGACGACGACTTGGGACTGGCACATGGCATAAGGGCTGTGGTATTTAGACAGGACTGGACTGGACAACGCATTGGCATCCTTGGTAGCAGACGCACCACCAGAAGCTTCCTGTCGCAGTGTTGAAGCCGACTTGCTCCTCCACCACCAGCGTGTCGGTCATTCCTCTTTTCAAGTTATTAGTCGCATGTATCCGTCCTTATATCAAAGGGCTAATAAAGAGAAGTTATTTTGTAATGCCTGTGCTTTGGGAAAACATACCAGAAGCTCGTATGTGAGCACGGGGAATAGGAGTTCAGCTGCTTTTGACATGATACATTCGGACGTATGGGGCCCTTGTCCTACAACCGGGATTAACGGCTTTCGATGGTTCGTCACATTTATTGATTGTTATACCCGCGTGACATGGGTCTACCTTCTGAAGAATAAAAGTGACGTCCTTGAGGCCTTTCAGGACTTTCATCGCCGGGTGGAAACACAATATGGCGCTAAAATTAAGTGTTTTCGGTCCGATAATGGGACGGAGTATACTAATAAGCGAATTGCTGAGTATTTTTCCACTCATGGAATACTTCATCAAACTTCATGTGCTTATACTCCGGCTCAAAATGGTGTGGCGGAACGAAAGAACAGACACCTGTTGGAAGTCGCACGGACGATGATGCTGGCTATGAATGTCCAGAAACACTTATGGGGGCAGGCTATATTGACGGCCTCTTATCTCATCAACAGAATGTCATCTCAAGTATTGGCCTGGAAGACACCATTGGAGATGCTTACTGGGACAACTACATACACTGTTCCACCAAAAGTTTTTGGATGTGTGTGCTTTGTCCAGGATAATAGGCCAGGCGTTGGCAAATTAGATCCTCGGGCAGTTAAATGTGTCTTTGTCGGTTACACGGCGACTCAGAAGGGTTATGCCTGTTGAAGTCCAGTCGAGCGGAAGATGTTTGTGAGCATGGACGTTACATTCCGAGAACTCGAACCATACTATGGTTCGGATGAAGGTTCAGCATTTGGTAACACACCTACCACAGAAGATGTTGTTAGATGTGAGGGGGAGATAATAAGCCCAAATGTGGTCGTCGGATCGGTTCCGTGTCCGATTGTAGAAAACTGGACGAAAGGGGGAAAGCACAGTGACTCAGATACAGATGAAGAAGAAAAAGATACATATGTTACGCAGGGAAAGCAACAGACAAGGGAAAAGGAACTCCAAGTCTACAGAAGGAGACAACATAAGTCCAGTACTGTGCCTATGCCGTGCCCTGTGCCTACTGTACCAAGTCCCTCGTCTACTCCTGCTCCAACTCCTGAAGATGTTGCCCCCGCACTGAATCACTCGGATTCTGATGCGGATCTCTCCGACTCGGATGGTATGATCTCTCCACCACCTATTGCTCCCTTAAGGAGATCTTCTCGCATCAATGCGGGTAAGACTCCTGCTCGTTTTGATGATTACGAACATGACATTGCCAACTTCTTGTCTTATTCTAACATTTCTTCGAATTATCGAGCCTTCATTGCATCGTTAGACTCTACTTCGTTGCCCAAGTGTTGGCAGGAAGCAAAAAAAGATCCAAGGTGGAAAGCTGCAATGATGGAAGAACTTGGGGCACTGGAGAAAAATAAGACATGAGAGCTGGTTCCATTATCCAAAGGAAAGAAAGCTGTGGGATGCAAATGGGTGTACACAGTGAAAGAGACGCCAGAAGAAAAGGTCGAGCGATACAAGGCGAGGTTGGTTGCAAAAGGATTCACACAGTCATATGGCATAGACTATGATGAGACGTTTGCCCCAGTAGCAAAAATGAGCACCGTGAGAACTCTGGTCTCCATTGCAGCGAACTATGGGTGGAAGCTGTACCAGCTGGATGTGAAGAATGCCTTTCTTCATGGGGACCTGCAAGAAGAAGTATACATGGAGCTCCCGCCAGGATGCTACGCGACGGAATCAAACGGAGGGACGTCGCAAGGAAAGGTGTGTAAACTGAAGAAGTCGCTATACGGGCTCAAGCAATCTCCTCGAGCCTGGTTTGACAGATTCAGAAAGGCTGTTACAGGCATGGGATACCGTCAAACAAATGCAGATCATACGGTCTTCCTCCAGCATGCAAGAGGCCATATCACTATACTTGCTGTATATGTGGATGATATAGTGATCACAGGTGATGATGAAGTCGAGATCACTAAGCTGTAGTCAAAACTCGCAAAGGAGTTTGAGGTGAAGGATTTAGGAGCGATGGGGTACTTTCTAGGTATCGAGGTGTGTGAAGGCGAACAAGGAATTGTTCTCTCATAGAGAAAATACGCACTAGATCTGCTGAAGGAGACAGAGATGCTGGGATGCAAAGCAGCAGTCACTCCAATTGACCAGAAGTGCAAGTTGGGAGCAGAAGCAGGAGAGTCAGTTGATCGTGAAAGATATCAACGACTTGTAGGAAGATTGATTTATCTGGGACACACTCGCCCTGATATCTCATTTGCGGTGAGTGTAGTGAGTCGCTACATGCATGATCCAAGAAAGGGTCATATGGAAGCAGTATTTCAGATCTTGAGATATCTGAAAGGAACGCCAGGAAAGGGGCTATGGTTCAAGAAGAATGGACGCATAGAAGTTGAGGGATACTGTGATGCAGACTGGACGAGCTGCATAGACGACAGAAGGTCTACCACGGGATACTGTGTTTTTGTAGGAGGAAATCTGGTCTCATGGAGAAGCAAGAAACAGTCAGTGGTAGCACGGTCGACAGCTGAAGCAGAATACAGAGCAATGGCTCTGGGAGTGTCAGAGTTGCTGTGGGTGAAAGCATTGCTGACAGAGTTGCAGCTAGATAAGGGAGCACCATTGCGTCTTCTGAGCGATAGTCAAGCTGCAATAAGTATAGCTAACAATCCAGTTCAGCACGACAGAACGAAGCACATCGAGATTGATCGATTCTTCATCAAGGAGAAGCTGGAACAAGGGATACTGAAAATTGACCATGTCTGCTCAGAAGAACAAGTTGCAGACTGTCTGACTAAGGGTCTTAGTTCATTAAGTCTGTCAAAGCTATGTAACAAGATGGGGATGAACAATATCTATCGCCCATCTTGAGGGGGAGTGTTGAGAATCAATAAGGGACTTTTAG
Organism: Iris pallida; assembly: GCA_029216955.1. NCBI lineage: Eukaryota > Viridiplantae > Streptophyta > Magnoliopsida > Asparagales > Iridaceae > Iris > Iris pallida. Next base: position 23,940,736 of record JANAVB010021796.1, read on the forward strand.
TCCCAAATCGGAATATGTTATATGTAGAGGAGCTAGACTCCCTATAAGTAGTGAAGTAGTCCATCAATAAAATCATCCAACCATTATTTTCTACACAAATATTGCACATCCACACAATACCTACTTCCTCCAGAAACAATACAATATCATCATAGCATCATGATAACATTTCAGAAAAAAAATGCGTAAATGTGACTCGAAGAACACCACTAAAGTTCCTGTAGAATGCAGGAAGTTAGGTGTACCAAAAAAACATATGGGGGACAAAAGGATTCACTAGCTTTTGCTTAGTTGGTAAGCACATAATCGTTGCAGCTCCAAAACACATATTATGCAGAAGAGGAACTTTGTCAAGGATGAGAGGAAGGGTCAAGAAATACTCGTCTCACCACGGTCATACCAGTGCCAGTTAGCAGGTAGAGGATTCCGATTCCTGAACATCCTGATATAGGATGTCCTTTATGAAGCAATCAGACCTTTGAGATTTTAACTTTAAAGATAACTATTTAATAATTGATACATACAGCTCAAGTTTGGCACCATAAAAAGAGTTCACCAATACCAAATATTGTCTCAAACAAATACATATATCACTACGAACCTTCAGACCGTACACAATCCAACTTCGACTGGCGAATAGTAAACCACTTTAACAAATTCCACGATCATCCTGTTCCCGAGCAACACTCCACTTCTATCTCACTGTGGAATGCGGATGGCACATAAAGAAGAGACTTACCTATATGAATCTGGACTCTTGGGTTTGCTCTGGACTGATTCCTCAATCTTCTCCAGTACTTCAGGCGTCAATTTAGGAATAACATCAACAGCCTTCATGTTCTCTACGATCTGTTATGTTTGGAATAAAAAGTTCAACTATTAAATGAACTTTAAATAATTGGGCTTGAACAATTTTGCCAAAGCTGATCAGACAAGATGGACAGACATATTGACTGAACCAATGAATCAGAAATGAGGAAGCATGATAAACCTTACTGTTTTCAAGGTTCCAACTTCAAGGCCAATGTAACAATCTCATTAATCACAATCTTACAACTACAAATGACAAAATCACTACAATTTCTAGACATTAGCAGAAATATCCTTGGCCCCTGTGTATAGTTCAATGCCAATGTATCTGAGGTCTAGTTCCACGTTCGTTCTGGTTGACAGAAACATATATAAACTATAAAAAAAACAAATGTCATTTTGTATTGTTATAGCTTCAAAAGGGTTCTAGAATGTAAGCACTAGAATCAGTATTTGATAAGTCTCTCTCATTAGTGGGCGGTTGCACTGAGAATAGTTAGGGAAACTGCAACATTGTCTTGCTACTCATCTAAAACATTTTGGTATCAGATCTTACCTGATGTAGCGTGGATTCCAATTCCTATTCCTTCTAGGATTTCTTTTTCTTTTTCTTTCCCTTTTTTTTTACCTTTATCTTTTTATACCTTTATCTTTTTATAGAGTTGTTAAGAATCTTATTTCTTTTATGACTCTTATTTTGACTCTATCTTTTATTAGGATAGATTTTATCTTTACTTGATTAGGATTAGGTTGTCATAAAAATCTTATAAAAAGCACCTTCTGTATGCAATTAAACAATAACTTTTAATCAATAAATTTATTCTTTAAGTTGAGATTTGTTCTCTCCTTTTCTTGGTCGTGGACTCGACTGTTCCGTGGATTCGGAAGCCCATCGCTTGATGTTTTCAAGCAACCTTTCGGTGGATCCTTCACAAGGCCATCCGTCGGAGTTTTTGTGGCACCGTTTTGCTCTCACCAAGCAACGATGATCCAGTTATTGTCATCACCGATCGACTTGGCTATTGCCAAGCACGAAGGTAAGCTTGTTCCGTTATCACGCTACGTCAAGTGATATCAGAGCACCACTGATCGAGGATTCCAATTTTTTGGAAACCTTTGTGAATCTTTCTTTTTCAAAACAATAGCGAAATCCGTCACACACAAGAAGTTTGATGCTCTATCAGACAACGCTGACATCTTGTCAAACAAATTTGATGCTATGTCTGACAAATTGGACAGAGTACTAGATTTTTTTTGATATCAAATATAACAAGGCCATCCGTCGGAGTTTTTGTGGCACCGCTTTGCTCTCACCAAGCAACGATGGTCCAGTTATTGTCATCACCGATCGACTTGGCTATTGCCAAGCACGAAGGTAAGCTCGTTCCGTTATCACGCTACGTCAAGTGATATCAGAGCACCACTGATCGAGGATTCCAATTTTTTGGAAACCTTTGTGAATCTTTCTTTTTCAAAACAATAGCGAAATCCGTCACACACAAGAAGTTTGATGCTCTATCAGACAACGCTGACATCTTGTCAAACAAATTTGATGCTATGTCTGACAAATTGGACAGAGTACTAGATTTTTTTTGATATCAAATATAACGTTACGACTGATTTCACGGGGATACCACACAGAGACAAGAGGCACAAACGCTTGTTCTACTACCAGCCGCCCATAAAAGGGACTCGAGCGTGTCCACAACAGCTGTCCCCTCAGAGCATCAGTGGTCGTTGTTGACCATAAAGACGGACGAGATTGAGAAGAACATATCAAAGTCGGATTGACCCATTGTAGATGCTGAGCTGAAATCTTCAATCCTTCAAGAAGAGATAAAGTTGTCAGATTCTAATCAAGAAATAAAATTAATTGAAGAGGACAGGATAATCTTCAGCGGAACCATTGTGGCTGCTATGAAGATGGATTTTTCAATCCCTCAAGAAGAACGCCCAAGAGAAGACGAGGTCCTTTCCGAAGATGACGGTCAAGCATATGGTACAAGGTCTCCACAAATAATTCTAGAAAGAAATATCAACAAAAATTTACACGACAAACAGAAAATTTCAATTGAGTCAACCAGCCCATTCGTGCACCTCAAAAATCATGTTTTGAAGCTATTGATAAAAAAGTTCGTAGTCATCTACTTTGACGATATCCTGATTTATAGCAAGAGTCAAGCTGATTATCTGAAGCACATCAGGACAAAGTTCTAAACGGCGGTAGGCTGGTGCATGACGGAGAGAGTCCACCTACCGCCTAGGCGGTCGATACATATTGAACATTTTTTATTATTTTACAACTATTTTTTTTGCATAATATGCATATTTTAAGGGTGTTCAATGCATAACTAAGTTGTAGAACGAAGATTTATAAAGTTTTAGTTTTGTAAAAGTGAACCATAGGCCCCATAATACTTACAAAACCTTTTTGGCCAAAATATCTTGTTAGGTATTGCTCCGGCTAGGCGCCTGCCTATGCCACCTCACCTCCGCCTATGCTGCCAACCTCCATTGGACGCCTACTCTACCGCCTACCGAAAAGCAGTACAGAGAGAGACCACCTACCGCCTAGGCGGCCGCCATTTAGAACACTGTCTCAGGGAAGTTCTCAATCTTCTTCGAATTAAGAAGCGTAGCTTACTTACTAACCAACTCATCTTCTTAGGATTTGTGACTAGCGCCGATGGTCTTAGTGTTGATGAAGAAAAAATTCGAGTAATTCGCGACTGGCCTTCCCCAAAGACAATGACTAAAGTTTAAAGCTTCTATGGTCTCGCAAACTTCTATCGACGATTCATCCGCACTTCAGCGCTATCGTGACGCCAGTGAAATAATGTATGAAGACATGCATATCTCCTCAACCTTCAATGTCGCCGATCTTTATGAGTATTTTCCACCTGGCGAACTGCTTTATTCGGAGAAGAACTCAGGTTTGAGTTCTCTTGAAGCATGGAAGACTGATGTAGCGTGGATTCCAATTCCTAATCCTTCTAGGATTTTTTTTTTTTTACCTTTATCTTTTTATAGAGTTGTTAAGAATCCTATTTCTTTTATGACTCTTATTTTGACTCTATCTTTTATTAGGATAGATTTTATCTTTATTTGTTTAGGATTAGGTTGTCATAAAAGTCCTACAAATATGTATCTTCTGTATGCAATTGAACAATAACTTCTAATCAATAATTTATTCTTTAAATTCTGAGATTTGTTCTATCCTTTTCTTAGTCGTGGACTCGACTGTTCCGAGGTTTTTAAGCAACCTTCGTGCGGATCATTCACAAGGCCATCCGTCGGAGTTTTTGCGGCACCGTTTCGCTCTCACCAAGCAACGGTGGTCCATTTATCGTCATCACCGATCGACTTAGCTATTGGCAAGCACGAAGGTAAACCCGTTCCACTATCACGCTGCGTCATCACCTATGGCTGACAACATCATATAATAATCACATGGTCATTAAATACTTCAGAATTACCAAGCATAAAGTATGCTTCGATCATGCACTAGACCAAGTTGCAGAAAAAAAAAATATTATGAATAATTTCCAAACAATACCCACAATTTGTTAAATTATTAACAAATCTTTGAACACCAATTGGTAGTCATCTGGTATTTGGTATCAGATCTTACCTGTCTGGAAAAAATATAAATAATCATATGTTCTTCAAATACTTCACAGTTCTCTTAACATAAGGGTATGTATTGAGAATGCAGCGAACTGAGTTACGCAAAAGAACTATGAATTATTTAAAACTGTAAAAGAGCATTTTTAATGCCAAAATATGTAAGATGGATGTAGCCACTTGGGACCTACAATAGCTAGAATCAGCATCAAGCACAATAAAATCAAAACAAATGCCCAAATCCAATTCTTTAGAGTAAATGAATTACTCAAATGACCCAGCTGCCTTGACATATTGGGATAAATTTTGTCACAGATAGCTCTAGCCTTGTAAGCCTTTTCCTACAATGAAGGCTTCCATTATTGTAATGATAAAAATAATGGGACACGATGACTTATTCATTTGAATTACGGTGGCTAACAGTTGGTTGCAAGTACTTATTCATAGTCTTCTCTCATCAACAAAATCGTACTGTCAGGTAATAAAATAATGAGCAGTTTAAGAGACTCGGTGATTGGTTGCATTCTTCTACAGATAACGAGCAATACCGAAATAATAAAGCCCTTGTCCAAAATTTTGTGGTTGAATTACATGAACCTTTATCTTCCATTCAGCCCTATTAAAGGGCAAGTGATGCTGGAAAAGGTGCCAGCAAAGACTGGGCAGCAGCAGCATGATGGCAGGACACCAGACTGCACAGCGCAGCACTGACGACAGGAGGTTGAAGAACGGGTGTGCAGCGGAAAAATAAATACTGTGGGAACGCAAGTAGTTTCTAGCCAGCCTACTGTGATACAGCCTATAGCTTCAGAGAAGACTAGCTTTAGAGCTAATATCCTTTTCCAGTTCCACTAAATTCATACATTTGTATTAAGGAAGGAAGTTGCAGTAATCCCATATGCGAATAATTAAAAAGGTTACATCCAACTAACTTATTTTGTTTAAAAACTAGACTTGAATTGCCAATCCTTTGTGTGGTTCTATACCATCTAAATTGCAAAAATTTGCAGGTCTGGCCATGCCAAAGTTCCTCGAACCACATTTGAGACCTATAGGCATTTATATATGGTTCTTCAATAAATCACAGATAACAAATGGTTTACGCAATCCAATAACTAGCAGCTCAAAAAATACATGATCCGTCCTGAATATGGTGGTAAATAGTTTAATATCTTCTCTTCTCTTTACTTTTTATATTTGAAAAGGATTAGATTCACACTAGGACTAAATATTTCAGGGCAACTTGAATAACAGTCAGATGTAAGCCAATAGTTATAAAGCGTAAACAATGATACCTCAAGTAAAATAGTTACTTCCTCCCCTGATATACTAGTAAAAAAAGCGTATTTAAAACTAGAACTAGAACTAGTCATATCTCAGAACAAATATATCCCTTTGGTGCCATTGCAAAAAAATCTGAGAACAAATGCACGAGTGACGAGTGGAATTGATAAAAATATCAACCTGATACTCCTTTGTTGCACCAGTAATAACTGATGAGACATTTGGATTTTATGCACACCAAACAATTGCAAGTTGGGGCAGAGCTACACCTAGCTCGTCTGCAATGGGTTTCAATTTGTGACCTTCTTTAAGGTATCATCAACCAGCGATCTGCTAGCAAGATTCTGCAGGACACATGATCTTCGTCAGAAATGCAACTAATTTTCGTTCAAGTACACATATTTTATTTAAAGATTGTGGTGATACACTTACATAATACATAACCTTGTAAAAAAAATAAAAGGAACACCCAAGCTGAAAGAAGTTTTAGACTTGGAGAAATATTATATATGCTAAGCAAGCACTTCCCTCATATATCAAGACAAATCTTCCTATCGAAACCATTATGCGATAGTGCTCCAAAACATAGGCAGACAGGATCTATCATCAAAATATTACAATTGTGGAAAATTTTCCCTTTTTCTATGGAAGCCATTGGTATTGTGAGACTTAAAAAAAATGTTACGAGAGGAATTACAACCAATATACAGTAGTGGCATACTAAATTGAACCAAAATGAGGATGATGTGTCCAAACATAATCATGTTGAGTTATGTTTCAATTACTAGTCACAGTTTCACAACATCCCTTGGTGAAACAAAGAAAAAATGTGCAAAACTGATCCATTGCCGGCATTACTCTTATCATCCCGACCGACTTAGTTGTAAACTTGTAATATAGTCTCATCAACGGGCATCAATTACTAAGATAACAGAAAAAGAGAATCAGACCTAAATCTTAACAGAGATGGGCCTATAACACAAGGGGGAGAAAAATAGGATAGAGCCTTATACGGTAACTACAATTGCAATCTTTATTACCTTATTGTCCCTATCAGAATGCCATTCCACAACACACTCAACAAAGATTTTATTATAGTGTGTTTTCTTTCTTCAACTTCTGCCTCATTCTGCGCAAGAAAATCACTAACTTAACAAGTGACAGGCAAACATGTTACAGTAACAGCAGAAAACATCTAGACGACAGATTTATGCTGGATATAGTTTCACAGGATTTATGTGAACTAGAATTTCAGAGCTCCTTTGAGTTTCAATTACATGCGGTACCAGTTATGGGGAACCCAAAGATCCCATTTGAAGGTAGAAGGTATATCGGCTTCTGTGTGCCTCAGATTCTTTTACTAAAAAGATGTCTGATCAGCCTCCCTAGTTCCTTGGACAGTCTGAATAAATTCCAGTACTTTTAAATTGGGATCAGCCTTCACTTGGCCAAACACTTGATGACACCACAAAATCTTCTACAGAGGAAGAGCAAGTTCGACCAACAAATTTATGGTCATTGACTCATTGTCCTTGCATTTGCTTTTATTCTTTGCTCTCAGGATTACTCCAAAAGTATTCTACTGCTTGAGCAGTACCACATTTTCTAAAAACATTCAATTACATGCCAATCTGGCAGTACCAAATTGATTGGTGTTTGACTAGTGATTTGAGAAAGGGTTATTTGTAGTGTCCAGTTCCGCTCAGTTCAACCGGAGGAATCAAAACGCAACGGCGTTTGGACTTAGCCATGCAACGGCTTGCTCGAAGTCCCGTTCGGTCGAGGCAACTCCTCACTCGGGTGGGTGGCTTCGGTGAACTTGCCTCAGCTTGGCCTTCACACTAATAAATGAAAGTTTTCAATTGCACCGAATATGCTTGATAATAAAAGAGATGAATCCACATAGCTAAGGAAATAATCTCATTGTGTCAAATGTGTATAGAACTTGAAAGTGTTAGCTTGTCGCCTAGATATCAGTCCACGATGGTTTTCAAAGTGGCACTCGGTCTTTCGACTGCACGTATGGAGTTGAGAAAAGTAATGCCACGGACTATCGACTTGACGTCATAGCAGGCACGTTCCCACGGTCTTAATACTAATCATAGCAAACACGTTCCCGCGGTTTCATTGTCACGTTTCCACGGTTTCAAAGGCTTGTCATATAGAGTGTAACTTGATTGGTGGCACGACACGGAACACGGCTGGTTCCAGTTGAGCTAGGCAGGAGGGCTATCAAATAGTCGTCCCTGAATTTGAGTCAGAAGGTATGATAACATAGAAAGTTCACACGACCGTTTGTCACCGACGCGGTCCCTCGTTTGGGAGTCTCCAACGTAGTACGGAAAAGATGATAACACTGTAAAAGAAATGACTGTATAGGATGGTAAGTTGAGTCGAGTCATGCATGATCATTGGACAACTTGAGCGCAAGGACGTCGGTTCCTCGGACGGCAACCTGGGGCCACAGGACCGATCCGGCCTAGGAGGAAACACAATAGCTGAGCTGGATTGTACCGCTCAGGTGATTCAAGGCTTTCGACGGAGATCGTTACCCGTGCCGATCGACCTTGTCTACGCCAGGCTATAGTCTACGGACAGCTTGTCATGCTAGTGACCTTTTATATAGATTGGATCGACGTATTTGCGGCAATCCGCGTGCATGCCGTAGGATTGAATCGAAAAGTGTATGCATGGTGTCGATTGATTGATCAAGGAGTGTAAGTACGGCACGAATGAGTTAAAAAAAGTATGCACGATTTGCAACACAACAAATCATAGAGCATAAGATTAGGATATAGCAGAGACACGTGCTTCGGCACGAGATGTGGCGTTGGGTACATAATCAATGACACAACTTTACGAGTATGGTTTGAGTCATTTGTATGTTGAAAATCAAAAGGACACCCACGTTAAAAATAATTTAGCCGAAGATAACCTTGTAATTTTCCAAGGCAAACCTACTGTCAGGTGGTATGTTTCCTTGACTGTATTTCCCTGTAAGAACTCCAGAAGCTTGTGGACTCCATGTGGTGAGGCCCAATCCATAAGCGCTATAAAGTGGTAAATACTCGGATTCAACCTGCACCAATGCACAAAACTCAACAAAACTTTCATAGTAAAGATAAGTTGCGGACTCTCAACCACTTGTACGATAACCTTTTATCATAAGAACATGCACCAGAACTCTAAAACCAAGTGAAAGAACAAAGGTTATCAGAGTAATAATTAAGCAAATGAAATGGACACACAACACAGATTTGTGCATGCTTGACCGTATATACCACCCAGCTCATAGTGGTGGACACATCATGAGACAGACTATTCTACCAAGTCTTGTGAGAAAGATCCCCAGAAGTATGGATTGAGTCATGAAAATACGTGGATAGGAGCATGAATCAACAATTCCATCTCAAGGAGTGGATTGCACACATACATAGAATGATAGAACAAAGTAGTTTCCCAGGTTTCACAAACAAAACAAAGCTGGTTAGTGCAGGCAACAAGCTTCCACGGTATCTTGTGCGCAAGTTTCAGCGAACTGTACCTCAGACCAGCAGACACATTCCTTGTGCCAAAGAGTACCTTTTAGTACAGGAATATCACCTTAAACATATGCCTTCTCTATTGTTGTCGTCAAGAAAAACAGCAGACACAACGAACTTTTGGGTTTGCAATATGTTATAAGTTTAATTTGCAAGGTAAAAAATGGATAACTATATAGTCATCATCATCCAAGCTTTTTCCCACCATAAAGTTGTCATCTATGGAGCATAAGACAACTCCATAAAAGATTTGACAAAGTTCTAGGACCAACTGTCCATCTGTGTGCACCAAATTCCTAGCCAAGAAAGCTATGAGCATGAGAGGGCCGTGCCCTCAAACCTAGGCAGCCGGTTTGCAGGTAGGTAGACCTACCTTTTAAGCTCGTGCAACCAAGGGGCAACAACGAAAGGACCACTTCCCCGTCTAATTCAGCCAGCCAAGACTGAGCAGCCCTTTAGGTATACAAGGGTCATGCTATGCATGCCTATGCATGCACTAAAGGACAATTTCCCCATCTAATTCAGCCAAGGCTGAGCAGCCCTGTAGAAATATAAGGGTTCCTCTAAAGTGTGCATCCATGAGATAGACAGAACTTCATATGGCTAACATAAGGTAGTAGAGGAAAGGTTCGTTGAGAACATGGAAGAGAAACAATGTAAAGAGTAGAGGAAGAGATTTTCTGTTCTTTTTCTTCCTGGCATTTCTCTTCCTAAATAAGGAACTTGGTTTCTAAAATAACGATTCTTCTAGTCCCTAGGATTATAAAGACTGCCTTTTACTCTCACCTTCAGGTAATGGCTAGGTTCTGAAATCAAATGATTTTTTAACCTTCTTTGGAGGTTCTGAAATCAAATGATTTTTTAACCTTCTTTGGAAGGTAATTTACCGAGTCTATGGCTTCCAGTTGGAACCATTTATTCTCACAATCTAAGGCATTTAAATATGAATTAATAGACCAAGGAAACAGTTTGGGGGCTAAATGTCTTGGAACTCGGTTAAATTGCCAAATGGGAAAGAGGTCAACCAAAACCCCACATCAACCTTTTGGTAACATAATTTAGCTATAGGGAAATAATACCTCATGCATGGTAGTAAAGCCATTCTGACTAGAAGGCAAAATGTTAAACACTATGATGGTAAGCTAAGGAGAGCAATGCGGGGACAAAACTATCAGGATTTAAGCTATTGCTAGAGTTTTGTATCTCAAGTACAATGTTTCGGACCTGAGAAACCGGGTAGGAGGTTCGATCCCAGGGACGCGCTATGCACTTAATTAAAAATGGGATGCATGTATTGGTTGATTGAAAAGTCGGATCTGGAAGAGCGGTCTACCTAGGCAGATAAGATCGTGAAACTGACGGTTAGTCCGAGGAGTGTATGACTGACAGTGACAGAGATTGGCCTAAGCAGTAGATCGAGGAGAATGCAACAAAAGCAAAATTCGAGGAGCGAGCCGCGTGCAAAAGAGTAACAGAAATCAACCAGAGCAGTAGATCAAAGGGGATGCAACATATGCAAAAAACGAGAAGCATTGTGAAGAAGACTGGACTCGGAAGCAGTCCAGGGAGATTGATCTAATAAAGACCAAGGGAGATGCAACGGACACAAAAATCGAGAAGACTGGACCTGGAGACGGTCCAAGGAGATTGACATAATAAAGACCCGAGCTTAAGTGGTGATGTAGAAGTAGACTTACCATATATATATATATATATATATATATATATATATATATATATGCCAATGACCCCTAGTCTAGTGGTAGTGGTGAGGCATGTGGCCCAAGTGGTCAGGAGATCGATTCCCAGTGGGAGCGTTCGACATAATTAACATTTCCTTATATATATATATTTTTTTTTGGAACCAGGTAAATTGTTTCTGAAATCGCTCCCACTGGGATTCGAACTCCTGACCACTCGGGCCGCATGCATCTCTCTTAACCACTAGGCTAGAGGTCATTTGCGTCCTTATATATATATATATATATATATATATATATATATATATATATATATATAACATACGTGGGAATTGCACTTGGATACTCCATCCCCTCTCCTCTCACCATCCCCAAAAAATATAAAAAAAAAACAAATGAGATAAATCGTTCGAAAGACTTTGATACACAGAAACTAAAAGCCAGCATTCTACTCTCCCTTGCTTCAGATAATGATTAGATGGAGTGGAGACAGAATTCTGTAAGGGTTTAGGACTTGATGTTAAACACTGTGAGACTTAAGATTGTAGTTAGGTTTTGGGTAATATTTCATGCTGATGTTGGAGGCTATCATGTCAGTGACATGTTAATGGTTGGGATTTGAGGATAGATATATCAGATATGTATAGTTAGGATCTGATTCAGAGTGGTCAGAATTTGGCGAAGAAAGAGATTTCTTTAGTAAATTGCTCTCTCTCTCTCTCTCTATATATATATATATAAAGCTTCTACGCTAAATGCCCTCACCTTTGGAATTGAGAAAAGATTTTCTTTAGTAAATTGTTCTATTTATGTACTGAATAATAGTATAATAACCCCCCCCCCCCCCCCCCCCCCCCCCCCCAACCCACCCTCCTTAATATCCAGATTTTGCAACAAAAGCCCCCATCTTGGAAATTTAGCATCTTTCTTTATGGAGTATGTTGTTAATGTGCCCATCATAATTTTGCAAGGCACATTAACAACATACTCCCACTTCCGCAGGAATTAAAGAAAGATGCTAAATTTTCAAGATGGGGGCTTTTGTTGCAAAATCTGGATATTAGGGAGGTGGGGGGTGGGGGTTACATAAATAGAACAAATATTCTCAATTCCAAAGGTGAGGGCATTTAGCGTAGAAACTTCAATAGAGAGGTGGTATAATAGAAAAAAATGCTCAAAGATGAGGACTTCTATCTAAACATGGATATTAATGTGGTATTTAGTGAGTTGACCTAAATTTATTTGTAAACCTAACATTACAATTGGAGCCAAGCTTTCCATCTTCAAGCCAATTCAGACTTCAAGTGATTAATTGCCAAGCGAAAGAGGGATATCTCAGAACCTGTCCAGTTTCTCGTAATCCTTATTTTCCCTACCACCAAAAATGGAACACCTCTCTCCTGCAGTTCATTCTTCAAACATAGGAGGTTTTTTCTGCCAACTTTTCTGCTGCCTACTCTATTTCCGCCTCCGGAGCGGTTAGGTTCAACCATGAGTTGCAGCAGTTGAGCAATCAGCTAACCCAGTAAGTTAACTTATTACAAATTTTCTTTTGGGGGAACAAGGGAACAATGATTGAACCAATCTTGTTTGCAGAAGTTGTTTGAGAATTGGATAGCTTACCTGAAATGGCTCCTGCAATGTGGATATATTGCTTCACCATAATCATGAGAAATAATTGACACGCCTTTGCCAGAATTGCATAATATTAATAGCAAACTCGAAGCTTTGCCATTTGAAACATTTCTAGTTTAGTTCCATCACCAGGGACAATCGCACTGAGGTCTGCCTTCGATCAAAACTTCCCAATGTCTTTTCAATTATCCATCAACAACGCAAGGAATATACCTTGATCTTTTCAATTAAAGACCTATCTCTTGGTCTTTAAGATGGATGTGCATTCTCCTCTGAATGCAGTTAGAGATTCTATTGGATCTATAAACCCAACAGCTAGTCCGGTTCAAACGACAACCGGTAAAGACATAACAAGTATGTTAATGACTGTGGCTTTCCCCAAAGGTCAAATTAGGGAGACTGTTGGATCTACAAACTCAACTGCTAGTCCGGCTCAAACGGTGGCCGGTGCATCAAATCCATTTATGGCTGCAACTTTGTCCAAAAGTCGAGAGAAACATTTTACAATTGAAGACCTATTTTTTAATTTTTATTTCCCAGAACAGCAAGAGAATAGTGAGGTTCAACAGAGCAGTATTACACAACTACAAGAATATTGGACCAAGTACAAGAGATACAAAGTCAAGAAGAAAGGACCAGACCAGCCAGGATAAAGGTCTCTAGAAAGAAGAAATCTAAAGCTAAAGATATGATGAAGGAGATATCTAAAGCTACTGAATCAAGAGTAAAAGAATTTTTTATCCAAATAAGAAAAAAGAGAAATACCAAGACATGATTCTCCAGGAAGCTCCACTGCTGACATGACTCCTGATGTAGATATGTCATCAGCTTCACTGGACAACATTGCAGAACATAATTTAGATACCATTTGCTGATGTGCCACCTACTCTCCCGTACAGACTTTACTTTTGACCAACTAAGTGAAGATCATCTTTATTCTTTCTTATCTAGAACATGTGTCTACTAAGAACCAGATCCCTACCTTTAGTAGTTCTTAATCAGACAAGATGTTTGTTACTCTAAACGGACCCCTATAAATAATAAAGTTACATTTGTGCCCTTGCATTTTCTTCCACTCAGGGACAATGGATTTTCGTTCTACTCCTCGAAACTCCTTATAAATAGAAAAAGCTCTATTCACTGCGAGGAGTGTGAAAAAACTACCCTACTTCACTTCACTACAATCTTCCATCGTCTTCTTACCATCATCTTCTTTGAAGAAACCTTAACCACTTGTAACAAAGTCAGTTCGTTGTAAAGATCTCTTCCTTCTCTTCTTAGTGTTTTTAAAGGGATTCCCGAAAGAAAAATCTCCTAGCTATGTATCTACTATTTTTTTTCCATATGTAAATTATTTGGATTATGAAATATATGATAAATCTGGTTTCTGTTTTATATAAGAATTTTTTTTACACAATTTCAGTTTAAGCATGTTATAATAGATAGTCAGATTTTTAACGCTTACGAGTGACTCTAGAGGATAGTAGTTACCGTGGAGAAGGTCAAAGTAATCTATAAAAGGAAAGTAAGGCTCGTATGAAAAGTCGAGGAAACTAGGTATCTTAAGTAAGGCTCGTATGAAAAGTTGAGGAAACTAGGTATCTTAACCTGTCTTAAATGGTTGTTTAAAAAAACCAAATAAATAGTCTGAACTCCTTTTTTTTTAAACAACCATTTAAGACCGGTTAAGATTAGCCTAGTTTCCTCAACTTTCTAGACGAGCCTTACTTTCCTCTTATGGATTACTTTGACCTTCTTCACGGTCGTTACTATCCTCTAGAGTCACTCGTAAGGGTTAAAAACCAGACTATGCTATTATAACATATTTAAACTGAAATTGTGTAAAATATTTTCTTATATAAAACAGAAACCAGATTCATCATATATTTCATAATTCAAATAATTTACATATAGGAAAAAATAGTAGATACATAGCTAGGGGATTTCCTTTCCGGGAATCCCTTTAAAAAAGACTAAAAAGAGGAGAGAGAGATCGGTAGGGTAGTTTTTTCACAAGTAAATAGAGCTTTCTCTATTTATAAGGAGTTTTGAGTAGAAACACAATCTATCGTCTCTGAGTGGAAGAAAAGGCAAGGGCATAAGTATAACTTTATTATTTGTAGGGGTCCGTTTAGAGTGGCGGACACCTGGTTCTGATTAAGAACTACTAAAGGTAGGGGTAAAGTTCTTAGTGGACACTTGTTCTAGATAAGAAGGAATAAAAATGATCTCCACTTTATTGGTCAAAAATAAAGTTTGTACGGAAGAGCAGGTGGGCACATCATCAAATGGTATATAAACTATATTTTGCAATGTTGTCCAGTGAAGCTGGTGATATATCTACATCAGTAGTCATGTCAGCAGTGGAGCTTACTGGAGAATCATGTTTTCTTATTTCTCTTTTTTCTTCTTCTTTGAATAAAAATTATTTTACTCCTGATTCAATAGCTTTAGATATCTCTTCCATAATATCTTTTGCTTTAAAGTCCTTTCTTATTGCCTTGGTATCTCTTGCACTTGGTCAAATATTTTTTGTAGTTGTGTTATACTGCTCTGTTGAACCTCACTATTCTCTTATTGTTCTGGGAAATTTAAAAATAGGTCTTCAACTGTTATTTGTTTGTCTCGAATTTTGGGCAAAGCAGCAGTCTTAAACGGATTTGATATGTCTTTACCGGCCTCCGTTTGAGCCGAACTAGCTACTGAGTTTATAGATCCAACAGTCTTTCTAATTTGGCTTTTGGGCAAAACCACAACCATTAACGGATTGGTTGTCTTTACCGGTTGTCATTTGAACCGGACTAGCTGTTGGATTTATAGATCCAACAGAATCTCTAACTGCATTTCAGAGGAGAATGTACATCCATCTTATCCCTTTGATTAAAGACCAAAGGATATGTCTACTTTAGAGGAAATTTATTTTGAAAATCCTTTCTTTCTAAATTTGTCGTTTTCTGAATGAGTTACTTCTTTTCTTGAACAAAAACTTGTGTATTCTCATTCAGTCTTTTTACTGTTTTTGTGAGTACTTCACAGTGATCGCAAAACAAAACCTTTTCATTTGTATCATGAACAATGGAAAACTTGAGAGGACTTTCTTGTATACTTCTTAATAATGGGAAAACAAATAATTAGGTCATAAATGTTGCCTTGCTATGTCTAAAGCCTCTGATAAATAATATGCTAAATTACAACTTAATACCCTCAACTATTCGAATTTTTCAACTTGATACCATCAACTTTTATAGGTACTAACTTAATACCCTCCTTCAACTAATATTTTTAACTTGATACCTAAAAATTTTAAAAAGACAAAATTGTCCTCTCTTCCCCCTCTAACCCCCACCCTCACAGCCCCTTCCCCCCCTCGCCGCCCCACCCCCACCCCACAGCCACCCCCCTACACCACGCGACTGCCCCACCTTCCTTCACCCCTCCCCCTTCCCCTGCGGCCGACCCTACCACCCCACCCCCACCCGGCGCTCCACCCCGCCCCCCTCTCTCCGCGTGCAACGGCGACGACAACACTAGCGAGCGAAGAGAGAGGGGGCGGGGTGGTGCAGCTGGGGGCGGAGCAGCCGAATGGGGGGGATCAGCCGGGAGGGGGAAGGAGGGCAGCAGCGGAGGGTGGGGGTGGGTTGAGAAAGACGAGGGTAATTTGGTCTTTATTTTTTTTCGGGGTATTAAGTTGATGTCTATCAAAGTTGAGGGTATGAAGTTGAAAAACTCGAATAGTTGAGGGTATTAAGTTATAATTTAGCCTAAATAATAAAACCATTTGTAAAGAGGACTAGCAAAAAATTTATATTGAATAAGGACGCAATACTAAGAATCATCCCAGTCAACATAACCCTAACCTTCCAAATTCACCATAAGTAAACTACCGTGAGCCTAACACACATAATCTGACTAAAAATACCACACAAATTTGACTGCCAAGACTAGTCAAATATGTAAAATCTGTTAGAGTTGGAAAGTTTACTTTCATTTAGACTTTATGGCCATATATACTTAGATACAAGCAAGTAAAGAAAATATACTAAGAATAAGGATAATGATAAGCTAAGTTAATGACTAAGATTAAACACCCTCAAACTCAGCTGCCGGAGCTGCCGAGAAATGCATACCACTGGATTCTGCATATTTCTTGGAGACTCATATTTTGGAAGTGCAAGAAACACGACGTCGTATCTCGATACAGTGCTGAGGTTGACTATCGTGTCATAGCATTGACCAATGCAAAGATTACATGGTTACGTCGCCTAGTTGCTGACATGGACATATCTCTCTCTATTGCCACTCCTCTTCATTCTGACAACACCAGCACTATTGCCAACAATTCGTTGTTCCATTAGCCCAGAAACATATTGATCTTGACTATCATTTTGTGCGCCATCATTATCTTGATGGAACAATTTCTTTTCCCTTTGTTACCTCTCAAATTTAGCTTGTTGACTTCTTCACTAAGACAATTTAATATATCTCACTTAGTACCCCCCCCCCCCCCCCCCCCCCCCCCCCCCCCCCCCACACACACACACACATACCCCTTCGAACTCATGATAGGTCAACCAATGATAGTTTGCTAATGAGGAATATATACCGCTCGAGAGTGTTAAACCTTAGTCATTAGCTTAGTTTAGCTTATCCTTATCCATAGTATATTGTTTTTACTTGTATTTAATATATATGATCACATAGGCTAAATGAAACTAGACTTTAAAGCTCTAACATGGTATCACAGTCACTAAGACGCTCCTGAAAGTCTCAAACCATCGATCATGATTGCTTCTCGGAATCCTTGACAGATATCGGCTGTTGACTAAATCCTCACACTACTCCTCTGTTCTGATCAACCACCAGCCACCAGAATTACTCACGACCTTGACACAAGGCTCCTTGACGACCTCTGCCATCTCAGACTCAATGAGCTCACATGAGATTCCCACTGCCCTGCGGACCTCCCTCAAACGATCTAGGCATCATCCATGCTTCCAATCACTGACCAGAATCTAATGTGGTCATATCCGCCACCAGCCAACCTTGACACAAGGCACCTCGACGACCTCTGCCATTTCAGACTCCTCAATGAGCTCACCTGAGATTCCCACTGCCATTGCGGACCTCCCTTGCACGATCTGGCCATTATCCCTCTTCTCGTCACCGATCAATATCCAACATTCCAGGTCGTCCTCGCTCCCGAACCTGTGCAAGCCTACACCGGAAGTGATCTCCAGTCGAGACCGATGTCGCCCAACCTAATCTCCTCGAAATCCAATCTAGCTCAGGTAGTCAAGTCGCCAAAATCTGAGTCACAGTTGTCCCGTAACTCGCCGTTGCATCTACGATCAACATACAACAAGGCCTTTGGCGAGGCATAGATGAGGCCAAAAGTACCCCCGACCTCTCCATTAGCGGAGGTCGCCATCATCTATGACCTATCCATTACCGGAGCTTACCCCTAACCTTGCCAACAGCTCGCCATCACGTCCCTCTCCCTTAGCACAGCTCACCAGCATCCCTGAACTCACCAGAAGCTCACCATTCCAGGGTTGGAGGTCAGTCACTTCTCCAATGTGTCTCTGGAAGCCAACCCCTAGCCATCAGCTGCCAACCAAGAAGAAGAAAATCTTAACCCTAATTTTCCTTTCATGACCACTTTTAATCATACCCATCCAATTTAATCCAAACGACCAATATTCCATAATCCATATAGCCCTATAACTTTTAAGTTCACCCATTAAGGATGTCCAAGACCAGTTAATGAGCCCCTAGCTCTATATTAAATCCACTATACCCCTCTTTTTCTTCATGTGTACTCCATGAATGGCAATGTGCTCTCTTCTTTGGCAGTTTGGTCAACTACCTGCCTCATTTTATAGTGCTCATTTGAAGTGGCATAGCAAGAATTTTCATCTAGAACACAATACTTACTATTAAAATAATAACAAATTATATAAACACATTTATAATTCCAAAAATATCATATATTAATATCAAATCTCATAAACTATTACAATCATTACATAACACTTTTCTTTGACAATACAATTCTTCGAGACTTCATATTCTGGAAATATTGAATGATATCAGTATAAGAGGATTGCTAGTTCTCGAGATCTATTGAAAAATTTGAATAGTGTATTATTTTTTATCTGAAAATACCAAATTCCAACCAATCAATATCTCAAAAAAATTGCCATTAAACTAAAAAAATAAACCTTTACCATTAAACTAAAAAACTTTGTCATTAAACTAAAAAAAAACATTTTCTAGTATCGATTTCAATATAAATTATGATGTCGATTTTGGACCTTCCATATCCAACTAGTCTCAATCTCAACAGAGGGCTTAGATGGTTTTGATTCGATAAGTTACTGTAATTTAAGCAGCTTTAGTGGCAACAAACGTACCTTGTGAGGTTATGATATAATTATGATAGTTATATCATTATAAGAGGGTACCTTCATTTAACTATATATTGAACACCAAACTTCACGTTTGCCTTCTTTTTAAACTTGACACAGTATGAAGTAATCTATCTTAAAATTTTAAGTATTGATAAAACTATTGAAAAGTGTAAGAACAATAAAAGAAAATCCTACTTGAAAGCAACCTAAAACAAACGAGTAAATACAAGTGTAAACAATTTTACTCTTGAAGATGTGTCATCATAGGAAACATACAATGGTATACATATAATTCATAGAGGGCATGTTATGTCAGCATGCTTAGATGTCCAAAATTAATAGGCACAAAATTAAAAGGCATGTTATGTAAGTACCTATTATATGGGCGGGGAGCTTTAGCTAATGTCGTTTGTGTTTCTCTCCGGCTCTCTATTCCTGGCTGCTGCTCGAGTTGGACTAAGAAGAGGAGAAAATGCTCTGTTTTTAAAAGTGAGAGAGGGAGATAGATAAGATTGTAGACTTGCTTGTAGCCATGAATGACTGAGTGAGAGGGGAAGCTCAGCAGCTCAACAGAGTAACTATGACCCCCTTTTCTATATAACATCATATGATGTGATGGAGACTATAGCCTATAGCCTAAGACCATGAAAAGCAAAGACATTGTACTTGTAACCTACCAACGGAAAAGGGGAGCTCAGCAACTCAGCACACTATATTTATACTTACATAAATTAAAATAAATAAATTTTCAGGGGCGCAGCCGCGGCCCCTCGGGACCTGCTGGCTATGCCCCTGGTGGTTGTGGTGTCTATTTGATATGATTTAGGGTTTATTCCTCAGTTGGATGCTTTTGGATATAGTGAAAGTTTATGTAGTGTCTTCTCGAGACTTGCTGGTAGTGCCTGCTGGAAATTTATTTTTTAATTTATACTCGTATGTTTTGTTTTAGGTTGCTTTCAAGTAGGATTTTCTTTTATTGTTCATACACAGGATTTTTTTTTATTGTTCTTACACTTTTCAATAGTCTTATCAATACTTAAAATTTTAAAATAGGCAACTTCATATTATGTCAATTTTTAAAAAGAAGAACATGAAGTTTGATGTTCAGTATATGGTTGAATGAAGGTGCCCTTATATAACTATCATAATTATCTCATAACCTCACAAGATGTTCATTGGTACATGTAAGCAAGGTTAACCGGTACTGAAACGACTGAAACTACAGTAAGTAGTAAGTAACTGATCGGTTCAAAACCACCTAAATCCTCTGGAACTGTTGAGATTGAGACTTGTGGATTAAAATCGACAATCTTAATTTATACTAAAATAGATACGGAAAAAAGTTCTATATTTTAGTTTAATGGCAAAGTTTCTAGTTTAATGACAAAGATTTGTTATAGTTTAATGGCAAAAAATATTTTTTTGAGATATTTTAGTTTAATGGCAAAAAATGTTTTTTTTGAGATATTGATTGGTTGGAGTTGGATATTTTTTAGATGATAAATCTGAGGACAAGCTACTCCAAACCCTCTGATATCATGAAGGATTTTATTGTTAAAATTTTTTTATTTAATGATTATAGTAGTTTATGATATTTAATATTAATATATAATATTTTGGGATTATAAATATATTTTTATAATTTATTATTATTTTAATAGTAAGCATTCCGTCCCTAAATGTACGCCAGTGACAACCACCCACATTTCTCAGAGAATTAACCCAATGGAAACCCTAAAATAAATATCATGCATGCATCAAACATCAACCACCATAAACAACATAACTACATCCCCTTACTCTCCCAAATTCAGTATAAAACACATAAAAATGCCACCTTTAAATCAACCCAGATCAAAAAAAAAAATCCCAACTTTGATGGCAAACCCTAATTCACTATGAACCGTATCAAAATCCCATCTTTGTAAAACCCAGATCGAAAAATCCCAACTTGATTCCAGAAACCTAACCCCACGCCTAAGTAATAATTAGAAGCGAAAGAGAAACCCCAACCTTGTGCCTGGAGAAGAGATTGTACTCCGGCTGCTCGACGACCGGCCCGACGAGATCCAGCCTCTCCGCCGCCGCCCACGCCTCCGTGATCTGCTGCGCCGACCACTCGCTGGTCGAAGTCCCAGCCGTTGTCGATCACGAAGTTCATCGCCCGCACCGTCGCCTCGATGGGCGTGGCCGCGTCGGGCCTGTGGCAGTAGATGACGTCGACGTAGTCCATGTCCAGCCTCTTGAGGGACCACCTTGGTCCCCTCCACTATGTGCTTCCTGGAGAGCCCCTTGTCGTTGGGGCCGGGACCCCCCCAGAAGATCTTGGTGGAGGGAGACGACGAGGTCGGAGCGCTTCCAGCCGAGCTCGCGGAAGGCCTGGCCCATGATCCGGCAGCACTGGAGGAGGAGCTCGGCGTCCTTGACGTTTGCCGAAGCTGACAAAAGCCCCGTAGGACAGCTGGCTCACCTTCAGCCCCGACTGACCCAGGTTCTTGTACTGCATCCCCTCTCTCTCTCTCTCTCTCTCTCTCTCAATAGAGCGAGCGAGTGAGCTAGTTGAGTAGCAGTGGAGGTGGAGGTGGAGGTGGAGGAGGGAGGGAGAAGTTAAAAAAAGGAAAAGAAACATTCGTGAATCAAAGAAATCAGGAACTTACTAAAAAGACGTTACGTACAAGATTACAAGTTTTTATGCATGTTGTATTGTATATTTTTTTTTTTTTAAAATAATATTTTTTTTTGTGGTTCGATTTACTGATCTTTTGTTATCTAGTTAGAATTTTATATCTTCTTTCGAAATCAGAAGACTTATTCGAGTTTGAAAAAAAAAATTAAACACAGAAATAAAACATCAATTCGTTGGACATAATTTTTTTTAAATTGGCTAATCATCCTAAATAACGATCAAAGAACACTCATTGGTTGGACTCAATATCTACAGTTGGACCGTTGAACTTTTTTTTTTTCAGAAACGTCCACAATTAGCTCTCTTTTTTTGCAAAATAAGCCCAACCGTTTCTTGGTGGGTTTAGCTAGCGGATAATACATGATTTGATGGTTGCTGGAGAGTTGTTTATAAATCGATTTTTTACACCTAATTGTGCAACTAAGGGAGTATAAAGCATGCGCATGGACATGGA
Source organism: Iris pallida (assembly GCA_029216955.1). Taxonomy (NCBI): domain Eukaryota; kingdom Viridiplantae; phylum Streptophyta; class Magnoliopsida; order Asparagales; family Iridaceae; genus Iris; species Iris pallida. Next base: position 23,962,881 of record JANAVB010021796.1, read on the forward strand.
CGTTTTTATCTTTCTTTTGATTATATATATATATATATATATATATATATATATATATTTGAAGCAATGGTAATTGTGGCGAATTCGTTCCCGTTGGGGCTCGAACTCCGACCACTTAGACCGCATGCATCTCTCTTAACCACTAGGTTAGAGATCATTTGCAAAATATATATAAGGACATGTGACTTTTGATTATATATATATATATATATATATATATATATATATATATATATATATATATATATATATAAAGAAAAATGCCATATATCACGTTTTTTTACAAGATATGTCCTACATATAAAAATTAATAAAAAATAAAAAATCTCCAATGGTAGGACATTTTTTGTGTTCAAATGTCCTTCCAAATGACAATTTTTTTTTGTTTTTATTAGTGTAAATTAGTTAGTTGTAATGCCAATTAATGGGAAACCAATTCTCGTTCTCAAATTTTTTTTTTGTTCTTTTAGCTCAATTTTGCAAAGTTTTGACGTTTTCTATGAAATTTTTTATATTTTTTTTACTGTAATTGATTTTTTTTTCCTTCCAATAATCGTTGTTGCAAACATTAAGACTATGACAAATATTGAAGTAATTGAGATAAGTAGTCATCATTTACACATATACTATTTATAGTAAATCAAATGTTGAAAAAGATTTAAATATTATAGTTGTTGTACATGTATTTACAACCAACCAAACAGCCATTTGGTTGCTTCTTTGGTAGTTAAAAACACGGTAAGAGAACTTGTACCCTTCCTTCAAAGTGGAAAGTTACGATCATTCCAATTTTCATCCAATTATCAAACTCGTGAAAGCGTCGGTATTTGGTCGAATTTTTGGATAATTTTTTAAATCGGTATTTAAAAAATAAATATCAATATAGTACCATTTAGAATCAGTTTTTTGGATTTCGGTTAAATTGATATTCGGTCGATTTTTGTTCAGTATCAGTATTTTACCAATTAACATTTGATCAATCAACACACTTAATATTGTAGAACCTCTTAACTTATAATATATATATATATATATATATATATATATATATATATATATATATATATATATATATATATATATATATACTTTTTTGGAAACATTAAATTTTAAATCCAAGCCTATACCAACCAAACAAATAATCAAAATTATTAAAACAATATGTAACAAGTCGCAAACACCTAAAAATGATCTTAAAAGATCAAACGCGGTGACTAAGTTTAAGTAACCAAAATTCATTTCAAAATTTTATGAGAACACAAAAACATAAGCTCAAAAGATGAAAAATTAAATTCTTAGCATTTTTAACATAACTTCAAGTCCACCAAAATCTATTCTAAGTTCAAACAAACTGACTTTGATTCGATAGACAACCACTGCTAGGTGAGAGTTCTAGTTTGTAAAAGGTTCACTTTGGACAAATGAGACGACTAAATTATATTTGCAATTGGCAATTCTTTCCTAATACAATGATTGAGATTTGTGGCCATGCCATCACATATGTTGCGTGTAATATGTGCTCGACTCTTGTTTTGCAGGTTTCATGTTTCATTATCTTTATTTGAATTTCGGAGTCGACCTTTTTATTCCACTTACAAGTCTAAATTCCTGGTTTATTGAATTATAATTCGATATTTTGCAGATTTACTGCTCCACGGTACATAATAATTTGTTGTGTTTGATGCTTTTTTGTCCATCGAAGATTTTTCTATCACAAAATTTTCACCAATTGTAGTGTTTGATAGCATATATTTTCCATGAAAGTGATCCCAATATTAAGATGAAAAAGTATTTCTAAACTCTCCTATAAATTCTTCATTCTGTCATTGTCAAATAAGATGGAAATAGAAACAGAAATCAATTTTTATAAAAATGAAAATGATTTCTACCTCCCTTGGAAACCCATCTAGAAAGATGAGAGGCCTTTGGCGGCTTGACACCTTGCCCTACATATGCCTCTTTGAGCTATAGTTGAACCTTGCAAAAGTGAAGATGAAAGCTTTTGTGTCTTTAGATTTTTCTTGTACAGTTTGTTAAGTTTAAAATGACATTCAAAAAGCATATTTGTAGAGTGATGTCAAGCAGTTGAGAATGGAGATTCTCTTGATTACCCGGTGTATTAAGATTTCTCAAACCTCTTTTAGTTCCGCAAACAAAGCTTCAGTCAACCAAATAATTGTAAGACACTATTTTGTAATCAACTTGAAAACGTTCTTTTAATCTTAAAGATTCTCTTGATTACCCGGTGTATGGCACAAAAGTATGAAAGTCAATAAAGAGAGAGAGAGGACAAGATTGACAACGATCATCCTACGGTTTAAGGGTGAGCATTATTCGGTTTTGAACCGAAAATCGAACCGAACCAAATAAGAGATTCGGTTCGGTTTTAAAAAAAATCGGTTCAATTCGGTTTTGAAAATACTAAATTTTTTTATTCGGTTTCGGTTTTGGGTTTCGGTTCAAAACCGAAAACCGAACAAGAATATATATATATATATATATATATATATATATATATATATATATATATATATATATATATTTAGTTATTATATATATTAAAACACACAAATAAACCCAAAAACCGAATAAACCGAAAACCGAATCAATTTAATTCGGTTCAGTTCGGTTTCGCTTATTCGGTTTCGGTCCAATTTGGTTTTTGGTTATTCGGTTCGGTTGGAACCGAATAAACCGAATACTCACCCCTACTACGGTTTCTACCTCAAAAAAAGAGGGGGGCAACTACTACAAGTTGCCCCTGGGCCAAACATCATTTTAGACTTAGAAATGGTAACAGCCGAATAATATAATAGCCATTATCACGGACCAATCGGAACAATGTGCTTTAACACACAAATGCTGCGTACAAATACCTATAAAATGCTGTAAATATAAATGCAAAGTTGCTAGATAATTCAAGGAGAGTATAGATGTTGAGATTCCAGGTGAGGAATCTAGTCTGGAGAAGAAGATTTTGGTTGTCATTTACTCAAAACCTACAATGATACTGGCTATTGACACCTAAAGATATCGAAGAAAATAACGTTTTACTAAACTGACCGGTAGGTGGAATGACTTCGATATTGCTCAACCAAAAAATTTCATGCGAGAAACTCAGCACATCCCCTTCTTATGATGTTAGAAGAAAGGGTGATACAAACTCCCAGGAAACAGACTAATCCGGTCACTTCCAACATGTTGCAAGCCTGGAATGAAAAGTGAACCAATTTTCCAAAAATTGTATATAAAAGCAATTTTCAAAATTGTATATAGGTTACAAACTAATATTGATTTGATTGTAATTTCAAAACTTTTATATCTGTAATTGCCTAAGTAGTATCTTCTACTCCTGTAACAGCAGCAGCAAGAAATAAAAGCAATTTTCGAGTTAGACCGTACAGATTCTTTTGTCCAGTTTAGCTTTGATAATAGCCGTCCACTTGGTACCTTAACTTGACCAATTAACTTGAAACCAGGCATTGTAGATTTATCTATCGAACTAAAATTCAGTATCCATATATACACAATATGGAAGAATATATGTCATATATGAAAGCAAACATTGCCGATAAGCAAACTAATCTCCTATTGGAAATATCATGTACGACATGCCCTAGAAATAACACTTAACAAATAATAGCTAGGAAAAACTATCTTTAAGGGATTGGAACTTCAAGTATTCTAGCTGAGAATCCCAATTCAAGATCATAAATCAGAACTGCAAGTTCTGTTTTATTAGGTTAGGGAAAACTATCAACCAATTTAAGGTACAATCAGAATCAGTTTTCAAGTCTTTTACAGCTCAATGCAATAGTTGAGGCCCCTAGTTGCATGAAAAATCCTATTAGATAATTTCTCTGTTTCATGGAAGAAATTGCCAAGTTTGCAAAATGGATACTTATCATAAATAACCCTCACAATTTGTTTCATCTAAAGAACACATTTTCATCGCCAAACTAAAAATTACTGTCATGAACTAGGCAAACACGTTTACTTTTGATCGAAGTATCCATCTATGAACCAATGCTCCAATCTTGTTCAAGCAACTCATCATGTCCCACGGTCATTGTGAGAGCCGTTAAAACAAGCTTACATGTTAAACCACAGCCTTAAACCCTAAACTCACTGTCCTGGGAGGTAATTCTTGGACTGCCACAAAAAAAAAAAAAAAAAAATCAAGAACATGGTTCCAAAACCCTACTGCAGAGCTTGGTAGCTAGAGAAACTATGGGTTAGCTGTCAGTATCAGCCTGCCTTAGTCACAGCCTTTAAAGTATATGTTGAAAAGAACTGTAAAAAGGCTAACAAATAGTTCACGGGAACCCCAACATATGCTTCTGTAGAACTGTGATTTCATGCATTAATGAAGTACAGCCACATCAATGTGCTGAGATCTGTCCCCCATTCATAATTTTCCATAAACACGACAAAGACTCTCCTAGACAGGTGGAGGTTGCCGTTAACCCTACTGAGACGATGCTAACAACATCAGAAACATGCAGTTTCCTCATGGTCTTAAGGCATGTGAGAAGACATGAGAAAGCTTAGCTATGAAAATGGTGGATACAGCTAGTAGATTGTTATAAAGCAGATGTAAAACCAATCCTGAACAAGAATGAGTTAACTAGTAGAATGGGAACCAAAGAGCAGATTATAAATAGTAAAGGAGCCAACTAGTAGAATGGGAACCAAAGATCAGACTGTGAATAGTAAAGAAGCCAAAAAATTGGGCTACATGTACATCCGTAAAATGTCGGTTTATTTATAGCAGATGGCTCTTTTCCTTGTCTAGCACAACTCACGACAAGACTCCATGGGGACCTTGGCAACTTTTACGAATGTTGTCTGTCAAGCACAGGATTGCATTAACCATCTAAAGATGAATGCGTAGGTTAAACTTGACATTATTTTAAACAAGAGAGACACAAGTGCACATGAAACTGAAATAAGGTTTATTTAGGCAACTACATTTGCAGACACCGGTTATAAACTACAACTTGAAACTAATTCCTGAGAGGTATTAACAGAGAAATCAAGATAATGATCTGCTGTAATCATATATGAAATGAGAAAGACAATGAACTATATCAATAAAGAAATAGACTAATTATAAAAAAAAAGACTGTTATGGAGTAGTGAAAAGCACAAGGAAATTAAGAATTTAGAATATCAAACTAAAAGACTGTCATTCCTGATAAACTTGGAAAGAAGAAAGCTTATCCCGGATTGCCTAAGCTAAAAAAAAAGGTATTGTTCTAATGAACTTGAAATCTTTATAACTAAAACTTCCTTCAAGTCATGTGCCCATGGTATTTGGTTCACTAGCTGTGTATGGAGGAAAAGAAAGAATTTTGAAGCTGTCACTTCCACAATGTCCCTTCATCAGAAAATAACAGCATAAGCTAACTTTTACCTAACACTCCTTGATATTAGTTATCATACATTAAAAACCCCAAAAAAAGTGATATCTAGAGATAGGGTTGTCAACAGGTCGGGTTTGGTTGGTTTCATGCAAAACCCAAACCTGACCCAAAATTTATTCGGTATTTTTTTAATCCAACCCTGAACTTATATCTAGAAATCAGGTCAGGTTAACAGATTATCGGTTATCACTGATAGATCTAGCTGGAAACATCCAACTTAGATGTCTCTACATCAATAACCTGGAGAGATTGCATTTGCATTATTCTGTCTTCAACTTAAATAGTCATGCTATCAGTTATTAAGTATTGACATGGAGCACTTATACATATTATATCAAAATGAAACAAAAAAATTCTTTAGAAGGAGCGCTTCTTGCTCAGCCTCACTGTTTTGCATGCACACAAATGTTTGCATGCTAAACCATGCCACTATCTGTTGTGAATCGCCTCAATCGATTCACAAAAGAAAGCAAATAAAAACAAAGAACAAGAGGAATAGAAACAGAATGAACTTTAATATAGGAAAAGAACAAAACTCCCAACTTTGATCGAACGGAACAAAGTAATAAAATCCTTCTTGATGACACTTGAGAGAGTTTTCTCAATCCAAGCATAAAAGTAATGACGGCTAGCCCTGACTATAAATAGAAAAGAAAAGCAAACCCTAGGAGGGTTATTGTGGTGAAAGACCACAATACCCCTCCATGACTAAAATAACTGAAAGGCCTAAAAAGTGGGCCTAAATGGCTCCACGCCTCCTGCGACGTGTGTAGGTGATAATGGGTGGGCCCGCATCAATACCGCCCCCTAAAAGAGCCACCTTGTCCTCAAGGTGGAAATCTGGGAACTGCGTCTATTGCTATAGCGGCCTCTTCCTCCGTCGGATCCTCCTCCTCCTCCTCTTCCTCCGTGGTGGTCGTCGTGGGGGTAGATCCCCTCTGGAAGTTGGCGGGATCCGCCGTTTCTCCAAAGAAATTGCTGCCTCCGGTGTTCCTCGCCCCTCCTGGCGGCTCCGTCCCTCCCGTCCGAGCCGGAACTCCAGCTAAGCCCCTTCCCGAACCCGTGAACCTGTCACCGTAGTTCGAGGTCATCGTCCGACCCCCATAGGGGGCCCCAAGCCCTAGGGCCTCTCCCGGGTGTGGAGCCGGTCCGCCGGGACCGAAATGGTCGGCGGCGTCCGGCCACGGCCGCTCGCCGGCGGCTCCCCTGGCGCCGGCCGGCCCTGGGTGGCGGTCGGGGCCCGGCCAGCGGCCGCCCACAGCAGCCGCGGCCCTGCCTGGGCTCGCGCGGCCTGCTGTGGCGCTCCCGCGGCCCTCGGCTGCTGTCCGGCGGTGATCGCCGGCCGCCAGGACCCAGCCCGGAGGTGCGGCGGCGACGGCGGTTGCGGGCCAGCGGCCGTCGGCCGGTCCTTCCTCGTCCTCGTTCGCCTCCCCCTCCGCAGGAGCAAACCCTAGTTGATCGCCTAGGGTTTGGGTTGTTACCGCCTCCGCTTCGTCGCCGTTGATCTTCTTCAAGATGTTTTGTAAGAGCGTCATTATAGCCGTCGTCTCCTTCCGCATGTCCCGCATCTCCGTGCGGAGTTCCTGGTTCGTGGATGCTTGATCTTTAACGGAGGCCTCCATGGATTTCTTCAAGCTATCGATCTCGGCGGTGAAGTCCTCCCGAAGACCTCGGATCTTCTCGTCGATTGTGGTTCTCGTCCCGTCTGCCATGGCTCGTAGAGGGCTCTGATACCAATTGTTGTGAATCGCCTCAATCGATTCACAAAAGAAAGCAAATAAAAACAAAGAACAAGAGGAATAGAAACAGAATGATCTTTAATATAGGAAAAGAACAAAACTCCCAACTTTGATTGAACGGAACAAAGTAATAAAATCCTTCTTGATGACACTTGAGAGAGTTTTCTCAATCCAAGCATAAAAGTAATGACGGCTAGCCCTGACTATAAATAGAAAAGAAAAGCAAACCCTAGGAGGGTTATTGTGGTGAAAGACCACAATACTCCTCCATGACTAAAATAACTGAAAGGCCTAAAAAGTGGACCTAAATGGCTCCACGTCTCCTGCGACGTGTGTAGGTGATAATGGGTGGGCCCGCATCACTATCCTCCTAATAGGAACAAGATTACTAAGTCATTCCATCTGTGCCAAAGTAACCTGTGTCTACTGATCCTAATTATGCTGGCTATAATCATCTGTGATAATTGTTGCATATAGCAGCTCCCACCAAACATGTTTTTTTTCTTAAGAATCTTGGTGATCTCCTCCTTGTTAACTATTAATAAACTTATCGATCCCTGACCTACCTAGTATAATAATAACGACTTGTTGAGCATACTATTATTGGACATTCAAATCCAACTGAACTCCATTAGATCCTCCATATCTTAATGATATCAGTTCAGAAGCTTAGTTAATCTTGGTAAAATCAGACTAGAAAATAAATATTGAAATGGAAAAACTCTGTAACAAATAAAATTCTTTTGCACCATGAAAATATAACAAGTCCAGCACTAAACCCATGTGGTCTCTCAAGTATGGAATTGATGGCTAAATTCCTCTGCCTCTATTAAGCTGTTGCTAAGACAACTTGAGAATACTCTAAGCATTTGCACATGTTTCAAGGTTTAGTTACATTATTTCATACATTGTTCCTATATAGTCACCTGTAACGAACAAATGGGATACAATTTTATAAGAGACCAAAAGTAGGCACCCTTATAAGACGGGAAGAATTACTTTCATGAGGCTCCAGGTTCCGAAGGACTGCATGATTTGCAGTCAGCCAGGCTACTAGGAGGTGGGGCAATTTCTGAAAGGCTCACTCGCACTGTCTGCTGTTTCTCATCATTTGAAGGAACATGGAGGAGAGCATCCATGATTAGTATGTCCCAGTCATGATGCCGTAAAAAAGAAAACCAACTATCTTCTGCAGCACAAAAGGGAGATATAAGCAATAATCCATACTCATAATAAATCTGTTAAGTCAATATTCCATGTTTACAGCAAAAACCACAAGAGCATTAATCAGTCTAGTAATTTTGGTTTCCTGATTTCTGATGTAGTCTAGAGAGTTAGAATAAGAGAAGGTAAAAGAGGACCAATGTAAGTGATATGTCAAATAAGTCAACAGCAGAAAACCAAAAAAAGATACATATTGGAACAACGGGTACAAAGGGAGCATCACAGAACGGAGTTTATATATGTCCTCGGAAAATCATGAATTCTGACTACTAACATCTCTCCCATAACTTCGACTGTTGATTTTGTCCTTCAAAATGTCATAACGGAGCTTCTACACACATTTTCATTCAATATTCACCTTCTACTTTTTTGATCAATATGCAACCTCTAGAGAGTATTTATGTTAAGAACTATATTGTTAGTATCTTACGATACACAATATGTAGTACTAACATTTTGTTATGTCTCGGTTGGTCCGATACTATATATATATAGGCTGGTTGGTCCGATACGATATCTATAGGCTGATAAGTAGTATTGGTTTTTTTTAGTTATGTAATGTATACTTAGGAATCTGGATTATGTAGCTAGATAGACTTTTAAGATAAAACAAATATTTTTTTATGAAAAATATTATATTAAATCATGTTCCTATATGGATTTAAAAGTATAGACCTAAACTCCTAAAACTATTGTATCATACGATACACAGATACACAAGGAAATAGATACACAACATTATACGCTAGTTGACAACCTAGGTTAAGAGGTCTATTGGATGACAATCAAGCATCTTGTAAAAAGAAATTTAGAAAGAGGGAGAGTAGTGTATCTTGGTGTAACCTCCAAGGTTGTAAAAGTCGTTAGGCGCTAGTCGGACGGACACCGGACGTGTAGCTCGCCTAGGCGGTTGTCCAGTTCTAGGCGGTTCACAGAAGAAAAAAAAACCCAAAAAAACCAAAAAAACAAAAAACCTTGCTGAAAATTGCGGCAATTGTCCCTAAAACCCCAAAACATACATAGTTAGGCATCATGGAGCACTAGACGGGCATCGGGCAGGCACCGGATGCCTAGTGTCTGGGCCGATTTTTAGAGCACTTGACCTCAATGATAGGCAACCAGACTAGTAAGAGTAGATAACTGATCAATGTTATATTAAGCAACTTTTATTGTTTGCTCAGTACATGGCTGGTTACCAAGTAACTGCAATTTTGTGACAGACTTGGAACTTTCAATTAATTGACCACCCAACTGATCGGATTAAGTGTCCGATTGATCCTTCTGTGGAAAACTGCAACTAGTTACTTGCTAAAAACAGCATAGTATCTCGGTAGAACCTCGATAATAAGGCCAAGTAAGACGACAATCAGGCCCCTTGGTAAAAAAAAATTCGCATCAAGTAAATGCATCGATCAGCATCGGTACTTGAACTATCTTGCAAATGACTGTTCACTTCAGCCTTTGCAAATGTCCTAAAAGTGACATCAAGTCATGGATAATTTTGTGAATTAAAAAAAAAATAAAATACCCTAAAACTGATCCTGACTTGAGCCTTTGCAAATATCCTAACCATTTTTAAGAGATTGGATACCTAGAATCAATGAGATAATGCCCACGATACAGTTGGAGCGAAATGAGCTGATCGCCTTGATCCATTTTATGAATCCTAATTCCATGACTCTCAGTCTATTATTTTTTGCTTGGCATCACCTTAATAAAAGGGCACAAGCACGACTACATTTCCAAACTCTGGACTACAATTGCTTGGTGGGAACATGAATTTGGCAAGAAACTAGGGGATGAGCCAAAGGTTGGAACTCAGATTCAGGTCATGGTCTGGACGTAAAGCAGTATAGGTTGATAAAAATAAGTTCTAGTTCAAGGTTGTAAAAATCGCTAGTCCGCCGTTAGTCGGTTCGCGGAGACTAGAAATTAATCGAATTAATCGGGAGACTAGTTTGATTAATCGGTTTGAGTTTTTTTAATTTTATATATATATATATATATATATATATATATATATATATATATATATATATATAATTTTTTTTTTTGGTGTCCACTTCTTAACGGAGCTTGGGAGCGTGCTCCCAAGGAGGCTCGAACCCGTGCCCTCCACGCGGGGGTGCCTCGCCGTTCCCAACGGGCTTATATATATATATATATGCTGTATGTCATCAAAGTATTAACTTAAGTACCAAAAAAAATATACGCAATATATGTCCTTGGTATACACCTTTTCTGAAACTTCTTCTCCTTCTCTTCTTTTTCTTTCCTCTCCTTCTCTGTCGGTTGCTTTTAGGTTTTTGAAAGAACTGAATTTCGACTCAGATTTTGATCTTTTTTATCCCTTTTTTTGGAACCGAGGCCTAGTACGGCCGACTAGGCCCGTCTAGCCGCCTAGTCGGCTGTCTAGATCTGATTATTGCTTGAGCCTATTTTTTTGTCGACTAGCCTCCTAGTCGAGTCAGCGAAGGCCGACTAGTCGGGGACTAGTCGGCCGACTAGTCAAATTTTTACAACAGTGTGTATTGCTGGGTTTGGCATGTCTTGATCCGATACTAATCCCTACCGATACAAGTGATACCAAAAATTTGACTCCCTTTCCAGGTCACTTCCGGAAAAGAAGATCAAAAGGAAATAAGAGAAGCCAAAAAATAGTGTCGACACAAATGAAACTCGTGCCGAAGGTCAACATGCTAGAGTGTGTGATAAGAACCTTATCAACACATCGTAACCATTACCATTTTTGGAAGTTGTACATCTATAAATTATTAAATTGACAATATTCATCCATCTTAATACTATTACATTTAAAACTATCTGTTGTAGGGGTATTTCTTTCTAAAAACAAGTAAATTAAAGGGTAATTATATGAACCCCTGACATTTGATCACTTATCATCCAACCCTCTGATGTTAATGTTTTTATCGTGGAGTCCCCTTCTACCATTAGAGACTCAAGGCTTGCTTGGCAATGATATTTTCACCGTATTTGGGAATTTTTGAGCAAGCCATTTATGAAGCGTTAAAAAAAAAAATCTTTGCTCGGTAATTTTTTTAAGGCACTAGTTTTGGTCGGCTCAAAACACACCAAAAACTAGTGTAGTGTAATTTTGGGTATCTTTAGAGCATCATTAGTAGTTGGGACTCTCAAATACAATTTGGGGCCCAAAATTTCAAAAAAAAGGTAAATGTAGAATGGGTTGGATTTGTGTGAGAATAGTAGGAAATAATAAAGTGAGCTCCGGTCCCAAAGATTGTGTGGTCAAAAATTAATGTAGAAATAAAGTCCAAAATCTAGAAAGTTGGGCTCCAAATTGAGACTTACTATTCTACCAAAATGAGTTCCTACGATCTAGAATTTAGAAATTGGGAGGCCCAACCCTTAGCACTTATGGGTGGGATGGAACCGAAATTGTAGAAATTGGAACTATGGATGAGACTTAGTATTCTACAAAATTAGCTCCTACATTCTAAATCTAGAATATAGAAAATGGGATGGGCCTTACTAATGATGCTCTTATAAACACCCCAAATCGAAATATTTTGAGGGTTTCTATTTATTTTTTCTGTTTATATCCTCTCATAAAAGAAACATAACTACAACTACTAATACCCTACCCTATTTCTTCTTTCTCATTTATGTTTCTCTTGAGATTGTCCCATCCGATGGCTACTTCCTCTAAATCGTTTTTTTTAAATTTTATTCTTAATTTCTGGATTCACTGCGTGGAATGACTCTTGATCATAATTGAAAGAAATAAAATAAATCTCCTTTATGGTCGAACAAAAAAGGTACAACATTGAAGATAGTTGAAAGGAATCAACTTTATGGCCAAAAGAAAAGAAAAGAAAAGAAAAATACATTTCGAATAAACAACATCTTCACATTCTCCACAATATCGGAAAGCATGCAGAGAATTAGGCATTAATTAGAAAGAGAGTCCCTACACCTGATAATGTTCACAAAATCAGTTGATGAATGAAGGCTTACAATGAAGCCTAACAACTCAGATGCCTTCCTCCCGAATTTAGACATGAAAAATAAAAAAATAGACGTGACTTTTTGCTTGCATTAATATTGGATGGGGTGTCTCTCTTATCTTCATCCATGCAAAGACTTTTTGTTGCATAATAGATCCTGATTTCTCTAATATTTGGTTTCTTTTGGATTCAGGTTAATTTGGTTTGTCGATCATTCTTAAATTTCTTTTGACAATACCATCGCATCACATATAAAAGAAAATATTTTTTATTTGTATTTGTATTAGAACCTGATTTTCCTATTACAAAATGTTTTTTGTTTCAATTTGTTTGTTTCCAATTGCTGATAAAAAAATTTGTTGCTATGTTTGTAGTTGTGTATGCTATTTCTACAATTTGGATTTGTTAGATAGCCAACCATCGTGATTTGACCCAGTACACCGCCAATTGTGAACATCATATCCGTGTGATGTATCTCCTACTAGTTGGATTTATTTTAACATCGTAGTCCATTGTACGAACTAGTTCAAATTTGAATCAAATCAATTGTGCAATCGTCTTGCATCGAGAGAGAGTACGAGATGAAGTAATGCAACGAGTTGCGTGATCAAGTGGTCGATATTTGATACAAATGGGTCCCACAACATTTGTAGAATTTTGTAGCATTCAAATAAGGGATGGGGACTTCGTGCAACTCGATGAGCCACAATTGAAGAACAAGCTGCTAAATTTCTTTGGATTATAGGACAAAACACAAGACAAAGTACGTGCTCATTGCCTTTCCATCACAATGGTGAGATGATTAGTCGTCACTTTCGTAAAGTGACAGAAACAATCATAGAGTTAGAGAATATGTCAATTATACAACCAAACGGAGACCAAGTGCCACTTGAAATACATCGATAAGATAGATTCTACCCATATTTTAAGGTATGCATTATCAACAGTGTCAACTTTAAATTATATTACTCGGACCACAGAACTCTATTGTAGAAAATAACGACTGAGACGAAAGAAGGTAACTGTCAGTATAGGTAACTGGTCTCCAGCAAGGATCTGAAGCTTATAATGTCCGAGCGTAGGATCTAAGCAAGCTAGATGAGTGAAACATGAAACTCTGTATTCTGTTGTTGAGCTTCCTTTAAATCAGTAGTAGGATAATACTGTAAGAGCCTCCACCCACAAATCCTTCTTTAAAGCCAAATAAACTTTCACATGCTTTCCATTATGATTTGTATTAAACAAAACAACTCGTACAACTCACAGATGTAGGTCACATTCCGCTTCTATGAATAGGACTCACCCAGAGACAAAATTTGTTTGGAGGACTCACACCACTGAACATTTGAGACCGTGTGGTTCCATATTATGCCACAACCATGAAATAATATGCATATGCACATGCACTCATCTAATCCTCATAATCAGCCAACGATTCAGGCATGGGCTCTTCCACCAAAAAATTAATTTCTTTTCGCCCGCAACAATTTGTTTATAGACTTGGACCAAGCAAGATAGTTCGCACCATTGAGTTTTACCGCAATAACCGCTTTTCCCACTTCACGATTATTGTGAATGGCAGTAAAAGGATTGTTTGGACCACTACCACTAGTAAGTACATTAGAAAATTCAGTCCCCGTCATACTTGCAAATGCAACAAAAACACGAGATCTCATACTATATATATCTCATAAAGAGTTGCAACCAACAACGAACCACCAACTAAGATGTATAGAAATCCTACATCTCACAACAAACAATGGGATCACAAAACGATAATACAACAATTAAACAACATCCATAGAATTTAGAACAACGAGATGAGGGAGGAGAGGAGAGAAATAAAAGAAGAGAGTGCAAGGGGATAAAACCCTAAGTTGCATTTCATATGTACTTATATTAACATATGATGACTTATGACTCTAACACACACACACACATACATATATAAATATAGGCCGGGTTGTAGGCCTCTGGACCGGTATATATATATATATATATATATATATATATATATATATATATATATATATATATATATATATATATATATATATATATATACAAGCATAGTAATTCACTTCCATTTTTGCTTGTGATCCTGCTCTGAATAATCCCCCTTAGCAGGATTGTTACCAATCATAAAGCCCAACCTTTTTTTGGAAATCTAGACCAAGTTGATGACATTCATGTTTTTGGCTAATTTTGCGCCAATTCTTTGATGTTTCTTGCTCAAAGTAGTTTTGATCCACTGGTATGAGTAGGACCAAATATATGGAATAAGTGTGAAGAATCATTCATAAGGAAATACTAATGATTTGCGCATGTTTCAAGAGTTGAGTTCTTAATGAAACACTACTTCAGTTCTGTAGTTTCCACTAGGCGAGAGTATGTGCCGTGCACGTAGAATTATAACATTAGATTTATTTGCATTCAGATTCACGATAGTTAGAAGACGAGGGATTAGTTAGAACATCGAAGACAAGCGATTCATATTTTCTTCTTGGACACATCCATAAGAAAATTCTCATAAGATCTATTCAGATTCAAATTCTTGATAATGCAAGTAAGATAGAATCTCATGTTTTACTGCATTGCGAATTAAGAAATAACAAGAAGTCTAAATTATGAAAGAATTCCAATTATATCACATTTAGCTACATGGAAAAATTAAAGAACCAGATTGTCAAAGGACCATAAAATACAATCCCGTAGATTTATGTACATGTTGAATACTTAGCATCAATAATGTATTGTTGATTCCAGTTCACTCAAGCTATGCAAAAGTTGATATGAAGGCACAGTATAGAGTAACAGAACAAGGATTTGAGGAACTTAGTAAGTCAATCAAAGGCCTCATATCAGGAGAAGCCAAAAAAAGATAAAACCTGGAACATGTTAATAAGATCAACATAGCACAGACCTCCAGTCCGTACAGCCTTCAACTGGAACACGCCTGATCCTTGTGGCCCAGCCACTGGAAACGTGCAAGATACTGAATTCCTCCTATGACCGACTGCAAGAGTTGCATCATACCATGGACCTCTTACAATTGGCTCACCAAGAGACTCTACAATTTTCTGGTTTTGACTAGCCTTTTCAATTGCCTTTCTAGAAAGATAATAAACAAAAAAGGTTACACATGCGAATAAGGTATTATTTCATGTATCCCATTATAGTTGTTCCATGAAACAGGACATCATATAACAAAAGGTAGAGCAAACTAAGAGAATATTATAGGCAATAACACACAACCTGATGTAACTGAAAAACACACAAATTATTATGTAAGCGCTGTTAGTCTGTTAGACAAGCTTTACTGCATAACTGAAGCTTGCATGTCATGTACATGAGATGTTCGTCTGTCTAGGAAAGCAATGGAGGATATAGTAATGATAAACAACAGCATAGATTACTTTATGTATTGAAAGTATATTGATGTGTTTTTAAAATTTGATTATCAAGTAGGACTTCATAACTAGACATATATAGTAATGATAAACAACAGCATAGATTACTTTATGTATTGAAAGTATATTGATGTGTTTTTAAAATTTGATTATCAAGTAGGACTTCATAACTAGACATAAGACAGCTTAGGTTTCTGGTGCCTCTTTTCATATTGTTCAGTTGGACTTGAATATGCTTCATCTTTTTGTGACATGACTCTGAACTAGTCAAAGGCATGTGTTTATACTGCTACCGTTAGTAATAAAAAGAAGTTTTCAGAATATTGCATAAATGCTAAATGTTTGGACAGTTACTACACTAACTTGGTCGCTAGAAGATTTTCAGTAGGCCATGAGTTAATTTGGGATCTGTCCTTGGCCAATATGAGTAGGCTTCATCAAGGCAAATATATTGAGCCCAAAGAACAAGTCAAATCCTTCTTTCTCTCTTTCCCTACCCACTTTTCTAATTTTAATACAGGAATCAAATGCACTACTGCAGAAAGTTTAAAAAAAATCATTACGTATGAGAGTTAATATGTTTCAAATTCATTAATCAATTAAATCATAAGGACATCTTTTATGATTACAAACATCTTATCAAAAATGATCGGAGAACACTATATAACTTCAGGCTAGAAGATTAGCACTAAAATCCCTAAAACTTAATAGTGCAAGGGGTAGTTATCTGTTGATTATATAAATTAACGAAATCACTTCCAAAGATGAGATATGTATTTATTAGACATATCTTTAGGTCAAAAGACGATTCTATTCTAGAACTTGATGGATGACATAGTGATCTATCTTGAAAACGAGACTGGTGAAATTTGTTTCCAAAGAATGGATTAAGGCTTATTGGTCCTGGTCCTGATCCTTGTCTTTATAAGTATGACAAGATCAACATAACAAATATACCTTTATTTACTAAT
This sequence comes from Iris pallida, assembly GCA_029216955.1. Classification (NCBI taxonomy): domain Eukaryota; kingdom Viridiplantae; phylum Streptophyta; class Magnoliopsida; order Asparagales; family Iridaceae; genus Iris; species Iris pallida. The sequence continues at coordinate 23,979,637 of JANAVB010021796.1, forward strand.
AGAGAAAGAGTTCAGATTATAAAGCCCTTAATGCATCGACAATATGAAAGATAATTTAGCTTGCTAAAAGCTTCAAGAGAATTGTGAAATAACTAGACAAATTAGCTTTCCCACAACAAGAAAAAGAAATATGTATTCAGAAAAGACCAGACAACAATTTACAATATAAAATGTAAGTGAAGAATGAATGTCAGTAATACTAAATTAAAAAAAAATTCATTGTCATGGTATGGTAACATCTCTTGTTTACAACACTCAATATCCTCTTTTTCAACCTCAAGATTCATCTTTTAAATTAATATCATTCCATATTATTCTTAACGTACATTTTATCTCGTAGATTGTTGATCGACCATTATATATATATATATATATATATATATATATATATATAAACCTACCCAAGTTTTATTTCCACTATTTACCCCTTCTGGCCCAGTACTTTAAAGTTGTAAGTGGTAATTTAAAAATTGCAAGTAAGATTCCAAATACTTGCAGCCACGTAGTCATGGAAGCAAATTTAGAAACACTTCTACAAACTTTCCTCCCACTCTGTCTCCATCATTCGCTGACCATTCTGATGCCGATCCGACCCTGCAGGCATATTAGTCAAGACCGACAAGGATGCCTACAAAAATCACATCGCTTACTCCTACTCTCTCTCATTTATCTCGAACCATCTCGACACCGACTCCGCCCGCATCGAGGTCGACTTTCCAATGTATCCATGATGTTGACTCTCCTTCCATCATCTTGATTTCAGGAGAATTGGCTACATTGATACTGGAAACTTTGGTATTTTATTGTTGAGTTAAAATGGCACATCAAGCAAACAAGTAGGCAACCTCATAATTGATGTGAGCTATTGCTCGATATTGCAGCTTCAGTACTAGCAAACAACAAGATCTAGTCAGGCAAACATACAAACATTTGGTCATGTTGCAGGTATGATACGCAACTATGTATTGATGAGTCGTGTTTCCGATGTTACCGTTGCCAATGGTGGTCCACTAACAGTCTGTGGACGAGGAAATGCACGTCTTTCTTCCGGACTCACTTAGTTCCGTATTACATACACCGGAAAACCCGTTCAATTTGTTTTCAATTAGTCAACTTACTTGCGACTTGCATTGCTCGGTAACATTTTTTTTCTGATGGTTGTGTTTTTCAGGACCTGAAAACTGGAAAGACTGTCGGTAAGGGACATGTGGTTGGAGGCTTGTACCTGTTTGACGTTTCTTCTTCTGTTGCTTGTGCTGGCATGAAATTCGATTCTTTCGAGTTACATTGTCAGTTAGGTCATCCATCAATCAAGCTCTTCAGAAAATGTATCCATCTTTAGATGTTTCAGTCAACTTCATTGTGAGTCATGTCGTTTGGCTAAGCATCACTGGATTTCCTATCCGGTGAGTCAAAATAAAATTGCATCCGCTCCTTTTGAGTTGGTGCATTCCTGTGTCTGGAGACCTTGTCCGGTTGAATCAATAATGGGTTTCAAGTACTTTGCTACCTTTGTCGATGACTACTCACGTGTCATTTTTGTCTATCTAATGAAAAATCGTTCTAAATTATTTGAAATTTGGTACAATTTTTATGTCGAAGTCAAAATACAATTTAGTGTTATGATTAAATGTTTTCGAAGTGATAATGGTCGTGAGTATCTATCTTGTGAGTTCAGTACTCATCTGTACCAAAATGGCATCATCCATCAAACTTCATGTTCTTACACACCACAATAGAATGGTATGGCCGGACGCAAGAATCGTCATCTCTTGAAAACAATACGTGCTCTTATGTTTCAAGAACGTACTCCCGAAAGATTTTGGTCGAATGCGGTGCTTACTACTTATTATCTTATTAATCGCATGCCATCGTCGATTTTAAATGGTACTAGTCCCTTTTCTCGGTTATATCTCCGAAGAGAACCATTTTCTCTCCCTCTCAAAAGTTTTGGTTGCTTGTGCTATCTTCGAGATACCCGACTGACTCTTTTTAAATTAGATCCTAAGGCGATCCAATATCCGACCGACTCTTCATAAATCAGATCCTAAGGCGATCCAATGTGTTTTTCTTGGATATCCTAAAGATCGAAAAGGGCATCAGTGTTTCTCCCTTACCTTGAAGAGGTTTTTTTTCCTCGAAATGTTAGCTTCGTTGAAACTGAGTTTCCTTCCCTTCCACAAACTTCAGATCCAGTTCCACAAATTTATCCAGACGAGGATTTCTTGTTGTTTCCTATTCAAACACAACAACCCCCCATAAGGGTGCCCTATCCTACCGAGCAAGTATCCCAGTCCAACGGTCCGCAAACACCAGTTCCGTCAATACCATCGTCACCTAAAAGAGCATCACGGATAGTGTCCGCACACTCATCCTCCTCCTCTAGCTCAACTGATTCGCCTCCGTCGCGTGTTTCGCCAGCTCGACCTCGTCATTCCTGTCGTGATCATCCATTGTATGTTGACAACTACAAAGGACTTGTCAGACACATTCAGCCCTTGATAGCTACTATTGATGGGATCCAGATTTCCAATACTGTCGAGGAGGATCTCAAACATCCCGGTTGACGTACTGCTACGAAGAGGAGATGAAAGTACTCCGAAAAAATCAAACTTGGGACTTGGTAGACTTGCCTACTGGTAAGCAGGCAGTCGAGTACAAATGGGTGTTTACGATCAAGGTGAAACCAGATAGCACTTTTGATCGTCTAAAGGCTCGTCTAGTGGTTAAAGGATATTCTCAGATCTTTGGTGAAAATTATTTTGCTACCTTCTCTCCAGTTGCCAGAGCGACATCTGTGCGCGTAGTCTTGGCCCTGATTGTCCGCTATGACGGGCTACTGCTTCAGCTGGATATCAAAAATGCATTTCTCTATAGGAATCTTGAAAAAGAAGTATATATAGTGCAACCTCCCGGGTTTATTGCAAGGGAGGATAAAGTGTGTCATCTACGGAAGGCTCTTTACGGTCTCAAACAATCACCTCGTGTGTGGTTTGGTCGATTTATACATGTTACTCAGTTGGCATACGTCAATCAAAGAAGGCTCATTCGGTATTCTACCGACAGACGTCAGTTGGAAGGATACTACTTGGTGTCTATGTTGACGAAATTGTGATCACGAAAGACGACAGCCAGGGTATTGCAGGCCTAAAGATGTTTTTAGGAGAACAATTTCAAACCAAATATATGGGATCGTTGAACTATTTCTTGGGCATTGAAGTCATACAGGATAAGCGGAACATTATAATGTCCCAGAGGAAGTATGTGTTGGACACAAACTCTCCCATGGATCCAGGGACAAAGTTACTTTCAGATGAGGGTGGGGTCCTGATGACCAATCTAGATCAGTATCGTCGAGTGGTGGAAAAACTCAACTACTTTGGGGTCATGACTCGACCAGACATCTCTTTTGTCGTAAGTGTAGCAAGTAGATTTATGGCTTCTCCAAGAATTCCACACTGGCAGGCAGTTCTCAGAATCATGTGCTATCTAGTCAAAAATCCGAGAAAAGAAATTCGGATGAAGAATCATGGACATACTCGTTTTGAGTGCTTTATCGATGCTGCATGGAATGCAAGTCTGACAGATAGACGGTCTCCATCTGGCTACTCGGTATTCGTTGGCAGAAACTTGGTATCGTGGAAGAGCAAGAAACAGAATATAATAGCACGGTCAAGTTCAGAAGCAGAATATCGAGCCATTACCCATGGTACAGCAGAGGTGTTATATCTTAAGCATCTTCTACAAGAACTGGAAGAAGAAGCAGGATCTAAAGCAGCATATCTGTCGTGTGATAACCAGTCAGCTATCCACATTGCTACCTAATCCTATATTTCATGGAAGGACGAAGCACATTAAAATCGACATCCACTTTGTCTCTGATGAGTATACAAAGGGGTAATAAAGTTTCACCAAGTGAGGACCGACGATTAGATAGCCGATATCTTCACGAGGTCTCTTTTGGGCCTCAGATTCAATTTTGTGTAACAAACTGGACATGATTGACATCTATGCTCCAATTTGAGGAAGGGTGATAAGTATTAGTATGTGTTAAGTATTAGAATTGGGCTTTAGTCCCACATTTGCTAGAATAATAGTGAGAGGGGTTAGCCTCTCCTATATATATGTAACTTCCTCTTTAATAATATGTGAGAGGGGTTAGCCTCTCCTATATATATGTAACTTCCTCTTTAATAATATTTCATCCCATTATTCTATTCTACAAGGCCCACTACTAACATCGACAATAGGAATTTGACAAAGTAGTTGAACTACTATTGTGCATTTCCTTATTCTCTACTTGTCACTCTTCCTTCTCTTCTCCCTCTACACTTTATCTTTTCCCCTCTTCACTTACATTACTCCTTTCTTCCTCCTTTCTTGTCAACCCTTTTCCAAAACCTAGACCTCCAAAGTCAAAAACATTTATATTTTGTTGTCACGGTCCACATTCTCATGCTCTCTGTCTTGAATTCCTTGACGGTGCATGATGATTGATGGCATATCGAACAACTACCCCACACTAACATACGACATCTACTTCTCCATCGCCTTCGCATTTACCATCGGCTATATCGGCTATGGTGATATCATTCTTAGGAGTGAATTTATGAAGATTATTCCATGCATCTGGATACTTGTTGCAATAATCATCACAACGTGATTTTTCTCATCGCTCGAGATGTATAGAAGTTAAAAGGAGATGGTCCATGACAACTTCGTCGCTGAAAAACTATACATTAATTGTTTTGTTATGAAACCCTTATCTATTCACCATTATGTCATGAGTTACACATGACCCTTGGGATCATGTAACTCATGACCCTTGGGTTATGTAACTCATGACCCTTGGGTTGCCCCTTATACCTATATATATGGCCCTTGCCATATGATGAAATGAGAAGAAGAAATATACTATTCTACAATATCTAGTTTCCCTTCAAACACGTTATCAGCACGATTGCTGAAGCAAGGAGAATCAACGTCCAGATCTCGACGTCATCCTTCCTTTTTTCCTAGTCGATCCGACCAGAGGCTGGTAACACTCCTTAAAAATTTTTTTTACAAATTAATTGTTTGAATGAAAATTAGCAATATATATATCTAACAATCTAAGAGTGATATTCTTTATATTGCTAACGTTCAAAACAAACTTGCTTCTTATTAAAATAAATATTGTTCACTGTACAATAATTTTGCTTCTATTCCTCTGTATGAATATTCAATCTGTTACAGTTCCTACTCAAAATGAGAGAAAGGAACTGCATGTGCTTAATACTAATGGCATATTAGAGCAATGAATCGATTCAACATATTCATTTTACTTTAATTATGTTCCGTAAATGAGCTAATACACCTAAAGTTCAAATGGAGATGCTTGTACATAAGAATATATTGATTTTTTATGTTCCGTCAGCCAATGAATTGTTATCTATGAAAAAAAATTAAAGGAAAAAATATTATAATCATCATTTTACTTTAATTCTCTGATCATGCATCTTTCTAGTAGTCAAAATATTTCTACAAGATGCTACTCATCTAGCAGCAACACAATTCTCTTTCATCAGCTATGTCCATGTGACCAGAATGGTGTCTGACTCTGTTTATGACTAACATTTGTTTAATCCACTATGATTTTTTTTCGTTTTACAAATTACAAGATGTTCATAATATCTAACGTTTTATGCCCGTATCAGCTTTTAGCAAAAACATTCATAACGTGAGGCCCATTTTCTACTTATTAACTAAATATGCATAATCTATTCATTGCATATTCAAAGGTTCTTATAACCACAGTACTGTATTTTACTGAACCAGTAAGTTATTTTCTATTTGGTGACATCTTTAGAAGCATATATGTGAGGTATTCAGCCTCCATATTACTTACTGTAATATTGACAGATTACATATTAGCTGCTGGACTGAACTGTTTTATTAAGCACCGTGGTATTTTTATTATGAGCTCTGTAACATTTATATGCATAAATATTTAATTTTAATTTATGCATGTTTTTCACATGATAGATAAAATGGCCAAAATAGCGAATGTCGATTTCGAAGTACTAGATGCTGCTGGAAAAAATTATTTGAGCTGGCACGTGGACCTGAAGTTTCACTTACGTGCCCAGGGCTTATTAGCCACAATTTCAACTCCTCTTCCATCGGCTCCGGCCACTGGTACGGGAAATACAGCAGACACTGCTGTGGTTGTTTCTACAGTGAAAGTCTCTGATATAGATAAGGCGAAAGCCATTATCTACATCAGGAGACACATTGATCGGACCCTGAAGGCCGAATACCTCACTGTAGAAGACCCAAAGGAATTGTGGACTGCACTGGAGGACCGCTATAAACATCAAAAAGATGTAATCCTCCCACGTGCAAGGTATGAGTGGAAAAACCTTCGACTTCAGGACTTTAAGTCCGTAGCTGAGTACAACTCAGCTCTCCATAATATCACCTCACGCCTGAAGTTGTGTGGTGAAGAAGTCTCGGAGTATCGCATGTTGGAAAAAACTTATACATCCTTCCACGAGAAGGACGCAATCCTCATGCAACAGTACCGTGGACGAAAGTTCAAAAAGTACTCTGAATTGCACTCCACCCTGATGATGGCAGAGCAAAACAGAGAACTTCTCTTGGCCACTCATAACCTACGCCCTGCAGGCTCAGCTCCTCTCCCAGAAGCTCATTTTTCTTCCAAGAAGCAGAAGAAAAATAAGGACAGATCTAACATGGGAAATGCCCATAAGAGGCCGGCCAGAAGTCCACCCCGGAACAACTTTCATCCCCAGAGCAGCAAAAGTGGGACAAAGAAAAAGTGGAAGAAGACCACAGAACTGATGTCCATTCCCAAAAAAAATTGGGAGGACAAATGCCACAAATGTGGCATGAATGGACACTGGTCCAGAAACTGTCGCACCCCGCGACATCTACAAAATCTGTATCAAGCGAGCCAGAAGTCTCAAGTTGAAACAAATCTGGTAGAAAAGCAGCCGTCTACTCAGTTCTCGGCGGAAGACTTCGAGAACGACGACCTACTCGACTAGAGCCACTATCTTATTTCATGCTTTTAAAAACTTGTTGCCGCATTTTCATATTATGCTTCTCTTTTAAATTTCTTGAAAAATGATATTTATTCTTACATTTGACAAAGAAAATTTTACGAAGTCTCTCCGAATAGGCTCACCTATTTGGGTATGATGTCAGAAAGAACTTGAGGCTTGGTATTTAATTGGTCCCCTGTGACCTTCCTCCCTCATTTTTCCGCCTGGTCATATTCACGTAGAGCTACCGAAAGGGGATGACCGAATATTATTTTTTGCTCAAATTGTATTTATAAATTATGCATTTTTGTAAGCAACTTATTGACCTCTCTATATCGGTCCGTCGATCGATATAAGAGAATTTTTTTTAAACAAAAATTGTATTTCAAAACCGTTGTTTTAATTACGATGGTTTGTTGTTGTTTTTTTCATAGATATATAGATGAAGTGTGAATGCCTTGTGGACAGCGCCTCGACGCACACAATCCTTCGAAAAAAAAGCTATTTTTATAGCTTATATGATTATGACGGTCCCGTTATTACGATATCAGGACTATCAAACATAATAGAAGGATCTGGTGAAGCAATTATATTGCTCCCAAATAAAACAAGACTAGTAATAAAAGATGCACTATTCTCTCCTAAATCAAGTAGGAAACTCATAAGTTTCAAGGACATTCGTTTAAACGGATATCACTTAGAAACAAATGAAATAAATGAGGCAGAATATCTGTATGTTACTCGTCTAAAAGATGGTTCAAAAACTATCTTAGAACGATTCAAGGGACTCCCGTCGGGTCTCTATCATACTCATATTCAATCAACAGAAGCTAACATGATTGTGCACCAGAAGTGTCATTCATCGCCAAAATTTAAACTTTGGCATAATAGACTGGGTCACCCAGGATCAGCTATGATGAAACGAATCATAAGCCAATCCAGTGGACACAACCTGTAGAACCTGAAGATTCTTCAGAAGTATGATTACTCCTGTCTACCTTGTTTTCAAGGCAAAATTATAACGAGACCATCCCTTTTGAAAGTAGGACTAGAGTCTCCTAGCTTCTTAGAGAGAATTCATGGAGACATTTGCGGACCTATTCACCCCGCAAGTGGTCCATTTAGGTACTTTATGGTACTTATCGATGCATCTACTAAATGGTCTTATGTGTCCCTTTTGTCCACCCGCAACTTAGCTTTTTCTAAGCTATTGGCACAAATAATTAAGTTGCGGGCTCATTTCCCCGATAACCATATCAAAAAATTAAGACTTGATAATGCGGATGAATTTACTTCACAGGTTTTTCAAGACTATTGCCAAGCAACTGGCATCGAAGTTGAACATCCTGTAGCTCATGTTCACACCCATAACGGGTTAGCAAAATCTCTTATTAAGAGGTTACAATGGATTGCTCGTCCATTGTTGATGCAGTCACAGTTGACTGTGGAAGCTTGGTGTCATGCTATATTGCATGCCGCATCACTTATTAGAATACGGCCTTCTGGAGGTCATATTCTATCTCCGATGCAGCTCGCTTATGGTTCACCTCCAAATATCTCACATTTGAGAGTTTTTGGTTGTGTTGTTTACGTCCCCATTGCTCCCCCACAGAGGACCAAAATGGGTCCACAACGTCGATTAGGTATCTACGTTGGGTTTGACTCACCCTTTATAATTAGATACCTAGAACCCCTGACGGGTGACGTATTTAAGGCACGTCTTGATGACTGTGAGTTTGATGAAGGATTATTTTCTAAACTGGGCACACAGTCTAAGAAGCTAGAAGCTTCTAAGACAATTTCTTGGGACACAAAAAACTTTGTCTCATTTTGATCCGCGTACAAGTCAATCTGAAGATGAGATCCTGAAGATATTACATCTTCAGAACACTGTACATCTACTTCCGGATACATTTACTGACAACCAGAAGATTGTCAGATCACACGTCCCTGCTGCCAACACGCCAGCTAGGATTGACATCCCCAAAGATGGATGCAATCCGCCGGCAGCAGAAATGGCAATACCTCAATTAAAAAGAGGACGCCCACCAGGTTCGAGAGACAGTCCCTCGTAAAAGAAAAAACCCTGGAGAAATTAAGAAGATCCTAACACAGGATGCTGAGCTCAGATCAGCTACCTCTCCCCTCCTAGTTTCCCCTGAAGAGGAACAAACAGGAGAAATATCATTAAATTATGTACGTACTGGAGAGGTACTGAACAGAAAAAGCACAGTCGTCGACGACGATTTTTCGTTCAATATTGTCGTTCACGTCACTGAAAATGACGATGACATCGATCCACGGTCTCTAGCAGAATGTAAACGCAGAGGCGTTTGGCCAAAGTGGAACGAGGCAATAGGAGTAGAGCTGGACTCACTCTTGAAACGCGAAGTCTTTGGACCTGTAGTCCAAACACCTGAAGGTGTAAAACCTGTGGGATATAAATGGATCTTCACAAGAAAAAGAAATGAACACAACATAGTTGTGCGCTACAAAGCGCGTCGTGTAGCACAAGGTTTCTCCCAGAAACCGGGAATAGATTATGAAGAAACATATTCTCCGGTCATGGATGGGAATACCTTCAGATTCCTGATCAGCCTCTCTTCTCTGAAAAGCCTAGAAATGCAGCTCATGGACGTTGTGACTGCATATCTTTATGGCAATATAGATAAAGATATCTATATGAAACTCCCTGAAGGATATAAATTTTTACCAGAGAAAACAGATAGACCTCGGGACACCTATTCTGTAAGGTTACAAAGATCATTGTACGGTCTTAAACAATCAGGAAAAATGTGGTATAACAGACTAAGTGAGTTTCTTGCTACGCAAGGATTTACTAATGATAAAGTCTGCCCGTGTATCTTTATAAAAAGATCGGAAACAGGATTTGTTATAGTCGCCGTTTATGTCGATGATTTAAATCTCATTGGATCTCCTGCAGAGATCACTGAGATATCTGAAAGCCTTAAGACAACTTTTGAAATGAAAGACCTAGGGAAAACAAAGTATTGTCTTGGCTTACAGATCGAACACCTAAAGGGTAGTATCCTGTTACACCAATCTACATATACACGAAGATTACTTAAACAATTCCACATGGATAAATGCCATCCCCTTAGTACACCAATGGTCGTTCGATCATTGGACGTAAAGAAGGACCCTTTCCGTCCACTGGAAGAGGGGGAGGAATTATTAGGTCCTGAAGTACCTTACCTAAGTGCCATTGGGGCACTACTCTATATAGCTAACTGTACGCGTCCTGATATAGCGTTTTCAGTTAACTTATTAGCCAGATACAGTACAGCGCCCACAAAGTGCCACTGGAATGGAGTGAAGCATCTTCTGCGCTACCCCCAAGGGTCTATAGACCTAGGACTATATTACACGAATAGTGGGTCTTCCACTTTACTTGGTTATTCAGATGCAGGTTATAGATCAGATCCCCACACAGAGAAATCACAAACTGGATTTGTATTTACTTTCGGTGGTACGGCTATCTCCTGGAGGTCCGTCAAACAGACCAGTGTGGCTATCTCATCCAACCATTCTGAACTCCTGGCAATCCATGAAACAATCAAGGAGTGTGTTTGGCTTCGCTCCGTCATTCAGCACATTTTGGCATCTACTGGCCTGAAGACTGGTGAACTTGAGCCTACTACCCTTTTTGAAGATAATGCAGCATGCGTAGCTCAACTTCAGAAAGGATACATAAAGAATGACAAGACGAAGCACATATCCCCCAAATTCTTCTGGACGCACGACCTTCAAGAGAAGGAACAAGTCAAAATACAACAAATTCAATCTTGTAATAACTTAGCAGATTTGTTTACCAAAACACTGCCACGATGTACTTTTGTAAAGCTTGTAAGAGGAATAGGGATGAGGCAACTAAAAGACCTGCAAGCCTGAAGCTTGTATAGATCAGGGAGAGTAAAACTATAGGATTGTACTCTTTCCTTAGGACTGATGGTTTTTCCCACTGGATTTTCCACAGCCAAGGTTTTAATGAGGCAAACTAAGTTTACTCTGGATCCAGCAGTATCCATCCCATTAGCTTATTGAATCCTGAAGTATTTCATAAGTGGATCCAAGGAAATGGATGAATAAGGGGGAGTGTTATGAAACCCTTATCTATTCACCATTATGTCATGAGTTACACATGACCCTTGGGATCATGTAACTCATGACCCTTGGGTTATGTAACTCATGACCCTTGGGTTGCCCCTTATACCTATATATATGGCCCTTGCCATATGATGAAATGAGAAGAAGAAATATACTATTCTACAATATCTAGTTTCCCTTCAAACATGTTTGAATTTCTTCTTTCCTATAAAGCTTTCAATTTATATGATGAAAGCATATAAATAGTTTTAGTTTTGTATATCCTTAACGTATAGATTTTAACATGAAAGAAGAGGCACTTGACTGCGTAATTGTCTATTTTATCTGCCTATTGTTGGAGTCGATACGGGGATTTCACCTTCAAGATCCAAGAAGGAAAGATTTTGGTTATCGCATGGATACCCTTTCTCAATCACGTATGTTTTAAGACTGTTCATCTTAGCAAAATCAATCATTAACGAGGGAATACTAACATGTCAGTTGCTACTCTTGTCGGCGCCAAGTAAGCAGTGTTCTAAATTGTGGCCCAGGCGGCCGCCTAGGCGCTAGGCGGCCTTCAGCCGCATCGAAAAACCCTAGGCTGCCGGCCTAGACGCTAGGTGGTGCTAAGCGGTCCCAGGCAGCCTGTTTGGATTTAAATTTCAAAAAAAAATAAAAATAAAATTCAAATTTGAAAAAAATAGATTTGAAAAAAAATAAAAATAAATTACCAGCTGGTGGTGGTGGTGGTTGCTGCTGGCGGCGGTTGGTGGTGTTTCCTATGAGAGATGGAGAGGAGAGGTGATGGAGAGAAGAGATAGGGAGGAAAGGAGAGAGAGAGAGGAGAGTCATGTTTTTGTTGCTCTCTCTATCCTCTCCTCCTCTTTTATTAATAAAAAACAAAACCTAGGGTAGGATTCGAACCCAATACCACCCCAAAACAACATAACTTATATATATCTGCTAGCCACAAGAGCACATAAACTTTTGTGTTAATATGTTACATAAAAATTATTTATATCTATACATATTGAAAAAAATAAAAATACAAATAAAAAATTCAGTTGGGCGCTTAGGCAGCCATCCGGCGCACCGAATCCGCCTAGCAAAATTATGAACATTGCAAGTAAGATCGATTTACTTTCAACTAAGTTTACATTTACATGCTTGCATTAATTAAACATCTTGTAGTAGTTGTGAAAAAAATTGCATTGTTCCAAAGACTTGTTGGAATTAGAAGATTGGATATAGATTGTAGGTTGTGAATCTGGATATATAGGTTGTGGGTTGAGAACCGAATATTGAAGAGGTAGATCTCGTACTCCACTGTGTCCAACCTTTCCGGCCATCCCACCTAAGCCTACACCTCCAAACTATTTCCAACTCGCTAACAGATAATTCAACAATTTCTTTCGAACATTTTTTTAACTTTGTATATAATTGTAGGAAAGCTCAAATTGAATCCAAGTAGTCCCACTTTAGTAAATAACAGAAAGGTAGCAAACAAAGTAAACCCGAAGTCACTAGTCATAGACAAAAAGAAATCCTAGTCATAAAGCAAGTTAATTATTTACTATTTAGGATATGTACTAGAATATGTATTTATGGCCACATATCCTAATCTAAAACAGCTAACTAATGTTCAAAGGAATCAACTTAGTTTTTAGGACAATTCTTGAATCATCTGTTTCTGCAAGATAGAAACCCTAATCCTAAAAAACTATCAAATCCTAAACCAATTTGGTTTTGCATCAAAACTTTTGTCTTCAATATTAAACCACATATTCAAAATCTCAACCCATAATCTATATCTAATCTTCTGATTGCAACAAGTTTTTGGAATAATGCAAAAAAACGAAGAAGTATATCCATGAGTATTATAGGACATTTAATTAGTGCAAGTATGCAAATTAAAAATTACTTGAAAATAAACAAATGTTACTTGGCACCAACAAGAGTATCAACAGACATCTTATTGTCCCCTTGCACTGCTTCTGCCACTAAGATGAACAATCTCGAGAACAAAGTGATGAAGAAAGATATCTGATATCCATATGATATCAAAGTCCTCATTGAGAGATACACTGAGCTCAAAGGATCATCATTCTCGAACATGCACGCATATAGTAGGCAGATAAGAAAAGGTAATCATGTAGCCAAGTGCATCTCTCGTGTCATGTTAAAATTTATATGTTAATCGGTTGATGTTATGAAAAACTAAAAAATTTATATGCTTCACCATATAAATCAAATACCTTCACATGAAAAAAAAATTCAAAAAATTAACGCATAATCTACGGATGTTCAGGCAATGGCCAACTCCTGGGGCACATACTTCTCGACCAATAAAAAAAAGCACACCGTGATGATTACCATAGCAAATACCCCGCCGTATGGAACAATCTTTATAAAACTGCTATTAGGAATGATATCGCCATAACCGACAATAAAAGAAGTGAAGATGGTGAAGTAGATGATGTCTGTCACAATGGCGTTTTGGTCCAACCTGGTGTAAGTCTAGGTGACGGGTAGTTCTTTGATATGCCATTATGTATCAGCATGGAAACCATAGAGCAAGCGAATGTACGCCATGACAACAAGCTGGAAATATTTCTGAGGTCTAGGTTTGGATGGCATAGCCGGAAAGGATGAACCCCGTGTGGAGTAGGGTGTAGCATAAGGGTATTACCTCCTCACTATCTGGTTCGGGCATAGCTGGTGGAGAGAAAAATGTTCAGAAAATAAATGGTTGGTGAGAGGGGATAAAGAGGAAGAAAGGGGTAATGTAGTATAGAAGGAGAAAAGATGGAGCGTAAAGGGGAAGAGAAAGAAGACTAACGAGTAGAAGGGAGTGTTCACTAATAGTACTACTACTGTGTCGAATTCTCATTAGTCGATACAGAAGTTTGTCTAGTTAATAAAAGTTTGAAAATAAAAGCTTTCCTGATTCCTTCTCATATCTGCCTAATTAAGCCCTAATGATGATGTCATGGCCCCTCCTGGCCATGTTTAGCCAACGGTTCCAATTAACAAATTATACAAAAGTAAGGGTAGGGATTACAGTCTTACAGACAAAGAGGAACAACTCGAAGCAGGCCCCTTCGGACTCGAAATGCCGCTCCGTATGCATATATACACATAATCTAAAGTGATTTCCCAGGGTGCCCCTTACATAGTGTTGCATATTTAAAGAATGAACTATAACTTATCTAAGAACTAATCGATCGCGCCTAAAACTAAAACGTTTATATACCAGATCGAACCACAAGCTATGAAAAATCGTAACATTGTAATATCCCACATTCCAGGAAGCACGACACTAAGAAAGTCGGTTCCGTGTCGTATCCGTGTCCGTACAACCTTGACGCCATTGCTAGAGAAAAGTGAACGAGGAATGGATGAGTACCGGGTGCATCCGTGGAAGATGGCGAGATCGTTGAGAGCGCTGAGGGCGATGCCGCCGGTGAGGCTGAGGAGGACGACCGGTACTGCTTTCCGACGGAACGAAGAGCCCTTCTTCTTGATTTCGCTTCCGAGGTCTTCCGACGCAGCCGAGAAGAATCTGGAGGAGGAAGAAGTTCTCATCATGGAAATACTGATCAATCGAGAATTGGATCAAACGGAAGGAGAGACATGGCTATTAGATCACTACTACCTCTGAGAAACGTTAGGGTTAGGGTTTCTGAAAATTCCTCGGAGAGAGGAACCGGAAAGAGACGCCATGGTTCTCCTCAGCATCTTCCTCTTCCTCTTCCTCTTCTGGGGTTTAGAGAGGTCCAAGTAGTGCCTTTATTTGGGCCCGAGAGTCTGGACCCCCAATATAAATCCTACCCGAACCCGCTCTAGATTTTTTTTTATGGAAAAAAAGAGAGAAAATTTTTGACTTTCGTCCCACTTACTACTATGATTTTGTACTTACCCCTACAATGAGATATTTATTAGACTTAAGCCCCATTTTGACAGTCAAATGCTATTTTGACCGTTAAATCATTCTTTATACGGTTAAAAAAAAAAATACATCATACGTATCCTTGGAAACAGCTTCCAAATTAAACCCCCACCCCCTTCTCTCTTTCTCTCTCTCCCCTCTCTCTCCCTCTCTCTGAAAACTCTTCTAAAAATCCTCTTTATTTCTCTCTCTCTCTCTCTCTCTCTCTCTCTCTCTCTCAAAAAATCCCATCTCTGGAAAACCCTCTCCCTACATCCTCTCTCCCTCTCTTTCTCTCTCTCTCTCTCTCACACACAGACTTAATGACCCCGCTCTCTCTCTAGGTCTATATTTTTTTATTTTTAAACCCCATCAGGTGATAGTTGCAGCAATGGGAGAAGGATTAATATATATGCTTGGAGGTTAGTATTTCGACAATAATTCAATTGTGTTATTTTAGAAATTGAATTTATGTACATAGATTGTTCCTAAATTATTGTAATCACCAAATGTTCATATTCTGTTGTATTTGGTAATTGTTGATTTGATTAATATTTTCTAAATTGCATCTGAAATGATCTTGCAGTGCCATAAAGAAATGCTTTGCCAATTTTGTGGTTTGAAAGACCATGAAACAAGATCATGCTGCTGGATTTACACAAGATGTAAGGAGAGGGCATGCATGTAATGGAATTAGGTTCTTGCTGACAGTGGAGGGGAAAAAGTTCCTAAAATGTCAATTTGAGCATTGTCCTGGTTTTGAATGGCTTAAGGATGCTGCTAATAAGCATATCGATTCTAACATGAGCAATTCAACAATTCTTAGCTGCTTCAAATGTGACACCACTGGACATATTATGAATCAGTGCCCGTGGATAGGCATGCCATGTCAAACATTGAGATGCAAAGGCCACATAAATGTCTACACCTCAAAACAAGTTGAAAGTAGAGAAAGAAAATTCATCCAGTGCTTTGAATGCAAGAAAGCATTCCAATGGCTCGAAGAAGCCATAGCTCCAAAGGAGAAGGAGGATAAGTCCCACTCCAGGATCAATATTGAAATGGATTTTAATGAGTTTTGTCACCTCTTTAGTAAGGCTAACCTAAAAGGGAAGGGACCAATGTGATGAACTAAATGTTCTGTATTTGAGATGTTCTTTTTGCTGTTAACAATATGTAATGTCTTTGTTGATGTATAACTTATGTAATGGATTTGAATGCATCAGTGATATGAATGTAAGGTTCTAGTTAGTGTTAAGAAGCACTTGTTGGTTACTTTCTACGAGTATAGAAACAATTTGTCTTTCTCATCTACTCTGCAAAAGAAACCATCTCCAGCATGCTGATTCTTTGCAAGCTTATGTGTATATACATATATAGTGAGAAAACACACATTGAGTAGCAGCAGATATAATAGAAATGAATGTCACCAGCTTCAGTTAAAAGGATTCCCATTTTGTAGCTTCTTTGTTGAAAGTATCTTTTTACATGGCCGATCTGCGGCACATTCTCGATCTCTCTAAACACGAAGGCACGTCGTTGCACTATCCTCATCCCTATACCAGAATTAAAGAAAAACATGCCATGACAAAAGCATATGGGAACAACATGCTATTAGTTGTCCAAGTTCAGATCAGCCAGTGGACATCTAATATTTGCACATTAGAACATGTAATATTTGGAGAAATAAAAAATTTATTAGGAAAGCAATTTCTTTGGCTGAGTAATACATAACTAGGCATAAGTCTTTATTGTATTGGATGGTTATATATTTCTTTGGGAAAGAACTAATGAAGATATCTCAAATGAGTAGGCATATATAGATCAAAAACAAAAAAGTTCTTTGGAAGAAATGAAAAAGCAACCAGACCACTTAGCCGAACTATATACCAAGGAACAAATACCAGTAATTCGGAATATACATTTATCATGAAACATCAAATAAAGCCAATTTGTGATTGAATATAACATTTGGAATTCAATAACCACCAAATAAAATATTAAGAAAATCTCAGTTCCTTTCCCATGTTTACAGAAGTCTACTACCATAATAAATCTCAGGAACAACACCACATTGGCACATTGCCATCTTGATTCGTAACAAACTGACACTGATAAAAGATGATTGGTGCCCAAAAAGATAAAACTATAGAAAATCTCAGCCCATGTTCACAGAAGTCTACTACCACAATAAATTTCTAAAATGAGCATAGGAATCAACAATCCAAATATTTCAAGAGTATATAAGAGAGTGTGCCCATGGTCCCATGCATAATTACTGAAGTTCATTACACAACCCAAAGATGACTTCTTAACCAAAACATGACTTCATTACACTTCTGAAGTTCATAATCAACAACCAAAAAATAAATAGTTACAACATTACTAAAGTTCATTACACTAGTTATGCCCATTGGTCCTATAATTAGGCCTAGCTGAAGTCATGTTTGAATTCCCCACCCTGAAGCATGCTCCATTTGACATCCCATAAATTGCTCTGACTCTTGTCCCAATTGTTGATGTTGTAGCTAAGGCCTCGTTTGGTTGGCGGAATCTTCCGGTTGGGAAAGGAAAGTGATTACTTTCCTATGTTTGGGCGTCCAAGGAATTGAGGAGGAAAGGAAAGTGATTCCCAATGGAAGGGAAATTAGGGGGGAAAGTGATTCCATCCATCCAAGGAAGGAATCACTTTCCCACATTGAAGTATTCACTTTCCTTTCCAAATTCCTTGGCATTGCCAAACATCGGAAAGGAAAATCAATAGGAATTAAAGTTTCCCAAAGGAAAGGAAATGGCAAGGAATTGATTTCCTTTCCCTTCCATTCCGCGAACCAAACGAGGCCTAAAGGTGGTGGTGGTGCAGGGTGCCTCATCATGGCTGGTTGACTCATTATAACTGGAGTATTTGGCTGGCTCATCATGGGTGTAGAATTTGGCTGACTGTAGATCCTGGTAGGTCCATTATACAGACTAGACACATCATAGCCACCTGAAGATCCAGGCTGAGATAGGATTTGGGACATATGATTGTAGAGCCTAGTAGTTCCACTATATATACTTGATACATCATAATCCCTTGAAGATCTAGGCTGAGGCTGGGATGAAGATTGACTCACATATGCTGGGACTAGATGGCTTGCATTGGGAGTGCTTTTCTTCTTAGCATTTGTAATCTTTGTTGGTCCTTTTCCATTGGCACCTGCCTTTGCTGGACCCATACCTTTGTCTCCTTCATTTGAAGCAATATTTGCTTGGTTGTTCTGACCTTTTTGCTTATTTGTAAGTCCACCTTTGCATGTCTTTGAGTTATGATGTAGGAAGAAGGCATACCTATTTTCCCATTCTTCCATTCGCCAAAATAGTGGAATATAAACTTCCTAAAACCCTCGTAAATCAGTACCCCGAAACCAACAAATATACAAACTTGCTTTATAACAGCCTTGAATTAAATTGACATCAAAAAGCATGTGACTTAATTAAAACATATGGTCAAATAAATGTTTAAAAAAACTTAGAAGAACATATTAAGCACCTTATATATGTCGACTACAATTGCCCATAAAAGAATGCCAACACCGATAAATAAAATTGGAAGGAAAGTATGTTTGTTTGGTCGTAGGGAATTGGCTAGAGATACCAATTCCACGAGAAGAAGAAATTTTGTTAGTTTGTTTTTAAGAATTTAAGAATTTTGTCACATTTCAAACCAATATATAAAGCTAGAGAAATAGAATTCTCAGAATACATGTGAAAACAAACTCCTACAATTTAATGCAACAACTAAGCATCTACGGGTCATAAAACACAAACTTGTTCTTATCATTCGATGAACCAGCTATCAATATGTTCTTCAAACAGATTCTAGGGTTCCTCGTTCCACAATCCTTACTAGCGATGATCAAACAGCTTTTGAAAACTGAAAAATAAATACATTTTAACTCATTTGAGATGAACTACCAATAAAAAATAATTTTTTGGAGCAAATTCTTGCAACTCCAAACTCATAACTTCCGAAGATGGGAGCTAAAATCAAAGGGGAAGTCACTTACCAGACTTTTCCGGAGAAGTACATGAAGAAGAACCAGCATGTGGTGATCACCGGTTTAATGGACAACTGGAGAGCTCGCAACGATTGTGTCATGGACGATGAGCAGCCGAATGATTGTGTCATGGACTTTCGTGGAGGTGTACAACGAAGATCTGGTTTGCAAAGAATTTTGATTTTTGTAGAGGAGGAAAAATAGAGAGAGGGTTTTCAGAGAGAGAGATTGAGAGAGGGAGAGGGTTTTCATTGAGTTTGAGAGAGAGAGAGAGAGAGAGAGAGAGAGAGAGAGAGAGAGGGTTTTATAGAGATAGAGACGAAAGAGTTCTGAGAGAGAGAGAGGAGTTTTCATTGAGATGGTGAGGAGTTTTCAGATGGAGGAAAGGAGAGAGGAGAGAGAGAGGAGGGTGGGGAAGACAAAGAGTCATGCAATTTAATTGGGAAGCTCCCAAGGATATGTGTTGGAGATTCCCCAAAGATACGTATTGTATATATTTTTAAACGTATATGAGAAAGAAAATTTAACGGTCAAAATAGCGTTGACTGTCAAAATGGAACTTTAAGTCTAATAAATATCTTATTGTACGGGTAAGTACAAATCATAGTAGTAAGTGGGACGAAAGTCAAAAATTTCCAAAAAAAAAAAAAAAAACCCATGCAAGTCACTTAAATCTACACTAATAAATGAAGGAAAAAAAATTGGACTTTAAAATTCTATTTAACAAAATGGTGTATTTAAAATTTTATTTATCAATATAGTATTCTTTAGTGTCGCATCTTCATTCCACTTTAGTTTGATGTATCCATCTATTAGAAATCTGTCAAGATCACATGGTTATTCATTCTAAGCCTTTTGGCTATTATCATATAAGGAGTTCGACTACAGAAACTCAAATAAAAACTTGTGATATAAATGTAACACGCGGATTTTACTAACATTAAAAGTGACTCATTTTTCTCTTTAGCTCGGGATGAGATGCATGTGATAAAATAGTTTTTCATGGTTGAGTTTTAAAAATTAGGAACTCATGAGTTCCTTTAGGATTTTTGTTATATAAAAAAATGGAAAACCCATAGAATGGTTCATTCTCACGGATATAATACAAACAAAGAATTCATCTCTCCATATCTCGCACTACAGATATACAAACCCGACGTTTGCCTTTAAACAAGTAAGAAGATCTCAATTTTTTTATATCCAACGAATCTTCTTCTAAAACCACAACAAAGATGTTCCTCGCGACATGCAAAATTTCTCGAAAACTAACGTGGCCCTCTATAGTAGCAAAGTTGTTCCTCGCAGCACATAAAGTTCCACGGGAACTAATGTGGTCCTCTACAGCAACAAAGCTTTTTCTCACAAAACATAAAGTTCCTCAGGAATAACATGATTCCCCGCGAAATTAGCTAGAAACTTATGCGGAAGCCATCATTGCCCTTGCGGCATTCTAATCATTCCTCATATAACCAATCACACATATTCTCAGCAAACTCATAACTTTTCTCATATTCTGCAACCTCGATTATTTATTAGTAGTTTGTTAGAAGCAAACATCGCGAAAGGCATAAAAGTTTATTATAAGCAAACTTCGCGGAATAGAGTAGCTTTGCAGAATGGAACTATCCTATGACTTAGAAGTTTTTCATAAGCAAACGTCGCAAAAGACTTAGCACAGTTCACCAGAGGCAAACACCAAGGCTCAAAAGTTTACCATAAGCAAACTCTGCGAAGTAGAGTAGCACCGTAGAGTGGAGCTGCCCCATGGATTAGAAGTTTTCTAGAAGCAAATGTCGTGGAAGACTTATTAGTTTAGTAAAAGAAAATTTCGTGGAAGTTTTGCAAGAAGCAAAGGTCACGAAAGTTTGCAAGAAGCAAACGTCACAAAAGTTTGCCAGAAGCAAAGCTCGAGGAAGTTTGCCAAAAGAAAATGTCGTAAAAGTTTGCCAAAAGCAAACACCAAGGAAGTTTGCCAAAAATAAACATCGCATGACATAGTAGACCCGCGGAATAGAGCAACTATGTGGAATGAAGATATCCCGCATAATAAAGCAGCTCCACATAATGGAGTTGCATTGTGGAACATAGCAGCTCTACAAAATATAGCAGCTCTATGGAAAGGACCTGACCTACGAAACATACCATCTCTATGAAATAACAACTCTATGGAATGGAGCTGCCCTGCGAAATATAACAATTCGAGAAATGACACAACTCCACGAAATATAGCCCAACAAAGCACTACCTCACGGAATCTACTTTGCCCACATCAAACAAGACATGAAAACT
This sequence comes from Iris pallida, assembly GCA_029216955.1. Classification (NCBI taxonomy): domain Eukaryota; kingdom Viridiplantae; phylum Streptophyta; class Magnoliopsida; order Asparagales; family Iridaceae; genus Iris; species Iris pallida. The sequence continues at coordinate 24,001,047 of JANAVB010021796.1, forward strand.
ATATAGGTTCCTAAGGGGCGATTCCCCCCGATTCCTGCACAAATCGGTGCATGGGATTCCTGCGCAATCGGCGCATGTGATTCCTGCACAATCGGCGCATGGGATTCCTGCACAATCGGCGCATGGGATTCCTGCACAATCGGCACATGGGATTCCTGTGCCAATCGGCGCATGGAATTCCTGCACAAATCGGTGCATGGGATTTCTGCACAATCGGCGCATGGGATTCCTGCGCAATCGGCGCATGGAATTCCTGTGCAATCGGCGCATGGGATTTTAAACTCACGTTGCGTCTTCAGTACATGCGCGTAAGGAACCTACACGCATGACATGCTCGGAGTCAAAGAATGCATTGTCGGGACTTCACGGCGCATGGCCTCCCGGGCGCATGGGGTTCCCGGCACATGGGGTTCATCGTCCCCAAACAGCAAGTTCAGCCATGAGAGTTCTGAAAACTTGTAATGGCCATAACTTACTCATCCGAAGTCGAAATCAAGCGAAACAAAAGCCAAAACTGCATGAAATTGAATTCTCTATAACATGGAACAACTAGTTTTTGGAAATACCAAGTTTTTAGAGATCAAAACCAAGAAAACTAAATAAGAAGGAACTTAAAACTTAGATCTCCAAAAATATAACCATCAAAACTGAAAACTTCCAGTTCTAAAGAGGCTTAGAATCTAGTAAGGAAGAGAATGGAACAACAAAACATGAGATCCATCATGAAGCAAGTTTGCACTTGCCTAAGCTCTCCCCCCTCTCTCTCCCTCCTGGTGGTTGAAGAAGTAATGGTGGAGAAGAAGTAGTAATGAAGAGAGAGAGTGTTAGGTGGAAATATATATGAGGGTGATGGTGGTAGGTGGGAGGGTTCACCTTTAGTTCATGATGAACCAAAGCAAACCAAGCCAAGCCGAACCAACCCAAGAATAAACCAATCAATGAAATGCTAGAATAAATCAAATAGGGAGACATGCACTACGGGTCAAATTACGTATACGTATACCAAGATACGCAATACGAACCACAGGCATTACAACTCTATCCACCATAAAAGAATTACGTCCTCGAAATTTAATTAAGAGTCTAGAGGGGCAAGGACTAGCTATACTAATCACAAGCAAGCTATACTAGGCAATCAATCAATCATGCAAGCAAGGAATCGAAGGCATGAGGTATAAGGAGGACATTATACCTCACGAGTCAAACAGGTCGGGATATCGCGATCGGATATCATCCTCACGCTCCCACGTTGACTCACCCAAAGAGTGATGACCCCAAGCAACTCGGACTAACTTGATAGTCTTGTTCTTGAGTATCTTCTCTCTCCGGTCCAATATAGACACGGGTCTCTCCTCATACGAAAGGTTGGTACTAACAACCAATTCCGAATGATCCAGGATATGGCTTAGGTTCGGGATATACCGTCGTAGTTGAGATACATGGAACACATCATGCACCTCTCTTAGCGACGGCGGAAGAGCGAGACGATAGGACACATCACCTACTCGCTCCAGAATATCGAACGACCCTATATACCTAGGACTAAGCTTTCCCCGTACGCCGAAACGAATGACGTCACGTTTAGGCAAAATCCTCAGGAATATATGGTCGCCGACCGAGAATTCAAGGGGTCGTCGATGAGAATCGGCCCAATGACGCTGGCGATCTTGGGCAATTCGGAGATGATCTCTGACTCTCCTGACCACTTCAACGGTCTGAGCAATCATTTCCGGTCCGAGCATCTGTCTCTCTCCGACATCGTCCTATGCTAGCGGGGATCGACACTTCCTACCATACAGTGCCTCGAACGGTGCCATCTAGATACTAGCCTAGAAACTATTGTTGTAAGGGTCCTTCTGTCATACTGGTTAATGATACTACATAATTCTTTTAAATCTAAGTTCTTAAAAGCAGAGATCATTTTGGGTACAAGCTAAAAGGGTCCTTCTGTCATACAGGTGTAAATAGTCTGAAGCAACACGGTATACTAGTTTTCGGACTACCGCTAGCTGAAAATCGGCCCCTACAGCTAACCTAAAGTGATCAATACTTTATAGACTTAAGATTTATTAAGGTCTTCTTACAACTATTGTCTAGTTCTAGATCCAAGGCACTGAACCCGGTCCCCTAGGTTCCAGAATATATCAGCATATCTAAGCCCTATATTTTGATTTATAAATACTTTATATTTTATTGTTACCCAATGATTTTATAGCACATATAAGGATACATGTAATTGATACATCTTATGCTTATAGCTACAAATAACTTAATCTTTTTGTTGTTTGAGATCTTTCGATTCCATGGATATACTTATATCGTCATAATATTTTATATTCTTTAAATCGATCTATAATCCTGGATTGATCTCAATTTTATGCAAAGAGATATGCATTTCGTCTTTAGATTTGGAGTTTCATTTTGTGGACAATATTATCTTTTTATGTTTTCACAAAAGGTAGCATATGTTGATCTATATTGTCTATTGTGAGATACTATTTTATAAATCAATTTATGTTGCATAGATAAATTTATGTTGTCTTTTGACTTACATGATTATTCTTCGTATTTTGATTTATAAATGCTAAATTGAAATATCTTTTGATTGTCTCATCTTAAGTGTTCATTTAATGGATATTATCTCTCTTTTGTCTAAAGATGATTGTTTCCATATTCATGATACTCGTTATATTCATGTTTTATTATTCTTTTCTTATTCAAGTTACTGTCTGTAGCTGTAATTCTTTACGGGAGAGAAGTCAGGCATATTAAATTTCTCTCTCTCAAAGTGTTTTTTTTCTTCTTTAAAGCCTACGGTTATCAGATGGACACCGTGCTAGGGTTTTAAAAATGGAAGAAATGAACTTTGATAAGAAGACCTAATATTTTGATGAATTAGTTTCTTACTTATGGAAATATTTCTCTGGATTTTAAATCTGTCAATACTATTAACTTTGGATATAGCCATGTAAAGGGAGAGCAGTTAATTGTTTCAAATCAATTATTGATCTGACATGCTATACATCTAGAATAATATATATTTGAACATTTATATAGTCCTATTTTATTTATTTAATATAGCTATTTATGATTTATGGATTCTTTTATTAAAGTTGTTTTTGTGATAAAAAATTCGAATCGTCAGCTGTCAGTTGAGGACTAAACGGTCACATTCGAACATTTATCAAGACAACTTTTCATAATAAATTCTGCATTTCAAAAATCTTTTGATTTCTCTCTGTTATTTTTAATATGTCTGTTATTTGAATGCTATTATTGAGACAATTTTTTTTAACTTGAAATCATTTTTGTTACATATAGTTTTTTGGAAATATATTTTTATTGTTTATCTTTAAGCATTTATTTATTGGATATTTCTTTTACTTGCCTAAAGATGATACTTGTTTTTAGCTTGAACTTTATATGCATTGATCAAAGGAAATAAAGATGTATATCTCGGATATTCCTTAGATCTCGTGTTTATTTATTTCATCTATTTTATGCATATAAATGTTTTTGAACTAAATACACATATTTTAAAGGGAAGCAAATTAATTGTTTCAATTCAGTTATACCCTTAATATGTGGTAGACCTAGTTCATCATGGACATATATTTTTTATTTAAATATCTTGTTGACTTGTTCATGATATTTTAATTTATGAGAGGATATATGATTCTTCTTGATTCTCTTATTTTCATGGGTTTACAAGTTATAGTTTTCCAATATTATCTTGATTTTCTTATCTTGATAATTATTGAGCTATCGTTATTTTGTCTTTTCTTGTTAAGGTTTTATCTCAAAGTTCATTATTATCTATATTTAGACTGATCATACTTTACGGGGGAGCATTCAAGTCGACTGAATATCTCCTTCTTAAGTATCATGTCTCCATTACCTTCATGTTTATCTAATGAATATTCATATATCATGCTATAGTAATTGAGTTCAAATACATGAACTTTGGTATAGATTTTGCATAGATTCTAGTATATCTATTTTAATTTCCTTTTAATGGTTATACTCTTTCTAGAATTGATTCACTAATTTGTATGGGCAAATTATGAATAATACTTTTTGTGATCATTGTTGAAAGTCTCATTATATATTTTATTGATATATACTAGATCTGCGAATTTAATTCCTCATGAATTATTTACTTTTTAATTAGATTTGATTTCTACTATATTGGTATCTACTTTTTAAACTCTTTATTGGTCTCATTCAAAACTATAGTCAATTTCTTTATTAGATTGTGTTTTGAATGGTTTGTTTCAAATTTCTATCCTGATTGTTGTTCATGATTATTTCTGTCTTCCTTCTGTTATGATTAATTTTATTTTATATTCATTACGGGGGAGCTTATTTTTTATCATGTCAACGGAGGAAAAATAAGTTTAAGTTAACACACAATCTTCTAGTAATATGTGTTTATTAGTGGTACATGTATCTATCGTATCTGTCTTAAACTTAACCGATTTGCCATAATCAAAAAGTGGGAGATTGTTAGCCCAATAATTATTTTATATTTTTGAATATGGCTAATCAATTAAGTTTAACATAATCATGTCACTAATATTCATATATTCACTATCATATTGCTACTTAAACTTAGCATTGTCCTACTGCTCACTAAATGTTATATTATTATCATACTACTTTGTTCGTCTAACATGTACTTGTAGACATGTAGTAAGCATGATCAAACCAGGACATATGCGATGAAAAATTGATGACGGGTCAAAGACGACGTTAAATCAGAAGATTTCTTTGAACCATCCAGCGACCTACTGGGGCCTTGTACTGACCGGGGTCGAGGGGGCAGCATCCCCCGTGGGGGTTAGGGGGCGAAGCCCCCGAAAGGTATTTAGATTTTCAGATCTGTTTATCTTTGGACATCTGCCGTGAAGGAAAAAGGCGTCTTCAAGTCTACTCAAAGACGTCATCAAAAGGGCTATTGGTTTTTGCAAATTATTCTGTATTTTTCTATTTATTGAGTCTAGATAATTTGTGAGTTGGGATCACTGACAATTTCGTAGACCACTCTCATAAACCCTTTTGACCCAAACCAAACCATCATCCAAAAACCCCGCTGAACCAAAACTGACCTGAAATCAGCCTAGCCGAACTCGGCCAGAGTTCTGCCCGAACTCAAATCAAACTCGGTCCCCTGGGATTTCTCCTGGTCAACTGCATTACCTATTCTTTTGGATCACCAACGTTCAAAATTATGAACGTTAGCCTACCGAGTTATGTCCGAACTCTGTCTCAAAATTACCTATAAAAAAAGAAGAAATTCTCATTTCTATTCACTCATTCACACTTCATCTTCTCTATCTATTCTAAGGTACAAGCTTGGAGTATGAGTATTCGAGTGGTACAAGCTTGGAGTATAAAAGTTAGCCTACCGAGTTAGCCTACCGAGTTCGATTATGAGTATTCGAGTGGTACAAGCTTGGAGTATAAAAGCTTTCGTCAGAAAGGTGTTTGAAGTTTGTTCGTGGACTTCGGATTAAAACACGACAGTGTTGAAGTTTGTTCGTGGGCTTCGGATAAAAATACAATGGTGTTGAAGTTGGCATGTTCTTTGGAGTAAAGCACGCGGTGTAATCTCTATTCAAAATAGTGGATTAAATAGTGGACAAGAGTTATCGCGACTGGACTAGTCCTCTCAGAGGAAAACCAGTATAAACCTCGGTGTTTGCGTTTGTTCTTTTGAACTTATTTACTTTACGCATATACTTTTATACTGCCTGCTTCATATTGTTTGATTACTACCATAAATATTTTTAAGTGATGATTACTATTCCGCTGCACGCATACACTATATTCACCCCCCTCTAGAGGTGCTCAATTGGTCCTACAAATTATTCAAAAGGGTAATCTGAAACTATAAATAGGAAATTGACTAATATACCCAATATAACTATTAACCCAATTATAATTATATATTTATATACCTGAATTGATGATAAGAAGATCTGTTTCAATATAATTGCCTTCAATCGTCACATCTCGTTCTTGTTTTCTAGCTCTTTTCAATGTATAATAGCAGCTTCTTGAAAGTATGTCTATAGATCTAGTAAAAAATACTAGGTCGTCAAACGATCATGCAAGCCCTCAATCAAGGACGAGGAAATAAAATAAAATAAAATAAAATAAAATATATTAATAAACTAAAAAATGATCCGATTCTTGGAATTCCAAAGGAACTGGGAAATTAATTCAGAGAGATTATAAAGTTAACTTAAAACATGGCTCTGGCTAGATTCTATTCTAGTGAATTCCTCAATATTCGTCCTAAATCCTAATAATTCATAGATGACAACTACAATCACAATAACCTAAATTCACTACCACAATGATAATCAAGTTTCCTATATGATGATACAGTTTAGAGAATACATGTGAATCACATTCATCCTATTTTCTCGACAATAATCCTGTGGTCAGGGATCAGGTTGTGGCAAGGTGGCACGGTGCTTAGAGTCCGGCCCTCTCACATCCAGTGAGTAAAATAAGATACATTATCAATTCACCTAATCGATATTTTTTTTAATCAAAATAGATATGTCCAAATTCAGGTATAGGTAAGTGAGCTAAGCCTCACACACTCAATTCATAAGTGTATGACCATTGAGCACCTCTAGAGGGGAATGAATAGAGTGTGTGCGTGCAGCGGAACAAATATCACAATTTAAAAACTATTTAATATGGCTAATCAAATACAAGTACGAGCAGATGAATATCAGTATATGAATTGAAGTAAAAAATAAAGAGTTAAGAAGAATCAAACTTAGTGACACTACGATATATATCAGTATTCCTTGTGGAGGACTAATCCAGTCTTGAGTACTCTTGTTCGATGTTAATCCACTATAGCACAATTTTAACTGAGTGCTCGCAACTCTTACAACATCGTGCTTGGGGACAAGTGCACGACCAGCTTCAACAACACTGTGCTTGGCGAGGAGTGCACGACCGACTCCTGAAGGTGTTTGAAAATGGGAACATTTTCTGAGATAACCTTCGATACAACTCTTTAAACCAAACTCTAGATTGAAATGAAACTGATACTGGCTTGGTTAAGAGTAGTATAGGCTAAATATGAAAGTGTATAGCTTGTAGAAAATACTTAAGGAATAGAGAGAAGAGAACGTGAATGAGATATTTGAAAGTGTGAAAGTTCTTCTCTATTTATAGTATTTTTATGGACCGAACCTGGGTAGAGTTCGGCCAGAGTTCGGATGCAAAAATATCGCATTCGAACGTTGGATACAGATATCCAGGAAGACCAAAAATAACTTGACCGAACTCAGGCCAATTTCTGGCCGAGTTCTGTCAGGTTTCAAACAGAACAGATTTGGGCCATTTGGATATATTTACACAATATATGGATTTTAGACTATTTTGTTTATGGACTTTGGATAGGAATTTTTGTAGACTTTGGATAGGAATTTTTGTGGATAGAAAGGTTGTACCAGTACCGAAAATCTGAATAAAAAAGTGAATGTAGCTAAACCAGTATCGATCCGATCAATCTTACATACTTTTCTAGACTTAAATAAAGATAAAAATACATAAGAAAGATTTAAAAGTCTTGATCTTGATTCTATCACTTTTGGTTCTTGATGACGACGAGATATTTGTAGCAGTAGGTATAGACATTCTGACTTGATACCTGTAGCTGTGTATATTTTACATATCGACAAAGTTGACGTTGATTATTAAAATCAGGTATGATCATGACAGTGGACCAACAGTAAGGCCTTACGAAAGAGCATAACTACTAATAAGCTTTTATTGTTACTATATTACAAAGATTTTGGGTGTGATCTAGTTGTTCTCTCCTGTCCAATGCATTATCCTAGTGCTACTAATAATTCTTATTCTATTTTCTTGTATTAGTCCTGCTCTGTATCTTATTTAAAGTCCTAATATATATGCAAGAACATGTCTTGCCTAGAGTTCTAGAATTCAAGTATGTACTTTGTCACGAATTTCATGATTTAAGCATTAATCATATATATATATATATATATATATATATATATATATATATATATATATATATATATATATATATATATATATATATATATATACATACATATATATATATATATATATTTTCTTGAATCTCAAAAGAACACGAGAATACAAATTCAAGCAATAATTCTTACAATTAATGCAAAGCAGAAATATTGGAGACTTAAATTTTGTTTCGCTTGCGTGACTTGTGTCCGTGGCATACACGTCTGAAGTTCTAAAGAAAATTGACCCCTATAATTTAAATTAATCACAAGTTCGTCTCTATGAAAACTAATTCAAAATTCCTATAAATTGGGTTTAGTATATATAACCAATTTCGTATTTCAAAATGGCTATCTCTGGGAATTCTTAAAATTTTTGGTAGAGTCTCCTTTGTACTCCGGACTCCGAATTTTTTTACAGTTTATAAAAGACCCGGAACGACCCTCCGTAGAATTTTCTTGCTACGCCGACTTCTTCGGTGGTACAACTCAATGCCGGAAACACACACACTTTATATATTGATATTCAAGTGACAAACAAGAACTTTCTTACCAATGTTGTACTTTACCTTAGCAATTAGCTATGTAGTTAACAATGATCAAGCATTTGCTACACAAGTCCAGAAAACTAAATACAAATCAGTAACTGTAAGGTTTCATAAACACTTTAGATAGCAAAAATGTATTACGAGGAGTACAACACTTAATAGCTTGAATATCAAATTATCTTATTCTTAGGATAGTGATCACTATATATATATATATATATATATATATATATATATATATATATATATATATATATATATATATATATATATATATATATTAATAAAACCCCCCCTTTTTATTAATCAAGGCTCGAAGACCGAAGCCTGAACAAGTATACAAGGCGCAAAATGCCGAAGCCTATACAAGTATACCACCAAAAAGAGGAGGGAGGAAGGGGGATCTGACAACCAGCGAGAGCTATGGGAGGACTGAGGACCAGAATGCCCTCGAGCTGTGAGCACACCGGGTGCTCCTTTTACGACATTGGCAGAAGACTTCCCGTATGAGCTGATTGGCCGAGTAGTAGAGTCCTTCATATCTTGCCTTGTTGCGATTCTTCCAAATGACCCATGTGGCGGCCGCTGCGACGATCTGGTGTCCGTGAGAGGCAGAACCCCAGGAGATTGCCAGATCATGGAAGCGCCCACTGCCTGGCTCAATGCTACACAGATGGTTGAGGATCCTCCATATGTGACCTGGTAGACCCCCTTGATAGAAGATATGGTCAATGGTCTCCATCTGACGGTCAGAGCAACAGTTGCAGGCTGATGCTAAGCTGATCCCTATGGTATTCAGAATCTCGTCAGTGGGCAGTTTCTTCCTGATGACTCTCCACATCAGGACGGACCACTTCTTAGGAATGCAAGAGTGCCAATAGGGTGCAATGGTAGGATTCGGATTCCTATTAACTCGAACAGCGCGTCTCGCCGACCGCATCGAGAATGCCCTCGAAGCCTCGAGCGGCCACCTCCATGCATCCTCGTCATTACCGATTCTAACTCCGCATCGACGGATGCTCTCCACGGTTTCGTTTCCGGACCAATCACGAATCTTGTCCCAGTTCCAGTCGTTACTACTGAGGTCCCACAGGTCGCTAATCCTGCAGTCTCTAGGGGTCTCCGAGATACTTGGGATCATGCTATCTCCAATCCATCTCTCCAGGAAAGGGTCCGAATGACCGTCACCCAATTGGAGTCTCATAATTGGTTCGGCGCTGCCCCGCCCATCGAGAATACGATGCCACGCCGCAGAGGATCGACTGTTGGAGGTGGCAACTGCTGGGTGAATGTGCTTGAAGTATCTGGCCTTCATATACTTGGTCCATAAGTTGTTGCTAGTCCGAAGAGTCCACCACAGTTTCAACGAGAAAGCTTTAACGATGTGGGAGAGTTTGGTAAAGCCCAGGCTCCCTTCCTCTATATTATATATATATATATATATATATATATATATATATATATATATATATATATATATATATATATATATATATATATATATATATATATATATATTATATATATATATATATATATATATATATATATATATATATATATATATCGAATTTCCTTAATTAAGAATATGCACTTCCAAACCTATCGATACCTTATTATAAGATCTGGAAATTTGTATTTCGGCAATTCTCGAAATACTAGAAACTTAAGGGTGTTATAATAATTGAAACAATTGACTTGTATAATCTAAATTATAGTTATCATTCAGCGTATATGATGAATTGTACAAAATATAAGACTAAGTACTAAAATTTTCATTTGTTGGCCAATATACTTATGTCTAGTTCATACCCTTTCTTCCTAACTATTTGGTATAATAGATAAATAACCAAATTGCTTAAAAAGGGCTTCATATACCCTATATTTACTTAAATTCATGAACATCTAGGATCACTCAAACTCAAGTCCGTTTTGTAACCCAATTTAGCCCAAATACTAAAAAAAACTCTTAAGTTCCAATACCATTTCCAAACATCCAATTAGAATCTTGTGCTTGGTTTAATTGGGATAGTAAAGTCTACACGAATTTTAGAGGTCATGAACAAGTCCAAGGCTAATACTGCATCCGGAACCAACTTACACTTATCAGAGTACTTATACTAATTTATTTCTCTAATATAACCAAAATTTAATTAAAGGTAACTATTCTAGAATTTATTTCAATTTTGGACAAATGGATGCATTTTCAACTAATTCACTTATGACAAAATGAGAAAATTCATATTTCTATGCTAAGGAAGTAACTAATAGGGTTCAAGTCTAATAGGACTATATGTATACATATGTGATTCAAAGCCAAACCTTGAATATACCATAGTATTTTGATACCAAGTAGGTCACGATATTATATACATACCACACGTCTATTCAGTTATATAAAATTTCTAATATGAACATATGACATAATAATCTATACACAAATTCTAACAATCAACCAGTTCAAATTAGATTATAGAATTATATCATTATGTCCATATTAAGTGTCCATATTGTGTCACACAAGTATCCGCGTCAACTTGTCCAAATTCCTTCGGACACACGCTCTATGAACCATAAATCCCTAGTCAAACTTTTATACTGAAACAATATAAAATATAAATCACAACCCTATATTTATTTATATTTTACATAAACAACATATATAATAAAATTGATAATATTTAATAAAAAGATTGAAAATTATAGAGGATTTGAAATAAAGAAGAAAGAGGGCATGCCTTGGAGATTTGGGTTTAAAATTTGGGGGGTTAGGGTTTGATCTCTTTTCTCCCAACTTCTTTAATTTCTGTTTCTTCTTCTTCTAACTTCTTTTTTTTGAAAGGTTTTGAAGAGGAGAATGGAAAAGGAAAGAGAAGTAAAGGAAGAAAAGTGGTGGTGGTGATTGTTACGCCCCGACCCGAAAAATCGCTCGTCCTCGCATCGATTTATCCGAATCATCATCCTCGCTGGGGCATGATGCCATACAAGTCTGGAATTTGCACTCGTACAAGGCAAGATGACAAGTTCTCAAATGGTTATCTTTGATTTAATATTAACAAAGAAAGAAAAACAGAGTATACGAAACAATTCTCTTTATTGATATTCGAACTGAGATTACAAAGGCTTTCGATAGCCCAACAATATATGCCAGATTGGCTTCAACACTCAGGTTCTCTCTGCCCACAAAGGATTTTACCGTTCCATACATCATGTCTTCTACATCTCGACCGCATCAATCCTGTTGCATGTCCGAGCGTCAATGCGATCGCATGCCTCAATACGCTTCGGCATTCCAAGCCTCAACGCGTTCAAGCAAAGCTCCACCGCGAGCAGACCATTTCCTAAACCTGCTAGCAAACTAGTGGGGGATTAGTACTTTCGTCCTCGCTGTACTGATCAAAGACCCACTTAACAAACTGACATTTAGTATTGTATTGATTCATGCAAACATACGATTTAGTGATCTTTCTATGTTCTCATTAGGATCAGTTCATGGCATATTCGAAGACTATAATATTGACACAAAATCACAGTCAACCATATATTGATACAATTGAAAATATGATACTTGTAATATTTCAATACGACACATGAAGACTGAATTCGGTACAAGCCAGACGACAGCTCGTACCTGCAATGCTTCACAGTTTGAGTCTCTATTTTACACTTTATTTGAGTCTAAACTTATGTAAACTGAGCTGTGCTGGGCATTTTGAGACTTAGACTATACCTATACCTCAAACCAAAAGCCCCACCAAACATCCAAACAGCCTATTGGCCCATTGGACCTATTTTGTGCTCTGAAGACAGAGTTTGGGCCGAACTCTGCCTCCACACAGAGTTTGGGCCGAACTCTGCCTCCTAAATTCCAGGACCCTAATTTTTAGGGTTGGCTGGATGCAAGTTGTCCAACTGCCAAAATTTTGAATGTTCCAACCAGAATTCTGGCCGAATTTCGCCTGTATGGTATCCTATAAATAGGCCATGAATTATTTCATTTTCATTCATCCAATCTTCTCTTCTCTTCTCTTCTCTCTAAAGCCTTATACAAGCCATACCCTTCTCATCTACTAGCCACGAGCTCCCTAAGCCTCAAAGTGCTCAGTACTTTTCAGTTAGGAGTTTGTGCAAGAGTTCAAGAAGTCGCTTGAAAAATTCCAAGCATCGCCACTGCGATCTCTGTAAGAAGTTGACGTGCTCTTCTGAAAAAAAAGGCACGGGGTGTAACTACTATTTCACAAATAGTATATTTAATCCTGAGCTAGAGTTCTCGGGCCTGGACTAGTCCTCCACGAGGGAAACCAGGTTAAAATCGGCTGTGTTTGCGTATGCTTTCTTGCTCTTTACTATTTTCGCATTTACTCTGATTATTTTCTGTTGGTGAAAGAGTTTAATTTTTAATTGGATATTATTTTCATAAACTCTATTTACCCCCTCTAGAGTTGCTTATTGGTTCTTCAATTGGTATCAGAGCTCTGTTCTCTCAACAAGGACTAATATCCTAGAGCTGATCCATGACAACCACACAATCCATAATTTCCAATCACGGTGAAGGACAGTCCACTCATAGGCCTTCCCTATTTGATGGAACTAACTACACCTATTGGAAAACAAGGATGAGTTTTTATCTCAAGTCGCTAGACTTCGACCTGTGGACCATTGTCACCGATGGTTACAAAAAGCCGTTAGGATAGTTGTCAACGGTGATCTCGTTGAGAAACCCCATGACAAATATTCTGACGAGGAGAAAAAATAGACGAGTCTAGACGCGAGAGCTATTAATGCTTTATTTTGTGCTATAGACAGGAATGAGTTCAACAGGGTCTCAACATGCACCACCGCTCATGAAGTATGGAGATTTCTAGAGGTGACGCATGAAGGAACCACCCAAGTCAAGGAGTAAAAAATAAGTCATCTCACTGAAGAATATGAGGCTTTCAAGATGAAGCCAAATGAGACGATCACACAAATGATTACAAGATTCCTCGACATCATCAACCCCTTTTCTTCTCTCGGCAAACAATATACAAATCACGAGAAGATCCGCAAGATACTTAGGGGGCTACCAAAGATTTGGAACCCTAAGGTGACAGCCATCATAGAAGGAAATGATCTCACGACTATGTCCATGGAGACTTTGATGGAAAAGCTAATGACTCATGAGCTTGACCTCAAAAACTTCGAAGAGCCTTCTCCTAAGGCAAAGGAGATTGCCCTTAAAGCTCATCGACGAAGGGCTGATCCTGAAGAGACGGATGACGACAACTTGGAAGGTGAAGATCAAGCTCTCCTTGTCCGCAACTTCAAGAAATTCCTTTGCTTCAATCGAAGAAAGAAGAAACCACAAGAAGATGACGAAGAAGACCCAACATGCTACGGTTGTAAGAAGACTAGACACGTCCGAAAAGACTTCCCATTCCCAAAGAAGAGCAACCGATATGAAAAACCATACAAGAAAGCTTCTTCAAAGAAATATGCCAACACAAGCATTTGGCATGAAAGCGAAGCTAGTGACTCCAAGGAAGAAAATGACTCTCCTCAAGACACCGCCAATGTTTGCCTAATGGCTACATCCGACAAGGTAACTAGCGAAACTCTCGATGATTTCACTTTTGACGAACTTGGTGATGCATTCAATGATTTACTCAATGACCACAAGAAAGTCATCAGTAAATATAAACACGCCAAGGAGAAGATCAAAAGTTATGAAGTCGAGATTCAAAGACTCTCTTCATTGCTTGATAATATTAGAGACACTTCACCCACAGAAGTCACAAATGAGGTGTCTAAGCTTAAATTAAGCCTACATGATGCCGAAGCACGTATTGAAAAGCAAACACAAGAGATCACAACACTCAACACTGAGATTGCTGAAGAAAAGAATAGACACAAGATCTCTATCACTAAGATTTATGGTTTGAATACTAAGATTGATGAACTGCAGGCTGTCTCTAAGAAATTAGAGACTAGATTGGGAAAACAGGTTGTTCAACCTCAAACCCAATCACATGAGACACATGCAAAGCATGACACTACTCATACTAGTCAACCACATCATCCACCTGCAGCACGTAATCATGCTTATATGTACACCCACTTTTATAAAGCACACAAAACACATGCACGTAGAAATAATTCTCATATGACACGTAATCACCATGCTACACATAGATAAAATTATCACTATGTTGCACATAAACAAAATCACCATCATCCTGCTAATGGATATAAACATCATCCTGCAGCCACATATAGTCATCATCATGCTCCACACCACTCTTACCATGCTACATATAGACATCATCATCATGCTACTCCACACCACTCTATATATAGACATCATCACCATGCTACTCCACACCACTCTACATATAGACATCATCACCATGCTACTCCACACCACTCTACATATAGACACCATCAACATGCTCCTAGCATAAATAGGAATGCTATTTGTACTTATTGTGGATTACATGGACACATTTCACCACAATGTAGAGTTAGAAGATTAGTAGATAGAAACATATATGCATGGTTGCCGAAAGCTAACTTTTCAGGACCCTCAAGAACTTGGGTACCAAAGGTCACATCTAGTCTTGATGTAGGTGGACCTTCCTTCCTCAACTAAGAGTAAGTGGATTCTCGATAGTGGATGCTCGCGACATATGACGGGAGACGCAAATCTTTTTGCATCACTATCGATGAAGAGGGAAGGGTATGTATCCTTCGGCAACAACCTTAAAGGGTATATCATTGGTAATGGTACTATAGGTCATCCTCATTCTCCTGTAAGGATGTCTGCCTATTGACCGAGTTAAAGTATAACCTGCTCAGCATAAGTCATCTTGCTGATCATTGGTATGATATTAACTTTGGAAAAAATAAATGCTTTATTTATGATAGGTCAACATGAGACATTGTTTTTGAAGGGATAAGAGAGAATAATATTTATATTTTCTATCTATCTAGAGATACTAACAGTGCAGAAAGATGTCTCTATGCTCACAAGGATGAAAGATTACTATGGCACCAGCGTCTTGGTCATGCCAATATGGATATTATATCCAGGCTATCGACCAAGAAGCTAGTCAGAGACTTGCCCGACATCACATTCAAAAAGGACACGGTATGTGCCGAATGTGAGTTGAATAAGGCAACCAAGTCCTCATTTCATTCCATAAACTCTGTAAGTACTACTAGACCATTGTAATTACTTCATATGGATTTATTTGGCCCTAGTAGAGTAGCCAGTCTTGGTGGAAAACTCTACGCTTTTGTTATAGTTGATGACTTTTCTAGATTTACTTGGGTTTTCTTTCTTACAAATAAAAGTGATGCTATTTCTGTTTTCAAAATATTTGCTAAAAAGGTTCAAAACGAAAAAGGCTACATGATTACTCGAATCCGAAGTGATCATGGAGGCGAATTCGAAAATAGTGATTTTGAAAAGTTTTGTGATTTAAATGGTTTTAATTATGAGTTTTCTTGTCCAAGAACTCCTCAACAAAATGGTGTTGTGGAGCGAAAGAATAGGACTCTTGGCGATATGGCTAGAGTCATGTTAAATAAATTCTCTCTTCCGAAATATTTTTGGGCTGAAGCTGTCAGTACAGCGTGCCATATTTTAAATAGGGTACTTATTCATCCTATTACGAAGAAAACACCCTATGAGCTTTGGTTTGGAAGAACTCCAAACATTTCATATTTTTGAGTTTTTGGTTGTCGATGTTTTATCCTTAACACCAAAGACAACTTAGGTAAATTTGATGCCAAAGCTGACGATGGTATATTCCTTGGCTATACGGCCAAGAGCAAGGGATATAGAGTATTCAACAAACGCTCATTAATTGTGGAAGAGTCTACAAATGTGACTTTCGATGAGGATAACAATGCAGCAGCTACTCTTGATGATGTTGTTGAGCCATCAACTTTTACTCCAATGAACACAGCCACTGAAACCAATTCTCTGGAGGGCTTTCCAAAGAAATTTTCTTTCAAGCCGTCACATCCAGAAAATTTGGTTATAGGTGATGTTTCACGTGGAGTAAGTACTAGATCATCAATAAGAGACTCCATTGCTAGTACTGCCTTCATTTCACAAATTGAGCCGAAAAATATTGTAGAAGCTTTTAATGATGAATTTTGGATTTCTGCCATGCAAGAAGAACTCAACCAATTCGAGAGGAGCCAAGTTTGGGAACTTGTTCCTAGGCCGGTAAATCACTCGATTATTGGTACTAAATGGTTTTTTTGAAACAAAGTAAATGAAGATGGTTCAGTTACACGCAACAAAGCTCGTATAGTAGCTCAAGGATACAACCAAGAGGAAGGTATCGACTACGATGAGACATATGCTCCTGTTACGAGATTAGAATCCATACTGATGCTTTGCGCATTTGCTAATTTTCAAAATTTCAAATTATTTCAAATGGATGTTAAAAGTGCTTTCTTGAATGGATTTATTAAGGAGGAAGTTTTTGTAAACAAACCCCTGGTTTTGAAAATCACAAATTTCTCGACCATGTTTTCAAGCTCAAGAAAGCGCTATATGGCCTCAAACAAGCCCCTAGAGCTTGGTATGAACGGCTAAGCAATTTCTTGCTTGAAAAATATTTTTCTAAAGGAAAAGTTGATACTACACTTTTTATAAAATCTTTCAAAGACACTATTCTCTTAGTACGAATTTACGTGGATGATATTATATTTGGTTCTACTGATGAAACCCTTTGTCAAGATTTTGCCAAGTGTATGCAGACCGAGTTTGAGATGAGCATGATGGAGGAGCTCAACTACTTTCTTGGAATGCAAGTCAAACAAACGTCAAATGGAACTTTCATCTGTCAGTCAAAGTATACAAAGGACTTGCTGAAGAAATTCGACCTTGGCAACGTCAAACCAATCAGCACTCCAATGGCTACTACAACTAAACTAGAACCAGATAAAAGCGGCAAACCTGTGGATCAACGTAAGTATCAAGGTATGATAGGCAGTCTACTTTATTTAACTGCTAGTCGCCCTGATATTATGTTTAGCGTTTGCCTGTGTGCTAGATATCAAGCTAATCCTAAGGAATCACACATGACTGCTGTTAAGCGTATCTTTCGATACCTTAAGGGTACGGTTACAGTGGGCCTATGGTATCCCAAATCAACATCATTTAACCTCATTGGTTACTCTGATGCTGATTTCGCCGGATGCAAGGTCGACCGTAAAAGTACGAGCGGCACGTGTCATTTATTAAGAAAGGCTCTAGTCTCCTAGTTTAGCAAGAAGCAGAATTCTGTCACACTATCCACAACAGAAGCTGAATATATTGCAGCTGGTCGTTGTTGTGCACAAATTTTGTGGATGAAGCAAACCCTTGAAGACTATAACTTATTATTTATGCACATTCCTATATTTTATGACAATACTAGTGCTGTAAATCTCACTAAGAACCCCATATGTCACTCACGCACGAAGCACATTGAAATACGTCACCACTTTTTGCGTGATCATCAGCAAAATGGCACTATTAACTTAGAATTTATTGACACCGATCATCAGCTAGCATATTTCTTTACCAAACCACTATCCGAAGAGTGTTTTAACTTTCTTTGTCGTGAACTAGGAATTTTGGATGAAGCTGTTATTCATTAAAGTAACCTGCGTAAATATCGATTATGTCTTGATTCTTTATGATGAACTTGCTATGGGTACAAGCCGAAAGGGTCCTTCTGACAACAAGGCGTAAAAGCCTAAGCGACATGGTGCACTAGTCCTCAGGACTACCGCTAGCTGGGATCCGGTCCCTGCAGCTGCCCCATGGCAGCTTCAAAGTATTACATTGGGGCATATTTCCTTGTTTATTACATGGACTACTTTTATTTATCACATGCAAAAATTCAAAATTTCAAACTTCACTTTGATTCAGCGTTAATTTTTTTTTTTTGCTATTCGCTACTTGGTTTTCTCATTTTATATCTTGCATCTACTTTTTTTTTGTCTCACTTCCTTGATCAAAATTTTTTTCTAGCGTGATTTCTGTTATGGTACCATAAACCAGAATTCGGACCGAACTCTGCCTTACCCAGAGTTCGGGCCGAATTCGGTCTGGCTGTTCCAAAACCGAAAGCAGCCTCAGCCGCTGATCAGATTGTGATCCAATGGTCCACATTTACTCCGACCATTCGAACCCCTACACTAAAAACCGGGTTCCCCTCTTCTCTCTCCTTCATTGCCACCTTCCAAACTTCTCCAAACTATTTTTCTCCAAACCCTAACCCTAGTTCTTCCTTCATGGAGCATCATTCTTCTCAAAACTCAAGGAGAAGGCTTCTCTCACCATTCTCCTTCATCTTTCATCATCAAATTGAGGTATATTTCTCCACTTCTCTCCATCTACAATTCCTCAATTTTCTTTATTATTATTTTATGGCTCCCAAGTTATTTAATAGGGGGAAGCGACTTCGAACCGAGGGTGCGTCCTCTTCGAATGCTCCTCCTCGTGTTGAACCACCCGTTGAACAACCCAATCAATAATCCATTCACTCGTTGTTTAACCCACCTCGTCCACTCGACCCCAACACGTATGATGACCGGATATTCGTATTACTTGATGCATCCAATGAATAGTTTAGTAATTTTCGGTCCCGTCCGGTGTATGCGGGTCACCCTATAAATTTTACTATATTTTCTCAATATGATTCACTTTTTCATGATCTTTGTCTTGATGAACTTGTCACTACCAACTCGGTTATATATCTCAATGCCATACAAATGTTCTACTGCAACCTTACTTACAATGATACACATATCTTTTCACGGGTTGTGGGCATTGATATTTCTTTTGATGATTTCGACTTGGCCGAACACCTTGAACTCCTGGAGCCAAACTCATGTGAAAAACTTGTTGAAGCTCGAAAGTTTCTATTTCCCGATGGATCATCCCTAGAAAGCTTCAAGGACGACTTGTGTACCCCTAACACACGTCCTCGTAAGCTTCTCGCCAAGTTTCTCAATCCTTACTTTTATGAACTTCATCGGATCGTCTTTAACACGATTCTGCCCAAAGCAGGATCGACCGATGAAGTTACATACTTTGAAATCTCTGCTTTGTATCACGTCCATTTTTATGTTCCTTTTAATCTTCCACGTACCATGATGGACTGGATGATTAACGCTAGGAAGAAACCAAGATCCTTGGTTTATGCTCTTTATCTTTCTATGCTCTTTCGTGCTTTTCGTGTACCTCTTGATGAGTGCCAGTTCCTACCTGCCCCTGCCTTCCTCTCTAAGGCACGGCGGCTTAAGGCAGTAGTTGGCTCACCTGTTGTGTCCGAACACTCTGACGATGAGCCCGATGCCCCTCCTCTTGGACAGGATCCTCCTCCTTCTCCTGCTACTCTTGAGTCACTCCAGACTATGCTCCGCGATCGATTCACCTTAGAGGATGATCGCTGGACTCAGCTTGACTATCGGACTACCTTGCAGATGAGTGCCATTAGCAACTCACTGCACGATATTCTGTACTCTATGTCCCGGCATCCTTTTATGCCTATTCCCATGGAGCGGGACCCTGCTCGCGATGGATACCGTATCGATGACCCTTGGGTTATCCGGTACCTGGATCCGGATGCGGCCTTCGTGGACCCTCGTCGTTCCTTCACTGATCTATCCGACGACACTGGGCCTTCACGAGCTCGATGATGGATATAGATTTCTCTTTTCTGCTGCTGCTGAGGATCGTAGTTTATGCTTTTATGCATTTTTAGTTGATGTAGTTGTTTTTATTTCTGCACTTTGGTTGTATTAGAACTCATTATATGACTTTGGAGACATTTTATTCTACAGTTTCTCAGTTTTATGCAGTTTATTATTATTATTTTTGGTGTGCTTGCCATTCATTATTCTGGTTGTTTGATAACTGACAAAAGGGAGAGAAATATTTTGATATATTCATATTATATTATATCATTTTTCTGGCTTTGTGTATCTGTGCTTTGGAAAAAGAATATTGTTATCAGGACAACAGACAATGTTTACGGGAGAGCTATTGCTAGCTTTGTACTTATTATATTTTGTCAATTATCAATATGGGGGAGATTGTTGACACAAAATCACAGTCAACCATATATTGATACAATTGACAACATGATACTTGTAATATTTCAATACAACACATGAAGACTAAATTCGGTACAAGCCAGACGACAGCTCGCACCTGCAATGCTTCACAGTTTGAGTCTGTATTTTACACTTTATTTGAGTCTAGACTTATGTAAACTGAGCTGTGCTGAGCATTTTGAGACTTAGACTATACCTATACCTCAAACCAAAAGTCCCACCAAACATCCAAACAGCCCATTGGCCCATTGGACCTATTCTGTGCTCTGGAGACAGAGTTCGGGCCGACCTCTGCCTCCACACAGAGTTCGGGCCAAACTCTGCCTCGTAAATTTCAGGACCCTAATTTTTAGGGTTGGCTGGATGCAAGTTGTCCAACGGCCAAACTTTTGAATGTGCCGACCAGAATTCTGGCTGAATTCTGCCTGTATGGTATCCTATAAATAGGCCATGAATTCTTTCATTTTTATTCATCCAATCTTCTCTTCTCTTCTCTCTAAAGCCTTATACAAGCCATACCCTTCTCATCTACTAGCCACAAGCTCCCTAAGCCTTAAAGTGCTCAGTACTTTTCAGTTAGGAGTTTGTGCAAGAGTTCAAGAAGTCGCTTGGAAAATTCCAAGCATCGCCACTGCGATCTCTGTAAGAAGTTGACGTGCTCTTCTGAAGAAAAGGCACGGGGTGTAACTACTATTTCACAAATAGTAGATTTAATCCTGAGCTAGAGTTCTCGGGTCTGGACTAGTCCTCCACGAGGGAAACCAGGTTAAAATCGGCTGTGTTTGCATATGCTTTCTTGCTCTTTACTATTTTCGCATTTACTCTGATTATTTTCTGTTGGTGAAAGAGTTTATTTTTTTAATTGGATATTATTGTCATAAACTCTATTCACCCCCCTCTAGAGTTGCCTATTGGTTCTTCATATAAAGCATGTTATCATGAAAAGCATGTTATTCGATTCACATAAGTAAACAGGCAACCAATATCAATTCTGTGTTGTTTCGTGACTTCTTACAAATATCGACGCACTCGCCCTTGCACCGACGCAAGGGGGATATGCCTATCAGCTCTCCTTGTCATGTTATAAGTGCTCTCTATGCAGGATCTATATGTGCAGGATATGTGTGTACCCCGCACTTTCGACCAGGATCTATTTGTGCAGGATATATGTGTACCTTGCACTTTCGATCCATCGTTCCTTATCTATATGAAGGTCACTAGCTTTCCGGGCTAGAATGGACTTATATTTCTCAAATTGAATATGTAAGACGATGATCACTCTGTGCAGTTGCTAACCCAAACAATCAGAGGACCCCCGAATTACTCAAGTAAGTGGATTATCACATTCACTAGAAGGTCGCTACCCGTCTAAATGAAGTGCACCAACAATACCGATATTCTGCAGTCCCTCCTAGGCCGAACGGTCCCAGCGCCCTGGCGAACCACGTTCGAGGGAAGAAAACATCCGTGTACGGGCAATATATCTTTAAGTCCATTTGACAATGCAACGCATCTTATCTTTCATACAACCAAGCAAATTCGCCTATCTCTATTTCAATTGGCACAATGTCCCAACTCAATGTTCTCAACGAACGCCCCGAAGGCCATAAACATTTCGAAGGCACCATGTCGCACCGATAGTAATGTCACATCCGTGCCATAACTGTTATTCTCGTCGCAACGATGCCATCTTTTGTAAGTCTCGTCTTGCTGCGCATACTTTGATATAGTTATTCATCTTTCCTTGCATTGTGCATTCGATGCACGCCTCGAAGTCGTATTTCTATGTTCTACGCCTTAGTGTTCAACGCGTTAGACTTATGTTCCTTCCTTCCGACTTGTGCAACTGAGGCACGTCTCGATAGGGTATTCAATGTTCTATAGCTCGTGCAATGAGGCACTCGCACCGATATAGTCTTTCAATGTGCTAGCCATCACTAACTCGTGCACGAGGGCACGAATGACTTGTGTACTGAGGCACTCGTCGATACAGTTATCCCATGTTCTTATGGCTAGCACACCGAGGTGCTCGCCTGCGATATTCAATGTTCCATATCGACTCGTACATTTGATGCACGATTCATTTCGTTTGTTCTATCTAGAGTTCGACACGCACTATGTTTCTTTCCTTCGAGCAACGCCCGTGGTCTTCGAGCAACATCCTTGATAGACTATCTACGCAAGAGAGGTCACTTTGGCGACATCTTATTTCAATGAGTCTATTTAGAACATTAGACAACTATGCTAGTCACAAAAGGTACCAAAAATTTAAATGTTGACTAAATTTTGCATAAAATATCCAAAATCTTATATACATGAATATTTAAAATAAATCAAAATTAACCAATTGGATTCTAATACACATGTTTGATATATAAAACATACTGTCATTAAAAAATCTATTCCATTAAACATATTGACAGTAACATGCTAGGAATACAGAAGAGAAAGTCTTCCTCCATTAAAAATAATCATATAAGATGTTGGTCTATTCCATTAAAAAATTATCCCATTAAGGAATACATCAGTGGATTGATGCATTTCTTAAACGAACAAATCATCCACTCTGATCCCTCCATTACTAGCTATTCATTATTATTATTATTATTTTGTTGCAAAGTTAATGACTGTACCTATTAAACATCCTAATGAAAATTGACTCGTTTAACAAAATAATAATAAAAATTATGAGTCGATTTCTTCTAAACTGTAGCAACCAAGACGACCAAGATGGCTAACAACAAATATTAACAATCAACAGAATATATTAACATTATCTTAAATTGAATCTGGAATATAATTTGTTGAACAATTGGAACCCTAAAATAAATAAGATTAAACGATCTAGGGTTTCCAAACAAGAACCAAAAAATAATTATGAAATTTCTATCTCATGAATCAAACAGGGAGGCTCTGATACCACTTGTTAGAGATTTATTGTACCATGTCAATTCATGAGATGAAGAACATAAATTAAATTACGGAAGCATAACTGAATCCATTGCTAGGCTTGATGGATCTTGAAACGGTCGTCTTTTTATGGGGTTCGATCTTCCAACTTGCTACGACCCTTAATGACAAAGAAGAATCCGAATCCTTTGTCCCTCTCTTTCTGTTGATGGAGATGCAGAAGAGAAAAAAGAGAAAACCTCTCTTTTGGTGGCCGTATAAGTTGGGGACCATAATTCTAATGAATACATATATTTATATGTTTTAATATTTTTAATTTGGCCCCTCATCAAATTAGATTTATCTCTGGTATCTACACATTATTTCAATGACAATTATACCCTTAAACCAAATTTCAAATAGACCACTTTAATTTGGCTTAATTATTTAGATAGCCCAAACACAATTAATTTTACATGTGTGGCCCCTAATTATTGAATAATTTCAACAATGTTTGCTTACGTTAAATATATAGTCCAAAAAATTAATTTTTCTATTCCCATATTTGGTTCACATAGGAATAGGAATGTTAATTTGTTTAGTTTTATAAATACTCTTTTATTAATTTCATGATGTTACTATTATCTAAATTCACATGTTTTGGATAGAAGTTAAAATTTTGAAAGTAAATGGAGGGTATTACAGTCTAAAAAAAATATCCAAACAACATTCTTAGAAAAGCAAAATTATTTCAAGGAAGACTTGGGAATAACTTTTTCACATTAATAAAAATATGAAACCACTTGTATATTTCCTCCTTTTTTTGAGCTGTTTTTTTTCAACTTGGCAAATGTCAAGAAAGGATTCGAATCTTCACCTTCTGTAGTAGGACTCCCGTTACTGCCATTAGGCCAAAAATCATGGACAATTTTTAATCTTAAATGTACCAAATATTGGTAAACCTTCAAAACGTATTTTCAAGCAGAAAATTTACTGTATCGAAATATATTTCTTAGAAATTAGGCAAAAGGAAACAAGTTTGGAGAAATTCGTTTAAACAAAACTTGTAGCCATCCAAGATGGCGGAATATCAAAAGTAAAAAAAAAGTAAAAAAAAGAAAAAGAAAATTGAATTCCTGCCAATCAAGTTGGCGAAATTTGGCCAATTTCGTTAAAATAAAAATAAAAATCCTGCCAACCAAGTTAGCAAAATTTGGCCAATTTCGTTTAAAAAAACAAAAAAATGAAAATGATGCAACTAAGTTGGCAGAATTTTAGCATTGCTAAAATTTCGCCAACTTGGATGTAGGAATTTGGTAGTTGGTTTTTTTAGTGGCTCGATTTTTTTTGGCTCGGTTTTTCTTCATGGGTTTAGTTAATTGGTTTTTATTCATGGCTACATTTTGTGGTTCACATTGATTCATAATTCATGTGGTTCACATTCGCTCTTGCTTCATGGGTTCTACTGTTTTTCTAGTTCACGGGTTCTAATATGGCAGATAGATGAGAGAGAAAAAGATGGCACATAGACAATTTTGCTATAAGAGGAGAGAAGCACAACTCTGAACATCACACAAATAAACAGAAAAACACCATAAAGAAGAAAAAAAGAAACAAGTCCGAGAGAATTAGAGTTTGAAGAGAAAGAAGTAATCCTAGGAAAAAGTAGAGTTTGAGCAGAAAGAAAAGTAAGAGATAGAAGAACACAAGTAATTATTTTTTATAGTTTAAATCATAATCTTCATCCTAAAAAATATTCGTTTTATGATCATTGTTTTACAGATGGCTAGTCAAAATGATGGACTTATTCCTGGAGGACCTACTACTGATTTGATAAAGCAGAAGCGTGATTCGCATATATGTAGTTTAATATTTTTCGGAAAGGTATATTAAAACTTAACCGTGTAAGTCAATATAATTAATATGTTTTACATGTTTAGTAATAACTTTGTCTATGTATTTCATATATAGTTATATGATTATAATGCTGGTGAACAATTACGAGAGCATCCCTCATGGCGTTATGAGAACGGCCTAGGTTATTGGAAGTTGAGTGCTGAGCAAGTGGCATTGATCATAGTATTTGGTTTTCAGTATATTGGCCAAATATATTTTCTACAACACAATAGAGACTTGATCTTCAGTTTAGTTGAGCGTTGGTGGCCAGAACGAAATACCTTTCAACTCCCATTTGGTGAAATGTCTATCATTTTAGCAGATGTGGCAAATATTTTAGGATAGCCTATTACGGGTGAACCTATAATATTTGATGAATCATTTTCAGCTCAGACTTTGATAATGGAGTACCTAGGCATGGACGAGTCAAAGTTATATGGAAAAAACTTAGTGACGTTTACTTGGCTCCGTCACAACTTTTTGCGCCAAGATCGTATTGGCGATCAAGAGATCTCAGTAGATGATGATCGGGTAAGTATAAATTTAATGTTATTGTTTGCGTAATATATTTGTTAATTTAATTTTACCCGTAATATTTTTTTATAATATGTTCAGGTTATTGCTTGCACTAGAGCCTACTTACTAGGCCTAATTAGCGCAATTTTGTTCCCAGACTCATCAAATAAGGTAGATTTGCGTTTTCTACCTTTTTTGGTTGACCTGAACGAACCTACGCGACACGCTTGGGGGGCATCAGTGCTAGCATATCTATATAGTTCTATGTCAGATTTTGTACAATTTCTCTCCGTGTATAAAAGTAAGAAAAATTTAAATGGATGTATGACATTAATATAGGTATAAAGTTGTTAATTAATTTTATTTACATTCAAAATTTGTATACTTATATCATGTGATCATAGTTTCTAGGTATGGTCATACGAGCATTTTTATATCGGTAGACCGGTCTCCCGTATTAATACCGACGATGGTGTCTTCCCGTCAGCATTACGGTGGACTACGGCTGCATCAGATCCCGTACACTGTAAACACTCGGATGTATCTCTATATCGGGGCCAATTTGATTCACTAAAATATAAAGAGGTAAAATATATCTACTATAAAGATGATCAAGTCAATATGTTTATTATCTAGGTAATATATCTTCCGTACCGACTTGAAGAGCAGAATCCTTCAGAGATACAAACTATAGCCTTCAACCATAGTCTCCATAATTTCTTCATAATATTCTATGGTGATATAATGTACCATCCAGCTGATCGTGTTATGCGACAATTCTGGATGAAACAACACATTCCCGAAGAGCCGCCTTGTTTAAACCGTAGTAGAGGCAGCGCAATGATAAGAGCACGTATAATGATTCCTGGATGGAATTCTAGATATGAAACACATAAAGCGGCACACTTGTCGGAAATGATGAACTGTATGTCAGATGGTAAGTTCAACAAAATAAATTCGTAAAAAATTATACAAAATTATATGCTCATATTTGTTTAAATGTGTAGCATTAGGTGATATTGCATATAGGTCTTGGTGGGGAGCTCCTCTTATCAGTAACAGATCCTACCGATATGAGGAACCTCGATTCCAACATCGGGCCATAGATGATTCTAGTTTGCGTGGATTTTATGAACATGTAGTTGGAAAGGTACGTCTTTTTTATGAAAATGTATGTCTCTGTAGTACTTTTTGTATGAATTAATTGGATTCTACTTAATATTTCAGCTGCCAGGTTTGTGGCAAGCATACAAAAATCATCATTCAGATCGAAACTCCTACGACACAACGGTAAAAGTATTTTTGGATAGTATGGAAGAATCTCCAGTTCCCCCGAATCCTCCATTACACATTCTGTCTGGTTATCCTCAAGGATTTGTTATGCAACGACAAGCACGTCCCCCTAGGAAGTATGCCAATATTTGGCATGTGGATAGCCCGCCTCAATAAGATAACGAAGTCCCGTATCAGGGGGCTGATGAAGGAACATCTCAGTAGGCTAGCCAAGAAACTTCTCATTGGGATGGTGAGGGAACATCTCAATGGGCTAGTCAAGGAACTTCTCATTGGCCTGGTGAGGAAACATCTCAATGGGCTGGCCAACAAACTTCTCACTGGCCTTGTGAGACTGAGGGGACTGGTCAGTGGGATAGCATATTTGCCCCCAGACTTCCCAATTATACGTAAATCATGACGACTCCATCGGCACCGATGCCTACTCAACACGAGGATGCCCAAGGAGGAGGTGGTGATGCGGCCCCAGAAAATACACGATGAAGGCGAGACCGACTCAATCTACGGGATATTGATCGTCCAGACTATTTACAATTAGACAAGAGAGGTCGATGAAATTATGTAATTCCTTTCATTATAAAATTATGTACTATTATAAAATTACAACTTTCTACAACTTTCTTTCATTCTAAAAAGTTAGGACAATGTCGTCATTCTCTTGGTTGGTTTGTACATCTCCTTCTATTGTGTCCTAAACCATTGCAGTTACTACATCGAAGATCTCTTGAAGAATGATCATTGGCTAAGATACGGTTCTTCTTTGGTCCTCCCGCCTTGTGCCGTACCTCTGGTACTCCAATATGGCCTCTCACCAATGTACTTTGAAGGTTGTAAGGGACTGGAATTGGCTCCAAGTGCGGCTCATATACGCTTCTTAATGCTTGTTTAGAAAAAATACCTGGATAAAAACTCTCGATGCTAATTTTTTTAGAATTAGTCGCATAACATGCATGTACACATGGAAGACAAGTATGATACCACTTTAAATATAAACAATAATTTTCATATAAGCGAACAACATATGTTCTATTTGTTTTATGATCTAATATTTCAAATAAATAACTAACTATACTCAATATTTGCAACTGGTGTTTTTTATTGGTGATTCGGACCATAGTTTTTAACATTTTCGGACAATAGTCGGTTTCAAGATTTTTGACTTTTTGTCGGTTCTTGTCCTGAAGTGTTATAATTTTGGCTCGAATACCATCAAGTAGTGTTATTATTGGTTTATCGCGTAGATTTTTAATCCAATTATTGAAGCATTCAGCAAGGTTCGACGTGTTAATATCTAATCTAGGACAAGGAGAATAAGTTGTTATCCAGTGTGATAAAATACGTGTTTTATCATTTACCCCAATGAGCCAATTGTAAACATCAATATTTTCAGCTTTAATCATTTCAAAACAAATGTTCGCATCTACTTCATTATAACATCTTGCAAGATAGTCTAATCTACGTTGAAAAATAGGCAATCTACATACCGATTTTAAATTTTGTTTAAAATGTTGAATACAAAAAATGAGGTGATTCTGGAAAAGTAGCATGCATGGCATTTATCAATCCTTTCTGCTTATTTGATATAAAAGAAATTGCGTTCCATGCATTAAAAGAACCTTCAAAAGCGATTTTCAATCCATTTAAAAACCAATTCCAAGAATCCGTGTTTTCACTTTCAGTAATGGCATAAGCAATTGGATATAACTGATAGTTAGGATCATGAGCACAAGCAATAAATAAAATATCTCGATATCTAGAGGAAAGAAATGTGGCATCAGTACTAATCACAGGTAAACATCCCCTTAAAAAACCATCAACGCATGCCTTGAAACAAATAAAAATTCTTTGAAAACTACCATTTTCTGTAGTCTTTATACAACATCTACTACCTGGATTCGTCTCGATAATTGTAAGAGCATACTCTTCGAGACTATTATATGCATCAACATAACTACCATTTATTTCAGATAGAGCAATTTCTCTAGCTTTCCATGCTTTACAATATTTAATATGTATTCGGTGTTCCCTATATATATCCTTTACAATATGAGATGGACTATACGACTGATTATCTCGAATTTTATCAATAATCTTATTTTTAACCCATATAGTAGTAGCTAATGGATGACACCCTGTTGTAAGTCCACTTAAACAAGAATGTACATTTTCTAACGTAGCAATAACAAAACTTTCGCCGTTACCAATGGCTTTAGCATACACTCTCCAGTTACAACTTGAAACGTTACATTTATATACAATTCCGGTGGCATTGTTTCTAGTAGCCGAACAAGTAAAATTATGCTCAATTGCTATATCACTAATAAAACTTCTAAATTTAGAACGATTCTCAAATTCTTTTCCAATAAATAATCCAGGAGTGGTTACACTATCAACATTATCATCAAATTCATTATCTACATTTTCAATTAAATCATCACTATTTTCATCGTCATTGTTACTATTATCTAATACATGTTCTTCTTCAGCAACATGAATAACTTGATGAGAAGAACTAGGAGCACTACTAATATTTTGTGGTGGTGGTGCAGTCACAAAAATACTAATATACTGTGATTGCATATTAACTTCAAGAATAAATTTTCATGCTTCTTCACTAGCTAAATTTATACAATTAGACTGAAAAATATGTACCAATAAAAACTCATAATTAACAGAAAACTGAACAATAATTAGATTACGTAAACTCTCAAATGAAAGATTTCGATCAATTAAAATAACTTCAGTCAAACCTCCTTCGTAGGCTAACCCATTTAATATACCACCAATCGAGCATAGTATCGTTAGACTTCTATCCATTGCGAAAATTTAGTTGATGACTTCTTCTGTGGAAAAATGCTGGAGGTGAGAAGGGAGAAGAGAATAAGAAAATTAGAAAGAAACTGGTGTGTACAAGTATTTGATAAAATTTTCTTTTATAGAAATTTTCATACAATGAGCCGTTGAGAGCCGTTGAAAAAGTAAGTATACGTTATAAAAATACAACCATTGCAAATCAAATCAGATCAAATCTCTCGTCTCTATGCAACATGTGAACTAAGAATAAAGGGGAGAAAGTGCAACCCGTGAAGCATGAATCAATTGAACCCGTGAATAAAAACCAATTAACTAAACCCATGAAGAAAAACCGAGCCACTAAAAAAACCAACTAAAAAAACCAACTACCAAATTCCTACATCTAAGTTGGCGGAATTTTAGCAATGCTAAAATTCCGTCAACTTAGTTGGCATCATTTCCTTTTTTCGTTTTTTTAAACGGAATTGGCCAAATTCCGCCAACTTGATTGGCAGGATTTTTTTTTTTTTTTTTTTTTTTACGGAATTGGCCAAATTCCGCCAACTTGGTTGGCAGGAATTAGTTTTTTTTTTTTTTTTTTTTTAATACTTTTTCTTACTTTTGATATTCTGCCATCTTGAATGACTACAAGTTTCGTTTAAACGAATTTTTCCAAACTTGCTTCATTTTGCCTAATTTCTAAGAAATATATTTCGGTACAGTAAATTTTCTGATTTTCAAGCCACCAATAACTTAACCAAACGTCCCCCTGAAGTTTTTCTTGAAGCCCAGTCCATATAGGCTAAGGCATTCTGTCTGCTTCTGGAAGCAGTCTTGCAAGTAATAAAAGCCCTCTGGAAGCGACTAGAGTGCTCCCTTTCCACACCCTTCCGTGGTTCCTTCGAGAATAAAAACCCCCCTTTCCCCTTCTCTAAAACCATCATCATCATCATCACCGTCGTTAATAATGTTCTTCTTCTTCGTCGGCGGAGTGGAGCAGCAGGCCGGCCGGGTCCTCCGGTCCGGCGCCGGGCGGTGCGTCATGTGCGGGTCGGCATCGGTGGATCTGGTGGAGTGCGAGAACGTGCTCAAGCTGTTCTTCGTCCCCGTGTGGCGGTGGCCGGGGAAGCAGCCGGCTCTCTACTGCCGGGACTGCTCCTTCCTCTTTCCCTCCTCTTCTAAATATCACCGCCAAATCGAGGAGGTGGAGGAGGAGATCGATCTGGCGGCTCCGGTGGCGGCTCGGTGCGGCTCGTGCGACCGCTCGGTCGAGCCGGGCTTCCGCTTCTGCCCCTTCTGCGGCTACCAGCTCTAAACAACAATCAGTTAGGGTTAGGGTTTTACGAGGGATGGTATTAATATGAATATTGTAAGAACGTTCGATCGTTGTTGTTGAGCTTTTTGTTCTGCATCGTCTTCCTTGTAAATGATGAATGTCGATCTGGGTTGCACTGACACCGACACGATACTGATACAAACCGTTGATTTGCCGGTTACGTCGTGGACAGGGTTGGATATGTATTAGATTCTAATCACGCGACACGGATTAGTATAAGGTTTTTTCTATGGGCACTACCAAAATTGCTAGGGACTAGCCCAAAATTTTTCAAGTTTATTACAAGTTTGCCATCCAAAAATTTTGCTAGGGGCTAGCCCAAGCCAGTCTTAGGACTGCCAGCAAGTTGGCAGTCCTAGGACTGCCAGCAAGTTGGCAGTCCTAACATACGTTAGGACTGCCAACAAGGTGGCAGTCCTCGTCGGAGATGGAAGAAAAGGAAGGAATGTCCGCGCGGGGGCGACCAGTGCTCCGTCGTCATCCTCTCCCACTCCCCCTTCTCCTCCGTCTTCCGCCCCCTCCTCCAGATCCTCTGCTTCGACCTCGGCAGCCGCCCCGCCGTCGACCTCGTCATCGCCCACGTCTCCCGCTGGCCCCCTCCCCTCCCCGGCTCCCCCATGGACCTCCCCCTCGCCGCCTCCTCCCCGACCCTCCGCGTCCGCTTCCCTGACCCTGACCTCCCCTTCTCCCTCGACTCCCGCCTCTCCTTCCCGCCGGTTGCTCCGCCGTGACTTCCCGCAACACCTGAAGCCCCATCTCCTCCACTTCCCCTACATCCTCCTCCTCCCCACTTCCCCACTCACTTCCCTCCTAGACTCCCTCCGCTCGCGGCGGAGCAACCGGCGGTGGCTGCTGGTAGTGGTGGTGGCGCCGCCGCCGCCGGAGGAAGGAAGAGGAGGAGAAAAGAGGAGGGAAAAAAATTAGGGTTTGGGGGATTGGGCTGCTCCTAGCAATTTTTGGGTGTCCCCTAGCAATTTCTCCACATTCATGGGCTGTCCCCTAGCAATTGATGTCCCCTAGCAATTTTGGTAGTGTCCATAGAAATTACCTAGTATAAGGGGGCAAATAACATCCACTCCACGATCATACATTTTTTTTTTTCATAGAGGAGAAAATATATTTAGTAAACATATTTATATATGTTTTTTCAATACTAGGATTGAGATATATGGGTTTGTTTGTCTAATTTATCAATAAACATAAACAAGAAATGTTAAATGACATATTGCATCGAATTTTTTTTTTAAACTACGGAAGTAGTATTGTCATTTGCCAAAATATATTCATGTAAAATTTAATGTTAGTTGGCATGTATCTGGTCCCAGTCCAAAAGAATTCACTTTGGTTTATTATATCATGTAAAAAAAAATTTATGCTTTATTTTTAATATTTTTTTTTAAAAGGATATTATTTTGTATTTAGTTCTGGGCATCAAAACGTTTTGGGCCGGTCTGCTTACGTATCTAAGTATTTTTTGAATGTTGGTCTTGTGTCAAATATGTGCCCGCAGCACTAATTATAATTTATAGTCATAGCTAGGTTGTCAAATATGCTAAATTGTGTATCCTATGATATAATATTTCTAGGACTTTGGAATTTGGATCTAAGTTTATATTGAAATATGATAAAAAAAATTATAAATTTTTATTTATTAGTTCAGGTATATACTTCTAATTCATGTAGAAATATGATCTAATTTTAAAAAAAATTTATTTCTCATGTTTACAAGTTTATCTAGTTTGAATATAAAGATTTGTGAGTACATATTATATGAATCAAGTAAAAAAAAATTGACAGTAGCTATCAGTATATAAGTATCATATCGCAAGTATATAAGTATTATATCGCATTTATGATTGGTTATCTACCGATATGTAACGTATTGTTAATCCGATATGTAATGAATAATAATATATCGTATATAGTAGATATCAAAACAATGAAAACTATCAGAGAATGTACTCGTCTACGGTCCTGAGCAGTCAATAGAAATCGAGGCTCAGAGTATAGTCACAGACTTAAATATGAGATATACAAGAGTTAATTAGAGTTTAATAGTGTTTGTCATAATTTCTAGTATATGATATACAAATATATGTCAAGTTCAGTCAAACTAAGTCAAAATAGGTCACACTACGTCAAGCTAGGTTACACAAAGTTAAACTAGGTCAAAGGTTGATTTACCGTTGACTTTTGGTCAACTGGTCAACTCTTAGTTCAATTTAGGTCAAATTGGGCCGGTAATCTTAGGATACCAACAAGTAACAACATAGGTTATAAATTAAGAGAGCTCTCTTACTATATATTACTATAAGCAATTATAAGGCTGTAACCTTGCTGTGCTGAATTACGATGAATGGTTAACTTTTACTTGCATGTCATTCTCTGATGGACCATGGTGTCTGGTGTCAAGAGCATGGTGAATGGTTCAAGACTTCAAAATGTAGTGAGAATCACCTATGCATGCTTCCATTGTAACATTGACGAGGAGTATCACTGCAGAAACATAGCCATTGCTTGTGATTTCAAGACTTGGTTTGCATGATTCTTTGCTTAAGTTTAAGTGTAATGTCTAAATGTTGTACTAGTCAAGCTTTAATGGCCTTTTCATTAGCGTGGTCTAGAAAAGTATTTCTAGCTAAAGAAATCCTTGACGTTTTATAACATGAGAAGATGGTACTTTGGTGACGCCTATTGTGCGTGTGTATTTCAATATTTGATTTTTTTTTTATTGACTTGTATAAATTGTTGGATGAAGTCTGGATTTGGTACATTATATTTGAAGGGGCTCAAATCCGAATCAAATATTTGATTTGATTAGGTTTGGACTTACATAATTAATGTTGTACTATTTTAGGGTTTCCACTTTATGATTTTCTATTTTAGGAATTTTTATGACCTAAAATATGATTTCTCAACTATATATGTGTGTGTTGAGGATGGAGGCAATAGGAAGAGCACAAAAAGAGAGATTTAGGGTGCTTGTCCACAGAAAATCTAAGAGAGTCTGTACTTTACACTTAGGGCTCGCCATCCAAGACAACACAAGGAGAAGGTCTGTGTGGGAAATCGTCATCTTCGTACAGGAAGATCGCTATATATAGGTTGAGTGATTTCAAGTTTGTAATCTTCCTCTTTATACTTGAGTTTGGTGAAGGGGTTAAATTTTTGGACAAATGGTTCAACATTGTTTATTTAATCTTGTAATTTTACTCAAGGTTATAACGATTGGAAGTACTCCGGATGACCTAGTTGACACGTGGTATCGGAGTGCAGTATCGACAGTTCTAATTCCAACTGTGGTATCAGATCTCTCAGGTTCTCGAGAGAAAAGGTACAACTATGTCTACAGAGCAGATGAACACATGTATGATCATCCTCAGAGGGGGGAGCTAGGCGAACTGGTGATTTGTAAGCCAATGATAGAGGATATACTCTTGTGCAAAGATTTGCATGGTCCATTGGAGCGCGACAACGCAATTATCAGACAAAACTGCTACTGACTAGAAGTGATGGGATCGGAAGGCCATTAGATTTATCAGCCAATGGTTGGACGAATCGATATTTTACCACGTGACCATGGATAGTTCGACAAAAGCACTTGGGGGAAGCTGCATTTGCTATAGGAACGGAAGACGACCGACAAAAAGGCATTTTTTTTATTTGCCAATTCGTCAATTCGAAGTATACGGAGGGTGTCTTGGTAGCACAGCATTTAAACGAGGTTCATGGTATTGACATCAATCAGCTGTCTGCAAAGAAGAAGGTGACTGATGATGAGCTTCATGCACTGTTGCTTTTGAGCTCTCTGTTGGAGAGCTGGGAGATGTTGGTAGTATCACGTCCCGATTCTGCAGAATCGATAGTCATCCTCCGGTCGTGATACCGTGCGAACTTAAGTTGTGTCCGCACAAGGCAAGTCATAAGGTTATCCAAAACACAACAACATAAAGAGTACGCATAGAAATTGAACAACACATGATATAGAAGAAACTTTATTGACAATGGACATCATTTACATGACTTGATTACATCTTGATGCCACGCGGGCTTACAACTTGACTCAAAACGAACGATGATGATATAGTCGTTACATACATTATGGAGTGCCCCGTCCCGCTCAGTCAATTGGAGGAATCGAAACGCCAACGGCGTTCGGACTTAGCCATGCAACGGCGACTCGAAGGCCGGCTCGGTCGAGACGACTCCTTGTTCAGGTGGGGTAGTTTCGGTGAACTCGCCTCATCTTAGCCTTCATATAATAAATCGCATGTTTTCAACTTGCACAAGTAGGTTTGATAATAAAAGAGACGAATCCACATAGTTAAGGGAATAATCCCGACGGATCGAGTTGAGTTAGAATATGGAAAGGTCCAACGGTCGGCTTAGAGTTGGTGCACGGCGTACTTTGAAAATGATACTCGGTCCTTCGTCCTATGGCTTGGGAGAAGGAAAGTTGGTATTCGCCACAAAGCTAATGTAGTGCCCCATCCCTACATCGTGCCCCGTTCTCCGTCCACGGGGTGCGCGAGAAAGGAACAATGTCGCTATCGACTCGGTCGGGATCGATCGAATCGATCGAACGGGAACGGTTGAATTAAGATCCATTCCACGTTATGGAATGGCTTTTTCAGAACAAAGTCCCATATTCAGCGGGTAGCGCCTCGAGGATTGACTCTGCGGCTGAGTCGGAAGAGACCTTCCGTTGCTCTGTTTTTCACGTCGCTTGCGTTGGTTTTGGCTTTGGTTTTCTGAATGCATTTTCGTGAATGTTTTCGATGATTTTCATGGCTTACATTTCGAACTCGCATTTCCTATCGAATTTCTTACCTAATACAGTGTTCTAATCGGTTGCTTGTGCGATTTCAGGTAATCGCGTAGGCGACGTCTAGCGCGGCCAACCAGTCTCTTGCCTCAAGCAAAAACTATGTAGCACCCTTAACATTATGTGTAGCACCCTTAACATTTTACCAAACTATTATGTGTCGTTCCTAGTAAACTATGTAGCACCCTTAACATTTTACCAAACTAATCTAAATTTTTGTTACAATAAACTGTACCTCAAACATTAAATAACAAAAATCCTAGAGAAACTCATGAGTTCCTATTTTTCAAAGTCATCAATTACAAATCGTTGGATTACATGTATCTTATTATTGAGTGTAAGTTCCTAAAAAGTCAATTGCCTAAATAAGAAAAGGGTGCGGCTATCCGCACCCCATCATCTGCTGAACACACCCCACAAAAAAAAAAAAATCGAAATGCCTATTCTACCCCCTCCCCCTCCCCTGCTCCCCCGACCCTCCTCCTCCTCTTCTTCCTCCTCCCGACCCTCCTCCTCCTGGGTCGGAGGTCGGGGTCGGAGGGTCGGAGGAGGAGAGAGGAGGAGGAGGAGGAGGGTCGGAGGAGGAGGAAGAGGGTCGGGAGGAGGAGGATGGTCGGGGAGGGGGAGGGGGGTCGGAGGAGGAGGGAGGGGGCATAGGGGTTGGTGAGGGGGAGGGGGGTCGGGGTCGGAGGAGGAGGGAGAGGAGCGGGGGGGGGGGGGGGGGGGGGGTCGGGGTCGGAGGAGGTGTTGGGGGAGCAACGGGGGAGGGGGATGAAGGGGAGGGTAGAATAGGTATTTCAAAAAAAAAAATTCTTTTTTTTGTGGAATGTGTTCAGCAGATGATGGGGTACGGATAGCCGCACCATAGAAAAAATTGTCCAATGTTATCACTATAATGTAAGTTCCTATTTTGAATTTCCTTATCCTTGATTGTAAGTTACTAAAAAGTCATCGGACTAGTAAAAATAACGGAAATTTTCACACAAAGTATTAAATATTTATGAAATTACATGTAGAGAACAAAGTTTCCACTTATTGTATATGAAGCACAAGAACGCCCTTCGTAAGGGCATTTTTATTTTAAAATTAATTTTCTTAAAAAATCCCGTCAGCTCCGTTAGCTTCCGTCAGAGGAAGTAAAAAAAAAAAAAAGGAAAACGCCATTCCTAAGGGAGTTTTGTCAGTCTTCTGTCAGAGGTGAAATATTTTTTTTCTAGGAGGTCGGTTGGAGTTGGGAATAATCCTTGACTTGTTAGCATCATTTTTAGTATCTTTTCCCATCCAAAGTTTCAGGCTTTAATAAGCTCTTCTTTGGAATTTGTGCATCCTTGACTTGTTACATTATTTTTAGTGTTTTTTTTTCAGGCTTTTAATGTCTTTCCCATCCTTGACAACATCATTTTCAATGTTTTTTCAGGCTTTAATGTCTCCCCCCCCCCCCCCCCCCCCCCCCCCCCCACCCACACACACCTCTCCTTCGTCCTCCTCCAAGCACCACCTCCGCCGAGTCCTCATAGACGTCCTCCTTGGGGTCCTCACCGGCCTCCTCGCCACCCTCCTCCTCCTTTCCGTCTGCGCCATCGTCCTCTTCGCTGCCAGCACCCCCATCCTCAAGGGCCCCGTCCTCTTCCCTCCAGACCGCGCTCTCCGACCAATCGGCCGCCCAACTCCCCGCCGAGGACTCCTTTCCAGCTCTCCTTTCCAGCTCTCCCACTGAGGACTCCTTTCCAACTCCCCGCCGAGGACGCCCCGCCCAACCCCCATCCGCAAGGGCCCCGTCCTCTCCCTCGACAATCGGCCGCCCAACGGCTTGGTCGTCACGGCTCGAACTTGACCGGCAGAATGCGTCGGCAGCGACGTCCAAGCCAATCCTGAGATGGGCGCAGCGGGAGCTGCTCGCGAGTGGGACACGTGGCAAGGAGAACGTCCATCTGAAGGACGTTTTCCACCTGACAGAGGACTGACAAAACGTCTTTAGGAAGGACTTTTTTTTTTTTACTTCCTGTGACGGAAACTAACGGAGCTGACGGGATTTCTTTAGAAAATTAATTTTAAAATGAAAACGCCCTTACGAAGGGCGTTCTTATGCTTCAGATACAATAAGTGAAAACTTTGTGCTCTACATATAATTTCATAAATATTTAATGCTTTGTGTGAAAATATTGTCCTATTTTGAGTTGTTATGAGTTTCTGTGGTTGGTTGAACTGTTAAAAAAATATGAACAAAAAAAAGCAACAAAAAAAAAATGTTACAGCAGCACTACCATCTCCAACGCTGACAGCATCAGACAGACAAAATAGCTATCATCACCTCTCTCAGAAAGAAGAAAAAGGAAAAAAAAAATTACCACCCCCACTCTTCTCTCTCTCCTCTTTTCCCCATTTCTCAAAAGAAAGAAAGAAAGTCCTCATCTCCTATCAAAGAAATATTATCACTGTAATATCACCTCCCACTTATTATTTTCTTAATTTTTGATTGAGATGTTTATGTTTTGATTGTCAGCATCTAACTTCAAGATCTAGCTTCTCGTCTTCTTCTTCTTCTTTTTTGGTATAATCTTTCATATATAAACAATTGCTCATAATCTCATGGATTTATTTCTAATCCCTGGTATAGTAGTATCTTGTGCAAATTAGGGTTAGGTTTAGAAATTCCTTTCCTGATTTTGTTACATACAGTTGTTATGCCCACTTGATCTGACAATATACATCATCATGGATTGATTTGTCATTATTAAATATTTCCCATGTATGCTCTTGCTGCAGTCTTTGCTAGTGCTTGTAGTTTGATCATTCTGTGTATGGGTTCTGTTACCTCTGATCTATGTTGATCGGACACGGATATGACATGACACAGTAAGAACACTGTATAACGGGCACGGCACCTATTTTGGTGTGTCCTTCTGTATTTTTGGAGTACGGGGTGGGCTCCAGCCCATCCCCTAAAAAAATTATTTTCTTTTTCCATATTATATATATATATATATATATATATATATATATATATATATATATAAGTCAACCCACACCCAGCCCACCCCAACCTACCCCAGCCCACCTCAGTTCGAATTTTTGGTTCCGCCCCCATATTTTTAGGAGTGTCTTTGCTTCCTAGCCTGTGAGCTATCCAAGATGTTAAAGATGGCTGCATAGTCATTTAGTAGCGTCTTTCTGGTGTTCCGTGAAACGATACTTCATTAAGTTGGTTGATGTTTTACTGATTGCGAGGTTGTTATGGTTTCATTCCCCTTTTCCACGTGCTCTTACTTCATTTGGTTGGGGCTTGTTAAACATTCATAATGTGTTCAGGGCCGGCCCTGGCCCAGGGTGGCCAGGGCGACCGCCCAGGGCCTACGGATCATAAGGGGCCCAAAAAAATTAGTTTAAAAATGAATATGTTAATAATTTTGTATCTCAATTAGAACAAGTATGTACAATGGGCCGTTTAGACATAAAATTATTGTGGTGTAGTGGTTAGTACTTTAGATTTGTATACTAAAGATCCTAAGTTCAATCCTTGGCTGTAATTTTTTTTACTGTTTTTTACATTATGTATGGCGGCCTTATTTTGGAAGTTCGTCCTGGGCCCCCATGAGCTCAGGGCCGGCCCTGATTGTGTTCTTTCTATCTGTGGCATCTTGTTAGGTGTTTATGGTGACCTCTGATCTTGTTAGGCTTATATGTTGGTTTAATATCGCACTTAGGGTCGGTCAAGAACTATAGTGATTTTTTTAATTTTCTTGTTAAAGCTGATTTCTGTCGCACTGCCAACTGTTTTTTTTTTCGTGTGGGTGTGTGTTTTGGGGGGGGGGGGGGGTGTGGCTTCTGTCACACACGCTAGCCCACGAACCAGCCAGGACATGACCTCTGCATGCATGGTCCTTAAGTGCATCATCACTTACCCAAAAAGTACACGAGACTAAGCACTTGAGTATTAGCCATTTCATCTCGTATCCGATGTGGGACTAGTTCTTGGGTATTCACATTCTCTCCTACTCGAAGACATGTTCTCATTGTAGGCTTGCAGCCCATGCAAATTACCTCTATCAAGTCCACTAGGTAGCTATGACACCATTTGTTACAACCTAGTCCACGGGCCCGCCCTACCAACCCCAGATTTGTGTCTTCATCCAGAACAAATTAATCATTTGGTGTTATCGTAGTTACATTTTTATCCTTATTTGAGTCGAGTTGAATCGACTCGAGTTGTGAGAAGAATTATATCTTTATATCATGCTGAAGAATATGTATATTTTTCCTCTCTAGATATTTCTAGCAATGTTATATAGGCTAGCTATTATCTAGTTGACTATTTTTGTATTTAGTACATTCTCTATATAATGCTTGCCAAGAGCCCTAATGAAATCAATTTACTTATTTCCCAAACTGTACGTTTGTTACATGGTATAAGATCCTTGGTTCTGCCTTAAGGATCTCTCTTCTTTTCCTCTTCCCCCTCCCCTCTCTCTCTCTCTCTC
Source organism: Iris pallida (assembly GCA_029216955.1). Classification (NCBI taxonomy): domain Eukaryota; kingdom Viridiplantae; phylum Streptophyta; class Magnoliopsida; order Asparagales; family Iridaceae; genus Iris; species Iris pallida. The sequence continues at coordinate 24,041,759 of JANAVB010021796.1, forward strand.
TCTCTCTCTCTCTCTCTCTCTCTCTAAACCGTTGCCCCTTGGCCCCTTCCTGCTTGTTGCCTCCAACAAACCAAAATCATAACTTACGTCTGTAGAGCACAACTCAGTCCTGGCTCATAGTAACTCCATGGCCCACATGCCAGCAACTATTCAAGTGACCATGGCCCACTTGTCAGTCTCAGGCATTGAATTAAAAAGCGTGCCTAGGTGCGCGCCTAGGCGCAAGGCGCAGCGAGGCGCAGGGACAGCGCCTAGGAACAAGCTAGGCACACCACCTTAAAAAAGCGCGCGCCTAGTGTAGAAAGGCGCATGCTCCAGGCGCTCAACAAGGCGCGCCTAGGCGTAAAGTTACTATATATATATATATATATATATATATATATATATATATATATATATATTCCAACCTTCTATATACATGTTATATAGTTTATGGACTTTATTGGAAAGTATAGAAATTATTGTCATTAATATTATTGTGGGTTTTAGATTGTTTTCTAAATTAGAATGTACTTCTATATTTAAAGGCTTATATATATGTGGTTTGTATATTATATGTATATAGTTTGGGTTATTTATATCTAATGGGCTTTTAGATTGTTATATATATATATATATATATATATATATATATATATATATATATATATATATATAAAATATATATATATATATATATATATAGAATAATTTTGTGCCTATAATTAGTGATATTTTCAAGGAATTTGGACTTCTATGTAGCTAAGTTTTTAAATGTAGATATTTTTTTACATATAAAGAAAAAAGTGCGCCTAGCTTTCAAAAGGTGCGCCTTGAGCCTTGCGCCTAGCGCCTCAGGCTCCAGGAACCTTTGCGCCTTGGTGCGCCTTTCGCCTTTTAAAACTATGGTCTCAGGTCAGAAATCTGTTAGTCAGTTCCACTCAGCCACTATACTCCTTGTGGCTCACTTGCCTAAATACCTCCTTGGAATGCACAAGCATTTAGGCCCAAGAAGGCTGCAAGTTACTCTGTTTGACTCTCTCGGAAGCCGCGAATCATCTCTCTCTTTTTGCCCAAGAAGGACACAATTCTCTCGCCCCTCTGTAGGCCGCAACTCATCTCATTCTCTCATCATCCAAGATGGTGCGACTCTCTCTCTCTCTCTCCACCAAAGATGGTCACTACTCACTTGGTTGTTTGTACAGTTTCGCTCTAAGCTGGACTTGACTGTCATCTAAGCTCTAGATCGTTGAGGATTATTCAATAATATGGTTTTTTTTCCCTTTCTAGATAGATTTTATCGATGTCACATAGGTTAGTTACTATCTAGTTGTCTATTTTTGTCTTTAGCACCTTTTTATCTCTATATATCACTTGATCAAGAGATCTACACTGAAATTAATCCACTTATCTTCCAAAATTTAGATCTCTAAATATATCCTAATCATTCATTGTAGATCTCATAACAATCCTATTCATATTTACATCTCATCCTTTTAGCTTTTCACTGTACATAAGTTTAGTGGTAATTGGTATACTTTTTGTTCCTAATCATTCAGTGTTATCCTGTTTGCATTTTCTCCTTTATGTACCAATTTGAGTGTGTTGCTTGTGAGGATATTCATTATTCACATTGTTAGATTTTAATAATTCGGTTTATTATATTTACATTTTCATCGGTCTACATTCAAGATCTTTATTTTCCTTTTTTATGTCTTAACTACAGGTCTTGAGATGTGCTGATGAACTTTGGAGTATTTACCTAAGATCTTAGCGTTGAAACAGGTGTCTGCATTTGCCAAGAAATTTCTGAGATCAGGTATGCTTCATGTGCCTCTTCTAGGAGTAAACATAGAGGCTCTAAAATTATTTGTAGTATACATTCTGCCCATCTATCATTGCTGAAGAGTAAAGGTTTTGACTTCAAAGTTCCTTTTTGTTAAACCCCAAGAGTTGGTCCTAAATCTGATATGGGATCAGAGTAAGATTGGTTTATCTTTGTGTGTTTGGGTCTGATGTGTACATCCAGGTTAACCATTTTGACATTTGGGCCAAGTGATGATGCATATGAGGCCTATACACTGGTGTGTCAAGGTGTGATAATTTTCTAGGAGCAAAGGAATGAAGGATACTTTATTCTCATCATTTCTTTGACTGCTGGCATATTAGCTTCATGCATCCAAGTCTGGTTATCATTCTGCAAATAAAAATCATTTCGTTCATCTAATGGTTCAAAATTTATGCCATATGGTAAAGTGTTCGTGTATCAGTGTATGTATGAGATACTGCATGGACACTCCAGTATACACTGGGATACCGAAATTAGTGTCGTATCCAGATTTATTTGTAATGTATCTGTATTCGTGCAAGATAGCTCGGACTCGAGGTTATTACTTGTATCCAAGAAAAGCTAAAATACATAACAATCTACAGTTGACTTATTGAGCTTATAATATTATATGGCATTCACTCAAAGTTACATATATTTGACACTATAGGTAGCCTAACCAACCATATCTTTACAACAGTTATTCAAGATGACAGATGCAAAAGGAAGCACTTCTAGTCCTGACTTGAATGTCCTGCAAATGCAATGGGATGAGACTTCTTGTCCAATCTGCATGGACCATCCTCACAATGCTGTCCTCCTTATCTGCAGTTCTCATGAAAAAGGTTGTAGATCATACATCTGTGATACAAGTTACCGGCATTCAAACTGCCTGGACCGATTTAACAAAGTGAGAGTAGACCACCTTGACGACATTCCTCCTCAATCCATGTCTTCCTTACCTGAGCACTCCATTACTGAAAGTCTCGACCACATAGCTCCTCAAACTCTTACTTCTGAGCCCATCTCGGCCAGCCCAAGGATGAGAAGAAACACTATGGAAGCTGATGAAATCATGTCTGAAGCATGGGAAGAAAGTAACAATAGCTTACGAGTTGGATATGTAGAAGCTCATAATGTCGAGGAATCCACCAGCAGAATCACTTCTGAGTTGAAGTGTCCCCTTTGCAGGGGAGCAGTACTTGGTCAGAAGGTTGTTAAGGAAGCAAGGCGATATTTGGACCTGAAACCAAGGAGCTGCTCACGGGAATCGTGCTCCTTCTCTGGCAACTACAGCGAGCTTCGGAGACATGCACGGAGGGCTCACCCTGCTACACGTCCTGCTGCAGTGGATCCGTCAAGGCACCGTGCCTGGCGCGACCTGGAAAATCAGCAGGAATACAGGGACATCCTTAGTGCAATTAGATCAACAATTCCCGGAGCAGTTGTTTTTGGTGACTATGTGATCGACGATGGAGATGCATTGTCAAGGGAAGTGGGTGATGTGAGTGGACCATGGTGGGCTACACTATTTCTGTTCCATATGATGAGCAGTCGAAACAGGTTCCGTGATGGACTCAGGAGCCCGTCTAGATCTTGGAGGACCCGTCATCACGCATCAGGGCAACAAAATGTGCAGGGTGCAAATCAGTTAGGCTTGCAAGATGACAATGATGACGTTGATGAGGATGACGATGAGGATGCATTTAGAACTTGGAGGACCCACCGGCGCTCATCAAGGCATCGGAATTTGTGGGGTGAGAATCTGTTGGGCTTGCAAGATGACGATGATGACGACGACGACAACGACATTTCGATACCAAGGAGGCGACAGAGGTCCACTAGATTCAGACCCAATGGAGAGGGGAGGTGAGAAGTGAAGGTGCTTTCGGCTGTCTCAGCTTCTCGGCCCCGGAACTTGTCATTAGTTACAACAGAATTAGGTGTTCCATTCTCCAAATTATTATGGATAAAAGTCGTGCCATCGCCGAATAGTGAAATTTGAAGATTTTGGGGAGAGGAATTAGCTTTAAGATTTGCATGCTTTTTAGGGAACTTTAGTATTTAGTCATGTAAATTCCGGTTTCACAATATTCTGTTGTGTATGGGCGCGGACTTGGGTAGGTATTGTACCAGTTGGGTGTTACGTTCATCGTCAACTGCAGAAAACTATGAACTCTATGCATCTGGTTCTAGTTGAACTTATGTTTGGTTTTATGTCCTTGGAGACCAGAAATAACTGGATTCTATTGTTTTTGGTTTCTGATTTTTTTTTTTTTACCTAGCTTTATATTTGCTATGATTAGAGTTTAACAAGTTAGGGAGATGGTTTTTGACAGAAAGAAAATACCCCCAAAAAAATGGGAACTCTTTTTTTCTTGTTTTTGTTTCAGCTGCGAATCACAACTCATGGTGATGCTAAACAAGGATATATTACTCTTAATAGGTAACATTTTCATTTCCATGAGCAAAGCAGAGAAACTTCATCTTCCTTGTTGTACAGGAAGCATGGCCTCAAAACTTCATACCGTTTACTAGTCACATTTTGTTGGACATACGGAAACTCCAAAATAGGTGTGCAATGATGAATGGTGAGTCCATCGAATGGTATAATTAGGGCGAGCATTCGGTTTATTCGGTTCCAATCGAACCGAATAAGCACAAATCGAATTGGACCGAAACCGAATAAGCAAAATCGAACCGAATTGGTCAATAACCAAACCGAACCGAACCGAATTAAATCGGTTAGATTTTTGGTTTATTCAGTTTTTGTGTTTTTTTTTGTATTTTTTTGTTAATATATATAATAACTAAATATACCTAGATATATTCAGTATATACCTATAACATATATCTATATATATTTAGTATATACCTATAATTAACACACACACACACACACACACACACACACACACACATATATATATATATATATATATATATATATATATATATATATATATAAAAATCCCTGCTTGAGCTATTGGAAGGTCAGCTGGACAGAGAAGCGGGCAGGGGGATCACATGTAGTCGGATCATTCGAGATGGAGTTTGGAGGCCAGAAGGATATCCACATACTGCTCAGCTTGCCGAGGAGATTCGCCTTATTCCTATTGATGCTAGCCTGGCGGAGGATTCATGGAGCTGGGCCGGCCCAGGTACGGGGGACGGGTCAGGTATATTCTGCTTTCGTAGCTGCTACGACTTGGTTCGGACCCACCACGACCGGGATGAGGAGGTGGACTTCATTTGGGGCAAGGGGGTTGCCCGTAATATGCAACTATGTGCATACCGACTTCTTCGGGGCAGACTGATGACGAGAGACAGACTCCTTCGGTTTGGGATGCAGATTCCGGATGCCAAATGTGTGCTTTGTAATGTGGAGGATGAATCTATGGGGCATCTCTTCTTTGTATGCCCGGTGACCTGGCACATTTGGACTTAGCAGTGTGCGCAGCTGAGAGGAGGAGTTGGGATGGATAGAGACATCCGGAGCATTCTCAGCTGGATCCGAGATCACAGTGGCCGGGATCCGGGGTGGGCCAGAAGAGACAGAGTTCGTCTCGCCGCGTCTGTTTGGCACATCTGGAAGGAGCGGAACAGACGTATTTTCGAGGGCTTAACTACCCCCCTATTGGAATTCTACATAACATAGAATTCAATGTATCAGTTATGGCCCCATAATTTATAATTTGGGACATGGGATGTTGTGATATTTATGTACTGTAATACCTTTTCCGCTATATGCGAGGAATAAATTCACCCTTATTCCAAAAAATATATATATATAAACTAAATTTTCTTATTCGGTTTTCGGTTTTGGACCGAAACCGAATCCCAAAATCGAAATCGAAACCGAATAAGAAAATTTAGTATTTTCAAAACCGAAATCAAACCGAATTTTTTTTAAAACCGAACCGAATTCATTATTCGGTTCGGTTTTCGGTCCAAAACCGAATAATGCTCACCCCTAGGTATAATGATACATGATAATATCTTTCTATTTTTATAATACTATCTTAATGATATTTGACAATTATTTGATTAGTTTTTTTTTTTTTTGACTTTTTATATTACAATGTATTATTATACCATTGAACGAGTTCAGCATTCATTACTGCCACGAGGTAAGTCCGTCCCACTGAATACAGTTTCTCTAAAAACACATGATCGGCAGATGCAATTTTATTATTCTCAAATCGACGCGTCCTAGGAATTCCTCAAATTTACTCCACAGTAAAAACTCAAGCCCCTAAGCTAGAGCAATAACCGTAACTAAGTGTGATGCTTCTGAATGGGGGAAACCTATTTGTTCTTACCAGTAGAAGGGACATAGCATGCCCGCAGTTCACAACAGTGATCATTCATAAGTAAAAACCTTGTTGCTCAGTAAAACACTAGAAACAAAAGGGAAAAAACAATATTCCGATTAGAAGGATCACATTCGCCTCTGAATCACGCTATAAATATCATAAGCAGTAAAACACTAGAAACAAAGGGGAAAAAAAGATATTCCGAATAGAAGGATCACATTCGCCTCCGACTCACACTATAAAGATCAGCAGCAGTAAAGCATTGTTTATCCTCATCATGAAATCAAAAATTGACGCAGCCGCAAAGTTCGGATGAGTATCCATTATCTCACTCATAGGAGGAAAACATCCGAAGAAACATGGATATCAAATACATTTCAGAATGTTATAAAGGAAACCCAATATACAAAAAAAAAAAAGGAAAAACAGATGCAACCGGTCCTCAACTATATTGTGCATATATATATATATATATATATATATATATATATATATATATATATAGTACATTGCAAATTTCCTTTCTTCTTATTAATAAGGTATTAAAACATCCAACCTCAGAGAAATGGAACTGGTCCATAATACTAGGCAATACAACATAGGATATATAAAATGCATACATCAAAAATGTACAGGCATATATCAAAATCCTGTACAAGATTTCCAAACTGCTCTATTCTACACGCTAACTAGGCCTGCTGTTTTGATTGTCTGATATTGTTTCCTCAGAAGATGCATCACTATCTATAACCACCAACTCACTCGGTCCAACGGAGCCTGAATATTTCTTATTCAGATTAGGTATACTGTTCTCTTCAGGAGCTGCAGAATCCAATGTAGATTTGTGGGAAGTCTTGCCCGGAGTTGTAAGAACACCAGCATCCCAGGGCTCATTCAGAGATGATGAGGCTTCATTGACCCTCAAGCCACCACTTCTTTTACCAGATCCCACACTCTTCCTTTTCAGAATTCCACGGCCCCGAGAATCGTTAAGTGGCACTGGTGGCTCACAGTTATATGAAAAAGGAATGTTAAGTCGCTGGTGATTATTTAGCAGACTAGCGGAATGGGGACCAGCTGAAACAACCGGTGAGAGTGATGATTCTCTTCGTCTAGGAGCTTTGTTAAGAGCCTCTTTGAGCCAATGTGGAAGAGCACTGCTTGGGCCAGCAGATGCATCATCATGTGTCAATAATTCACTTGGTTTTTGCTGTGAAGTAGATGTCTCCCAATCATACGTCGTGCTATGCATTCTGATTGGCTTCTGGTGTCTGGTTCCAGCCCTGGAGTAAACAGGACCAAGTGAAAAGTTGCCTAGGAAAGTATTTGTGGATGAACTTTCGCCTGCTATTGTATCAATTTTGCCTGCAGTCGAAGAATGGAAAAAATTTCTAGTTCGAGGATGTGAATCTCCCAAAGAAATTTTGGCCTCTGCTGTGAGAATAGGAAATTCTGAACCATCATAAGGCCATAAATTTCCACTACTGAATTGATTTGCAGCTGTTTGTCTTGCTAGCAAGCCCTCACCCATAGTGTGAGAAGAATGGTATACACTGGAGAGGCCCAATGGCTGAACAAGTGTTCCATGTACGAGTTTTCTTTGCTCTACATCCCATTGCATCGCCAAGTCCTCTGCAGTCCTTGATTCTAAGAAATGCAGTCTTCGGTCCCTTAGCATACCATTCCAATTGCCTAATCCATGTCTTCTCACACCAATCCAGAGAAAATCTAGCTCTTCTTCCGACCACTCATTTGGATACCTCCTGAACTTATCTAAAAAAGAGATCTCCCTTTCCTTTAGCACCCTTGAGCCATTCATGACACTTTCATTGTTCTGCTTGTGCCTTTGTGAAGACGAATTGTCCTCCAGAACATGCCATGGTAGATGCCTGTTAACTGTACGAGTGTTGTCTTTAACTCCTAAACTTGAAGAAGACAGTATACTGTGGAAGTCCTTAAAAGCATCAGCAGGTGCTCCTGGATTCAGAGGTGGAGACTGACCTAAAAAGTCAGTACAAAATGGTCTGTTTGAGACTTCTTCTTGTTGTTGTTGTCTGCATCCAGGGTCAGGTAACTTTGTCAAAGCTACTTCTCCCTGCAACAAGATCATGAGAAATGTGTTCAGTAGCTGCAGCAGCAAACAAAGATCCAAATTTTAAAACATATACTGAGAGGTGAGAACTTGAAATTACAAATATAATAAAGTTGTAAGAAGCACTGTAAAAACAGACGCATTTTCCAAATACCATCTGATGAAATCTATCCATGTATTAAGGAGTAAGTTTATTCGTGAGCATTCAATCTCCAAAGAGAAACAGGACAGCCTCAACATTGCAACAAAGGATTTGTTGCAGGGTCAAGAATAAGAGTATAGGACAGCCGTAGATGCATATGAAACATAAGTTAAAAGTTCAATTCCTTAACTCACCTGATCACGAGAATTTTGGCCATATGACTTGGTTGTGATCAGAGGGAAAACCTTCTCACTAGAAGCCTGTCCACGGTTGCTATCATTGTTCTCAATGAATTTGTATGTGACTCTCCCGATGGATGTGCATGTCTCTCTTTCTTTCTTATCCCGCAATACTTTGTGCAAATTCTCCAACCATGCCAATTCTTTGCCCTTCTCATCCTTTTCCTCTGCCAAGACTATCGCAGCGCAGCTTGGCTCTGATGAACTTTGAGACTCCACAACATCTAAAGAAGGTTTACTTGATTCTACATTACTTAGACAAGTAGATGCAGGTGGTGCAGCAGAGATGTCCATTTCACATGTATTGTCTCTCTCCACTGGTGCATCATATGGCAAAATTGTTTTTTCTGACTCCAAAAGGGACGCCTTATGTAGAAATTCCCCTCTTGCAATAGTCCCAATGTTGGCTGAGTTTTCCAGCTCACTATCTTGAATTACACTGGAATGCTTGATTATATCAGTTGCAGGTGCAGGTTGTGAAGGAAGTGGATTGCTGACATTTGGCTCACATGCATTGCGAGAAGCCAATTCTTTACACTCATCACCAGCACTGTTTTCACGCAATAAAAGTTAAAAGGCAAATCTGCTCTGTATCTTACAAAAGACAATGTCAGTACACTTACTCTTTTTTTTCACCAGAACCTCCTACTGGTGCTGATTCGGACCTGTTATCCTTTTTGGTGTTAACCAACTGTCCGGCGTAGTCACATGAAACAAACTATCAAGTTCAGACTATAACCCATAAAGGACAACATAATTCATCTAGCTAAGAGCCTAATGGATTTTATTCTAAAGATTTGTTGCTTACAGGAAATCAAAAGCCAATACAGAATTATATCTACAACTTGCCAAGTTTACATATGAACACTCAATAGGAGATCAGGAGTGTACACAAATTGCAAGACATGATCAGTGAAGGTAAAAAAAGAACACGGCTTTCTTGTGATCTAAATTCACATCATCTAAGAGAAGCAATTATGTAAACGATACACACTGCATTGCTTTTGGCTCTTCTAGATTACAATCAGCCATGAAATACTCATGGTGAATGATCACTTTCGTTTAGAACTTGCTAGGATTTATCCAGCATTGGGCAGCAGACAAGAACTAGAAATCATGCATTAAAATTCAGAGAGCATAAAGATACGTGTATGGAGTTACCACTACTAGGAGAAATACCACCCAATTTTCCATTATCGTTGGCTTAATCAAGAATCATCAAGAAGTCTGTACCTCTTTACACTACTTATGGATTAAATTATAAGATACATTCAGGAAGAGTTCCATTGACAATCTTGTTTGTTGATGACATTGGGTTAGTTGATGAGTAGAGAACACAAGCCAAAAAAAGAATTGCGGGATATTTTGGAATCTCAAGGTGTTAAATTAGTAGGACAATAACAGAATATATGAAGTGTATTTTCGACAATAATACAAGAATAAACCAGAGAGTTGTCATTATTAATATTAATGAACATGTGAGATGCCTAAAAGTGATAGTTTTTGGTATTTAGGATCAATCAATCATCATGGTTGAGAGACTGAGAAAGATGCTCTTCATAGAATGAAAGTAGGATGGTTAAAGTGGCGTGCTTCTAGAGTTCTTTGTGATCTAATTTAGATAACGAGAAAGATGTTCTTCCTAGAATGAAAGTAGGATGGTTAAAGTGTCGTGCTTCTAGAGTTCTTTGTGATCCAAATAAGATACACTTGAAGTTGAAAAGGAAAATCCAATATGGCAGCTACAAGACAAACCATAGTCACTAGGTACAGCTAAACCACAACGAATCACGTTTTGATACGATCTTTCCAGTTCGTGGTACTTTTTTTTCCCCTGATAGCCAACTACGGTGACGTGAGTCAATTATGGAAACCAACTGACTTGCTTTTGCAAGAGTCTTTCAATTCAAAGAAAGTGGGAAGAAACTTGAGATTTCTTGTTTGGGGTTCCACAGATTACACATTTCTTATGAACTTCGACTTCTTAGTTCGTACTTTTGTTGTTTCTTTATTGCTCATGAGCCACACACTGTTATGCAAGTTGATCATGCAAAGATGAGAATGTGCTAACAAGGTTTCCTTATGCTTTTGCTATTTTGTATCAAGGTTTTGAGTCGTTTGCCATTTTATTTTGTTTATGGTTTATTCACATACTTGATTTGGCACAATTGTACTATGCTATTTTGGACTGTTGTATTCAAGATGACGTAGAAATCAAATTTTACATCTCACTAAAAATAATGAATTTTCAATTTTCTTATGTTTTATATAAATTTGTTTTCGTATATGACACACTTATTGAGTGAAATTTGATCAAGTAACTAGCATCAATCCACTTTGTATTTTAAAGCGTACTACAAACCAAATCGGCGAACCAACTCACCCTAATTCCTCTGTACCAAAAATAAAGACAAGTAGCATACCCCATTCACGAACCCGTACCATGACCCAGAAATACCTCATTTTAGGTAACTATGACAAAAACCAAGCGACCAACAATTTTGGAACATTAGGTAACAACACGTCCAAATAATTCTTTAAGAAGTACCTAATAAATCAGCATATTTTTCAAGCAAATGCATTCATACAAGTGCGTGCACACACATATATGTATGTGTAGGCTATGGAGCACGAGAAAGCTCGATAAAAGGTTCCGCAAAAAAATTATGACTAGTTGTTGACTTGACGTCAAGTCGTCAACCACCTGTGTTTCCTTGCTAAACTATCTATGAGCATGAGAGGGTCATGCCATGAAACCTACGTGGTCAATTGACATGTAGGTAGACCTATCTTTTGGATGTGCAATTTAAGCTCATGCAACCAAGGAGCACCCTCCCATTCCCTGATTGAAGAGTCTAAAATAAGAGGTAAAGATGATACAATTTGCTATAGGAAATTGCTTTAATCTCTATGACACAATAAGCCAAAGAGTGAAAAGAAATTGACATTCATATCGATATATATGTATGTTGTTTTATGTTGTAAAAGCAACATTTCTTTCACACGGCCAGATGATATCATCTATAGAATGCTACAATCCTAGTTCAAATAGGATTTTCTTAACTATTTACTTTGCTAGTTTTTGTAGGGTTGTATAGCTTGGGGAATAAGTTCAGTAGTTGTCTTGTTACTCCCTTATTTTTAAGGGTTTGGATCTATAAACTGTAGATGCCATATGGCTTTCCAGAAATAGTATTGGATAACTTTTCTCGTGAGGAGGCCGATCCCTTGAAGAGATCAACCCAAATTCCTTTCTCAATTCTCTTTTCTAAATTCCAACTTCCCTTTATTTTCTACTTGAGAACCTTAGGGTTCTACCAATTGGTATTAGAGCATGCTATCCTGTGGATGCCAGATGCCATTAACACGTAAACAAAAGCAAAAATCTGGAATTTTGGAAACCTTATTTGATGTCCATGCTCGACACTTTTGGACCACAGACGCTGGTCGGTTATATCTGACACATGCTCTGAGCCACTTATATACATGTCAGACAAACAAAGCTCTTGGAGACGTTCACTGCAACCTAACTTTTATTGAAAATAATAATTTGAGTGGCATGACCTCGTTATCCAGATGGCATTACCTCAGCACTGCTTAGTTGGTCAAACATCAACCACCATCCCACGAGCGAAAGTTTTCAAGAAGAGCTCTCCTCATCAGGTAGGATCAATTTCTTTAAGAGAATTAAACCCCATAAAAAGGAATATAAATGCAGCAAAAGTTGCCGTGTCTGTATCGTATCTTCTCTTCTCGTATTGTGTCAGTTAAAGGGCTAAAGGGGGGTTGCTAGAGTCAATGGAACCACAAAAATCATATCTGATAATAATCAACCTCTAAGTGAGAACTATGTCAATTGTAAGCTACAGTTCTTGATGTCCAAGAAAATGATTGGTTCAGTGAGCCAATAGCCGAGACGACCAGAGAAACACAAGCATTCGCTAGCGCCAATGGCTTTGGAAAGGTGGCAGTGCTCAAGTTAGTAGTAGTAGTAAGTACTAACAATGAGATTTGAATAACAGATGGTAAGGGAGAAGATGGACAATTCTGATGCTAAGTCCTTAGATGGTCAGTTTGCGGAATTGGATAAGTTGGCAATGACAATGTTAAACTGGGGAAGGAATGGAGGAGGGATGGAAGTACTAGCTTTCGCATCAGTGGTGCTGATTATATAGTAGCTTATACTGGTGAGTCTGCTGTGCAAGGAGTGATGGTGGCCCGGGAAGCACAAATGTATTAGCGATAATAAGAATGAATTAGTACGTTCTGCATGTGAGACTGGATATCCTGCAGGCTGTAAGCTTGTCAGTCACGGTAACTAATAGCCACCTACCAAGGGCACCTCAAAGAAACGGAAACAGCAATCACATGAGCAGCCTCACTAGTCAATATGGTTCCTGTCCATATGTAACTAAAGCATATAATGATTAGTAATATTCAAGTAACATCCATATTGATTGAACATTTCCTTTACACCTCCCTAGTTCAGTTATGCCTTCATGCTTTCACTTGGCAGGTATCACATATTATCTTACACAATTTTCAATTTTGTTGTTAGTGATGACCATATTTATCAATTGCATTCTTGATCCCTTCATACATCGTCAACTAGAGTATTGTTCATGCAACAGAACTATTGGAGAGACATCAAGATAATATAATATCTGAATTTTTCATATATAATCATTATTTCCAATTCCAACATTGACAATTATTTGGGTTGACATATAAACAACCTGAAATGAGAATATACTTAGATCAGAAACTGACATCTCAGCAAATTTAGATGTCCATGGGCATCATCTTCAAACCTAAAGAATTTATCCGTAGATTTGTTAGGATTAATTGGTAGATCAACTAGCTAAAATTCAGAGATGGTGTAACTACACATAAATAATAATGACAAACCAAATAATTAGACATTTGAGAAGGCAGTGACAATCAGGAAACTATGTACAATGATGTCAAAAAGCAAAATAACAAGGTGAAGAAAATGGGCTTACCTTAGTTTTCTGTAGCGATATGGCAGCGCTAATTGACTCTTCAATTAAATGACTGCCCTCAGTGGCAGATGAACACTGGTTTTCCTTTGCCTTCGAAGTCTTTTCCGCAGTTTTATCACTTTCACCATGTGTCTTTTTCACTCTTCTGCAAAATGTAATCAAGGGAGGTCTGCAATTTTCTTTTGGATGTCCATCATTACCTAACCGGTTGCGTGTTTTGTCTGAATTGGGTGTCATCATGAAAGAAGCTTCAAGGCATTGAGAACCATGTTTTATTTCACTTGATGATTTTGTACATACAGGAATAGAGATTCCTATATCATCCAGATCTGTAAATTTAGATGAACCAGACTTTGAATATGAGTTCCCCATCTGAACAGGCACTTCTGATTTGGTAACAGAAGAATAAGCAGCAGAGGTGGTTCCCTTCTTTGTGCTGGCCTCACCAAGATTTTTATTTAACGACACTTCCATAGATCCCATCTCTAATTCCTTATTACTTTTACTATTTCTTGCTCTTTTGGAAGCTTGAGCATGAACCTCCACAGACTCTTCAAAATCATTTAGTCTATGACAAGAAGAGCATCGCCATTTTTCTTGAGTATACTTAAATATGCAAAAAAACATGTAAGGAAATATACCATCAGTTTGGCGTTTAAAGTTAACATTTTTAAATAGAAAAACTGGCATTCGTTATTGATTATTGAGGACTTCTACATGTGATAGCATATAACCTTTTGAGCAGAGTCGGTGCATTGAAGATGACATGTTTTCAAACAGCATTCACAGCTCAGCATATTCTCATCACCCTCAAAACCATTGCACACACAGCAACACTGCAATGAGACTATATTATGAGTAGCAGTCATTAATGGCATTTTCCACGAGTACTATGAATGGGTCATTTTGAAACCCTGAATATATATATATATATATATATATATATATATATATATATATATATATATATTGGAAAAAAGGTAAATTTTATTCCAAAGCAACACAGTAATCGTACAACATACAATCAGAGTGGGACTCCCACTCATCAATACCTCATAACATTTACATCAAATTCGATGTTATGAAGCATGCCCACCAGAGGTGTAACTAGTTCCTCGAATATCTGACGGTTTCGTTCCCGCCAGACATGCCAAACCGAAGCAGCCAGACGAACCTTGGCGGTCCGGAACCAGTCCTCCCCTCGACCTCTACTATCGCGGACCACCGTAATGATGTCCTCAATACTCTTCCCGGAGTCGCATCCTCCTAATATTCTACTATGCTCCTTCCAGATCTGCCAAGCCAGGTCACACTCAAAGAAGATGTGTCTGATAGATTCTTGTTCCAGACAGCACAACACACACTTGGGATCTGGGACCGGCACTCCAAATGAACTCAACCGATCTCTGGTAAGAAGGCGACCCAGTAGGAGCTTGTAAATACAGAGCTGCATCTTCCTGGCCAGGCCCTTGCACCATACGAACTCGTAGTCAGGACTCTGAGGAAAAGCGCGCCGGATGAGATTGTAGCAACTCCGGAATTGAAACTCCCCAGTACCCGGGGACGCACTAGCCGGCTCCCAAATCCACCAATCTGCAGGCAAGTCCGGATCAATGACAATAGTGCTAATGATCTCTCCCAGCTCCACGGTAAATCGATAGGACTCCGACCTCCACTCCCCATCGCGAATGATCCGACTACACGTCAAGCCCCGCCTGTCCTCCTGGTGGGTCTGAGCCCCCCTAATGTCCAATAACGAGCACCGATCTATCCAGGAATCCCGCCAGAGGTCCGTTCCAGACCCATCCTTCATTACCTTCCTGATAGCAGACTTAAGAATCCCCCTGTGTCTCAGGACAGTCTTGAACGTGACGGAATGATTGTTGTCAGTAGTACACGTCCAAAAGTTGCCCTACTTCACATATCTGCTATGCATCCAGGCAGCCCAGAGAGACCCCCCCATTAATGAATTTCCATGCCAGCTTAAGCGCGAAGGCCTCCCGAATCTCCAGCAACGGCCTAAGCCCCACTCCTCCCTCCTTTCTGGGACGACAGAGCTGTTCCCAAGAGATCGCATGCATACCCCCTCTCCAAATGAAATCTGCACAGATCCGATCCACTTTTCTAACAGTGACGATAGGAAGGAGGATGGATTGTAGCCAGAAATGAGCTACAGCTGTAATCACTGACCGTACCAGCTCAATGCGTCCTCCAAATGACAATCCCGAGGCTTGCCAACCTTCCACTCTCCTCTGAACGTACTCCACCAAACTATGGCAATCCTGATCCCGCGCATAGTTGACCGTGAGGGGTACTCCTAAATAGCGCACCGGAAGATCACTCCTTTCGATACCCAGTACGTCAGCCCGCTCCTCCTTCTGGGGACATAAGGAGCTGAAGTACACCCGGCTCTTCTCCCTGTTCAGCTGAAGGCCCGAGAGGGAATGCAACTCTCCCATAATCTCTGCAAACGTCTGCATACCCTCCATCAAAGGCTGGATAAACACCAAGAGATCATCAGCATAAATGAGGTGGGTGACTGGAGGATCCACCCTCCGGAACAGTGGGACCAGCCTCCCACGGTGCGCTGCTAAATCCATCAGGCATGTGAAGTATTCCATAACAATCGTGAACAGGTAAGGAGACAGGGGGTCGCCTTGCCGAAATCCACGATTACTCTGGAAATACCCATAGAGGATGCCCTGTATGAGAACCGAGAAAGTGGGGGACGTGATGCACTCCCGGATCAGGCCAACCCAATGGTCCCCAAAACCCATGGCGGACATCAGATGACAAAGAAAGTCTCGGTTGACCATGTCATACGCCTTCCTCAGATCCAGTTTCACGCAAGCCTTCTCCCCTCCAGGTTTGTTGAAACCTCTCACCATCTCATGGGCCAGGAGGCCGTGCTCAGCAATCGACCTCCCCTTGATAAACGCAGCCTGGTTCGGAGAGACCAAGTCCTGCATGATCCCCTCCATACGCCGGCACATAAGGTGCGTAATTATCTTATAGAGATAATTACAGCACGCAATAGGTCTGAAGTCCGCCAGCGCTGTCGCTCCCTCCTTAGGCACCAAGGTCAGGAAGGTGTGGTTCAGCTCTTTCAGCAGCTTCCCTTTGGTGAAGAATTCTTGTACCACCTCCATGACCTGATGCTTCAGAGTGTCCCAGTGGCGTTTGTAGAACCCACTGCTAAAACCATCCGGACCTGGAGCCTTGTTGGGATCCGCCAGCTTGACAATAGCTTCCACCTCCTCCAATGTAACATGAGCAAGAAGAATGCTATTTCCGTACGGAGTCACCAATCTCTTCGTAATAATCTCTGGAAACACAGACAAGTAGTCAGTCTGGAAATACAACTCAGAATAGTACCTGACCGTCTCGTCCTGTATCGCAGCCGGCTCCCCCACAAGATTGTCATCCACATCCAAAAGCCGGAAGATGTGATTCCTATGTTGCCTGATCCGGATGACATCATAGAAGAACTTGGAGCACCGGTCGCCGTCCTTGAGCCAGGAGCATTTGGCACGCTGAGCCGTGCTAATCTCCTTCTGCAACCGCAAGATGCTAACTTCTTCAATCAGCTCCTTCTCTCTTACCGCCAAGTCCCCATTGAGCATGTCAGCCTGCATGTCTTCCTGGATAGCCCGCAATTCCACCTCCTTATCTTCTAAAGAAGTCTTCGGCAACCCCTTCACCCATCTCCGAAGAGCCTGCTTCGTGGTCTTGAGACGACGGACCAATCGGAACTGAGCCGTCCCCTCCTGTCCACTATCAAGCCCCTCTGTGACAGCCTCCAGGTAACCCTCCGAGAGATACCAACTGTTGTTGTACCTAAAAGGACGGGACTTCCCAGGGGTCCGACAAGTGAAGCCAACCCGGATGGAGGAATGATCGCTCGTCCCAGCAGCCAAGCCCTCCGCCGAAGTGTTAGGGAAATGACGGAACCATTTTCCATTACCCAGAGCTCTATCAAGATGGCACGCAACCCTATTCCGAATAGCTTTGTTATGCCAAGTCCAGATGAAGCCAGAGCGAGACAATCCCTGGAGCCCCGCCTGGAGGAGACCTCTCTGAAAATCATATAGGATAGAGTCTGGAACTGGCCGACCTCCCACCTTCTCCCCTCGGTGCAGAAGGGCATTGAAGTCCCCGATCATCAGAAGAGGAAGGGCCGACGAATCTGCAGCAGCTGCGACCCGGAAAATGTCACTCCAAAGGGATTCCCTCCTCCGTCTGTCGTTGTGGTCGTAGACTGCCCCCAATAAGAACCGAAAGCCACCCTTATTTGAGAAGGAAATGGCAATCAACTGCTCCGTCATCAAGAGCAAATCTCCATCCCAGCTCTTCGAGTTCCATCGAACCCAGATCCTGGCCATGTCACACAGAACCAGGTTATGAAGTTGGGCCCAATGAGATGGGGTCCTACGAGCAAGAGTCTTTTCACCTTTAATCTTAGTTTCTAACAGAACAGAGATGTCACATTTCTCTCTGAGAAGCACCCCACAAATCTCTCTCCACCTCCCTAGCGAACACGCCCCCCTCACATTCCAGGCTATAATAGCCATTAATTAATTAGAGGAAGGGTCCCCTGAGAAAACACCCGGATCGGCACCTGGGGAAAGCGCTGCATCCGTCGCTAAAAGATCCTCTTCCATCCCAGTCGGAATGATCTGCTGTGGGATGGCCTGAGAGAACCAACGCCCAGGAAGGATTGTCAACACACACAGCCTCCTCTCTGTCAGAAGGATGCATCCCCTCCCTGGAGGGGCCGTCACTCAGCGGCCCGACAACACGTCTCTTCCTGCAGTAAACCTGCCCCTCAGCCGAACCTCTACCCCCTCGCACCACGATCCCCGACGCCGCCATGCCTCTCGTAACAATACTACTCTGCCCCTGGGAGGTGGGCAACGCCCCACTCGTGGGAGCCAGCTGGGTAGAGACAATGAGGCTCGTCCCACCCTCACTCACTGGAAGAGTATCCTCGCCCACCAAGGCCTCCTCTCCGCTGTCAACTGTGAAATCCATGTCACAGGGATAGAGTCTCACTCAGGGGGTTAGAAGGCTCCACATTATGTCCGGCCGCCGAACAAGCACTGGCCAGATGCCCGAAGCAGGAACACCGTGTACAGGTAGGGGGAACCCATTCGTATTCCACCTTCTGGGTAAGCACCTCTCCAGATGGAATCTCATACTCCACCAACTCCGGTAACTCCCCTCCAGCTCGGATCTCTACAAAAATTCTGGCGTACATCAACCTCGACGAAAGGCAATGGCTTCGTCTGCCTTGATCGGGGTGCCCACCAAGCTCGCCAGTCGCATCAGCAAAAGAATACTCCAAAACCGGACAGGAAACTCAGGAAAGCGAATCCATACCGGGATGGCATTCAGAACTTCCCGCTCACAGCGAAGCTCCGGAGTCCACTCCTTTAGAATGATAAGCCTGTCGTCAAACGTCCAGGGGCCGCCTTGGAGTATCCTAGCGACATCCTCCGCGAGTCCGAACTTCACATAGTATAAACCGTTCTTGTGGGCAAAGAACTCCATACTACCCTTAGGCTGCCAGACACGCGTTACATATCCCCGAATCTGTCCGTAGAAAAGCTTGTTGCCTAGGACATACATAACAAGGGTATTCTCCCAATATGCTGACACCTTCTCAATCTCCTCCGCGGAGAACGAGGCCCGGAAGTCCCTCCCCGCCTTGATCGGCGGAACATACTCCATCGATGTGGGACTTTTCGACCCCACAGGTTTGCAGATCTCTGCCCAAGACCGTCCAGCCGGCCGAGTAGTCGCCCCATGTGGCCTGGGTGCAACCTCCGGCCTGGATGGACTAGATCTCGGAACACCGGGATCCACCACCTTACCCTTCCCTTTGTCTGCCGCGGTCGCCTTTGGCCGCCAGTCCACCGATCTCCCAGCGGACCCCACCGGGCCACGAGCCGAAGTCCTCGCCCCTGATCCGCTTTGACGACTGTCAGCCGGGTGCCGATCCCGAACATGACCATGACCACCTCCTGCCTTCCCCCCGGTCTTCGCCGCTCGAGGGCACGTAACCGTCATCCAACCTCCTCCATCCGTCTGGTTCCCCTGAGAACTAGGGCCAGCTCCAAATTCGAAAGCCGGGGGCCATGGAACCGAGTCCGTCCCCCTCCCGATAGGGTGGCTCACCGCAGCCACCACCCGAGGGGGGTCGCCCGACCCCCTCGGCATCAGATCCGCCCCCCCTCCGCCGGAGGGGGCGCCGCCACCGCTGGCCCGCCCGGGGGGTCCGGCCGACCCCCCCACCTGCACGTTCCCCCCCCCCACCGCCAGGGGGGGCGCCACCGCCCGCGCCAGCACCGGGGGGTCCGCCCGACCCCCCCACCCGCGAGTCCGCGCCCGTTCTAGGGGGTCCGCCCGACCCCCCCGCCTTGTTACACGCCCCCCCCCCCCCTCCGCCGCCTAGGGGGGCTCCTCCGCCTACCTGGGGGGCAGCCCGCCCCCCCCCCCCCATTTTTCCGACCTTCCTCCCCCCGCCGGCGAGAGGATCCGGTGGCCGCGGGGGAGGAACCCTAGCCCGCTCGTGATCGCCTGCTCCCGCTCCCATGTTTTAATATATATATATATATATATATATATAATTCGTGATTTCAGAAATTGAATAATTTGTTATTAGCCTTCATTTGGGAATTCGAATAATTCGGGAATATTGTGACATGCCCCTAATCAAACAGCTTTTATAAAGGAGAAGAACATCTCTCACAGTTTTAATCGCCCATGAGATGGTGAGATTTCTATAGACATGGGACATCTAAATGTTGCATCATGATTTGCACAAAGCTTATGATGCAGAAGATGGGGGTTTCCTATCCCACTTGTTGAGCAATTTTGGATCCATAAAAGACGGATCAAGATGGTGAAGGAATGCATCTCCTATTCTCCTTTCCTTGCTTCTCTATTTTGATAAATGGTGAACCAACTAGATACACTGATAGTAATATGAGAATTAGGCAAGGGTGATCCCTCTCCCCTTATCTATTTGTCCTGACTATGAAGCATCTATCATGTCTTTTACACGTTTGAGACGAAAAAGACATCTTGCTTCCTTTATAAGACGATTAAACCAATAGTTTTACACTTGATGTATGTTGACGATTTACGTATCTTTACCAAGGCTACCAAACAATTTGCAAAAAAATATGAGAGATATACTGGAGGTGTTCTCTGTTAATTCAGGCCTGGATATCATGGATGAGCACAACCTGGCAAGATATCTCAAAGACAGATCAGTGTGGGATATCATAGAAGATAATAATGCTTCAATCATTCTCAAGACCATAATGAGGGGAAAAATACAAAGATTGTCTATCATAGCGAAATTCATTGCCGCATAAGTAGAGAACCGTACTTATGGCGTAAGAACTGCCCCGTTGTCTCCAAGATGGATCCAGTGAAATTGAATTCTTCGTCAAGATGCGGCGTACCAATGGGCAACGGCTATACAGTAGACCCCGTGCACCTTGAATATAGCTTCGCAGTGAATCACCAATTATACAACAACTATCACATGGTTTGACCCACGACTAGAATGAAATAGAATAACAGAGAGATTAGGGTGGAATAAATTACACCTAATTGGGGGTGATTTTACAGTCAATGAAATAATAGGAGAATGGAGGCCAGATAAATTGCATGTCACTAGGCAACTTTCAAATGAAATATCTAAGATGGTAATTAATACACAGGAGGGAGAAGACTATTGGAGTGGATAGGTTCAGGTTCCTCCACAGGTACATTTACTATGAAGTCTGCCCTGGAACTGGTTAGAACACAGTCACCTGAAGTAGACTGGCACCAAGAGGTATGGTGCAAAGGCAATTGCTTAAACATGAGTTTATGTCTCAGCAAAGTCGTACTCAAGAGGCTACTGACAAAAGACAAACTGATCCACTGGGATCTACTGGTGGTTGTCTCCTATGCCACTCAGAACAAGAGAGAACATGGAATAGTTCCAAACTTACAATTATGATAGTGGTGCTAGTTTTTGATGTTTGCTATACACGGGGGGCAAGAAACAATAAGGTGTTTCTTAATAAGCTAACCCATAAAACAATGGTGGTTATGAGAATCCAGGAGGATGTAATATTTCCGATGAGCAAAATCAATGTAAGGGTACATGATATTAAAGGAATAGGAAAACAATGGCCAACTAGGGCATAGTTCAGCAGCTAGCTATCATGCCAGAGTGGTACAGTATTTTCATAAATACAATTAACCTTTCTGCAAATACACACACACACACACACCAAAAGAAATTAGAAAATATTTCATGCATATATTTAGCAAACCAAAAAAGATTTAAGTTCATCACAAACTAACACCATATTACAAGCAGTGCATATGAGAAAATTATGGAGACAAAAAGAAAAAGAAAAATCACATATTTAAGGTTTTAAAGGAAGAAATTAGAAATAAAAAAATAAAAAAAATTGCAACCATCACCTGCCTCTGGGCGTTGCAGCTGGTCGCCAGCCTGGCCTTTGGTCATCACCGTGCTGAACAAGAAGGAGGAGGGGCCAGGCCAGTGACCAGAGGCGGGGAGCAGCAGGAGGCGACAAAGCAAGTTGGTGCAAAATTTTTTTTTTTACATTTTTTTGACATATTCGGCGTGTTCGCCGAATCGGTCGAGAAATTCGTTGGGACACATACGGATTTGAATACAACACAAAGTGAACCGTGTCCACACAAATTCATGTCAGATTTGAATCCCGACACGGGCACCCACTTTTTTGTGTCCTTGCTGCCGAAAGGCCCACCAAATTCTAGTCCTACATGTAAGAACGTCTCCAATCCACTTAGTTCCAACCATTTGGTATTCTAATATCATTACGAGAAGGGGGTTTGTGCAAGAAGTAGAGGAATCTTTAAGTGACCAAGGCAGATGAAACCTACCAATTATCCAAATAATAGAAAAGTAAGGCTTACAAGTATACAAACTGAGAAGAAGAATGTTGGAAGCCAATATATGAAGGATTTAATGATATCAGAAGTTCCAAGTTCCAGAATGTTGTTGTTGATAAGTGTTGCCTTGTTGCTGCCAGTGAAACAGGAAGAAAGCACAAGAATTGCATGGATAAAGCTGATTGTCTGAGCAAGTGTCTTCATAACTATATGCTGTTCTGACTAATTTATATCTTCAAAATAAACATGTAAACAAATAAGATTATCAAGAGGCACTTAACCACCTGTTTTACTTCTATTTTCAAAATGCACCTAAGCTATCAGAAGCAACTCAGGATCCAGATGAATCTACCCACACGACTCATTTGAATATGTTTATGATGTGATTCAAGCACCAAAAATGTTGATTAGAAAACCATGGCAGCCTGTATTGCACAAGAAAACAAAAGAAATTGAAGTAACTGGTCCATAATCCATATATGATGTATTTTCTCGCAGTATTGTAATTTATTTGGGGAAATATTTAGCAGATAGTGCAGTATGACCGAATCTTGGCATTGTAAGACATAAGAAAATCCATTAGAAGCCAAATTCTATGATATACCACTCTCATAATAAAGAAATATACTCTCTCTTTGTGTTGTATTAAAGTGGCTTCGTACATTGCTTAAAGTACCTCCAATAATAAAGAATACACTAGAAAATTATACTGCATCTAATATTTTGAGATATGTAGGTTTAGCAAACAAACCGGGTATTCTTTCAGCTTCTTGGCACAGGTATCGAGCTCAGCTTCTGGACTTAATATGCTTGAAGTTACCCCAACAGGAGACCTGGGAGACAAGTTTGGAGCTTTGACACCATGAACAAGATTGGATTGAGAGAGACGTTTCCGCTTGTATGTAAATACCACTTCGTTCTTCACCATTCTGCAGTCAATTTATCTCATCCAATGGATCATCAATATTCGAGGAGTCCAGAGAAAGTCAGGTGGACCTGATTTTGTCATGAAATAAATATACAGAACTCTTTAGTACATTCTCATAATTATTTTTCACTTAATGGTAAAAACTTAAAAAGTATCTACAAAACATGACATGTGATCTATTGATTCAAATATAGAACATCTAATTTGCTATGCACCAAAGGCCAAAGCTGAGCAATTACCTGACACTTGAGTCTAAGATTATTTAGGCTAAGATGAGGCTCCTATAATCAACTTACATATGTGGATCGGTGCATATAAGGTATCAACAACCCACAGATTAATTTGGTAGGTCACCATTCTGACATGCATGACCTTAGAGGTTATCTGGTTACTACTATCAAGGTATGGGATATGTATTTGATAGTTAAAATTTTACATTTTGTTGAGATTAAATTAATAGCTTGCTTCTTTGTTCTTCTCCAAGTGGGCTTAAAGGGTTAACAAGGGCCAAAGGGCAGTATTGAGTAAATGGATTCAGTGGAACAAATGTGGCTGAGGGATCTCACTCACGTGAGGGTACGAGTCAAATAACAATTATCCACTATCAGAAAAGGTCAGGTATGAGTCTAGATTATTCATCTAATTATGCTAAGCTTCGCTGACCCACTACCTTATAATTTTATATCAAAAATTTCTCGAATTATACCGACTCAGTACCACAATTACTATATATGCCTACTATATATGCCATGATGTTGAACAACTAATTGGCTTTCTCTGTACAGATCATTCTTCAATCTTCACTGTTAGTTTACAACAGTGGCTACATGAACTGTTAAAACAATCTCTCATTCACTAGTAACAACAACAAAGCCTTCATCCCAAATGTTTAGGTTGGCTGTTTGAATTGTTTTCTTTCATTCAGCTCTGTTAACGGTCATGTCCTTTCTAAAACTAACAAAAAACATATTCTTTACAACTTCAATCCATGTTTGTTTAGGCCTACATGCCTTACCTCTAGTCCTAGCAGCTTTTTTTAAGTAGTATATTATCACTCCAAGCGCTACCTATAGTCCTAGCATTTAACTAGTGTCTTATCACTCCTTAGTGGAGCATCTATTTGATTGTGTTTTACATGTCCAAACCACCTAAAACGATTTCTCTTACCTTGTCCTCAATTGGCGCCACCTCTCAACTTTTCACGAATATACTCAGTTCTTATCTCAATATTTCAATGTATTACCAAGAATCCATCTTAAGCATTCTCATGTCAACTATACTAATTTTTTGGATATATTTCTTGATTGCTCAACACTGATGCATAAAGCATGGCTACTCTTAGTTGTATTATAAAATTATCCTTTCAACTTCAAAGGTATCTTCCTATCACAAACTACTACATAATAACTTTCAATCATCATATTTTAATTCTATGCATGACGCCCTTCTTAATTTCTCCATCATGATGAATGATTGCTTTTGGGGCACTGAACTAGTGCAGATGGTGAAGGATTTATATTTGCAACCCGTGTTGAGAAGAGACATGTGAGCCCCCTGTTGGAGGGTTGCATCCACTATCTAGTCTATGCTCAAGTTGGAAAGTGACTCAGGTCTTGCATTTCTGTTCTTTTGCTATCAATTTCACATGGTTATCCTTACTTCTAAGCTTTATTGTTGTACGAAATGGTTAGATCTTTTATATGATCGTATGCTTGCTCTTGATATATTCATGTATTGATTTTACTTGATATGCTCACCTGGACAGTTGATATAGTTGTTCATAACTAACCTAGAGACGTTACAAAAGTGACAAATGAATGACATCCAAGTACAACTTCACTTAATAAAATATAATAAATCTGATGGAATACAGATGAGTAGCTTTCTTACTCACCAATAGATGTTTTGTATTGATCGACGACATTTTGGATACTAAGGAGCATGCGAGAGTTCCTGAACATCAGCGACATACGAATCCTCAAAGAAGAAGTTTTTGAAGGTTATCTATTTCATCATATTCTTTAGTATTTGGGAAAAGTTATGGAACATTAGAAGTTGTATGATTACACCTTCTTGAGACTATGCTATTATTGGCTTGGGTTCTTAATTGTTCTCTTATTTTGGAGTTCTCTTATTTTATAAATTGATCAGCGACCTTGTATGTTGAATTTTATCAATTTTCGTCTTGGAAAGATTGTCTCATTCACTACTAACAATTGTATACCTATGCCTTGCTCATATCAATTATCACATGATAGTCAATCACGATTTCACCTCTCCTAATTCCATTGACGGGCTTACATTGGGTCCGGGACTCTATATGCCTTGAAAGAAGAATACAGTTCCAAAATATATTCTCCGAATTTGTTAGGACTTGTGTCCCCTCAAACTTTCCAAATCCATCCTTTGCCTGTCTCAACACATTTTCCGTCTCCCCAAATCTCCGGTTTTCCCTCATTCCTTTGCCACCTGACCACATCTCCATTTGAAGCAACCACTCCTCTTATGACTCACTCCAATATGGCAACACGCCACTTCTTCTCCTTTCCAGTCTGCTCCAACGCGATTCCTCCTCCAAGGATCCAAAAGGCTCCAACTACTCCTCTGTTAGCAACAATGATTCCTCCATCAACAGCTTCAGCCTCATTCACTGCTAAAAATTGTGTATCTAGGTCTTGCTCATATCACATGATAGTCAATCACGATTTCATGTCTCCTAATTCCACACTGACTTACTTTGGGTCCTGGGCTTTATATGCCCTGAAAGAAGAACACACTTCCAAAAGATATTCTCCAAATTAGTTAGGTCTTGTGTCCCCTCAAACTTTACAAACCCATCCTTTGCCTATCTCAACACATTTTCTGTCTACTCAAATCTCAGGTTTTCCCTCATTCCTTTGCCACCTGACCACATCTCCATTTGAAGCAACCACTCCTCTTATGACCACTCCAACATGGCAACACACAACTTCTTTCCCGTTCCAGTCTGCTCCAACGCGATTCCTCCAAGGATCCAAAAGGCTCCAACTGCTCTTCTGTTACCAACAATGATTCCTCCAACAACAGCTCCAGCCTCCGTCTCCTAACATCGACGACTAGAAATGGTTTTTAAATATTTGTTCAAGACCAACTCCAATAACATGCTACCACCAGCTAATTGCAATGTTGTCATATCTCGTTGTAGTCCAATGCTCTCACAACAACATCGTAATGTTGTCACAGCGTACCACATTGCGACTGTGCCCCCTATAACTATATATATATATATAACTATTATAGCTATTTCCAATAATGATCACTCTCATTCACGCACAAAATTCTATCAAACCCAAGTATACAACAAAATTCTATCAGACCACAAGTTTATGTTATCCACTAAGAGCCAAAAAATTTACGGACCACAATAACATCTTCCTACTTCTACAACTCACAGCAACATATTATAAACTAAAAACAAAACTCAATCAATATTACCAAAATTACACTAAATGTCAGCAAAAACATGTTTTGCATTCCAATTCATTCCCAATTTCTAGTGACAAAAAATGTTGAGAACCAAGTTACTTTATTCAATCAGAACAAAAATTCTTCCTTATTCCTCAATTGGACCAAAATCAAACTATTTGAGCCACATATTCCTACTTCAACAACTCAAAACTGCATCTTACCAGCTAAAAACAAAACAAAAAAACGATCAATACCAAAATTACACATGAATGTCAACAAGAATACATTTTCGTTCCAATGCACTCCCAAATTCTAGTGAAAAGTAAACAAAAGAACAAAATTTACTTATCCAAGAAGAAACTCCTTTCAAATCCCTCAATGAGATCAAAACCAAACTGTTAAGCCATATAATCCTGCTTCAACAACTCAGAGCTACATATTACTAACTGTAAACTACCAATATTAACACACATAAACGTCAACAAGAACACATTTTTCATCCCATTTCATTCCCAATTTCTAGTGTACAAACAAAGTAAAGAACCAAGTCAGTAAGAATCAAAATTTCTCCATATTCCACAACCAGATCAAAATCAGATTATTCAAGCCACATCTTCCTACTTGAACGATTCATAGCTACCTATTACTTACTAAAAAAACAATCTTACCAAATTAAACATCAACAAGATCACATTTTTCTGTCCAACTCACTCCCAAATTCCAGTGAAGAATAAACTTAAAAACCAAATTTACACATCA
Organism: Iris pallida; assembly: GCA_029216955.1. Taxonomy (NCBI): domain Eukaryota; kingdom Viridiplantae; phylum Streptophyta; class Magnoliopsida; order Asparagales; family Iridaceae; genus Iris; species Iris pallida. Next base: position 24,069,441 of record JANAVB010021796.1, read on the forward strand.
AATTAGGAAACAAACTTCCATAGATCAGAATCAAACTATTTAAACCATAAATTCCTAGTTCAACAACTCAAAACTAGCTTCTACCAACTAAAAACAACACAAAGTTGGCCAATATTACCAAAATTACACATAAATGTCGATAAAAACACATCTTTTTCGTCCCAATTCATTCCCAATTTCTAGTGAAAAAAGAGAGGAAAGAACCAAGTTTTACACAACTCGGCAAGAAGCAAAATTTCTCCATATTCCTCAATCAGATCAAAATCAAACTATTCAAGCCGCATCTTCCTACTTCAACAACACACAGCCACATATTATTAACTAAAATGACAAAATAAAATCGATCAATATTACCAAAATTACGCATAACTTCCCCCCCCCCCCCCCCCCCCCCCCCCCCCCCCCCCCCCCCCCCCCCCCAAAATCCTCCTACTCCAACGACTCAAAACTACATATTACCAACAACAGCAAAATCGATCAGTATCTCACTAAAATCTCACATAAATTGCAACAAAACCCGCATTTTTTTCATTCAAGTACCAAAGAATTTACCGCCAAAAAGCTCGCTCGCTCGCCCGCCCGCTCGCCGAGTTCCTGACCGGAGAGAGCACGCGAAGTGGAAAATGCGCTTTTTATTGGGGAGATTGGAGCCGGAGCAGCAGCGAATTCGAAAGGATTCTAAAGAGAGTTAAAGAATAAAGGAATTGATAAATTTGGGGGATGGGGTGTTTGTTGAAGAGAGAGAGAGAGAGCTGATGTTTGTTTATTTATTTATTTTTCCTTTATTTGTCTTTTTCTTTCCTTTGGCTTTCTCGGATACAGAGGGAAGGAAGCTTTGTGCTGTGCTTTTACAGGAATACCCTTTTTGGATTTGACTGTTTTTATGCCGTTCATTCCCTCCGGGTGAGTTCGCTTGACGTTTCAAAGTTTCGAAGTTGCAAATAGAAAACAGAAATTCCACTGTAGAGTAACAAAGTTTGAAGAAATTGTGCGAAGAGTAACAAGTTTTAGAAAATTACAAATAAAAAAACTTTTTGCCAAACAGTCTGGCGGAAATCATACAAAGCAGCTGCTCCCCTCCTGCACCACAGCTGCCACCACCACGTATCAGCTCCACTGCGTGCCACGCGTCACGAGGTGCGCGATTTCCGTCAGACTGTCTGGCGGAAATTGGACGCGCCAGATCGTCTGTCAAAAAGTTCTCCTATTATTAATTTCTTAAAACTTGTTACCCTCCGTGCAATTTCTTCAAACTTCATTACTCTACAGTGAATTTTCTGAATAGAAAAAGTTCGGTGATGTATATACCATACTAACTTCATCTTATCATTTACTAGTACTAGCATATGTGCACGTGCCTTACACGTATTTTAATATATTTTTAATTAACTTAGGAAGACTTTTTAGGATGACCAAAGGATAGTCTTCGTAATTACTAAGTTGTCCTTATTAAAATTAATGAACAATTTTTAATTAGTATAGACATGTAAGGATATTTTCGGAATTCAAAAGTTTCACCATCAAGTTTTCCTATTATATAGTAGAATAGATATATGCACATACGTTATACGTATTTTAATTATCTTCTAATTAACTTTATATGTACTTAAAAAGAGCAAAATAAATTCAAAGTTTTCTTTTAATTAACTTTGTATGTACTTAAAAAAAAATAGAAAACACTCAAAGAATAAACTAATGCATTGGAATACCAAAAGACAAATATTGTAAGTACCTAATTATCTATAATAGAATAGATTTTTTTTGTATTAGAATAGATAAGCAAGAATATTTTTGGAATAAAATTTTTTACGGTAAAGTCTAATTTTTGACATTATATAGTAGAATAGATTTATACTAATTAAGATTGTTTACTAAATTTAAATAGTTACTTAGATAATTATGTATAGGAAAAAAAATTAAGTTGTTCTTTTGTTCTTCCCAAGTCTGATTTATCATTAAGTAATGATACTTTCTAGTTTAAACAGAAAATTACATACAAAGCATCAAAGTTTAGTAAAATTTGGGTGAAAAACAAAGTTTGCGGAAGTTGTGATAAAATATTAAAATATTTTTTGAAATGGTGTTTTGAATGAAAGTACGTCATTTGAAAGGGTGTGTTCAATGAAAATATTTGTCGTTAAAAGCATCTTTCATTGAGGGCTTGTTTGGTATGGCTCATTTGGGCTGAAAGTGGGTTGATTTGTTGCAACTCACCGGTTCTTATGGGAGTTTACGTGTTTGGTTCGGCTGCTTTAATAAGCTGAAAGTCCATTGATTGGACTGCTCCCCAGTTCCTGTCTCCACCGAAAAGCCATATTTGAGTTCCGCCCAATTTTGGGTTGAAGTCCAATGAAAGTGGAGGAGAGAGAGTGGGAAACTCCGGAGAAGGAAGTGCTCTCCGAAAGTGGTCCGACCACCGCTCTTCCGCTGTTCCTCTGCAGTGTAAAACTCCATTTTTAACCATTTTTTCGTTTATTTGACACAATTTTTTTGATATATTTGTAGATGGATGGAGTGATTGTTCTCCGGATCTACTAATTTTCTTATAAATCTGTCATTTCTTCTTATTTTTGCTTATAGATCTGTCATTTTTCCCCAAAAATAGATCTTTGTAGATGGATGGAGTGATTTCTTCTCATTTTTCCCCGAAAATAGATCTTTATAGATGTTTCATTTCTTCCTATTTTTGCTTATAGATCTGTCAAGATGGATGGAGTGATTTTCATCCGGATCTACTAATTTTCTTATAGATCTGTCATTTCCTCTTATTTTGGCTTATGGATCTGTCATTTTTTTCCCGAAAATAGATCTTTGTAGATGGATGGAGTGATTTCTTCTCATTTTTTCCCGAAAATAGATCTTTATAGATGTTTCATTTCTGCTTATTTTTGCTTTATAGATCTGTCATTTTTCTCCAGATCTACAATTTTTCGTGTATTTTCTTATATATCTTTATAGATCTGTCATTTTCTTATAGATCTGTCAATTTTTCGTTTATTTGACACAATTTTTCTGTTTAGATGTAGATGTAGAATATTATTTTGTTTATATTTACATTATACACATTTATGCTGTTCTGTCTGTTTGATATATATGTAATTGATTGTTTGTTTAATAACATGATATATGATTAAAATGTGGTTTTCATGTAGATGGATTTGTCGAATCCCAATGATCCGTTACTAAATGCCGCAGTCGCTAGTATACTTACTATTGTAACTATAATTATGAATTTAATGGAAAATGAGGGCAATGACCGACAAGGCATTGCAAGGGAACCCTCCCTAATTAGAGAACAGTGGAGGCAAGCACACATGTATCGAATTTTGACGGCAGGACCAAATAATTGTGTCCATTATCTAAGGATGAGTAGTGCTGCTTTCTACAGTCTCGCAAATATTTTTCGTTCCAATGGGTCGCTCCATGATACGAGATCTGTTTGTGTGGAAGAACAACTAGCCATATTCCTTTACATATTGGGACATAAGACAAAAAATAGAGTATGCGGCATTGAATTCATTCGATCCAGAGAGACAGTTTCTAGGTATTTTAATAAAGTCCTAGGTGCAATCTGTTCAATTCAAGAACGATTTGTGAAGCAAGCAGGGTCTGACACTCCGACGGAGATACTAATTCAGCAGAATGGTATCGTATTTTGAGGTAAAACTATTTTTTTTTCTATAAATTAAGATTGCATTATTGTCACGACCCGATCCCAAATTGTTGGGTCGAATCGGATCATGCCCAGCCTGCACCGTTGTTGAGACGGCGACAGTAAGCTGTATCCATTTGCAGGTAATCTCAACAACAGAATCTAAATTTGTCACAACTTTAATAATTCTAATGTTTATAAAAAATTTGTTCAATACAAGAAAGATACAACTGATAATCAAAACTGAATTAACTATCTTCAACACAACTTTCCTTAAACTAGAAAAGAAGAAGTAACATTTAAGCAGCCGGCTCATCAGCCTCGAGATCACCGTCTTCCAATTTGGACTCGGGTAACACCACAGGATACAGCTCAGGATCATCAATGCTTCCTAAAAATATTGGGTCTCCAGTCAGGAGGGAGCAAGTTCAATTATGAATATCTAACAATTCAAATAATAATAGAAATTTGCAATTTTAAACAATTTGATAAACAATATTTTCCAGCAATTTTTTTACAATTGAAAACAATGTGATTTGAATAGGTAACGACTATGACCGGATTGGGTTGTACAATAGTATCCTAGTGATACGATACGACTTATCCCCGTGTGTAAGAGGGGTAAGCTCGCACAATCAATATGCAATATGAGGGGTATTGGTCATAGACGCTACACTACTCTCCCAATCCCACAATCAATAACAATCAATATTTGAACTCTAGGAGAGAGTTCCGTGTAGCAATGTGGTTTAAGCATGCAAAGATAACAATTACTAAATAAATTGCCAAATAAACATAACCGTACTTGCCTTGGTTTATGACTGGATTTGGAAGTCGGTACCGGGAAAGAAGATCAGACTCGTCCTCGAAATCCTACAGTTGAGAATCCTGACTTAGCATTATCATTGAACCATATCTAGGTGTTCTAGTTACAATCCATAAAATTGATCCTAGTCAAGTTTTATGTTATTTACAATTATACTACTGATACACGTTTATCGTTGCAATTTACTATTAATTAATTTACGATGAAAAAGTTAATTTAATATTTTATTAAAAAATGGTATTTACATGTTATTTGGCAAAACTTAGTATTTTGTAATATTATATATAAAACTAATATTTTTCTTAAATGAGAAGAACGTGAATTTGTTTAAATAACAAATTTGAAATTTTCCTAATTTATTTAATGTGAGAAAATGATATTAATTTTTCTATATCCAAAATAATATCTTTTTTTTTTATATTTTACGCGTTTATCGACAACCAACTAAAACCAGAATTTAAAAGCTACTCTACACTATTACAGAGCTACAGAAAAAAATAAAGAGCTGGGCTTATGCCCTTACAATTATTTACATAAATTAATGGAATAAAATAAATATATACTGGTGAACCCTGAACGCCGGGAAGCGGTCCATTCAGCAGGCCGAGGCCCTGCACCATAAATACTAAAAGCAGTACCAGTTCTAAAAATAAAAATAAAATATAATTAAAATTTAGGAGTCTCAAACTTGGTCGAAAAATATCACGTTTGCAAGTAGCTAATGCCTCAACGTCCGGAACAATGCTGGTTTCGTTTGGATTTCGCTAAGGGCCCATTACCCGATACGGTCGTCGCCCGAAAGGTATCAAAATCCAAAATAATACGTCTTTGCAAAAGCCGGTTTTGGAAATAATATTTTTAAAAATTTTAGGAAAATTGGGCAGCATCTCCTCTGTAACTGGGACAACCCAATCCTGTAAATATGCCAAAACACAACACCAATAACTGTCCCAAACCAGGGATGATAATACTAAACCAAGAATTTAAAACCACAGCACAAATAATCAACCACAAAACCCTTTCCGAAAGAAAATTCGGAAAAACCAAAACTCACAGAATCGTTCCAAAATGAGGTTCGGAAAAATCCGAAACCACAGAATCCACAAAGCCAAAACTACAGAAGCTAACCGAAATAAAACGAATCGAATTCCATAGCGGAATCGGAGACCGTATCATCATTGACTGTACAAATTGGAGGGACACGGGGGCACGAGATATACCTCGGTTTGCTCGGCTAGAGCTCTCAGATGTATAATAGGAAAAGAAGACGAATCCCGCGAACTCGGAACAATCCAGAACACACGGAAAGAGGGATCGGAAATGAAAAACCACGGACAGTGGATCGGGAACGGGGTGAGCGCGAGGAGGCGCTGGACCGGGGCACAGCGGCCGGATCGGGGCTTGGAGTCGCGCGTGCGGGTCAGCGGGCAGGGCGCTCGGGCGGAGGGGTGCTGGAGGGGTGCGCCGGAGCACGGGGTCGGCCTGGGCGGCTACGGGTCGCCGGGACAGCAGCGGTGGGAGTTGACGAGCAGGGAGCGGGGCTCGGTCGGCGGGGTGGCGCCGCACAGGGGGTCGCCGGAGAAGCTCCAGTTGGCTGCGGATTGGGGCTCGAGATTTTGGGGAAATTTTCTAGGGATTTGAGGATGGATGATGGAGAGGGAGAGGGATTAATATAGGGGAGAGGGAGCTGCGGTTACGGGAAGGGGAAAGGGGGTGGTCGGCCGGCGGTTACGGGGAGGGGAAGAGGCCGACGGTTGAGAAAGGAAGGGGAAATGGGGGTCGGGTCGGTTTCGGGAAGGAAATGTGAGAGAGGGAGAGAGAGCTAAGAGTTTTGTTTTAAGTTTTAAAGAAATTTTCTTTAAAGAAAAATCTTTTTTTTTCTTTTCTTTTATATTATTTTCTTCTCAAGAACTTAGTATCACATTATATTTAATTTATAAAATAATTCGAAAATGGATTCGGATTCAGGAACGAGTTCGGATCTCGGGTGCGGGTTTGGGATTGGGCCAGACAAACAAAAGTCCAATATTTTAATTTTTTTTGAAAAATAGTAATTTTTAATCCAACTATAATGAATAATAATAATAATAAGCACTAAAATAATTTATTAAAATTACGGGTTTCACGATTATATAACCTAATAATATTATACGTTAAATATGCATTTCACTGAACTGTAGGATTGTATAGGGATGATAGATGGCACCCACATCCAAGCCACCCTCCCAGTCGCTATAGTAGCGAGGTTTAGGGGTAGAAAACAAGTAACACAAAATGTGTTAGCGGCTTGTACTCCCGACAATAAATTTACGTATATCCTGGCAGGGTGGGAAGGTTGTGCTAATGACATGACAATTTTAAAGGATGCCCTTTCTAGGCCATCTCCACATGGCCTAAAGGTCATAACAGGTATATAATCTAACTTTCTAGGCCTGTAGCTTGTAACGATTAACAAAAAATTAATCTTACAATTGCTTGCATGTCACTTCTTTACGTATAGGAAAATATTACTTGGCTGATGCTGGCTACACCACAATGTCGGGGTTTATTGCCCCTTATCGTGGAGTTAGGTACTACTTCAATCCTAAGAAGGATCATCACCCTACCAATGCGAAGGAACTCTTCAACCATAGGCATTCTAAGTTGCGTAGCAAAATTGAATGTGCATTTGCCACCCTGAAGAACAGGTTTTGCATCCTAGGGGAGAAAAAGTTCCATGACTTTGATATACAAGTTGATATTGTACTTACTTGTTGTGTGTTGCACAACTACATACTTGGAGTTGACCCTAAAGACGAGTTAGTTGTTGATGAACTGTCCTTAGGTGAGGTGGAAGTTGTGGAAGACAGTTTGTTGAGTATGAACAATTCTCCCAAAATAGTACGCAAGTCCAACGTAACGTGAAGAAGGCGTGGGAGGACATGCGTGATCAGATTGCACAACACATGTGGCATGACTACTGTACTGGACATGGTAGGGTATAATATGTCTGGCATAGGTTACAGCAGTTTTTTGTTAGTTTGAATTGATGTTAGTAGCAGTTTTTTGATATTTTTGGCATAAATTGTATGATATTTTTGGAATATGCCTGATCAGATTGTAATGTGTCCTTTTACTAAAAGAAGTATATATTATGTACGCTTCTGCAACAAATTTTATTCTAAATGTCAACAGGTGAGATGGGAGACAACTTTTCCAACTACCGACACTTCCAATCCCATGCATGCAGCCCTTTTGTATCTCCTCAATCAATGAGGAGGTCGTTGGGTACTAGTACAGGAAGTGAAGGGCACGAAACTGGAGGGGTACAAGAAAGGGTGACACAACCAAGTCCCATTCGTCCACTTGTAACCTCAAGGATGTCACAATCAATGCCCGACATAAATTGGAGTGGCAATATTGATCCTTTTATGGATTCATATTCCTTTGTGGTTAGTCAAGGATCTATTCCACAAGGACTTAATACGGACCAAGCTTAATCTCCTTAAAAGAACAAGCCCAAGAAGCCATCGAATAGTTCGTGTAAGAATGTTCAAAAGGAAGGGGGAGGAATGCCCAATAAGCGTTGGGAGGATGAACATACTGATGAGCTTCTAAAGATTCTTGCTAGGGAGGCCGAAGAGGGAAAAAAAAATGTGACAAAGCTTTCAAAAATAGTTCCTACATACTTGTGGCCAGTATGGTGAATGCAAAGTTTGGTACTTCCTATAGCGTTAGCAATGTTACCAATCATTTGCGCGATTGGAAGTCCAAGTGGCTAGATATTATGAAGGCCAAAGATTTTTCAGGGGCCGGATGGGATGAAGATCAAAGGATGGTGACTATGGACGAGGATACACATGATGACCTTAAGAAGGTAAATGTTACCCATCTGATTTTCTGAATATATCTGGAAATTTATTATTTTCAGATATGAATATAACTGAATATTTATTATTTTCAGTTTTCATACTCTGAGCCTTTCATGTGTCCCTGTATGAACTATGAGTCAGGAAAGATATGAGGTTGTATCATATTGCTGGGAGCATGTCTGATTGCTGGGAACATGTCATATTGCTGGGAACATGTCATCTTGCTGGGAACATATCATATTTGCTGGGAACATGTATCATATTTGCACGAAACATGTATCATATTTGCAGGGAACATGTATCATATTTGATGGGTTGGCCAGCCCTTTTCATATGCCGCAATTTTTTAGTACTCAGGAATTTTCATTTTTGATATGTTCTTCATATGATGTCAATTTTTTGAAGAAGATTTTGCTTAATTCTGAGCCCATATTGTCCTTATTGAACAAGTTTGATTTATTTTCATTTTTTATACTCTGAGCTTTTTATGTGTCCCTTAATGAACTATGAGTCAGGAAAGATATGAGGTGGTTGTATCATATTACTGGGAACATGTCATATTGCTGGGAGCATGTCATCTTGCTAGGAACATATCATATTTGCTTGAAACATGTATCATATTTGATGGGAACATGTATCATATTTGCTGGGAACATGTAATCTTGCAAAATTATATATCAGTTTGCTGGGAACATGTGTCAATTTCTGGGAACATGTATCATATATGCTGGGAACATGTAATCTTGTAAAATTATATATCAGTTTGCTGGAAACATGTCATCTTGCTGGGAACATGTATCATATTTGCTGGGAACATGTATCATATTTGCTGGAAACATGTAATCTTGCAAAATTATATATCAGTTTGCTGGGAGCATGTCATCTTGCTGGGAACATGTATCATATTATTTTTCGGTTGTGAAACCCTTCTCTGTTGCCAAATTCAGTTTTCACTGGTGGAAATATTTATGTTTTGGTAACCATACCATTCTTCATGAGGGTGATTATATCACTTGCAATGTCCTAACCAAACACAGTAAGTCCATGTCCAAGTTTACAAAGCCACTTTCAAGTGGTCATCCAAACAAACTACATTGTAAGTCTCCACTTGCGCTTTTTGGAAAGTGAAATATATTGTAACTGGAATGAGTTACACCTTCATGAAACTGCCACTTTCACACTTTCATGCACCTACATCGAACCAAACAGGCCCTAAGCTTTCTTAAAAAAACTAAGAGGAACAGCCATCCTAAGGACGTTTCTTGTAAAAAAAAAAAAGCCCCTTTGCATGATAGTTTTTAGTTAGGAAACGCCCTTTGCATAGGCGTTAAATGCCATATGGATGGGGTTTCTATTTTTTTCTTAGTTTAGTTTTGTTTGTTTATGTGCTAGAAACAAAAATGTAGGCTGTTACATCCCGATTCTATAAATTTGATAAGTCGTAACTGATGTGACGTCATACAAATCTAAATTGTACTTGTACAAGGCAAGAACGTGCACAATATAATACTTTTTTAAATATCAAAACTCAGCAACATAGCGAAAATATTGAATGCACAGTATATGAAGAAATAGTTTATTTTATTGAATACCTGCAGAGGAATCCAACTTTTCTCAGTACAACTTTGAAATGTCATTCCGGCTTATGTAGCTTTGGGATAAAAATAAATTATTGTCATGAAATGATATCACATTTCATATTATGTCCCTTTTATCTAACTGAAATACATAAGTAGCAACGAAACTCTGAATACTTCAAAAATTGTTAAGAAGAAGCTTGAAAACTACAGTAAATACTTTATCTCCCTCGTGCGCCCGCGTTCTCTACAGTAGCTGTAGAGGAGGGTCAGCACATTTGAAAATGTACTGATGAGTTCCAATTTCCACACTCAGCTAAACCAACACTTCTACTCATGTGACAAGAATTTAATTAATATGATCTTCCTATTATGGACTAGGGTCAATTAACAATTCATATTCACAGGAAATATAGCAACGACAAAGTACATAATATATGCATTAAAATCCAACAGTCGATCTACCGACCTTGTATAAGATACATGATACAATGTGGTGGCCCATACAGGTCTACGTTAATCACTTCGGTTACGTTACTGTACCGACATAAGCCTACGAATAGGATAGAAAAGGCCCATAGGATCCCATCCACATCTTTATATTGTTCCACGTTCTTGATCTCTATATATCGACTTCGAAATTTCATTTCCTTGACATGCATCATGCTTGATATCATTTGCTCTTAGCTTATAAGTTTCGTTTACGCACAGTACAATGGACCTGCAAGCTGACGACGAAAATCCCGCGGTTCTCCCGCAGAATGCAGTAGTGACTCACGTCGACACGACCCCGCCACCGGTTGGAGGTACTTTTGCTCAGCCGGACAATCAGACGACGTCGCGCTTCATGAGGGATGATCTTCCACCACCATCGCAGTTTCCACCATAGATGTCAGCACCACCGATGCCTCCGATGATGGTTCCCCAGTTCGGATTGGCGATGGATCCCCAACAGCTATTCCAGACCTTCTACGTAATGATGCAAGCACAGCAGTAGATCCAGTTGGAGGCTCTGTCATGCCCTGGTTCCAAAATTGGAACTTAGGTCGAGACGATGCCAGCTAATACGATCTAGAATAAGTTCCCAATTTAATGGACTTATGTCAGAAGTACTACGTTGTAAATATAACTATGCTACACAGGCAAGAAGTAAACATCTAAATCTCATCCACATAACCAAGGAAAGTAATACTGAAATATGAGCTGGAAATAAACATTGAGTCTGAATAAGATACATCTGAATAGTCTAGTGGGAACAAACCCTCGGAGTACAACACTAAATGAAAATACTGAAAGCAGATACATAACTAGTCATGAGCATCGGCTAACTAGATAATAATGCTTAAAACAGCAGCATATTCTGAGACAAGGAAACTCCTCAGGAAGCACCTCGATGTCTTCAGCAGCAAGTCCTGTCTCCACTCCAAGTTTATACACGATCAGCTGTAAGTGCTCATCTGAATCTGAAAAGGAACCAGGTCCTCAGAGGGACATAACGAGATACAAAAGGAACATGCCATAAAGTAAATACTTAATAAAAATAAGGGGTGAACTAACTAGCTAAGTGAATGCACTTTAAAGACAACCCTGGTACATATGGTTAGGTAAATAAGGATTTGCGTCGAATCATAGACTGATGTCGGATCACGAGCCGATGCCCATAACCGGATAACCCTGGACTCAAATGGCCCCAAAACCAAACAAAAGGCTGATGTAACTGTCGGTCCCATACGTCTACTAATTGTCTTTCCCTGCCCTCGGAAATGTACAAGTCATATCCACCACTTGAACATTCCATCTCTTAATGCAAGGGCACACTAACTAGACACAACCTAACCATACAATGCACCAACACACAAGCCACTCGCATCGGTAGCTAGCTAAGTGTGTAAGCTCATGCCATAACATAAACTCATTCGATGTCGTGTCGTAAAACGTGTCAACGCCATAGGAGTTTTGAAGATAACTCTGCAACTTGAAGGTACATCCCCTAGAGTTAAGTCAAGTACAGTATCACGATATCGATGTCATCATCGACTACACCCAAGGCATTCTCAAATGCACAACTATGTCCACTCTAGTAAGTGCGCATAACATAAATATGAATGAATTAAACCAGTAATATAAGACAATGTATACTTGTCTGGAACTCTGAGAAGCGCGAGCGAGGATCCGGACTCCTTGGTCAAGATCATATCGTCACGGGCACCTATAAATATACAAGTGAAATATGTTAATGACCATGCTACGGTACATTAAGCAATACTATTCCAAGACTACCTATGATCACAAATTGATCGTGAATCAAGTAACCAACATGCATATGTTATGGTTAACCATTTTATGGCTCATTTGCACAAGAGTGACCATATACCCTTTCTTGGAATCATGGTTGACCTATGAGTCAACTCTTCCAAGGGTGGTTAACAGGTCGTCCTTGCGTCGAGCTAAATAATCTAGCTACATAAATGGTCATAAGACACATTACACAACTTGACATGTCAACTTGATTCATACACACATAACTACCTTACCATTAAAGACTATTCGTCTACAACAAGAATTTTCGCATGTGCATGGCTCATACTTCCTCTTGGGTTAATTATATATACCATGTACTTGACTGTAGAAGCATGAAAAATTTTCAGTAATGAAGCCTTATGCGCCCAGCCAGTGAAGCTCTATGCCCCCAGCCAGTGAAGCTCTATGCGCCCAGCCAGTGAAGCTCCATGCGCCTAGCCAGTGAAGCTCTATGCACCCAGCCAGTGAAGCTCCATGTGCCCAGCCAGTGAAGCTCCATGCGCCTATGACTAGCTCCCCCAAATGGAGGGCACATAGCCTGAGACATGGCTATGCGCCCAAGCCTGACTCAGTCAAAGCCATGATCAAAACGTGCACCGAAGCGTACGGCCACGTCAGTCTCCATGAGCAATCGTGCACCGAAGCATGCGTGTCACGACCTGCACCCTTATGAGGGGTACGAGCACGTGGGTACGTCCAGCCTATACCGCAGTATCGGCGGTAGAACGCTGTCTAGGTTGTCTACAAAACTACACTAAACAGTATAAAGGTACCTGTACAGTATATACACTCCGAATGGAGGTGACATAGCAATACAGTCTCAATCACAGAATAAAACTAAGGTAGATAGCACAGAAGGAAACATATGATAGATGAAAAGGAATAAGTCCAGTGTCCAACACAAGCCCAGATATATACAATATCACATGGTCTCAAAATATAACATAGAAAGCTACAGTCTGATAATACTAGCTGGATCGCAGTCCAGTCAAACCTAGCTAACCTACACTACTCTGGGAGAACGAAGTCTAGTGGCTCTACTATAAGGCCACGGTCCTGAACTACTCCATCTAGCTCGAGCCCATAATAGGTCGAGCAGTCCACCTCAGAATCATCTGTAATATATCATAACGGTATCCTGTCAGGAAAATGAGCAAGTACAAGCACTAACAGCAGTTCCATGTGAATTGACAAATTCTATAAGAGACAGTATAATGAACTATAAGACAAAGATATATGAAGACTTGGAAACCGTTCGGAAAATGAGTTACAACCCTTAAACCAAACAAGGACCGGAGTTGTAACCCTTCTCCCGAGCAGAACTTAGTCTCCAATCAAGGTACAATATAAAGGCATATAGAACATGTGAGTAACTGAATATCATAGCATGGAGAGAAAGTACTGAATGTAGAACAGAACAGGATATATGATAAGATAAGTAAATATAAAATGTGCCTTGAATTATTAGAGCGTTATGTGATCGACAAGGGAAACATGGTAGGGTTATCCACTTGGCCCGGCAATCCGCGGTGACCTCAACGGAAAGTCATGCCGGCCAACCTGGATAACATGGACATGGAGGTATCTGCTACACCCTACATGAGGTGAGGGTGGCGCAAGCAAAATAGTGACATGGGGCTTTGATCACATAACCCCTAATAATTCCCCATCCCCGAGTAGTATAATGGACCTGGACATGACACGTCATGACACGAGATTCCCTAAGAGGATAGCTACTCCCTCTCAGGAATCGGTGTCTATACAAGTACAGGGAACAAGACAAAAAATGTACATATATACCAAGAAAATCCAGGAACAACATCTTATGTCATGATCTAACGTATACTATTCCGTGAACTATCGTGACTGGAATCGAGTAAGACACTACAACTGAATCGGATATAGCAGATATCAAGACAATAAAAACTATCAGTGAATGTACTCGCCTGCTGTCCTGAGCTGTAGGGTATATCAATGCTTAGAGCGGTAATCAGAGACCTAAAGATGAGATATTGCATGTCAATTTAGGCTTAACAAAATTATGAATGATTTATGATGAATGATATGAAATCTAGGTCAAACTAGGTCTCACTGAGTCACACTAAGTCCCGTCAAGTCAATCTAGGTCAAATCAAGTTATATCAAATCAATCTAAGTCAGACCAAGTCAACCCTAGGTCATATCAGTCATCACAGGTCAAAATAAGTCGAAGAAAGTCAAACGGAGTCAAGAGTTGGCCTACAGTTGACTTTTGGTCAACTGGTCAACCTTGGTCAACTCTGGTCAACTCTAGGTCAACCCTAGGTCAAACTGGTCAAATGTTGACCAACAATTGACTTTTGGTCAACTGGTCAACTCTGGTTTGGATTTGGTCAAATCTAGACAAAGCGTTGACTCACGGTTGACTTTTGGGTAAAAAGTCAACTCTGGGTCAACCGAGCCAAAATCGGCTCAAATATGACATTTGTAGGGTGTACCCAACATGCCACCCAAGTTTTAAGTCAATCCGACTACCCGAACTCCGTATCTCGAAATTACCCGATTACCCCTTAACATTTACCCTTAAACCGCTCTAACTTGACGCCAAGTGGCCTTCCCTTAGGAATTCCACTCCGTGCTTCCTAGTGTAGTAGGGTACTAGCCTATACAACCATTACCTACCAAGTTTTCTAGGGTAAGTGGACATCCAGTCCATCTTACGATCCGAATCGTCCGTTTACCCGTTATCTTGAATATTTCAAGATACGGAATGGTGCGGTGCGATACCATCTCCCCGAACCCACACGCAACCCCGATTCCAACTCCAAAGCCTACCCACAAAATCTAAATCACATTTGCTAAGTCCCCTCCAAGTTTCAACGCGTTCCGAATCACGGAACTCAAATTCACCCCTTCACTAATTCCTAACTCGACCATTCACTCACTCACTCAACTCATTCAAACTCTCTCTTTTCACACTCTCTTAGGACTAACTTTAGGGGGTTATTTAGAGGGCTAAATAGGTATATATATAGCTAATATATAGGGTATATATATGTATATATATAGGTATACATGTAGGGGCATATACGGGGGTTTACGGGGGTCAAAAGGGGGTGCTACTGCTGCCCAAACTGCTGCTATGCTGCTGCTATGGTTGCTGCCTACTGCTGCTATTTGGGGCTGTTTTGGGGCTATTTTGGGGGGGGGGGGGGGGGGGGGAGGGAAACAGCAGCCCTTATCCCCCTTGCTGCTATGGTGTTTCCCTCTTTCTTCCTTTCTAATTCCCTCTCTAACCCTCTCAATCTTCCTCTCTAATCTCTCAATCTCTTCCTCTCTAATCTCTAATCTCTCAATCTCTCTCAATTCCTCTCTAAAATATATATAAAATCTCACACATATAAATCTCATTCCCTCCCCTCACTACACATACAAATACACACACACACACACACACACACACACACACACACACACACAGATATATATATATATATATATATATATATATATATATATATATATATATATATATATATATATATATTAACACACACATAAATCTATATCTATATATATATGGACACACACACTCCCACACATACATATATATATGTATATGGACACACACACATATATATGTATATGGACACACACACACACTAAATAAATGAAGTTAAGAGTGCCTAACCACTTAGAGGCCAAATCTAATTTATTCTAAAGTGTCCAAATTTGGGAGAAACTCAAGGACACGGTCACAAACTCTAACTTCTCCTAGGACACTCCAAACGGACTCAAACTCGACACAACTAAGGACACAACTATGGAAATCAAATCCTACATGGTTCAAATTATTTATCATGATGAAGGGAATAAGTTAGAGAATAGGTTATACCTATCGGGAGATGGATTCCCGATTCGAAAGTCCTCCGACACGGCTCCGACACAACGAATTGTTTAGGACACACCCTTGCACTTCTTGCTCCCAAAAGCTTGGAGAAGCTTCACTTGGGGAAGAGGAAGAGTTGGATGGAAGAATATTGGAGAAAAAAGAATTATTTTGAGATAATTTCTAGGGAAAACCTATTCTAACTTTTGAGAAAAGCTTGGAGAAGAAGAAGAAGAAGAAGAAAATGGTGATATTTTGAAGTGGAGAAGAAGAATAAATGGGGAGGGGATGGCTGGTCATAAAGGGAAGGGTTGGGGCACTTGAAATTACAAGTTTGCCCCTCCCTTAACTTCTATGCTAAGTTAAGTTCAAAATTGGTTTTGTGGGTTAGCTAAAATTAAATAAAAATCATAATTAAACTTAATTACTCATGGGGGACTAGTCCAAACTCCTAAACCTAAAAGTTTAGTGTGGTGGGCCATGGTTAAATAACATGCTAATTACGACTCAAGTCGAAATTCACCGGGGTCCCGAATTAACTCGGAATGCGATGAAATTCGAACCCGACTCCTATAATAATTAAATATTAATATTCATGAAATAAAATTCTCAAAAATATTATAAATGGAAAATTACCATTTTACCCCTAACTTGGAAAAGTGAGGGTGACAATGCGGCCACGTCAGCACCACGATCAACCCACGACTGCACAGCCTGCATGTACCTACATCCTATGCACCCAAAGCAGGACTATGCTCCCACATAAAAACCAGCGTATTTCTTCATGTGGGTGCATAACATCATTCCAGTTCAGAAACTACTATAAAAAGGGTCTCATCCTCTTCAAAGGACAGAACGGAGAGCATTTTCAAGAGCCAAATTGCTGCACTTCTTGCCAGTGAGCCGAGAGTTAGCAATTTTCTTAGTTTTTCTCCCACTTTTGTAATCGGAGTGTCAATGGAGTAAAGGAGCAACTGTCATTCGATCTCCATCGTTCTATTCCCTAAAATTCTTTTTTATACTCGGGGATCCTTAGCGCAGGATCTCTCAAGCGTACTCGATTTGTGGTGCCTTGCGCCAATAAAGAAAAGACAGATTTTTTCTTCTTTTTGTGTGTCTCCACAAAAATGGCGACTCTGCTGGGGACTACCTTTTTCTCTGACGAGAAGGTGGTGACGCAATCCGATACTGATAAAGTGAGGAGCACTCAGAAGATGCTGAACGTAAAATTCGATCAGCATGTGTTCGAAGAGATGCTCTCGAGGGATGGCTCTACTCTCTCAAAATCAGCAAAGCCAAACAAGTCTTGCAAGACTTGGCTTCCGAAGGCTCGCTGTGCATATCCTGCTAGTGTCATAACAGATATATAACTAGAGGACTCTGTCACATGGGCGCATGACTCTGCCACAGAAGTTCCCCAAATGGAGAAGGCTCACACCATTCCGGGCTCTACTAGCCTAGTAACTTCTTTCCTGCACAACCAACAATAGAGTGTTCGACGCTCGAGATTTGGCAAAGAAAAATACTATGATGCCAAGAATCAGGGTGTACGACACTCTGGGCAAACCCATCGAGGCTCACAAACGAAGGAGACGAAACTGGGAGAAAGCAGCACTGCTCTACCAAGCATGCACCCAAAGCCATGCGCCTAAGGGGATATTTGGGCGTATAACCCCAACCAGAATGCTTCTATCTTCAACAGACTGGACATCCAGGGTCATGCGCCCAAGGCTATGCTCCAAGGCTTGCTGGATCCATACTATGCGCCCACATCAAGGAGACTCAGACATGCTGTCAAGAAGCATGCGCCCAAGGCCAGTCTCCAAGGCCTATGCGCCCATAGCAAAAAGACAGGCCCCAACGCGTATAGCACGGGACTGTCTTCAAGGACATCACAGAACTTAGGTGTAGGGGTTGCCCCTGCACGTGAACTAAGTCTGGATGCGCCAACTCTCCTTACGAACCCCCATGCAAAGCTTGGCGATGCATGCAACATGGGTTGTAAGGCAAAACTCCCTTCCGCTGACTTACGCGACACGATAAATCATAAGCGTAAAGAGAGGGAGGACATAACAATCCATAGCACACATCCGTGCACCAGTATTGTTATCAACTATTTTTGCTCCAAAGTAACAAGAGTGCCTCAGAGAAAATCCGTGTTTCGACGGCTGCACTTCTCTGACGATAAAAAGCCGCTATGTGTCTCATCCAACATGGCTTCATGGGGTCCTCCTTACGGAAGCCCCAATCAAAGACGGTGGACCACGAACCCAACTTTCTCTCTCAGTTCTGCAAGAAGAAGAAGACGAAGTCTACCAACAAATGGCCAACATGCTGTCACATCTGAAGGAGTCTATATGGGCACCCGGTCAAAGACGAGATTTCGTACAGAAGATAAAGAATCCTAAGCTAGGGGTAGTATTCCCTCAGAGTCTGAAGTGGATGACCTTCACACTGGGGGTAGCCTTCCAGAGAATGACGATCTCTCTGAATCTGATGTGACTATCTACCTCCTCTACCTGAAGATGAAGGACTTGTCCAGTCGGAGACAGACAACATCAGCACCAGTTGTACTGTTTTCTCTGTTCATCCTCGCATGTTATCTACATACATGGCGGACGGAGAAAGACATGAAGAAGCTAGTGATCATACCAGCAAACGGCTAGAGGGTCTTGAAACAGCATTCGCCAAGATCACTGATATGCTTAACTGTATCATGGCAGGCCAAGCTGCTGGAGCAGTCCCTCCATCTCAACAAAACGTCTCGGCTCACGCTAGTCTGGCACACAGCAATAACCCTTCTTCCCTATAAAAGGAGTATCATTCCGTTGCGTCTCCTCAAATCTTATAAATGGTGGGGGTGGTCCTTCGCCAACGATGCCTGACAACCATTCAGCAGCCATTTCCCAACACCTGCTTAATCAACATGATGCAATTGATTCCCTGGTCGCCCGTCTCGACACTATCTCACACAAAGATGAGCTTCAGAAGATGGAGATATCTCAACCGTATTCCCTGAGTGAGAGAATGCTACTTGCCTTCCTAACTACAAGCCGCTGACGCTGAATTCATTTGACGGGTTGACTTTCCTCGTCAACACATGACATACTTTAATACGCAGACTCTACACTTGTCCAGAGATTACCGTTCTTGTTGAAGATGTTTATTAGCACCTTTGAGGGGGTAGCTTTCGAATGGTTCTGCAGTCTGTCTGACGGATGTATCAATTCATTTAAATACTTGGAGAGGTTGTTCCTCAACAGGTTTTACGATAGTGGCATGCATGTTAGTATGTCCACCCTCATCGAGACCAAGCAAAGAAAGACTGAGTCTGTCATCGCCTTCATCGAACGCTTCAGGCGGCTAGCACTAAAGATGCCCTTCGGCATACCAGATTCAGAACTTATGGATACTTGTCGACATAACTTTCTTCCTACAGTGAAGTTCTGTCTAGGTATACATAAGTATGATACATGGCCCACTTTCATTGGGGCCGCTGATGCTGCTGAAAACGACGTCCCTAATCTAGAACTACTAGGGTTGAAAATACCTAAATCTGAAGACAAGGGCAAGCATCCTCAAACTATCCCTGTCTGCGGGGGTAAAGGAAAAGAAGTCCTGAAGGTCGACACATCCAAAGGAGCTTCCAATTCTCAGGGCACCTCCGACAAACCTAAGGAGACCTTCTCCTTTGATGAAGACGATGTCATTACCATCTTTCATACATTGACAAAGGGTAATAAACTGACATTGCCTCTACCACGACGTCCTGCAGAGGCGAACCAGCTCAACGATCCCAAGTACTGTCTCTATCATCAGTACGTGCATCATTCCACCAAGGACTGCATCGTCCTGAAGAAGAAGATACAACAGCTTATCGACAGCCAAGTGATCAACCACGAAGCTGAAGACAATGTCGTATCTTCTAACATGATCTCTCTTCAGTTTTGTGACTTTCCTCCCACAGAAGTCCCAGACGGCACGGTCCTGATTCCTAAGGCAATAATGGGCGTCATCAACCTACCGTCAGCTCGCAACTCAACCTTGGTGCCACTCATGACTGAACGTGGTAAGATCATGTGGGTCCATCCGGATCTTGTGCAAGAAGTGACACAGGGGATAGTACCTCCCAAAGCAAAAAGGGGCAAGAAATATAAGTCATGCCATATGGTATCCTCTCCCATCTACGAGGTTCTATCTGGCGAGACACGATTGGAGAAGACTTATCTTCCGACATACGATCCCGTACAAGAAAAAGCAGTACCTTCTCAAGCTCCTACTACCCCCACAAGCTCAGAAGTCGGCCCGTCTAAGCCTCCAACTTCGGACAAAGTCAAGCAGAAGGAGACGCGGTTTGACAAGTCTCTAAAGACGTCAGCTCCCGAGGGCATGGATCGGCCCTACAACTTTGACATACTAGCACAGCTAGCCAATACACCTGCCAGGTTGTCTCTGTTCGATCTGTTGCGACTCTCCAAAGAAATACGATAGGCCTTAAGTGTGGCATTACTACATGTTGACTCTTACCTCGCTGAAGTCAAAGCCCTCGCTGAAGACCCTGTCTCCTGTCCTCACTGCCACAATACTATAGAAGTGGTTCCCAACATCACCTTTTCACAGGAGGACATGTTACTAAAAAACAATCGTCATGATTCAGATGCGTAAATCTCGCATTCGAACGTTGGATACAGATATCAAGGGATTGGTTAAAACCACCCTGACCGAACTCGGGCCGAGTCCTGCCTGAGTTCCGATAGAACTGTTTTGGGCCAATTGTTAGGTTTGGGGCTATTTTGGATTATTGACTTTTAGATAGATATTTGTGGATGAAGGCTATTATTTATGGATTGAGAATAGCTAAACCAGTACCGATCTGATCAATCTCATATTTTTTCTAGACTCAAATAAAGAAAAAATACAAAAATAAATATAAAATCAATAGCCCATTGATGACTCTTTTTCTTGATATTTGAGCAGACTTGAAGATGCCTTTTTCTTTGACGGCGGACGTCGAAAGATAAACAGATGCGGAACCCCCGATGTGAGGCCCAGAATAGGTCGTTAGGCGTTTCAGAAAAATCTTCTTGTATAACACCGTCTTTGGCCCATCAATAATTCTTTATTGCATATGTCCTGTTTTGATCATGCTTACTGCCTGTTTGCAAGTACATGTTAGACGAACCAAAATAATATAATGCAGTATGGTACAAGCATAGCAATATGATATAATGAACATGAGGACAATGTTAAGCTTAAGTAGCAACATGAATATTAGTTATGCCATTATGTTAAACTTAATCAATTAGCCATATTCAAAAATATGATATAATCACTGGGCTATTAGGTTTGACCATACTTTGGCTTATAAATAGATGTGTTTGCAGAGAAGAGAGTTTGCTCATTCTCATTCGACACGAATTCATGTCGAGAATGAACTCAACTAATCCTCTTACTTGGCGATTCAGTCAGCAGTGGGTTGCAGATCTCCTCGTTCAAAGAAGCTATGATTTTGATGAAGGGCTCAATCAGAGAACTGAGATACGCCGAGTTAGCTATGGATAGAGCAGTTCGTGCTCGTGTACTTCACTGGCAACATTCTTCCCTAAGACAACATCGAGTGCCAAGATGTTGATTACTGATTTTGGGTTGGTTGCCAACCCACGTTCTGCTCAATAACTGCTTCGTGTGGGGATGCACCTATACTGAGACGAGAAAGTGATGTGCCCCTGACGAGAAAGTGATCCTCTCATGACAAGAAAGTTACTACCAAAATATAGTGCTTTAACGATGGATATTTAGCGACGGATGTATTCCGTCGCTAATAGCGATGGACTACCGACGAAACAGCGATGGTCCTCCGTCGAATTGCAGCCAATTATTTTTTTAAATTTAACGGTAAATTTTGGTCAAAATTCGTCGCTATATCGTTGGAAATATAGCGACGGACAAATAACCCGTCGCAATGTCGTCGCCCAATTGTCAATGTTTTACGGGAAAATGTTAGAAAATATTGGCGTAAAATTTGGCGACCACATAGCGACGGATTATTCGTTGGCAAACTAGCGGGGGTATAGCGACAGTCTGGTGACGGGTATACTCATCGCTAATCCGTCGCTAAATACTGTGCCCTAACATAAAACGAACCGAAGGGGGGAAATTTTCATTCCCTCCAAAAATTTCTCTCACCTCTCTCTCTCTCTCTTGCGTGCGCTCTCTCTCATTCAGGTATGTCTCTTTCTCTCTCTCTCTTGGTGGTCGGGGGGTTGCACCCCACGGGGGGAATCGTGGCCGCGGAGGGTGGGAGGTTTAGAGGAACGGAGGAAGGGGGGCCGGAGGGAGGGGGTCGGCGGGTGGGGAGGTCGCCGGGGGGGGGGGGGGGGGTAGGGGAGCGAAGGGAGAGGACCGAGGGGTGTTGGTGGTCGGGGCGGGAGAGGAGAGGGAGGTTTGGAGTGGGGCGGCGGGTGGAGAGGGGGGTTGGGGGCCCGGCCGGGGGGAGGGAGTTTAGGTTGGGGGTCGACGGGTGGGGAGGTCGCGGGGGGGTGGGGGAGGTAGGGGGGCCGGAGGGTATTGGTGGTCGGGGAGGGAGGAGGGGGGTGGGGGAGGGGAGGGGCTGCATGGGGTCCGCACGCGCGCCCGTTCGATCCAACGGTTGAGGACGACGGGCTCCCGATTCCCTATATATATATATATATATATATATATATATATATATATATATATATATATATATATAAAACAATATATATATATATATATATATATATATATATATATATATATATATATATATATATATTGTTTTATATATATATATATATATATATATATATATATATATATATATATATATATAAAACAAAAAAAAATAAAAAATACACACACACACACACACACACACACACACACACACTAGTAACTCACAATAAGCTGCAATAAGCTATATATACAATATTGTTCTGCAGCCTACCAGCAGTAACTCCCTTACAAATCTCATTGCACATGCATGCACACACACACAAATATGTATACACACACACACTCAACACTCCCACACACCATCTATACACACACTAATACCAAGCACTATAACAAATATGACCTATAATAGCATGCGCAGAACGCTATAGAAAGCCTTCTATAGCCTATTCTGTCCGCTATAATTTCCCACGCTATAGTATGTCAAGGGATGTGAATGCTATAACATTATAGCGTTCATGAATGCTGTAGATGGATTATAGCGTTCGTGTATGCTTTGGATGGTTTATAGCGTTTGTGAATGCTGTGAATGCTTTATAACGTTCTTGAATGCTGTAGATGGTTTATAGCGTTCGTGAGTGTTGTGGATGGTATATAGCGTTTGTGAATGTTGTAGATATTTTATAGCGTTCGTGAATGTTGTAGATGGATTATAACGTTCGTCATATGCTATCGTGGTAGCAGCCAACAGTTTTAGAAACGCTATTACATTTAGACGTTTTGAGTGCTATAAATATTCTACAGAATTTCATATCTAAATAACATGTTTTGTATCACATACAAATAACCATAGAATTTCATACTAAATCGCAATTTTGATTTCAACAATTTTAATCACAACTTCCATTTTGATCAATCAAGATATAAAAAAGGTTTGCCAAAATATGAACATGTTTCATTAAAACATTCAAGATGTACAAAAAGTAGTTGTCATTAAAACATTCAAGATGTACAAAAAGTAGTCCAAAATAAACCATTCCATTTACAAAATATCTGTAGGCCAAAAAATAGCTCGATCGCCTCTTTCCTCTAGCTATCCACAACCATCAAAAATTTATACGCCAACCTACACAAAATTGGGAAAAAAACACAATATTATATAAAAAATAAGTTCACACAAGATCATATATTGATGAACAAGATTTATTTATCTTCAACTGAAGAAACGAAAGAAACTAATTTGTTTTTCGGAAAGCAAGAAAAAGAAGGAAACTGAAAAAGTGTCTATAACTGTGATTTATTTATTCGACTAGAGCTAGAAATGAACCTAATTTCTGCAGGACAACTAGATAGAAACATTTGACACCAAAAAATAAACTAAGAGTGTTACCAAACAGCTTTTACTGCTACTTTCCCAAGAATACGCAAAAATAGCCCTGATAAGCAGTACTCCAAGTTTCATTTTTTTTTCTGTCTTACAAGTACTCCAAATCCAGCCTTAATAACAAGAAAGCTTCACAAACAATCCAGAAACCAAATAGAAGCTTCCCACTGAAAAGCCATTAGAGAGGATTATAGACAAACCTACTTGTGTCATAAGAGGAGGAAAGTCCCCAATATGTATCTTGCTAGACTAAACATAAGAGGATTATAGCCATTGGGTTTAAGTATGCCTAGAATTAATATTGCTAATGCTATTGTTGATACTAAACAAGTCAATTTCACAACCTAGTGGGCTTTTTATGAAGTTTGACTAGATATAGCTGCCCACAAGCTGTTCTCAAGGCTATTTGAGCTTAAGCTTGAAAATAGTTGCAAGTTTGAGGTTGGTTCGGTAAGTTTCAACCACAAATGAGCCAAGCTTGAACATGCCAAGATCGATTGTAGCCTCACTCAAAAGAACAACTTTCGAACTAGGGACTACTTCAAAATTATAAAACTATGAAGTAATCAAAAAGTAACATATGCATTTGCTAACTACTAATAGCATTTGAAACAGAGAGGTACTAACCTTTAGTTGCAGCATCCTTTGTAAATCTTCCTATGACTCCCTCCAACTTCTTCACAAATAAAGATCCAAACTTTTAGCATGTTCAACCAACCATAGACCCCCATTCCTATATGTAATTTGGGTTAGAAAAGTGAACAAATGTATCATGCCTTCTTCTCCAGCTCCAACAAAATATAACATTATAATAAAGCCATTTGACAACATTGAACATATAATTAGTATTGAAGTTGCCTCTTATGACAATACATTTGACTTTTGCCACTCGTAAAAACTTCCGAGTGCATGCAGTTATAGTGGACAACATAAAGCATCTGACTTGATTAGCGCCTGGGTTGTTTTGTCGAACGCAATTGGAGTTGTGATACAAATCCAACTACAGTTCAACATTACATGGAACAAGTAGCGCTGCAATGTACTTTATTGTCTCACTACAACTGCATTTCTAGCAAGGTAGGTGAACATGTTATGGAGTATTTTCTTTATTTATGCTAATGTAGCAGGTTCTATCTGATGATGGATGGTTTTTACGTAACATTGAATGCAAAGAGCTTAAAGCATCCAAAAGTTCACTTTTGGATGTGCTTCAAAAGAAGCGGCAAGGTATCGTAAAAATGTACAAATCCAAAGATACAGAAGTTTAACATACCCGAAAAAATTGTAGCAGTATATGTCTGCCATGACTATCAAAAGAAGTGGCAAAGTTGCATACCTTGTACTTGCACTCGTAACAAAAGGAAATAAGATCCAAGTAAATATTCACTAATCAAATGTTATATGGCAATGCATATTTGCATGACACAATTAAAAGAAGCACAAACAACCACTTTTAATATGCTTCCCACGTCTAACATGGTTAAAAAGCTACCTTCCCAAACACTTCCACAACCTTCCCATAATCGTGGGATAGACGAAGAAAGGTACTACTTTTTCCATGTGCAAGAATTTGCCTCACGGTTACTTGACTGCAAATAGAAGCCATATAGTCATCGAAATCAACCTTCCCATAATCTTGAAGTATCCTGGAATTTTTCAGAGAGAGGATACATCAACATTAGTACACTACCTTTCCTTAATCCCGTTTTAAGTTGTTTTTGGTATTAGTGCATTAAAGTTGCTATCAGTATATCACATTGTTTCTACCTTCCACTCTATTAATGCAAAGTCTTGAGGTCCAAACTGTTCCAGTAAAATAATTTTGAAGATGATGAATATTGAAAGATCAATCTACCTTGGTTAGGCTTTCCACTGGATGTTCAATCTATCCTTTCGTCTTCTAGATACCTTGGGTAGTTCTATGTAGGGTTGGACAAGAACATTTGACAGCAAATATTATTGCTTAATATACTCAGGTGATTGTACAACAATGCAAATTAAGGTGCATCCTAAATGGTCGAGAACAATAATGGATATTAAAAATTATAATAATGTACAAAAAAACCATGAAAAAGGATACCTGGAAAATAATTTATGAAATTTAATCTATCAAGTGAAAGAGCTGAACCTTTTGTTTCCATGATAGATGTAGCTAGATGGCTAGGTGCATATAATATTGCTACCTCTGTTATATTTTTAATTTCATACAAAATAGTAGCCTATGGTACCACACAGCTATGATGTTTGTCCTCTGCAAATTAAACCATACAACCTTATTTGACTCGTCTCAGGCTTCAGTAACACGAATTTGTCGAGTAATGTATGGGGGTAGAGTTGGATGAATATCTTGTGTGGACAAAATTTTAGGCAAAACTATAGAAAGGAAAAAACAGAAAAGAATAACAATGGAACATAAGTGAAAAAACTTCGCAAGAGCATTCATCTCCTACGGGTAGCCCAACAAACTATTGTTGTAGCCTAGATTTAAGACTAAGCCAAAAAGAATGTAAAACAGAAGGAAACATAACATGTTTAGATTTCATAAAAAAGACAGGAATTAAGATTGCTTAGTGTCTTACACATATCATATGATGGTTGTTATGTCTCTAGATAACATTCTCCAAAGTTTGCAATGTATATATTACATGTGTATATGACTTGAGGGCAAAGTGATGCATGTGCAACAGCAAATACAGGTGCTCCTATCAATATGCGAATGCAAGCAGTAACAAATAAACATGTTCAGATTTCATAAAAAAATATCAATTAAGATTGTTTAGTGTCTTACACATATCATATGATGGTTTTATGTCTCTAGATAACATTCTCCAAAGTTTGCAATGCATATATTACATGCGTATAGGACATGAGAGTAAAGTGATGCATGTGCAGCGGCAAATAAAGGTGCTCCTATCAATATGCAAATGCAAACAATAACAAATAAAGTAGAAACATAATCCGATCACTAACATTAGGTTGGCTAATGCTTAAATTTTATTTAGATGTATTAGATACATAGTTCGATTGAAATAGACCATTCATTTTTGCTAGATTTTCAAGTAGTCAGCATAGCAATTTCGCCCCTAAAAAGTGGATCCATCCATTTGTATAGACAAAATATGAAACAGCATAGTGCAGGTATTTTGGTGTAAATTGGTTTTTTTTTTTTTGGAGTGTCCATGTCGTGTCCACCACATCTTACAGGAGCAAAGCATTCTAAAAGGTTATGTCAATAGAATCTCACCTTTAGCCGAGAAGCCGCAGAATTGAGAACTAGACCCTACGATTCCTAGTGTATAATCCTGCCACAATGCACAAAAACATAAGATAAATAATCAATTCCATAAGAAAGTAAAAAAAAATCAATTATTTTGCAGAGAAAATTTGCAGTAACGTAAATGTTGGAAAGAATGCATTTTAGAACAAAATTACAAATTGTTACAATATCGGCGAATTGGAACCTAAAATTGAATATTAAGAAAGAGAAACCCTAGATGTTGATTTCTTCCTTTGAACCCTATTTTAAAAATAAAACCCTAGATAAAGAATGATAATATTATGATGCTTACAAAATCCCCAATTATTTAACCTAGATAATACATCGAGAAAAAAAAACTCAGAAAAAAGATAGGTGGAGATGACCTAGACGGCGGTGAACGACGGTGACGGCAGCGCCGATGATCGAAAACGTCCCCTTTGCCGGTGGTGACGATCGAAAATGTCCCCCTTTGTCGGTGGTGAAGACAATCCCTTCGAGGGAGAGAGCAATAAAAAATGGGACAAGTGAAAAAATTTTGTGAAAAAAGAGAGAGAGAGAGAGAGAGAGAGAGAGACCACGTCAAAAAAGCAATAAAAGGCATAAGAAGGCTGCTATGACCGCCAAATATTTGGCAGAAACGGTAAAGTAAAAAAATTCATGGGAATTGAAATTTGAGATAATATTTTCAAGTGATGTATTTAGTATATAATATTATACAGCATTCAGAAAACGCTATAGATAGATATTCTTTTAGTACTGCAGAAAGAACGCTATTATTGATAACATTCTATAACAGGGACACTTGAATGCTATAGAAAAACTGCTATTGTAGGCTCTATTTGTTGTAGTGAAGTACTCTAAATTTTAATTGATACCACACTTTTATGTCTATAAACATCGTCCATAAATGACACACTCTCAGACATAACACATACTTTCCTTATCAAGCATAACACCAATGCACTAACACAATCACAAATACCAAATATCAAACACCCCTCTATTCCTACACCAACACCATTATGACACCAACATCCAAACCATATATATAAAATTGTAATATATATATATATATATATATATATATATATATATATATATATATATATATATATATATATATATATAAGAAGCGGATCAAAAGCCCCCCTTAGAAAACCTCCTAAAAACTCCCCTCACTCTCAGCCGTAAATTAATGTTAATATTAATGTTAATGTTAATATTAACATTAATATTAATGTTAATATTAACATTAAATACTAAAACTAAGATTAAACTTAACATTAAAATTAATATTAACATTAACATTAATATTAACATTAACATTAACATTAATATAAAAATAAAAATAAAAATTAATATTAACATTAACATTAATATTAACATTAATATTAATGTTAATATTAACATTAACATTAATATTAACATTAAATTACGGCTGAGAGTGAGGGGGGTTTTTAGGGAGTTTTCTAAGGGAGGCTTTTGATCCGCTCCCATATATATATATATATATATATATATATATATATATATATATATATATATATATATATAACAATTACATCTAGAATAATATTAAAAAATTGAAACAAAATAGGCTCCAAAATACATCATGGTGTATCATGACCCAACCACTCAATATCCAATTGTGGACACAAGAACACAATCACAACTCAAATTGGACAAAAAATTCCTTTGGGAACACGTATCGAACACTTGATGGTCAAAATTCGTAAATAACACAAATTGAGCATAGAATTTTTCATTCATCATGGTAAAAATCTAGATCTACCAAATTAAAGATTTCTAACACCTAGATCTAGCATTAGAGAGTCAATTCCACCTATGGAAGGGTTTCTATGGGTTTAATTCGGGTCATGAGGGTTCAATTCAGGTCTGACATGACAAGAATGAATGACCTGGACACCGTGGATGATTGTGCTTGTACAAATGAACCAGTACTGTCTTGCATCATGTCTAGGGCAAGGATCCCTCAGTACTACGGTCAGGGGTACCTACTTAAACTGACTAAGGCTGATAACTAGAATAATCCAGTAGTCATGAAGAGATTTTTCAGCTACAGGCAATCCCGTTATCTGGGCACCCCATCATGGGATTTGTACCCTGCCGTCGAGTAGGGCACATTTCCAGCAGACTGTCATGTGTTTCACCCTTCAAGCTACTTAAGGGTACATGCATTTCCTGGACGATGTACCCGCATGAACTCAACCCCTAATTGCGTCCGGATAACATGGATATGGTCTGCAGGACTTGTGGCTGTTGGAACGATCTCATTGCATCTTACTAGTAACTAGGCCTATGATAACCCTAGTTAGTTAAAGTATCAAGCCGTACTTATTGCTTGGCCGTGAATGTTGATTGGAGTCTAGCCAGTCTAAGCCTTGTCTTGTTCCAGTACATAGCTATCTTGGAACATGACTGTTCATGCTTATCCTTTTTATACTGACCTGAATAATTTCTCACCTTCTTGCCAGTTATTGCCCTATTAAATTTCATGTTTTATTTACCTTTCGCATTTTATGATTCTGATATGCTGGTTTTTAGTTCTTAAGTGAAGCCTCCTTTGTGGCACTTGCTCTTTCTGGGATCTGACCCAGCTGGTTTTGTGTGGCCAGATATCGGAGCGGCTCCAGAGGATCTTCCTACCTTCCAGTCAGATGGTGACCACCAGGCGTAACCTTGGCAACGAGTGGGTTATATTTTTGGCTCTCCCACTCTATTGTAAAAGTATTCTTTTGAGGCGTTTAGCCGACGAGCACGTGTTAGCTCGATTGCACTTTACTTACTGTCTCCCTATGGCTGTAGCATGATTAACAAATCCTAGGGTTGATCATGTATGACTGAAACTCTTGCTAGTCTTCATATTTTGTATGACTAGCTTCATGATCATCCAAATATATAATGTATGGGACGCCTTACTATTGTATATTTGGTGCTCTGATATCTTGCAACTGCTATTATTTGCTTGAGATTGAGACTATAGGCTTGTTCATGACCATAAGAGACTGATGGCTTGTAGTTAAACTCTCATGTATCTAGACAGCCGTGACCGTATAGCGAGGTGGGTTGCACTTCAATATACGTAGCTGGCTGTGTCTGTCCCCGCTCTTCAGTATTCTGGTTCTGGGGCGTGACACACCAACAAGTGCCACGTCGATTACATCTTCCTCAGTAGCCAGACATAAACCGTGCCATGTTGATTACATGTCACAGCCACCTTAGGGCTTGTTTGGTAACAAGAATTTGGATTTGGATTTGAATTTGGAAATTCAAAATTCAAATCCAAATCCAAATCATGGATTTCCAAATCCAAATCCAAATTCAAATCCAACTCCAACCAAACATAGAATTTCGTAAACTATAATTATGATAATAATATATTAATTAATAAAATAATAAAATAAATAATTATTTATTATTTATTATAATTATAATTATAGTTATGATGAATAATTAAATTATTATAATTATGATAGTTATGATTAATAAATTATTAATTAAGATTATAACGATAATTATAATGACGATTAATAAATTATTAATTTAAATTTTAAAAATATATTTATTATTAAATTATAAAATAATAAATTATTAATTTTGATGATAATTTTGATTAATATATTATTAATTAAAATTATAATAAGATAGTAATTAATATTTATAATTAAGGTTATAACTAAGATTTTAATTAAGACTAATAAATTATTAATTAAGATTATAACTAAATATTTATTTATAAATTATTAATTAAAATTATAGTTATGATTAATAAATTATTATAATTATAATTGTATAATTTATTAATTAAGATTACCATAAAATATAGAAATAAAGTTATGAAATAATAAATTATTAATCAAGATTATATTTATGATTAATAAATTATTAATTAAGATTGTGATGAAATATTAATTAAAAATTAAAAATTAAAAATTATTAACTACGATTATGATTGTGATTAAAATATTAATAATTAAGATTATTATAAAATAGTAATTAGTGAACTACTAATTATGATTATAATAAGACTAATAAATTTTTAATTATGATTATAATTGAATATTAATTAATAAACTTATTAATTAAGATTATAGTTATGATTAATAAATGACTGTAATTATGATTATAGTTATGATTAATAAAATTATCAATCATTAATTAAAATTGTTATAAAATATTAATTAATAAAATATTAATTAATAAATTATAAAAATAATAAACTATTAATTAAGATAACTAACTATTAGTTAATTGTTTTTACAAAAATAATAACTGACTATGAGTTATAATTTTTTTTTCAAACGATCATAATGACTAATTTTAAGTAACTATAAATTAAATATTTTTTTAAATAATAATTATAAAAAAAATTAATATATATATAAAATAATGAATTATTAAATTATTAAATATTAAATATTGATTAGTTTTAACTAAATATTTAATATAACAACAAAATTATTGAAAAATAACTAATTTTTTTTCTCTAAAATCCAACTTACTTTCTTCCAAATCCAAGTTTTGGATTTGGTTGTACTTTCCATATCCAAATCCATCTCCAACCAAACATAGGATTTCATAAATTTAACTCCAAATCTATAAAATCCTAAAATTCACCTCCGATTTACCAAACTCCGGAAGTGTACTCTAGAAAATTGGGGATTCACGTATTGGAAAAATCCCAAAAAAGTCATAATAAAAATTTAGAAAAAGCCGTAATGGAAAGTGGGTCGATGGTGATTGATTTCCGGACGATGATAATGACGATGACTTCGGGAAGGACGACGGCGAAGATAGCGACTTCGGGATGATGATGATGATGGTGGTCGCATCTTTTGAGATGGGTTAGAAAGAGAGGAAAGATGAGGAGAGGAGAGATGCAGAGGACAACCTATGAGTCTTATAACATGTAGAAAGTAGATGCTATATTTTGATCTAGAATAGAATAGCTGGATAAATTTTATTTGGACTCTAGAAATATGTTAACTAATAAATGCTGAAAATAAAAACAGATAATTCACTCTTCAACATCTATTCTACTATATAATAGGAAAACTTAGATGGTGAAACTTTTGAATTCCGAAAATACCCTTACATACTTATAATAAGTAAAAATAGTTCATTAATTTTAGTAAGGACAACTTATTAATTAGGAAGACTACCTTTGGTCTTCCTAAAGAGTCTTCCTAAACTAATTAAAAAATGTTAAAATACGTGCAAGGCACGTGCACATATGCTAGTGTGAAATAACGTTACAATGCCAAGTAGGATAAGACCATCTCCAATGGTGATTTCTAAAATTGAGTTCTTATCCTACTTGGCATGTAGAAACCCTCTTAGAAAGTTTCTATCCTACATCATTGCCACCTAGGATAGAAATGGTGATAGAAACTACCATTGGGTGAAGTTTTTTCTAAAGTTGATTTCTTCCATAGAAATAGGGAAGATAGAAACCCCCATTGGAGATGGTCTAACTAGAAATGAAAATTCCATCAACTAATAAATACAAAAAGATAAAGAAAAGTAATCTAGCCTTCAACACTTTTTCTAACCTTTTTTTTTTTTTTGCAGACTTATGCTTTAAGCAACTCCATAGAGATTAACATTACATTAGAATTTATATTTGAAATATATGAAGGTACTTAAACATTACATAAGATCGTTTGTATGAAACTATACGAAGGTTTTGAAGCATTCAAGGTATGGCAATGACAAACAAATTAATCAAGAACAACTGAAACATAAATAGAAAGATGAAGCATACAAATGCCTCATTATAGTACTTAGGAGAATTATTATCAAGAACAAAATAACAAACCAAAGATAGTAGCAGAAGTAGTACAAGACTTGGCTTCAAATAAAAATACGCGGCTTAAATCCTGATAGCCACCGCGGCCAGCACCGCTGCGGCCACTAGGACGATGATCTTGTACTGGGACGTCGCGGTCTTGGTCGACGAGCTGGTCGGAGGAGCAGCAGCAGGGGACGGAGCAGGGGCCTCGGAAACGACATTGATGAGGAGCTTCATTCCTAATTCACAGTGGTCGCCCTTGCTGCACAGGTACCATTTTCGCCCTGCGCTCGCGAGGGTGACCTCGTCCAATCCTGTGGTTAGAGGTTCGTTTCCTGCGGGTAGGGCGCACTGGCGGAAACTCGGGCCATCAACCTTCGCAACATCGTGATTGGGAGTTTTGTAGTTGAAGACTGCAAAAAAAAGAAAAAGAAAAAAAGAGAGCTCATATCCAAATTTGCATAAAAAACGAACCATATCGTGTCCGGCTTATTGGACATGTATCTGTCACAACAAGGACACTCCAACTTTGTAGATACAATATTCTTCAGGTCGTGTCATATCCGTGTCCATATAACATAATTAGGAAAGATGAGTTGATGGAATCAAGGAAGAGAGGCATACTGAGCTTGTCACCAACTTTGAACTCCTTGCCCATAGCCCACTCTGTGTAGTTCACCCCAAGGGTCCATCCCTTGTCGTCTCCCACGACAAAGTCCGTCCCCGAGGCGATCGCAGGAAGGAAGACGGCCACGACGGCGAGGAGGACCATCATTTTCCTGCAATCCATGTCTGAAAAGGGAGGGAAAAAAGAAACTAATGTACCTTCTCCTGATCTCTTGCTAGCAATGGAAGGAGTTGAGTACTGCAGTGGACTACTACAGTCTCCGATCCATCTATTTATAAATGCTTGCAATGAAATTTGCATTTGGCAAACTACTGATCTGCTGATTGAACTTGGTAGTTAACGATGGAATAGTACGAAGGAAACAAGGTTTGATGGTTACAATGCGGTCGGACTGGGTCAAGTGAAGGAGACGACAATCATCGACTCTATCACTCGTATGAACGCATCTTCGGTTGTCCATAAAACATCGCGGTTGGCATGCTAGGCTGGACATATGTCGGGATGGATTTCAGATGCAGGCACAAGGCTACGCGATTGTGATTATGGTTACATAATCCAAGCAAATACTTCCACACAAGAATAGTTTAGGCGAAGAAGAGATTGTTTCATTTGAAATTGATCGTATCGCCACCTGCTCGAAGATGGTGAGAGTTTCGGATACGTCTAAAACCTTGGTTTCAAAGACAGAGGCCGTATGAATTGTCGTTACTGCTGTCAAAAATGCCAAGAAGTAGAAAGCATTGTTCAAATCGCTTTTATTCCCCTACTCTTTTGAGGTTCTTTTCTGACCCAAAATATGAGGAGGTTTACCTTGAATCAACAAGGAAAGATGTTCTTGCATGTCTAGAAAGAAGAATCATATGTGGGAATTTAACTGACCATGTAGAATAGCAAATGTACTATACTTTGGATCTTAATAATACCTATAAGGGGGCGTTTGGTATGCGGAATACTATATAGCCGGGAATTCTATATTTCCGGGAATCAAATTCCAAGGAATTAAATTCCCTGAAAAATTGCATTCCCATGTTTGGTGACAATATAAATATTCCCGGAAAAAAAATAAAATATAATAATAACGAAAAAAATGAACAAATATAAAAAAAACCGGTAAAAACGACAAAAAAGGGTAAAAACGACAAAAACGATAAAAAATAACAAAAAATCGGTTAAAATGAAAAAAATGACAAAAAAAACGACAAAAAATGTATAAACGACAAAAAATAACAAAAAAGGGTAAAAACGACAAAAATAACCAAAACACGACAAAAAACGACATAAAATCGGTAAAAACGAAAAAAAAAAAAACCTAAATGGCGGCAAAAACGACAAAAAAGGATAAAAAATCGGTTAAAACGACGAAAAATAACCAAAAACCGACAAAAACGAGAAAAATCGGTAAAAGCGACAAAAAAGCGACAAAAATGACAAAAACGCCATAAAATCAGTAAAAATGACCAAAAAGCGACAAAAACGATAAAAAACGACTAAAAATCGGTAAAAACAACAAAAAAAGCTACAAAAAAACGACAAAAAAATCGCTTAAAAACGACAAAAATTGACAAAAAAGCGACAAAAAGGACAAAAATTGGGTTAAAACGACAACAAATAATCAAAAAGTGACAACAAAAGACAAACTGGGTAAAAACGACAAAAAATCGCTTAAAACGACAAAAAAAATGGTAAAGACGACAAAAAAGCAATAAAAACGACAACAAATAATCAAAAAGTGACAAAAAAAGACAAAAAATGGGTTAAAAACGACAAAAATCGCTTAAAACGACAAAAAATTGGTAAAAACGAGAAAAAATGACAAAAAAACGATAAAAACGACAAAAAAATAATCAAAAAGTGACAAAAAAGACAAAAAATGGGTAAAAACGAAAAAAAAATCGCTTAAAACGACAAAAAATTGGTCATTTTTTTTAGACAATTTTTTTTAGACAAACTGGGTAAAAACGACAAAAAATTGGTCAAAAAAGAAGAAAAAAATTTAGACAATTTTTTTTTTGCCCGGGCAAAAAAAAAAAATACCCACCTATTCTCCAGGGATAGAATTTCCATGTTTTGTGGGTAAACTATTTACCCGGGTATTTATAATTTCCGGAAATAAATTTTTTATAAGCCAAACAAACGTGGTAATAGATTCCCATCTTAAATTTTTTCGGGAATAAAAAAAAAATACCGCGTACCAAACGCCCCCTAAAGAATCAAACAATGGGGATCGCGGCATGGCACAACCCCAAATATTTTGGTTGCAACCTCAATTATCAATGTTAGCTAAAATTAATTCCTCACACACCAGTGTTTATTAAAATTTCAACAAATTAAAAAAAATTCTACTTGCATAAGAAAACCCAGAGAAAGGCAAGGGCTCAAGTGGATCCCAAACTATAAGCGAATATATCCATCAAAGATGATCCATAATCAAATTTACATGCATGTTACACAATTTGTACAACCTGACGACCAAAGTCAAAAATCTTGGATCTGGGCACTACCATCTGACGAGCATCCTCATCATGCGAATTCTAATGACTAAATGGTTTTGCGTTCTTGATGTCTTCACTTAGGACATGTGTTTGGTTGCAGGAAGTTATGTGAAAGTGGGCTCTTTTGCATGTGGAAAGGGTCCGAGTTCAGTACAGTCCGCTTCCGTTGTTTGGCTAAATGCAGAAGTGGCAACATGAACTCGCCCAAAAATCTGGCTGTAGTTTATGCAGGCCTTTAATTAAATGGCCAACTTTTTGTACATTTGACATCCAGGTTTCAAACGCGGATGTGGAGGAAGTGCCATATATTTTTTGAAGGGGCTGTTTGGATCGATGTAACTCTTTGGAAGTGTAAAAGTGACACTTGCAGCAAGTTGAGTTTCCGTTGACTTGCGGCAAGTGCCACTTTCCAAAATCTGTTTGGATGGGGTAATTTTTGTCTGCTGCAAGTGGAATAAAAATAGGTTTGGTGTTTGGATGGTAGTTGTAAGTGGAAAAAAAGTAGTTCGGTTGTTTGGATTGTTGAAAGTGAAATTTTTTTTGGCTTAATTGCACTTTGCTACCCTCAACTATTACCATTTTTCAACTTTGTACCCTAAACTATTTTTTGTAACAATTTGGTACCCAGATATTATTTTGGACTAAAATGCCCCTACCCCTACCCCTAACCCTCCCCCCCTGCACGCTCCGGCCGCCCCCTCTGCTCACTCCGGCCGCCCCCCCCCCCCCCCCCTGCTAGCTCCGCCCCCCCCCCCCCACCCCCCCCCCCCCTGCTCACTCCGGCCGCCCGCCCGCCCCCGCCTCTCCCCTAGGCCGCGGCAGCACGGGAGGAGGGGGGCTGGGGAGGGAGGGCGGGGCGGGAGGCGGGGCTGGGGGTGGCCGAAGGTAGCAGGGGGGGGGGGGGTGGGGGCGGGGGGGGGGGGGGGGGGGGGGGCGGAGCTAGCAGGGGGGGCGGCCGGAGTGGGGAAGGGGGTGGAGGGAAGGAAGAGGGAAGGGCATTTTCGGCATTTTTGAAAAATTAGGTATCAAGTTGAAAAAAAATAATAGTTGAGGTACCAATTTGTTACGAAAAAAAGTTTATGGTATCAAGTTGAAAAGGCGGAATAGTTGAGGGTAGCAAAGTGCAATTAAGCCATTTTTTTTGGAGATGTGGTAATCCTAGGTATGGTTACCCCCAAAACCTTCTTTTGTATATATTAAAAGAATAAAAGTTATGTTTTGAGTTTCACAGCCATTTTACAAATAGAATAAAATAAATTAAATTAAATAATATTATGAAATATATTATATTTTATCATATTCCTAGTATAATTTTTCAATTGTCCAAAATGTCCAAAGCAAACAGAAAAATGCAGAATGTGTAACATGTATGGGAAGACAATGGAGTACACAACTGACAAAATTGGCCAAATTGTCAAAATTTTCAATTACGTGGCAAATTTACAATTTTCAGATGTACAAGACCATGTATCCTGAGAAGATAATCATAGGCCACAATTTTCAGATGTACAAGACCAAATTTACAATTTTCAGATGTACAAGACCAAATTTACACTTTGAAGTTTCAGAGCCATTTCAAACAAGTCATTGAAACAATATTACACTTTGAAGTTTCAGAGCCATATCAAACATTGAAGTTTCAGAGCCATTTCAAACAAGTCATTGAAACAATATTACACTTTGAAGTTTCAGAGCCATATCAAACAAAACTGAATATTACACTTTGAAGTTTCAGAGCCATATGTAACATTATTTCCAAAATTTGCAACATAGGGCACATATGAACAATGCCCACATGTGGAGAGTTCCAACACAGGCCACATAAGAAGAAATATAAATCGAAAACCTGGAAAATCAAGAAAGAAGTACCTAACTCAACATTGCCAAAATCGAATACCTGGAAAAGCAAAACCTGGGACAATGCTAACAGGGAATATCCAGAAGAAGTATTAATCGAAAACCTGGGAAATGAAGAAAGATGTATAAATCAACATTGCCAAAATCGAAAACCTGGGAAAGCAAAACCTGGGACAATGTATCAGAACATGTTTCATGAAACAAATGAAAAAATTTCATTGGGCTCAGATGAACATGTTCCATAATGATCCTGGGACAATGTATCAGAACATGTTCCATAATGAACCAAAAAAAGCCACCAAATGAACAAATGAAAAAATTTCATTGGGCTCAGAATCTCACCATAGCAGATTTTCATCTGTACAAATTGTATCACAACCACCAAAATGAACTTCAAACATAATGTATCAGAGGTGGAAGAAAACAATTGAACCACAATGAAAAAACGACAACAAATTGACTGAGCATGTCAAGAACAAATTGAACTTCAAGCAAGAAAACATCTGAAAGTGAACTAAAGTTCGAAATGGGCTCAGAGGTATCATATCATGTAGAAGAACATGTATCAGAACATTCTCAAATTGCCAAAATTCCCAACATTTCCTGCATAGGCCAAAATTCCTCATTGCACCCATTCCAACATTTCCCATTTCCTCATTGCACCCATTTCCAACATTTTCCATTTCCTGCATAGACCAATTTCCAACATTTCCTGCATAGGCCATATTAGATATGGCCCCAACATTTCCAATTTGCCAATTTTCCCGACATTTCCAGCGTAGGCCACATAATAACATGTATAAGAACATGTATCAGAACATGTATCATGACAAATCTCATCATAGCCCATTTTGAAAAATAAAAATAAGTCAAAGGGATGTAGAAAAATAAAAATAAGTCGTAAAGCTGGCAAAAAGAAGCAAATGGCAAACAAGAAACAACGAATTCCCAAACCAATTGGCTCAAAGGATTCACCTTGACTCATCATTGCCAATTTCATAATGTAGACTCAAAGGTTGCACGTTCCTCATCACAGTCTACAGTGTAGTTGTAAGTTGGCTACCTCCATCCATCACCAAATAGGTGGGGGAGGCCACCAACTTTATCTTTTCAGCGCGACCACACCCTTGTAATCCTCATTGGGAGCCTATTCCTGCAAACAACCATTACAAAAGCATAAATAGCTGGATTTATCATCATAGGGTCCAAAGGTCCAGTACAACATATTGTAAACAAAGTCTCCTTCGTAATAGCTTTTACATAAGATAAGCCAAGGCAATAATCGATGCAAGTAACACAAGGCAAGAGAAGAAAATGACATTGCCTATGGGGTACCCTTTGACTACAACTTCCTCCTTAACTTCGCTTCGTTTAACCTTAACCTTCGAGTCGAAGTAACTCACCGCCTCATCATAATCTTGGCACTTGAAATAGCAAGCGCCTTTAAACCCATTAACTTGCATGTAACATTCAGGCCAAGTTGTGTAAACTCCCGGCTCTCTTCCTTTCAATACTACGTAGTATGACATGCTAGAAACATTGTTCACCAAGTTAGAAATATAAGTAACTATGATACTCAACATATATTACAGGGAATATTCAATACCAGCAAGTAACAGAAGCAGCAGTAGCATAGTAGCAATGTGGAAATGAGAAGAAACATAATATTACATACCAGCAAGTAACAGAAGCAGCAGTAGCATAGTAGCATTGTGGAAAAAAGAACTAACAGAAGCAGCAGTAGCATAGTAGCATTGTGGGAGTCAGCAAGTTACAGACAAATTACAAATAACAGGACTATGCAAGCAGCACCAAAATACATATTACAGGCCTATTAAAGCACCAGTTTACCAGTTTACTGGGATAAAGTATTCTCCCCACAAAATACATATTACAGGCCTATTAAAGCACCAGTTTACCAGTTTACTGGGATAAAGTGTTCTCCCCACAAAATACATATTATATGCCTATTAAAGCACCAAAATAACAGGCAGCAACAAATTGCAAATAACAGTGTTCTCCCCTCAAAGATCCTCATTTTCCAATATGAACGTATCCAACCATTCCCTTTGAAATGCCTCTGGCAATCCTACGAACTTAGTAGCCTCATAGTTATCCTTGCACAGAAAATTATATGCCTTCTTAAGAACATGGGAATCATAACCATCTAAGGGAAATAGTTTGGCCCCCATCTTCTCAATCGGGGTCATGAACCCCGTACAAAGGGCACTTGCCATGCTAGACACATGATTCACCAAATTAGATATGGCTTCACAACCCACATCGGGATCCCTACGACGTTTGCCTCTTGACGATTTGGAAGATTGGGCACTTGACATCTTCTCTTGTGAGACATTTTGAGTAGCATCAAGATCGATATAATCCTCTCTTGGTCCCCAATTTTTAGAAACATCTTTTGTATTGTCTCCTCTTGCATGATCATCACCACAAGTAATACGTAGTAGATCGTAGTTTCTTATCGGAGTGTTAATCCATGGTGCTAGTCTTGATTTTGCCTAAACATGTCAACC
Source organism: Iris pallida (assembly GCA_029216955.1). Lineage (NCBI taxonomy): Eukaryota > Viridiplantae > Streptophyta > Magnoliopsida > Asparagales > Iridaceae > Iris > Iris pallida. Next base: position 24,110,175 of record JANAVB010021796.1, read on the forward strand.
AAATAGGACACAATCATTAGTGATAAAAATACACAACTAACATTACACATTGCTAACATGTTTACCTTCTTAAGATCCTCGTGGCTTTCTTCCTCCAAAATTACCATCTTATTTTCTTCATCCCAACCCGCACCGGACAAATCTTTTGCCTTCAGGCCATGTGGAGATGGCCTAGAAAGCGCATCCTTTAAAACTGTCATGTCATTGGCACTACCTTCCCAACCAGCGAGGATATATGTAAACATCTTGTTAGGAGTACAAGCAGCTAACACATTTTGTGTTACTTGTTTTCTACCCCTAAACCTCGCGACTACAGAGGCTGGGAGGGTAGCCTGCACGTGTGTGCCATCTATCATCCCTACGCAATCCTATATTTCAATAAAATTCATTGTTAATGTCTACTACTACTACATTACATTGGCATAAGACTTTTATTAAAATAACTTTAGTTTACCTCAAAGTACGGGAACCAATCCGCTGAATTCCTTATCTCCAGTGGAGTTTCGAAACCGGGTTGCCTCACAAATCGTTCTCGGATGGTAGAAATTGCACCTAGAACTTTATTGAAATACCTAGAAATTGTTTCTCCAGAGCGAATAAATTCAATTCCACATACTCTATTTTTGGACTTATGTCCCAACATGTACAGGAATAGGGCAAGTTGTTCCTCCACACAAACATATCTCGTATCGTGCAGTGACCCATTGGAACGAAGAATATTTGCGAGACCGTAGAAAGCACCTTTACTCATCCTTAGATAGTGGACACAGTTATTTGGTCCGGCTGTCAAAATTCGATACATATGTGCTTGCCTCCACTGTTCTCTAATTAGGGAGGGTTCCCGTGCAATGCCCCGTCGGTCATTGTCCTCCATTTCAATCAGAGTCATAATTATGGTTATGACTGCTATTATACTAGCGATTGCCGCATTAAGTAATGGGTCGTTGGGATTCGACAAATCCATCTACATAAAAACCAGAAACAATAAATCATAAAAATAGACTCAATTCTCGTGTATTTATTCCTTATTTAAAATTGTTCAAGTTCGTAGCTAGTAAAATACACAGTCCTGGAAGAAAAATCTGCAGACAAGTAATTTCCACACCCTGGAAGAACAATATGCAGACAAGTAATTTTCACACCCTGATGTGATGAATGGAGGAAAGTATATTTCCCAAAATATGCAGACAAGTAATATTTCCCAAAATATGCAGAAAGTATATTTCCCAAAAATATGCAGACAAATTTTTCCATGGTAAAATATTTTCAGAACTATTTTTCCGAAACTTTGCATCAGATCTGAACTATTTTCAGAAATATTTTCTACTCCCTTTGCATCAGATCTGAAGAATCAAGGATCAAAACTTTTCCAAAATTTTACCATTTTTTCTCACAGATCCGCTGATGTTGAAGAAAAAATTTTCCCATTTTTTTCCCCAAATCAAGGATCAAATCTTTCCCCTTATTTTTCCCAACATTTCTCCTATTTTTTCCCAACATTTCCCCTAATTTTTTCAGCGGAACGAACATTTGCCCTAATTTTTGCCAAAAAATTTCGATCTCGAACACAAGGGGGAGAAATTTACCTCTGCGAAATTTCCGAGCAACTGTCGCGCGCGGGAGGAAGGGGGTGACTGCAGCGAGAGACCTCTTCCAACCAGTAAAAGTGAGGAATATGGAGGAGCTCCACCGGAGTTACTCCACTTTTGAGAGGTAGGTGGAGAGTAACTCTGTGAGGGGACAACGCTCTGTATTTTGCCAGAGATTCTCCACCTCCCCCCCTGTTTTACTTGCAACCAAACACGGAAACTGTGAAAGTGAGGAGAGAGATGCAGCAAGTTGCAGCAAAAGCCCCCACTTCCCTCTCACTCACGGGCATCCAAACAGCCCCTAAGTGCAACCCACTGCTTTGTCTACACTAATTAATTTAACTTAATATTAAAATTAGATGAATTAGTTAAATAACACGTCGTTAAATAATTAGCTAGAAATTACGTATCCTCCAAAAATCTAGACCATATAGTTAATACATATCGGGAATGCATTGGACATACTAGGATACTCCTAAATATAATGTACTTTTTCACAATACTAATATTATTTAGTATATTATCATTATATAATAAAACATGTGGTAAATACATAAATTAAAAAAAACAATTTTTTTTGTTCAATTAAGGTTATCAATAATATTAACTTTAAATAATTAGTATTAATTCTTAATTGTTAATTTACCTAAATATCAAACGCCTTAATGAGTTCTCAGGCAGAGTGAATGCATGTTGTGCTTTACAAGAAGCACGGTAGCACAGCACTACAAGGAGTGTAACTCTATGCTATAGTGGGGTGACTCCACCATGAGTTTTCCAGGTAGGGGTTAATGTCTCGGCTTTGCAAGCCAAGTCACAGCGACGTAGCACCACAAATAGGGAGGTAGCTTAATGCTGTATGATAAAATTAAAGAGTTGTAGACAGCACTACAAAGGAGACGATGTCCTCATGTTACAGTGGCACGATACCACGAAGAGGTACCCAGATAGGGGTAAAGCCTCGGCCTCGTAAGCCATGTCGTCGCGGCGTAACACTGTAAGGAAGTGCAATGCTTCATGCTGGGCACTTTGGCATTACAGAGAGACTTGTACCTCATGCTACAGTAGTATGACACTACGATGAGGTTTTCGCGTAGGGATAATGCCTCGGCTTTAAGCCATGTCATAGCGGCGTAGTACCGCAAGAAAGTGCAAGGCTTCATGCCATTTCTCTTTAATAAAAAACTCATCTATAGTGTGTGGACGGAGATAGCAGGCCGTCTCTTGAGGGTAAACTTGTAGACACCCAAAATACATGCACCGAAACCAGGCTGGCACAAGACCTTTAATGTGCAACCAGAAGTACATGTGACTACATTATGTGAGTGGAAAGAATTGCAGCTATGGTGTAGAATTCAAGGCTTAGTCCATTCTTGTATTATAGTCTGTTGTTTGACCCATGCGGGAAGATTCAAGTCGTCAGCAACATCCATCCTAATGCATGATAGACAATTACTATGGAAAACACTAATACCCATATATATGGAGATATGTGGGAGATTGTTCGTGTTTGGCCTTGAGCACTAGAATAAATAGTCCCACATTGCCTAGGCAAAATGGGTGGTATCTCCATATATAGCTTTGCTTGTATAGAGAGAAGCACATGAGGTGTGGAGTGGCACAAGGGTGCCATGTGGGGGTTTTTTTAGTTGAAAAAAAGCTAACTCAACAATGAAGCATTACTGCTTTTTGTCATGCTCTAGGAATTTATTCCATTGAAGCCAAGTCCCGTAGGGGCTTAGCGACTCGGACTCAGGCTCATGGACTCATGAGACATAATGTGGCTTTTTGTTGGCGCACTTTGCACTTAGCACGTCAGCATCGTCGCTAGGCGCATAGTGCGCTTAAGTTGTGCTCGTTGCGCGAGCCTCTGTGCAGCCGATCACGCGCCCGTTCGTGTGGCCCGATCGTGCGGCCAGATGGCGCGACCAATTGGCGTGGCCAGATGGTGCTGCCTAATGGCACGTCAATTGGTGCGGCCTGATGGCGCTGCCAGTTGGCGCGTAGCGCGCGCTGTGCACAGTTGGCGTAGCGGGTGTGCGTGTGCACAGTTGGCGTTGCGGGTGCGCGAGTGAGCGATGACACAGATGGCGCACGCTGTGCGCCAATTGGCGTAGTCGTGTCTGTGCATGATTTGAACGGTTACGAAATGTTCGGAAACGATTTTTTTCACGTCCCGAATGTTTTACATACTGGATGGTTATTGCACACGTCTATATAAGTTGCTCTCTTCTGTCTCATTCAACACACTTCATTCCAGACAATTCCTTACGAATTTTCAGAGAGTAGAGAAGAGTAACAGTGCGTCATTTTCTCGCCATCCCACGAGTCTGTGCGCCATCCAAGGAGTCAGGAGAGCAGAGTGTTCTATAAGTTCTTTTCTGAACTTGCTGGTTCTTGGAAGTTGTTCGTGTGGGGCGAATTTAGCTTTGAGCGGTGGTGATCATTCACCCCAGCAGGCTTTTCACTATTCTGTTTATTTCCTTCTCTGCTTGTAATCTCGTTCTGAACGAGATTTATTCTGATATAATCAGAAATTTTCTGTGGGCTACCAACGTTGCTACTACGAAATCATTTGTGCCTTCGTCGAAGTGCTGCATTTGATTTTGTCTCTCTGAATCCTTCGGGATCTCAATAGTGCACCTTCTTCGAAGTGTTGCCAAATTCAATTTTTCATCTTAAAATAACGTCCCGGGACTAACACTCTGTCTTGTTCATTGTTGCATAAGAATACTCGGACAATAATACAAACATAAAGAGAGAAACATGACATTTTAACACTACACAGATCGAAAGTAACATATATATATTTCTGGGAGGGAGAAAATGAGAACCATAATCATTATTTTATATTTATTTTAGGCTAATTTGCAAGTAAATACAATGACCTGTCACTATTTTTCAACTAAATATCATGAACTTTGTTTATTGTTTGTGTGTGAGCTGAACATGCACAGTGAGCCCGTCTCATGTAAAGAAAACTACCAAGTTAAAAATGTTGCACATATTAAAGTCCAAATGAAGAGAAATAACTAGCCAAACTAAACTTAAGGTGATTTTGCTGAAGTAAATAAAATTGAAGTCTAGTAGTTCTGATGAACATGATCTATCGTCATGAGAATCAACCAAAATGACATAATGTCCTGTGTCACGTATGTTACCTTCGCTCAACTCATCAATGGGTCACCCTTTCTCCTTATATTTTCATTCTCTGCGGTAAAGTCTCCTCCACTACGAGAGAACTATCATTTTCACAAGCTAAAACTCTCCCCCCAAAAAAAAAATTCATTTTAGGAGAGCCACCATTCACAACACCCTCCAAATTAAAATACCTTGCCCTATTTCAAAGACTGGTCGAGTCAGAAAATCAATTTTGAAAAATCGACCATCTTCTTTCAAACAAGACTAACGTGTATATGCAACAACAAATCATAGACATCCTTTCAAGTCCATGTCAACGGGCCTGAGGACAAGTACCTAGGTCATCATTTGTTACTTCCTACAAACAAGATAAGAGCTTTGCTATGCCTACAACCAAATGCTTACAATCCTCTTACAACCGCCACGTGTCCGCTTACAACCAAATCTACTCTTGTTGTTGTCCTTGTTTATCACATGTCATGTTATTTGCTACCCGAAGGTGTATCTAACATGTTAGTGAAGATATAACGGTTGGAGTAAATTGCTAGAGCCAAAGAAGAGGAGGATTGGGAATCCGCCGACCTGAGGTCTGCAACAAAGCCATGGCGATGAAGCTTGTTTGGAGATATCTTAATAACTCGGAAGCTCTTCGGGCCATACTTCTCAGTGACAAATACCTTCACAAACATGACTTTTTGGTGGATCGAAAAAAACTAAATACAGCTCCAACATACGGAAGCATTCTGGAAAAGAAAAGCACATATCGTCGCGTGTGCTCATCTTTAATTGGAGATTGGTGAACAAAGCATTACCGATCGGAACCAACTTAGAACGAAGGGGAGCTCATGTTGATCTAACCTGCATCATATGTGGCAACGAGATAGAAACAATAGACCACCTTTTGCAAAAAAAAAAAAAAAACACCGAAGGGACATATACATTTCAACTATTTAACTGCTCTTAACTTAGTCTTACATAATATCATACTTTACAATATAGAAGGGAGGGGCTTCTTCTGAAAACCTTCTCCCATTAATTCTAACGCTTGAGTACAAAGAATGACACGGGGAGACAGAAAAGAAACACTTTATGGGAGGGCAAAACTCATCCCAACCATCCTAATGACTGGCCCTATACTTTCTAATATCAACAACTTTACAGAATATTGTGGATGAAGAATAATGGATTTACAAACATCTGAAGGGACCATCTGGAGCTCGAGGCGGGGGGTGGGGGTGAGGAAAACGAAGAAACTGAAGAATGCTCGAGCACCCAATTGCCTCACTCATGCAAAAACTGGAAGGCTGGGCTCTCGAGAAGAACATCCGGTGGTTGGACATCCTTGAAGTCCTTCTCTAGTGTAGAATTCATTATGTCATCCGCGGAAAAGGGAATGCTGCAACAGGAGTAACAGTACAATTATTAATTTGTTTTCAAGGAAATTGCATATACCAAACATGTTGTAACTCTCTTTTACCTGGGGTCATCATTCAATAAGAAAGCACTAGTGTCCGTATCATTGGAATCCTCTGTCATTAATACCCTCATGCTGGAAAGAACCTGCATAATAGATAGTAAACGAGCGAACAAGAAGTTCAGTTGATTGAGCCACACGGGCGGATCCAGGAGCTCTAGTGAGAGGGAGACTCTTCAATATGAAAAACTGCAAATTGATTAAATATTGTAGGCCTATAATTTTAGCATTAAAAGATAAGTAGCCTGGTGGGTGAGAGTTTGCCTTATCTACACTAGATACAAGGTTCAAATCCTTGACTAACTTCTTTACCATAATTTTTGTTAAAGAGTAGATTAGTTATCTTTATTTTATGCATTTATGGCTTTATGTATTTTCCATTTCTAGAAGGGTTACTGATGTCTTTTCATATGCTTTATAGTCCCATAAATATTGGCCAACAGCCCTAATGAAATATTATCCCATTGAGTAGCAAAAATGTAGCAATCTGCAATTTTAATCAATGCATATACTGCAAAAAAATCCCCAAAACTCCAGCGGGGCTTGAGCCTCCTCTGGATCCATAGTAGATCCACCCCTGGAGCCACATGAGATTATTGTACTAGAGAAAAGCTATGTAGGAAAGGTGAAAAAGATCCTGGTTCACAAAGCACAAAATCATATAGTTGTTTTATTGAAAACCATAAAATACTGATAAAACAGAAACTTGGCATAAGCGCATAACAAAGCTCAGCATTGAAAATATTGATTTTGGAAGAAACATTAAACACTAGCGGCAAGTACAGGGGAAATATATCTATACAAGAAAATCGTTTTTTTAATTGTATGGACTTACATCTGAGGAGACACTTTGAGTGTTATATTTGTCATCCCAATACTGTATGCATATTCTATTAAGTTGAGGGATACTCAGTACCTGCATATAGAAATTTGATCATTGAGAATGTATGCTTTTATTCTGAGCAAGAATCGATAAGGATGTGTTTGTTGAGTGTATGTATGAGAGTGTATGCATGAAAGAGCAAACTGTTACTACCGGGCAGAGATCATTGACTATTTCATCATAAGAAATCCTGTACTTCTGAAATATTACCTGCATTACACGATTAACAATCATCAGAAGCAGGAGATGGTGCAATGCCAGTACACTTTAGAATATCAAGGCAAACTTAATGTCTCAGAACAATATGTGAAATGGGAAGTACTGAATGAGGTTAGAGAAGCTAAATGGCACATCTGAATATACAGATAATTCTCACAAGCAGTGATCATAAGGATAAAGTTTCAATAATTTGTAATCTGGACTTCTATATTAAAATTGAGCCTCAATTGAAGCTAATTAGTTCGACCTAAAGGCAGTTGCAGAAAGACGCATAACCATATATGGACACTTACAACAACAAAGCTTTTATCCCAAACTTTTGGGACTTTTGGTGTCGGCAATCTAGCTTGATTAAGGGCCATGTCCGATGTAACATTAACGAAAAACATATTTCTTTGTAGACTCAATCCAAGTTCTTGTAGACTCCAGTTCTAGCAACTCCTTTGATTAAAATCATATAGTTCTAGCAACTCCTTTGATTAAAATCATATCGCTCTTAACCGGTGCATCTATTGGTCTACGTTGGAGTTTGGTCTACGTTGGAGATGTCCAAACAACCCGACAATTATTTCTCATCTTATTCTCAATTTATGCCACCTCCAAGTTACCACGAAAATGCTCATTTCTCATTTTATATTTCAATATATTGCCACGCATCCATCTTAGTCCTCTCATTTCAGCTACGCTCATTTTTTAACAAATTTAGTCCCTCACTACTCCGATCCATAAAGCATGATTGATCTTATAGTTGTCCTAAAGAATTTCCCTTTCAACTTCAATGGTATATGAGATCACAAAGCACTCACTCTTCACCGTTCAACTATCATATTTTAATAATATAAACAACATCCTTCTCAATTTCACCATCATAATATATTTTTTTTGGAAAAAGGGTAAATTTTATTCCAAAATCAGTCAATACTCATACAACATACAGACATGATGGTCGTCTACCCGTCAGTCGACCATTTTTTTACATCAAACTCCAAATTATGGAGGATACCAACCGGAGGGGTGATAAGTCCCTCGAATATGCGCCGATTCCTCTCCCGCCAAACATGCCAGACAGCGGCTGCCAACCAAATCCTAGTAGTCTTGAACCAGACCATGCTTCGCCCTCTGCAATCTCGAATACCCGTGATGATTGCTCCAATCGACCTGCCAGAAATACCTCCGCCCAGCATACGGTTTTGCTCAGACCATATGGACCATGAAACTCCACAGTCAAAAAATAGATGGGTCATCGATTCCTTCTCCAAATCACAGAGTGCACACACTTCGGGTTGGGGACCTGGATCCCAAAAGAGATGAGTCTGTCCCTGGTCAGAAGACGATTAAGGAACAGGCGATACATACATAGCTGCATTTTCCTGGCCAGATTCTTGCACCAAATGAAGTCATAATCACCAATTGGGGGATTGGCACTACGCATAAGGTTGTAGCCACTCTGGAAGGTGAACTCCCCCGAGATAGTACCTCCAGTCACGCCAGACGGATCCCAGATCCATATATCCTCAGGCTGGGATGGGTCAATCTCAATTCCGCGAATAATCTCACCAAGCTCCTCAGTATGGCGGTAGGACTCCAGACTCCAGACTCCAGGCTCCATTCCTGATGATGTGCTGACAAGACAAACCTCTGCCCACCTCCCTGTGATCTCGATCACCCATAATGTCCACCAGAGACTGGTGCTCTATCCAAGGATCCCGCCATAGGTCAGTTCTAGCCCAATCACACATGATCCTCCTGACAGACGATTGAAGAACAGCTGTGTCTCAGAATTTGTTTGAAGGTCACAGAGTGGTTGTTGTCAATACCACACCTCCAAAAATTGCCATTCCTCACATAGCGAGCGAGACTGCATCCACTCCGTCCAGAGGGATCTCCCTTTGAGGAACCGCCATGCCAGTTTCAGGGCCGAGGCTTCCCTGATAGCCAACAGAGGACTGAGACCCACACCTCCCTCCTTCTTTAGCCGACAGAGGTGATCCCAAGCGATCGCATGTAGGCCCCCCCTCCAGATGAAATCAGCACAGATCCTTTCAACTTTCCTGATGGTAGCCACGGGTATCAAAATAGATTGCAGCCAGAACTAGGCCAGGACAGAGATAACCGATCGGACTAACTCGATACGCCCTCCAAAAGATAGCTCGGTAGCTTGCCAACCTTCAACTCTCCGCTGGACATACTCCACCAGGCTATAGCAATCCTGGTCTCGGGCATAATTGACTGTCAAAGGAACTCCCAAGTATTTCACCGGGAGCTCACTTCTCTCCACGCCCAGTGCATCAGCGCGCTCCTCCTTCTGAAGGCAAAGTAAACTGAAATAGACCCTACTCTTCTCTCTGTTCATCTGAAGTCCCGAGTGTGATTCCAGCTCACCCATAATCTCAGATAACATGTTCATACCCTCCAACGAAGGCTGTATGAACACCAGTAGGTCGTCGGTATAGATGAGGTAGGTAACCGAAGGCTCGACTCTCCTGTACAGCGAGACAATCCTCCCAAAATGGACCGTCCTATCCATCAAGCAGGTAAAGTATTCCATGACAAGCGTGAACAGGTAAGCTGACAGGGGGTCACATTGTCGGAGTCCATGGTTGCTTTTGAAGAACCCATGCGGAATACCCTGGATAAGAACCGAGAAGGTAGGAGACGATATGCATTCCCGAATCAACGCAACCCAACGATTATCAAACCCCATAGCAGACAGAAGGTGGCATAAGAACTCTATGTTGACCATGTCGTAGGCCTTCCTCAGATCCAGCTTAACACGTCTTCTCCCCACCAGGTTTGTTGAAGCCCCTCACCATCTCATGAGCTAGAAGGCTATGCTCAGCTATAGATCGCCCCTTGATGAACGCCGCCTGGTTCGGAGAGACAAGGTCCTGCATGATCCCCTCCATGCGCCGGCACATGAGGTACGTAATTATTTTATAAAGATAATTACAGCACGCAATAGGCCTAAAGTCCGCCAGCGAGGTCACCCCCTCCTTCTTTGGTACCAGAGTCAAGAAAGTGTGGTTCAGCTCCTTCAGCAGCTTCCCCTCAGAGAAGAACTCCTGGACCACCTCGAGAACCGGGACCTTCAAAATATTCCAGTGGCGTTTGTAGAACCCACTGCTAAATCCATCCGGACCTGGAGCTTTGTTGGGGTCCGCTTTCTTGATAATGGCCTCCACCTCCTCCATAGTGACAGGGGCAAGCAGGAGGCTATTCCCATATGGAGTCACCAATCTCTTCGTGACTACATCTAGGAACACAGATAGATAGTCAGTCTGAAAGTATAACTCAGAGTAGTACCTGACCGCCTCTCCTGAGATCTTGGACGGCTCCCCAATCAGATTACCCTCGGTATCAAGAAACTGGGAGATGGTGTTCCGATGTTGTCTGGTGCGAATGACATCATAGAAGAACTTGGTACATCGGTCGCCATTCTTAAGCCAGGAACATTTAGCGCGCTGAGCCGCACCAATCTCCTTCTAAAGCCGCAGAGTATTGACTTCCCCAATCAGCTCCTTCTCTCTAGCCGCAAGGTCCCCATTTAACATGTCAGATTGCATGGAATGCTGGATGGCCCGAAGCTCCACCTCCTTATCTTCAAGAGAGGACTTGGGCAAACTCTTCACCCAAGTCCGTAGCGCCTTCTTCGTGTACTTGAGCCGGTGTACCATCTGATACTGAGCAGTCCCCACAACCTGATGAGCAACACCCTCCGTAATCGCCTCTGAGTAACCCTCCGAGAGAAACCAGCTGTTGTTGTACCGGAAGGGACGGGGCCGCACTGAGGGGCTGGAAGTGAATCCAACCCTGATAGGAGAATGATCACTCGTCCCAGCGGCCAACCCTTCAGATAGAGAATGAGGTAAGCGACGGAACCACTCCCCATTGCCCAGAGCCCTATCCAACTGACAAGCAACCATGTTCCTGACTGCTTTGTTGTGCCAGGTCCAGATATACCCCGAGCGCGATAGACTCTGAAGGCCCGACTGTAGAAGGCAACTCTGAAAATCATGCAAGATCGGATCTGGAACCGGTCTGCCACCCATCTTCTCTCCTCTGTGCAGAAGAGCATTGAAGTCACCCATCAGAAGGAGGGGGAGGTGAGAGGAAGCAGCAGCGGTCGCCACTCTAACTTTGTCACTCCATAAGGCCTCCCGACGTCTCCTGTCGTTGTGGCCGTATACTGCTCCCAATAAGAACTGAAAGCCATATTTGTTCGTAAAAACGATGGCAATCAACTGCTCCGACATCAAGATCAAGTCCTCATCCCAACACTTCGAGCTCCATCTGACCCAGATCCTCGTCATGTCGCAGAGAGCCAAGTTGTGTATCTCGCCCCAATGATTAGGTGTCCGACGGACAAGAGTCTTATCCCCTTTAATCTTGGTTTCTAGTAGAACAGAGATATCACATTTCTTCCTGTGTAAAACTCCACAAATCTCCCTCCATCTCCCTAGAGAGCACGCACCCCTCATATTCCAAGCTATAATCGTCATTAATTATTAAGGGAGGGGTCCCCCTGTAAGTCACCTGAACTAGTACCCGGGGGAGGTACCACTTCCGTCTCTGTCATATCCTCCTCCACCTCAACAGTAGGGACATGCTGGGTGGGAAACTGAGTAAACATCAGGGCCCAGGCTGGATTGTCAACACAAAGCTCCTCCCTCGTAACAGGGGAGTGACCCCCCCCCCCCGCTAGGGGGACCATCCCGCAGAGGTCCCGCACGCCTCTTCCTGCTGTAAACTTGCTCACCAGCCGATCCGCCATCTCCCCGCTCCTCCCTTCCCGTAGTCACCATGCCTCTGGTGACCATGCTCCTATGCGCCAAGAAGACAACCAAAGCTCCACCAGAAGGGGCCGCCTGAGGCAAGATAGGGAGGCTCTGACCCCGTGCCTCCTACATCGGTTGGTCTCCCTCCCGCATACTCTCTCCCTCTCTGTCATCCCCGGGGGTAGACGCCATCGCCCGAGAGGGGCCAGGGGACTCAGTAGTAGCCGGTACCGCCCCCCTCTGCGATCCTCCAGACGAGCAGGAACTATCAAGGTGTCCGAAGCAAGCACAATGGGAAAAGGAGCTACAAACTTTTTTCAATCCCTATTTCTATCCTAGTGGATGTTGCTTACTCCATTACATATATGGCAACCCACATGTAGGATGAGATTCACTAATATATAATGATCCTATTCCTATATTCTGTAGGAAGACTACTTGTTCCGCAAACTCCTAGATAAAGGCATCTACCCAAGAGAAATAAATACATACACAATAGAAACCAATTACAAGAAATTGGTCCAAAGAAAAAGGGAGAGTTCTTGGGGGCTGACATAGATAACTTCAAGTGGAGAAGCATCACCTTCAAGGTCGCAGCGGCAACAACTTCGGAGTTATCGGAGAATCCGGTGAGCGTTCTTGTAATTCTTTGGGTTAGAGAGTTGTTGAATTGGGTGACTTTATCCAAATGTTGGGATTGCCTCCATATTTGTAATCTCTTCTCTATTGTATAGTAGAAGTCTATAGAATCATAGATCGCCTTTACCTGTCGACGTATTTGGGGTGAGCCACACCCGGTTTTGTTTATTTCTCTATTTATCAGTATTTTGGTTACCGATCTACTAGCTTCCGCACAACATAGGTGTCAACTCTACAAAGTTGAGTAATCTGAAGAATTTTCCTATGAGTTGTTATACAAGCTGGAATATACAGCCAGGAAGCAAAATTGATAAGTGGTGATAAACTGATAGGTGAATTCTACATTGCAATTCTCATGAAACTAAATACATCCGATTGATATAGACTTACCAGAGACAGGTTATTAAGTATACTCAGGATTTTTGCCATATTTTAGTCTGCAATGTAGGTAAATGATAATCTGGATCGGTTGGGAGTAAGTGCTGGAAACAGCAATCAGGAGATATATAGATGAATGCCATCACTGTGTAGAACTTATGACTATGATACTAAACAAGTTACGTTCATCAACCAGTCACTGACCTCATTCGGGAGTATTGTTGTATACCTGATATAAACAAATCCTTCAAGATATGTCTATTACCCGAAAAAGTTGTGGATAAAAAAAAATGGCAGTTTCATAGCAGCTTGCACAAAGACCACCAGTTGGAAGACCAATTTCAAAATCAACCGTGCGAATAACTATTTAGATCTCAGATAATCTCAAACAAACAGAACAAATTGTTCAAGATATGTCTCCAGAAAATCATGTCCTATGAAATCAAAGTTGAATTGCAGCACATCTATATCTAATATAAAATTGCATCTGATGGAACATTAGATGGGAGTGTCTTACATACCAAGAAACCCACAGCCTGCCTAATGTGTTTAAGTTCATCCCATGAAGACCCGCAATACTGTAATTTAAGCAATGGTCAGGTAAACATAAATATTACGATATCACCCACAGCAAGCAAATATACACATTCATTAAAAATAAATAGAATTGACCTCCGGTTTTGCTTGTCCACACCACAGCCCCAAGTCCTCTATACCAGATTTCACATATTCTCCATTGCTAAAGGAGCAACATTCACGTCGCAAAAGAAGACTACAGAAACAACAAAAAAGTGTCAACAAAAGAAGAAAAAGAAACACCTTTTAAGCCTTCTCTCTCCAAATAATTTATGGAAAAAGAAAAACATAAACAATCACGAACCCATTGAATAGTTGTGCATTGATATAGGAGAAAACTTGAGTAATGATACTCCGAATAAGAATATTGGGCACCTGAAAGTCAACCAAACTTAATTAGAAACCCTCTCTCTGTTCAATAATGTGTAACCCAAATCTTAACTTCACCACATGAATCTTACACAATTTTCTAGCAATGTTTTCAGAAGGTTATCGAGTCTCTCTATGACATTCTTCCAGGGACAACTTTGACTTTGATTTCCAAATGAACTGCTGGAACCTCTAAGCGCATTTGCCTTTGTGGTTCTTGGTGCCTTGAGATCAGGGCCAAACAATAAAATGAGCAGAGCCAATATCACACACTGACGCAATTAGCACATTTAAAAGGAGAAGTGTGCACAAGAATGTAAGTGTAGGAAACTATATCATGTAATCTACATTCCAAATTCAAACTGTGATTGGTATCAAAAATCCATTAAAGAGAACAGCCATGAACTCAACTCCTGATGCACTTGACATTAAAAATGTGATCAAATTCAACAATACTGCATACAACAGGAGATAAAGGATGATACTACTGCAGGTGGAGCTTATAGTTCAAAGAGTATAATAGGCAATATGGAACGGGAGTATCAGACAACAATAAACAAGATTAAAATGGAAGCCCTCAAACCTGGATGCATATAGAAAGCAGGTAAGTTAGATCCTTTTTCATATTATCACGGATAATTCCATAAATTTTCTCGACATAAGCTTGGAGTTGCTGCTTAAATAGCAAGGCGGGGTATTTGGCTTCAACTTGGCGCACAACATCCAGACCATCAGCATTGAAGTATGCAGATGAAGAGAGAAACCCCTAGAAGAAAACGAATGGAAAATCATATGGTGCTTATGGGGAGGTTATTACATTCAATATCCAATTAGCAAGAACAAACTGAGATTCTGTAAACATGTTTTCTTGTAGAAAAAAATAAACTCCAACAGCAAGATGGGTAAGTTGGATATAACATACTTGAGCCATCCTCCCAAACAGTGATGTCGGAGTAGGTGGCTTACGTGCATTGGCCCCAGCTGTCAGACTTCTCTGTAACAGGAATAGCAAAGTAGATACATTTGACAACCAGTAAGCAAGATGATGACTGCTCTCCTCTTTCTG
This sequence comes from Iris pallida, assembly GCA_029216955.1. NCBI lineage: Eukaryota > Viridiplantae > Streptophyta > Magnoliopsida > Asparagales > Iridaceae > Iris > Iris pallida. Next base: position 24,125,284 of record JANAVB010021796.1, read on the forward strand.
CATCACAAACAAGAAGAAATTAAGAGAATGGCTTAGCAATGGTGATTCAATGGAGCAAGATACAAAATTAATATCACAACATTGGTGTCTCCTGTAAGTTTAACTTAACCTCAATTTCAGAACCAATTATCTGAACTAGACGATCAAATACGCTAGTTTTCTCTGCTTCAAAACACTTCCAATGAAGAAGACACTTGTATATTGTAACAGCAGCAACTGGCTTTTCATGACTAAACCCAATATTTTGAACAACACATTTCATAAGGGCATCAACACTTTCCTGTGCACATAACATCAACTATCAGAGTGAAAACAATTTATGATCCAAAAACATCACTAATAATTAAATATGCCTAATTGCACCATGTCAGTAACTAGCACATACTTGTTGCCTTTCAATATGAGATCTTCGCAATTGAGAATCAGATTTTGCGCAAGTCTTTATAGATGGAGGTGCGCTTTGAGATTCCTGCAAAACAAATGTTATTATGTAGAAGAATAATATAACACTCTATGTTGTGCCTGTGTGCCTCATACATACACATGTATGTGTTGATTCGTTCGAGAGGGAAAGAATTGACTAGTACAACAGAAATCAATATAAAGTATGGGTCTAAATGTAAGACCTTATATTCACAAAAATAATGACCATTCTCCATATTCTGCAGACAAATGGAAACACATAAGAAAGCATAGATAGAAGAGCCAAGACAAATGAAAGATTAGTAAAATAACAGTTAGTACATGTTTTGCTGGAGTGGGCAGAATTGATAAACGTCCAGACGTGTGTTTCACAGGTGAATGTAACAAGGCCTGCTGCCGAAGAATTTGATCTTCAGATTCCATGTTGGATAGTTTTTCTTGAAGCCTGTGATTAGAAAAATACCAAGATCACAGATCAGGCAGTACAAAATAAACAACTTGATTATATGAACATAACAAAATCAGTAGCAACAAACTTCAGTCACATTGGGAAGCGCAAATCATGTAGATGGAAACTCAGATGAGGGAGTACACGAACCTTAGCATTGCATTATTCAGGTCAATTATTGTAGATTCAGCCTCCAAAGCCTTCTTCAGCCTTTCCTCACTAACTCTGCTCGTCTCTTCGTACCTTTGCTCAGTTTCATCTATCTTCTTTTCAAGAGAATTCACCAAAGCCTACAAAATCATGATGAGAGTTGCAAAGACATGAAATGAGAAATGCCCGACGCACCACACAACAAGCAAACATGATGAACCCCAGCTCATATCATAAATTTCACATGGATGATTAAAATCACAAAAGTATGGCTTTGTACGTCTAATAATCTGCACAATATCAAGAAATTCAGGCTCACCTTTAGCTTATTATTTTCGGAAGTAAGCTTATCCATCAATGCTGTATCAATAACTGGGACTTCTCGAGTAATAGGAACTTCTTCAGCAGCCTTTTTAACAGCCTCTGTCTCCTTTATTAGCATATCCTTAGTTTCCTTGAATTGTAATTGCATCTCCTGAAGTGCAGATTGCCACTTTGCATTTTCTTGTGTTTTAGCCTCCTCTAAATCAGCCTACAAAGAAGGTAGATAGATAACCACATGAGAAGCAAAGTACCCAGTCTGTCAAATGGATAGTTGAATACAATGAGAACCAGTCAATTTTAAGCAAGTTTACTGAACTTAAATGCTCAACTCATTCTACTCAAAGACCTACCATATGGGTTATAAACTTGTAATGAGTGTACTTTCAACAAGTAATAGCATTTAAATGGTTTCAAAGAAGACTATAAAAGCCTAACAAAGAGAACACTGATTTCATATCACTACGTTATTTTGAATACTATTATATGTTGCTTTTCATAGTAGAGAAAAAAAAATCACCAAAAATAATTTCATAGCATATCACCGAGACTTTGTAATAGAAAAGAGCTAGTGAATTTTACAGATGCAAAACCGGGAGAGTTTCTACCCTCCTTTTCAATGAACACCACCAGCAACCTTCATGACTAGTAACCTGGACTCCTCTGTAGGAGGTATCAATGTTGATCACTTCCGGACACTGGAACTGGCTGAGACTTGCATGATTCTTCCAGTTTCATTGTAGTGGACAAGCATAACACACGCATGCACACACTCAGTTGTGATGATCTAACGTATGCCCAAGGTTCAACCCAGAAGATTAGATAGGAGTGCAGGTAATGGTAGGAATTTGGTTGGTGATCAGATGACTGGTGTTGACAAAGATGACGGTGAAATAGGAGATTGAGGGAGGTTTAATCCATGGTGCTGAAGATACTGCATTTGTGGCTTGATGCAGATAAGAGTCAGGTTAGGAGTGAGGGAAACATAAACTGCTATGAGGGTGTAAATGGCACTGCCAGTTTTATATATATATATATATATATATATATATATATATATATATATATATATATATATAGTAGTAGTAACAGGGGAAGACAACACAGATTCAGATTAATTATTTTTTAATATCTCCTACTACTAGTACCAATCATTCTTTGGTTGCCTAACAAGTTTAACCCCTCAATTATATCCTTTATTTTCCCCTAAATATAGCCAATATAATTTGAAGGGACTGTCTAGAAATAATTATTACCTAGACATGTCTATTTTCTGGGTGAGAAGAATCAGATATCCAGTTCTCATGTTGTTGCTATACCTGTGTCTTAGCTCAGAGAATGAAACTAAAAGACATAGCACATGATAAACTCTTAACAAAACATAGCACATAATAAACTCAGTTGGACCATATCAATGAGGTTTGCCTCATAACCAATTACATAACAAGGGCTAATGACAATCAGATATGACTCCATTTCAATCAAATTCAGGGAAATAAAGAACTGTATACCCTAATCTGTTTCTCCAACTGTAGCCTCCATATAAGCTCCTCAACTTTTTTTTCCAACTGACTTTTAGCAGCTTGGAGTGCACCAGTTTCTTTAGCCTCCTGGTGAAAAAAAGAGGAATGAACAATATAGAAGTTAACTGAGATTTTAATTGCATTGGGTGAACAATTTGATCAAATGAATTGAACTTAAATTAGAAAGCATTGCTGCCGTAAGGGCAATAAGATTATCAAACAAAAGAGGGCATCTAATCAACAAAACCTAAAACATGGATGAAGAATAGCTCAATCATTGAAAAGCACTTTACCACAGGCTTCAAAAGCTACAGTTACAATTGAGTGGAAATGTATGTGCTACACAGGAAAAATGGAAAGAAGAAAGAACTCGAATGGAAATGTGGTACCACTGGCGGAGCCAGCATAGGCAAGTGGGGTCATGTGACCCCACTCAAAAAAAAACTATATATATATATATATATATATATATATATATATATATATATATATATATATACAGCCAAAAGAAAGACTTTCTTTTGATGCTGCTCCTCTCTCTGAGTCTCTCTCGTCCGTGCATTTATCTCTCTCTCCCTCTCTTCCGTCGCGCCGCACATCTCTCTTGTCGCGCCTCTCTCTCCCTCATTCATTAGGTAACACCTCTAAATATATTGATTTATACCCTTTTTTTAATGATTCATCTCCTAATTGATTCATGCCCTAATTGATTTTGCCCTTATTTGCTCTTAAATTGCAAGATATAATTTGCTCTTAGATGGAATAAAATTGTTTGCTAGTATACCATTCTTCGATTAAGAAAATATGAAAAATATGAAGTCAAAGTGAATTAGTGATTGGAAATAAAATATTTTTAATCTTGTTTTCCCTTGAGGGAGAAAATAATATTTAATCATCATAAAATCCTAGGATGGCAAGGTTCATGATTAACATTGTAGGATTCAAATATGGATTTTAAGATACACTGAATCTCCTCGATCAAATGGCCAAAATTGATCTAAAAGACCTTGTATGACATGGCTGGAGCCTGGAATGACACTGAAGTTTAAGGTTCTGAATATATTGGGTTAGAAATGTGCACTTTAATGCCAATGGTATTTTGAACTGAATGGAAAAAAATGAGCTGCTACAATAAAAAAAAACTAGAATAGACGATCAAGGTTAGGCATAGAAAATAGAATTTTGTGACTAATTTATGCAATTTTTTCTTTACAATTTTATAATTTTTTGGGATTAAAAATTACTAGTCGATTTTGACCCGCTGCACCCAAATCCTGGCTATGCCACTGTGTGCTACACAGGAAAAATGGAAAGAGAAAGTACTTCTAGTTCAATAATGAAATTTTTATAACCATATAAATCTGGCAAATGAACTTATGGAAATGTTCAACTTTGGAGGGAGCACTAGTAACATTTTTTATAATCATATAAATTTGGAACAAATCACTACACTAAGCATTTGAACTACTCAGCAGTTTGTTCTATGCAGTTCAATAATGAAATTTTAACTCGCGTCTAATATATGATTGGATATAGCTACTGCAGAAGACTGATAAAGAAATAAAAGGAAGGGTTAGAAAGATTAGAATATTAAGTGTATGCTTTTCCATTATTAACAAAGAAAAATGGCCAATGGATAGAACGAATAGTCCAGGATATGCAATCATGTGTGTGTATCATAGACCAATCTGTCGTTGGAAACTTAAAACTTAGAGATTTTCTAGTACTATTGACAACATAGTAAAGATGTGCACGATAGAATATGTTTAGAACTCTTTTAGTGTAGTGTCCCGTCCCGCTCAGTCAATCGGAGGAATCAAAACGCCAACGGCGTTTGGACTTAGCCATACAACAGCTTACTCGAAGACCCGCACGGTTGAGGCGACTACTCGTTCAGGTGGATGGCTTCGGTGAACTTGCCTCAGCTTGGCCTTCGCTCTAATAAAACGAAAGTTTTCAAATACACGAGTAGACTTGATAATAAAAGAGACGAATCCACATAGCTAAGGAAATAATTCCAACTTGGGTCAAACTGAGTTAGAACATAGAAAAAGGTCCCATGGTCGACTTAGAAGTGTTGCACGATGGCTTTCAAAATGACACTCGGTCCTTCGTCCCGTGGCTTGGGAGAAGAAAAGTTGGTCTTCGTCACAAAGCTATGAATTAGCCTAAGTCATAGGCGTCGCCCGCATAAATGCTTGATAAAGCATGCACGGTTCCAGCGTCTAAGACTTGGCATAGCCTTTGCTCGCCCCACGGGTTAAGTTACATCGCACGGCTTGTGGCATAAGTCTAGGCACCCAAAGAACTTGGTTGTTCAAAGTCGAACGCGTGCACGGCACGTTCCCATGATGCAAGGCTTGATGCAGCATTTGCTCGTCAAGTTGTTGCACGATTGAGTTAGGCAACAAGTTATGTTGGGCTAACTAAGTCATTCTAGCACTGTCCTACGATTTTTGCGGTTGTCATAGCCACATAGTCCCACGATCTTAAGGCTCATCATATAGAGTTTGACTTGAGCGGTAGCGTCGTATAGAACGCAAGTTGGTTTAAGGCACGAGCCACGATTGGTTCAGTAAAATGTTAGCCACGGTCTTGGCACCTAAAGAACACATTTTATTCAAGTTAAGCGGAAGGCTATGCAATAGCCGTTTCCTGGATTTCAAAGAATGGAAAGTTCAAGCGATGGTTTGTCGCCGAGACGGTCCCTCATTTGGGAGTCTCATGGTTCCGAGCACATTTTGCTCAAGTATGGTTTCAATGCACGAAATGCAAAGGGTTTGAGTCGTAGCACAAATTAGGCCACGCATTTACGTGAGTCTAGATAAAGTCTCGTAGGTGTGTGGCCATCGATAACTTGTCGACAAGGACGATGTTTCTTCGGACGACAACCTGGGCCCAGGAGACCGATCCGGCCATGGAGGAAACACGGTATAGCTGATGCTGGGTAGGCAACCAGGGATTCGGTGGGCTGTCATTGGGACTAGCTACCTGCATTGACCGACCCATCCTATTCCTAGCTATGTCCACGATGGCTAGTGCTCATATAGATAAGTTGGCGTGTTGAGCGGCTATCCGCATGCACGATGTCGGTCGAATCAAAGGAAGTGTAAAAACGTCACAAACTGAGTCAAGGAAAGGTAAGGATGGTTGTAACACTTGTATGAAGCCTAAGATTTGGCTATAGCAAAGATACGTGCTTCGGCACGAGTCGTGGCGTCGAGCATTAAGTTGTTCGCATAGAGTTGAATAAGTCGGATTTGAGTCGTTACGAGTTAAGTCAAGAAGGACCGTAAGACGAGTTTGATTAAGTAATGTTGAGTTGCGAGGCACGACCTTGATATGTTCATGCACGGCCACGCTGTTACGGCACAAGTATAGGCAAGACTAAGTGGGAAAGCACTGCCTCAAGTATATTGAAGTACGAATAGAGTTTATGGCATGACCACGTTGCTGCGTTCCAAATATGGGCCGATAGGCAAGCACGAGTCGATAAGTTGACGTCGTTGGCACGAGAAGGGTTTAGAGGCAAAAGTATAAGTTGTTGGTGCAAGGCACGATGATGGTCTAGAGACACAAAATAGGCCAAGAGTTTATATCCTAAAATCGATCCTAAGGCAAGAATAGAAAGACAATCATAAAGGGATTATATTGCACAAAGTAAATGAACGTGTTGGTTTTGTATGGGTGGACGAGAAGCTCACTTCACCAGTACAGTTGAGTACTGACACCCACGCAGTTTTCATGTGCAGGCACAGGTAGAAGCTCGTTGGCGCAGAACTCGCTTGGATACGTCGAGGCATGGAGTTCCCTTGGCGTTTCGAGACGTACGGCCGCTCGGAGTCGGAACTTATACGGGACATAATGTATGGACATCGCCTATCTGAAGCATCCACTGGCTCATCAAATGTGTATTGAGAGATGAAAGAGAGATGAGTGACTTGTAATCAGAGAGAAAAGTGAGCTTGAGCGACTTGTAATCTTGGCCTCGTGTCCACCTATGTAATCTTTGTTTCAATATCAATAAAGAGCTATTTGCATAACTTGTATTTTGCTTCAAGTTTTCGCTGGCTTCAATGTTTCTGCTTTGGGACTTCTGTGCGACGACCCTATCGCTTAGCCTGTAATCGACCGTTATGGAACCCGTCTTGCGTGAGCGCAATTTAGGCTCATGCGGTATCACACCTTAGCGAGGACGATCGGTCCTACGGTACCGAGGCGTGACATTTAGTGGATGCCAACACAATACAGACGGTACTACAAATGGCTGCAGTTGAAGAGAAACCTGGAGCAAATCCTGCTCCAGTCAATAACAGGGTAAAACCTAATATTTGCCAAAGGAAGAAAGGTGAAAAGTAAAGACAGAGGTATGACACATTGTTAATTTCCTTAGGAAATGCCTAAATTTTTCCACCCGGCCCATTAAGTTATTCTATTCATTGAATCATTGCTTCATGTCAATAACATTAAGTTCTTTATTCAATGAATCATTGTTTCATTAGAACAATACAAATATATAACCATCAACCCTCACTACAATTATAGAGTTCTGGAACAGTGCGGAGTCTTTAACATGGTATCAGAACAACCAAAGTTCAAATCTTGTAGCACGTATTTTAAGCAGATGTTGCAAAAAATATATCGTTGCATGAAATCCAGCACTCTACCAAATATGGGCCTTCGACTGTGGATGTGTGTTAAAAATAATCTAAATATATACCACCTCAACCCTCATTAGAACTATAACTATAGAGTTTTGGTACAGTGGTCTGGACTTTAATGTCCTAAGAAAACTGAAATGGAAGTAGCAACAAAAACCTAAACATCAACTTCAACAAAAATAAAGATGGAGATATGGAAAGAGAGAGGGAAAATCTACCTTTTCTCTTCAATCCGACAATGAGGGTATTGTTCTAGAAACAATCATGGTTCATTTGAGTGACTAGGTCAACGTAGAAAAGCAATTTGCTAACATTGATATGGTAATAGTTTGGCTTAAGACATCAAAAGCCCGTAAATTATAAGATGCGAGTCAGATAGGCTTTTTAAGTTCCAAACTAAAACTATTATTTGTGTACATCTCGAATTTCCTTGGCCTATTTAAGTTTTCGGTCCACTTCAACAAAATCCAGTAGCTATATTCTTGGGAGAAAAATAGAGGCCTATGATTAAAAGGGAGGCCCAAACCCGGAGCCCATTACTGGTCTCATGGGGGTATGGGGCGGAGCTCCCATGGTTGGACCCGTTTGGATATCGGTTTTCTCCCTCGGATATTTTTTTCAGTGATTGAGAAGTTGGGTGTAATTTTGGTGGTAGGGTTTGGAGTTGAGATCGCCACTTGTAATTCCTCTTTCTGAAATTAGTAGAATCATTTTGAAACCGAACATTTTCCGTCGTCAACAGTCGACATGACCATACCAAGTTCATATGTATTTTTACTTGTTTACAGTCACTTGTAATTCCTTTCTAAAATTAGTATAATCATTTTGAAACTGAACATTTTTCGATACTGACACGTGTCGTGATCATACCAAGTTCATATGTATTTTTACTTGCTTATTGATGTCCCAGATTTTAGTAGCTTAAATTGAGTTTAGATGATAGAAAGTGATGGTATTGTGGGAAAGTAATTGGTAGATGTAGGGGGTTTTCCAACCGTTGTCGACTTTCCGAAACTCGAGTATTACACATAGTATTATAAAATTCAGCATTCAGATATTGGAACATTGATAATGACATGGCTACGGAGAGGTAGGAACATTGTATCTATTAACGATACATGTTGGAACCTTAAATCGGACAAAAACCTTAAATCGGACAAAAATGGCTTGCTTTTAAATTAAAAAAAATCAGTATTAAGTCATGAAAAAAAAAAATCAAATTAACTATTTTTAGGAACTCTTGGAGGTGTTGAGAATAGTAGATGTCGTAATTGTAATTCGGAACATATTCATGTCGATATCGAGGTCCATGTCAATTCCCGAAAATAATGTAAGTTAATTAACAATTATAATATTTTTCTTAATTATCCCAATTGTAATTGTAGGTTTACCATTTGTATCTTAACATTAGGTTACCCTAGATAATTGATAGCCTCGGATGGTATGGAAAAGTGGATATGTAACAAATATCCGACACCGATACACCGGATAAGATAAAGACACGACATACTACACAATAAATGATACTTAATTAGCAATAAAAAGTGTTGATTGCAGGGTCGCTCACTCAGATCCGAACCCATAGTCCTATATTGTGTGGTCTTCTATCTTGTGGTGTCATAAAGCACTCATATCGAGACACATCTTGTGACCTAGTTAAATAATAATATAATCAAATAATTAATTTACTTTTAATTCCTACTTTATGAATGCATTTATCGAGCGGGGAAAACATTAAGGTCATATGGAAATATTCTTGATAATATTGTTTTAGATTACTGATAAGATCTTAGGCTCTCTTCGGAGGTATGTCGGATATTGCTTAACCTACCACCCATTCCTTTTGTCTCATACGGGAGTATGCGAGTTCTTATACAGCCATTCGTAGACACCAATGTCTATATGAGGCTCATATGCCAGATCACAACTGAGCACCTGATTGTCATCGCACTTGATCCCAGGTATACGGAGTTGTTATCGAGAATTTGAAAGTTTGACCTATATTGTTCTCAATTGCATTTCATTTGAATTTACATAACATCTACACTTCCTTTGCCACACCATCCTTTGACTCCAAATTTCTTTTGAGGGACTTGTTGTCTATTCTGACAAAATCTTAGGCTCTCTTCGGAGGTATGTCGGATATTGCTTAACCTAGCGCCTATTCCTTTTGGCTCATACGGGAGTATGTCGAGTTCTTATACAGTCATTCGTAGACGCCAATGTCTATATGAGGCTCATATGCCAGATCACAACTAAGCACCTGATTGTCATCACACTTGATCCCAGGTATACGGAGTTGTTATTGAGAATTTGAAAGGTTGACCTATATTGTTCTCAATTGCATTTCATTTGAACTACGTAACATCTACACTTCCTTTGCCACACCATCCTTTGACTCCAAATTTCTTTTGAGGGGCTTGTTGTCTATTCTGACTAACCTTGGTTTCGATGCCTAGATATTGGAGAAGACAATGAAGAGATCCTGTAGACACCAATGTCTATATGAGGCTCATATGCCAGATCACAACTGAGCACCTGATTGTCATCGCACTTGATCCCAGGTATATGGAGTTGTTATCGAGAATTTGAAAGTTTGACCTATATTGTTCTCAATTGCATTTCATTTGAATTTACGTAACATCTACACTTCCTTTGCCACACTATCCTTTGACTCCAAATTTCTTTTGAGGGACTTGTTGTCTATTCTGACAAACATTGGTTTCGATGCCTAAGATATTGGAGAAGACAATGAAGAGATCCTGCTACTGTACAATGTAGATGAAAGTCAAGACCAGATCAGTTCCAAATTTATCGAAATCTTTTGTAGGATGAGTATTATTTCATTTTGTGAACAGATACTACTGTATATTTATAATTTTGTTTTGTACTTAGGTTATGTATGGGTGGTTTAGACTTGTACCTTTCGACTTATATGAATAGAAGTGTTTTGTTTCCTGTGGATGAGACTAGTTTTCTGTGTTATTTGGATTATTCTTGTACATCTGGTATACTTAACCTAGTTCATAGGCGACAATTGCAAGTGTAGCACCCAGTTTCTAAAATGAGGGTAATTTTGAAATTTTGTAATTATAATTATTTAATAATGATATTTAAACCATATTATGATTTTTGGTGATTTTTAGTTATTTTAAAAACTATTTAAAACCACGACTTGTGATTTTGATGTTTTGCTAGTGCAACCTTAGAGATTACTTAACCTAGAGACTAACCATGATCATATGAGCTTAATCATAGGTTTAGAACATCAAGTTAGGACTTTTTAGCCTAAAGGGTATTTTGGTAATTTTCTAGGATTTATTGGAATTATTTGTATTTATGTGTTTTATTATTATTTAATTATTGTTAAGTGTCATGAGAGCCACTAACCTAGTTTACCCTAATCTAGAGGTTAGTTACTAACCTAGAAACTAAGGGGTTAGATATTTACATGTTAGTCAAGTATAGAAAATATCTAGATATCTACTTTTATGATATTTCTTGAAAACCTAAAGATCTAAGCTACATTTACATAGAAGTCAATCTTCCTTAACTTGGAAGCAACCCAAGGACACCCTCCCCTACCCCCATGGCAGACCACACCATGCTCCCCCTCCTATATATCACCCCATAGTTCATTCAAGTCCCCCTTACATGAAATTTACACTTCACAAAACCTTGAAATTCCCATTCCTTCAAACCACCATAACTTGATCATTTTTGATCTAAATTCACTCTAGTCTTTTGCATTGGGACCCTACAACATCAAGGGTGCTAAGGGAGGCTAGCAATCCAGATTTCACAAGCTTTGGGCATCACCAAGTGGAAGGACAAACACCCCCCTCTTTATTGAGTTTCCTTTGGAATTTGCATCAATAGGTAAATACCCATAAACCTAGCTAATATTGTGTTTTTTCTTCATAAATACATGCATATAGGTCTACCCTAGCTGTGGGGCAAGTTTGGTGAAATCTAGGGTTGGTTTGGTGTCCGTATCGGACACGTATCCTAGGTTATAAAACCATGTTTGTTGAAATGCCTCAAAGAAATGAATTTCAATATTTTGTAAAACTAATTACATATTCATGTAGCCCTAGACTTGTTGTTTACATCTACACTTGACTGAGCACGACACTGTGTCGATTTCGTGTCGAAAATCGACACGGACACGCTGCGCACAGCACACGCACAGTGCCCTGCTCACACGTGTCTCGTACTCACTGTACAGAGCACGTGGACACGCCAAAATTGGCATGAACACGGGGGCAATGTCTGCGAACATGCCCCCAAAATTTCACGACACCTCGTGTCGTATCGAGGACACGAGGACACGTGCACTGGTCGTGCACTGACAGTGCACACGCGCGCGGGGGCCAACTTCGCGCGTGTCGTGTCGCGCGGACACGACACTTGGACACCTCGTGGTTGCACGAGTGTGTAGCCCAACATGTGGGCTACACGTGGACATGACCACGAGATCCCACGTGGCTCGTGTCGTGTCCACGAGACACGTGAATCGCTGCACGACGCTGCGCATAGCAGCGTGTATCAGTCGAGTTTCCTTGACTGATACGGTGTTCGTATCGTGTCCTGGAGTGACGTGGACACGGGGCAGGCACTTGGACACGTGCACAACCCCCAGGCGCACCTTCGTGCACGAGCACGAGACACGTGTGTGTGTGTGTCGTGTCCTAGAGTGAGTTGCACACGTGCACGACGCAGTGTTTGCGTGTGTGTGTCAGTGTTTACCTGTTTAGGTTTTTAGAGGGTTGGACACGTCGTGTCGTGTCTAGACTTCGTGTCAGGCACCCTAGATGCTAGGGGACACTGTGGGACACGATTACCAACCTTGGGTTTCGAGCCTTAGCTCGGTTTGGGTCGGGTATTGGGTTTACCCCCCTTAGGTTCAGTAATGAACAGTATTACTGTTCTTTCCAGTTTTTAAAACGAATTTCAAAATGATTTTTATGTATATATATATGTATATTTATGTGTATATATACTGAATATACATGTATATATGTATATGAGTGTGTGGGTATATGTGTATGTATATATATGTGTATGTATAGGTGTGTGTATATAGATATGTAATGTGTGTGTGTGTTGTTTGCCAATTCTCAGTTTTCTGAGAATTGACAGCCCCCCCCCCTCTCACTGTCACACACACACCACTACCCCAGCCCTCTAAACCCCTTCACACCCTCATACCCTCACATTCCCTTCCCTATATATAATTATATATATGTTATATTATATAGTATGTTATATACATGTATAAATATATGATATGTATGTGATTTAGCCTATGGTATATATATATATATATATGGTATAGAGATAGATATCCATGTGATTTAGCCTATGGCTATGAGGTTGACTTTTGATCCTTGTTGACTAAAGTTGACCAAAGTCAACCTTAGGTCAAACTTGACCTAATTGACCTAGAAATGGCTAGAAAGGACTTAGAAGGACTTAATGACTAAGGTTTGACTAAACCCTAGATTATTAACTAATTGGTTAGGTTTGACCTATATGTGAGTGCCCTAAGTATATAAGGGTATTTGTGTGACTTGGGTTATATGGATAGTTACATGTCAATTAAGATATGTATGGGGTTAAGTGGGATAATTAGGAGTTGTGTCATGATTTGGGTTAGCCTTATAGAGTTGACATAAAGAGTTGACCCTTGACCTAAAAATCCTTAGTTAGTCTAAGTTTGACCTAGATTTGACTAACCTTGACTTGCTTGACCTTGTTTGACTTAGTGACTCAAGTATGATTAAACCCTAACTAGTTTGACATTGGTTGACCTAACTTTGACTAGTTTGACCTGGTTTGACTTTAAAGGTTGACCAGAGTTGACCAAGAGTTGACTTTGGCCTAGACTGACCTAGAATCATGTAGTATGCATTGTATACTCTATTTTTACCATTGTGGATATATTGTGACCTGTTTTACTCTAAATAGGACCATGTGACACCAGTTCGGACATCTATTCATATCAGTCGTACAGGGTGACAGGCGAGTACATTCTCTGATCATTCATACTTGTTAGGATTTATATTCTTGCTCTAGATTATTTTACATGATGCTGTCACGTTATTATCACGGATTGGTACTATATGGATCTTGTCATGCGATGTTATCCCCCTCGGGGTGCATCAAATACAGTTGTCATGTGCTTTTCACGAACATCTTGTATTTTATGTACACCGCTTTCATGTATACTCTTGTGCAATCTTGTACTCTCATGATCACGTGAGCAAACATGAAAAAAACCTCTTGTGCAAGGTAACGTAACTTGACTGGATCCTTGTGTATTGATTGGGGAGGGTGAGTAGGAAATGGTTATGTGATCAAAATTCCATCTTGTACAATCTTGTGAAATCTTGTATATGTCCTAACCCGTTTATATAACCATATCATGCTCTAAATCACAGGTTTCCTACAGTTCTTACTTATCATATATATAGATATTTCCAGTTATCAAATCTCTCTCGTTTTTATATATGCATTCTTTACAGTCCATGTATCTTACTCTATGCATGCTTTACATTTCCCAACATGATATGAACTGCGTGAGATGTATTGTGCTCGTTCCTGTCCTGACTGGACCTGTTGAAAATATTACAGATGACGATGGTGACTGTCCTACCTTCTATGGGACACATGAGGGTGACCTTCAGGAGCCTGAGGAGCATCTAGCTCAGTAGAGGGTGCCTAGTCTAGTCTAGTGTTTATAGTTTTCATTTTGTATCGGATTGTTCAGATTGTTAGTTGTGACTTAGTTATATTTCAGGTCTTGTACTTATTTGTGTTGGACATCTACTTTGTGTGGTGTGATAACTCTATTTATATTCAGTTTCTTCCTTTCATCTGATTCCATATCATGCTCTATCTTTCCTAGACTTGTGTTTGAGATATAGAGTTGAGATGTTATGTTATACCTCCGTGCGGAGATGACAGGTTTATATATCTTGTTGTTAGATGTTAGATGTTATAGATGACCTATATAGCGTTCTACCGCCGACACTGCGGCGTAGGCTGGACGTACCCACGTTCTCATGCCCCTAATCAGGGTGCGGGTCGTGACAGCAAGTATGAGTATTGGTATATTCAAGGGTTGTGTACCCTGGACACGTGATTGTATATCTTGGCTCCCCGTATTATGGGAACGCTCCCCGTATTATGGGAACGGGGTGTGACATGGAAGCAGATGTCAGATACAGGCTTGGACAAGGAGTTTTGGGTTGAAGCAATTAACACAGCTTGGTAGATTGTCAATCGCTCTTCTTGTACATCCATAGAGTATAAAACTTTAAAGAAGGTTTAGTCACGTAAGGTTGTAGATTACTCAAATACAAAGATATTTGGTTATCATGCGTACGCTTATGCTCATGTTAATGTAGGAAACTTAGAACATGGAGCCAAGAAGTGCATCTTTCTTGGTTGTGCTACTAAAATGAAAGGATACGTGATGTGGTGTCCTGATCCTAACTCATCTAAGTTTCTCATTAGCAGAGATGTTACTTTGATGAGTTGCTATGTTCAACCCTCGAAAAAAGGCTCCTGCCATTTCAGATATAGATGAGATATAGATGCAGATCGGGAGAGTTCTAGAGAGAAGGTGGAGTTGAAGATGATTATTCCACAGAGTTCATTGTCAACTTCAGTTCAGGAGCCTCCTACCAAATTCACATGATGTTTCCGAAGTTTAGCATGAAGAGCAGTAGAGCATTGTTAAAGACATGCCAGGAAGGAATATTAGGTCATCTTAGAAGTTTGGTTTTGCAGATAAACTAGCCTATGCATTGTTAGCTGTAGAAGCGGTGGAGTATGGTGAGTCTTCTACCTACTCGGAAGCTATTTCTTCGTACGATTCTGCTAAGTAGCTGATGGCAATAATATGGAGCTTGAGAATCTCACAAATATCAGAAATGGGAGCTTGTGAAGCCTCTTAAAGGAAAGAAGATAGTTGGCTGCAAATGGGTCTTCAAGCTGAAGGAAGGCACTCCAGGAGTTGAGGCTGCTAGATACAAGGCACAGTTGGTTCCAAAGACTACAGTCAAGTACAAGGAAACTGAAGGAATTGATTACAATAATGTGTTTCCAAGTGTTGTTAAGCATAGATCTATCCATATCTTGCTTGCTTTGATTACTTTGCATAATTTGGAGTTAGAGTAGTTACATGTAAAAACGGTCTTCTTACATGGCGAGCTTGAAGAGCGTATTTATATGCACCAGCATGAAGGTTTCCATGTAGAGGGAAAGAAAAATCATGTATGCTTGTTGAAAAGATCTTTGTGTGGTTTGAAGCAATCTCCTCGAAATCTCCTCGACAGTGGTACTGGAGGTTTTATGCTTTTATGGTATATTTGAATTTTTCTAGATCCAGATATGATAGTTGAGTTTACTTAAGAAAGCTTACATGTGGTTCAAATATCTACTTGTTGCACTATGTTGATGATATATTGATTGCAACAAAAGATAGATAAAAAAATCGATGACCTGCAGGAGTGGTTGAGTTTGAGATGAAAGATTTAGAGGCAGCCAAGAGGATTCTTGGGATGGAGATTTAGACTAGTGAGCTACACTTATCCCAAAAGCATTTTGTTGAGAAGTTCCTACATCGCTTTGGCATGCAGAATACCAAGCCAGTCTATACTTCTCTTGCCATACACTTCAGGCTCTCAGCTACTTTGTCACCTCATACAGACGACGAGGTAGATTACATGTTACGTATCCCTATGCCAGTGCAGTTTGTAGTATTAGCTTGATAGTATGTAGTCACCCTGATATATCACATGTTGGGAGTGTTGTGAGCATATACTTTTCTCATCCTAGTAAGGCTAATATGTAAGCAGTCAAGTGGATTCAGGTACTTGAGAGGTGCATCTGGTCTTTGCTTAAAGTTTTGAAGGAAAAACGACAACTTGGTTGGGTTTGTTCATTCTGATTATGCGGGTGATCTCGGCAGGCGAGGTCACTTACTGTGTTTACCCTTGGAGAATGTACAGTCTACAGTTGCATTGTCTACCACGGAGGCAGAATATTGGCAGTAACTGAGTCTGTGGAAAAGGTTATTTGCCTTAGAGGTTTATTCAACGAGTTCAGCATGGTTTGTGGGTAATTATTGTTCGTTGTTATAGCCCGAGTGTTATTTGCTCGACTAAGAATCAAATGTTTCACGAGAGGACAGAGGACATTATGTGCAGTACGACTTTGTTCGATATATTGGTTTTGGTAGAGATATCCAATATCAAAAGATCACTACCGAAGACAATCATGCTGATATGTTGACGAAGCATTTGTTGGTTGCCAAATTCAAGCATTCATTGGACTTTATCTCAGTTTGTTGAGTTTCTTGGTTCTCTTTAGGTCTTATAGAAGGTGGAGAGGATCTACCATTTATTGAGGAATTCAAGACAAGGTGGAGATTTGTTGCGTATGTCTTGAATTCCCTTGACACGTTTCAGTTTTCAACCCACTTCGACAAAAACTGGTGGCTACATTTTTGGAGAAAAATAGAGACCTATGATGGAAGCGGAGGGGCCAATAGCCCATACTCCAAGCCCATCACTGACCTCACAGGGATGCAGGGGCGCAGCCCCCATGGATTGGACCCATTTGGATATTATTTTCTTCTATTATGTACCATTCAAATCTATCATTAACTGAGAGAAGTTGGATGTAATTTTGGGGTTAGAGTTTGAGTTGAGAACCATCAGTTGTAGTTCCTCTTTCTGAACTTAATAGAATCATTTCCCGTGACCGAATCATGCTAAATATTGTGCTTGTCGTTTGTTAATTTCGTTTGTTGAAAACGAGTATAGATGGGTGATCCTAACCGAAATATGAGTAAAATGTGCGTTGATCGGTGAAAACGAGTATAGATGGATGATTCTAACCAAAATATGGTATAAAAGTGACATATATTTGTGGAAAAGAGTATTGAAATGTGATTATAACCGAAATAAGGTATCAAATGCTCGTAGAATGATGAAAACGAATATAAATGAGTGATTTTAACCGAAATATGGTATAGAATGAGTGTAGAATGATGAAAACAAGTTTACATCGATGCTTCTAACAAAAATATGATATAAAATAGACGTAGAATGGTGGAAACGAGTATAGTTGGGTGATTTAACATGGCGTAGAATTGGAGTAGATTAATGAAAACGAGTATAGATGGGTGATTTTAACCGAAATATGGTATAAAAGTGGCCTAGTGTGGAAACGTGTATTGAAATGTGATTTTAACTGAAATAAGATGTCAAACCCGTAGAATGATAAAAATGAGTATAAATATATGATGCTAACCAAAATATGGTATAGAATGAATGTAGAATAGTGAAAACGAGTTTAGATCGGTGATTGGAACCAAAATATGGTATAAAATAGACGTAGAATGGTGAAAACGAGCATAGATGGACGATCCTAACCGAAATATGTTGTAGAATAGACATAGATTGATAAAAACGAGTCTAGATGGATGATTATAACCGAAATTGTGATATAGAATGAGCTTAGATTGGTGAAAACAAGTATAAATAGGTGATTCTAATCGAAATATGGTATAGAATAAACGTTGAATGATGAAAACGAGTATGGATGGGTGATTCTAATCAAAATGTGGTATAAATCAAGTATAGAATGATGAAAACGAGTATATATGTGTGATTTTAACCAAAATTATAGTGTAGAATGGACATAGAATGGTAAAAATGAGTATAGACAAGTGATTCCAACCAAAATATGGTATAGAAGTAGCCTAGATTTATGGAAACAAGTACAGAAATGTGATTCTAAACGAAATAAGGTATCAAATGATGTTAAAATGGTAAAAACGAGTATAAATGAGTGATTCGAACCGAAATATGATATAATATGAACGTAGAATGTTGAAACGAGTTTAGATCATTGATTCTAATCAAAATATGGAATAAAACATTGATAAATGATGAAAACAAGTATCGACGAGTGATTCTAACCGAAATATGATGTAGAATATGCGTAGATCGGTGAAAACGAGTATAGATGGGTGATTCAAACCCAAATATAGTATAAAAGTGACCTAGATTTGTGGAAATGTGAATTGAAACATGACTGTAACTGAAATAAGGTATCAAATACTCGTAGAATGGTAAAAACGAGTATAAATGAGTGATTCTAACCGAAATATAATGGGAGTCGAATTATGAAAACGAGTTTTAGATCGGTGATTCTAACCAAAATATGGTATAAAATATTTTATACCATATTTTGGTTAGAATCACCGATCTAAACTCGTTTTCATAATTATACTCTCATTATGTACCATATTTCGGTTAGAATTACTCATTTATACTAATTTTCACCATTCTACGAACATTTGATACCTTATTTCGATTATAATAAAATTATATACTTGTTTCCACAAATCTAAGCTACTTTTATACTATATTTCTGTTAGAATCATCCATCTATACTCGTTTTCACCAATCTACGCATATTCTACATCATATTTCGGTTAGAATCACTCATCTATACTCGTTTTCATCATTGTATGTATGTTTTATACTATATTTTGGTTAGAATGACCGATGTAAACTCGTTTTCATCAGTATACACTCATTCTATATCATATTTCGGTTAGAATCACTCATCGTACTTGTTTTCATCATTTTAAGAGCATTTGATACCTTATTTCGATTATAATCATATTTCAATACTCTTTTCCACAAATATAGGCCATTTTTATACCATATTTCGGTTAGATCACCCATCTATACTCGTTTTCAGCAATCAACACATATTCTACACTAAATTTCGGTTAGGACCACTCATCTATACTCGTTTTCACCAATCAAATTTGGTTAGAATCACCGATCTAAACTCGTTTTTATAATTCTATGTTCATTCAATACCATATTTTAGTTAAAATCACTCACTTATACTCATTTTTACCATTCTACGAGCAATTGATACCTTATTTCGATTATAATCACATTTCAATACTCGTTTCCACATATTTAGGCCACTTTTATACCATATTTCGGTTAGAATCACCCATTTTTTTATCAATCTACTCCTATTCCACGCCATATTTCAGTTAGAATCACCCATCTATATTTGTTTCCATCATTTTACGTATATTTTATACCATATTTTGGTTAGAATCACCGATGTAAACTCGTTTTCATCATTCTACACTCATTCTATACCATATTTCGGTTAAAATCACTCATTTATACTCGTTTTCATCATTCTACGAGCATTTGATACCTTAATTCGGTTATAATCACATTTCAATACTCTTTTCCACAAATATAGGCCACTTTTATACCATATTTCGGTTAGAATCACTCATCTATACTCGTTTTCCCAAATGAACGCACATTCTACACAATATTTTGGTTAGGATCACCCATTTATACTCGTTTTGACCAATCAATTTTTTAAATATTTTGATCAATTTTTAACACTATTCGATCAATTTTTTAAATATAAATTGTTTCAACATCATATCCCTTTAATAGTTTATACCTTAGATTAGTCCCTAAGCTACAAGAAGAGAATAACATATAAATTTCACCCTTAAGATTAATAACCTATCAATGGCTTTAACTATAATCTAAGGGGAGGGGGGAGCATATTACAATAAGTACCAAAGATAATGCCGTTATGGCTCTTATGTTGTTTCAAATAAGGATTAAAGATACGCCGGTATGGCTCGTATGTCGTTTTAAATAAGTAAGAATTAAAGATATGCCGGTGTTGCTCGTATGTCGTTTCAAATAAGGCTTTGTACAGTATAGGAAGGCATGAGCTACGGAGCAAGAGGATGGGAATATAGGTAAATGGACAAAATATATCGGGTTAAGTGGATGCTATAATTGGAAGATATATAACTTGTTAACAATATACAAAGTAAAAATGTGCGATATTCAAAGAAAGTGGGATCAAAGATGGTTTGTTTAAAAAATAAGGATACTAGTAGATAAAAAAATTGGAAAGTAAATCTAAAATTTTGTATTAGGTGAAAAAGTAATTAATATTAGTGCATGTGTTCCCTAGGTAGGATGACGTGAAAATATTAGAAGAACTTTGGAAACATACAAATAGCTTGGTTCAAAACATGATAGGAGGAAAACAATCATATAAAAGTGGTTTTAATGAACACATTGGAAAAAAAAAATCATAATAACTTGGAGTGCATGGAGATGATGAATATTGAACTATGAATGAAACAAGATAGTTGCAAGTCAAGTATGACAATGGTGTCAATTGACCTTATCCTTATTGCATAACTACAAGTGTTATACAGGTGACCATTGTGCATCAATCGTGTGCAACCATTCATCAGCATTATCTAATCAGGTTCTCAAACTTGTATTATTAACCTAATATGTGTATTCTGCATATAGTGCATATACTTTCGTTAAATAGTACTTCAAGAAACCTGCATATTAACTAATGACTTCTTTGTTGTACTACAAGACTAAACAATTATAGTCTGGCAACTATAGTTCATAGGACTTCTTAGCTGTAAATGTGATGTGTTTTGTACTATTATGTACTGAACACAAACTTCGTTCTCATGAGAACCGTGCTTACGTTGTAAAGTTTGGAGGTGCTGATATGTTTATTTTATTTTATGTTTTAGGTTACATGCTATTATCAATATACTCAATGTGGAAAAAAATTGATAACTATGCAGAAAATATATAACTGGAAAATGACCCTCGTTCAATGCAGTTATGAAAAAATAAAGGAATGCATACCACTTTAAGCTTCCGTAGCTCTTTTCTAGCAAGTCTCCCTCTCCACGCACATTGAGTGGTGATTGCTGCTTTCTTTAACCTAGAATAACGCAAATGTGCCAGGTACCGACGGCAATAACTCTGGCAGAATTTGTGACCAAGAATGACAGGTAAGAAGCAATCTCATTCGGTGATTTATAAAGTCCTTAAAGCATCAAAAATATTTACAAATGTGTAAGCAGATAAGTATGATTACAGAACATCAAGGACATGGTCAGTAACAGCTTGCAACTTTAATTCAAACAAAAGCAAGGACAAAAATGAACCATCTTGCTTTTCACCAGTTCTTCACTTTATGATGATGCCACATGATTAGAAACCACCGTTAGAAGCAGAGTATTAAGCTCAGTAGCACAGGAAATTATTTGAGTTAAAAGAGACGACTAGTTACTTGATCATGGTTATGTTTCAAGGACTCAAATACGAATGACACATATCAGGCACGACAACATGGAGGAGACACCATTTTTGGCATGTCCAAGTGTATTTGGAGTGTGTATTCTTGTGGCTGGTATGTGTCTGAGACAATGTGACACAGATATGGCACTGAGTTCTAGAGTTCTCGTGATTCCTAGATCATGGACAGTAAGCAATTGATCATAGGTTCCCTCGGTATCCATGACAATACTGTGGACTGGTCCAGTTACCTGAATAATAACTGCAGCTCTAGTCTGCCGCCTGAAATGAAGTTCATTACGAGCAGCCATTCCACGTAAACCAGATTGAATAATAAGGGAGGAAAAACACAGTTCCCTATAAGATTTCCTTGCATGATGCATGCGAAAAAATGTTTGGATCCTCAGAGTAGCAACTTGTCTGCGCATGTTATCATAAAGATACCTTGCAAGTTGTCCTGAATTCATGTAAAGTCGAATATGTCAGTGAAAACTTTGCCAAATCCATTTAACTCAAGACATTGCTTAAATAAATAATAGCTGAAAGGCTATTGTCACTACGACTTACCCTTGCACACAGCTTGAAGTTGTATAGCCGATTTTTGTAGTAAAAGAAAGCTTTTCCGAGACAAGTATGAACGAACTTTTCTTTGAATGATGCTAGCAGATCTACCCAATACAGCATTTCTACGGGCATCTAGTTCAGCCATTTGACCAGCCCGAAGAAACACCTTTGTTTTGCCTACCTGAAATATCAGATATTGGTCTTCAACTTAAATTAAACATAGTTTGCAGCTCCTACAACTACATGTACAACATGAATAAAGTAATAACGAACAGTTAAGGATGGCCTGGTAGTGAAAATAATATTCTGATGATAAATGCTAGCTTAATGATCTGATTTCAAAGCTTGCCACCATAGAACTGAATTCTTGCATTTCTATAAAACCAATAACAGAAATATTTTAAATGTCAGCAAGTACTGCAGGACTCCTTCCATCATCTGCCTCATAGATGAATTATGTCAGCTATCAGCTTCTGCTACTGTTTTCAGAATATTTATACAACCAAACCTAGGGGATAAGGTTAGATGTAAGCTGCCATGTTTGCCCTTGCTAACACTCATTTCTGACCTGTTCTTTTTCTCTCATACAAATAAACTACAAAAACATAACCTACAAGAAAAATGTTACAGATTACACTATCAAGTAGCAT
This sequence comes from Iris pallida, assembly GCA_029216955.1. NCBI lineage: Eukaryota > Viridiplantae > Streptophyta > Magnoliopsida > Asparagales > Iridaceae > Iris > Iris pallida. Next base: position 24,148,228 of record JANAVB010021796.1, read on the forward strand.
ACAGTGTTGGACTTAATCTTGCTCATAAGAAATGGCAACTAGCAATTGATTCATATGGTTTCATCAAATTTACCTGATAGCCTTCAAGTTCGGCTAGCTCCAGCAGCCTTTTTGAAGCAGCGGCTTCATCAGAACTGGCATAAGACACTATGCAATCTTTATCTGAAACACTACATAAGTAAAATGCATACAGATGCCACATAACAGTACATACCCCCATTTTAGCACATCAGGAGCAAGAATTCCAAAACGGTTTACAAATTCGTCAAATGTGCGCCTTGTTGGATATCCAGCACAGCTTATTCTGATTGCCTCCATCACTCCCTGTATATTTGCAATGAACAATTAATCGCTAATATGTCTCTTCTCTGAATCTATAAAGCTGGGAAGCAAAACTGACCCCACATCTAAGCTGCTGAAGAACATTGCTATTCTCAAAAATTGCCGGTTTCAGAAGATTATTGGGTTTGACGCAGCGAATATAGTGTGGCTCAGTTGCACTTAGAGTTTCCAGCAGAGATTGCAATTGTTGCTGTATAATAACAATATTCTCTCAGTTCATTCAACCAAAAACAGGATACAATGATAACAGATGAACAAATATCTTTCGTCCCAGTGCCACAAGGCTCCCACTTACGCAGGGTCTAGGGAGGGCCGAGATGTACACAGACTTACCCCCATATATATGGGGCAGCCATTTCCGTGAGATGAACAAATATATATATACCTTAAATCGTGAGCCTATTGATGAAAACTTTGAGGATTTGGATGAGTCCTCCGAAAGAGGGGGGAATAGACCAGAAACAAAAGAACATTTAGATGCGTTCAGAAGAGATTGGTGCTCAGCAACAACATAATCTTTGTTCTTGTCAATGAACAACTCTGTTTGATATGTGACCTGTAAGATGGTAAATCAATGCACTAAGTTCTACTTCCGAGTAGATAGTATCTAAAGTTTACTGTGATCCTTGGTATTATATAGGTCAGCATGGATGCAGACTTACATCACCAGCGTAGTGGCAAATGGTAAAATCAGATCGTGCAAGTTTTGGCTTGCTGAAGCGCTCATGGTCCTTAAAAGCCTGATATAGTTTCTGAGCAAATGTTTCATGTGTTGATCTTGGCAATACACTACAAAAAGAAAGGAACATATCTCAAACATTTCAGCAGGACAACAGTTCATGGATTTAATCAGTGTTTTCATTAGAATGAAAGAGCGAATAGTGCTCGCTGTCAATATAAATACATACCAAGCCTCGTCCAGGAGAGCAATGATCCCACCAGGTTTCTGGAAAGTCAATAATGAAGCATTAAAATGGGAAAACCTGATAGAGCAGTATATATCATTATCTATGCATTTACAAATCGGCACACAAGATTCATGGAATATGCATAGGAATATTGCTGAGTAGACAGTAATGGCATAAAGAGCATGTAGCCCTCTTGGGGAACTAGTTTGGTATCCAGAACCATAAGTGACTGCATATACCGTTTTTAGCTCCATGATACTTCCATTTCACAGAAACATCTAAAACTTGATACTTCCATTTCACAAGGAATTATTGCAAGACTCGTCAACTACAAGGAACTGGGTGTGTTGAACAAACTCATCATAAAGAAAATGCAATATAACTACAGTAGAAAGTAGCATTTATGGCAATTAGCAATTCAACGAATCTTCAAATGTTTCATCATTTTTCCTCTATGATGAATTTAACCCATCCTTCTAACTAGAAAAGCTATAACAACAACAAATTTAAGAACATCACTTTGATTAACACCAAATTTTGGATCTCCTACAGTCCATGAAGAACTCAAACCAGCCAAAGAAAGGAGAAATAAATCAAAGAACTCAGGATTCTTAATAATCAGTTTTCTTCGGAGAGAGGAAAAAAAAGCAGGAAAACCCAAAATGTTGAAACACTACGGTTGATAGTTTAGGGACTCATATCAAATCCCATTTCCCAATATTCTAAAAAGTTTCATGAACCCTATAAAGAACTAATACAAAACTAACCAGCTAGCTCTATATACTTTTCAGATAAATCTAATGCATAAGATGCCGTAAGAAGGTACTTTACATGAAATTCTCCAGAATGAAAATAATCAGGTTGACTACTGTGAGTCTTGGTTTGTGATTGCTGCTGCTTTTCAAAAAGCCACAGCAGAAGCAGCTTTTGACAACAGGTGGGAGGCAGCTGTCAAAAGCTGCCCAAAAAATGAACTTACTTTTCAAAAGTTCGACAAGCAATTGTTGCCAAACAACCTTGGACTGCTTTCCAAGAAGGAAAAAAACAGAAGCATACTCCAATAAGCAATCCCAAACCCAGACTAAGAAGGATGGTCTTACAAACTGAACAGTATAAAATTTTGGTAAGAGATTCAAGATGTGAAACAATCAGTCCTGCTTTGCCAATCAAAATTTTCTTACTTCTAATTGTGCGAATAAGGTGTGGACAAAAATAAAAATGATAGGATTCTCCACAGGAAAGAAGAAAATTTATCAGGATGGTGCTCTCATGAAATATTACAAAAATTCACGATTCAGACATGAATAGAGAAGCATCCACTGAGGTGGTTGTAGAAGGTGATGAAGTTCAAATAAATTTTAGCAAAATTTGCGCATATACTACCCACATGGGTTATTCTAAAACCATCACTAAAAGAGCAGTAGAGGGGAAAGAAGAAGAAAATTAACAAAATGCGAACACCGATTATTACAGCAAAAATTTCAGAAGTAAATAAGATGCACCTTTTCAATAAGATCAAGAACATCCTGGTTATCAAAATTTTCAGAAGTAAATAAGATGCACCTTTTCAATAAGATCAAGAACATCCTGGTTATCAATGAATTCAATATAGCTCCAGTTGATCTCTTCTTTGGTATATTCCTCTTGCTCCATTTTGAAAACATGCTATAAACAAAAACAAAAAAACACAAGTCAGAAATCTGTTGAACAGGTCAGCAAGACAACAGTAAATTTATACAGTAATATATATTACATAACATCAAGCAATACAAAACCCTGAAAAGACTAAATAGTCAAACCTGATTAAAATGTTGTTGCAGTTTTTCATTTGTCAGATTGATGCAGAATTGCTCAAAGCTGCAAAGAACAAACAAATGTGGCCAATAAACTAAGAAACAGCATGGAGAACTTCATTTTCCATGCAAAGAAAGGGACTTTTACCTCTATATGTTTAAGACTGTTTAAATGAGAAAGGAATTAGTACCAAAGTAATTGTAATTTTCTAAAGTAGTCTAGTTTCCATTTCAAAGAAAACTTGAGGACCAAGAAAAAATCAACTAAAATTGAGATAATGAACGATGATACACGACACCTTCACCCTTCTCTTACATAATTTAAGCAATTTATAGCAAGATTATGACACGCAATAACAAATACAAAAGCATACCGGTTAAGCACCTGTTTGTCTTGAAACTTTCAAATCCATATATATCCAGAACTCCAATCAAATACTTAGAATTAGGATCTTGACCAATTGAATTGTTGATTTTATTTACAAGCCTGCAAGTTATGAAAGTATAAACATAATGAACTTCAAAATGACAAACCAAAAAATCATAAATGAACAAGTTGGCTCAAAATTATAGATAATTTGACAAACTTTTCTAGATAAGTACGGGTAACATCAGGTGGAACATTTACCAATCAAACAAGCGAGAATATACAGTTTTTGCCAAGGCATCTCTACTGGTTGCTGCAGCATTGGGATCAAGACATTTTGTTATGTTCTCATCTCGTGTCACTATGATGCGCTTACATAAAGAATCTTCAAGTGCCTTTACACCACACCTGAGAGATTAATCAACAAAATTATCAAAAGTGCATCCAAATTAACATAAGAATAATTGGAGTGTAAACAAAGCATGTTTACATGAAAAGCTCAGCAGCAGTTTGTAAATGAAACCAGGATCTTTCATCTTTTGGTTCAGACGTGTCTGGTTCATTGCCCTCTGCAAATTCAACATTCCCTAAATGTAGAATAGCAGCAACAACTCGAAAAATGGCATCCTGAATGAAGAAACAATAGGAAACAATCAATTAAGGTGGGGAAGGTGTGACGTAGCAGATGGAAGGAAATCACAGAGGGATTTTGTCCTCTCACTGCAACAATCAACTTTTACCTGTTCATCGGTGCTGATTCCAACAATATCCATAGCCCTTCTAGTTTCCAGGTATTCCTTGGAGTCATCTATTCCATCAAGCTCATAGGAGTTTGACTGGTTAAGATAATGGAATGTTCTTGGGTTTCCCAGTTTATATTTCTCAACAACCTGGCAATATTGGCATCTCGAGTTCTCATTGACTAAGTACAATATCTTGGCAGTAACAAATAATAGATCCAAAAGTTGACAGGGAAGAATTAAGAAGCGAAATCAATGCAGGAGTAACCTTTAGTTGCATTTGCATTATAGCACTCTATGCCATAAAGCATGCATTACATGATTTAAATCTTTGTAAGGTGGTTATGATGAACTAAATATGTACCAATGATGATCTTTAGGTAAATCGTAGAAAATTTTAGGATTTGGTATAGTTGGCTCCATACCTCTGGTGGTGCAGAACAAAGCATATAAAAGCAGTGATAATTTCTCTCGGGATCAGATACTTGGCAAACACGAGACCTTTCAAGCAGGTATGTCCTAATGGCAGCACCAGAAATCTTCCCTCTATCGTCAAACTGGATCTCAACGAACTTGCCGAAACGACTAATGCATGTTACATGCAATACAAAATCACTATCAAATTTCTAATGCTACTATCAAATCACTTCAAATATATAACAAGGGAAAGTTTAGCACCTTGAGTTGTTGTTTCTGACAGTCTTCGCATTGCCAAATGCCTCGAGAACAGGATTCGACTGAAAACAATTGAAATCATGATATTACAGGATAAAGCATTCAAATGCTAGTATACCCTAGATCTTAGTAAACAGGACAGCAATTTCGAGAATTAAATTGCTACCTACCTCCAGAACTTGCTGTTCCACAGTCCTCCCTTCAGCTTCGGCTCTCCCTCCCATGTAAGCAAGATAGCGCATAAGCATTTTGGTGCTTTCCGTCTTACCTGCTCCACTTTCACCACTAACAAGAATGGATTGGCTAATTCCCTCTTTAATCATTAGCCTGCATTCAGAAAGCACATTATTGTAATGCCTTTCAACACTTCTATAGGTACCCCCACAAAACTATAGAATACCTATATGCAGCATCTGCAACAGCAAAAGGATGTGGGTTTAGTTCACCAAACGCAGCCCCATTATATTGCCCCATGATATGACTATCGTAGAGATGAGGTAGTCTTCGAAATGGGTTCATGGCAATCAATATATTTCCAGTATATGTCTGGAGTCACAATAAGATCCATTAACCATGGTTAAGGAATATATACTCAAAGATCTCATACATGAATGGAAATATGATCTGTAATCAGAGGCGCACCCCTACAATCATAACTGTGCAAGTACCGTTCATGATAGAGAACAGAATCTCAAGGGAAATGACAAGAAAACAATCACAGTACAACTTCATACTGTACTTACATAAATTTCATTCAGGTCATATCTAGACTTTAAGTTCTGTAGAACTCCGGGTTCATGCAGATAAGCCAACTTTGTCATATCATCAACACCACAAGGTGGTGCATAAGGATCCTTAGCATAGACACTGGAAGCTTTAGCAGTGACCTGCAGTGCAAGGACAAAATTATCCATCATTATTCTAATGTTATCTAGTTTACTCCTCATGATAGAATACACATAAAAATACAATTTCATCAGTTCATCGTACAGTCACAAACAACTAGGACAAGCATTTTCTTCCCTAAAAGGAATCAACTATGACCAAAACTAGCAACATCTACTTCAAAAGCTTGAGGACTCAACAATCTAGGGGTAAAAACTCACTGTCTCTCCAGAAGTGGAACTGATCTTAATTTCTTCATCATTAACATCCAACACTTCCCCGTCAATCCAAGCCACCTTGGCGTCCTCAACCCAAACCTGAGACCCTACTGCAATGCTGACTGGAGCTGCCTGTTAAGAAAAGAAGAACAAAAGAAAATCAGCATGATGACAAACAAATTGGACATGGAAATAGCATCATTCCATCTAACAGAAGCTACCATTCATGTAGTTACAAAAAAAAAAAAAGACTATTCCCAAGTATCACACCAAGTACATTCTACAGTTCTACTCCATCTAATAGAAAGTAAATGTGTGACATGTTCTATCAACTACATTATTCACACACGACATGACATAAACCCAGCATCAGTCAAAGTATCAATTTTGGCATGTTCATATATATAAGTGTCCATGATGTATCCTACACTGCTAGGGCACAATTTTTCACATCCGTGGTTCCTATCACAACAATCTACAGATACACCAAGATTGTATTTTAGTAGTGACTGCAGATTAGAAGAACTTTATGATCACTTGAACAATGTAGAAAGCAAATGCTCTTTGATCTATTTACTTCGACAGAAGGATAAATGATGATCTTATCTGAAATTGAAATCCTCTGCTAAACTGTATTCCATATAAGTTATGAACTTATGATAGGTATGCGTTACTTATCAAATGTGGAAGGTTCTAAGATTCAGATTTCCGACAATATGGGAAATTTTGGTCACTTATGGCTCTCCTGTTCTCTAATACTCTGTGAAGTAATTTTAGGACAACAATCTTACAAAACAGGCAGGCTGGGAATTGAAATTGGTTCCTACATAATCTGGGTTGCATGGAAGGAAAGGACACTACAACTTTTGAGACTAAAACTTGCTATATATGATATTCTTAATCTAGTATTCCCATCATGAATCCACCTTTACAGATTATAACTACTGGAAAATTATAAATAATTAACCCTCAATTATCACCACAATTCTGGAGTTTTGGTGTAGTGGCAGTCTTTAACATGGTACCAAAACAATCCAGGTTCAAAAGTCTCGTCTAGTGCACATATAAAGTGAGTTTTATTAAAAGTTCGTCATTGTGTGAATCTAGCTAGCAGCCCAAAAATGTGCATTCAATCTGCAGAGCCATATAAGAATGATATAATATTCAAACCTAGACCCACACCACGACTGGAGTTTTGGTGTAGTGGCAGGGTCTTTAGTACTAATTAGTAATTACATCCCAGTCAAAGTGACAATAACAAAGGTACCCTGTGAAGTGAATGACTTACTTTTGCAGCCTAATATACTATACTTAGCTTCATAGGACAACAATACAATAATTAGTGTTTCAAAAATTAGCAAATTTTAAGAAATGTGCAATCAAAAGCTAAACACCACATTACGTCTTGAATCCAACGTCGCTTTAAGGATGTATCAGAACCCTAATTCCCCATTCTAATAAAAAAAACATAAAATCCAATACAAAAATCAGTTTAAAAAAATTAACTCAAATTTATCTAATATTTCTCCTAATATCTTCCTCGTTCACCTAATCTATCTTGCTCTACATAAACATGTCTTCCTTTCCATCCGAGATGTAATGTGTATCAAAACCGAATACTAGTTCATCTTTTATGCCCAATATGGAAGACAAAATCAAAAATTCAATATATATATATATATATATATATATATATATATATATATATATATGGGTAAACGGGAAATGAGCCAATGCACATGTGGACCAATAGGAATCGAGTGTACTAGTACACATGGGATGTAGTGAGTCTATTCCTATTGGTCCACATGTGCATGACTCATGTAGGAATATGAGCCTATGGCTCATATCCCGTTTACCCTACACACACACACCCCTCCAAATGAAATAATAAACTAAAAATCCAATCATCTCCAATACATAACAACCAAGCTTCATCCTCTACCACAACCCCCAAAAGAATCCAAACCTTTCTACTTTCCCCTAACCTTCCAACTAACACACTAATGTCATTCCCATCTATGTAGCACGAACATGAATACGACACAAAATAGTCAGTAACACTGACATGGCAGCATTTTTTTACTTGTCCTAGGATATTTTGGAGACTGTGTCATGTCCAATGTACGTCCGACACGACACTACATGGCAACCATTTTGGACTGTCCATGCTGCCTAAATTCTTATAGTTGATGGAAAACAGTGTAACAAGATTTGGGTTTTATACTCATTTTATGTAATCGACACCTAATTTTGAATTTCCATCGATCTTTTCATTTTTCTGTTAAAAATTAATATAGAGAAAATGGCAATTCCTAATTTCTCTTGCTGAGTACACCAAAATTAGCTCAATAAATGACTGAACAAATAAAAATTCTCAAATTAATCACAATTCAACATTTAACTGAGCATAAATTGAAGAATATCATAACCAAATCATATCGTAGCCAATCTCTTCACTAAAATAACCCTAACCCCCTAAACCCTAATATTGCAAAACAGTTTGAAACTTCTTTACTTTCCCTAAACTTTCCATCTGACATGTTAATTCGTATCATATCTAATAGTCAAGGAACAAGGACACTCCAAACATTGATGATGTGTCCGTGTCGTACAATTTCACGTATGGAACACGATATAGACACTCCAAAAAATATACTAGCACAAACCAAAACCAATGTCTGTGTCTGTTTCTGTCTATCATTTCGTGTTATATTTGTGCCTGTGCAGCATAGCCTGTAGTTGATAGAAAAGAGTGTCACGTGTCACGCCATGTAGGAAAAGTATCAGTCAGGAAACAGACACTCCAAAATACCAAAATCAATGGTGTGCCCGCAACCCCGTGTATGTATCATGTCGTGTGGTACTAGTGTGCTTGCAACATAGCCTGTAGTCAATGGAAAATAATTTAGCAAGACTTGTTTTTCTATACTCTAGAAAGCATGGACGTTCCAGAAATGCAGGCCGTGTCGTGTCGGACACGTGTTGGACACAATCCAGACACTCCAAAATACACTAGGACACACCAAAATAGGTGTCTTTTCCGTGTCAGTCTGACCGTATCCGTGTCCGTTGGACAGAGTTTGTACTCGTTAAGTGTAATCAACATCAAGTTTTAAGGTTCCCACGAGAAAAATATAAACTTTTCAAAATTTCTCTTGTTCAATGCACTAAAAATCAGCTCAATGGATGACAGAACAAAGACATTTACAAAATCATACCATATTGTACCGATTGCTTCAGTAGAGTAACCTCCAAAACCCTAATCTTCACCCAAAAAAAATCCAAACTTTCCCTCTATATACTTCACTAATTCACCACAACTTTCTCTCGAGAGAGTAGTTTTTAGGGAGAGAAAATTAGGGTTTTGGAGAGAAACCCTTTCCAGATTCTTCGCCGCTCGATCGCCCAAAACCTTTCCAATTTTCCGGCGACTCTCTCTCCCCCTCTCTCTCTCACTACTTTCTCTCTCCTCTCTCTCTCTTTATCGGAAGTTTGATTATCTCAGGGTACCATTAGTGCCCCTCCGCCGACCCCGGAATTGCGGTCTTGCCACTGTGTGGGGTTTAGGTGAGTGAATGGATTGGTTGGTAAACTAGTTAAGTGCACAATTAAGAGCTTTTACTTGATGTTTAGGTTGAGTGAAATTGATTATTTGGAGACTCTTTTAAGTGCATGAATTATAGTTTCATTAAAGTGTCACCTACTGGTTTTTTTATTTTTGGGTTATTTTGTCGCATACTCCAGGGTTTTTTATTTTCAAACAAATGTTAAAATTAATTTTATTTTAGTGACACAAGGTTGCACTAGATAGTTATGTCACTTCTTTATAATCAGAACAAAGAATAATCTTATGAAATGTAATTCAAAAGAGTTTTCACCAATTTTTTTATCGATATGATCATCGTATCAAAATTCGCATAGAAAATTATATGAGAAATTTTGAGTCGCACCCCACTTGTTTTATCCAAATTCAAGGTGCACCCCACTGTTTTACCATAATGCAAGACACCCCCCACTTTTGACGGAAAACGTCCAAAACAGACGGTCAAAGGGTTGACCAATAATTTTTGACGAAAATACCCTCGTCTCTCCCAAACTCACTGCTGTTGTTGCTGGGTGGGGGGGGGGGGGGGGGGGGGGGGGGGGGGGGGGCTGCGGTCTGGCAGGGAGGGGGGTGGGGCGAGGTCGAGGAGGAGGGGGGGCGAGGTCGGGGAGGGGAGGGCGGCTGCCGCAGCCGCGTTCATCACCACCACCACCACCATCACCACCTTCACTATCACCACCACCACTACCACCACCACCACCACCACCATCACCACCGCCCCCCCTACCTCCCACCGCCGCAGCCGCCCTCCCCTCCCCGACCTCGCCCCCCTCCTTGACGTCGCCCCCCTCCCCGACGGCAGTCGCCCTCCCATCCCCGACCTCGCCCCCCTCCTCGACCTCACCCCCCCCTCCCCCGACCTCGCCGCCCCCTACCCCCCACCGCCGCAGCCGCCCTCCCCTCCCCGACCTCGCCCCCCCTCTTCGACCTCGCCCCCCTCCCCGACCGCAGCCGCCCTCCCCTCCCCGACCTCGCACCCCCCTCCTCGACCTCGTCCCCCCCTCCCCCGACCTCGCCGCCCCACCCTACCCCCCACCGTCGCCGCCGCCATCCCCTCCCCGACCTCGCCCCCCTCTTCGACCTCGCCGCCCCCCCCCCCCCCCGACCGCAGCCGCCCCCCACAGCAGCAGCAGCAGCAGCAACAACAATAAGTTTGGGTTTGGGAGAGACGAGGGTATTTTCGTCAAAAACTATTGGTCAAACCCTTTGACCGTCAGTTTTGGACGTTTTCCGTCAAAAGTGGGGGGTGTCTTGCATTATGGTAAAACAGTGGGGTGCACCTTGAATTTGAATAAAACAAGTGGGGTGCGACTCAAAATTTCTCAAATTATATTGGTTATGATGATATAATTCACTAGCCAAGGGAACGAACTACTGAGATCGAGGGATTAGGAAGGGAACAATGATCTCCAAGTCAAGCTAATGGCATACAGTGTGATCTCGGTCCAAGGCAACCAAAGTCACAACATAGGCCCAAAAGCTGTGGGAACACCAACTTTTTTTTAAAGAATCATATTTATATTATTTATTTATTTTAGGAACATCATAAGTTTTTGGTAATGTAGGTGTGTTTTAGCAAGCGGTGTTGCTTTGGACATCTGGAAGCTTTTTGGAAGATGAAATGCATATGAAGGATGAAGATGAAGCATTTAGACACTTGAATATTTTTCATTGTAATATTTTCTGTGGGCCATGTTAACTCTTACATTTGGAGATGAAGCATGCCAACACTTGAATTCTTCATCCTAATATGTTTTTGGTAGCATACAAATTCTTATCATTGAAATAAAATTAATATATCTTCTTTAATATAAAAAAAATTAATTTATTTGTGTACAAAGAGGGCATCTTTTGGTATTTTGTTCTTTGTCTTAACTATTTTTTATAAATAGGTGGTCGTGTTCCTCCACGCCTCCCCCCCCCCCCCTAACACACACAACACATAATTGATTTTAATTTCAATCCTTCTTCGGTTTTCATTTCTACTTTCTATAAATAAGAGTTACAACATGTCTTCTCCTTGTGAGTATGAGAATGATCATGTGGATTATGAGTGTTAGGTTACTACGTCTAAGTTAGTGTTCGCCTAGAGTAGTAGGATTCCTACGTTTTATAGTCATATGGACGGAGAGTATAAGCTTTCTAATACCAAAGAGATAATCCTTCAAATTTAACCTTACATAAGATAAGATTAGGTTGTCAATCTTGTTTATATTATTGTATTTGCATTTACTTATTTCTGTTCGAACGTATTGCGCATCCAAGGATAACTTGGGTGCAGTCGGCGTTGGCCGATTATGCGAGACTTAGTATTAGAAGACAAACCCTTATTAGAGAGATGATTCGATCTCTTATATGCCCATGACACATATATGACACGAAGAGTTTCCTGTGTGGATGCATACTCTTGTACCGGCCGATCACTGGTACAATCAAGATGCGTGATGGTGCATATAGATATTATGATCTTTACTTAGTATTAGGAGCTGGACATGACATGGTGCACGACAAATACAACAACATGGGGTGGGGAGGACAGTCACTAGACGCATGGGCTATGTACACTTTTTTTATTGTAACCCATCGTCTCCGCCGGAGAACCGGGTATAATGACCATGGATTTTATGAGCAGTTTTAGTTGGCCTCTGCATCCATAATGCTATGCTATAGTAGGCCTATGTTCCCCCCAGGGAATTATGCCGATCCCATTTCGCTTACAACTCCTGCGTCGAACGTTGTTCTCATTGCATTATACTGTTTGGTACACCCTTATAATTATTGCAGTATTTTATATCATTAGTGGCATGTTTTCATATATCTTGTTATGTCCCTCTGAAGACCTGGTTTCCTTCCAGGCTTAGCTGGGCAGGAGTACGAGCAGATTTACGAACCGGGCCCTGATGTTGTTTTCGAGGACGATGAGGTATAACCAGGAGAGTACATCTGATCTTGGATGGTACTATCTTGGATGCAGCCTTTCACTTAGAGTTTGTATCTAGTTATCTTACTTTCTGTATTTCCTTTCAACACTCTATTTCGGAATAATTGAGTAGTGGATTTTTCTCCACCAACTTTGTACTCATTATGGTTCTGTATGACTTATTTTTGACTACTAGACTATTTCGTAATCATACTAATTTTTTTTTGTGGATGAGATTATATACATGTGACTCTGTTATTATTTAGATATAGCGATATACGTACTTGAGGATTCCATTAAATTAAAAAAAATTGAGTACGTATTTGTTGGCAATTGTTATGTAGCTTGGTCCCGCATATTTTGTGTAACCCCTTGAATTCGATTTCAAATTCACTGGAATTTGTAAAATTATTTCAGAATTTTTGGAATTATTTTTAGCGCCAAATCGTTTTATTTTCAAAATCTTTGACCATGGCTTATGACTAATTATTATGGGCATTCAGTCATATGTTTAGCCATGGATATGGTTATAGCCCATGGGTTTAGTTATGGCCTATGGCCCATAGCTATGGTGCCTAACTAATTTAAGTTAAGCCCAATTAGTTGTGGTTGTTTGTCCATGGCTAGCTAAGCCATGGATATTCCTAGACCCTCCCACCCCCCCCCCCCCCCCCCCCACACACACACACATTTCCTTTATTGTCCCTCTTCCTTTACAATTTACATTTTTGCCTCATGGCCCAAACTTGGCCTCTAAGCAGCCCAACCCTATATATTGGGACATTCTCTAATCATTTGTCATGCACAATTTTACAAACACAATTATTACACAAATTTTACATTAAAATCTGTAACTCCCAAAATCATGTTTGGTAAATTTTAGGATTTTTTTAATTTTCTTGAATTTAAATATTGCTTCTTACGAAAATCTATTTTCGATTAAAATGAATTTCGGACTTTCTTCAATTTGAAAAGTATTTTAATACAATTTTACGTATTTTAGATGAATTGCAATATTGTTATTATTATTAATATTGATTGAATTGTAAGTTACTATTAACTGTTAATTATGAAAAATGGTTTATTAATATTTTCAGATTTAACTAATATATAATTTTATTGGAGAAAACATTAACTATTTTCTTAACAGTTGGTAATTTGTAATTTATAAAAACCTGTTAAAACAGTTTGTATTTTGAAATTTATTTAAAACTGTGGAGGAAAATATTTTGGATTTTGGTATTTGAAAATCTGTTTCAAATTCGAATATTGAAAAATCTGTTGAAAATTGGTTTTTCTATTAAAATTTATAATTTGAAATCTGTTCTTTTCGAAAACTATTGGAGGGAATGTTTTTCCATTTTAAAGCTGTTTTGAAATCTGTTTCAATCTATTGGAGGGAAAACCCGATTTTGAAGACTGTTTTAATATTTAATTTTGTAAAACAGTTACTGACTAATTGCTAATTACCCTCAGATCTGTATTTAATTTCTACTTTGCCACTGTGCTAATTACCCCTAGATCTACACGTATTTACCTACACTGCCACTCATTACTACACTATAAATAATATTAAATTATTACACGAATCTCAATGAACTGACACACCACAGTACTCCACTCTCTCATCTTTCTCTCTGTCCTTTCTCTTTCTGCCGAGGAGCAACCACCACCGAGCTTCTTCGCCGGAGCGCCACCACATCTCGCCGTCGCCTCGACTGCTGCGCTGTTTCTCGAGCAGTGAGCCATCTCGAAGACCCCGCCACCGCCAGAGCCTTGGAGACAGCGCCACCATCTCTGTTCTTGAGCCGCGCGCCTTGCTTCTCGAGCAGAGCGCCACCTCGTGGTTCGTGACGACGCTTCGAGTTTCGCACCACCGCCGAGGCAGGAAGTCGTCGGAGCCGCCGTTTGCTCGTCGACTGGAGATCTGTCGTCCACCAATGTTTTAAATATATGGATTATACCTTCTACTCTCCAAAAAGAGGTTTCAGATCTGAATCCTTTCAAAGGAGTTGAAGCATACTGTAACGATTCTCGCATGTACAAAGAGGAATTCATGAAGGTAGTTCTGGCAATGGATACATATGAAGAACAGAAAAGTGTACCGAATGATACTCTGGTGATTCCTGTCAAAGGACGTACTTCCTGTCCTCAGTCTTCCAAACCACTAACTATCTATCTTCCTTCCCATGAAAAGCAGCTCTCTAGTGATAGTCAGGAACAAAGGGAGCTCACATCTTCTAAGCCACTTGTAATCGGTCTTCGTCGTAAAAGGTCCCCTCCTCCTTCTCGCTCTTCTTCTTCCCCTCTTGTGTAAACCCCCTAAATTTCTACTATTTTTTTTAATTTTATATAAGTGGTTATTTGCTAGTATTTAAATTGTACTTCGTATTTGAACGCCGCGTACAAGTTTGCGATACGTATTCTCGTCGAGTGCGAATATGTGCGAGGTACATATTTTTGGAAAGCATTTTATTATAGTAAATAAGCTCAAAGTTATAAGTGATAGGTATTTATTTATTTAAAAATATTTTATTTTATTGCTAAAAGTCGCACAAAGCATCGTATTAAGAAACCTCCAAACTTTATTTTTTGGCTATTTTAGTATTGGATAATTTGGAAAGTGAGTTTTGTATATTATTCTAGATTTATGAGAGGTACATTATATATGTATATTTTCAAAATTAATTATTATTATAATTTATTATTTAAGAAAACTTTATTTAATATTTTGCTTAAGAAAAGTTTTGCTACAAAAATGATAATTTAAATATTAGAAGATTTTGTATTATACAACCTTGATTTAAATAGAAGTTTTATCTAAATTTAAAATAAATATATATCGCTTCAAATAAATATATAATAATATCTAAATGGGGAATTTAAACATCCCAATTCTTATCCTAATGGGAATTTCCACCTCCTATAAAAGGAGAGATACTCCTCCATAATTCTCTACCACAACCACATTGTGCATCGTGTCTGTGACCATCCAGTATCTTATTCCATCATTTACAAATACATCAATTTTCGTGTCCGACAATCGTAGACACCGAACCGTACCGTGTCTCGCAGGACACGTTTACAGATTCCGTCCACGTCCTGCCAACCCGACTCCATCTCCCCGGCCTCCCCGGTCCGACCACGCCGTTTTCGAATCATCACCACCACCACTGTGCAGCTCATGCCTTCCCCGTCGTTCCTCCCACAATCACCACCGCCACCACAGATGTATCCACCTTCGCCACCATCTCCCCGTGCGAAACGTTCCCCGACACCCCGATACTGTCGCCTGACCACCTCCCTGCTGTGGCCATTTCCGGCCAGCGGCTGCCCCAAAACCCACAACACCATCACCAACAGCAAAAAAAGAAGAAGAAAGGAACAAGGAAAACCCAAACCACCACGTACCTCCTCCGCAGCGCCCTTTCGCCGCTGCCTCGCCCGCGCCCCACAGATGGCCGCCGGCACCACCATCGCAGCACCCGAACCCGGCCGGTGCGCCACCGCGCTCCTCCCGCCTTCCCTCACCGACGTCGCGCCGCCCCGTCAGCTCCGAGCTCCGCGCTCCTCCTCCCCTGCCGGAAAAACCCCAACGTCGCTGCCCTTGGTGAACGGCAGAGCCCACCCTGCGTCGACCTCGCGGATTAGAGCCGCTTGCCGCGCGGACAGCCGTGCAAGTCACCACGCCCGGCCTCGTATGCAGTGCCGCACAACCCCGCTCCGGTGAGCACTCCCTCTATAAGCTCCTTCTTCCGCTCCTTCCTCACTCTTCCCCTCTCTCTCGATTTCTCTCTCTCTCCACTCATTCCTCTTTCCTTATTTTAAAGAATGATATGTTGTTATAGTTATTATTATTATTATTATTAGTATTATATATTACAGTTATTATCATCATTATTAATATTATTATCATTATTAGTATTATTATTAGTAGTAGTAGTAGTATTATTATTATTACTGTTATTATCATCATCATCATTATTATTATTATTATTATTATTATTATTATTATTATTAATATTATTATTTGCACTATTAATATTGTTATTATTATTTCAGAAACTTAACAAATATTTCTATCAAATTTCAAAAATAGTTTTCTTTTATCCTAAAATATTTTTCTCGACTCATATGAATATCTTTCTGACCAGATATAGCTCTTGGTATAAATGATTAAGAAATATTTTTAAATTTTTATATATCTTAATACAGTTTCCATTAAATCCTATTTTATGACTAGTAGTTTTTCTTTGAATAAATAAAATGTACATTTCAAATATATCTTCAAGTATCATCGTAAAATTTATTTTTACTAATAAAATAATAGTTCCCTATCTATAAATTGTATTTGATAAAATTATTTTCTAAAAACTACCAAAATATGTTTTAAGTACAAATACCTTTTTCTTCGCAAAATTTTCAACTATCGTCAAGTGTTGAGCATGACCGATCATATCTCCTATTTTCCCACAAATTTGGACATACTCATCGACCTTGACTATTGGACAAACATGACTTGTCGGAGCATCGCACCACCCCAGGCGACCCACCAGGCAAGACACCTTGCCTTTACTGTTTAATTTCTTGCTCAATATCATGCATGTTTTTTCTTATTTTTTGTTCTTTCAAAACTATATGTAGATACAAATTACTATATTTTATGCAATTGGCTTAGAGTTAAGGGATTACCCTATGATTAGAGCATCTCATAAACTGTCACGATGTGCCACGAGTTGTGTGTGAGTTGTGAGTCGCATATAGCTTCGGACTTACGTATCGACCGTACATCGATGCGTACAGGCCGTGCGTTAGGATATAACTGCTAATAGATTTGTGTAGAAGACTTGGCCGTTATTAAGGATTAAACAGTGTGGTAGAAACGACACGTGTTTGTGTGTCATAGTTACGACACACGTATAGTATCATTGGGGGAGGGGACAGCTACTAGCGTAGGGGCTACATTTATTTTTATACACATTTGGAAGATAGTATCTCGGATGAGCACTACGTGTTACCCGACCGATAGTGTCTCGGATGAGCGCTACTTGTTGGCCACTCTTTATTACTTGCTTACGTGAATCCGTTACAGCCCCTGCGTAGAACGTTGTCCTCTAAAGTGCATTCCATATAGAATGGTTAGGAACCTTTACTCATGCATACTTTTCTATTGAGCTTTTATTATTTAGTTTATTGGCATGATATTATGTGTCTTGTTACGTCCCTCTGAGGACCTGGTGATTTCTCAAGGTGTGCATTTCTTGGTTTCTTGTAGGTGCTCTAGCTAAGGCCATTCTCTCCTTCGTGATGATTGCTCTTTGACTCGTCATTTGTTTCGCTCGACCAAATCATTTATTTGTACATTTCTTCTTATTTAAATTTATTGGTAGCGGATATGTCTCCGTCCAATATTTGTACAAATGACTATTTGATCCTATCATTAAACCTTAGTAATTGTGGATGAGATTTATTTAGTTTGAGCATGACTTTCTACATTTTACATCTTATGTATACGTACGAGCCTTTCATTTACTCGTATGTATACAGCTGGCATGATACGTATCTAGTCCCAAGTATTTTGGGACTGGGGCGTGACATGTTTTTGTGGTGGTCCATGTAGGTCTAGTTATCACTTCGGTTACGTGACTGTACCGATGTGAACCTGCACATAGGATTAGAGTCTAGAATCTCATCCACGTACTTGATCCCCTTCTTTGACTCTCAAATTTCGAACTCTCGATCGACTCCCTTAAATTGCATCTTGTTTGAACTCTTTCTACCATAACCCTTATTTTTCGTACTTAATGGAGGTTAGGAAGATGACTACACTAGTATATGCTCATAGGTCAATCCCCATGGCTAGAAGGATTACGTTGACAACTAGTATGCATTAAGATCCTATTTGAGTTATAAGGATATAAGGATAAGAGAAACCATATTTTTCTAGAAGTATGAACTTGAGGATTAGTTAATTCTAAGTTGGGTAGTAGCAATAGTAATAACTTCGAAGGATTGTTAGAACTTTATTTGGATCTACAAAATGATAGTCGAATCTATATACAATTGAGAAAGGAAATTAAATTGATTTTGAGTTTTGATTTTTGAGGGTCTTTGAAAAAAATATTTATGATTCATTTGATTATAGCTATACATCCTTGAAGAGATATAAAGTTAGTTGAAAAGAATTTTTAAATTTAAATGATGCCTTGAGATTTATGAGGGCGATTGATAAAGCTTGGTAAACTCCTAAGGTTTTAAATTGGGTTGTATGGTTCCCAATTAATAAGTTCGTAAATTTTTGAAGCAAGGATATTAAGAATTTTGATAAAAAAATATATTTTGAAGGATATATAATCAAATTGAGGATCTACTTTAAACTCTTGTATGAATTACGATTGCTAAATCCTATTTAAATTTTGAGTTTAAGATTTGGATTAATGATAGAAGAAGAAAAATATATAGATTTGATTTTTGACACAATAAAGGTTTATTTGAGATTGATTAGAAATTTTAAAAATCTTAAGTTATAATTTTAATGTGACTAGATAAGGTGGAAAGGTTAGTTTATGATACATTTTTGGAGAAATTTTTGTGTTATGATAAAGGTTATCTTGAGGTTGATTAAAAGAAATTTAAATTTTAAGTTATGAGTATGATTGGTAGCTTAGAAAGATATTTTATTAGATTATTTGGAGAATTATATTGCAAAGTTTTGAAGAAGTCAAAATTTATAGTTTCAAATATGGATAGGCAACCAAGATAGATAAAGTAGTCCACTTTAATTGCCATATCCCTCATGGCTATAATAGAAGTATGTACATAAGTGTTGTTAGTCATCTACAAAATCATATGGTTATATTTCACTCTTGACTCACTCGACATTCCCTCAAATCTAGATTTTATCGTGACTTTTTAACCATTTGTAACTTGAGAAATGATTAGATTGTTCCTTAATCATACTCCATCTAAGTGGCTATCATATCTTTAGAAACTGTATTTCTAACTTATATTACCTTGATTTACTAGAATCTGAATTATCATTATTTTATGCTTTATCTTGGTCATTTATTTTGTGCGTTGATCATTATCTCATAAACTCCCACTTTCTATTTTAAATTTTTTGTGTCCTTTACCGTGACTTGGATATTTGGAGCACAACACTAGATTTTTCCATCCAACTAATTCTATATGTAAGACGTAGACGACTCCACCTTCATGTAGGTATATCACGTGCCACTAAAACACGTCTCCTTGTATTCTATTTTTATGATATGACTTTTGGGCCAAAAAGACTAAACTGTAACCTTTACCATGATATCGATATGTTTATCGACCATGGATCTCGACTCAATTCCTTCAACCCGATATATGGGTATGTTCTACTTAATTCCTCAAATGCTTAGCATGTGCTTATTGTTAACCAGTGCCTTTTATTTTTGTGCATTATCTTAAATTGCTTAGGCCCATAAATTTTATTTTCGTGCAATAATTAGTATTTATTATCCAAACCCTATCACGACCATTGAGCCTAACCAATACTCTCTTCTAAATCGTTTTGATTTTCTCTTCGAAAATTTTATTTTGCTCTGCTATTATTCATGCAACCTTGCTCTTGTGATTCCTTGGGCTTAGATAAAGATTTGATCATGGCACCCTTTGGTTAGACATGGGCTAGATTGGAAGGCATCATAAAGGAGATTAGTGGCTTAATCAAGTAAAATGATACGTGATTATGAGACATTAGTTAAATGTGCTATTTGATTAAGAGGTGTGATATTATGTTTTGGGAAGATCAAAGAATAGTATATTTGCGAGTGCCACAAAGGTTTGAGATTAATCCAAATCTGAAATGAATTTTATGTTTGGTGCATAAGGGATAAAACTTTCTTTACGTTGAGAAACAAGTGTAAACTTCCTAGAAGAGTTTGACTTTTTAACTTAATTGAAATTTCAAAGGGAATTAAAGCTTGAGGAAATATGCATGTTTTTGTTGGAGAAAAAAGGGAGGTTAGAGATTCACCTAGTAAATACTTTTGAGGTGATTATGAACGACAAAGGCTATTTGAAAAAAAAAAGTATATGGAATATAAACTTGGGGATAGAATTTTGAAAATCTTTTTTTGATTAAGATTTGATCTTTCTATGATGGTTATGAATACAACTATCGTGATGAAGATAGAAGTGATTTTAATTGATTGAAGGATTATTATGAAGGACAAAAATTGATTTGAGAAAAGAGGATTTTTTTTTTTTTTGATTTTTGTGGATTATGAAATTTGAAGAGACTGTATAAAGTTACTATTGATAAGATGATTTGAGATATGACGATAAAATTTTGAATCAAGAGTATCGAGCTAGTAAATTTTTGAGATTGGAAAATTGTTGTATTTTGTGAGTTGCACGTCTTGGGTAAATGATAGTCATTTTTAATTTAGACAATGATTGGGATGCCATGAGATATCTTCTAAACTATACCAAATTTTTTTTTATCTAGATTATTGTTGTTCAAATTGCTTGTTGGATTCCGTTTTCGAATCGTCGCTTAAACTCCTTATCGATAAATTCTCGTGCCTATGATTTTACCATCTTAACTAATAGTGCTGTTATAATCTAGTTTTGCAAGCTCATTGATTTATTGAGCTTATTCATGACTTATGTTATTGAGCGCGCTCACTAACATGTTGTCTAATCAGAACCGGCGCATAATGGTCTGATCAACCAAGTGCACTTTGGTTCGCTTTTACCTATTAATCTACGTAGATGGGACATAATTAAAACTTGGCCTCTAGAATCCCATCCACGACTGCCTTGACAATTCTTTTGAGATTATTCGGTCGTCTTTGAACCACGTATTCGTAATATCGTCTCTGAACTCTTTATTGCTTTCGCCTTCACCTATTTTGGAAAGACGAATGCACTTATACTAGAATTCCCTCTAGCCTACCTATCACTTATGACCCTTGTCATCCAATATGACTACATCTTCGTCTTAAACTCCTCGTCCTTTCCTCGGCCTACATTTATTATCACCACTCAAGTTAGGAGTGAATCACTCTCATAATCGTGCACTCAACCCTACATATTCCTAAATTTTGAGGACGAAATTCTTGTAAGTTGGGTAGGATGTAAACCCCATAAATTTCTACTATTTTTTAATTTTATATAAGTGGTTATTTGCTAGTATTTAAATTGTACTTTGTATTTGAACGCCGCGTACAAGTTTGTGATTCGTATTCTCGTCGAGTGCGAATATGTGCGAGGTACATATTTTTGGAAAGCATTTTATTGTAGTAAATAAGCTCAAAGTTATAGGTGATAGGTATTTATTTATTTAAAAATATTTTATTTTATTGCTAAAAGTCGTACAAAGCATCGTATTGAGATACCTCCAAACTTTATTTTTGGGCTTTAGTATTGGATAATTTGGAAAGTGAGTTTTGTATATTATTCTAGATTTATGAGAGGTACATTATATATGCATATTTTCGAAATTAATTATTATTATAATTTATTATTTATGAAAATTTTATTTAATATTTTGCTTAAGATAAGTTTTGCTAAAAAAATGATAATTTAAATATTAGAAGATTTCGTATTATACAGCCTTGATTTAAATAGAAGCTTTATCTAAATTTTAAATAAATATATATCGCTTCAAATAAATATATGATAATATCTTAATAGGGAATTTAAACATCCCAATCCTTATCCTAATGGGAATTCCCACCTCCTATAAAAGGAGAGGTACTCCTCCATAATTCTCTACCACAACCACATTGTGCATCGTGTCTGTGACCATCCAGTATCTTATTCCATCATTTACAAATGCATCAATTTTCGTGTCCGACAACCCCAGACACCGAACCGTACCGTGTCTCGCAGGACACGTTTACAGATTCTGTCCACGTCCTGCCAACCCGACTCCATCTCCCCGGCCTCCCCGGTTCGACCATGCCGTTTTCGAATCATCACCACCACCACTGTGCAGCTCATGCCTTCCCCGTCGCTCTCCCCACAATCACCACCGCCACCACAGATGTATCCACCTTCGCCACCATCTCCCCGTGTGAAACGTTCCCCGACACTGTCGCCTGACCACCTCTCCGCTGTGGCCATATCCGGCCAGCGGCCGCCCCAAAACCCACAACACCATCACCAACTGCAAAAAAAAAGAAATAAAAAAAGCAACAAGGAAAACCCAAACAACTACGTACCTCCACCGCAGCGTCCTTTCACCGCTGCCTCGGCCGCGTCCCACGGATGGCCGCCGGCGCCACTATCACAGCACCCGAACCCGGCCGGCGTGCCACCGCGCTCCTCTCGTCTTCCTTCACCGACGCCGCACCGCCCCGTCAGCTCCGAGCTCCGCGCTCCTCCTCCCATGCCGGAAAACCCCCAACGCTGCCGCCCTCGGTGAATGGCAGAGCCTACCCTGCGTCGACCTCGCGGATCAGAGCCGCTCGCCGTGCGGACAGCCGTGCAAGTCACCACGTCCGGCCTCGTATGCAGTGCCGTACGACCCCGCTCCGGTGAGCACTCCCTCTATAAGCTCCTTCTTCCGCTCCTTCCTCACTCTTCCCCTCTCTCTCGATTTCTCTCTATCTCTCCACTCATTCCTCTTTCCTTCTTTTAAAGAATGATATGTTGTTATAGTTATTATTAGTATTAGTATTATATATTACAGTTATTATCATCATTATTAATATTATTATCATTATTAGTATTATTATTATTATTATTATTAGTATTATTATTACTGTTATTATCATTATTATCATCATCATCATCATCATCATTATTATTATTATTATTATTATTATTATTATTATTATTATTATTATTATTATTATTTTGTTAAATATTATTATTTGCACTATTAATATTGTTATTATTATTTCAGAAACTTAACAAATATTTCTATCAAATTTCAAAAATAGTTTTTTTTATCCTAAAATATTTTTCTCGACTCATATGAATATCTATCTGACCAGATATAGCTCTTGGTATAAATGATTAAGAAATAATTTTAAATATTTATATATCTTAATACAGTTTCCACTAAACCCTATTTTTATGACTAGTAGTTTTTCTTTGAATAAATAAAATATACATTTCAAATATATCTTCAAGTATCATCGTAAAATTTATTTTTACTAATAAAATAATAGTTCCCTATCTATAAATTGTATTTGATAAAATTATTTTCTAAAAACTACCAAAATATGTTTTAAGTACAAATACCTTTTTCTTCGCAAAATTTTCAACTATCGTCAAGTGTTGAGCATGACCGATCATATCTTCTATTTTCCCATAAATTTGGACATACTCATCGACCTTGACTATTGGACAAACATGACTTGTCGTAGCATCGCACCACCCTAGGCGATCCACCAGGCAAGACACCTTGCCTTTACTGTTTAATTTCTTGCTCAATATCATGCATGATTTTTCTTATTTTTGTTCTTTCAAAACTATATGTAGATGCAAATTACTATATTTTATGCAATTGGCTTAGAGTTAAGGGACTACCCTATGATTAGAGCATCTCATAAACTGTCACGATGTGCCACGAATTGTGTATGAGTTGTGAGTCGCATATAGCTTCGGACTTACGTATCGACCGTACATCGATGTGTGCAGGCCGTCCGTTAGGATATAACTGCTAATAGATTTGTGTAAAAGACTTGACAGTTATTAAGGATTAAATAGTGTGGTAAAAACGACACGTGTTTGTGTGTCATGGTTACGACACACGTATAGTATCATTGGGGGGAGGGGACATCTACTATCGTAGGGGCTACATTTATTTTTACACACATTTGGGAGATATTATCTCGGATGAGCGCTACGTGTTACCCGGCCGATAGTATCTCGGATGAGCGCTACTTGTTGGACACTCTTTATTACTTGCTTGCGTGAATCCGTTACAGCCCCTGCGTAGAACGTTGTCGTCTAAAGTGCATTCCACATAGAATGGTTAGGAACCTTTACTCATGCATACTTTTCTGTTGAGCTTTTATTATTTAGTTTATTGGCATGATATTATGTGTCTTGTTACGTCCCTCTGAGAACCTGGTGATTTCTCAAGGTGTGCATTTCTTGGTTTCTTGCAGGTGCTCTAGCTAAGGCCATTCCCTCCTTCGTGATGATTGCTCTTGGACTCGTCATTTGCTTCGTTCGACCAAATTATTTATTTGTATATTTCTTCTTATTTAAATTTGTTGGTAGCGGATATGTCTCCGTCCAACGTTTGTACAAATGACTATTTGATCCTATCATTAAACCTTAGTAATTGTGGATGAGATTTATTTAGTTTGAGCATGGATTTCTATATTTTATAGCTTATGTATACATACGAGCCTTTCATTTACTCGTATGTATACATCTGGCATGATACGTATCTAGTCCCAAGTATTTTGGGACTGGGGAGTGACATCTTGTCATCAATCTGACTAAGCCTGCTAAGGCTAAAGTTCCTATTGTAAATGATGGTGTAAAAATCAATAAAGCATCTCCTTTGCAGTATACTGATGTCTCTTACTATACTCAATGTTATTTGGATATGCTAGATAGCTTTAAACCACTTACAATAGAAGTCGTATCATCTCTACGAAATGTGGTATCCTTGGATTCAATACAAGAGTCGTACTTCTTAGTACCGTCTCGAAAGAAAGATGAAAGGCCTATATTCTTCAATAGAAGAGAGGAACAAAAAATTATGCTCTATACTGATAATAGAGATGATACAGGAAGGCTACAATTACGTCGCTATAGTCCACAATCCAAAGCAATCATCCGTAAAATGGGCTATGATTTCAGAACAGGCCTCAACAACGGTAAAGGAAGACGAACTCCTATTTGTATTTCTTTTCCAAAAGGAAAATCACAACAATACCAAAGTAAAACGAAGCGGGGACTAGGTTATGCTTCACCACTTCCAACTCCAAAACCTTATGAATCTGATAAAGAAGAACGATCTAACTCTTCTGATTCTATCTCATGGGATTCTGATACCAGCATTGGTCATGTTCATAGGGTGATAGTGTCTTCTAATATGGTGTCTGTCGAATTCTCGGAAGATGACAAAGATGACATTGAAGAAGCTCCTGAAGTGGACCCTTGGGCACAAAGGATGGACAATCAGTGGGAACTTCGTTTTGAACAATGAGAACCACCTACTGAGGCTCAACTAGTCCAAATCGATATTGGAGAGAAGGACGTATCACGACCAATCTTCATTAGCAAAAATCTTTTAGAGGATGATAAACAAGAATTAATTCACCTTATTCGTGAATATATTGATATCTTTGCTTGGAGTTATGAAGATATGCCAGGATTAGATCCTCAAGTTGTAACTCACAAACTTAATATTTTGTCGAATGCCAAGCCGGTCAAACAACAACGGCGATTCAAGCCTGAAATGATGGATGCAATTGATGATGAAGTCAAAAAGCTTATAGCTTGCGATTTTTATCAGAGAAGAACAGCATCCTGACTGGGTAGCCAATATTGTTCCAGTCTTGAAGAAGATCGGAAAGGTTCGAGTTTGCATAGACTTTTGGGATCTCAATGATGCTTGCCCTAAAGACGAATTCCCTCTCCCAATTACTGATGTCATGATCGACAATACATGTAGATTCGAATGAATTTCTTTCATGGATGGATTTTCTGGATATAATCAAATCCGGATAAATCCTGAAGATGAAAAACATACTTCGTTTCGTACTCCTCGTGGAGTGTACTGTTATACAGTCATGCCGTTTGGTCTTAAGAACGCAGGTGCAACTTACTAGCGGGCTATGAGTACTATCTTTCGAGATCATCTGCGAAAGACTGTCGAATGCTATGTTGACGATATTGCTGTCAAAAGTCGTCTAAAGGAAGATCACATTCAAGATCTAAGAATTATTTTCAATCTAATGTGCCAGCACCAACTCAAAATGAACCCCACCAAGTCTTTCTTGGGTGTCTCTAGTGGCAAATTTCTCGGCTTCGTCATTACCTCTAAGGGTATACACGTTGATCCCGAGAAGGACAAAGACATTCAAGAGATGCGACCTCCACGCAACCTAAAAGAGCTACGAGGATTCTAAGGTCGACTTGCATACATCAGGCGGTTCATTTCGAATTTATCTGGACGTTGTAGACCATTTACTTAATTAATGAAAAAAGGTGTATCTTTCGTTTGGACGGAAGAATGTCAATGAGCATTTGATGACATAAAGCGATATTTAATGAGTCCACCGATTCTTGTACCACCGAAATCAGGAATACCTTTCTTAATGTATGTCCGGGTAATGGATAATTCATTGGGAGCTTTGCTAGCTCAAAAGAACAATGAAGGTCATGAACAAGCCATCTACTATCTTAACCGAACGATGATTGGAGCTGAACATCGTTATAGTCTGGTGGAGAAGGAATGTTTAGCCTTAATGTTTGCTATTCAGAAGACAAGACATTACATCATAGGCCAAACTATTCATGTCATATCCCGAGTCAATCCTCTTCGAGTCTTAATGAAGAAGCCAAGTACACTCAATTCTAGGCTTGCCACATGGGCCATATTATTAGCGCAATATAATATGGTTTATGTTTCTCAAAAGTCTGTGAAAGGCCAAACACTTGCTGACTTCTTAGCAGCTCATCCTGTCCCTGAAACATCTAAACTCTATGACGAGATTCCAGACGAAACATTGGAATCAAATATGATCTCAAAAGAGTTTCTATTGGAGGTTGTTCTTTGATGGAGCTTCTAGAATTGGACCTGGAGGTACTCTCATTGCTGGAGTAGGAATTGTTCTCGTTTCACCCGATGGATTAGCTATTCAAAGGGCTTATTCTTTAGACGAATCATGCTCTAACAATATAGCAGAATATAATTCCTTGATCATTGGACTCCAATTAGCCAAACAATTGAATATTGAATATCTCGAAGTATATGGTGACTCTAAGCTGATTGTTAATCAGGTTAGAGGCATATATAAAGTCCGATATCAAGATCTGGTACCATACCATGAAGCAGCAATCAGAATAGCCTCTTCGTTTAATGGGTTCTTCATCGAACATGTACGTCGTGCATGCAATACAAAAGCTGATGCCTTAGCTAATCTAGCTGCGGTATTGGCAGTTCCAGTCAAAAGACAACAAATGGTTGTTATCTCTAATAGAGAACTATTTTGTGTTGAAAACAACCACAACATTAAATTCAGCAATCTAACTGAAGTCAATGTCATTAGCGAGGACTGGAGAACACCTTTCATTGATTTTGCAGTACATGACAAATTGCCAGAAGATCCTAAGGAAGCTACAAGTATTCGTCGCCGATCTCTCCGATTCTATTATAATCATACTACTAAAACTCTCTATCGAAGAACTTTTGATGGGTTACTCTTGAGATGTCTTGCTGGTGATGAAGCAAAACAGATATTACGAGAAGCTCATGATGGTGTTTGTGGAGCACATTAGCCTGGTCCTAAACTACATGATCATATTCGACGTATGGGCTACTACTGGCCCTCTATGGTATCAGATGCTATTGACTATGCAAGAAAATGCCGTGCATGTCAAATTCATGCAGATTTTATTCACCAACCATCGAAATTTCTTTATCCGACTGCTGCCTCATGGCCTTTCGAAGCTTGGGACATGGATATAATTGGCTATATCAATCCCCCTTCATCTAAAGGACATCAGTTCATCTTGGCTATAACTGATTATTTCTCCAAGTGGACAGAAGCTATACCTTTGGCTGAAGTAAAGACGAGTAGTGTCATCAACTTCATCAAACATCATGTGATATACAGATTTGGTGTCCCTCGCTGAATCATCCATGATAATGGGCCATAATTCGTCAGCCAGAAGTTTAATAGATTCTGTGATGACAATAGAAACAATAATGTTGCCTCTACGACCTATAATCCTGCGGCTAACGGGTTGGCTGAAGCATTCAACAAGACCATTATCAAACTCCTTAAAAAATTTGTCTCTATTAACAAACATAATTGGAGTGATAAACATGGAGAATATCTATGAGCATATTGCACTACCATCCGTAACCCCACAGGTTGTACACCTTTTTCTCTAGTATATGGATGTGAAGTTGTCTTACCTCTGGAAATTCAAATTCCATCATTGAGAATTGTCGTTGCTAACGAGCTTACTACAGAAAATAATGATCATCTTCGGCTTCAAGAATTAGAGGCGCTCGACGAAAAAAGGCTATTAGCTCAACAACACATCGAACTTTATCAAGCCCAGATTTCAAAAGCTTTCAATCGCAAAGTCAGATTGCGAACATTTCAGGAAGGCGAGTTAGTTCTTATAGTCAGACGTCCTATGACTATGACACATATGAGCAAAGACAAGTTCGAGGCAAAATGAGAAGGGCCGTATGTGGTAAATAAAGTTTTCTCAAATGGAGCTTATCAATTAACAAATATGGATGGCAGAGTTGCTATGATGCCTATCAATGGCAAATTTCTTAAAAAATATTATATATAATGGAAAATTGTACTTTATTTCAGAGACATGATATAAATAAAAGTTCATTTTATTCAAAAGCAGAATGGAGTTACATAATATTAAGGACGGGGAGGAGGCCCCGACCCTTCATGATTAAATACATGGTTTGTCAACATTTAATTGTCTGAACTCACAAAAAATTTACAAGCAGCCATCCTTAATGCCTCTTCTTCGGCAGTCTTCCTAGGCTCCACTAGCTTGGAAATCAAGTCCTCTCCTGGTGCAGGAGCAGTTGAGCCTTTACCCCTTTCTTTCTGAGGAGGTACTGGAGGCTCAGCAGGCGGTGTCTCGGTCTTTCCTTCAAGCTTCGGAATGAGTAAATCTTTGGAAGACATTTTGTACAGAAAGGAAAGAAATTGACGATATCTACAAAAGTTTTGTTCTATTTATAGACAGAACAACTAGATAGTCAACCTCGAGAACTGATGCGACTTTTTGAAAGAAGCACAAATGTTCGTTCATTTACAACTGTTCATTCATTTATAATAGATCATTCATTGTCCTTTCTTCAAAAATCGACGTGATTGTTCATTTATTTATTCTCTTCTTCAAAAATCGAAGTGAATGTTCACTCTTCATAACGAGAATTCATGTCCCTTACGCTTCCGAATTCCGACTATTTACAACTTTGTCACATCCGCATTTTCTCTTGGATTCTATTTTTCATGTTGTCACATCAAAATCAAATCATAAAGAAAATAAAATCATTCTTTATTCCTTCTTTAAAAACATAGGTACATCTTGATGGAAATCTACTACATCTCAGATTTTCATTCTAAATATACCAAATGAAGGTCTGTTACATCTTTGGATCTTCTTATTTGTTGGTGCCAGTTCCTTGTCGTCTCGACCTGAAGCAACGAGCCAGACAATAGAATCAACTCTGGTCTTCTCTATCAGAAAGATGAGAGGAGAACCATAGAGTACAGCAGCTCAAAGATAAGCTGCTGTCAATACAACTGGTGGAGAAAAGACGACCCGTCTTGGGAACTAGGAATGAGATCACCCTTGTGATAAGATTCCTAATTCTGTCTCTCCACCATCCAACTCTCATGTATAAAGGCTCTTCCTACCATCTGAGGAAGACCCTTCTTGAACATGAAGAGTCCTGAGCTGTCTGATTTGAGTGTCAGAGTCACATGAGCTATCTGATGTGGGTGTCAGAAGAATGCTCTTCGTAGCATCCAAATCGACAATGTCAGTTTTGAAGAAACTTGTCAACCAAACTTCTGCAAATATGAACAAAGAAAAGAAAAGTCAGTAAAATCTATCAAAACTGCGCGTGCATCAACAGTGTGTGCTGATCAACAGGCGCATATCAGCAATGTGTGCCTATTCTCAGAACCACAGATGCACATCAACAATGTGTGCTGATCAACAGGCGCATATCAGTAATGTGTGCCTATTCTCAGAAGCACAGACGCACATCAACAATGTGCTGATCAACAGGCACATATCAGCAATGTGCGCCTATTCTCAGAAGCACAGACACGCATCAACAGTGTGTGCTGATCAACAGGCGCATATCAGCAATGTGCGCCTATTCTCAGAAGCACAGGCGTGCATCGACAGTATGCGCTGATCAAACAGGTTCATATCAATAATGCGCGCCTCTGACCGAAGTCAAACACTGATTGCAGTGCGCACTTCTGCTCAGAATTTCAAGCATGCATCTATGATATGCGCTTCATTTTTATAAATTAACACCTATCTTCACAAAAATGGTGCAAAATAAAACGTTTATGTGTGAAAACCATTGGTTCTTTGAACTTACCAACTTTTGAAGGCGCAGCATGCAAAAGAATAGCATCGGGACAAAGTGGCACAAGTGAACTTATGGATAGTAAGGCCTTGTGAGAAGCCATTTGTTTTGAGAAAGTATGAATGTCTCTTTCGTTTCTGGTTATCCTTTTAAAAGTGTTGAAGATGAAACAGGCGCGTCATTCTAGGAGCCCATTTCGGGAAAGAACTAAACAATAGGCGCTTAAAACCATTTGATGGCTGTCATGTGTCTCTTAATGAAACAGTAAACATTGAATTGGTCAAAAGAACACATCTACATGCACCGTTTGAAATTACAGCCACACAGTATATCAGAAATTATAAATTTCATTTCATAAAGATGGGTGGACACCTACAGACAAGGACACAGGAAAAGAAGATAAAAGCTGGCACGCTTAACATTATTTTTTTTCTTGTCCTCATTGGTCTGACGAAGAGCAGCGTTCAATTCTTGCATGTTGCGGATCCCTGGGCGACGCATCAGATTAAGGAATCCCTCCAAATCGCTGCGCTCTCCAGAGAAAAGTGATGGCCCACCACTTGAATGATTGAAGACTGTTGGGTTTAAACCCAGTTCTTCCTCTGGAACTTCAAATTCCTTCTTTAAGGATTGCCATTGCTAATGAACTCACTACAGAGAACAATGATCTTCTTCGACTTCAAGAGTTAGAAGCACTCGATGAAAAGCGGCTATTGGCTCAACAACATATTGAGTTGTATCAAGCCCGTATTTCGAAGACTTTCAACCGCAAAGTTAAAGTCAGAGTCTTTCAGCAAGGAGAACTTGTTCTAACAGTAAGACGTCCTATGACTATGACTCACTCGAGTAAAGGCAATTTCGATGCGAAGTGGGAAGGACCTACGTTGTCGGCAAAGTCTTTTCGAGTGGAGCTTATCAACTTTCAGAGTTAGATGGTCGAGTTGCAATGATGCCTATCAATGGCAAATTCCTCAAGAAATATTATGTATAAATGTAACAGAGATTTTATGTAAATAAGATCAGACAGCTCATAAATAAAGTTTCAACCCCTTAACCAATTTTATCCTCTCATGTTTTTTTTCTTTCATTTTATTATCTTATTATTTATTTGTCTCCTTCATTAGTTATGTGTTATATTGGTTTCATTAGAAATTACCAAATAGAAGGTCAAAAAGGGAATACAGGAAAGTATGAAGGACCCTTGTGCAAAAGGCCCTAATTCAAATCTCCCTTAAACGATTTAAACCCCTGCTTGAATTCAAACTGAAATCACGATAACTCTCATCCCTATTTAGATGAATTAATTCAGATTATTCTAAACCTCTCCAGGAAGATCAACAAGGGTATAAACACAGAGGCTTGTAACCAAACCCGAAGACCTCTCGGCAAACCGTAAAGACAATTTTTCCTGCCACAGGAAGGAGAAGGAGGAAGAGGAGCAGTCGAGTCATACAATCACAGGTAATCCTTCACCTTCGTCCCAATTGATTCCATTGATTAGATGAGGTGTTCGATAGAATTCCTGAGTAAAAAAAAGGAAACCTAGGATTGTTCCCAATACTTGTGTGTTGAGACACGAGCCCATTCACCTGCAGATGTAATGATTAGTACAGGGAATCACAATGACAGAGAGGGTAGCAGTATACACGAAACAATCTAAGGCAAGTTCAGACCTAGGAGAAGATGCCTGAAACTGGCGTGGGAAAAATATAATGGTGCCTCTTATTGCATTCATTACATTGTATTCATATAGGAAACATATGTGTTCGAGTGTTTTGGTTAGTCAGATCATGGAGTTTCCAGTTAAACTTGTTTCATCTATTTGCTAATCATAAGATATAGCAGCTACGAAATCAGAGCAAAGTGATGAGCAATCTAAACCGAAACTTATGTGGATCGAACATTATAGTCTTCGTATTTTCTCTGATTGGATTACTAATTTTATAATGCATAAAGTATACTTTAGCATTTTTGTTGAATTTAGCCCACCTCTCACTTTCTCTTATAAACAAAGTAGTAAGCCAAGGGGGGGGGGGGGGGTATGGCCTGTCAATAGGATCCATATAGGCTAATGTATATGATATTGATTTTCGTACCCCTAGATTTAGACCATACGTGAGATAGGAAGAAACGGGGATGGGAGTGTACCCTACAAGTATTAGAGCAATATGAGTGAAACACTAGGAGATGGTTAGACATACAGGGACAGGGATGGGCTAAGACCTGAACATGGGTGTACATGTGTTAAGGTGTCAAGTTAGGAGTGATGTGTGACAGAATCTGGTTGCAAGAGGATAGTTGCTAGAGAAATCTTGTGAACTGCAGATACCTCTTCTCTGATTTTATGAAGATACTGGTAGATGATGGGACTTGGACCCATAGCCCTCCAAACCAGAACCTAAATCTGGCGCTCTAGATCAATCCAGCAATACGTGTTATTGCTTCTTGACTAAATCTCATATGGAAACTGTAGGTATACTTGCCTTAGAAGAGTCTGACTTTGAGGTATCATCTGACCTGTGAAACAAGGTGTTAGAAAGGCTCTATACAGCCTGTATGAATACCATTGTACTGCCTCACAGAGAATACATGTATACTCCACATTTTTATATATAGCAATATGTATGTAAGTCTTGTCTACACTATATTAACCAGCCACAGTATCACTTTGCTGTAAATCTTACCTTTAATTTTTGAGCTCATGTGTCTCTGTTTCTTGGTGTTTAATGTTATCCTATAACATACTATGGGAACTTTCTGTTTACGCCTCCAGATGTCAATTTTTTTTGTGCATTAATGTTGCTTCTTTTAGTGCTAATTGGTTTGGCTGTCTGAACACTCTTTGCTCTCCTATGGACTTGTAACTTGATATTTTGGGAGGCTCGCCAGGTACAAGTGGTTTCTCGCTTATAACCCAAATGGATAAAATTGTGCACTTGCTTATGTTGCAACCAAGTTAGCCATGAACTTGGTTCAGGAGTTCTTATTCCTCTTTCACGCATTCCTCTTTTTTACAATGTTTACTTTTACTGATGTCATCTCATGCTTGTTTACACACATCTGGATTTTCACCTTGAGAAGCTTACCTTCACCTGGCCAGACTTCTTGCCCTTGCTGTTCAGCCTCCTGTAGGTCGGGTTTAACTAAGTCCTGTTCCAGGAGAGTTTAGTATTTGTACAGTAGATTCTTTTAGAGATTGTAGTTCAGTCCACCTTCATCTTGATCAGTTCCCTTTAATTCTTGTGTCCAAATCTTTTGGTTCAGTCATGGCTAATGCATATATCAGTAAATGGTTATAGGAAAGACTCTAATGAGGGGCTGTTTGGTACCAAATTGTCCAGTCAGTAACTGTACAGTTCCCTTCATATTATTGTCCAGGCATCTCACTTAGTACTGTCCCTTTGAGCATGTATCAGTCGAAATTGTTTGTGTACCAGTCTTTGGGGTGCTATTGTATCAGTTATCATATTTAATGTCAGTCCCTTTTGAATATAAGATTCAGTTATCCTTTATTCAGTCGATACATGTGATATATCAGTCTATTAACCACATTGGTTAATTCGATTTCCTTGTTCAGTTCTGTACCACAGGGTATCAGTCTATTTCAGCATAAACCTGTCCTAGGTACATCCTGAATATAACTATATTCATATCAGGATTGATTGCACATGTCAAGATATCAATAAAGAGTCCCCAATGTTCAATTATGCCAAAAACTGAGAGGGTTAACAGGGGTTCATTCCTTACACAGGTAATGAGAAGTGTTGGAAATGGTAGTAATGAAATCCTTAGATAAGTCATATGCAAGCTGATCTTGGGACACATCTGACTTTGGTTATATTAGAGGGATATTGTAGGAAGACTTTGTGTGTGTGTCTGCACCAAATAGGAAGAGGAGGTTGAGTACAGGTCTACACTGGTAGGATTTATAAGACAGATTCTATGTGACTTGGGATAGTTAATGAAGTAGTCCTGGTTTTGAATATAGGGTGCTCTTGTAAGAGGTGTCCAGGTAAAACCACAGGAAAAATAATGATGTTGGATAGGTTGGGGGCATACACTCATGTGCCAGTTATGCCCAAAGCTAAATCATGTATATATATTCATTTATAAGGATAACTAAGTAATATGAGAGGTGAAAGGTGGATAAGGGGATAATTCCTAATTGTAATAACTAAACTCAATACTAAAAGATGCATTACCATAGAAATAGACCTATAAACCAATAAACCTAGAGCTAGCTTCACTTTTGTTCCTTATGAATTTTATAATGCTTAACACAGGCTATTTGGACCTCGATTCGGACTTGTCACGTACAACAGCTCAGGACCAAAGGCAAGCATACCTTGCCTTTCTACACAGCTTTATTTACATGCACTGTCTATTATTTTATCCAGTTTTCTCATATTGTTGCCATGTATCTTTCTATCAAGCTGGTATATTTTATCATTGACTTGTAGACCGTGTTCACAGTTAGCCTTGTGTCTTATTGGTCGTGCCTTGATTGAGTCGTGCCTCAGTGTCTTGAACCTTGAAGCTAACCTGCGAGTCCACACTAGGGACGAGGGTGATGCTAGCCTGCGAGTCCACATTAGGGACGAGGGTTAGTAGTAGATGCTAGCCTGCGAGTCCACATTAGGGACGAGGGTTAGTAGTAGATGCTAGCCTGCGAGTCCATATTAGGGACGAGGGTTAGTGGTATAGGGTTACGCCTGCGAGTCCACACTAGGGACGAGGGTGATGCTAGCCTGCGAGTCCACACTAGGGATGAGGGTTAGTAGTAGATGCTAATCTGCGAGTCCACACTAGGGACGTGGATTAGTAGTTCAAACCTGCGAGTCCACACTCGGGACGAGGGTTTGAGTATTCGATTTGGATATCCGTCTTGACATGAGTTCTCTAGTTCTTGTTCAGCAGTTCATCTATGTATAGACTGTTGGCCCATTCCACGGTCACACCCGATTTCGATAATCAACATATACTTTAGTCAATACACAAAATATAGAAAATGCTGCTAACTATTTCAGGATGCATGAAATCATATTCAACGGACGATGTACTGCATAAATCAAAGCGTCAAAGTCATCAAAATCTTCTGAAGACTCTTTTCTACTTTATTCTGTATTTTACATTTTATTGAGTCTAGGAATTACTTTGTAAAATCAATTATGGTAATACTGTCTTAGGGTTAAAATTATCCTCCTTTCTCAAAACCTACTTTTACCCTTTCATATTTTCGATTACAAATATTTCAAAAATATATTTCGAAAATATTCATTTTTCAAATGATTTTACAAATAACCAAAAACATGTTTGAAAACTGTTTTTACAAAAGAATTTCAAAATATATCTCCTGACAGAACTCCAAGCCGAGTTCGGCCCGAGTTCGGCCCGAACTCTGACCGAGTTCGGTCAGTTTGTATTCAAACTTCAGTTGCCTCCAAATCTGCAAGCAACGTCTTTTTGCGAGATATTTGCATCCGAACTCTGCCCGAGTTCTGCCCGAGTTCGGTTGATGAAAACACCTATAAATAGAGAAGAACTTTTCACTTCAAAACATCAATTGATTCTTCATCTTCTCTTCTCTATTATTCAAGTGTTTTCTAAACGATCCAAGATTTTCAAATCTCACCTACACATCTCTTAGCCAAAAGCCAGTACTATCAGATTGATTTAGAAGTCTTTTGGTTATTCAGAGTTGTAAAGAGGTCGTCAAGTTTCAACAACAAATTCTCGTTGTGGAGCTGGTCGTGCGCTCGTCATCAAGTACGGTGTGTGTTGGAGTTGGTCGTGCACTCGTCAACAAGCACGGTGGTGTAAGAGTTGCAAGCACTCAGTTAAAGCTTGTGCCTTTAGTGGATTAACATCGAGCAAGAGTACTCGAGACTGGATTAGTCCTCTCATAGGGATACCAGTATACATCGCTGTGTTACTGAGTTTGATTCTCCTTTCTTTACTTACTGCTCTTACATCATTGCCATAGTTTAAATTATTAATTGGTAATTTTATTTCCGCTGCACACACGCACTCTATTCACCCCCCCTCTAGAGGTGCTCAACGGTCCTACAATTGGTATCAGAGCCAGGTTATATTCTTATATAACATACCCTAGAGAGTATATATATGGCAGCCGTGAAATCTATATTCAACGGTGAAGGGCAATCCACAAATAGACCTCCCCTATTTGATGGAACAAACTATACATACTGGAAAACACGTATGACTTTCTTTCTAAAGTCTCTAGATTTTGATTTATGGTCAATAGTCATTGATGGGTATAAGAAACCACCACCTACTGTGGTTGAAGGTATTCTTATGGAAAAGCCGTATGACAAGTACACCGATGCTGAAAAAGCAAAGGCTAGTCTTGATGCTCGAGCCATCAATGCACTATTCTGTGCAATTGACAAAACCGAGTTCAATAGAGTTTCTACCTGTAAGACGTCTCATGAAATTTGGAAACTCCTTGAGGTAACCCATGAAGGGACTTCCCAAGTCAAGGAATCCAAAATCAGTAGACTGACTCAGGAATATGAATCTTTTAAAATGAAACCTGGTGAGTCAATTACACAGATGTTTACTCGTTTCCTTGATATAACTAATCCCCTTCAATCTCTTGGTAAAGATTACAGCAACCATGAGAAAATCAGGAAAGTGCTGCGGGCTCTAACAAAGAACTGGAATCCAAAAGCCACAGCAATCATTGAAGGAAACGATCTCACCACGATGACTCTAGAAACACTGATGGGCAAATTGATGACTCATGAGCTCGACTTGTAAGACTTTGAAGAGGCCACACCAAAAGAAAAGACCATCGCCTTCAAAGCTTAAGCAAGAAAATCAACATACAACGACTCAGATGAAGAATCATCAAGTGGTGATGAACGTGCCTTACTTGTGAAGAACTTCAAGAAATATCTAAAGTTCACAAGCAGAAAGAAGAAAGACATCCAAGAAAGCAATGAAGACGAGACTATATGCTTCGGGTGCAAGAAATCAGGGCACATGAAGAAGGACTGTCCAGCTACCAAGAAGAGCAGTCCATATGATCGGTCAAGATCAAACAGAAGATCCACATCTGGCCGAAAGTATGCCAACACAAGCATCTGGCACGAGAGTGATGCCAGTGACTCAGAAGAAGAAGACAGACCCTGCAGCAATGCAAATGTTTGTCTTATGGCATTCGAAAAGGTATCATCTAATCCTCTGTTTGATGATTTTACTTTTGATGAACTAGAGACTGCCTTTAGCGATTTACTTGAAGATCACAAAACTGTGCTCGACAAGTATAAGCAATCTCGAAAAGAGATTAAGGCACACACAGCCGAGATAGCTAGATTGTCTAATCTACTTGAAGACATTAAAGAGACATCTACTACCGGTAACACGGAAGAGATAGCCAAACTTAAAGTAGACTATCATGAGGCTATCCTCAACATTGAAAAGAAAGAAGAGGACTATGTCAAAATATACAAACTTTATGACATAGAGAAGAAGTTGCACCTAGTAACTGAACAAAGACTCCTTGATATGACTGCAAGATACGAAGAGTCTGTAGCGATTTCTAAAAAGTTAGAAATCAAGTTGCGCAAACAGGCAATACCTGTGACACAGCCCAAGATTAGTCCTAATGCAAAGCATACACCAAAAAGGACTAAACACAAGAAAGCACAGAGGAAACACGAACACTATTATGCTTTTACTTATAGGTTTTCCAAACAGAACAAGCCTGCAAACACAGTTTATTCCACTAAACTGACTTGCACATATTGTGGTACACACGGTCATATATCACAATACTGTATGGCAAGAAAGCTTGTTGATAACCATATTCTAGTTTGGAAACCTAAAGCTAATCTGAGTGGACCCTTCAGAAAATGGGTACCAAAGGATTCATCTACTTGTTTTGTAGGTGGACCCTCAACCCTCTCATGCTAGAAGCAAATGGATCCTCGATAGCGGATGTTCGCGACACATGACTGGTGATGCATCTTTATTCGCTACGCTATCGATGAAGAAAGAAGGATACGTCTCCTTCGGAAATAACTTGAGAGGTGATATTATAGGTAATGGTACTGTAGGTATTTCTCCTTATCCAATAATAAAGGATGTTTGTCTAGTAACTGAATTGAAACATAACCTATTGAGCATAAGTCATTTGGCAGATAATGGTTATGGTATCAATTTTGTGAAAGATAAATGTACCATATATGATATATATAAGGGGATTAGAGAAGACAATATTTATGTTTTCTTTTTGGAGAATACTAATAATGCAGGAAGGTGCCTAGTAGCCAATCAAGATGAAAGCTGGCTATGGCACATGAGACTAGGACATGCAAACATGGATACTATCTCACGTCTGAACACAAAGAAGTTGGTAAAAGGACTCCCAAAAATTCCATTCAAGAGAGACATGGTATGTGCTGACTGTGAAAAGAACAAAGCACATAGATCTTCTTTTAAATCCATCAACGCTGTAAGTACTTCGAGACCTTTGCAGTTGATTCATATGGATTTATTTGGTCCAAGTAGAGTCGCTAGTCTTGGCGGTAAACTCTATGCTTTTGTCATTGTTGATGATTTCTCTCGTTTTACATGGGTTTACTTTTTATCAAACAAAAGTGATGCTATTTTTGAATTTCAGATATTTTGTAAAAAGGTTCAAAACGAAAAAGGCTTCATGATTACTCGTATCCGAAGTGATCATGGTGGCGAATTCGAAAATACTGATTTCAAAAAGTTTTGTGATGATAGTGGATACTACCACGAATTTTCTTGTCCTAGAACTCCCCAACAGAATGGTGTTGTGGAGCGGAAGAACCGTACTCTAAGCGAAATGGCTAGAGTCATGCTTAATCAGCATAATCTTCCTAAATATTTTTGGGCAGAAGCTGTTAGTACAGCCTGTCATATTTTAAATAGGGTGTTAATTCGACCTATCTCGAAGAAAACACCATATGAGCTTTGGTTTGGAAGAATTCCAAACATTTCTTATTTTAAAGTTTTTGGTTGTCGCTGTTTCATCCTGAACACCAAGGATAACTTGGGTAAGTTCGACTCCAAAGCAGATGACGGGATATTTCTCGGATATGCTGCTAAGAGTAAGGGATATAGAATTTTTAATAAAAGATCTCTGATTGTTGAAGAAAGTATTAATGTTACCTTTGATGAGTTGAATAGTCATAGATCTAGCGACAGTGATGATGAAGATGCACCTACAAAAACAAAGAAGAGTTCTGAGAAAGATCCTACCAAAGAGGCAAGAACTGATAAAAGTTCCGAAGATGCAGGAACTGAGAAGAGCCTTGTGAAAGGTATGGCCCAAAGATTCGAATCATTGAGATTCAAACCAGATCATCCAGAAACTCTCATAATAGGTGATGTATCCAAAGGTGTAAGTATTCGTTCATCTCTTAGAGATTCTGAAGTAGCAGCTAATGTAGCATTTATTTCTCAAATAGAACCTAAGAATGTTGATGAGGCTTTTTCTGATGAATTTTGGATTTCTGCCATGCAAGAGGAACTTAATCAATTTGAAAGAAACCAAGTTTGGGAACTCGTTCCTAAACCTATTGGTCAATCGATAATTGGTACCAAATGGGTGTTCCGAAATAAACTTAGTGAAGATGGACAAGTTCTACGCAACAAAGCACGTCTAGTTGCACAAGGTTATAATCAAGAAGAAGGAATTGATTATGATGAGACCTATGCTCCTGTTGCTAGACTAGAAGCCATTCGCATGTTTTACGCTTTTGCTTGTTTTAATGATTTCAAACTTTTTCAAATGGACGTGAAAAGCGCATTTCTAAATGGATTTTTGAAAGAAGAAGTTTTTGTGAAACAACCCCCTGGTTTTGAAAATTTTCAAAAACCTGATCACGTCTTCAAACTTAAGAAAGCACTTTATGGACTCAAACAAGCACCTCGTGCTTGGTATGAACGCCTAAGCGCCTTCTTACTTGATAATGGTTTTTCAAAGGGCAAGATTGATACTACTCTTTTTATTAAATCTATGAATAATGATATACTTCTAGTGCAAATTTATGTAGATGACATCATCTTTGGTTCTACTAATGAACAACTCTGTCAAGAATTTGCCAAGTGTATGCAGAGTGAATTTGAAATGAGCATGATGGGAGAGCTGAACTTCTTCCTAGGATTGCAAATCAAACAACATTCAAACGGAACATTCATCAACCAAGCCAAGTACACGAAGGACATACTGAAGAAGTACGACTTCGAGAATGTGAAGCCAATTGGGACTCCTATGGCTACATCTACAAAGCTTGATGCTGATGAAAGTGGCAAACCTGTTGATCAGCGTAAGTATCGAGGTATGATTGGTAGTTTATTATATTTAACTGCTAGTCGCCCTGATATTATGTTTAGTGTTTGCATATGTGCACGATATCAGGCAAATCCTAA
Source organism: Iris pallida (assembly GCA_029216955.1). Classification (NCBI taxonomy): domain Eukaryota; kingdom Viridiplantae; phylum Streptophyta; class Magnoliopsida; order Asparagales; family Iridaceae; genus Iris; species Iris pallida. The sequence continues at coordinate 24,189,394 of JANAVB010021796.1, forward strand.
GGAATCACATCTTAGTGCCGTTAAGCGTATCTTCCGATACCTTAAAGGAACTTCTACAGTTGGCTTATGGTATCCCAAAACCGAATACTTTGAACTTATAGGTTACTCGGATGCGGATTTTGCTGGATGCAAAGTGGACCGTAAAAGTACCAGTGGCACATGTCATTTCTTGGGAAAGGCCTTAGTCTCTTGGTTTAGCAAAAAATAAAATTCAGTAGCATTATCAACAACTGAGGCTGAATATATCGCCGCAGGACGTTGTTGTGCTCAAATTTTGTGGATGAAGCAAACCTTAGAGGACTACAATCTGCACTATACAATTGTTCCTATATATTGTGATAACACTAGTACAATTAATTTGACTAAGAACCCTATCTGTCATTCACGCACAAAGCACATAGAAGTTAGACATCATTTTTTACGTGATCATCAATAACACGAGAATATTTGCTTAGAATTTATTGATACTGAACATCAACTAGCAGATATTTTCACTAAACCATTGGCTGAAGACCGTTTTAACATCTTGAGGCGTGAGCTCGGCATTCTTGAATTCTCGAACTCTTAAAACATATGGTAATTAAAACTGTATTTATAACTTGACAATTTATTATTTAATGAAAATTATTTTTGGGGACAAATTTACAAAGGGTATGTCTGTCACCACGGCTACGGTCGAAGCGAAGCGGTACTTAAGAGTTCCCCGGTGAACCACCGTTAGCTGGGACAACCCCTATAGTTAACCCGAAAATAATAGCAGTTATTTAATAAACCAGTCAAATGTAACTTTTTACAGTCTTTATTTACCTGACTGCTTTGACTGTCTCAGGAATGCAAGTGGCCGAACTCGGCCCGAACTCTGACCGAGTTCGGACCGAATTCGGACCGAGTTCGGTCGGCGCTGTGATGGTTCCAGAACCGAACAGCCGGCCCTAGCACCTATTTATTTCATCCTTTCTTCCACTTTTTCTCCACACCAAAACGTGGAATACTTCCATCTCCTACTAGAAATTCTTCCTCCTCCTTCTTTGCAAGGAATCGACAAGTTCAGTGGGCGATCTTCTTCCTCATGGCTCCGAAACGTCAACGAGGAAATTCTTCTCAAGGTGCTTCCTCCTCATCCGACTACACTCCGGCAAGTCTCTTCAGTCCAGCCAAACCTAGAGATCCCGAGGAATATGATAGCACTTTGTTTCCCGACAAAGACTTCTCCGATCTCTGGTTTGATTCTTTCTCCCTTCGTCGTATTTGTGCTGGAGCCTTCGTCAATTTTACAACCTTCTTTGAATATGCTCCTGTTTTTGATCAACTTGGATTTTGCGACTTTTTCGAGGTCCAAGATAGTATTTACGACAATACAGTCCGTATGTTTTACTGCAATTTGCAAGTAAAACAAAACGGGAATTTCTATTCCTGTATTGCTGGACAGGAATTAGAATTTAGCGCCACCGATATCAGTGAATATTTTCACATTCCTGATCTTGGTGATGCACTTGTTGACATCCACCATGTTCAATTCCCTGCCGATGTCACTTTAGCTTCTTTTAGGGAATTGATTTGTCACCCTATTTCTCCTCCCCGGAGAATCTTTTCTAGACATCTAAATCAAAAATTTTACGAGCTTCATCGTATGATTTTCTCGGCCCTTCTTCCGAAGAAAGGCTCTACCGATGAAGTTACATTTTTGGAACTTTCTGCTCTTTATCATATTCATTTTGGAATTCCTTTCTCCGTTCCAAAAACCATGATGTCTTGGATGCTCAGCTGCAAGAATGCAGGTAGGAACTTAGTCTTTCCTATGCACCTTGCTAGTATATTTCGACGTTTTGAGATTGATCTTGAAACGTGTGCCATTTCTTCTCCACCTGTTGAGTTGACTCGCTCTCGTCGGTTTCCTCAACCTCCTGGTGCTGCTCCTGCTGTCCCAGCTGCTGATGCTGAGGCCCCTCCAGCTGATGCTCATCCTGCTCCGGCCCCTGCCCCAGGACTTGATCAGGCATTCTACCAGCGGTTTGATGATTTCGTTGCTGTATCCACGCAACGTTATCAGGACTCCGAGTTCAGGCATATTTCTCAGGCCCAGGTGCTGAGAAACAGTATTGCCGATCTCCACTACAGCCTGGTTCATGATCCCGTTCATCCACTCACTATCCTTCCACACCCTGCTTTCCCTGGTCCTCGTTTTACTGATGAGACTACTTTTTAGTACTTCGACCCGACCACTGCCTATTTCCCTCATGATCCTCCCGGTGCGGACGACGCAGAGATGTGATGTGGATTCAGCCATAGGATAGTGGATTTAGTTTTGTTTAGTTTGATGCAGTTCATGTAGTACTTTTTACTTTCATGTCTAAACTGTTTTAGTTAGACGTTTATCAGTTGTACTATTTGGCTTTCTAGTGGAAAACTTATGATACTTCAGTTTATTATGTGTTAGTTCATTGCATTCCACTTGTCTATGTTGTGATTACTTCTTATCTTTCACTTTGTCTTGTCTTTTCTATTGTTGGCTTCTTGATTTACGGGGGAGCCTATTCATTTTACTACTTGACAAAGGGGGAGAAAATGAGTATACCCAAAATCAAAAATCGCAAGGCTAGAACAAAAATTTTTTCCAGGTATTTTGATATGTTATTTTATTTTTTTATAAATATATTTTGGTATAGACTCAAGTTTGTCAATTATCAAAATGGGGGAGATTGTTGGCCCATTCCACGGTCACACCCGATTTCGATAATCAACATATACTTTAGTCAATACACAAAATATAGAAAATGCTGCTAACTATTTCAGGATGCATGAAATCATATTCAACGGACGATGTACTGCATAAATCAAAGCGTCAAAGTCATCAAAATCTTCTGAAGACTCTTTTCTACTTTATTCTGTATTTTACATTTTATTGAGTCTAGGAATTACTTTGTAAAATCAATTATGGTAATACTGGCTTAGGGTTAAAATTATCCTCCTTTCTCAAAACCTACTTTTACCCTTTCATATTTTCGATTACAAATATTTCGAAAATATATTTCGAAAATATTCATTTTTCAAATGATTTTACAAATAACCAAAAACATGTTTGAAAACTGTTTTTACAAAAGAATTTCAAAATATATCTCCTGACAGAACTCCAAGCCGAGTTCGGCCCGAGTTCGGCCCGAACTCTGACCGAGTTCGGTCAGTTTGTATTCAAACTTCAGTTGCCTCCAAATCTGCGAGCAACGTCTTTTTGCGAGATATTTGCATCCGAACTCTGCCCGAGTTCTGCCCGAGTTCGGTTGATGAAAACACCTATAAATAGAGAAGAACTTTTCACTTCAAAACATCAATTGATTCTTCATCTTCTCTTCTCTATTATTCAAGTGTTTTCTAAACGATCCAAGATTTTCAAATCTCACCTACACATCTCTTAGCCAAAAGCCAGTACTATCAGATTGATTTAGAAGTCTTTTGGTTATTCAGAGTTGTAAAGAGGTCGTCAAGTTTCAACAACAAATTCTCGTTGTGGAGCTGGTCGTGCGCTCGTCATCAAGCACGGTGTGTGTTGGAGTTGGTCGTGCACTCGTCAACAAGCACGGTGGTGTAAGAGTTGCAAGCACTCAGTTAAAGCTTGTGCCTTTAGTGGATTAATATCGAGCAAGAGTACTCGAGACTGGATTAGTCCTCTCAGAGGGATACCAGTATACATCGTTGTGTTACTGAGTTTGATTCTCCTTTCTTTACTTACTGCTCTTACATCATTGCCATAGTTTAAATTATTAATTGGTAATTTTATTTCAGCTGCACACACGCACTCTATTCACCCCCCCTTAGAGGTGCTCAACGGTCCTACATAGACAGTGTATAGTTTCGTGCTTTATTCATTGCTCAGTTTTACTTGCTTATACTGTATCTTTCTCCATGCATAATAAACTATTAGAAAGGCTCGTTTTTATGTATCTTGTTAGTCCTCCGAGGACCTGATGATCTCTTCAGGTTAGCCGAGCTTGAGTTAGGAGCAGACCAGAGGGTTGAACCAGCATCAGATCGCATCGCTTGCACTTGAGGTGGTCTAGATTAGCAGTTTTTATTCAATTAGTTACTCCATTTATTCTTCTATTTTCTTCCGTCTATTGGTAGTAGATTTGTGTCCACCGGACGTGATAGTGATTCTTGATATTCAGTTTATTCATTATTATTCAGTTCATGTCTTTTCATTGATCTTGACTGTGACATGATTATTCCTGTGGATGAGATTTAGTTTACCATGTGAATCTAGATTGTCGTGACTTGTATTTAGACAGCGTACTACCGCCGACACTGCGGCGTAGGCTGGGCTTGGACACGTTTCGTATCCGAAAAGCAGGTGCAGGTCGTGACAAGTTTTTTTTGGTGGCCCATACAGGTCCACGTTAATCACTTCGGTTACGTCACTGTGTCGTCGTGAGCCTGCGAATAGGATTAGACACTTAGGATCTCATCTACATGTCTTGACTCATTACTGTTCTCAAATCCTTGATTTCATTGAATCCTTGATTTGCATCTTGCTTGAAAATCTCTTCAACGGCTTAAATGTTTTCTTTGATTAGCAGTTAAGATGGACTCTCAAGACAGGAACAATGCTGCACTGAACACTCCACCGGCTACAGGAGGCTCTTTCACATACATGACTCCACCGACACAAGAAGGCCAGCTCACTCATGCGAATAATCAACCGCAATTCTCGAGATTCCGCAGAGGCGATATTCCCCCGCCTCCACAGTTTCCTCCGCAGACTCCACCCCCAGCACCCGGTCTGCCACCAGCATCTGCTCCACCGCCAGGGCTTCCACGCCCAGTACCAGCCATGCATCCCGCACCAGCGATGTATCCAGCTTTTTCTATGCACCCACCGCCGACGATGTATCCAGCCTCGACGATGTATCCAGCCTCGACGATGTATCCAGCACATGTTCTGCCTCCGCCACCAGCACTGGACAATGTCACACTCCTCGGGATCATTCAGCAGTAGGCCAACATGTTTCGTGACACTTTGAGAGAGGTTCTTCAGATTCGAGATGCTCCGCGACAGCGTCCGGGGAATCCCAAGCACTTCATGGACTTTAGGCCCATGCCGTTCCATGGGACAGAGGGGATCGTCTACGCTGATGAATGGCTAGAGAACGTGGAGAGGTATCTGAAGATGGTCCGAGTTCCAGAAGATCTGAAGATAGAGTCAGTCAGTGGACAGCTTTTCGACATCGTGCGGACGTGGTACCAAGGCGAACCCCGATTTTCTGCTCCAGACGTGACTTGGGAGGAGTTCAAGCGACTGTTCAAGAGGAAATTCTATCCATACGTAGCACGAGAAGTGTTGGTGAGTCAATTCGAGCACTTAGAGCAGGGCAACCATACCGTCGACGAGTATACATTGGAGTTTTCTCGTCTCAGCCGTTTCGCGGAGAACTTGGTCAGCACCCCTGAAGACAAGGCGCGACGATTCAGGAAAGGACTGTATCACGAGATTCGACTAGCCATTGCCACCAGTCGAGCCACCACTTACGAAGTCGCCAAGCTGTAGAAGAAGAACTGAGTCACAAGCCGAAGAGGAATCGAGACGCATACGGAGGAGGCAACAACCAAGCAGCACTAGCGAAATATCCCAACACTTCAGGGAAGACACCAGCGCAGCAGCATCAGCAGCAACCACAAGCAGCCCTACGCCAAGTACAAGACATTCCCATCTGCCAGCATTGCTCGAAGAAAGGCCACACTCAAGAAAATTGTCGCAGCAGATTAGGGTTGTGTTGGACTTGTGGATCCAACCAACACTTGTCTCGCAATTGTCCGAAGAAGAACGCAAGTGCCCTACCACTACCGACCGCAGAAGGAGGGCGAGCCTTGCCATGATCACAGAGGATGCGACGGCACCACGAGGAGCAAATAACGGAAATTTTCAGTAGATTATAGCAAAAGCATTATTAATAGACACTATGTTTGACTTTGACTTGCGAGTATTCGCAATAATTTTATAGCAGTTTATTCTAGACAATCATTCTAGTAGATCAGCTCCTTAAATTTCGAGGACGAAATTTGTTTAAGGGGGGTAGAGTTGTCAACCCCTTAACCAATTTTATCCTCTCATGTTTTTTTCTTTCATTTTATTATCTTATTATTTATTTGTCTCCTTCATTAGTTATGTGTTATATTGGTTTCATTAGAAATTACCAAATAGAAGGTCAAAAAGGGAATACAGGAAAGTATGAAGGACCCTTGTGCAAAAGGCCCTAATTCAAATCTCCCTTAAACGATTTAAACCCCTGCTTGAATTCAAACTGAAATCACGAAAACTCTCATCCCTATTTAGATGAATCAATTCGGATTCTTCCGAACCTCTCCAGGAAGATCAACAAGGGTATAAACACAGAGGCTTGTAACCAAACCCGAAGACCTCTCGGCAAACCCTAAAGACAATTTTTCCTGCCACAGGAAGGAGAAGGAGGAAGAGGAGCAGTCGAGTCATACAATCACAGGTAATCCTTCACCTTCGTCCCAATTGATTCTATTGATTAGATGAGGTGTTCGATAGAATTCCTGAGTAAAAAAAAGGAAACCTAGGATTGTTCCCAATACTTGTGTGTTGAGACACGAGCCCATTCACCTGCAGATGTAATGATTAGTACGGGAAATCACAATGACAGGGAGGGTAGCAGTATACACGAAACAATCTAAGGCAAGTTCAGACCTAGGGGAAGATGCCTGAAACTGGCGTAGGAAAAATATAATGGTGCCTCTTATTGCATTCATTACATTGTATTCATATAGGAAACATATGTGTTCGAGTGTTTTGGTTAGTCAGATCATGGAGTTTCCAGTTAAACTTGTTTCATCTATTTGCTAATCATAAGATATAGCAACTACGAAATCAGAGCAAAGTGATGAGCAATCTAAACAGAAACTTATGTGGATCGAACATTATAGTCTTCGTATTTTCTCTGATTGGATTACTAATTTTATAATGCATAAAGTATTCTTTAGCATTTTTGTTGAATTTAGCCCACCTCTCACTTTCTCTTATAAACAAAGTAGTAAGCCAAGGGGGGGTATGGCCTGTCAATAGGATCCATATAGGCTAATGTATATGATGTAGATTTTCGTACCCCTAGATTCAGACCATACGTGAGATAGGAAGAAACAGGGATGGGAGTGTACCCTACAAGTATTAGAGCAATATGAGTGAAACACTAGGACATGGTTAGACATACAGGGACAGGGATGGGCTAAGACCTGAACATGGGTGTACATGTGTTAAGGGGTCAAGTTAGGAGTGATGTGTGACAGAATCTGGTTGCAAGAGGATAGTTGCTAGAGAAATCTTGTGAACTGCAGATACCTCTTCTCTGATTTTATGAAGATACTGGTAGATGATGGGACTTGGACCCATAGCCCTCCAAACCAGAACCTAAATCTGGCGCTCTAGATCAATCCAGCAATACGTGTTATTGCTTCTTGACTAAATCTCATATGGAAACTGTAGGTATACTTGCCTTAGAAGAGTCTGACTTTGAGGTATCATCTGACCTGTGAAACAAGGTGTTAGAAAGGCTCTATACAGCCTGTATGAATACCATTGTACTGCCTCACAGAGAATACATGTATACTCCATATTTTTATATATAGCAATATGTATGTAAGTCTTGTCTACACTATATTAACCAGCCACAGTATCACTTTGCTGTAAATCTTACTTTTAATTTTTGAGCTCATGTGTCTCTGTTTCTTGGTGTTTAATGTTATCCTATAACATACTATGGGAACTTTCTGTTTACGCCTCCAGATGTCAGTTTTTCTTGTGCATTAATCTTGCTTCTTTTAGTGCTAATTGGTTTGGCTGTCTGAACACTCTTTGCTCTCCTATGGACTTGCAACTTGATATTTTGGGAGGCTCGCCAGGTACAAGTGGTTTCTCGCTTATAACCCAAATGGATAAAATTGTGCACTTGCTTATGTTGTAACCAAGTTAGCCATGAACTTGGTTCAGGAGTTCTTATTCCTCTTTCACGCATTCCTCTTTTTTATAATGTTTACTTTTACTGATGTCATCTCATGCTTGTTTACACACATCTGGATTTTCACCTTGAGAAGCTTGCCTTCACCTGGCCAGACTTCTTGCCCTTGCTGTTCAGCCTCCTGTAGGTCGGGTTTAACTAAGTCCTGTTCCAGGAGAGTTTAGTATTTGTACAGTAGATTCTTTTGGAGATTGTAGTTCAGTCCACCTTCATCTTGATCAGTTCCCTTTAATTCTTGTGTCCAAATCTTTTGGTTCAGTCATGGCTAATGCATATATCAGTAAATGGTTATAGGAAAGACTCTAATGAGGGGCTGTTTGGTACCAAATTGTCCAGTCAGTAACTGTACAGTTCCCTTCATATTATTGTCCAGGCATCTCACTTAGTACTGTCCCTTTGAGCATGTATCAGTCTAAATTGTTTGTGTACCAGTCTTTGGGGTGCTATTGTATCAGTTATCATATTTAATGTCAGTCCCTTTTGAATATAAGATTCAGTTATCCTTTATTCAGTCGATACATGTGATGTATCAGTCCATTAACCACATTGGTTAATTCGATTTCCTTGTTCAGTTCTGTACCACAGGGTATCAGTCCATTTCAGCATAAACCTGTCCTAGGTACATCCTGAATATAACTATATTCATATCAGGATTGATTGCACAGGTCAAGATATCAATAAAGAGTCCCCAATGTTCAATTATGCCAAAAACCTGAGAGGGTTAACAGGGGTTCATTCCTTACACAGGTAATGAACAGTGTTGGAAATGGTAGTAATGAAATCCTTAGATAAGTCATATGCAAGCTGATCTTGGGACACATCTGACTTTAGTTATATTAGAGGGATACTGTAGGAAGACTTTGTGTGTGTGTCTGCACCAAATAGGAAGAGGAGGTTGAGTATAGGTCTACACTGGTAGAATTTATAAGACAGATTCTATGTGACTTGGGATAGTTAATGAAGTAGTCCTGGGTTTGAATATAGGGTGCTCTTGTAAGAGGGGTCCAGGTAAAACCACAGGAAAAACAATGATGTTGGATAGGTTGGGGGCATACACTCATGTGCCAGTTATGCCCAAAGCTAAATCATGTATATATATTCATTTATAAGGATAACTAAGTAATATGAGAGGTAAAGGTGGATAAGGGAATAATTCCTAATTGTAATAACTAAACTCAATACTAAAAGATGCATTACCATAGAAATAGACCTATAAACCAATAAACCTAGAGCTAGCTTCACTTTTGTTCCTTATGAATTTTATAATGCTTAACACAGGCTATTTGGACCTCGATTCGGACTTGTCACGTACAATAGCTCAGGACCAAAGGCAAGTATACCTTGCCTTTCTACACAGCTTTATTTACATGCACTGTCTATTATTTTATCCAGTTTTCTCATATTGTTGCCATGTATCTTTCTATCAAGCTGGTATATTTTATCATTGACTTGTAGACCGTGTTCACAGTTAGCCTTGTGTCTTATTGGTCGTGCCTTGATTGAGTCGTGCCTCCGTGTCTTGAACCTTGAAGCTAACCTGCGAGTCCACACTAGGGACGAAGGTGATGCTAGCCTGCGAGTCCACATTAGGGACGAGGGTTAGTAGTAGATGCTAGCCTGCGAGTCCACATTAGGGACGAGGGTTAGTAGTAGATGCTAGCCTGCGAGTCCACATTAGGGACGAGGGTTAGTGGTATAGGGTTACGCCTGCGAGTCCACACTAGGGACGAGGGTGATGCTAGCCTGCAAGTCCACACTAGGGACGAGGGTTAGTAGTAGATGCTAATCTGCGAGTCCACACTAGGGACGAGGATTAGTAGTTCAAACCTGCGAGTCCACACTAGGGACGAGGGTTTGAGTATTCGATTTGGATATCCGTCTTGACATGAGTTCTCTAGTTCTTGTTCAGCAGTTCATCTATGTGTAGACAGTGTATAGTTTCGTGCTTTATTCATTGCTCAGTTTTACTTGCTTATACTGTATCTTTCTCCATGCATAATAAACTGTTAGAAAGGCTCGTTTTTATGTATCTTGCTAGTCCTCTGAGGACCTGATGATCTCTTCAGGTTAGTCGAGCTTGAGTTAGGAGCAGACCAGAGGGTTGAACCAGCATCAGATCGCATCGCTTGCACTTGAGGTAGTCTAGATTAGCAGTTTTTATTCAGTTAGTTACTCCATGTATTCTTCTATTTTCTTCCGTCTATTGGTAGTGGATTTGTGTCCACCGGACGTGCAAGTGATTCTTGATATTCAGTTTATTCATTATTATTCAGTTCATGTCTTTTCATTGATCTTGACTGTGACATGATTATTCCTGTGGATGAGATTAAGTTTACCATGTGAATCTAGATTGTCGTGACTTGTATTTAGACAGTGTACTACCGCCGACACTGCGGTATAGGCTGGGCTTGGACACGTTTCGTATCCGAAAAGCAGGTACGGGTCGTGACATAAAGTTTGATTTTTATTTCATCATAAATGATGTTACATGATATCAAGGAAGGTCGCTATCGTCCTTCTCAACATTGGGACGCGGACCACTGCCATCCTTATCAAAGACATAATCAGCAAAAGAGTCGAGAACATCCTTGCTCGAGCCTATCAGGAACTTGCAAGCAGCCATCCTCATGGCCTCCTCCTCTTCAGTCTTTCCTGGTTCAAGTAAGAAATCCAGGATATCCCGCGGTGGTTTGGGTGCAGACGAACCTTCGCCTACTTCTGCCTGCTTTGGCTGGATTGGATCGGTAGGACATTCTTCAGTGCCCGCTTCAACCTTTGAGGTGACTTCAGCCTTCTTGGATGCATCTCCGGACGACATCTTTATGTTGAAAAGTGAAAATGATCATTCCTTCCAGATTTCTGTTCTATTTATAGGCGGAAATTCTCAAAATAACGAAATGACACATTCATCTGACGGTTCATTCGTTCATTATCATTATCTGACGGTTCACCCGTTCACATTCATCTGACGGTTCATCCGTTCATTATCATCATCTGACGATTCATCCGTTCACATTCATCTGACGGTTTACCCGTTCACATTCATCTGACGGTTCGCCCGTTCGTTTCACCAGCACATTCACCCGACGGTTTGTCCGTTCATTACATTCACCCGACGGTTTGTTCGTTCATTACATTCATACGACGGTTCATCCGTTCATTACATTCATCTGACGGTTCATCCGTTCATTCAATTCATTTGACGGTCCATCCGTTCATCCTGACGATTCATTTCGTTCATTTATTTCATTCACACCTTTTTCGTTCATTATCCATATCAGCAACTTGTCGTCTTCGATTAAGTTGTCTATTTTGAAATAATAATATTCGACAAATTATATTCTGCCACGTCCACATTACCTCTGAGCAGATATAATGAATATAATTATTTTCTACAAAATTATCGAGAAATATATCATGTCTTGCACCTCTGAATATATTTTCTATCGCTATTATTTATATCTGAATAAGATATGCAAGAAATAATAGAGCCACAACAAAATGTCTTTTATTGATCAAAATTTAAGATATTACATGCATAGCATAAAGAAAGACAAGAAGATACAAGATGTTCTTTCTACTGAGATGGAGGCATCATCAGATTAGCAATCTGTTGTTTCAGAATCTGCAACCGTTCTTCGCGAGATGCCATCACTCTCCTCCTGTCCTCTTCCATCCCAGATTCTTCATTAAAAACGGGCATGGTTACCATTCGACGAGTAATTTCAACATCATGAGCTGCTACATACTCGTCTCTTTCCTGAGTTAGAGCACCAATTTGTTGGACTACAGTCTGATGCTCGGTAACTTCATTTTCCAATTCCTCTTGGAGACGAGCAATCTCCACTCTCAGCTCGGCAATCCTTCTCTCTTTTCTCTCAGCAGTTGAGATCACCGATTCCAACTTGGAATTATACTCAGCAGATTTAGTAGAATAGGCATGCAAGAGATTCTGGAAGTTCACTCTTTCAACTGCAGCTGTCTGAGCCATATGTTCAAAATCTGCTTGTACTAAGGGTTCTACTTCCCCCTTATTGAGCTCTTTATAGTTCTGTATTGAAGCTTCCAGCTCATTTAATATGTGGTCAAGGAAAGTGGCCTGGGGCTCGTCACCTTGCTCTTGGATGGCCTTTACTAAGAAAGAGGTCGGACCTCTAACCATATAAAAATCAACGTCTTCTTTGTCCATCATTCTATTGATCAAAGGCCCCAAGGACTTGAAGAAGCATTTGGTGAATGATTGGATGACAAGCTGATTAATCGCCAGAGCACCAGGAGTCGCAGCAACTCCTGTTGATGACGAGGCAGTAGGACGTTCAGTTTCTCGAACAGTAGGCTCTTTGAATAAGGGAACTAGAGTGGAGCTAGTTGCTCCTCCTGGTTGTTCTTCTGCAAAATTAAATATTGTCATTCTGTCTATCATTTGCTATTGTCAAAAAGAATCGAAAGTGAAAACAGTCTTACCTTGGTTCGATCCAGCAACAGGCCTATCATCTGTTGGAACAGATTCTAGCTGAGCAGAAGTAGCTTCAGACACTATTGCCTGACTACTTCCTGCTTCAGAGCCACAAGATAAATGGCGACTGCTACTAGCAATTGTCGTCGCCAGTACTATGTCCATACATGCTGGAGGAGCAGGAGAAGATCCGGGTTCTGTATGGATAAGAATAAAGATGTTAGCTATCAAGCTATTTATTAAAAGAAGATCGCTAATTTCATTACAATACCTTCGGGAGCAGCAACTGGAGTTTCCTCCAAATCCACTTCTTCATCAGCAATCTTCTCTGGAGATATCGGCACCTCAGCCTCCTTTTCAGGAGTCGGAGTGTCATCAATAGCTCGAGGAGATGTCTGGATCTCAACATTCTCTTCCGGATTTTGTGTCTCATCAGCAGCTTCTGATGAGGTGCTCTCCTCGTTCTCGCTGTCCTCGGGAGCCTCTTCACTAGCAGCAGCAGCGGCATGATCAGTTTCTTCTTGATAACCGAAGTCACAGTCATATAAAGCTTCGATCATCAAACGATCCTCTTCCTCGAGGGTTTCTCCCGGTGTATCAGGAAGTTGAGTAGTATCCATCATTGGTAAAGGGGATGGCAAAGCTTCATGCTCTGTCCCAGCAATATTTTCTCTAGGCTCTACGGCCTCATTTCTCTCTTCATTATGCTCAATCTCTTCCCTCCATTCTGGACTAGGAGTTTTCTGCCCAGACTCAGAAACAAGGGTAGGAGATGGTAGGGTGGTTCCAGCCGTGGCATTCATCACTACTGAAGATAAAATTTGCCTCGGAGGAGAAACTGTTATCTTCTGTCTTCTATGAGCCAGCTTCTCCCTTCTATGTAGAGGCCTCTCAGGGCTCTCTATGTTTACTACATCGGCTTGTTTCTGAACGGAAGTCGGTGTAGCGGCTTCATCTCGAGTGGACTCAGCCAATTGTCTGGATTGCGATCTGGTGGTAACCTTCTCTGAAGAATGTTCCAAGATCAATTTCTTCTTCATAGCAGGAGAAGAAGGCTCTTCTCTCCTTCTCTTCTTCTCTTTAACTGGAGACTTAACAACCTTCAGAGAAATTCTTAAAGGCTGGTTAACTTCCTCAGGGAAATTGACTTCCCTGGAAGCTTCTAAGGGATCGTCCATTGGCTCATGTTCTTCATCGTTATTTGGAGCCAATGTGTCAGTTGCTTTTCTCTTCAGACGATTTGATGTTGCAAAACTATCAACGAGGCTATAGTTTTCAGCAAATGTGTTAGCAGCTGTATAAAACTGTGAATAAGTATACAACATTCTTGGACCAGCATCAGTTCTATCGGGCATCGAGAACACAGTCTTTGTGTCTCGAGCATTATAGTAAGCCCAGGCCCGGGCACCATCAATCAAATAACCCTTTCCTTGTAGGTACGTAATGGTGTTACCTACATGAAACTGGTCATATCTAAACTGACGAGCGAAGCGGCTCGGCAGATAAGGTTCAAGAAAGCATTCTTCTTCAAATCTATATACTAGATAGGATGGCCTGATTGTCTTCAGCCATTCAAAAGATACCCGACCTATTGGTTGCCTCCCCAGGTCGATCAGATTTGCTGCCATGTGCTCATAGCCGGTTGGAGGGGGAGTGCAAAGAAAATTCCATCCTTTGCCGAGGTTCAGAGTTCTTCTGCAGTCCCTCAAACTAGTATATATCTATCTGCTCTGTGAGAATCTGCGTAGAAAACTGCCACCAACTGCTCCCATGGCAGGGTTCATCAAGGATGGATGATGCAAGAGCAACCATCCGAATAAGTAGGTGTAAGGTAACTCCAATCTGGGAAAGTTCACCTTATCACCTTGCACTTGATCATAGCATCAACATACAGACGAAGACCCACGTTTATACTGCAGGTCATCACTGAAAGTAAGTCCATCCGGTAGCCGAAGACTAACCGGACAGCTGCAAAAAGAATACCGCGATGAAAGCGGTCTACAGCACTTGCTCCAGGCACAACGAAGCGATGTAGCCAGTACGTCAAGAATCCTGCCAGCTGGGCTTGTTTGGACATGGACCTATAGCCCATTCTTATGAAGCTCTCCACGAATTCTCCAGCCTTAAGAGGAGGATATTGATGTTCATCCTCAACTCTGATATCCATCCTCTTATTTTCCTCCATCAGCTTTAGCACTTCACTATTACTGAGGGGTTGGAAAAAATCAGGATTGCAAGAGTCATGATCTTTTGTCTTTTTCTCAATAATGTGGTTGAGAAAAAGATAAGTCAACCTTTAGACGAATAGCACGTGCCAGAGGAGCCGCTCTGGTAATATAAAGAGCATATGTTATAATGGCACAAAAGCTCATCAAAGACTTCTACCATCTGTGGATTCTCTCGACGAAGTCTATCTAACTCGTCATTGGTTGGGACGTACTCCTCGTAAGGTAGATCACCCATTGGTAAATATGAGATGTACTTCATCTCATGTAGAGCCAAGCCCATCTCTCCAAGGGGCGTCATAAATGTCCCTGTCCGGTAGTTGTACCTCTCTGCCAGAGCCAAAAATAGATGAGGATTTGGAAAGAAGCCGTATACAGTGGCGTGTACCGCATGATACAGCTCAATTTCTCTGAGTTTATCTTTCAAACTGGACTAGTATCCAGTTAGCTATACAGCTCCATCTTTTGATGTCTGGGTTTACCAGACCTGTCAACCGGATGTCTTGATCCGGATATTTACCCTCTGCTTTGGCATACTCGTTGGCGAAAATTGGTGTCCTTACCGGTAGTAGCAAAGACGAGTTCTCGGGGGGAATGCAACCTGGTTTCAATCCCCTCAACAAAGTGCTGTGACGTTCGGAAGAACTGTAGAACATGTCCTTGTTGTTCGGACCTTTCTTAACACAGAACCTTCCGGTCCGTGCCTGTTGTAAAGGAGTGATGTCCCATTCCATTCTCCTTGGATGGCTCGCATGAGCATACCTTGCCAGAGGAAGACATCTTGCTAGGTCTGGTAACTTGATCAATTTCTCCTTCCATTGAAAAGTTCTCGATTCAACTCTAGGTCGTGGTTGAGAACTTTTATCAATAGCATCTCCGAAGAGGAACATAGGCTTCCTATGGGTGACAGCGTCAACTGATTGCAAAGGCTGTCCGTTTATCAGACTTAGTAGAGTCTCGTTATTTTGTGCTATTAAAATAGTCTGACGAGAAGACGGAAGGGCGTATTGTGGAAAGTTAACATGAGATAAATCTTCTTTGAAATTTGGTTCAGCTAAAGTTCCAACAAAAGTTTCATATTTAGGATCTTCTCTGGTGTCAACTGCATCAAATAGAAAAATCATAAATCAGTATAAATCAAAGTCAGCAATTTTGTCATCAGACTGCGCAACCATCAGATTGTGCAACCATCAGATTGCACAACCATCAGACTGCACAACCATCAGACTACGCAACCATCAGATTGCGTAACCATCAGATTGCACAACCGTCAGATTGCGCAACCATCAGATTGTGCTGATAAAGCTTGCACAAATCAGCCGATTGCGCTGACTTTTGCCAGCACAATTCAACTGATTGTGCAAGAAGATATTCTTCATAAAAATGAAGAATAACTAGTTCGTGCAACCGAGACCCTAAAGAGGGTGGCGCAGTATGATCACATCTCTAAAAAGAGATGGATTTTGAAGATCAGTGAAGTCGAAGAACCCTAAAGAGAGTTTTTTTCGATT
This sequence comes from Iris pallida, assembly GCA_029216955.1. Classification (NCBI taxonomy): domain Eukaryota; kingdom Viridiplantae; phylum Streptophyta; class Magnoliopsida; order Asparagales; family Iridaceae; genus Iris; species Iris pallida. The sequence continues at coordinate 24,205,613 of JANAVB010021796.1, forward strand.
GAGTCATCTACCTAGCAATGCGGGATGCGCAGTCTCATGTCGAGAAGGACGGGGCGCAACCCTAGCCGAAGACTCGGCGGGGGCCTTTCCCTTGGCAGCGGCGGAGGATCGCTTGGGGGCCATGGAGATCGATGAGGAGAATCGGGAAAGCTCAAGAAGTTTCTTTTTTGGAAATTCGAAAGCAAGTAAAGAATGACAGTGAGAGAATGGAGAACTATTTATAGTTTTTCAAAGGAGAACGGCCGCCTCAGATTGTGCCGAAAAAGTAGGGATCGACTCATCCGATTGCGCAGACAGCTCATGCGCAACTTAATTTAAAATTCAAAATTCAAAGTATTTCAAAATTTTGAATAAATTCAACTTTCGAAAACTTTGAAGGGGGTCTTATAGGTCCTAAAAAATCAAGTTGTACCCATCAACAAAGCCATAAAATCAAAAAATACAACTTCAAATGAACTGCACAGACATCAGATTGCGCATCATTCAGATTGCGCACACTAGATTGCGCACACTCTCGACTGCGCAAGCTGACGTGGCAATATCATCATTATCTGACATAATCAAATCTTCTGACAGCTGACAGCACGAAAAACGAGGAGACTGTTCGTTTATTGCATCGCACAACGCTCGAGGACAGCTGTACATGCAGCGCAATCCAGTGCCTGCGTAATCCAGCCCAGCGCAATCCATCTCAGCACAATCCGAAGTCAGTACAATTCATGTGGCACACTTCATCATGACAACTGACAAAAGTACACGTGGCATTCATGCCATCAATTGCTTGTTACGTGGCAACCGTCTTCACACGATCATACGCATTTCAATCAAATGATGCCATGTGTCCAAGACAGTTGGTCCATGACCAGACAATTGCCTGCGCAATCTGATGCTGCGCAATCCAGTTCCTGCACAATCCAACTTGCGCCATTCAGAATAACTAAAAATTAGTTATTTCCAGAACTCTATAAATAGAGTTTCAAGTCTTCATTAAAGGGGATCAGAGATAAAGTTCAGAAATATCAGAGAGTTCAGGAGTTCTTGCCCAAGTGCTGCCGCATTCTTCTGAGGCTTTTGCCTTCAACTTCAGAGGCTACCGTCTTCAAAGTTCACATCGTCCAAGAGATAAAGCAATCGTCTTCTAGATTGGATTCTTACAGTTGTACTTTCCCAGAATTCTTGTAATCTTTACAAAGTTTGTATCAATAAAGTTCAATACTTTTGTTTTTGAAAACAAGGATTTGTCGAATGACTTCATCCCTGAGTGGTGTATGGGGTAGCCTCGGGGATGTCGATTGATCGATTGAGGATTACGGGGTGCCGATGAGTCTATCAGCAAGCGACGAGTACACAAAGTCTTAGATTGAGAATCATTGAGTAAAAGTGTAGTCTTGAAGTTGGATAAGATGATTCGAACAAACTAGGAATGATGCACACAGGATTGTGATTGTACAAGTATAAAATAAAAAATGATTGAGTAGGTGAAACTGAATCGAAGAAAAGTTAAGGTGTAGCGAACGGATGACTTGATAGAGAAAATTGATATGAATCGTATACGAAAAGTTAGCACGATCGGATGATAGCGTGTATGGAAATGATTCGAATATTGAGAATGACTATTAGGAATTGGGATGGACGTTACTCGGTGACTTGTGTTAGCATAAGACAACATGAATGAGAAAAGATGTTGCTTGATGACTTAAGATATAGACGGATGGACATATGTGATTAAGGGTTTGAATGAATTGATCATGGAAATGGTTTGGGGATAATGATCGAATTTGATCTTAAATATTGAGGAGATTATCCAGTTCAGACAATAGCATTAGTCGTACGACTCGAAATTTATTGCAAATAAAGATCATCAGGTTACGCATATCATCGATGGTATTGAGGCGTATCAAAGATTGATATACGATAACTCGGGGGTACTCTGAGTTAGGGAATGATAATCGTGCAAAGTGTTATTGTTTTGATGGATGCTATACTTAGGATTTTGATTGAAATGAATGTTGGATAAAAATGATAGTGTCTTGATGGTTGCATTGATAACCACAACGTCGACAAATTTGTCTTACGTGAGCGTAACTCCAGCCTCGCACATGCGTCACGTCGGATTTGGGACGGTCGTTCCGCATGAGCACTGACATGGTGATTAATGTAGCGGGAATGATCGAACTCGAAAAATCAAGACGCGATAATTTGGATTGCTTCGACTTGTGGTTTGATCGAATGTGAATTCGAGGATTGGTTGGACTTGTGATAGATAATTAAGTAAACTTGAGGATTGAGTAGATCCAATCTGCGTATCGAGAATAAATTAGTCTAGACTCAAAATAAAAGTTACGTCCCGATGAGGATGATTACTCCGCGGGAGCATTGCATGGTGATTTTATGCCAACCGTGGATAATCAGACTCGCGTGAGATTGGGACGTAACATATTGTTAAGCTAGACGACCTTATGATCGATTACGTGAATTATGATAAACGACTTAGGAAATATAGAATAAGACTTATGGTCTAGCGACAAATCGTGTCATAGTGTGTTTGACATGGAAAGAATAGATAGGTAGATTGTATAAAACATGTTTGAAGAGATAGACAATATGAATCGTAAAATTGGATATGCGATAGCGATATGCAAGAGACTTGGTTAAGCAGAACTTGAAGTAGGGTGGCTTTACTAAATGACTCGGACCCCTTAGAATTGAACGTTGCGAGTGCGAATAGGTGAAATCTATGCTCGAAGTTTAGAAATCGGAGTAATGCAAGCTTTGATAGAAAATCTCGTACTATCAACTTTGGTTTGACCTTAGGATGGGGTTAGTGTTGATATTATTATTTGGGAACTATGATTCCAATACTGACGGATTAACTTTAGCCTAGAGAGATGGCCTAGAGGTAAGGCGAGACGTCCCCGTTTCAAGAGTTAGCCTTAGAAATCTTGAGGAATAATTAGTTTGGATATTGGTGTTGATGACTGGAATAATTCAAGGGTATGAAAATACTACTCATGAGCCTCGGCTGAAATGCATATATATCAGGGACGCTTGAATATGTGCATGATCTTGCTCGAGTGGAAATGACAGAATTCTCTATCACGACTCTTGGTTGAAATGTATGTATTTGGGGGACGCCTAAAATATGTACATGGTCCAACTAAGTGATACGTTGAATTCAAGTGAGACTGTAGGAATGAAACGGTCGAGGATTTCGAAATCATGTGTTCCAAAGAAAAGATTGATGGTAGTGCGAGCGTGGCTCGGATTAAAGAAACGCATAGGCGTAGTTTGCGAGAGTTATAGAATGTTGAGTAAAGTGATAAGTCGATGAATAAGTACTCAGTTAGTTTCGAGGACGAAACTTTTTCTGAGTGGTGTATGATGTAGTATCCCGTCCCGCTCAGTCAATAAGAGAAATCGGAACGCCGACGACGTTCGGACTTAGCCATGCAACGGCTTGCTCGAAGACCCACTCAGTCGAGGCGACTCCTCGCTCAGGTGGGTGGCTTCGGTGAACTTGCCTCAGCTTGGCCGCACTAATAAAATAAAAGTTTTCAAATACAAAAGTAGGTTTCATAATAAAATAGATGAATCCATATAGCTAAGGGAATAATTCTAAGTCAGGTCAATTGAGTTAGAACATGGAAAAAGGTCCCACGGTCGGCTTAGAAGTGCTGCACGATGGCTTTCAAAATTGACACTCGGTCCTTCGTCCCGTGGCTTGGGAGAAAAAAAAGTTGGCCTTCGCCACAAAGCTAAGAGTTAGCCTAAGTCATAGGCGTCGCCGCATAACGTTTGATAAAGCATGCACGGTCCCATCGTCCAAGGCTTGACATAGCTTTGCTCGTCCCACGGGTTAAGTTGCATTGCATGACTTGTGGCATAAGTCTAGGCACCCAAATAGCTCGGTTGTTCAAAGTCGAACGTGTGCACGGCACGTTCCTGCAATGCGAGGCTCGATGCAGCCTTCGCTTGTTAAGTTGTCGCACGATTACGTTAGACAAAGTTATGTTAGGCTATCGGAATAGTAGCAAGCACGGTCCCACGAGTTCAACGGCTGAGTATAGCCATGAAGTCCTACAGTCTCAAAGCTAGTCATATGGAGTATGAGTTGGGCGGTAGTGTCGCATAGAACATAAGTTGACTTAAGGCAAGAATGTCATAGACTTAGTGTTTTATTACATAAGCCACGGTTGATTCAAATGGAGTTTGGAAAAAGGGCTATTAAATAGGCGTTCCTGAGTTGAGTAAAATGATAGGGCAACAAGGAAGAATGCTCGTGACCATGGGTCGTCGAGACGGTCTCAAATGTTAGAAGTCTTGAACTTGCTCCTGAAAAGATGGCAACATTGGAAGAAGAATGACAGTGTGAGACGTCAGTTCGAGTCGAGTCTTGCATGGTCATGGACAACTTGTCGATAAGGGCGATGGTTCCTCGAGCAGCAACCTGGGGCCACGATACCGACTCGGCCTAGGAGGAAACAGGGTATAGTCGTGCAAGGATAATAGCACAGGTTAAGCGGGGACTTACAACGGGGCTAGCTACTTGCATTGAAAGGACCCCGATTAATAAAACTATACGTCCAGGATAGCTTCTGATGCTAGTGACCTTTCATATAGATGGGTCGGCATGGACGTCAATCCGCAGGTGTGCCTTTGGATTGAGTCGAGTTGAATAGGTAAACGATCAGAAGACAATGTTTGGGCCTGGCTGCAACGTAGACATCGTGCTTCGGTACGGGATGGACGGCAGGATAGCTTCTGATGCTAGTGACATCGTGCTTCGGTACGGGATGGCTGCAACTATACGTACAGGATAGCTTCTGATGCTAGTGACCTTTCATATAGATGGGTCGGCATGGACGGCAATCCGCAGGTATGCCTTTGGATTGAGTCGAGTTGAATAGGTAAACGATCAGAAGATAATGTTTGGGCCTGGCTGCAACGTAGACATCGTGCTTCGGTACGGGATGTGGTGTCGAGTCTTAAGTTGTTGGCATAGAGTTGCGTAAGTTTGATTTGAGTTATTGCGAGTAAGTCAGGAATCTCCGCAAGGAAAAGTTGGTTAGGTGACACTAAGTTCACGAGTCTTAATTTGGTCAGTTGGTGATTAAAGCAGCAAGGGCCGCGAGACGACAATATGGCTAAGTCATACTGAGTTGTGAGGCACGGCCTCAATATGGACACACGGATAGGTCTCATGATACGGCCACATTAACGGCACAATGGACTTATAGCACGGTCACATGGAAATTGGGTACTATCGTGTAGTTGCGTCTCTAAGTATGGGCCGAAAGGCAAACACGACTTGATAAGTTGACATTGTTAAGGCACGGAATGGTCTAGAGACACAAAATAGGCCGAGAGTCTATGTCCTAAAACTGATCCTAAGGCAAGAGTCGAAAGACAATCGCAAAAGGATTATGTTGCACAAAGTAAATGAACGTGTTGGTTTTGTATGGGTGGGCGAGGTGCTCACACCACCAGTACAGTTGAGTACTGACACCCACACAGTTTTCATGTGCAGGAACAGATAGAAGCTCGTTGGCGCGAAGCTCGCTTGGATGCGTCGAGGCATGTAGTTCCTTGGTGTTTCGAGGTGCACGACCGTATGGAGTATGGACTTATACGGGACATAATGTATGGACATCTCCTATCTAAAGCTTCCGCTGGCCTACTCAAATTGTATTGAGAGATGAGAGAGATCAGAGTGACTTGTAATGTGAGAAGAGTGAGCTTGAGTGATTGTAATCTTGGCCTTGCACCATATTGTAATATTTGTTTCAATATTAATAAAAGTGTATTTTGTATGACTTATGTTTTGCTTCAAAATTATGCTACTGTATCAATGTTTCCGCTTGGGACTTCTGTGTAACGACCCTGTCGCTTAGCCTGTAATCGGCCGTTATGGAACCCGCCTTGCGTGAGCACAATCTAGGCTCACGCGGCATCACGCCTTAGCGAGGACGATCACTCCTACGGGAGCGGGACGTGACAGGATGCACTTGAGGTTGCAAGATTTCAAAACGGTAAACGAATATAACTCTGCAATGTTCAAAATTTTGTCTCAAATGAGATTGTACGAAGATAACATTACTAAAGAAGATATGTTGGAAAAGACATTCACTACATTCCATACCACGAACATGCTCCTGCAGCAGCAGTACCTTAGAAAAGGTTTTAAAAAATATTCTCAATTGATCTCATGCCTACTTGTTGCTGAACAAAATAATGAGCTCCTAATAAAAACCATAACTCCCACCCTCCTGTATCACAGCCATTCCCTGAAGCGAATGCAAATAACTATAGACAAGGACGTGGTCGCGGTCATGGTCTCGATCGCGGCTGTGGTCATGGTCGTAGTTATAGTCATGGTAAAACTCGAGACCATGGTGGTCCTGATTATCATGCCTTCAATAGGAAGGTTGGGCCATACCACTTAAAGTGGAACAACAATGACAGAAAACAAAAAGGAAAGGGTGTGAAAATAGATTCTCCGAAGAATTATGAAGAGGCTTGCTATAGGTATGGAGCAAAAGGGCATTGGTCTTGTACCTGTCGTACACCAAAGCACCTAATTGACCTTTACCAAACATCTATCAAGGGTAAAGGAAAAGAGAAATAAATCAATTTTGCAGATTTTAGTAAAATTATTGAAGATAAAAATGATCCAATAGAATTTACTCATTTAGATGTTGATGATTTATTAAACGAGCCAAGTGAAGGAATTAATGGGATTAAGTTTTGGGGTGATGATGCTAATGATGGCAAAGGAATGAACAAGAATGATTGTGTTGGGATTTAGACTATTGAACTTTACTTTCCTAAGTTTAATTTTAGTTCAATGCTTGTATTCTCATGTTTCTAAGTCTTGGTCATTATAATATCGAATTAATAAATTAAGTTTTATAAAGTTTCTTACTTCATTTATTTTTTGTTTATAGAAATATGAAAAATAATGATGTAGTGAACATGTGTAATAGCCGTACTCCATAAAATATTTTTATTTTAAATATTTATGCCCTAATTAATTTCCTAATAATAATATTAATAACAAATGATAATAATAATAATGGTATTAATTAAAATTCTTTTATATAAATTTTGCATTTTAACCCTAGATAAAATTTTGCAATTTCTTTTAAAGATTGTGCTACCTCATGGGCCATGTGGCACACCATGGAGGCTAGGTGGCAACTTCCTAGGCATGTGGCACTAGTTAGTGCCACATGGCTAGGGTGCATGGAGAGGGGGTCCATTTAAGTGCCACCTCAATATCTCTCTTCTTTATTTCTTCTCCTCCTCCCTCTATTCTCTCCATTCCTTTTCCCCCTCCTCGCATCTCCTCCATACCATCTCCCCATTCCTCCTTCCTACTGCTGCTCCTACTGCTACTACTGCTGCTGTTACTGCTACTGTGCTGCTACTGCTGCCGCGGCTGCCGCTGCCGCCGACCGCCAGCCACCCCCTTCGAACACCACCTCCTCCTTCTTCTCCTCCTCTTCCACTCTCTTAAACCTAGGTAAATGCTCTCTTTTCCTTCCTATTCTCTTTTAATTTCAAAACCTAGGTCAAATTTTGTTAATGGGTTTCATTTTGGGATTTATGGTTTAGATTCCGAAATTTGGAAGAATTGAAATCAAACCTAGGTACATTCCAAGGAATCAAGGCAAGTCCTCTTTCCTCTCCTTTGGACATTCTCATTTTGGACATTTTTAATTCATCAAGAGTTCCTATTAAATTGTTTAATTCTGAAATTTATAAATCCTAAAATTAAAGTGACTCTATGAAGATGAAGAGTTGTCTAAGGATAAAATTAATGCATGTATTTTTGTATTGACACAATACGTGGGATACGGAAATAGACACTTTGGTTAATCTATATATATATATATATATATATATATATATATATATATATATATATATATATAAAATATATATATATATATATATATATATATATATATATATATATATATATATATATATATATATATATATATATATATATATGGAGGATGCGGTCTCGTAGGGGACGAGTGGCAGCCCCCTTGCTCACCGCTCCCCCTCCCCTCCTCCTCGTGTGGCCGGTCGGATGGCCCGTCTGGCCGGTTGGCCTGCTGGGGCTTGCCGCGCCACCTACTTCTCCCCTACCCCGGTGGTCTCCTCTCCTCCCGCCGGCCGGGCTCCTTCGGATGGACAACAGTCGGCCAGTGCGGCTTCCCCCTCCCTCCTTCCCCCTCCCTCCTTGGCTCCATCGCCATCCTCGGCGTACTCGGTTGCTATACTATGTTATGCTCAAGGCTTTAGAGGAGAAGTAGCAATGAAGAAGGAAATGAAGAGGTGCGTGATAGTAGGGGTTTTATAATGAGCTTATACTTGCTTATGCTTCTTCCACAACATAGATCGATAGACTCTAGCAAATCTGTACCGAGCACCCAACGACGCACCTTGTCACGCCCCAGAACCAGAACACTGGAGAGCGGGGGAATGACTCAGCCAGCTACGTATTACGGGTAGATGAATACCGTATAATACGATCAATGCTGTCTAAAGACGAGGGGGTGCATAATACATGAAAGTCTTACTATGGTCACTTCACATCTATTGTCTCAATCATTCGAACAAGAAACAGTAATAGAGAACATGTAAGATAAAGCAGTAAGGCGTCCCAAATGCTCTGTCAAAATGTTCTTGATATCTGGCTTTACAAAACATAGCCAGATTGATGTAGCAAAAGTATACACAATTGTTATCAGCTGCAGCCTGACTTTAGTTACAATTATGTAAAAAGTAAGTACAAGACAATTCGACTAACATGTCGGTGCCAAACGGCAAGGTATAAAGTAGATAACAAAACGAGCGGGGAAGTAAGAAACCCACTCGAGTCCTCCTGCGATCATCCCTCTAGTGTTGACCATCTTGGAGGTAGAAGTAAGCTGGATCCTCGGGAACCGGCTCTAAATCTGGTCATGCAAAACCAGAGAGGTTAGACCTCTAATGGCAAGTACCACAAGGGAGCACGACATGAGAACTAAAACCAGTAATGAGAAATAAAATAATAGATCTCTGCTTTCCACTGGGATTCACATCACATCATGACACTTCGAACCAACCTCCCAACCAAACAAGGACAGAAGTTGGCCCGTCATGTCCTGACATTCTGATCATCCCAGTTAGGTAACAGAGTAGGTACAGTGCACAAACAAATCATCTTGAACGGTCAATCAAATCCTACGGCTTGCTATTTTGAGTCCCAAGTTATCCTGGAATTTATGCAATAGGGATTCCTCAGTTCTTACTATGTGCGAGCAAGGCTAGTATATCCAATCAATCAATTGCGCCAATCATGTAATTAGACGAGTCCCAGCGGGACGCCCGCCGTAAATATAGCATGTACAATAATATAAGCAGATACTGTTCCCTGTCCGTGTGACAGATTTACAGTATCTGTGGGAACCAGCCGGCCCGTCGGGCACTTAATAGTCCCAAGGGGGCTGCCATGTAAGAACTCGGGAATCCATTCTCTCTATGCCATCATTATTTTATTTAACTTAATAGTCTCTACGTTGAGTGAAGTTCCATGCCGTGGATCATGGTCATTCAAATGAGTACTTTCGTACGGGATACGATATGCGCAACTCTACAACGATACCCGTGCGGCTAGGTTGTAGATTTTACATAGCGTGGTGCAACAATCAAATCTGACCACGGAGTAATCATGCCTTGACCATAAAGTACACATGCTGTTTTTGTAAAATAAATAAATAATTTGAAGCCTGCATGTGCCTGTATGCCAATATTCGGGATTGGCTAATCGAGTACAATAGTTCATTACATGAACGTGTCTCATTCATTTCATTCAATAAGACGACTAGCCAGTCTCTTAGTTCCAACTAGGAACGCATGATCAATTTTTGTCAAGATAACCATTATCATCAATGGTGACAAGGCATGAAAGTCAAATAGTATTCAGTGGAGTCGAGTCTACGACTCTCAGGGTTTAATTCCAGTCAATCGGGGTATCTATAGCTCAATTCACGACACATGGTACATCTCATATAACAATCTATATTTAACAGAAATATCAACATATCATGTTTATATCAAGTTTATGCAAAAAGGCGTAAGGATATAAAATGGACGTTAAATATCTAATAAGATATCAATATATAGGGCTATAGAAGATCCAGGGTAAGCAGGCTACTCTCATGTCAGCCTACGCTCATGTCAGCGTACGCTCATGTCAAGCTACGCTCAAGCCAGCGTACGCTCGGGTCATGCTACGCTCAGGTCAAGCTAGCGTATGCAAGTCATACGCTTCCAAAAGGCAGCATATGCAAGACACACGCTACCTAAAAAGGCAGCGTATGGACTCCATACTGCGCTGCGCTAAAGAGCGCGCACAGCTCAGTGACGCAAGCTAAAAAGCTAGCATACACTGCTCACTGTCTTCTCCAAACAGCAAGAACTCCATGGTTGCACCCCAAGGCTTCAAAAGTCCATAACTTGGTCAAAACAAGTCCAAATCCAACTTTTCAAAGGTCAAAATTGGGTAGAATAAACTTCTCTACAACATGGAACCATCAATACTTGAAAGCAAAGAAGTTTGATAGATCAAAACCACCAAACCCCAAAAATAACTCATTTCTAGATCTACAAAAATTAAGACTTCGAAATGAAAAATGCCAAGTTCTAAACTCTCTTAGGATCTTGCGAGAAAGATAAATGAACTACAAAAACATGGGTTCTCATGGGGAGCAAGTTGTACTTGCCTACGGTTTGGTAGGTGGAGAGAGTAATGAAGAAGAAGAAGAGTAATGGTGAGAATGTGAGTTTATGAGGAGAGAGAAAGAGAGGGTGGCTTTAAATAGAAAAGGGGGTGGTAGGTGGAAGTTGGGCTGGGTCCAATGGGTCGGGTTGTAGGGGATCCAACCAAAGCCAACCCGAACCCAAATAAGCAAGATTAAGACAGGGAATAAAAGCAGGAAATAAAGTACAAAAATAAAATTACAGAAATATAATTGCAGGAAATAAATTAACATAAAAATTTAAAGAGCAGATTAACTGATTAACATAAAATTAAAGGAATTTAAATACAGAATAATACATGATAAATATTAAATAAATACATGATAAATACTAAATAAATACACATGAGTTGCACATGTATAAATATACGCATTCTGGGAACGGGGAGTGACATCTCTACCCTCCTTAGAAAAATTCTGTCCTCGGAATTTCAAATCCAAGCAGGATAGAAACATCGAGGCTAAACTAATCTAAGTACAAGCAATTCAATGAAGCAATCATTTTACAATGTCCATAGCAAGTAACATATCTATACTTAACAATCTACGATATTAAGCAATTCTACCCATAAGGTGATAAGCATGAGGAATCAAGACAATCAAGGTACACAAAAAAAAGATATACCTTGTGAGTCAAACAGGTGTGGATACCGTGATCGGATATCATCCTCACGTTCCCACGTTGACTCTCCCAAAGAGTGATGACCCCAAGCAACCCGGACAAGGTTAATTGTTCGGTTCTTGAGTATCTTCTCTCTTCGATCCAAGATGGACACAGGCTGTTCCTCGTAAGACAGGTTGGTACCAACAACCAGTTCCGAATGATCGAGGATATGGCTGGGGTCCGATACATACCTTCGCAATTGAGATACATGAAACACGTCATGCACCTCTCGTAACGAAGGTGGAAGGGACAAACGATAAGCAACATCGCCTACCCTATCAAGAATAACAAATGGGCCTACGTATCGTGGGCTCAACTTCCTGCGAACGCCAAATCTAATGACCCCACGGGTAGGTGAGATCCGCAAGAACACGTGGTCCCCAACAGAAAACTCTAGCGGCCTACGATGCTGGTCCGCCCAATGACGATGCTGATCCTGCGCAACACGAAGTCTCTCTCTAATTCCCTTAATCACTTCAACCGTCTGGATAATCATTTCTGGGCCTAGCATCTTCCTCTCCCCGATATCATCCCATACAAGCGGCGACCTACACTTCTTACCATATAGTGCTTCAAATGGTGCCATCTGGATACTGGCTTGATAACTATTGTTGTATGAGAACTCAACTAAGTGCAGGTGGCTCTCCCAAGATCCTCCAAAATCTAGGGTACAAGCTCGCAACATATCTTCCAAAGTCTGAATTGTCCTTTCCGATTGGCCGTCCGTCTGTGGATGGTAAGCCGTGCTAAATCGTAACTTGGTACCCAGACTATGATGTAAGCTCTTCCAGAAATACGACGTGAAACGGGTATCTCTGTTTGACACAATACTAACAGGGACTCCATACTGCCTGACTATCTGTTGCATGTACAACTCTGCCAACTTTTCTGTAGATTGCCCTACTCTGAAAGGAAGAAAATGTGCTACCTTTGTTAGTCGGTCCACTATCACCCAAATAGCATCTTTACCACTTGGTGATCTCGGTAAACCGGTCACAAAGTCCATCGTAATGTGTTCCCACTTCCATTCCGGGATGGGAAACGGTTGCAATAATCCAGCTGGCCTCTGCTGTTCTGCCTTTACTTGCTGACATATCAAGCAACGGGAAACAAACCTAGCTATCTCCCTCTTCATCCCATTCCACCAGAAGTGCTGCTTGATATCTTGGTACATCTTGGTCCCTCCAGGATGTATAGAATACTGGGAACTGTGAGCTTCTGCCATAACTTCCTGTCTGATATCTCCACTAGGCACACATAGACGTGATCCAAACCTAAGTGTACCGTCTCCGTGGATTTGCATCTCCTTTCTGAGCCCTGACTCACATTTTGCCCTAAGCTTCTGAATCCTTGGGTCTTGTGCCTGAGCTGCCTTGATCCTGTCTACCAAGTCAGATTGGACTTGTAGACTTACCAGAACTCCTACATTGTTAGGAAGTATAACTTCTATGCCCATCTCCTGAAGGTCTTCTAAGATATGCCTCTGTGTTGTCAACATAAATGCGCCGTCCCTTCTGCTGAGAGCGTCTGCTACCACATTAGCCTTGTCTGGATGATACTGAAGCTCCACGTCATAATCCTTGATCAGCTCTAACCATCTTCTCTGCCTCATGTTCAACTCCTTCTGAGTAAAGATGTACTTCAGACTCTTGTGGTCTGTGTACATCTCCACTCGGTCACCATATAAGTAATGCCTCCAAAGCTTCAAAGCAAACACTACTGCTGCTAACTCCAAATCATGAGTTGGATAATTCTTCTCGTGGTCCCGAAGCTGCCTAGATGCATACGCTATCACCTTCCCATGCTGCATAAGGACACATCCAAGTCCTTTACCTGACGCATCACAATATACAGTAAAACCTCTGGGTCCAACTGGCAATGTAAGAATGGGCGCTGATATCAACTTCTGCTTCAGATTCTCAAATGATGCCTGGCATTCTGCCGACCAGACGAATGGTACATCCTTCCGTGTCAAGCGGGTCATGGGTGCTGAAAGTCTTGCAAAATCTGACACAAACCTTCGGTAATATCCTGCCAATCCCAAGAAACTCCGTACATCAGCTACGGTCTTGGGTACTGGCCAACTCTCTACTGCTTCTACCTTCTTGGGATCTACTGCTACTCCAGCTCCTGATATGATATGACCCAAGAATGAAATGTGATCCATCCAGAACTCACACTTGCTGAGCTTGGCATACAACTGGTTCTCTCTCAGAACCTGCAATACTTTTCTGAGGTGGTCTTCATGCTCCTCTTCACTAGCAGAGTATACAAGAATGTCGTCGAGAAATACCACGACAAACTGATCTAAGTACGGCATAAAGATACGGTTCATCAAATCCATGAATATAGCTGGAGCATTGATCAAACCAAACGGTATTACCAAGAATTCATAATGCCCATACTTCGACCTGAATGCTGTCTTGGGAATGTCTTCCTTTCGAACCCTCACTTGATGGTACCCTGAACGAAGATCTATCTTGGAGAAAACTGTAGCTATGCTCAACTGATCAAACAAGTCGTCGATCCTTGGTAATGGGTACTTGTTCCTTACTGTTGCCGCGTTAAGCTTCCTGTAGTCGATACACAATCTGGATGATCCATCCTTTTTCCCCATAAGTACCACTGGTGCTGCCCATGGCGATATGCTAGCTTGGATAAACTTCTTCTCCTTCAGTTCCTCTATGTGCTGATACACCTTGGCCTGCTCCGAATCCGCCATTCTGTAAACTCGATCTGATATCGGTTTAGTTCCTGGTGCCAATTCTATGCTGAACTCAATATCTCTAACCGGTGGTAGACCTGGAAGTTCTTCGGGAAATACGTCTAGGAATTCTTCAACTACCTTCGGGATCTGAACTTCTTCCATTGCCGCTACTACTCCCTGCTCCTGCTGAGTTGCCTCTGACCTGACTAAGGTGAACCTCTTCATGCTGGGAATATCAAAAGATACACTCCCACTACGACAATCTATTGTCGCATGACTGTCTTTCAGTCAGTCCATGCCTAAGATAACGTCGAAATTTCCAACAGGAAATTCTATCAACTGGGCGGGTAAGGAATGCCCACAAACTACAACACTACACGCTAGAATAACTCTACTAACTCCTACGAGCCCATTACCAGTGAGTATATTCAACCTCCCTGGCAATGCCTCGAACTCTATTTCTAGCCGCGTCGCAAATTGTGCAGATATAAATGAGTGTGATGCTCCCGAATCAAACAATGCTACTGCGGGATATGAGGCGACGAGAATGTTACCTGCCACAACATCTCCCGATGCTAATGCCTCCTCCAAGGACAGTGTGAATGCCTGCCCTCGACCTCCTTGTTGGTTCCCATGTTGTGGCCTAGCCTGGTACTGCTGCTGGCCCCTGCCTTGATGATGCTGGGGCGGTCTATACTGGTGTTGCTGCATCGGCGGTCCCTGCTGTCAATACATCTGAGCCTGCGGACGTTGTGCCAACGGCCTTACTGCCACTGCTGGTCCTCGATACTGCCCTGCCCCTGGTGCTGGCAGAGCAGGAAACTGCTGCCCTGGTCCTCCTGTCACGCCCCAGATCCAGAATACTGGAGAGCGGGGGCAGACACAGCCAGCTACGTATATTGAAATAGAATACATCTCAACTATACGGTCACGGCTGTCTGGATATGAGGGTTTACTACAAGCCAGCAGTCTCTTAATGTCAAGCCTATTGTCTCAATCTCAAGCAATTAACAGAGTTACAAGATGTTAGAGCATCAAATATATATATATAAGGCGTCCCAAATATTACATATTGGATGATCATGAAGCTAGTCGTACAAAATGATAGGACTAGCAAGAGTTCAGTCGTACATGATCAACCCTAGGATTTGTTAATCATGTTTACAGCCCGTAGGCAGACAGTAAGTAAATGTGCATCGAGCTAACAGATGCTCGTCGGCTAAACGCCTCAAAAGAATGAATTTACATATAAGTGGGTGAAGACAAAAAAAAAAGAAAACCCACTCGTAGCCCGGGTTCCGTCTAGTGTTCACCATTGGGCTGGAAGCTTGGTAGATCCTCGGGAGCTGCTCCGAAATCTGGCCACACAAAACCAGCTGGGTCAAACCCCAGAAAGAGCAAGTGCCACAAAGGAGGCCACAAATAAGAACAAAAGCCAGCATATCAGAACATAAGAAATAAAGGAAGTACAAGTAATAAAAATACACAGAGCGATAAACGACTAGGGATGTAGAACCATTCCGGGAGCCAGGTTACAATCCTTAAACCAAACAAGGACCGGGATTGTACCCCTTCGCCTGAGTAGTTCACTGTCTCTACCCATTTATCGTTAGGGATAAGTAAAACAATCATGATCAAGAGTTCCAGGTGCAGGGGCTAGACAAAACTTAAACGGGGCTGGACACCATTCATCCACAATCGGCCAAGCAAGTACTACGGCTTACTACTTTAACTAACTAGGGTTATCACAAGCCTAATTACTAACAAGATGCAAGTGAGAAACTCCCAGTCCCAAGCCCTGCAGACCATCCAGTTATCCTTCCGCGGGTTGAGAGTATAGGTGGGTACATCGCCCGGGAGACAAATGTACCCTTAGGTGACTTAGAGGTGCAACACATGACAGTGTGCTGGAAATGTGCTCTACTCATCGGCAAGCTACAAATCCATTAATGCCTCCAGATAACGAGACTGCCTGTGACCGGGAATTCTCCATGTTCTAATTTGGTCTACTCATTACCTAGTCCAATTTTAGTGTGAGTCCCTTGCCGTGGTACCCAGGGGATCACGTCCTAGGCATGATGCAAGACTGGACAAGTAGCTTAAGCAAGCACAGGATGCACACCCACGGTGTCATGTCAAGTAGCAAGTCAGGTGAGCCTACCGCAGTAGCCCAAATTATCAATTCATCAGGTCATGGTCTCTTGTCGAGTTACATGTTGCCAAGTCATGTTCAAGTCATCAGGTCGGTTTACAAGTTGCAGGTTGAAGAAAAATAACAAGTCACAAAAACTCCAATTTGTGTCCAAGCATGTCAAGCCCAATCAAGTGATGTAGTGGACATTAAACATCAAAAGCTCCAATAAAATCAAATGGAGAATCCCAGAGAAAACATTAAGATCACGGGGGAGTAAGGCAAACAGAAGAGCGCGCGCGTAAGGCCTTGGGCGGCTCGCGTAAGGGAACAGGGGCAAGCGCGCAATGGAACGGGAGAGGGACCCACATGCAAAATGGCGGCTGAAACAAGGGGGGCCACACGCGCAGAGCGCGCGCGTAAGGCAGCGAGAAAAGAGGGGGGGCCACGCACGTGGTCGTGCGTAGAGGAGGTGCTGCTCCCGCGCACAACAAAAAAAGGGGAGGGCCCCACGCTGGCGCCAGCAGCTGGGAACGGGAGAGGGCCCCACACGCGCAGAGCGCACGCGCGTAATGCAGCGAGAAAAGGGGCCCACTGCTTGCGTAGAGGCTGCGCGGCTGCCGCGTAGAGCTAGGGGCCCGCTGCTTGCGTAGAGGCTGCGCGGCTGCCGCGTAGAGCTAGGGGCCCGCTGCTTGCGTAGAGGCTGCGCAGAGGGGAAAAGGAGGAGGGGGCGCCCCCCACACGCGCAGAGCCGCTCGCGTAAAGCGCTGGCCGCTGGCAGCACGCGTAGCGGCTGCAACCGCATGGCGTAACACCACTGGTGTTGCCAACAAAGGGAAAGGAGGAGTTCTTCTCCTACCTCTAGCTGAGAGGAAGAACCCAACCCCTAAAACTTGCAAAATCCATAACTTTCTCATTTTAAAACGAAATCAGATTTCGTAAAGACTAAAGTTGTATAAAACTTAATTCTCCACAACATAAAAACCTCAAAAAACCATCCAAATCAAAGTTTATTAAATGAATTTCAAGGAAAACCGAGATTAATGAAAAGTTAGATCTAGAGAGATCCATGCTTCAAATCAAGAAGTTCCAAGTTCTAATATTGTTCTAAACTAGCTAAACAAACTTTCGAACAAGAAGAATCATGGTTTCTTTTCTTTTGATGGCAAGATGCACTTGCCTATGGTGGAGTTAAAGGGTTTTAAGAGGAAGAAGAAGAAGAGGATGCTGGTGGTGTTGATGTTAATGAAGAGAGAGAATGGTAGGTAAGGTTATTAATGGGTGGTGGTGTGGTGGAGGTAAGGGATAGTGTAGGTTAAAGTGATCCATAGCAATTCCGACCAAAGCAAGCCAGGCCGAACCCTCCAAGGGCCCATCTCCTATGAAATAATAATAATAATAATAATAATAAAAAATTAAACCCAAATCCGTAATGCAACCCAATAAGTTAATAAAGTCGGCCCAAGGCCAAATACGGGAAATACAGGAAAATAATTACCAGAAAATTCAAGAAAATTCCAAATGCGCACAGGAATACGAAATACGGGAACCGAAGGTGACAACTCTACCCACCTTAAAGGAATTCCGTCCTCGGAATTAAATCAAGGAGTTAGAGATTGCCACGACAAGCTACACTAACCACAGACAGACTAAGCAGGCAATCATACAATCATACATTCAAGCAAGGATGGAGAAGGCGTAAGGCACAAGGAAGACATTATACCTTACGAGTCAAACAGGTAGGGATATCGCGATCGGATGTCGTCCTCACGCTCCCATGTTGACTCACCCAGAGAGTGATGACCCCAAGCAACACGGACTAAGTTAATAGTCTTGTTCTTGAGCGTCTTTTCTCTCCGGTCCAATATAGACACGGGCCTCTCCTCATACGAAAGGTTGGTACCAACAACCAATTCCGAATGATCTAGGATATGGCTCGGGTCCGGGATGTACCGTCTTAATTGGGACACATGGAATACATCATGTACCTCACTTAGCGACGGCGGAAGAGCGAGACGATAGGATACATCACCTACTCGCTCTAGAATATCGAACGGCCCTATATACCTAGGACTAAGCTTTCCCCGTACGCCAAAACGAATGACGCCACGGGTAGGCGAGATCCTAAGGAATACATGGTCGCCGACGGCAAATTCTAAGGGACGCCGATGAGCATCGGCCCAATGGCGCTGGCGATCCTGAGCAACTCGGAGGTGTTCTCTGACTTTCCTGACCACTTCAACCGTCTGAGAAATCAGTTCTGGACCGAGCATCTGCCTCTCTCCAACATCGTCCCATGCTAACGGAGATCTGCACTTCCTGCCATACAGAGCCTCGAAGGGAGCCATCTGGATACTGGCCTGGAAACTATTGTTGTACGAGAATTCCACCAGGTGCAGGTGATCCTCCCACGAACCACCGAAGTCAAGAGTACATGACCGTAACATATCTTCGAGAGTTTGTATAGTACGTTCTGACTGCCCATCTGTTTGCGGGTGATACGCTGAGCTGAACTTGAGACGAGTCCCCAAACTTTGATGAAGACTGCGCCAGAAGTGCGATGTAAATCTCGTATCCCTGTCTGATACTATGCTGACTGGCACTCCGTGAAGTCTGACAATCTGCCTGAGATACATCTCTGCTAGCTGTGCCGTCGACTGTCCAACTCTAAATGGAAGAAAGTGTGCCACCTTGGTAAGCCTGTCCACAATAACCCAAATAGCATCTCTGCCTGCCGGAGACCTGGGTAATCCAGTCACGAAATCCATGGTTATGTGTTCCCATTTCCATTCTGGGATCGGTAAAGGTTGAAGAAGTCCAGCTGGCCTCTGATGTTCAGCCTTGACCTGTTGGCAAACCAAACATCGAGAGACATACCGGGCTATCTCCCTCTTCATACCATTCCACCAAAAGTGCTGACGAATATCTCTGTACATCTTCGTGCCGCCTGGGTGAATGGAGTACTGCGAACTGTGAGCCTCTGCCATGACTTCCTGTCTGATATCTCCACTGGGTACACAAAGACGCGAGCCGTGTCGAAGTGTACCATCTTTATGAATACATAACTCTGGCCTTCTTCCCGCTTCGCACTCAGCTCTGAGCCGCTGAATCTTGGAATCTGTTAACTGTGTTGTCCGGATCCTCTCCACTATGGTGGACTGAATCTGCAAGCTAGCCATCATGGCCACATTGGAAGGGAGGACAACTTCAATTCCCATCTTCTGAAGATCTGCCAATAGATCTGGTTGTGCCGTCAGGAAATAAACTCCGGCTCTCCTGCTCAATGCATCTGCTACCACGTTGGCCTTCCCTGGGTGATACTGCAAGTTCACATCATAGTCCACAAGTAGCTCGAGCCATCTTCTCTGCCGCATATTAAGATCTTTCTGGGTGAAAACATATTTCAGGCTCTTGTGGTCAGTGAATATCTCCACTCTGTCTCCGTACAAATAGTGTCTCCAAAGCTTCAGAGCAAACACTACCGCGGCCAATTCCAAGTCGTGGGTCGGGTAATTCTTCTCATGATCACGAAGTTGACGTGATGCATAAGCAATTACCTTCCCATGCTGCATCAAGACACATCCCAATCCTCTGCCTGAAGCGTCGCAATAAACTGTGAATCCTCCGGTCCCATCTGGAAGTGTGAGAATGGGAGCCGTAATCAAACCTCGCTTCAACTTCTCAAATGATTCCTGACACTCTGCTGTCCAAACAAACGGCACATCTTTGCGGGTCAACTGGGTCATCGGCGCTGAAATCCTTGCAAAATCTGAGACGAACCGCCGGTAGTAGCCGGCCAATCCTAGAAAGCTGCGAACCTCTGCCACTGAACTGGGTACTGGCCATGACTCGATAGCCACAATCTTCTGGGGATCCACTTCCACTCCTCCTCTGGTAATGATGTGACCCAAGTACGAAATGCGATCGAGCCAGAACTCGCATTTACTGAACTTGGCGTACAACTGGTGCTCTCTGAGAATCTGGAGAACAACTCTGAGATGCTGCTCATGCTCTGCTTCACTCTTGCTGTAGACCAGGATGTCATCAAGGAACACTATCACAAACTGATCCAAGTAAGGCATGAAAATACGGTTCATGAGATCCATGAACACTGCCGGCGCATTGGTTGCTCCAAAGGGCATAACTAGAAACTCCCAATGCCCGTACCTAGATCTGAACGCCGTTTTCGGGATGTCCTGCTCTCTAACTCTGATCTGGTGGTATCCTGACCGCAAGTCTATCTTCGAGAAAACTGAAGCCCCTTTGAGTTGATCAAACAAGTCATCTATCCTCGGGAGAGGGTATCTGTTTTTGATTGTCACTGAATTCAAGGTACGATAATCTACACATAGCCTAGACGTACCATCCTTCTTTTTCACAAGAAGCATTGGGGCTCTCCAAGGCGATCCACTAGCACGAATGAATCCCTTGGTTCTAAGTTCTTCAATCATATTGTACAAGATCTCTAACTCTGAAGGTGCCATTCTGTAGACTCGCTCTGATACTGGTGCTGTCCCAGGAATCAAGTCTATGGTGAACTCGATCTCCCGCTCTGGCGACATCCCTGGAAGTTCCTCTGGAAAGACATCTGGAAACTCTTCAACTATCCGGGGCAACTGCACTGCTGCTACTGCCATCCGCAATACTGGAGGAGATGGCTCTACGGCGCCTCTGGAAAAGGAGAACTCTGGCTCCCCGGGAATACTAAAGACAACTCTGCCAACATGGCAGTCTATCCTAGCATAATGGTTCCTCAACCAATCCATGCCTAGGACTACATCATAGTCTGCCATAGGGAATTCTATGAATCTAGCGGGGAACTCTCTACCGCTAACTACGATCCGACACGAGGAAAACACTCGATCTACTCCCACAAGACCATTACCAGTAAGTATATTGAGCCCCACTGATAATGACTCGGGCTCCAATCCTATCCGTGTCGCGAATCGTGCAGACATGAATGAATGTGATGCACCAGAATCAAATAATACAGATGCTGGAAAGGTGTTGACGAGAATAGTACCTGCCACTACCTCACCTGGTGCAACTTCTTCTTCCATGGTCATCATCATAGCCTGACCTCTAGCTGCGGGTCCCCTCTGCTGGAAACCTCTCTGCCTGCTCTGCACTGGAGCCTGGGTGAACTGCTGCTGGTTCTGCTGCTGGAAGGCCTGGGCCTGGGTCGCCAATGGCCTCGGGTACTGCTGTTGCTGCTGAGGTACTGGTGCCGGTCCTCTAACCGATGGACTGGTTAGGTTGGACGAGGATGAGCTACCCTTATTCGGGCAGGCTCCTATCTTGTGATCAGCCGCTCCACAAGCCAGGCATAATCCCTGCGCCCTCCGACACTCTGCCACTACATGGCCCGGCTTCCCGCAATGAGAACATCCCACCGCGGAAGACTGCTTCTGCTTCTGCTGCTGCGGGTACGTCGGGATCGAATGCTGAACCGACGTCACTGAGGCCGCCCGCCTCGGAGTTCCAATGGTTATACCCCTAGCTGCCGGGGTTGGGGCTGATGATTGGTGCATCTGACTATGGGACCGCTTCCTGCCTCCGGTCCTGTCCACAATTCTCTGGGAGGTGTACTCATGCCTCCTAGCCGCCCTCAATACTGCGTCGAACGTCTGGTGCTCGAACTGCTCAACTGCCAACAAGATTTCTAAATGCAGCCCCTGCTGGAACCGCTGG
This sequence comes from Iris pallida, assembly GCA_029216955.1. NCBI lineage: Eukaryota > Viridiplantae > Streptophyta > Magnoliopsida > Asparagales > Iridaceae > Iris > Iris pallida. Next base: position 24,227,620 of record JANAVB010021796.1, read on the forward strand.
GCCCTATCATACTCGGTTGCCACCAAGGTGGGGGCAAACCTACTCAGTCTAGAAAACTCGGTCGCATAGCCATCGACCGTCCTGCCGCCTTGCTTCAAGTTGGTAAATCTGGTCTGCAGATCGTACCGAGCCACAGCATCAAAGTACTTCGTCTGGAATCTCTCTCTGAACGTCGTCCAAGTAACTGGTGCCGCCAATCCCATGGCCTGAGCTGCCCACCAATCGCGAGCCAAGTCTAACAACTGTAGCCGTACCACCGCCACCTTCTCATTCTCAGGTGTCCTAGCTGCTTCTAGAACCACCTCGGTATCCTGAAGCCAAGCATCCGCGGCAACCGCATCTTCACTGCCGTCAAAGAAGGGAGGGTTCAAGCGCTTGAAACTGTTGGCTGCCTGATTTCCTGGATGACCGCCTCTGGTCAAGGCATCTGCCACAGTCTGGTGCAAGGCGTCTCCGCGACGATCCTGGGAAGCTATCAAGGTTCTGATGAGGCCTACTAGGGTGCCATTATCTGGCTCAGCGGGCTGGACGGGCCGAACTGGTGACTCTCCTCCAGTAGGTATTACCCTGGAGGCGACTCCGGAATGCTGGGCTTGATCTCCAGGTTGCTGCTGGCCCACGGGAGGTGCTCCACCCTGTTGATTGGCGGGGTCAGGTACAGTGCCGCTGAAGAAGACGACACAGGAAAACAATGAGGAAGGACCAGGAAGGATCAATGAGACAAGCATGTAATCAGGGCAAGGATTTCAGGGATTTGAAAATACGGGTGGAGGTCAAGGACGAATACTGATTGAGACATCTAACGGTAAACCCTCACATTTCTTGATTGACAAGACCTGCATGGGCCACCACTTAAACCGTGTCACGCCCCAGATCCAGAATACTGGAGAGCGGGGGCAGACACAGCCAGCTACGTATATTGAAATAGAATACATCTCAACTATACGGTCACGGCTGTCTGGATATGAGGGTTTACTACAAGCCAGCAGTCTCTTAATGTCAAGCCTATTGTCTCAATCTCAAGCAATTAACAGAGTTACAAGATGTTAGAGCATCAAATATATATATATAAGGCGTCCCAAATATTACATATTGGATGATCATGAAGCTAGTCGTACAAAATGATAGGACTAGCAAGAGTTCAGTCGTACATGATCAACCCTAGGATTTGTTAATCATGTTTACAGCCCGTAGGCAGACAGTAAGTAAATGTGCATCGAGCTAACAGATGCTCGTCGGCTAAACGCCTCAAAAGAATGAATTTACATATAAGTGGGTGAAGACAAAAAAAAAAGAAAACCCACTCGTAGCCCGGGTTCCGTCTAGTGTTCACCATTGGGCTGGAAGCTTGGTAGATCCTCGGGAGCTGCTCCGAAATCTGGCCACACAAAACCAGCTGGGTCAAACCCCAGAAAGAGCAAGTGCCACAAAGGAGGCCACAAATAAGAACAAAAGCCAGCATATCAGAACATAAGAAATAAAGGAAGTACAAGTAATAAAAATACACAGAGCGATAAACGACTAGGGATGTAGAACCATTCCGGGAGCCAGGTTACAATCCTTAAACCAAACAAGGACCGGGATTGTATCCCTTCGCCTGAGTAGTTCACTGTCTCTACCCATTTATCGTTAGGGATAAGTAAAACAATCATGATCAAGAGTTCCAAGTGCAGGGGCTAGACAAAACTTAAACGGGGCTGGACACCATTCATCCACAATCGGCCAAGCAAGTACTACGGCTTACTACTTTAACTAACTAGGGTTATCACAAGCCTAATTACTAACAAGATGCAAGTGAGAAACTCCCAGTCCCAAGCCCTGCAGACCATCCAGTTATCCTTCCGCGGGTTGAGAGTATAGGTGGGTACATCGCCCGGGAGACAAATGTACCCTTAGGTGACTTAGAGGTGCAACACATGACAGTGTGCTGGAAATGTGCTCTACTCATCGGCAAGCTACAAATCCATTAATGCCTCCAGATAACGAGACTGCCTGTGACCGGGAATTCTCCATGTTCTAATTTGGTCTACTCATTACCTAGTCCAATTTTAGTGTGAGTCCCTTGCCGTGGTACCCAGGGGATCACGTCCTAGGCATGATGCAAGACTGGACAAGTAGCTTAAGCAAGCACAGGATGCACACCCACGGTGTCATGTCAAGTAGCAAGTCAGGTGAGCCTACCGCAGTAGCCCAAATTATCAATTCATCAGGTCATGGTCTCTTGTCGAGTTACATGTTGCCAAGTCATGTTCAAGTCATCAGGTCGGTTTACAAGTTGCAGGTTGAAGAAAAATAACAAGTCACAAAAACTCCAATTTGTGTCCAAGCATGTCAAGCCCAATCAAGTGATGTAGTGGACATTAAACATCAAAAGCTCCAATAAAACCAAATGGAGAATCCCAGAGAAAACATTAAGATCACGGGGGAGTAAGGCAAACAGAAGAGCGCGCGCGTAAGGCCTTGGGCGGCTCGCGTAAGGGAACAGGGGCAAGCGCGCAATGGAACGGGAGAGGGACCCACATGCAAAATGGCGGCTGAAACAAGGGGGGCCACACGCGCAGAGCGCGCGCGTAAGGCAGCGAGAAAAGAGGGGGGGCCACGCACGTGGTCGTGCGTAGAGGAGGTGCTGCTCCCGCGCACAACAAAAAAAGGGGAGGGCCCCACGCTGGCGCCAGCAGCTGGGAACGGGAGAGGGCCCCACACGCGCAGAGCGCACGCGCGTAATGCAGCGAGAAAAGGGGCCCACTGCTTGCGTAGAGGCTGCGCGGCTGCCGCGTAGAGCTAGGGGCCCGCTGCTTGCGTAGAGGCTGCGCGGCTGCCGCGTAGAGCTAGGGGCCCGCTGCTTGCGTAGAGGCTGCGCAGAGGGGAAAAGGAGGAGGGGGCGCCCCCCACACGCGCAGAGCCGCTCGCGTAAAGCGCTGGCCGCTGGCAGCACGCGTAGCGGCTGCAACCGCATGGCGTAACACCACTGGTGTTGCCAACAAAGGGAAAGGAGGAGTTCTTCTCCTACCTCTAGCTGAGAGGAAGAACCCAACCCCTAAAACTTGCAAAATCCATAACTTTCTCATTTTAAAACGAAATCAGATTTCGTAAAGACTAAAGTTGTATAAAACTTAATTCTCCACAACATAAAAACCTCAAAAAACCATCCAAATCAAAGTTTATTAAATGAATTTCAAGAAAAACCGAGATTAATGAAAAGTTAGATCTAGAGAGATCCATGCTTCAAATCAAGAAGTTCCAAGTTCTAATATTGTTCTAAACTAGCTAAACAAACTTTCGAACAAGAAGAATCATGGTTTCTTTTCTTTTGATGGCAAGATGCACTTGCCTATGGTGGAGTTAAAGGGTTTTAAGAGGAAGAAGAAGAAGAGGATGCTGGTGGTGTTGATGTTAATGAAGAGAGAGAATGGTAGGTAAGGTTATTAATGGGTGGTGGTGTGGTGGAGGTAAGGGATAGTGTAGGTTAAAGTGATCCATAGCAATTCCGACCAAAGCAAGCCAGGCCGAACCCTCCAAGGGCCCATCTCCTATGAAATAATAATAATAATAATAATAATAATAAATTAAACCCAAATCCGTAATGCAACCCAATAAGTTAATAAAGTCGGCCCAAGGCCAAATACGGGAAATACAGGAAAATAATTACCAGAAAATTCAAGAAAATTCCAAATGCGCACAGGAATACGAAATACGGGAACCGAAGGTGACACCTCCTGACCTCGAATTCATGGGACATGTGGTAACCCGATGGTCTGGATTTCCACATATCAGACACAGTCCATTCAATGTCCGACACACATCTCTAGTGTGCCCCATCTTCCCACAATAAATGCAGCCCACCGAGGGTTGCTGGTTCTTCTTCTGTTGCAGTTGCTGCTGCCTGGGTGGTGGTGCTGGCCCCCGTATCGCCACATCGTGGATACGAATGCCAAGGGATGGTGCTGTTGTTCGAGGCGCTGCTCCCCCTCCTCCTTCAATCTGACTGTGGGATCTCTTCTGACCCCCAGTCCTTACTGCAAGCCTCTGAATGGTGATCTTATGCCTTCGAGTCGCCGTTAATATCTCATTAAAAGTCTGGTAATTGTGCCCTTCTATCAATTGCAAGAGCTCAAGATGAAACCCTTGCTGAAACCTCATAGCCCTCTGGCGCTCCGTCGCTACCATCTCTGGGGCAAATCTACCCAATCTGCAGAACTCCGCTGCATAAGCATCTACAGTCTTGCCAGCCTGCCTGAGGCTGATAAATTTCTGTTGCAGCTCAAACTGCGCCACAACTCTATAGTACTTGGTCTTGAATCTTGCTGTAAAATTGTCCCAAGCCACAGGACGTCTGATACCTACTTCTTCTGATTCCCACCAATCACGTGCGAGATCCTGAAGTAACAACTTCACCTGATCCACACGTTCTTCTGCCGGCACCTTAGCGGCTGTCAGAATAGTCTCAATATCCTTAAGCCATGCATCTGCTGAGATGGCATCCTCCGTGCCCTCAAAACGGCGGGGGTTGTACTTGCAAAACCGGGCTGACGCTTCTGAATCTGTCCTTGCCCCTCTTTCCAATGCCGTCTGCAATCCTTGGTTGAGTAGTACATTCTGCTCTTGCAACTGAGCGTACATGTGCTGCTGGGCTAATATCTGATGTTGCTGAGTAGCCATCATCCCTCTCATGATCTCCAGAAGGGCTGGTGTGTCCATCTCCGTAGGGGTAGGTGGAACTGTTGGTGGTGGTGGAACATCTGGATACTGCAATCCAGCTGCTGGTTCCACTATCACTTCTTCTTGGGTAGCCTCATGAAGTGGTTCTGACCCTTGTTGCTGACCAACCTGGTCAGGTTGTCCATGTTGCTGTCCATGTTGTTGCTGTCCAGCTCTGACAGGTGCGGACGAGGTGCCCCTAAGAAAAGGGACAAGAGAACAATCAAACGACCGGACAGGAAAGATCAATGAAGTCAAAGGATACTGGAATGTCAAGCTAGAGTTGAGAATCGACGAATCATGAGATCAAGGGGAAACATGTGTGATTGAGACATCCAATTAAACAAAACACCCCACAAGTCTGAAATCAGACCTGCATGGGCCACCACTAAAACCTTGTCACGCCCCAGAACCAGAACACTGGAGAGCGGCGGAATGACTCAGCCAGCTACGTATTACGGGTAGATGAATACCGTATAATACGATCAATGCTGTCTAAAGACGAGGGGGTGCATACTACATGAAAGTCTCACTATGGTCACTTCACATCTATTGTCTCAATCATTCGAACAAAAAACAGTAATAGAGAACATGTAAGATAAAGCAGTAAGGCGTCCCAAACGCTCTGTCAAAATGTTTTTGATATCTGGCTTTACAAAACATAGCCAGATTGATGTAGCAAAAGTATACACAATTATTATCAGCTGCAGCCTGACTTTAGTTACAATTATGTAAAAAGTAAGTACAAGACAATCCGACTAACATGTCGGTGCCAAACGGCAAGGTATAAAGTAGATAACAAAACGAGCGGAGAAGTAAGAAACCCACTCGAGTCCTCCTGCGATCATCCCTCTAGTGTTGACCATCTTGAAGGTAGAAGTAAGCTGGATCCTCGGGAACCGGCTCTAAATCTGGTCATACAAAACCAGAGAGGTTAGACCTCTAATAGCAAGTACCACAAGGGAGCACGACATGAGAACTAAAACCAGTAATGAAAAATAAAATAATAGATCTCTGCTTTCCACTGGGATTCACATCACATCACGACACTTTGAACCAACCTCCCAACCAAACAAGGACAGAAGTTGGCCCGTCATGTCCTGACATTCTGATCATCCCAGTTAGGTAACAGAGTAGGTACAGTGCACAAACAAATCATCTTGAACGGTCAATCAAATCCTACGGCTTGCTATTTTGAGTCCCAAGTTATCCTGAAATTTATGCAATAGGGATTCCTCAGTTCTTACTATGTGCGAGCAAGGCTAGTATATCCAATCAATCAATTGCGCCAATCATGTAATTAGACGAGTCCCAGCGGGACGCCCGTCGTAAATATAGCATGTACAATAATATAAGCAGATACTGTTCCCTGCCCGTGTGACAGATTTACAGTATCTGTGGGAACCAGCCGGCCCGTCGGGCACTTAATAGTCCCAAGGGGGCTGCCATGTAAGAACTCGGGAATCCATTCTCTCCATGCCATCATTATTTTATTTAACTTAATAGTCTCTACGTTGAGTGAAGTTCCATGCCGTGGATCATGGTCATTCAAATGAGTACTTTCGTACGGGATACGATATGCGCAACTCTACAACGATACCCGTGCGGCTAGGTTGTAGGTTTTACATAGCGTGGTGCAACAATCAAATCTGACCACGGAGTAATCATGCCTTGACCATAAAGTACACATGATATTTTTGTAAAATAAATAAATAATTTGAAGCCTGCATGTGCCTGTATGCCAATATTCGGGATTGGCTAATCGAGTACAATAGTTCATTACATGAACGTGTCTCATTCATTTCATTCAATAAGACGACTAGCCAGTCTCTTAGTTCCAACTAGAAACGCATGATCAATTTTTGTCAAGATAACCATTATCATCAATGGTGACAAGGCATGAAAGTCAAATAGTATTCAGTGGAGTCGAGTCTACGACTCTCAGGGTTTAATTCCAGTCAATCGGGGTATCTATAGCTCAATTCACGACACATGGTACATCTCACGTAACAATCTATATTTAACAGAAATATCAACATATCATGTTTATATCAAGTTTATGCAAAAAGGCGTAAGGATATAAAATGGACGTTAAATATCTAATAAGATATCAATATATAGGGCTATAGAAGATCCAGGGTAAGCAGGCTACTCTCATGTCAGCCTACGCTCATGTCAGCGTACGCTCATGTCAAGCTACGCTCAAGCCAGCGTACGCTCGGGTCATGCTACGCTCAGGTCAAGCTAGCGTATGCAAGTCATACGCTTCCAAAAGGCAGCATATGCAAGACACACGCTACCTAAAAAGGCAGCGTATGGACTCCATACTGTGCTGCGCTAAAGAGCGCGTACAGCTCAGTGACGCAAGCTAAAAAGCTAGCATACACTGCTCACTGTCTTCTCCAAACAGCAAGAACTCCATGGTTGCACCCCAAAGCTTCAAAAGTCCATAACTTGGTCAAAACAAGTCCAAATCCAACTTTCCAAAGGTCAAAATTGGGTAGAATAAACTTCTCTACAACATGGAACCATCAATACTTGAAAGCAAAGAAGTTTGATAGATCAAAACCACCAAACTCCGAAAATAACTCATTTCTAGATCTACAAAAATTAAGACTTCGAAATGAAAAATGCCAAGTTCTAAACTCTCTTAGGATCTTGTGAGGAAGATAAATGAACTACAAAAATATGGGTTCTCATGGGGAGCAAGTTGTACTTGCCTACGGTTTGGTAGGTGGAGAGAGTAATGAAGAAGAAGAAGAAGAGGAGTAATGGTGAGAATGTGAGTTTATGAGGAGAGAGAAAGAGAGGGTGGCTTTAAATAGAAAAGGGGGTGGTAGGTGGGAGTTGGGCCGGGTCCAATGGGTCGGGTTGTAGGGGATCCAACCAAAGCCAACCCGAACCCAAATAAGCAAGACTAAGGCAGGAAATAAAAACAGAAAATAAAGTACAGAAATAAAATTGCAGAAATATAATTGCAGGAAATAAATTAACATGAAAATTTAAAGAGCAGATTAACTGATTAACATGAAATTAAAAAAATTTAAATACAGAATAATACATGATAAATATTAAATAAATACATGATAAATACTAAATAAATACACATGAGTTGCACATGTATAAAAATACGCATTCTGGGAACGGGGAGTGACACACCTACCTATGGCTGGACCCATGCATGAGTTGACACAGGTTGTTGCTCCCGTTCTCCAGAACCTTATCCCCCCTAAGAGCTCCCCGATTCTCGAGAATCTAACTATTCATAGTCAAGTTTCCATATTTATCATCACCTCCATCGTCGTCGGCCAGGAACGAGGGGCGGGCTCGTGGGTCCCCATCCAGAACTTCACGTACTTTTTCTCAAAGTCGACCTCCCCGTCGGAGTTCCGCACGAACAACCTCGCCACTGTCAATTCCCCGCGCCCCTCCCCCAAACGTAGTTCTGGACGGCGCACCGGAGCCTCACCCCCAGAAATTTGATAGCGTACGAGGAAAGAGAAATGAGAGAGGAAGAGGCAGGAGAGAATGTGGATGAGGGAGAGAGAAATAGTTAGATAGGGTTAGAGTTTTTTCGTTCTTATATGGACTAAAGGTAAAATGGTAAATACCCATCATTTAGAATCGATTTTCGGTTCGGGTCGGGTTCAAAAACCCAAATCCGAAAGCCGACCCGATAATCGAATTTGTTGTATCTTAAAACCAATTTTCGACCCGATATTTTGTAAAACTGACCTTAACCATTGTTTCGGATTGATTTTCGGTTCTAAACCCGAAAAATGCTCAACCTTAAAGGGAATATAATCATAGAAGATATCCATAAATGTGCTAACGATGTCGTGTGGTATTTTTTCCAACGAATCGATCCCCTCAAGTTGGATGCTCATTATGACCGAAAGAGGAGTTGAAGCAGCAATCATAGACTTTGTTCAAAACTTACGCTAGAGCAATCTAAATTTCATATACTTTGTTCAAAACTTACGCTAGAAAAATTTGAAGTTGAGCGGTCTCTTACCATGTCGTTTCATCGCTAGCACTAAAGTGCTTCGCTTGAAAAATGAAGCCGAAGGATGTCTTTAATTGAATTAATAAGATATTATAATTCAGTAATAATCGTGTCTACAAAAACATGTGAAGAAAGATCCATTTCAAAACTATATAATTCATGTAATGAGAGTTGAGAGTTTCTTTTTTTTTATATATATATTTCAACAACAAATCCAACGTAAGTGTCAATTTATTCACCAAAAGGTGCTGGCTTTATATCTTCCTTTCCTCTTTCATCCTCTCTAGAAAAAGATACAACTTATTAAGTGGTAGTCTTTTATAACAATCAACATTTATGGATGGTTAATACGAACGCTCAAAAATTTTAATTTTGTACAAACCATTGAAGATTTCGTGATAAATATAGTTCAACTAGAACACAACTTTTAAAATAATCTGACTTAAAAAAAAAACATATTATGTTGGAGTCGGAATGTAGGAAAAAAAAAAAAAAGCTTAAACGAGAATTTGGTAACGAAGTCAAAACCTAATAAAGGGAGACCTAATAAAGGGCGACATACCACCAACTCAATCGCCGGTCAATTCTAAACAATCAAAATCAGTCTCCAAGGTGGGCCCACCCGTGGCATTATGGTAATAGTTTCAAATAAATGTGGGCAGTTATGTCACTGTCAATGCAACAAACAGCTGGAGGGAAGAACCAAACGGAATTTTGTTCCTTCTGGCTCAGAAAATCCAACGGTCAAATGGCCCACCGCTGATCACGTCAGCGGCGTGAGCTGCGGCGCGCATTGACATCGGTTAGTTACGAACTTAAGCGGTCGCCGGTAGCTTCTGCAAAAACACCCATTTCTGCACCCAATAGGGAGGTGGGGTCCGCGTTACGGTCGTTGGGCCCCACGATATCTGCTGGCTTTTCGGCGGTCAAGCAGCGATGGACTGCCGAGATGAATCAAGAGTTTGGGGGCTGTGGGTTTTCTGCCGTTGGATTTCCGGAAGTGAGTTGATGTAGATTTTTGCATACAGCACCTTGGAAATTTTGTATTATGAAAAGAGGCCCTAATTAGGATCACTAACTTCAATCCAACCTGGTCAACAACACACAACAACTTGGAGGAATCTTTCTTGTAATTTGACTACGTCCCAATTTGAGGCCTACTACATTAAAACAAAACCTTATCAATATTATTGTTGCAAATTTTATTTTGCCAATTGGTGGTGCAAATTGATGATTTATTTATGTAACATGAACGTTTGGCATCCAAAAGAAAGAAACATTCAATTTCAAACTAGAAGTAGAAGCAATTCCATACCCATCACGCAATGTTTAATTGTTCAAAGGCATGATTAGTTTGAATTGGGCCTTTGGCATTTTAGGTTCCTACCTCCCCTCATATGACCCTTTTTGCTTACTTGGACATGTTTAGTTTTAATTAGCTCAAGGCATTTTCCCAACCCCTCCTTACCATTACAAAGTTTGTTGTTTTTTGGAGCCACATCCATTTGTTCTTTTATGAGGTTCAAAAAATACTAGAGTAACTCGTGAGTTCCTAATTTTTGTAACTCCGCCACGAAAAACCGATAGACTACATTATATCTCATCCCTTGATTTTTTTTTAAGGGACAAAAGAAAAATAAGTACACTTTCAATATTAGTAAAATCTACATGCCACTTCCATATTGCATGCTCTTATTTTGAGTTTTTGTAACCGACCTCTATGAAGTTTGCAGTGTGGAAGGCCCTAGGCTTTATTTAAGGAGGTTCCGTTAACAGATTCCTAAACTTGCTTTGCTCTCATGCAACATTTCCATTTTTATAACTTGAGCCAATACACTTCGAAGAGCAATATATCTGTGAATGCACAAGTTGCAGCAAAACTACAGAACGGTTTTTACCAGACCACTTACATCTCTATTTCCAGGGAACCAAACAATTTCTTGACTAGCTTTCCTTTCTTTTGCTTCGAGTGAAAGCAGACAGTACAACCCCACATTCAAGTAGTCAACTGGAACGAACAATAGCAAACTAACTAGAAAGGTCAAGCATATTATGTTAGTAATAAGCTCATGAAACGTCAGATGAAAAACCGGTAAATACAATTCTAATATACTCCGGCAGCATTCAAAAGAATGGCCGGCATCCACAAACAGTCAAATGCCTAAATCGTAGAAAATCACCAATAAGGTGTTGCTCATAAATTCACTTCATGGATCTCACGGAGTTGCATACTTCCGAAAAGGATAACAATGTGAAAATAAATCGAAATCATTATCTAGCAAACCTTTTTGATGCAGAAAATCAAGATTAGTATGGATCACCCATACGAAGACATGATAAGTTATATCATGCAGGCTCACCAACTTATTATGCAATAAGGCACTGCACCCGTAGAGGGAGTGCAGATTTAACCACCATTTGCTTATGCTTTGTGCTATCAACCTCGATCGGAACCATAGGAATGAATTTTACAACACAACTAGGCAAAGACCTAAAACTCAGAACCTGTTACTCTTTCACTGACTGTAGAACCAAATGACGGCCCTCCCTTGCGGTAGGAAATCAGGTACTCTGTGGGGTACCCTTTCAGTTTGTGGGGTGCAATGCCGAGATCGCTGAATGTCAGTGCTGCAGAATAACAAATTGCAGAATGTCTGAGAAATGACAAGCCATAGTTGAAGATAGAATTATAGTATGTGTTTGTAATTGCAAATACCAACCATTTTCAGACACCACTGTGTCCACTGTAAGGGCATTGATATGATCTAGGTTGAATATTTCCGGGTTTGGTAAAGGAAAAGGAACCTTCTTTAACAATAATTCCCGAGGAGATGCCATAGCCTGTAGATAGTAAACGTACAACTTAGAATATATTAAAAGATATGAAGCATGTTCAGTAACATCGCTAGACAAACAACACTACTCGTCTCCTCAGCTGATACCATAGGGCAGGTTCACAGAAGCTAGTCATAATGCAGTCTAAATATTTCAAACCACAACCATACACTTCCATGAATCAACTAGTTCAAAATGTAGTCAAACTAAATTTGCATTGGACGAACCAACTTACAATTTAGCTAAGCTGTCACGCCCCGCTCCCGTAGGAGCGATCGTCCTCGCTAAGACGTGATGCCGCACGAGCCTAGATTGCGCTCGTGCAAGGCAGTTCCATAACGGCCGATTTTAGCGGCGGCGACAGGGTCGTCGCACAGAAGTCCCAAGCAGAAACATTGAATACATTGCAGCGGAATTTAAAGAAGAACACATGAACACTAGTCATTCAAAAGAGCTCTTTTATTGATATTGAACACAAGATTACATTTGTGGGCGCAAGGCCAAATTACAAGTCTCTCGTGCTCACTTTTCTCTCGATTACAATTCACTCTGCTCTCTCTCATCTCTCGATTACATGCTTGAGCCAGCGGATGCTTCGGAAGGCGATGTCCATACATTATGTCCTGTATAAGTCTTCAGATCACGCGGCCGCACGCTTCGACTCGCCAAGGAACTCCGTGCCTCGACGCATCCAAGCGAGCCCCGCGCCACGAGCTTCTACCTGTGCCTGCACATGAAACACTGTGTGGGTGTCAGTACCACTGTACTGGTGGAGTGAGCCTCTCGTCCACCCATACATAACCGACACGTTTCATTTACTTTGTGCAGCTTAAACCCTTTCAATTGTCTTTCTAGTCTTGCAAGTCTTGCCTTAGGATCAGTTTTAAGACTTGACGTCTAACCAACTCGACGTGCAACGACGTGGTCGGGCTACCATGCCAACGTGTATTCCGATCGAGGCAGTGCCTCATCGCCTAGGTACTTGACCAAACTTCAACTCGGGACGGCAAGGTCGTGCCATAGTCTATTCGTAACTTAACATGTTCGGGACAGTGCTTCGTCGAGGAGCAACTTATGCGCACTCGGCCGTGCCAAGACTTTTACTTAAACTCAAACGCCTCTAGACCAATCCTCGTGCCAACGATTCAAGTGCCAAGGACGGCAGTGGGACGACTCGTGTAGGCCGTTTCTCTAGACCTTGCTTAGACTTGTCCGTGCTTCAAGGTGAGGCCGCGCCTCGCAAGTTATCAAGACTTATCGTGCTACCGCCTTGCGGCCTTCCTGCTAGACCCATTTGCTAACTTAGACAAGACTTGTGGACCATAGTATCACTTCCAAGAACATCCCGATGACATCTATCGTGCCAAGCACGGTGCATATGCTGCAGCCCAATCTTAGGCCCAGACATTGTGTTCCCGACTAGACAAGCAATCAAGTTCTAGACTCAATCCAAAGGCATACACGCGGTATGCCGCTATTGCCGACGCATCTACATGAGTGGTCACTAGCAATTTCAAGCTATCTTGGACTGGCTCGTGGGATATCGGTCACGTCCCTACACGGATAGCTAGCCCGGAGGCGCCGAAGTCTCCCATGCGGTTATCCAGCATCCTACTTTGAGCCACACTCGCTTCTCCCGGGCCGAATGATCCCGGCGCCCCGGTGATCATTCGAGAAGACTACACCTTGTCGACAAGTTGCCCAGTGACCATGCATACTCGATCTATCCAGTCTATCCAGTCCTTTCTTAACATGACCATGCATTCCTTCTTTCTATCAAGACTTATCGAGACTCCCAAGTATGAGGGACCGATCTCGTGTGCGGGACATTTCAAGACTTAGCGAGACTCCCAAGCCAGGGGACCGATCTCGTGTGCGGGACATTTCAAGACTTAGCGAGACTCCCAAGCCTGGGGACCGATCTCGTGTGCGGGACATATCAGGACGTAGCGAGACTCCCAAGTAGCGGGATCGATCTCGGCGACAACCAGTCGCAGGGACTTACTTGTTCGTGGCAAGCTTTTCACTAAACCGACCGTAACTCGTGCCTTAGACAGGCCTGGTTCTATAGGCGACGCTAACGCTCAAGTCATAGACTTATACGACGAGCCTTGTTCTCAAGGGACTACACGACTTGACAACCGCAGATAGAGCGGGACAGTGCTAGAATTGGCTTTGATAGCCCAGCACAACACTTGTCTAACTTATTCGGCAACGACTCGACGAGCGAAGGCTACGCCGAGCTACGCATCGAGGGAACGTGCTAGGCACGGGGTCGACTTGGACAACCAGCTTTTCGGGTGCCTAGACTTAAGCCAACGAGCCGTGCGAGACGACTTAACTTGCGGGACGTGCGAAGGCTATGCCAAGCCTTGCGGGACAGGACCGTGCAAGCTTTGTTAGGCATTCATGCGGACGACGCCTATGACTTAGGCTAATTCGAGTGTTGGGGCAAAACAACGGGACCGTGCATGCTTTAGCAAGCATTCGGGCAGGCGACGCCTATGACTTAGGCTATTTCAAGTGTCGGGGCAACTTAGCAACTTGAGCCAACTTTCTTCTCCCAAGCCACGGGAACGAAGGATCGAGTGTCATTTGAAAGCACGCTGAACCGACTTCTATGTTGACCGTGGGACCATTTTCCATGTTCTAGGACATTCCGACCCGACGGGATTATTCCCTTAGCTATGTTGGTGCGTAGCTTTTAGATTAGCCTACCAGTGCAAGTTGAAAACAAGCGAGTTATTAAGTGAAGGCTAAGATGAAGCAAGTTCACCGAAACTCCCCCACCTGTGCGAGGAGTCGCCTCGGACGAGCGAGCCTTCGAGCAGCCGTTGCAAGGCTAAGTTCCAACGCCGTCGGCGTTTCGATTTCTCCGATTGACTTTACGGGACGGGGCACTACAACATACACCACTCAGAACAAGTCTCGTCCTCGAGACTTTCCTGAAGGCAAGCCATCCTACCATTTCTATGGCCAAGACTTAATCGAGTACACTCCGCCTATGCGTTTCCTCAATTCCGAGCCACGCTCGCACTATTATCAATCCTTTCGTTAACATGATTTCAAGATCTCGACACTCTCCCATTTTTTTCAAGTCTTGCTTGAACTCATCGTATCACTTGGCTGGATCGTGCACGCATTCCAAGCGTCCCTAAAATACATGCATTCAGCCAAGCCGCATGATAGAGAATTTGTCATTCTCACTCGAGTCGTCTCGTGCACATACCCAGGCGTCCCTGAAATATATGCATGTCAGCCGAGTCTCGTGAGCAGGGTTTCCTACGTTCGTGATTCATGCTATCCATTCAAACCAATCCTCAAGATCAATCCTTCGATCGATAATACTGCGACAGGGGCGTTTCGCCTAACCGCTAGGCCAATCTTTGTGAGGCTAAGTCAATGTCAGGATTGGAATCATAGTTCCCCAACAATAATGCCAACACTGACCCCAATCCTAGGGTCAAACCATAGTCAGTAGTACGGGATTTTCTACCCAAGCTCGCGTCACTTAGATTTCTAAACATCGAGCACGATCACCTATTTCGCATCAAGACACTCGTTGCGCAGCGCAACGAATTCGAATCCATTCAAATCGCCCATTCTAACCAATTCGTGCATTCGATCACGAGATCATCTAGCTCGACAATACGTGCGCCCCAATCTCACGCGAGTCCGATTATTCACGGTGGTTCGTGAATCACCACGCAACGCTTCCGCGGAATAATCATTCTCATCGGGACGTAACTCTTGTTTGAGTCTAGACTCGTTCATTCTCGATACGCGGATTGGACCTACGCAATCCTCAAATTCGATTCTTCAAGCACACAAATTCATTCTCGAGTCTACCTTCGCCTCAAACCACAAGTCGAAGCAATCAGATTGCCACGCTATCCAAGTTCAATCACTCCCGCTGTATGAATCACCATACCAGCGCTCACGCGGAGTGATCGTCTCAAATCGGCGCGACGCATGTGCGAGGCTGGAGTTGCGCTCGCATAAGACAAGAATGTCAACGTTGTGGTTATCGACGAAGAAAATCCAAACATATCATTTTCATCCAATCCAAGTTCGATAGTCCGACCGTCATTCATTCAATTAGAAAATCCTCGAGCCAAGTTTATCTTTTCCTCGACACATTTCAATATTCCGATTATAGCATCCATCGGAACAATGACATTTGCACGATCGTCATTCGCCGAGTCAGAGTACCCCCGAGTTATCGCATATCGATCTTTGATACGCCTCAATACCATCGACGATATGCGTAACCTGACGATCTTCCTTTGCAACCAATTTCGAGTCGTGCGACTGATGCTTATTGTCCGAACTGGATGTTCCATAATCTCCTCGATATTCAAGATCAAGTTTGAAACTCAAGTCACATTTCATTTGCATCAATCCGATATCGTACGCGCGATCCTCTAAGTTTCCTCGATCAAGACCATTCATTTTCATTCATCGTTTCGAATCATTTCGATATCGTTTTCTAACTCGCGTTGCCTATTCGCAAGTTGTCCGAACGAGATCTCATTCGGGACACACGAAGTCACGACCAACTAAGCGTGACGCGTTCTAAGGCTTTGCGCGTTCGCATCGCCTCGCCGATATATTCGTTACTCGAAATCCTCAATCTTCGCTCGAATGATTTCCAAGAAAATCCATACACCACTCGGATTCGAGCCATCCGATCTAGCCTACAATCACGTTCGCGTCATGCGCTAAGACATCCTTCGGATTCGTTCGACGAATCCCTAGCGTAATCGCTCACGTCGCATCGACGTACTAAGTTGTTCGTACTATTTCCTCGAAATCCAAGCCAATCCTCCGTGTACGCCTAAGCGTTAACTCGATAGCGTTCCTATCGATAGATACTCTAAGTGTAGCTTCGTTCCCGTCTGAGCAGTACTCGATATCGCTCGTAACTCGTTTGCACCAAAAGTCGAGGTGCGCGATACGCGACGCAACTTAGCCAAAAGGCCGTGTGCATAGCCATCCCGTACGGACTATATTCCGAGTTTGCACGCTCAATTGCTAAGGTCGACGTAGGACTATTCGGGCACGCACGCGACATGTCAAATTAGCAAGTGTTTTCTATCGAGTCAAGTTCGACACCGTTCGGCACAAAGGCCTACGATGCATCCGGCGATAGCCTACCGATACGTTCGAATGAACGCTTGTACGAGCTTTTTGAAAATATTAGACTTATTGTATGGACATGCCGAGGGACATTCGAGAGAGAGCGCATATCTATTTTCCAACGACGAGCTTTAAAAACTGAGAAATTCGACGTGAAGTCCAAGGACGTAAAGCCGTGCTCTGATACCATTATGTCACGCCCCGCTCCCGTAGGAGCGATCGTCCTCGCTAAGGCGTGATGCCGCACGAGCCTAGATTGCGCTCGTGCAAGGCAGTTCCATAACGGCCGATTTCAGCGGCGACGACAGGGTCGTCGCACAGAAGTCCCAAGCAGAAACATTGAATACATTGCAGCGGAATTTAAAGAAGAACACATGAACACTAGTCATTCAAAAGAGCTCTTTTATTGATATTGAACACAAGATTACATTTGTGGACGCAAGGCCAAATTACAAGTCTCTCGTGCTCACTTTTCTCTCGATTACAATTCACTCTGCTCTCTCTCTCATCTCTCGATTACATGCTTGAGCCAGCGGATGCTTCGGAAGGCGATGTCCATACATTATGTCATGTATAAGTCTTCAGATCACGCGGCCACACGCTTCGACTCGCCAAGGAACTCCGTGCCTCGACGCATCCAAGCGAGCCCCGCGCCACGAGCTTCTACCTGTGCCTGCACATGAAATACTGTGTGGGTGTCAGTACCACTGTACTGGTGGAGTGAGCCTCTCGCCCACCCATACATAACCGACACGTTTCATTTACTTTGTGCAGCTTAAACCCTTTCAATTGTCTTTCTAGTCTTGCCTTAGGATCAGTTTTAAGACTTGACGTCTAACCAACTCGACGTGCAACGACGTGGTCGGGCTATCATGCCAACGTGTATTCCGATCGAGGCAGTGCCTCATCGCCTAGGTACTTGACCAAACTTCAACTCGGGACGGCAGGGTCGTGCCATAGTCTATTCGTAACTTAACATGTTCGGGACAGTGCTTCGTCGAGGAGCAACTTATGCGCACTCGGCCGTGCCAAGACTTTTACTTAAACTCAAACGCCTCTAGACCAATCCTCGTGCCAACGATTCAAGTGCCAAGGACGGCAGTGGGACGACTCGTGCAGGCCGTTTCTCTAGACCTTGCTTAGACTTGTCCGTGCTTCAAGGTGAGGCCGCGCCTCGCAAGTTATCAAGACTTATCGTGCTACCGCCTTGCGGCCTTCCTGCTAGACCCATTTGCTAACTTAGACAAGACTTGTGGACCATAGTATCACTTCCAAGAACATCCCGATGACATCTATCGTGCCAAGCACGGTGCATATGCTGCAGCCCAATCTTAGGCCCAGACATTGTGTTCCCGACTAGACAAGCAATCAAAGTTCTAGACTCAATCCAAAGGCATACACGCGGTGTGCCGCTATTGCCGACGCATCTACATGAGTGGTCACTAGCAATTTCAAGCTATCTTGGACTGGCTCGTGGGATATCGGTCACGTCCCTACACGGGTAGCTAGCCCGGAGGCGCCGAAGTCTCCTATGCGGTTATCCAGCATCCTACTTTGAGCCACACTCGCTTCTCCCGGGCCGAATGATCCCGGCGCCCCGGTGATCATTCGAGAAGACTACACCTTGTCGACAAGTTGCCCAATGACCATGCATACTCGATCTATCCAGTCTATCCAGTCCTTTCTTAACATGACCATGCATTCCTTCTTTCTATCAAGACTTATCGAGACTCCCAAGTATGAGGGACCGATCTCGTGTGCAGGACATTTCAAGACTTAGCGAGACTCCCAAGCCAGGGGACCGATCTCGTGTGCGGGACATATCAGGACGTAGCGAGACTCCCAAGTAGCGGGATCGATCTCGGCGACAACCAGTCGCAGGGACTTACTTGTTCGTGGCAAGCTTTTCACTAAACCGACCGTAACTCGTGCCTTAGACAGGCCTGGTTCTATAGGCGACGCTAACGCTCAAGTCATAGACTTATACGACGAGCCTTGTTCTCAAGGGACTATACGACTTGACAACCGCAGATAGAGCGGGACAGTGCTAGAATTGGCTTTGATAGCCCAGCACAACACTTGTCTAACTTATTCGGCAACGACTCGACGAGCGAAGGCTACGCCGAGCTACGCATCGAGGGAACGTGCTAGGCACGGGGTCGACTTGGACAACCAGCTTCTCGGGTGCCTAGACTTAAGCCAACGAGCCGTGCGAGACGACTTAACTTGCGGGACGTGCGAAGGCTATGCCAAGCCTTGTGGGACAGGACCGTGCAAGCTTTGTTAGGCATTCATGCGGGCGACGCCTATGACTTAGGCTAATTCGAGTGTTGGGGCAAAACAACGGGACCGTGCATGCTTTAGCAAGCATTCGGGCAGGCGACGCCTATGACTTAGGCTATTTCAAGTGTCGGGGCAACTTAGCAACTTGAGCCAACTTCCTTCTCCCAAGCCACGGGAACGAAGGATCGAGTGTCATTTGAAAGCACGCTGAGCCGACTTCTATGTTGACCGTGGGACCATTTTTCATGTTCTAGGACATTCCGACCCGACGGGATTATTCCCTTAGCTATGTTGGTGCGTAGCTTTTAGATTAGCCTACCAGTGCAAGTTGAAAATAAGCGAGTTATTAAGTGAAGGCTAAGATGAAGCAAGTTCACCGAAACTCCCCCACCTATGCGAGGAGTCGCCTCGGACGAGCGAGCCTTCAAGCAGCCGTTGCAAGGCTAAGTTCCAACGCCGTCGGCGTTTCGATTTCTCCGATTGACTTTACGGGACGGGGCACTACATAAGCAAACTTGAACCGCTCACAAAACAAATCTAACATCATTGGCTTATAATAATATGATATCGAAAACAAAAAAACGTATCGGATATTGCATTTTACAATTCACCAATTTGTTGACCCATTTATGTTGGATATCTAATGGAATCAGAAGATGGAATCAAAACTAGCCAAAGAAAAAATGACAAGTATTGTCTCCATCTTTTAAGGAGTCAGACCAGTGAAACCAAAACCTGTTTCCATTGCGACAAACTCCTAACCGCAGTTTCCACCTCAACCCTTTTTCCACCGTCACGTTTAGCCAGAACTGTCCTGTTCCATTTTGTTTACCTCAAAACTTCTGTCTTGGGTCCACAAAATCGTTTTGGAAGTCTGCTCGTATACCTTTCTCATTATCATTCCCCTTGCTGACTAGTAGCTTTGAACACTGCTACTGTTCCAACCAACCACAAACCGCCATCTTCCAACTTAGGCAAGTACTCCCGTCGAAGTAAAATCTGTATCCCGTCAATAATCACCAAACCCACCAGCTGATCGCCTAATCCCATCAATGTAAAACCAAAACTCGAACTCAAAAAGTTATCTGGGTTCATATTCTAACCCAACTTGAAATTCAAATTCATTCGGCTCCGTTTTTAACATCTGATTCCTGAACCCGAACTTTTTTATTGAAAATTGAATTGGGTTAGTGATTTATATCTAAAATTATGTTTCTTGTGATAAAAGAAAGCCTGAACCTTACCCAAAACATTATGTGTTTCATACTCGTAACTCGAATCCAATCCAAAATTCACTCAAGTCCACTTTTTAAGATCAAACCATGTTTTGATCAAAAAAAGAATAGAGTCGGGATAATGGGTTATCCCTTATCATTGACAAGCCTACTCCAAACCAAGCTCGAGAGCCTCATAAACTCAGGATTAATATTAATGGATTGATACTGTATGTTTTTGCACTTAAATATCATGAACATTGTCCTATTTTATATCATAACATTTTTTGTTCATATTGATACCTTGAACCTTATAAGTAATTTCTCTTTGCTACCTCCACTAGTCCAACCTCAGATTTAACATATTTAGGGCAATCATACCCCTTAAGATATAAAAAAGAGTCACATCGTTAAAGCTAATCCTGACTCACTATTTTTTCCTCCTTCCTCCTCAACTCACCACCACTTCCTACTTCCACCTCCCTAAAAACCTAACCCTACCACCACCATCTTCTTCCTCCTTCCTAAACCCTAACTCATTACAGTCGATCTTCTTCCTCCTCCTTGAGCCCTACCCATCACCACGATCTTCTTCCTCTCCTCTCCTCTCCCCTCCTTGTTGTCCCTGCTGCAGCAGTCCTCTCCCTGTGCAATTGACAAAAGACCCACCAACACCCTTTGGTGGAGGTGAAGTGTGGGAGTATAACTGTCAGTTTACCTTTTTTTGTTGACAATTTCATGGACTTCATTGTAATGCAAGTACTAAAAGAAAATTTCAAGGTATCATTGTGAACAAGAAGAAAAAAGGTCATGGTATCAAAGTGCAAATATTGTGTTAAGTTGATTGACATTATCATCATCACAATCCAAGCCTTCTTCGGTTGTAAAGCATAAGAAAGGTCCATCCAACAATTGACAAAGTACTTATGACCATGGGTTGTTGACTTGACGTTATCCCTTTATGTTGGTCCCAAATTTCTAACCAAGGTAGGTACGAGCACGAGGGGGTCACGTCATAAACCCTAGACGGCTAATTGGCAGGTAGGTAGACCTACCTTTTGGCTATATGTACTAGTGCTATCTTAAATATAATATATAACCACAACATAAAATTTAAACTCAACATTACATAAATTTATTTATCTCATTTGTCTGCAACGACTTCTCGACAGAAATGGCTATTTTCTTTAATGGTGATTTCAGAATACAATACGGATGTGGTTTCATATTCACAATTACAATTGTTGACATTCTGTAGGCATTTTATTTTTATCTGAAATCATTATTGTTATGATTCTAAAATTACACTCAGTGTGTTTCTGGATCCTTTTTGACTAACCCCACTTAAGAGCAATTCTCCATTTAGACAAGGAAAGAGTCTAGAATAACTAAGATCAAATTTGATATATGGAATCACAATTTATCTGTGTTGCAATAAGCAAAAGTGCTCAAAGAGGTCCCCTCATTTGCAGAATACAACTTCAGTGTTGTAATGTTGTCACCTAGACAATTGTCGACATTCTGTAGGCATTGTTATTTATCTGAAATCATCTTTGTTATGATTCTAAAATCACACTGCGTTTCTGAATCCTTTTTTACTAACCCTCCTTAAGAGCAGTTCTCCATTTTCTTAGACAAGGAAAGAGTCTAGAATAACTAAGATCAAATTTGATATATGAAATTACATTTTATCTGTATTGCTATACGCAAAAGTGCTCAAAGAGTAACATCCCCCTCATTTGCAGAATACAACTTCAATGTTGTGATGTTGCGACCTAGAGTTTCACACTTAAGCTTAAAAAGTCAATCTAGGTTATCCAATCATGATGCATATCGAGTATCGGACTATCAATTTTCTTGAGTATATAGTATTGTGTATCGTCAATACCATTGTCCCTTGGGCAATTTGATCGCAAATTAATATAAACAAAGAAATATGAATTAATTGAACATATTGAGCAACAATATGAAGCATCATCAAACATTATTTCATCATAAATAGATGATCAAGAACAAAATTATAACTCTGGGTGATGGTATTATTCGTAAGTACAGCACGATAGCATCATAAAGAACTTAATTGCTAACAATAAGTGACTTAACATTTAAAAATGCTATCTGTTATAAATTCTAATTTCTATACAATGTATAACTTGTTAAAACCCTATAAAAAGGTAAAATACCATCCAAGAAAAGACCAAAAACAACGTACAGAAATGCCTCAAGAAATCCAAAAAGTAGAAGTAAACGGATAGAAACATTAGAAAATAAAATTTTCCTTATTTGAAATTTAAAATAAAAACCAGTTGCCTAAGTTTTTGTCTTGTTGAAGTATCCGGAGATGCTAGATGTTGTCGAGACTATGCTGAATGTCAGCCTGGAGATTATGGAAGTCGATGAAGAACGCCGGAAAGGAGATGCTCGTCGAAGAGTTCGCTTGGAAGAGAAGGTTAACGAAAAACATTGGAAGGTTTTAAACCATTCATTTCTAAACAACTTAAAAGTAGATTTAACAGGTTTAGGGTTTAGGTCAACCTGATAGTTACTGTATCGGGTGATACACTTTATCAGGTGGTATGTATCATATCATCGGGTACAGAAAGTGCATTGACCAATAAGTTGTCCCTTTTGTATCGTTCAATGAATTTGTATCGTTTATAATAAGCCTCCTAATAAGAAACAACATTCTATAAATACTTTTTAGCATATATGTAATTATTATAAATAGCCCTTATAAATAATAAACCAACATACAGTATATATTCTCAATATGATTCCTTCAAAGGGACTCACAACTTTTGAAAATAAGCCAGGATGTACAATGTACCTTTGCAATAGGGAAAGGAACCTTCACATATCGTGGCCACTCACGAATTGTTTCATACATCAGTTCTGCCTGCAAGTACAATTCAATAAGAACGATGGCAAACTGTTACTGAAACAAAGAAGACTTTTGCATCTAATCCAAGGGTCTCTGCAAGTGATCTAATAATGAAGCATACAAACAATAGGGATTACATGACACAGGGTTTACCAGTTCATGCATAGTATAAACATCTGGTCCACCAAGTTCATAAATCTTCCCCATGCTGGTACCATCATCCTTCAAGGAAGATATAATAGCAGCAGCCACATCAACCACATAAACTGGTTGAATCCTGCAAACAAAATTCCAACAATTACATCGTAACTGTTAAGTTTTGACTTACTATATATATTGCTATTCGAGTATTATACAAATAAGTTTAATCCTTTTAATAATAATAAGCAATTTTCAAAATAACCTCAAACAGTAAAAGAAAGTACTAGATATACTTTGTAGATCCATCACCCATGAGCGGAAGAAAACTCCATTTCTTTGCAAAACTTGCCCATCTGTTTAGAATCCGATCTTCAGTACCGATCAAAGTCGCAGGCCTCATGACTGTTGCCTACAAACCAAGCAAACACACGAGAGATAAGTAATTAAACATTAGGACCTGCTACCTCTGGCCTAAACATGTAATTACGTAATGACTCACATTCCAAGAACTAAAATAAATCTAGTACTGATATGAAACTATGAATCAATCAGTATTGTCTCACAGAAAGCACTCATATTGACTTGATCATTAATTAGCAAACAAACTACATGAGTAACATCACTATAGTACCTAAATAAGGATCATCTGTCATATTAATACCGACAGAGCTCATGCTGTTTAAGCAGTAACAGGAATATATATATATATATATATATATATATAACACTTTCAAGATTTTTATATACCACCATCAGCTAACTACCACATAGTTTGAAGCCATAAGGTTGTCCATTTCAATCAAAATATAGAGCACAAACTATGAGAAGGCTGCAGGTAGCATTGGGCAAATAATTATATATCATTGATCCTCTGCATGATACCATTCTTGCCCACTGTTGATGTGAATCTAGGTTGTTACAAAACTTTCCTGATGTATCTCTCATTATAACCTAGTGTTTAATATCCTAGAACTGCCAATCCTTTTAACAAGTGTTGACCTCTATCATAACTTATGTCGTGGATCTATAACTACTTCATGAAACTATAACTGCATCAGGTCATTGCTGTAAAAATATATGTGATACAGCAGGTTTTGGACATTTCACAGTGAGGCACATTCACACACTAACACAAAGAAAGGTACAACTTATTATTATTGCATATCGATCTTATTACGTCGTATGAAGCCTACACATCAAGTGATTGCACAATGACAAAAGGATGCAACTTATGTTGGTTGAATACCTGTCAAAACATTAGTATTGATGGTATCTCATGAGGAACAACGCCAAACATTTATGCGGATACCCACCTCACAGCAAGAATATCTTCCGTGGAGAATACAAGTGCATTGCCTTGCTCAGAAGAATGAAGAACAACTAGGTGGTTGCCTCTAATACAAGATTCCAAAGAGAAAGCTTTACAATTTTAAACTAACATAATAAATCCATCATGTTCAACACCTCTGCTTCATAAGTCAGCTTCCAGGACTTACATAGTCACTGTCTCGGCATAGGAAGGAAAGCATCGTGCAGTTGTACCATCTTCAATGAGAGCATTCAATTAAAGACTCGAGTCATCAATCTACTCCATCCATCAAACTAACCCACCAACCAAATGCACATAACACTCTAAACCTACATAAAGTTCTTCGAAGTTTTGCTTTAAGTCAAGTCAAACGGGATCGAAAAAAACGATGAAAATCAACCAAACGAGTCTAACATAGAGATTTAGAGTCAAACATGAACCATGAAGCATAAACAACACATTATCATGCTATAACCAAGGTTCACAATATCGGTATTGGACTCTTCATATAAGTATCGGGATCGACAATATCAGATTTTTTTGGAAAATGTTTGGTTTACAACCAAACTTTTACAACCTTCTTACAACTTACACCCATTTGCTGACATGTGGGCCAGGTCACCACCTGGCCCACATGTCAGAAAATGGGTGAGTGGTTGTAAGAAGGTTGTAAATGTTTGGTTGTAACTGTAGCATTGCTCGATTTTTTTTGGTATTGAAAAGAAAATAATAATTATTAAATTATTTTAAAAAATTAGAAAAAAAATATATTTTACACATTTAGGCATAATTTTAAGTATCTTTGTATTTTGCTTAGTAGTTCTGAAATTGAATGAAATAATATACACCCTTGCTCATTGGTTTACCTGCAATAAATAAGTTTTCGTCATTTATATCTGTAACAACCATACTATCATAGGACAAAGAAAGTTGTTGACCATTGTTAATTTTTTTCAATATATCCTTACTAATTTAATCTCCAACATATTTCAATTTTGATGAAGTAAGGCGCATAGAAGGAGGCACAAGATACACCTAATGTTCAAGAAACAATGCACATGGCACGACGAGACCTACAATTATATTTGGCCGGATGTTTTATTTTAAAACCTCTGTAAAATAAAGATAAAATTATTTCAAATTTTTAGCAACAAAAGCTGTTGCACTTTGAAATAAAATACATTTCAAAAAGACTAATAATCTAAAAGATATACGAAGACAACAAGTCATGATATATCCAATTACACACAAAATGTTACATAGTCGAGAGAAACCCTAGATCCATTCCTCCATCCATTCTCCACCGTAGGGTCAAAAGAATCCAAAGGGTAGAATTTATCACCCTACCTAACACTCTTTTTTACCTCTAACCATTTGATAAGATCCAATAGGATCTATAGCCTTGATTCCTCTCATTGTGGATAAGAAACACTAAAACAATCTCCCCAGTTAATTTTCCCACTCTCCCCTCTCAAGAGTGAGCACCCAGAGGCAACCCCTCTCCCCCTTCATTCTTCCTCATCTTCTTACCCTCAATTTCTCCATCCCTCCACCCATAACCCTACCCTAAAATCCATCCCCTCCACACTCATATTCTTTTTTCCTTCCCTAGCTGGACCGCACCCATGGAGGACCCGAGCTCCCCAAGTCTCCTTCCACTCTCCCTCTCTCCTTGGACTTAAAGCCTTGCAGCTTGTCCCACACCTCCCTTGCCATATCCGGTGATCCCCTTCATCTCATCGTGTCTCGAAAATCAGAACATACCCTCCCCTTTCATCTTTGGTCGACACTCCCACCCGCATCGATGCCAGCTCTGGCCACAGCCTCCTGCAAGCTCGAGACCCTTGTCCATCTGACTTGATCCTCTGCGTCACCGTCGTTCCCGCATGTACCTCTCCATCTCCTCCACAACCTACTCCGATAAAGAGCATCACCGAGCTCCGACCACTCCTCTCCTCAATCCTATGCAATAATACCCAAATTCCCCTCTTCATCGCGGGACCAGGCTCGAGCATCCTCTTCTTCTCCCCTCGTCTTCTCCTTCTTTGACCATGTGTCGATAACAGTCGATATAGTCCAACACAATAAAAGTCAACACAAAACAAAAAGTTGAACCAATACAAATTTGGGATGGTCGAAACTGATAGTTTGTATTAGCATCAAATTGGGATAGTGCAAAACTGATATGATATGGCCTATATGTATCGGTATCCATTGATACTACAAAGCTTGGTTTTCTTACATGAGATACAATTGAAATTAAAGATTTTGTAGATATAAGAAATGCTGAAGAAGATCATTTGATGTCCATTGTGGATGAACACCCAATTGGTTCTCCGCTACGTTTCGGGAAGAATTGTTTACACACTTTAAAGGAAAGGTATAAAAAAATTATTTAAAAGTTTAAGGTTTAACTCTCTCTTTTATGGTATATGCATGAGACCACATAGAAACCTGCCTGAAGATAAGTTTTATAGTCATGTCATTTCACTTGTGGAATACGATAAAGAAGAAAACATCACTTACCGGATAATTCAAAATTCGTGGGGCTCAGATTAGGACGAGAATAGGTATGCTAGGATATGTAGAAAGTCAATTATTTCCTCTAGTGTTCTAAATGGCGGTCGATGCGGCCGCCTAGGCGCTAGACGGTCGCTCTCCGCACCGCTTTTGTTGTTGGTGGTAGATTAGGCGCGGCCAACGGAGGTTTGGCGGCTTAGACGGAGGTTTTGCGGCGTAGGTGAGATGGCGTAGACGGGGGTAAGACGGAGCAATACCTGACTAGATATTTTGGTAAGATAATTTTGCAAACATTATTGACCTATGGTTCACTTATACAAGAATGGAACTTCATATATATATATATATATATATATATATATATATATATATATATATATATATATATTTGTTCTGCAACTTATTTATGCATAAAACACCGTTAAATTATGCATATTATGCAAAAAAACAGTGATAAAATAGTAAAAATGTCCAAAATGTATCAAACGCCTAGGCGGTGCCTAGACGGTAGGCGGACCCTCTCCGTTGCGTACCCGCCTACCGCCGTTTAGAACCTTGATTCCTCCTGATAAGAAGAATTTTCTAAGCTTGTTTATATAACCTAAGATTTAAGAGTTTTTTAATCATATTTTATGATTCTTTCAGATTTAAGTGTCTTTAGATTTTTGTTGTTTTTAGAGTCCCTGATAATAAATACTTAATGTATTTAAATATGTCGCATGGTAAGAATAAACACACAACCGATGACAAGAGAGCAAATTCTCACCTACCCATTTGCATATTTTTAGTGTCAGTCATTCCTGAATGTATGAGTAAGATGAAAATAGACTAAACATGTTATACTCTACATGTTGCTTTAAATTTGTTTTATTTTGGCATTTTTTGTATGTTCTCGTAACTTGTAGAGTATACAATTTTTGGGTTTTTAGCATTTTTGTTTATATTCATTTAACTAAGCAAATGCTTTAATATGTTAGATTATGTTCTTTCTCGTTAGTTTTATAAATGGAATAATATTATTATGGATGACTGTCGTGAATGTATACATAAACAACTTCAACAAATGGTAATTGTTACAATTTATCAATAAGTAATCATATCGAGACACTAATATAAGTAGTGAACCATTGCGTTAACACTTATTTTTTAAAAATTTCTATCTTTTTTGTTCAATTTTCTCTGTCGAATTTACTGTTACTGGGAAAGAGACCCCAACGTCGGCTCGGTCAGTACGGTACCGGTCGGTATTGGATAGGAACATGCCAAATTGTATCGGTATTGACCGTATTGTATCAAGCAATACTGCAAACTAATAACCAGATACTCCGATCCGAAATTGCCGAAACCGCCGATATCAATACTCGTAGGAAGGGGCCGAAACCAATCCCGATATTTCAAACCTTAATTAACAGCATAAGTGTAGTACCTAAATAACATAGTGACACGCTCTAAGAACACGAAAACCAAAGACATCACATAGTCCCTTAGCAGAATATGTAACTGTTAATATTAGTAGAAGGATTAACAACATAAAAATAAGAATTAACAGCACAACTGTTAACTACTAATGCATGGTCTTTAATTTAAGATACTCCTGTCAACACACCAAAGTTCCAACGAAACAAAATATACAACCGATAATATTGACATTCAAATTTACTCCACTTATAGAATCTCAAAGCTTTCAGTCTCTGTGTGGTTGCTTCATTACAAATGGTAATTCATCTTTTTAAATATAAAAAATCTAGCACATACCACAATTCATTTTGAATAAGCTACTAGATTAAAGACCATCCATGAGTCAGAGTTTCACTTGCAAAATATATAAATATGTATATCATGCAGCTGATGAAAATAAGGGTATAACACACGCCAACGTTCGTATGGAGAATTTAGAACTTGAGTATATGTGTTTATACAGTTACTTCCGATGGTAACATTAATTAAACAGTATTCAAGATATGTTCACCTCAGGAAATTCTCTCAATATAGCTTCCTCTGCTGCAGCCTTTGCTCTCAGCATTCTGGAGGGGGACGATGAAGATGCCCCTAAGCAAGACATTTGAATAAATCTTATGATGCCACCATGTTCTTTGGCGATCTGCGTAATTATTAAGTATGACATTAGTTCACACAACATCATCAAGCTTCGGACTGAAATCATCCTAACATATCAAGGTTGCAGAGCATGTTTATGTTCAGGAGAGATCTAACAAGGAATAAACATGAAGATACATTTCTAGATAAGTAGAACTGCTAATAATAAACTTAATTGACTTACTCAGACAATATGTAGAGTGTTAATCAAGTGTGAACCATGATTAATTTACAAAATCTGTCTTTCATTGACCCTCAAGCACAATATACTTGTGTCTGAAAATGTTACATGTACATAAACTAAAATGTTCTTCAGTTACTGAATCAAGACTGATATTTTTCATCAACTTATTCAGTTTAGTGCACTAGGAGTATGTTGGAGGAGTTTACCTTTTCATAACAACTTTGCTTAACTGTAAAAGAAATATTTTGAAGGCTGTGTGGCCCTAACAACATTAGTTGTAGTTCCATTTACAATCTTCATATATATAACACATACTTCCAGTTTGTGAAAATCTATCCTATATTTGGCTTAATAGTTAAACTTACTCCAACTTCTCCAATTCAAAGTTTGGGTTTTAATAGCAAGGCACATGTGGTCCCAAAGAAGGTTTTGAAATGAGCAAGTGACCTTGCAAAACTTATTGCACCAACTTCAAAGGAGCTAGCCGTTGAAGGCAGTGTTCTAAATTTCGGCCTAGGCGGCCGTCCGCTGCACCGGAACCCCCATGTTCGGCCTAGTTTGGTGCCTGTTCGGGCCTATTCGGCGCCTAAGCGGGCCTATTCAGCCATGTGCGGCTGTTCTTTTTTTTTTTTTTTTTTTTTTTTGCTTTTTTTATGCTTAGTTGTATTGTGGATATGGTGTTTGGATTTTAAGGTTGGATTTGGATTTTAGAACATTGAAATTTCAAAAAAAAAAAAAAATCAAATTTCAAAAAAATTTATGAATTCTATTATGGATTTAGAAGTTGAACATGTTTGGATTTCAAAAAAATTTGTATTATGGATTTCAAATTTAAAATAAATAAAAACCACATCGGCCGCCTAGGCGCTAGGCGGCCCTCCTCCGTACTGATTCTGTCTAGCGAAATTTAGAACACTGGTTGAAGGCTTGAAGCTCCTAGCACTGTCCCAAAACTTACTCAAGGCTCATGAACTATGTACAACAAACTTACAAACCTAATTTGCCAATTGCCATTCATGTATCATTTACCTGTTTGGCAATACTAAAGTATCCAGAGAGAACTGTAAAGACTTTAAGAATCTTTTGGCATTATCAACACAAATCCATTTCCTTCATTCGGCTTTAACAATAGATACCACCTTATTACACTAACAATCCTTGAACAGTATTATTTGTACCATGACTGTGGATAAACTGAACAACTGGAAAGTAAAGTTTTGCAACCCACCAGCGCAAGTTGCTCGGCCATGCCATGGTTCACTTCTTCAAAACTAAAGTTCCTTGTCTCGTACTCTCTTCCTGTTGATATAGAAATTAATCAAACTTATAAAGTACAGGAGCTCCTAAGAACCTAAATTAAAATGTCAGTACAAGAAGAAAAGCAAACCTATGAGGTTTAAAACAACATTTGCCTTAGCCATGACAGCTTTAATCGAGTTCTCATCTCGTGGATTATACTTCATTGGAACAATCTGTGGGGCAAATAAAGCAAAAGGAACAGGAGGTTAAACTTGACGAAAGCAACGCCAACTTGTAGACAGAATTAAAAAGGAAAATGCTAACAAAAACTACAAAGTGCATTACCGGAACTATGATTACTAATATTATATCATAGTACCTGCCCCAAATCACCCATCAGTTTAAGATGCCGGTGAGAATCCTCTGACCCCCGGAAAGGAACAAGGACTTGAGAACCCATTTTAGCTGTAAATGAGAAAAGGAGGTGGAAACTGTTCATCACATAAAACGACAGCATTGTCAAACACAAACAGCTCAATATCCGCAAGTATCATAAGTCAAAACATATCATCTAATGCTACCCTCAAATTACCAAAACAAAAATCAGCACTAACATCCCCCACTTTCATGGACAGGCCTTATCATATTTGGTTGGGATCAATTCTGGCAACTACCCTTCTCTATTTATTTGTATTTAGTCTCACTGTGCAAATTTTGGACTGATAAAAGGTGGACTTACCAAGCTGCTGAACAACATATCTCCCAAGAAACCCGGTAGCTCCAAAGACGGTTGCAACAATTCCACTGCCAAGAAACCACCCAAATAATCAAACCAAATGCAGAGAACAATTGTGAAAGGTGTATTCGGAAAACTTAGGATCAACAGTATAATCTCACTAATCATATCCATATAATAACAATTTTTTTAGCATTTGAACCTCATAGAAAGCAAAACTTACTGGAAACCCTTATCAATTTTCCTCTCCAATAGTACATTCAAACAACACTCACACTACAACTAGAAATCCAAAAACAGAACAGCATCTTGACGAAATACCTAGCATCAGATGTACCTGATACTTCAATAACCATTTCAAAACACTACAAAAGTTGCCAAAATTTGTAACATATAATGTACCAACTATTTAGAATAAGAAACTGGATGGATATCATGTTGCAAAACAAGGTCTAATCTTGCCAATTGCATTCATATAACAATCTCTCGACATTTATAATTAATATGATATAATCTAGCAAATAAACTTAGAAACATCCATAGAGAGAACAACAACAAAACCTTATCCAGTTTTCTAGGGTCGGATATTTGAGTCCTTTTCTTTCATTCAGCACTGTAAGGGCCATGTCTTTTGTAACATTAACAAAAATCGTATCATTTTTATAGCCTCAATCAAAGTTTGTTTAGAAATACCCCTAGTTCTAACAGCTGCTTTGACTAATATCCTATCGCTCCCACCAGATGCATCTTTTGGCCTACATTGCAAGTGTCCAAACAACATCAGACAATTTTCTCATGTAATCCTCAATTGGCGCCACCTCCAACTTCTCACAAATATACTCATTTCTTATCTTATCTTTCAATGTATTGCGGCTGATCCATCTTAGCATTCTCTTTTTACGACACTCATGTTTTGGACATTGTTTTTCAATTGCCTAACATTCTAATCCATAAAGCATGGTCGCTTAAGCTAATCCTATAGAACCTTCTTTTCAAATTCACGGTATCTGTGATCACAAAGGTTCCCCCCCCCCCACCACCCCCAACACCCCCCCCACCCCCCCCACCACCACCCCCCCCCCCCCCGCGCGTTAACCAATGTGCAACATCCTTCTCAGTGTCTCCATCAAAATCAATGATTCATCCTCAGTACAAAAAACTATATGTTCTATGAATCTCTTGTTCTTCAATTGCCTAACATTATAATGCTTTATTCTAATCCATAAAGCATGGTCACTTAGCTATCTTATAGAATCTTCTTTTCAAATTCACGGCATCCTTGATCACAAAGCTCAAGTAATTTTCCTCCGTTAACCAACATGCAACATCCTTCTCAGTGTCTCCATCATAATCAATGATTGACACAATACAAAAAACTATCATTTCAATAAATCTCTTGTTTATAAATGTGTACTCCCTAATTTCATTTTTGACCTTTGGTCGAATTTACATTTCATATACTAAGCTTCGTCCTACTAATTTTAAATTCATAGATTCCCAAGTTGCTATTCACAATTCTATTTCTAAGCCTTCTCTACTCTCATCAACTTGTACAAACAATATCATCAACAAACATCATATACCATGGAACTTCAGCTTGAAAATGCCTAGTAAGTATAAATAATACCATCAAGTCTCTGCATCAAATAAGAAATCAAAACATTCTTGTAAATTATAATCTATGTTGCACAGATATAGTTATGACAATACATTTCGTGCACAACGACGTGGGTTCTGCTCCTATTTTGGTGTCCTAGTATATGTTGAAGTGTCCATGGTGTGCCTGATACGTGTTCACCACGGACACAACATGAATTTTTGGAATGTTTGTGCTTCCTAGATATAACAAATAAGAGGATAACAATTTCCAGTATAATCTCATTAAGTCTGCATCTGCAACAGACAGCAACTCAATAAACAAAACTTCTTTATGAAAATCCATCACTCATGATCATCTTTATCTCAAACAAACAAAAAATCACTCATGATCATCATCATTCATCCCAGACTTATCCTATTAGAATGGGTTGGCTGCCGAGAAAAGAAAACTCCATAAAAGAATTGTGAAAGCTTTAATGACCGGCTATGTTGGCACCAACTCCCTAGCTAAGCCAGCTATGAGCATGAGGGCCATGCCATAAAACCTAATGGCTATTGTTAAAGAGTAGATTAGTTTATCTTCATTTATGCATTTACTACTTTATGTATTTTCCATTTCTAGTTAGGGTTATTGATGTATTTTCATATGCTTTGTAGTTTGTAGTCCTATAAATATTGGTCAACAGTCCTAATAAAATCTCATCACATTCTAGTCACAATTTAGCCTCTTTATTTCTTGCATGGTATCAAAGGAGGGACGAATTTGGCCCTTGCTCCATTTCTCCATCAATCATAGCCCTTCATCCAAAACCCTAAAAAACCATAGCTTAGCAGCCTCCTTCCTCTGTTTCTTTTGATTTTCTCTCCATCAATCATATCCCTTCATCCAAAACCCTAAAAAAATTCAAACCCTAGCTTAGCAGCCTCCTTTCTCTGCTTTTTTTGGGTCAGCAACCATGAAATCTATAGCAGCCAAGAGAAGCTCTTCGTTTCTTCTCATACTTCTCCATCTTTTTCTTCCTCCATTAGCCACGACCAGGAGCAGCCCGACCAGACCCGAGCTTCGTGGCCCCACACGACCCCCCTCCCCCCCCCCCCCCCCCCACACACACACCTTTTCTCCTCTAGCTCCAGCCATGAGCCCGCATGCAAGCCTCCCCTCGCCTGAGCGACGTGCGTCCACTGTGAGCAACCACTACTTCAAGTGTCGTCTATCAGCAATCATCCGCTACTCAGCCCCGCATCACCTCCCCAAAATTATTCCAGAGCTTTGATCCGATCTCCCTGCACTTCCAGAGATTCGACGACATCATCCATCACCTCAATCCATATCTAAACACTACTTCATATTTGAACCTTTATCTCCGAC
Source organism: Iris pallida (assembly GCA_029216955.1). Taxonomy (NCBI): domain Eukaryota; kingdom Viridiplantae; phylum Streptophyta; class Magnoliopsida; order Asparagales; family Iridaceae; genus Iris; species Iris pallida. The sequence goes on from JANAVB010021796.1 coordinate 24,261,870, forward strand.
GACCTTTCCTTTCCTTTCGATGACGATGGCTACATCCAGAGCTCTGATCAGATCGTCCCGTACTTCCAATGCTTTGATGAGTTCCCATCTACCATGCTAGCTTGACAATGTTCTAAATGGCGGTTGAGGCGGCCGCCTAGGCGGTAGGCGGTCTCTGTCCGCACAACCTTTGCGGTAGGCGGTGGAATAGGCGGTCAACGGAGGTTTGACGGCGTAGGTGGAGGTGAGGCGGCGTAGACGGAGGTGAGACGGCGTAGACGGGCGCCGAGACGGAGCAATACCTAACAAGATGTTTTGGCCAAAAAGTTTTGCAAGTATTATGGACCTATGGTTCACTTTTACAAAACTAAAACTTCATAAATCTTCGTTCTACAACTTAGTTATGGATGGAACACCCTTAAAATATGCATATTATGCAAAAACAGTAGTAAAATAGTAAAAAATGTCCAAAATGTATCAACCGTCTATGCGGCGCCTAGGCGGCCTAAACGGTATGCAGACTCTCTCCGCCGCGCAGCCACCTACCGCCGTTTAGAACCTTGCAGCTTGACTGACCGCCAACTGGACGAGCTCAAGAAGAAGAGCCTCTCCCTGTCGCATGTACACTCCCGACCAGCAGGCAGTATGCGATCACGATCGTCGACGGGATCCCCATCCGCTGCTCGAGCTCGAGCATAAGATCCCTCTCCTGGCCACCTCCTTCGCATGATGTAGAGATCTCCATGTTCGTTGTTTTAAGTGGACATCAGTTTGTTATTTGTTGTTTTGGTGATTCAGAGACAACATCACATCGTCTTCCCCTTTTATGAAGACTATTTTGTGTCCTCCGATGTTATGTGGACACATCCGCATTGACGCTAAGTCCTCTCGTGACTAGTTTTTCTTCTTCTGTTTTTTTAGAATGTAACAAGTTGGAAGCCATGTAAAAAAATGTCAAGTGACTTGTGATCCCTCCCCTCTAGCAAGTCACTCGTTGATATCGCTCTTGTTTGTGGTTTGTCTTTGTTCCAAGTTGTGACACTCATGTCTAGGGCTGCAAATGAGCCAAGTCGAGCCAAGCTTTTGTAAGCTTGAGCTTGTCTTGACTAGAATTAATCGAGCTTCATAAATTTTTTATTTTAGAGCTTGAGCTTGGCTCGAGCTTGTTTATTAAGGTTGAGCTTGGCTTGGTTTGAGCTTGAGCTTGGCTTGATAAACAAGCTCGATAAGCTCAAAATCAAGCTCGTTAAGCTTGATTTCAAGCTTGATAAACAAGCTCGATAACTCAAAATCAAGCTCGTTAAGCTTGATTTCAAGCTCGCTCAACTTTATTTCAAGCTCACTAAGCTCGATTTTAAGCTTAACGAGCTCGATTTCAATTTAGTTAGGTTTGAATTCAAGTACCTGTAATATTAACAATTTATTTATAAAAATTTAATTAAAAAAGTTTCTTAATATCAATTATTAAGGACATATAAGTATATAATGCACATATATATATAAAATTAGAATTCAATAAAGAACAAACGAGCTTCTAAACAAGCTCCTAAACGAGCTCTTAAACGAGCTTCTAAATGAGCTAGCTCGCAAGCTCATAAACGAGCCAGCTCGCGAGCTCAAACGAGCCGAGTACTTCTAAGCTTGAGCTTGACTCATTTATTAAACGAGCTCGAAAATGAAGCTTGAGCTCAGCTTGTTTAGTAAACGAACCGAGCTCAAACGAGCTTTTATCGAGTCGCGCTTCGAGCAGCTCGCGAACGGCTTGGCTCATTTGCAGCCCTACTCATGTCCAACTTGAGGGGTATCGAACTATACCCATCTCTTACTCATTCTTGACACCACTATCATTCACGATGATTATTTGATTTGACTATTCTTTCGGTCGAGCATCTTCATATGGTGGCTCTTGTCGAGCACCCACAACCCCCATTCGCGTGTCCTAGAAGGCTATCTCTTTGGATGTTTCTCTCGGGATTTGTGAAACCCGGTTCTCTTGTGACTTCTTCCATGATTTTTTGAGTTGTGAAACATGGCTCTCTTATAACTTCTTTCTGGCATGATCTCTCTGGATGCTTCGGAGATTTTTTGAGTTGTGAAACCTAGCTCTATTATAACTTCTTCGAAGATTTCTTGAGTTGTGAAACACAGCTCTCTCGTGACTTATCCTGGAACTTTTTGACTTGTAAAACTCGGGCTTGTGACTTCTTTCGGGATTTCTTCGTTTTCCAAGTCCCGACTTATGTTTTAAGATGATTTCCAATATGTCTCTTTTTTACTCTTTCCAAGCTAGACTTGTTTTTACCAAGTTCCAGCTTGTGGGGGTATGTTAAACTGTAGATTAGTTATCTTCATTTTATGTATTTATTGCTTCATGTTTTTTTCTGTTTCTAGACGGGATTATTGATGTCTTTTCATATACTTTCTAGTCCTATAAATATTGGCAAAGAGCCCTAATCAAGTCTTATCCCATTCTAGTCACAATGTAGCCTCTTTATTTCCTACAGCTATGATGTATTTACGCTTGTGCAACCAACTAGCAATAAAACTCCATTGCTAACTGCACTAAAGTATTGAAATATGAGTGCAATTTATATAGTTTCTATGAAAAAACAACTTTGGAAACCTATAGAAATTCAAACCATAAGCAGTGGTCTAAAAAAAGGGATTAATTTGCGACTAATTGGCTAAATTATTAAACAAATAATCTGATTAATCAGGCTTTACCGAACAGAAGTTCTAAGAAGCTGTGCAATTGTGACCAATAGAGTATTTCACAAATTAATTGTTAACCAGTATACACCAATCACATAATTCAAACGTCTAAAATAACGTTGACTAGAGAGAAAATATAAATTAATATAATAAAACCTACACCAAAAGTTTACTCTAATCACAGCAATAAAAAATGCAATAACTCGTAAGAATGAAATCCTAACAATTAAAGTTCATAACTTCCATTATTAGTAGTAAAACTCTCATTGATTGAAGTTAATAACTTCCATGAGAGCATTCTCATTTCAGCTGTACTTGTTTCTTGGATATGCATGTTACTTGTCCAATGTTTTGACCAATAAAGCATGTCTAGTGTTACTGGCTATAAATCCTTCCTACTTCAAGCGTAACCTATTTTCGAGAGAAATTGGCCCTTAGCAGGCGAAATGGAAGAAAAGGTTTTCAAGTAGCCAGGACAAAAAATTTGGGATAAGGGCTTTGACATTGTACTTCAACTCTTTAAGGGTATCATCACAAAGCACTCCAAAAGTACTCCACCTAAGTCAATATGCTACTCCACCTGAGTCGATATGCTTTAGTCAGCTAACATTTTTCTGAACCTCACTGAAATAATGAATCATTGATAAAAAAGAAGAGGAAAAGTACAACTCTTAGGTAATTTGTGGTCATCAATATGAACTAATCCCTTAATCTTAAGAGTTTTTAATTAATATTTCATAAACTGTGCCTTTGTCATAGATTCCACAGATTTTCAACACCTTTGTATTTTAGAAGCCAGCCCTTCTCTGGTCTCCTCAACTTAGCAATATCACCAACAAAACAACATACCATAAAACCTCATCATGGATACGGCTAATAAGTTCATTCACAACTAGTGTAAAGAGCTAAACTCTTATTAACTATCCTTGATGTGAGCTTGTTGCAAAATAAAATAAAATGAGATGTATTTCATCCAGTGTCCTTATTAACCTTATATGGCTAATAAATATCTTTAATTATCTCACAACCTTGTCATGCATATCTTTAATAATCTCAATACAGCTAGTATAGAATTCATCCTTCTCCAAAACCCACCACATAATCTCTCTACGGAGACTACTATATGTATTACACAAGTCCCTGAATCTTCTCTCTTAATATTTCCACTAATATTCTTAGTAAATAGCTTCAACACTAGACCTCCCTACAAAATTGAATCCCACAAAACCAAACTGTCTAAACTACTAAACAAGAGAGAACTTTAAATTAGTCGTTAAAAATCCAACATCGGAAATTGATTCCACTAAGGTTGTTAACATTTATCACTCTTGACTACAGAATCTCACTGCAACTCCAATATAGTACGACCACCATCCAATATAGTCCCCCCTAGGGCGTTTTGGAGTGTTGTTGTGTGTCCGACACGACTATACATAGGCAGGGCTTTGTGCATGCTTCCTAGTAAAAAAAAAAAAAGCCATCATGAAATGCCCTATATTACAACAATCTGAGGCATAGCCATTAGCCACTTCGAATTTCTATTACATCCAATCTTAATCAGATAAAAAAAAAATTCTAAACTATGAATTCCCACAAAGCAGCAAAAGGAAAATCGCATTTTGATGAAAACCCATCATCAAAATGCTCAAGATTATGACGTTTTGAGGTATGTCATCATTTTGACGAAAACCGGTCATTGGAATGCTCTAAATTACAACAATATGAGGCATACCCACATGACATTCTACTAAACTACCAATCTTAATCACACAAAAAGACATCCCAAAATACGAATTTCCACCAATGCAACCAAAAGAAATCACACTTTGATGAATACCCATCATCAAAAAGCTAGATTACCAACTTCAAATCTCTACTAAAGTACCCATTTCCATCACACAAAAATTGTTCCGATATACAAACTCCCATCATTGCAACCAAAAATTAGCATTTTGACGAATACCCACCAAAAAATGCTCTAAATTAAAAACATATACCAAAGTACCAAAACCCTGTTGGTGCTCTTGCTCCTTGACATGAAGAGAGCTTGCTCTCAACATGCCTAGCAAAGTTTAGTCCCACATTGGAAAAGCACCATGAGTTATCTCAACATATATACTTGTATGTGTTGTTGGGATATGCACATGGGGTGGTGACCCTAAGAAGGGAATCATGTGGGTGATTTTACTAGGAGATAAGGATAAGGCTCCAAGAAAAGCATTCATGCTTTTTGCTCTTGGAAAAATTAATTTCCATTGGGGCTAAGCCCCGTAGGGGATTAGCGACTCGGGCTCGGGCTCGGGCTCATGGGCTCATGAGACGTAACGTGGCGTTTTGTTGGCGCACTTTGCACTTAGCACGTCAGCATCGTCGCTAGGCGCATAGTGCGCTTAAGTTGCGCTCGTTGCGCGAGCCACTTACGCGGCCACGTTGCGCGCCCACGTTGCGCAGCCCAGTTGTGCATCCAGGTTGCGCAGGGTGCGCAGGTGCGCGGGGTGCGCGCGTGCGCAGGGTGCTCAAGTTGCACAAGGTGTGCCAGGTGCGCAAGTTGCGCAGGCGCGCAAGTTGCGCCAGTGCACAAGTTGCGCCAGGTGCGCAAGTTGCGCCAGTTGCGCCGCAGCGTGCGCAGTGCGCGCAATGCGGTGGTAGGCGCGCGCGCAACTCGTTCATTGGCGCAATGCGCACAGGTAGTGGTTGTCCTCATTCAAATTGATCCGTAATATGCAATAACTGATCCTGAAATAGTGGATCTGACATTATTTCGTGGCGCACATTGCGGATCTGAGCGGTTATAGCAGTAGCTATATATTCAGGGCCTCACTTCTCTCTCGAGAGACAGAGAATTATCATTCTGAAAATTTTAGAAAGAGAGAAAAGAGAGTTCCTCGAGCCACTAGAGTTCCAGCACCTTCGACAGCACCTCGAGTATTCTTTTTTTTTGTCCTTGTCGTTCCGAGCAGTCCGTCTTAGAGCATTTTTCAGAGCGTTCCAGAGTTCACTCGAACTTGCTGGTTCCTGAAAGCTGACAGTGTGGGCGGATCTAGCTTTGAGCACTGGTGTTTTTAACACCCCAGCAGGCCACTTTCATCTATCGCCTGTCATCGCTGATGTTGCCTTTAGCAATTCGGCCGGCATCTTCTTCTTAGAAGTGTCTTCGTCGTTTGCTACGTATACGAAATCTTTTTAGATTCTCGTATTCCAGAATCCTCGTAGGATCTCTGGTTGTGCACCTTCCTTGAAGTGTTGCATTGGAACATTGTTCTTACAATTGTTTCATTCTCTCGTTTTCCATTGAAAATTGTGGCCCGGATATAACAATCTCAAAGCTAGACCAGCACAATAAAAAACTCTCGTGCCTCTCCTCGATACCAGCTTTAACAAACTGGAGAAGTTCGACGGAGAACACTTTCAAATATGGAAGAAAAAAATCACCCTCAATCTACAACTGGTGGACGTCGATCATGTGCTGATTGAGACTGAACCAACGATTCCAGAAGGACCGACGACTCCAGAAGGTGGTACAGCAGATGCCATTGCTGCTGCACAAGTCAAATTGATCAAATGGAGAAGGGCCAATAGTCTTTGTAGGCTATTGATTCTGAATGCAATGGAGGACTCCCTGGCAGAGTCATACTCCAAGAACACTTCGGCCAGGGACATCTGGGAGTCCTTGGAAAAGCTGTATGAAGACGACGACAATAGATCGAAAATCTTCACCGTCGAGAAGTACCACAAGTGGCTCTTCGAAGACGAGAAGGCAATACTGCCTCAAGTAAAAGAGTTCTTGAAGCTGCGCCAGAAGCTAGAAGACGAGAAAATTCCCCTCGTCGACAAGTTTGTCGTTGGAGGGATTGTCTCTAAACTTTCCGCTGGATGGAGTACATTCTATGCAAGAATGCACCGGAAGAAGCTGGATATCAGCTTGGAAGATCTCCTTCAAGAGATCCATGTTGAGGACAAAATGCGTTCTCAACAGAAGATGGACACTTTGTCCAAACAGTTGGCCAAGGCCAATCTTGTGCAGACGAGAGATCCCAAGGGGAAGCAGGTGGCTTCTCATCACAAAAAGAAGGATTCCACTAATCTGAAAGTGAAGGGTCCTTCATTCAAGCAACAGAAGTCCAAGTCCCACGTGACTTGCTTCAATTGTGGCAAGAAAGGCAACTACAAGAGTGAATGCAGATCCAAGCCCAAACAATTAGAAAAATGTGAGCCTAGTAAGATTTTTTTGGTTTCTAACCTCGTTGCTATGATCGCTCAGGTCACAACTGTGGGGACTGACTCTGACTAGTGGATAGACACCGGTGCGACTTGTCATGTCTGTTCTGGGAGAGAATGGTTCGTCGAGAAGGTTGTCATGGCGAACCAGGCCCAAGCTGAAGTTCTGGGGATCGGAACTGTGGAGCTGAAACTCACTTCCGAGAACACTCTGACGCTCCAAGGAGTAAAACGTGTTCCGGTGATTGCCAAAAACCTGATCTCTGGGAGTCTGCTTAGCAACGCAGGCTTGAGGATGGACATTAATGCTGGTCAGATGGTGATGTCCAAGAAAGGAACATACTTCGGAAAGGCTTATCAAGCCGAAGGGATGTTTAAAATTCAGTTTGTAAACCAGTCTAATAATATCAATGCAATCGCTCTTTCTGATTATTCTCTTGAGTTGTGGCATAATAGGCTAGGACATGTTCATTGTAAAAGAATAAACAAAATGTCTAGTCTACGACTTATCTCCAAATGTGGTGGTAAGGTAGAGAAATGTGAAGTATGTACTCAGACAAAGATCACTAGAAAACCCTTTCATCGGGTCAATCGAAGCACAGATCTTCTGGAGTTGGTTCACTCCGATATCTGTGACTTCAAACAATTCTCTACAAAAGCCGGGATGAAGTATTTCATAACCTTCATCGATGACTTCTCTAAATACGCATTCGTCTACTTGCTCAAATCTAAAAACGAAGCGTTCGAGAAGTTCAAGGAGTTCAGGGCAGAAGCTGAACGGCAAACTGGACAACAACTCAAGAGGTTGAGAAGTGATCGAGGCGGAGAATATCGGTCTTATGACTTCGCATCGTTCTGCAGAGAACATGGAATCATCTGCGAGACTACTGCTCCGTATTCTCCTCAATCTAACGGAGTAGCAGAGAGGAAGAACCGAACGTTGACAGAAATGATGAACTCAATGCTGCTAACTGCAGGTCTTCCAAAATGCTACTGGGGAGAGGCTGCATTAACGACCACTTTCATTCTGAATAGAGTACCTTATGCAACTTCTGACATAACTCCTCATGAACTCTGGTTCAAAGTCAGACCTAACTTGAATGTCATTCGAGTGTGGGGGTGTCTGGCTTATGTGAAGCTCCCAGATCTGAAGATTCAGAAGCTGGGGACAAGAACTACGAAGGCGATCTTCTTGGGTTATGCCGAGAAGAGTGATGCTCGAAGATTTCTTGATATTGAGTCGAATCATATCATCGAATCTCGCGACGCTGAATTTTTTGAAGACAAATTTGCAAGACATAAAAACATTGTTCTTCCAGATATTCTGGAGAATGATGTAGGTGCAAATGAGACTGAGATCTCATATGAGCCATTAGTCCAAGAAGAAGTTGTTGGTTGAGAAACAACAATTGAACCAGAACTCGCTGAGCCGTCGACGAAGCGAGTAAGGAGGCTGAAGAGCTTCGGAGATGAATTCGTCACCTATCATGTGGAAGCAAATCTGCTTACCTATGATGAGGCGATGAAAACCAGAGATGCTGTCTTCTGGAAAGAGGCAATAGACAATCAAATTGACTCAATTACCTCCAATAACACATGGGTGTTAGTTGATTTACCCAAAGGAGCAAAACCCATCGGATGCAAGTGGATCTTCAAGAAGAAGATGAAAGTTGTTAGAACCATTGATAAGTTCAAGGCCAGGCTAGTGGCCAAGGGGTTTTCTCAAAAGCAGGGGATCGACTACTTTGACACATATGCTCCAGTAGCACGGATGACAACCATCAGATTGTTAATTGCCCTTGCGGAAATACACAAACTGGTGATACACCAGATGGATGTGAAAACAGCATTCCTGAATGGCGAGCTGACCGAGGAGATTTATATGCAACATCCAGAAGGATGTCGTCAGAGGCCTAGAAGACAAAGTCTGCAAGTTGGTAAAATCTCTATACAAAGCAAGCTCCCAATATGTGGCATGAGAAGTTTGACAAAGTTCTAAGGTCAAACGGCTACAGGGTCAGCGAAACAGACAAGTGTGTCTAAAATAAATTTGTTGACGGAAGAGGAGTCATCGTTTGTCTGTACGTGGACGACATGCTAATCCTAGGTACGGATATAAGCTGTGTCACTGAGATAAAGAAGTTCCTCTCGACAAAGTTCAGTATGAAGGACTTGGGGGATGCTGATATTATCTTGGGACTCAAGATCATCCGGACAGACACTAGATTGGCACTGTCACAATCTCATTACATAGAGAAGATGCTCACTCGATACGGGTATCATGATCTTCCTATAATTGATACGTCATACCGAAGTAATCAGAAGCTGGAGCCAAACTCGAAGGAAAGTGTCAGGCAATTGGAGTACGCTAGCGTCATCGGAAGTTTGATGTACGCTACTACTGCCACTAGGCCTGACATAGATTTCGCTGTGAGAATGCTGAGTCGATTCACAAGCAATCCAGGCATTCAGTACTGGAAAGCTGTGAAGCGTGTTATGAGATATCTCAAGAAGACTCAGACATATGCACTGCACTTCAGCGGAGAGCCGCCGGTAGTAGAAGGCTTCAGTGATGCCAGCTGGTGCTCAGAGTTGGAGAGCGAGAGGTCCACTGGTGGATTCATTTTCACAATGGATGGAACTGCTATATCGTGGAAGTCGAAGAAGCAGACTATGCTCTCACGGTCTTCTATGGAATCTGAGTTCTTTGCACTTATACCGCAGCAGATGAAGCAGAATGGCTTCGGGAGCTCATGTATGATTTTCCAGTGGTTGGAGCGCAGATACCGGCAATTCCGATATACTGCGACAACCAAGCGACTGCGTCGGTGGCATCAAATGATCTCTTCAACGGAAAGAAGAGAACAGTGCGGTTAAAACACAGGACAGTGAACGATCTCATCAAGAGAGGTGTCATTGCAGTAATCGATGTTCGGAGTCAGGAGAACCTGGCGAATCCGTTAACGAAGGACCTCAAGCGTCAGCTGGTTGAAGACACAGCAGGGAAGATGGGCTTGAAGGCATTCTGATAGTATGTTTTTGTAATCCTACCATAAAGTTTTATGTTATTAGTTCAAAGAGAAATCTACTAGACATATAACTTTCGGTTCAAGGGAGGACCACTGACTGGAAAACTATCAGGTAACAGTGGGTACTTGTTCTTAGAAACATGGAAGGGTTACGAACCCATAACCACTGTTGTCTACTATGTGTTTTCTGCGGAAAACGGATCCTGTGTTGAGGTTGGCTTAAATGTCTTAATAAGTTCTCAGGCAGAGTGAATGCCTGGTGTGCTTTACAGGAAGCACGGTAACGCAGCACTACAAAGAGTAAAACTCCATGCTACAGTGGGATGACTCCACCATGAGGTTCCCAGGTAGGGGTAATGCCTCGGCTTTGCAAGCCAAGGCATAGCAGCGTAGCACCGCAAATAGGCAGGTAGCCTAATACTGTATGATGAAAATAAAGAGTTGTAGACAGCACTACAAAGGGGAAGGTGACCCTATGTTACAGTGGCACGACACCACGATGAGGTACCCAGGTAGGGGTAAAGCCTCGGCCTTACAAACCATGTCGTTGCGGCGTAACACCGCAAGAAAGCCTTAGGCTTCATGCTGGGTAGAATGGCACTACAAAGAGGCTGTGACCTCATGCTGCAGTAGTGTGACACTACGATGAGGTTCCCAGATAGGGGTAATGCCTCGGCTTTAGGCCATGTCATAGCGGCGTAGCACCGCAAGGAAACGCAAGGTTTCATGCCATGTCTCTTTAATAAAGAACTTACCTATAGTGTATGAAAAGAGATATCAGGCCGTCTCTTGATAAACTTGTAGACGCCCAAAATTATACACTGAAACCAGGCTGGCACAAGGTCTTTAATGTGCAGCCAGAAGCACATGTAACTACACTTTGTGAGTAGGAAGAATTATAATTGTGGTGCAGAATTCAAGGCATAGTCCATTCTTGTATCATACTGTTATTTAACCCATGCGAAAAGATTCAAGTCGTCAGCGACATCTATCCTAATGCAAAATGGACAGTTACTGTGGGGAACGCTCAACCCTAGACACATATATATGTTGTGATATGTGGGGGATTGTTGGTGCTCTTGCTCCTTGATATGAAGAGAGCTTGCTCTCAACATGCCTAGCAAAGTTTAGTCCCACATTGGAAAAGCACCATGAGTTATCTCAACATATATACTTGTATGTGTTGTTGGGATATGCACATTGGGTGGTGACCCTAAGGAGGAAATCATGTGGGTGATTTTACTAGGAGGTAAGGATAAGGCTCCAAGAAAAGCATTCATGCTTTTTGCTCTTGGAAAAATTAATTTCCATTGGGGCTAAGTCCCGTAGGGGCTTAGCGACTCGGACTCGGGCTCATGGGCGCATGAGGCGTAATGTGACATTTTGTTGGCGCACTTTACACTTAGCACGTCAGCATCGTCGCTAGGCGCATAGTGCGCTTAAGTTGCGCTCGTTGCGCGAGCCACTTGCGCGGCCACGTTGCGCGCCCACGTTGTGCGACCCAGTTGTGCGCGCAGGTTGCACAGGGTGCGCAGGGTTGCGCGGGATGCGCGCGTGCGCAGGGTGCACGAGGTGCTCAAGTTGCACAAGGTGCGCAAGTTGCGTAAGGTGCGCCAGGTGCGCAAGTTGCGCCAGGTGCGCAAGTTGCGCCAGGTGCGCTGCAGCGTGCGCAGTGCGCGCAATGCGGCTGTAGGCGCGCGCGCAACTCGTTCATTGGCGCAATGCGCACAGGTAGTGGCTGTCCTCATTCAAACTGATCCGTAATATGCGATAACTGATCCTGAAATAGTGGATCTGACATTATTTCGTGGCGCACATTGCGGATCTGAGCGGTTATAGCAGTAGCTATATATTCAGGGCCTCACTTCTCTCTCGAGAGACAGAGAATTATCATTCTGAAAATTCCAGAAAGAGAGAAGAGAGAGTTCCTCGAGCCACTAGAGTTCCAGCACCTTCGACAGCACCTCAAGTATTCTTTTTTTTGTCCTTGTCGTTCCGAGCAGTCCGTCTTAGAGCATTTTTCAGAGCGTTCCAGAGTTCACTCGAACTTGCTGGTTCCTGGAAGCTGACCGTGTGGGCGGATCTAGCTTTGAGCACTGGTATTTTTAACACCCCGGCAGACTACTTTCATCTATCGTCTGTCATCGTTGTGTTGCCTTTAGCAATTCGGCCGGCATCTTCTTCTTAGAAGTGTCTTCGTCGTTTGCTACGTATACGAAATCTTTTTAGATTCTCGTATTCCAGAATTCTCGTAGGATCTCTGGTTGTGCACCTTTGAAGTGTTGCATTGGAACATTGTTCTTACAATTGTTTCATTCTCTCGTTTTCCATTGAAAATTGTGCCCCGGATATAACAAACCCATCACATCAAAATTGTTTCGCACTGAAATTCCCATCAGCACAACCAAAAAATTGCATTTTGACAAGGACCAACCACACGAAATGGTCTAAATTAGAACATTCCGAGGAATACCCACATCAAATTTCTACCTAAGAACCAATATTGGGGGGCGGCGGAAGAAATACATACCTAACGGACGATCTTCCGCCTGTGCCCTTGCGGATGAGATGGCCGGAGCCCTTGACCGCGATGGTCGAAGCATGCCGATGCTGATCGATTCCATAACCTTCGGATACAAATCAAGAAAACCCCCAAATTAGAAACCCTAGAAAAAAGAGAAACTGAGACAGAAGAAGAAGAAGAAGAAGAAGAAGAGGGGGGTTCACCAGTAGCCGAGAAGGAGTAGATAGATTTGAGAGCAGGAGACCGATCCAGCAGCAGTTGCTGCCCAGAGCGCCTCAAGGAGGTCTGCATGGTTGGCTACTCTCTAGGGAGGGGAGGGATTGGATTTGCTTATGAGCTCCTTTTGTTCACAGTCTGTAATGCATTAAAGGGCCAGTTTGGTTCGGGGAAGGTCGAAATGGAAAATCATAAAATTGAATTTTGTATACATTGCGTACACATGTCATGTTATGGTTTTTTTTTTTTTTTTTTTCTTTCTTCATTAAAGGGCCAGTTTGGAGGTTGGAATTAAAAAAAAAATTAAAAAATATTTAGATGTGTTGTAATTCATTGTAATTCATTGTAATCATGGTGACTCTTCACCTTTGCAACTCCCAAATGACTTTTCATTTTGTAACTCCCAACCTCCCTCTTCCTATATAAAGAGAGGTTGGGATGGCTTGTAGTGACATTGAGATATATTGATATACCATTTGAGAGGTTGAGCTAATTGTCCACAACACGTTATCAGCACTTTGCTCGTGCAACGCCGGAGATCCGACGTACCGCTCGCCTCGACGTCCGCCGACCGTTGCCCCGCGCGCAGCCCGTCACTCGTCGCCGATCCCGCGTATCCGCAATCGTTTTCCTACTTTCTTCCACCGTACGGTAAGAAAGGTAAATTTTTATTATTCAAGCTTCAGTAAGGAGAAAATTTGATATTTTCTCGCTAAGAAGAGTTTTAAGGATATATCCCGCATGTAGTCCTGTTGCCATATATTATTATTGCTTCTGATTATGGTCAATTAATATAGCGACATTATATAGACAACAAATCTAAATCTCTTCTTCTTGAGAAGTTTGAGCAAAAATATGCTCTGGGTTGTTTTAGGTCTCCAATATGGATAATGGGTATTTTTTTAACATGATGTGCATGCTGGTTTTGTTGCAACTGTAATCACTTACTTATAGGTTAAGTTAATCATTCAACTTAAGCAGCATGTAAAATTTCTTATTTGTTTATGTAGTCATACTTTGTCTATAAACCTCAGAAGTAATTTTGGGACGAACGCTTTGTTGTTGTTGATACTTATTAATTTGTCTAGAAACAATGTTGTTTTTTGAAAGTTCCATCTTCATGAATTAAAAAAAAAAAAAAAAAAATGTTCTCATTTTTTTTTTTTGCTTGCATGTGTATATGTATTATATTCTGTTTGTGTTACTGTATAAATGAATCAAAGTTCAATGTTCATATACAAACAGAATATTTGTGGTTATAATAAAATGGCTAAGCATTGCATAGATAATCAATAGATTTCAACATGAATATGCAGCAAGGCTAGTAATCCATTTGAAACATGGGAACTAAAAGAGTAAAGTTTTGAGGGCTAATTTTTTTTGTGCTCTTAAATGCCAATGTTGACTTTGCTATAATCTAGCTTTTAGCATACTAGTTTTTTTTTTTTTTTTTTAAAAAAAAAAAAAAAATATATATATATATATATATATATATATATATATATATATATATATATATATATATATATATATATATATATTTGTTAGTTAATTTCTGAAAAAATAAATTTTTGATAGCAAATTTTTATGTTGAAAAAGAAATTTTATATGCTAACATTTTTTTGGTAATGATGGATTTGGAGAGCCCCGACGAGCACCTCAGTGCCATCCGTGCCCTGCCGAGCACCTCAGTAGCATTTTTTTATTTTACTCAGTGAATTATTGTAACAGATGGATAGTAAAAAAAATTGTATTTTTTTCTCGCTATTTTTTTGGCGTCGCTTCATTAGACGTCGAAAAAATAGTTGATATTTTTTTTTTTGGTGCCGCTTGCTTAGGCACCAATTCTTTTGTGTGCTGTTGCTTGCTTATGTTGTACGTTTTTTTTTTAGCGTAATGGCGTAAAAAAAAATTGAAAAATTGGTTTTGGCTATATAAACAAATTCTGGCACCGCCAAATTTGGGCCTCCCAAAATTAATTTTTTGGCTAATAATTTTTCAAAGGCAACGCTCATTTTGAGCACGCACTAAATTGTCACCTATTTTGCACAATTCGCAAATAGCGTGAATTTCTTGAAAAATCTTATTTATTCTTACATTTGACAAAAATTTTATGAAGTCTCTCCGAATAGGCTCACCTACTTGGGTATGATGTCAGAAAGAACTTGGGACTTGGTTCTTAAGAGGTCCCCGGTGACCCTCCTCCCCCATTTTCCCGCCTGGTCATATTCACGTAGAGCTACTGAAAGGGGTTGACCGAATATTATTTTTTTTGCTCAAATTGTATTTATAATTATGCATTTTTGCAAGAAAATTTATTGACCTCTCTATATCGGCCCGTCGATCGATATAAGATAATTTTTAAACAAAAATCGTTTTTTCAAAACCGTTGTTTTTATTTACGATTGTTTGTTGTTGCTTATACAAACCAAATCCATATAAACCTGTCGTTTTATATGTTGACTGATCAAGATTTTTTCTCCTGTTGTAGAAAAATGTCGATCAAGATTGATTTTCCCATCCTTGAAGCCTCTGGCAAGAACTACTTGGACTGGACGCAAGACATCCAGAACCATCTAGATGCGCAGGGCCTCTTGGACGTCATCTATAACGAGGAAGAGCGTGAAGTGGAAGTCACTCGCTCAATGAACGCCAAAGCGATGATTCTATTCCGCAGGCATTTATCTGACGCCATGAAGTCGGAGTTCATTGAAATCTCCTCGCCGAAGACGCTATGGGACTCTCTGAAAGAGCGCTTCGACCACCAGAAGACCATATGGCTACCTGAAGCACGCCATGACTGGTTGAACCTGCGCTTCCAAGACTTCAAGAGTGTAACTGATTACAACAATGAAGTCTGCAGGATTCGATCACTTCTCCAATACTGCGGTGAGATATTAACCGACAGTGATCTATTGGAGAAAACATACACCACATTTCCTTCAACTGACAACTTGCTCCAGAAGCAATACCGTCAGTCTAAGTTCACCAAGTTTCCCGAGCTCATCACCCAGCTTTTACTAGACGAGAAGAACAGTCTCATTTTAATGAGAAACAATAATTCTCGTCCTGCTGGAACAAAGGCAATTCCAATGCCTGATGCAAACGCTCTCCGTGGACCAAATCCACGGTGGAAACGAGACAAGGGCCAGTCGTCCCAGCCAAGGAATAGAGGCGAGTTTAAGTATCGCCATCCAAAGCGAGGTTCTAACAAGAACCAAGGACCTTTGACTCCTAGGCAGTCTCATGGTAAGAACCAACGGGCCAGTCGTCCCAAAGCGAGAGTGGAAGGCCAAGCGCCTACTCTCTGCTACAAATGTGGTGCTTATGGTCATATGCAACGGACTTGCAGGGCGACCCCCCAAGAAGTTAATAACTATCACAAGGGGCGTCGGGCCGAAGCAAATCTGGTCAACGAGTACGAAAATCTAAATCTTGAGACCCCCGATTTTGTAGTAGAAATGGAAGAATAAATATCCATTTTCTATCTATGTTTGATTTAAGTCATGAAACTTTTGGTGGTTTGTATTTTCTGTTTCTCGATAAATTAAAGTTCTATTTCGAGCACTTTCCTCAAACGTGTGACAAACTTTAATTTTCTTTACTTATAGGCATGGACCACGGGGCAGTGGATTGTCTGGTTGATAGTGGAACGACTCACACTATCTTGAGAGATAAATCATACTTTATCTCCTATACGCCTAAAGTAACCTCAGTGACAACCATTTCGGGACCCTCAACCCTTGTTCAAGGTTTTGGCAAAGCCCGTTTTTCGTTGTCCAATGGTACTCCCGTTGAAGTATCAGAGGCCTTATATTCTCCAAGGTCCAGTCGTACCTTACTGAGTTTTAAGGATATTCGAGGAAAACGGATTTCATGTTGAAACTGCTCGAGAACATGGCTTCGAGTATCTTTTCATTACCTCCACTCAGTACGGCCAAAAGCGTATCTTGGAGAAGTTGAAATGTCTTTCAAGTGGTTTGTATCTCACTACGATACAACACATCGAGAGTAATCTCATCATTCGCCGAGCGCCAGTTGATGAGAGGACTTTTATGCTATGGCATGACCGGCTGGGTCATCCGGGTCAAAATACGATGCTTCGCACTATGAATGCATCACATGGGCATCCTCTTGGAGGAAAGAATTTTGTTATAAATACGAAAAGCCTATGCCAAGCTTGCTCGATTGGGAAGACGAATCTCAAGCCACTCCATGTGAAACCTACGAGATTGGTTTCCCAATTCCTTGAGAGAATTCATGGAGATATTTGTGGACCAATCCAACCAACATGCGGACCTTTTAAATACTTCATGGTTTTTGTTGATGCATCGACTAGATGGTCACACGTAGTGTTGTTGTCCACCCGAAACGCAGCGTTTCCTAAACTCCTCGCCCAGATCATTAAGTTAAGGGCTCACCATCCGGATTATCCGATAAAGTCTATTAGACTTGATAATGCCGCGGAGTTTACATCGAAGACTTTCGATGATTATTGCATGACTTTGGGAATAAATCTTGAACATCCTGTTGCTTATGTTCATACCCAAAACGGCCTAGCGGAAGCTTTTATAAAGCGACTGCAAGTGATAGCGAGGACCTTGGTTATGCGCACCAAACTCCCACTATCTGCATGGGGCTATGCAATTTTGCACGCTGCAAATTTGGTCCGTCTGAGGCCCATAGCCACCCAACCACTTTCCGCGTACCAGCTGGTTACTGGATGTGAGCCTGATATCTCACATTTATGCGTGTTTGGGTGCCTAGTCAATGTTCCAATTGAGCCGATAAGGCGTTCAAAATTTGGACCTCAGAAGCGACGGGGAATATATGTCGGTTATAAACTCCCCGTCCATCATTCGCTATTTAGAGCCCTTGACAGGCGATCTCTTTACCGCGAGACACGCGGATTGTGACTTTGATGAGGCAATCTTCCCGTCGTTAGGGGGGAGATATGCACGCTAACGTTGATGAGGAACGACGTGAATTAGCGTGGCATGTGCCCGCTTTTGCTCATCATGATCCCCCCTCTGCACATAGTGATAAGGAAGTGCAGAGGATTCTAGGTCTGTAAGATATTGCAAATCAAATGCCAGATGCATTTAGCGACCTAGCAAAAGTCACGAGATCAATTATACCTGCTGCAAATGTGCCTGCAAGGATAGACGTCCCTGAGAGATGCCATGTTCCTGTGAAACATGTTGCTCCGGTCGAACCCGCCGAGCAAAGGACGCTGCCATCGGCCGTCCAGTCCGCCGCTATTCCCAAGAAGAAGGGAAGACCGGTTGGTTCCAAAGATGTTCTGCCCCGGAAGCGGAGAAATCTTGTTAAAAGCGTTTTGCCACATGAGATCATTAAGGATCACGGCGATGTATTAGAAGAGCGCGTTCCAGATGAAACGCCTATTCCTAATCATGTCGATAACCTCGAAATATCCGTCGAGTATGCTAGCTTAGAAGATATTTTGAAGCGAAACGAAACTGTCATCGATGATGTGTTCATATACTCAGTGGCCACTGACATTATGAACAATGATGACATGGAACCTCGTAGTGTTGCCGAGTGTCAACGACGAACGGACTGGTCACAATGGAAACAAGCAATCCAGGCTGAACTAGACTCCTTAGCGAAAAGAAGTGTGTTTGGACCCGTTGCTCCAACACCACCCAATGTTAAACCAGTTGGTCACAAATGGGTTTTCCTAAGGAAGCGTAATGAGAGAAATGAGATTGTGCGATACAAGGCTCGCCTTGTGGCACAAGGCTTCTCACAACGCCCTGGAATTGATTACGAGGAGACGTATTCTCCCGTAATGGACATCATAACGTTCCGCTACTTAATCAGTTTAGTAGTTTCCGAAAAACTGAATATGCAGCTCATGGATGTGGTCACAGCCTATCTCTACGGGGATCTAGACACAGAGATATATATGAAAGTCCCTGAAGGACTAAAGATGCCTGAATCAAGTAGTTCCCGACCACGGAACGCGTTCTCGATTAGACTGAGGCGTTCGCTATATGGATTGAAACAATCCGGGCGAATGTGGTATAACCGCCTAAGCGAATACTTGATCGGTTTGGGATACGTTAATAACGAACTTTGCCCATGCGTGTTCATAAAGAAATCCACTTCAGGATACGCAATCATCGCGGTCTATGTAGATGACATGAATCTCATAGGAACCGAAAAAGACTTGTCAGAAACTGCTGATATCCTGAAGAGGGAATTCGAGATGAAGGATCTTGGGAAGACACGGTTTTGCCTCGGCCTGCAGATCGAGCACCGTAAAGATGGAATTCTTGTCCATCAAGCGAACTACACCCAAAAGGTGTTGAGATGCTTTAGTCATTTTGACGTTAAGCCGTCCGCTACTCCCATGATCGTCCGCTCTCTAGACATTACTAAGGACCCATTCCGTCCAAAGGAGGACAACGAAGAGATATTGAGTCCTGAGTGCTCTTATCTGGGTGCAATAGGCGCTTTATTGTACTTGGCCCAATGTACTAGACCGGACATCTCGTTTGCTGTGAATTGTCTAGCTCGACACAGCACCGCGCCAACACGCCGCCATTGGAATGGCATAAAAGACATTTTCCGCTACCTTAAGGGTACTACGGACTTGGGCTTGTTCTATCCCTACGCGGTTTTGAGTGAGTCCAACGCTCTTGGCACTCGAAGCAACGCGACCCTTGTTGGCTATGCCGATGCGGGATACTTATCTGATCCGCACAAGGGGCGTTCCCAATCTGGTTATGTCTTTACCATTGGGAACACGGCGATTTCTTGGAGGTCTCGCAAACAGACCTTAGTGGCTACTTCAACGAACCACTCTGAGCTACTCGCGCTTTATGAGGCGACTAGAGAATGTGTATGGCTTCGAGCTGTTATTGGCCATATTCGAAGTACATGTGATCTTCCATATGACCCAGATAAACCTGTTGTCGTCTATGAGGACAATACCGCTGTTATTGATCAAGCGAAACATGGTTACATCAAAGGGGATGCTACCAAGCACATATCGTCCAAGTTGTTCTTTACACATGAACAACAAGCGCTTCAGAAGATTGAAGTGCAACACATTGGATCGGAGAATAACCGTGCAGACTTGTTCACCAAGTCACTGCCAAAACACTCGTTCCAGAAACATGTAAGAGCGATTGGACTTAGGAAGCTTTCAGAGCTAGCCTAAGTGAAACATGTTTCCCGCACCCTGTTGTGTGCATGTGAGGGGGAGCGCCCCCAAACGCCCTGTTGTGTGTATATCCCGCGCCCTGTCGAGTGCGAGTGAAAAGGGGAGCATCCTGATGTATGCTTGTGTACTCTTTTTCCCTTAGACCAAGTTTTTTCCCATTGGGTTTTCCTTGGCAAGGTTTTTAACGAGGCACATTTCAAATCTCTTATTCACTAAGGACTATTGTGATCAGGGGGAGTATCCAGTGTATACTTCTAAACCATCGTGTACTCTTTTGTCCTTCGATCAGCGGTTTTTTTTCCCACTGGGTTTTCCCTGACAAGGTTTTGACGAGGCACCTTTGCAATGGTTAAGTTTACCCCCATCACACTGACCTGTGTGTACTCTTTTGTCCTTCGACCAAAGTTTTTTTTCCCACTGGGTTTTCTTTGGCAAGGTTTTTAACGAGGAACAAGTAAGTGGTCATTTTTGAATCTGCAAGCTACAGACCGATAAAGAAGCTCAGAGGTGTTTACAAGCAGAGTTTGTGAAGAGCCAAGGGGGAGTGTTGTAATTCATTGTAATTCATTGTAATCATGGTGACTCTTCACCTTTGCAACTCCCAAATGACTTTTCATTTTGTAACTCCCAACCTCCCTCTTCCTATATAAAGAGAGGTTGGGATGGCTTGTAGTGACATTGAGATATATTGATATACCATTTGAGAGGTTGAGCTAATTGTCCACAACAAGATGTTTATTGAAGTTATTAGTAATTATTTTTTTACTTACTAATTTATTTTGTAAAAAAAAATGATAGCAGAGAAGTGATATACCTTTTTTTTACTTTTAAAATGAGTGAGGTTACCCTAAGAACAATTTTTTTTGTAAAATAGAAAAATATAGAAAGTAAGATAAAGAATTTTAGTAATCTAAAGAGATGAAGATAGAGAAAAATAGAGGAATTGTTTCTTCATTCCCATATCAATCAACTAGAAAAGAGCCATTTATATAGGCTTGCAATGGAGGTTAATATCATAATGATAGTTAAGAGAAGAAATAACAAAAGACAGATTATGGATAACCAAAAGATATAGATTATGGAGACCAAATAATTATGGTGGACCATCCATATCTACAACACTCCCTTGGATGTTCACCATTAATTAGTTGCACATTTGTTCTCTCATTAAGAAAAATCCAATGAAAAAAATATCAGTTAAGAAAAAAGAGTGTGACGTGCAAAACTCAAAATTATTGTTTATAAGTCATACTTTCCCTCGAGATAATGGATCTGTAATAGCTAGTTGGTTTGATGATTAAGTCATTGCATGTCTATTCCGTGTACCAACTTCTGAAATGTGGACTTTGGTAGTACATTGGTGAATAAATCGACTAAGTTTTTATTTGATCTTACTTACTTAACTTCGATCACTTTCGTCTTTGGAGCTCATGTGCATAAAACAACTTTGGTGGAAGGTACTTGGTTCAATATACTTCGATGAATCAATCTCGAATTTGGGTAATGCAAACGACATTGTCTTCGAATATTGTTGTCGGCTTATCTTAACTGTGGATAGTTGACCATTTACTTGTATATGATGAATGATCGATCTCAATCACACACTTTCTCTTGTTGCTTCATGGAGTGCAATTAATTATGCATGGTTAGAGGAAATTGCTACTGAACCTTGCTTTGTTGACCGCCAAGATATAGTTTCATGGTTATTAATAAACACATAACATATTTGGGAGCAACCCTTATGAGGGTCATAAAGGATAACATGAGTATGCGAATCAAATTAGATGATATTGTTAGTGGAATCACATGAATAAATAAAATTACATGTCAATTATTCCACGAAGATATCATAATATGTGTTTAACTCCATTCCAATGTCTAAGTGTAGGTGCAGAACTATATCTAAACAAAAAATTAAAAAAAATGCGATATTTGGTCTTGTACAATGTGCTAGATATAGTAGTACTTGAACAGCATTTAAATATGGCACTTCAGGACCAATAACTTTTTCGTCTTCTTCATTTGGTCGAAATTGATATCTATCCAAATCCAAACTCCGTACAACCATAGGTGTACTAAGTGGACGTGCTTTGTTCATTCTGAATCGTTTCAATATATCGGGATTGATTCACTAATATTTCACTGAAACTTCGTTCTATTTGCAAACTAAGACAAAGATTTCTCTCCCCCGAGTCTTTTATTTTAAATTCTTTCTTCAAATAGTTTATAGTTTTTTCAATTTTGTAGAAGACTCGATCACGTTTATATCACCCACATATACTACTACTATAGGGAATCCATCATCGGATTTCTAAATGAAGACACATGGGCAAATTTGAGTATATTTCTATCATTCCTTAGTCAAATATACTAAGACGACTACATCACATTCTTTCGGATTGTTTCAACCAATATAATACTCGTCAAAGTTTAATTGAACACATGTCCTTTGACTTAGTCTCTGGCATTGCAAATGTAAAGTCCCTTCCTAAATTCATCTCATTTATATATTTATTATACTAAATTTTTGACCTCAATTGAATTAGCAAGTCTATTGATGTATGTTGCTTCCATCTATTAATAGTTATTTCCTAAACACACACACACACACACACACACACACATACACACACACACACATGCATAGGTATTAATACTCTCTTGCTTATTCAAATGATATCCCCTAATTTTAATTCCCTTGGGCCCTTATCAAATAAATAACTAATTAAGTTGTTTAGGCTTGGAAAAAAAAGCTGGTTATTTTGTTGGGCCTTCTCCCTATATGCAATATTTATTTATTGGGGCTTTCACGCCCATAAGTATAATATTGTTTTGTTTAGGGCCTTACGGATTGTATATATAATTCGTATCTTCATTATTTCTCGAACATTTTATCTCATCCTCTTGTTCCTCCTAACGGACCTCCGTATGCAAATTCTACCAAATTATTGTTCCTTATCACGACCCGCACCCACTTCTCGTGCCTACCCGCACCAAGTGTAAGGGCACGAGAAGTGGGTACGTCCAGCCTACGCCGCAGTGTTGACGGTAGAACATTGTCTTAGGTCACAACATCTAACAATAACCATACCTGTACAATGATATACGCTCCAAAAGGAGGACAATATAAAGGTACAAATCAATCACAGAATCTAAGATGGAATAAAGAGAGTAATTGATGGATAAGATAAAACGTAATCTCCAACAATAGTCACAAATTAGAGTAATAACTGAGTGTACAACATCACCAATATCCAATAACTGAAAATACATGAAATAAGACAACTAAACAGGGAAACTAGTCTAGAACTCTAATCTAGACAATAGACAAGTCCTCATCGACTGTAGGATCCTCCTGGGGGTCCAAGTCACCGGTGTCATCTAAGCATGTGCCATAATATATAGGGCAAAACTCCTTCTCATTATCTGTATTATTTTTAACAGTCCAATCAGGATGAAAATGAGCACAATATATCTCACGCAGTTCATATCTTGACAGAAAATATAAAGCATGTGATAGGTTAAGATACATAAAATACTGTAAGAAATAAGCATAAAAAGAAAGAGAAAAACTGATAAACAAAGCTATCTATCTATGATAATAGAGAACTGTAAGTGACTAAGTGATTTAGAGTACAAGATAGACATATGAACGACTTGATTTGCACATGATTACACTAAAGAGTTTGTACATGATTACACTACTTTGGAATTGTTCACATGACTATTTCTACTCTTCCATGCCCCAATCAATACACAAGGATCTAGACAGGTTATGTTATTGTACATGATAGTTTATACATGAAGCTCATGAGATCATGAGAGTACATGAGAGCACATGAGTATACATGAATAATAAGAGTCTACAAAATACATGATGTTCATGAAAAGCACATGACATGATGTATTCGATGCACCCGAGGGAGATAACATCTCATGTAAAGATCCATATAGTACTAATCCGTGATAATATCGTGTCAGCATCAAGTAAATTAAACTATAATAAGAATATAATTTCTAACAAGTATAAAACGGTCAAAGAATGTACTCGCCTGATATCCTGGCTGTCTGATGAGAATATGAGTCTAAACTGGAGTATCTGAGTCCTATTTAGAGCAACACAGGTCACAACATGTCTAACATGAAATAAGAATAGCCTATAATGCATTCTAAATGATTCTAGGTCCTTCTAGGTCAAAGTTAACTCTTGGTCAACTCTGGTCAAACCTGGTCAACTCTGGTCAAACCTGGTCAACCATAAGTCAACTAGTCCCTCTACCAAATTTTAGGTCAAACACAATTTATCAAGTCATTCTAAGTCTGTTTGAGTCGATTTGGATCAAATTTGACTTAAAGTTAACTTTTGTCAACTTGGTCAACTTGATAGTCAACTCAACCAGTTTAGGCTCATTGGGTCAATCCTAAGCTGGCTCATAACCCATAGTCTATATTTAATAGCAATCACAACATATACATATACATTCAATTTATATATGGGTATGAATATAGATATATAGTATCACACAACACAAGTACATTGCCAAACCAAGCAACCACACCCACAAGTAGATATGTGCATATAATATACCTAGGCTCACATAGGCTAAATGCCCATAATACAAGCAATGTACATATAATATATTCATGCATATAAAGGGTGAGTGATATATATATATATATATATATATATATATATATATATATATATATATATATATATATATATATATATATATATTGTGTAATCAGTTTTCAGGAAACAGCTAATATACCATGGGTTTTGTGAAACATGCATATGTTTAGACAAGTGGTTGGTGTATAGGGGTTTTACATGTAGCATGGCAGCAAGTTAATCATCTCAAAGGGTTTATGCCCAGGTTTATGGCAGTATGTATAGGCCTCCACAATACTTTCATCATCATCATCATCAACATTAATTAGGACAATAACATATCGATGTTTCAAAGCCTATTCTCAATTTATCAACCTACTGTACATTGCATTACACATAACCAATGCTAACATTTCATCAAGCCTAACATGTATGAATTAACCTAATCTCAGTTAACATGTGAATATAGCTAAAATTCAGTATAACAACATATGAAAGGGTTAAACCTAAACTCGGGTTTCAGTCTTGCTCGAGTATCCTTCATATTCAAAAACCAAAATACAAGCCTAAACATGAATAAATATGAAACCCAACTATGCAAACATTAACCCAGACATGTATACGTGTTAATCATCACAATTTAACCATACATTAGCAGTTTAATATTCATTTTAAAACTCGAAAAATGCCCAGACAGAACAAAGTATCAGTTCCATGAATAAACCCTAAATTAACATCACAAAATCAATTAAATATCAAATTAATAATTGAGAACGTATCATGTACATGTATATGTGTCCCACAGATTGTATCGTGTCCAGACAATAGGACACGAAGTGTCCATACCATCAAAAATACCAATATACACGCACAGACACAGTCTGCACAGACCGCGTCGTGCAGGCGTGTTCGTGTCTCATGGACACGACACATGTCATCCTACGCCATATGCTCATAACCACGTGTAGCCCAGGCATAGAGCTACACGATCGACACTTAGTTTTGTGTCCACGTCGTGTCGTGTCTCAACACGAGACGCGTATCAATAGGAAGTTTTCACGCACGACGGTGTGGTGCAAAACCAGTACACGCGCGAGAACTCCCTCGATACAACACGAGGTGACACGAAACTCAAGGGGGGTGTTGTCAGAGGTTGCCCCTACCTCTGTGCCAAGTGGCACATGTCTACATCGTATGTCGTGTCCAAAATTGCGATCGAGTAGCAAGACACGCGCGTGAGGGCTCGTGCGGCGTGTCCTATCCAAATTGGGACACAAAAATGACACGACACGATGCTCAGTGCCTGGAGAAATGAAAACATACATGTAGGGCTACAATCCTATTCAAATAGATTTCAAAAAAATGAATAAAACCCCTTTGAGGCATTTCATCAAACACGTACGTAAAAATACTGATACGTGTCCGATACGGACACCAAACCAATATCAATTCCTACAAAACTCATCCTACAGCTAGGGAACACCTAGATGGATGCATCTATGGAAAGAATTCAAGGATTTTAAGGGTTTTGAAGAGATTATCTATTGAGGGTGAATTCCCTATAAAAAGCTCCAAAAGTGAAGATCCTTCTTTCAACTTGAATGATCCGAAACTCTTCAAAGCTGAGATTGCTAGCCACCGACAGTCCACAAACACAAATCAGAACCCAATGCAAAAGACTAGGGTTTAAAAGGAAGAGAAATAAAGAAAATAGAAGGAAACACATACCTAGGGTTTTTTTGCCAGAAGGAGAAGGAATGGAAAAGGAAACAAGTGCTCAACATGAGATACTAAATAGGGCTATGGGACCTTACTTGGCCGGCCACATCATGGGTGGGCTAGGGTTTCCTAATCCATGGGCTTGGGCTTCTCTCTATAGGTTAAAATGAATCATTAAATCAATAGATCTAACTAGCCTCTAACCAAAACTTGCTAATTAGCTTCTAACTTGAAACTAACTAGAATAGGATTACTAACACTAACTAATCATGCTAACTAAGTCACTAAGTCATGGTGAGACACTAGGCTAGGTTGCACCAAGGCTCAACTATCAAAAGGCCAAAAATCACAATACCAATAATATAATATATTAAAATAATCAAAAAAATTACAATCACCAAAATACCCTTAACTAGAAAAATGGATGTGACAAATCTACCCTCCTTACAAGAATTTTGCCATCAAAATTAAAGATAAAACTGAATAGATGAGAAGGATAGAAAAGTCATACATCACGGCTGAAAAAGATAAGGGTATTGCTCGCGCATCTCATCATCCGGCCTCTCCCAGGTAGACTCACCTGGAGAGTGATGCCTCCAAGCTATGCGAACCAAGGGTATCGTTTGGTTCCTCAGCACCTTCTTCCGTCGATCCAGAATCTCTACAGGCTGCTCTGGATAACTAAGAGTAGGGCCCACCTCGATCTCAGAATAATCCAATACATGGCTGGGATCTGCCACATACCGTCTCAACTGCGACACGTGAAATACATTGTGGACTCCCTCTAATGCAGAGGGCAAGTCCAGTCTGTATGACACGTCACCGACTCTTCCGTTGATGACGAAAGGTCCGATAAAACGCGGACTAAGCTTTCCACCTCCACCAAAGCGAATAGTACCACGCGTCGGAGATATCCTCGGGAACACCAGATCTCCAACCTAGCACAAACATGGTCTCAAGCTTAACTATAACAATCACATGATCAAACAAAAATCACAAAATAAACTAAATCCTAATCCTAAATCTAAGCTGTACCTTAAATTGTAAAGGTCTTCGGTGGCTATCGGCCCAATGCCGCTGTCTGTCCTACGCCATGCGAAGTCGATCTCTGATGAGCTTCACCTTTTCGGCTGCGTCAACAACCATCTCAGGTCCCAATAAAGCTCGCTCTCTTACGTCATCCCAAGACAAGTGTGTACGACATCTACGCCCGTACAGTGCTTCGAATGGTGACATCCTAATACTGGCCTAAAAATTGTTGTTGTATGCAAAATCTACTAAATATAAATAATCCTCCCAAGAACCTCCAAAATCTAAGACACAAGTCCACAGCATGTCCTTGAATGTCTGAATAGTCCTCTCTGACTGTCCGTCCGTCTGAGGGTGGTATGCAGTACTGAACTTGAGCTGAGTGCCCAAACTAGTCTGCAGACTACGTTAGAAATAGAAAGTAAAGTGACTATCTCGATCCAAGACAATGCTCACCGGAACTCCGTGTATCTTGACAATCTGCCGCATATACATCTTTGCTAGCCTCTTAGTAGACGTACCCACTTTAAATGGCAAAAAGTGTGCTGATTTGGTCAATCTGTCTACAATGACCTAAATCGCATCTTTTTCTCCTGGTGTACGCGGCAATCCAAAAATAAAGTCTATCGTGATGTGCTCCCACTTCCACTCCGGAATGGGCAATGCTGTAACAGTCCTTCTGGCCTCGGCCTTTATGCCTTAACCTGCTGACAGACCAAGCATCTGACTACGAAGCGAGCTACCTCCCGCTTCATCCCATACCACCATACATGCTCCTTCAGATCCCTATACATCTTGTTGGCACCTGGATGCATAGAGTACTGAGAACGATAGGCCTTCTGTATAACTTGCTCCCGAAGCTCTCCGCTAGGCACACACAGTCTGGAACCGTGCCTCAATGTGCCATCCTCTGCAAGAATAAACTCATCATCCACCAATCCTGCTCGAACCTGCTCTCGGATACACCACAGAGCAACATCCTCGAACTGGGTCGACTTGATCCTCTCCATCAAGTTCGACTGAATCTGAAGACCCCACATCTGTATCTAAACTCTTGGCACAATTACCTCGATTCCCAGGCTCTCCAAATCTGCTAACAAGTGACGATCCATCGTCAAACACATAGCTACCAGATACATACTCAAGGCATCGGCAACCACGTTGGCCTTCCCTGAGTGATACTGTAAGGAAATGTCGAAGTCATTCATCAACTCCAACCATCTGCGCTACCTCATGTTGAGCTTCTTCTGTGTAAACACATACTTCAAGCTTTTGTGGTATGTGAAGATCTCCACACGCTCTCCGTATAGATAGTGCTTCCACAACTTAAGAGCAAAGATAACTGCCGCCAATTCCAAGTCATGGGTAGGGTAGTTCTTCTCATACGGACGTAATTACCTGGATGTATAGGCAATCACCTTCCCATGCTGCTACAAGACACAATCCAGACCCTTTCCTGAGGCGTCACTGTAGATAGTGAACCCGTCTGATCCTGATGGCAATGTCAAAATCGGGGCTATCGTTAGTCGCTTCTTCAACTCATCGAAAGCAATCGGACATTCCTCTGACCAGATAAACTCGGCGTCCTTTCGGGTCAGCCTAGTCAATGGCTCTATAATCCGAGAAAAATCCTGAACGAGCCTCATGTAGTAGCCTGCCAATCCCAGAAAGCTTATGATCTTCGCAACTTAACTCGGTGCTGTCCACGCCTCAACTGATCTGATCTTCTTCGGGTCGACTGAGATTCCATCTCCGGTCACAACATGACCTAGGAAATCAACTTGATCCAGGAAAAACTCATACTTCGAAAGCTTGCCGTAAAGCTGCTCCTTCCTGAGAGTCTCCAGAACCACTCTCAAATGCTCCTCGTACTCCTCTAGGGTCTTCAAATACACCAAGATGTCGTCGATGAACACTACCACGAACTTGTCCAAATGCTGGTGGAACACCTTGTTCATCAGGTTCATGAACACCGTCGGGGCGTTAGTTAACCCAAACGGCATCACCATGAACTCAAACTGGTCATACTGTGTCCTGAATGCTGTCTTCGGAATGTCCTCCTTCTTCACCTTCACTTGATGGTAACCTGACCTCAGATCAATTTTAGAGAATACCTTCGCTCCGCTCAACTGATCGAACAGATCATCGATCCTCGACAGCGGGTACTTGTTTTTTATCGTAAGGCTGTTGAGAGCCCTGTAGTCGATACACATCCGTACCAACCCATCCTTCTTCGGTACAAAGAGTACTGGTATACCCCATGGTGAAGAACTCGATTGGATGAAGCCTTTGTCCTGTAACTCATCCACTTGCTTCTTCAACTCCACTAGCTCGTTGTTGTTCACTCTATAGACGTGCTGAGATATCGGTCTGCGCCGGGCACCAAATCTATAAAGAACTCCACATCTCTGTTTGGAGGTAACCCTGGCAACTCCTCCGAAAATACATCCATGAACTCAACTATCAATGGATGTGGCACGCTCTGCTCCTCTACTGAAGCTCCACAGAAGACTCCGCTGCTCTGGTCCATCTCTCGTCTGGTGAACTCGAACTCTGGCTCTCCTAGCACTCTGAAAAGAACTCTACCACCATGATAATCTATACTGGCATGGTGCCTGCTCAACCAATCCATACCGAGTACAATGTCGTAGTTCGGTAATGACATTACGAGCAGACTCACATCCAGTTCTTGGCCTCCCAAAATTACTCTCCGATCCTTACAAATATCACGGACAAGGATGATACCACCCCCAGTCGTGATCTTGTAAGTCCTAGGCAATGGTTTAGAAGAAAGCTGGTGTCTGATTGCAAATGATACAGACAGAAAACTATGGAAAGCTCCCGAATCAAACAAAGCGAATGCATGAAAGGAGTCGAGAAGAACAGAACCTGCTGTCAGATCTTCGACTGCCTCTGCATCCTCGACTGACATGGCGAAGGCTCGCCCCTGCTGACCTCTTCTGGTCTGCTGCTGGTGCTGGATAAACTTTTGCTGCTAGGTCGATAATGGTCCCTTCTGCTGTCCTGCCGGAGCCTTGGCTCCTGCTCCATGAGCTGTACGTCCTGAAGACATGGGACAGTCCCTAAGCTGGTGCTCCGCTGAACCACAAAGGAGGCACTTGCCTAGCCTCTTCCTACACTCGTTCTACACATGTCCTGGCTTATTACAGAAAGTGCAACTGATGACTTGTTGCTGTCTAGGCGCCTGATGTATCTGCTTCTGCTGAAAAGGCGCACGACCCTGACTCTGGAACTGTTGATGCTGGAACGGCTTCTGCTGATGCTGCTGCTGATAATGGGGCCTCTTGGCCGGGCCTCAACTGCCGCTGGCTCCATGTGAATCACGACCTCTCTTCAGTTTCAGTTCGTGGTCGTCCTCCGCTGCCATAGCTCTCGTCAGAATCTCCTCAAAAGTAGCATTTCTGTTGTTCTTGGTCAAGGACTTGACTTCCTTAACCAAGCCCTTCCTGAACCTCCTAGCCTTCGCTGTCTCGCTAAGGCCCTCCACAAATCTGTCCAGACGGCAGAACTCTCCGGCGTACTCTTCTACTGTCTGGTTCCCCTGGACCAGATTCTCGAACTGCGTCTCCAAGGCGCCAAGTGCTTTGTCAGGGAAGAACTTCTCCTTGAAGAGCTTCTTGAAAGCCTCCCAGGTCTGCCCCTCTGTACCAATCCTGGGGTAGGTCTGGTACCATGTGCGGGTAAGGTCTTGTATCTGGCTGCCCGCTGCTTCTATTTGAAGCCTAGCTGGTATCTCCTCGAGGCGAAAGATCTCCTCTATATGCTCGATCCAGTCGTCGGCATATAGGATACCCTTAGTACCCTTGAAGTCTCGCGGTCGCATCTTTTGAAAATCTTGAATGCCCGGAGTCCTCGGCTGGTACGGCTGTATCTGTCCTTCCTGTGGTTGGGCAGTCACCTTCTCTACTGCCACCATGGCTAGCTGATGGGTATTGTCAATGCCCTGCCTCATATCCTCTGCATGGCGCCGCTGAGTCTCCATCATCTGCTGCATGAAGGCAAAGACCTGCCCCATATCAACTGTCCCCTGAGGCGGTGGTGGTAGCATCCCCTGAACCCCTGGGGTAGTCCTCGGAAATGGTGGAGGAGCACCCCCAAAAGCTACAGGCGGTCCCACCTGAGCTGGAACAAGAGGTGTTGTGGTCCCAAGGTCCTGCTGAGTCGGGCGAGAAGTGGCAGACCTCTCAGCGGTATCCCTTAGGCCAGAGCGTTGCGATCGTGTCTCCACCATACTGAAGATAGATCAAACAAAGAATCAATTACTGAGAAAGAAGCAATATAATCAAAGGAGGACAGTTCATTTCAAAAGAAGGCAGTTAGCAGCAAGAATTAGATAAGAGTTTTCCTAAATGTGATTGAGTATCTTAACTTATATCATATATCCTACTACAGGCTGTAGTGATACTCTAGTTCGAGTACCACTACAAAATTGCACTAGTTATGACCTGACCTGCATGGGCCATCACTAAAAATATGTCATGATCCGCACCCACTTCTCGTGCCTACCCGCACCCAGTGTAAGGGCACGAGAAGTGGGTACATCCAGCCAATGCCGCAGTGTCGGCGGTAGAACACTATCCTAGGTCACAACATCTAATAATAACCATACCTGTACAATAATATATGCTCCAAAAGGAGGACAATATAAAGGTACAACTCAATCACAGAATCTAAGATGGAATAAAGAGAGTAATAGATGGATAAGATAAAAAGTAATATCCAACAAGAGTCACAAATGAGAGTAATAACTGAGTGTACAACATCACCAATATCCAATAACTAAAAATACATGAAATAAGACAACTAAACATGGAAACTAGTCTAGAACTCTAATCTAGACAATAGGTAAGTCCTCATCGACTGTAGGATCCTCCTAGGGGTCCAAGTCAACGGTGTCATCTAAGCCTGTGCCAAAATATATAGGGCAGAACTCCTCATCATCACATGTAATATTTTCAACAGTCCAATCAGGACGGGAACGAGCACAATACATCTCACGCAGTTCATATCTTGACAGAAAATATAAAGCATGTGATAGGTTAAGATACATGAAATGCTGTAAGAAATAAGCATGAAAAGAAAGAGAGAAACTGATAAACAAAGCTATCTATCTATGATAATAGAGAACTTTAAGTGACTAAGTGATTTAGAGTACAAGACAGACATGTGAACGGCTTGATTTGCACATGATTACACTAAAGAGTTTGTACATGATTACACTACTTTGGAATTATTCACATGACTATTTCTACTCCCCATGCCCCAATCAATAAACAAGGATCTAGACAAGTTATGTTATTGTACATGATAGTTTATACATGAAGGTCATGATATTATGAGAGTACATGAGAGCACATGAGTATACATGAATAATAAGAGTCCACAGAATACATGATGTTCGTGAAAAGCACATGACATGATGTGTTCGATGCACTCGAGGGGGATAACATCTCATGTAAAGATCCATATAGTACTAATCCGTGATAATGTCGTGTCAGCATCAAGTAAATTAAACTATGACAATAATATAATTTCTAACAAGTATAAAATAGTCAGAGAATATACTCGCCTGATATCCTGGCTGTATGATGAGAATATGAGTCTGAACTGGAGTATCTGAGTCCTATTTAGAGCAACACAGGTCACAACATGTCTAACATGAAATAAGAATAGCCTACAATACATTCTAAATGATTCTAGGTCCTTCTAGGTCAAAGTCAACTCTTGGTCAACTCTGGTCAAACCTGGTCAACTTTGTGGTCAACCATAAGTCAACTAGTCCCTCTACCAATTTTAGGTCAAACACAATTTATCAAGTCATTCTAAGTCTGTTTGAGTCGATTTGGATCAAGTTTGACTTAAAGTTGACTTTTGTCAACTTGATCAACTTGATAGTCAACTCGGCCAATTTAGGCTCATTGGGTCAATCCTAAGCTGACTCATAACCCATAGTCTATATCTAATAGCAATCACAACATATACATATACATTCAATTTACATATGGGTATGAATATAGATATATAGTATTACACAACACAAATACATTGCCAAACCAAGCAACCACACCCACAAGTAGATATGTGCATATAATATACCTAGGCTCACATAGGCTAAATGCCCATAATACAAGCAATGTACATATAATATATTCATGCATATAAAGGGTGAGTGATATATATATATATATATATATATATATATATATATATATATATATATATATATAGTGTAATCAGTTTTCAGGAAACAGCTAACATACCATGGGTTTTGTGAAACATGCATATGTTTAGACAAGTGGTTGGTGTATAGGGGTTTTAAATGTAGCATGGCAGCAAGTTAATCATCTCAAAGGTTTTATGCCCAGGTTTATGGCAGTATGTATAGGCCTCCATAATACTTTCATCATCATCATCATCAACATTAATTAGGATAATAACATATCGATGTTTCAAAGCCTATTCTCAATTTATCAACCTACTGTACATTGCATTACACATAACCAATGCTAACATTTCATCAAGCCTAACATGTATAAATTAACCTAAACTCAGTTAACATGTGAATATAGCTAAAATTCAGTATAACAACATATGAAAGGGTTAAACCTAAACTCGAGTTTCAGTCTTGCTCGAGTATCCTTCATATTCAAAAACCAAAATACAAGCCTAAACATGAATAAATATGAAACCCAACTTTGCAAACATCAACCTAGACATGTATACGTGTTAATCATCACAATTTAACTGTACATTAGCAGTTTAATATTCATTTTCAAACTCAAAAAATGCCCAAACAGAACACAATATCAGTTCCATGAATA